>CM060976.1:152567426-153961801 GCA_030765065.1 Deroplatys truncata
CCATCCAGCTTATTTTAGCATAAGGGGAGCTTATGTAAAAAATCAGTCCTAGCAACCCGTTTATATCTGCGACAGTTTATTACATACAGTTATCAAACTTTACAAAACAACCTGTAGTGTTTTTGTAATATACAATATTTTTATAACTTTTTAATTCCTGGGGGCTATAAGTTTTTTAAATGTATGTTTATAAAAGCACAATATCATATAGAGGTACAATTTCTGTAAAAAACACAGTATAAATTGTTTGAAATTTGTTTTCATAATGTAGGAGTAGTATTGTAAATTCCCATTCAGTAGCATTTGTTTATTTCTTTCCATTATATGTTAATAGCCTTGTAAATTCCAATATCAAAATATGAGCCAAGCCAACGTATCAAAATTCCGTTGCACAAAAGTTTGGACTTAGGCCTTATGCAGAGAGCTAAAAGATTAAACGCATAGTTAACGAGCAGAGGCACAGTTAGTTTTAAAAATATATTAATTTTGAAAAAAATGCGTTTCAAGCTAGATTCAAAAGCAGCTTATAAGCAGTCAACTAATCCTTCCAAAATTTACGAAACATGCCCAACACCGGCTGTTTCTGCCTGCCCCGTCGTTATCCATGTATGCAGTATCACCAGTTATTTAACCTCGGCACACCCCATCCAAATCCACAGGCGAGATAGGGATCGGGCGGATCTAGCTACACCTCACCAAAAGCGTCTTTCTGGTTGACATAGAGGCACTCTTACAGCAAGGAGCAGTTCACCTCGTAGCAAACTGGTTCCACTTCTCGGCCGCTATATCACTGAGCTCTCAGTGGAAAAAACAAACAAAAAAACAAACAAACGTCCGAGGGATTGTAACAGGATTACAAATTCTTTGAAAAGTTAAAAAAAAAAAACATGGAGGGTAGCATAACAATAATGAAATACTCTACTGTGAGAAAATCGGAATATTATAACATTTGTAGCGACTTAAACTAATTGCATATACCGGGTGTCTCGTTTTGCTCTAAAACTATAAGATATTTGTTCACAAAAACTTTTGATAACCAAAAATTACGTAAAGAATCAATTGGTGGTATATCCATTTTCCGAAACAAACCAGAAGTAGGGGTACTCGTGGTCAACTTTGAAATTTCAAATGGGAACATGGGTTGTTTATGATATCATTGGATATTACTTTTGAAATGAAACAGCTTTTACCCAAACTTTGCTTTTTCTGTCTTCTAATTTACTCACAAATTCATGATAGGCTTCCTTGTCAACATTTTGCACCAGTTGCTTGATGGTATTCCTCTGACTGTACGGTTACCGATGTGGCCTCAACAGCATGGACGTCCGGCTCACTTTTCACTTAGACCTCGGCAAGTTTTTGACCAGTTGTTTCCTGGACAATGGATTGGACGAGGAGGACCAGTGTGTGGGCCGGCCCGATCTCCTGACTTAACACCAAACGACTTCTTCTTATGGGGGAGAATTAAAGACATTGTCTACTAGGTGATGCTACATCTAGACAAGGTATTAAAGAAAGAATTCGAGCAGCCTGTGCGTCTCTCAGCAGTGATGAACTTCTCCGTACCATCAATGATGTTAGCAGTATATCACAACGTTAAGTTGCATAGGGTGGTGGACATTTTGAACATTTAGAGTGAGTTTTCACAATTATCACCATCGGTACCCATCATTTCTCAGAAGATGTCATTAATTTGTTTACTTCTGTGTTTCATTTGTGAGTAAAAATTAGAAGATAGAAAAAAACTTTTGATAAAAGTTGTTTCATTTTAAAACTACTATCCAATGATACTTAAACAATCCATGTTCCCATTTAAAATTGTTTTTCGAGCAAGAAGTATCTTATAGTTTTAAAGAAAAACGACTAATACAGGCGCTCTGGGACACCCGGTAGAACGAAAGGACATTGAAAGGCGTAACGCTGCAATTTTTACTCGCATAGAATAAGATCTACACGTCACATTTATATTATTATGTTAAAGTTAAAATCGATCCACTTTTTTTTAATGTTGACCCCTCTCTCAAATGTTGACTCCCTCAATAAGCGGTTATTTATGTGTAACTAATTCAAGTTTGGTGTATCAGATTTTGTTCAATATTTAGACTGAGACTACGCGATGCACATACTTAATGATTTTCCCAAGCGACAATTTTGCGAACTTTTAGCGCTTGTTATAAAGAAGCTTTGTCAGTAAACGCTGAGATTCTAGCGGCTGTATGCACTTGAAGAGAAGTACTTGAGACGACAGACGAGTAGTAACGAGGCTTCAGGAACCACAAAGCGCTGTACTACTCTCACAGCAACCACTTACAAAGGCACAGGCAATTAAACTTTTATCTCTGTTTAAAACTCCTATTGTTATCCAGAGAGCGAGAGAAGGCCTCAGCGTTTTTATAGCATAGAAAACCTAGTTAGCTACGGCGAAAAAATCTGCTGTAACTCAAGTGAAAAGAACAACATGGACGTCAGCAAAACAACCGCAAAACAAATCTAGTACAAACAGTTCTCTTTGAGCGTCATGCTTGTCCCGAATTATAACAAGAACACTACAGGTCCGACTGAACGACTTTGTCAGCGTTGGTGAGGTTCTTAATTCCGGTTCGTTAACCCTTTGCGCCCTCCTCACATAGAAACTCGATTTTCATCAGTGCAGAGGACATCTTAACTAGGAAAATAAAAGAAAGCTAGGATATTTGAAAATACTACCAAGCCATGAACCTAAGTGCAATTTTAAAATATATTTAATAAAGGGTTCAGACTTAATCTGAAACTCAGATAAATCAGTTTTGAAAGATCCCCCCCAAACAATGAGGGCAGTAATAAAACTAAAAGAGTAAACGATTACTCCTAATAAAAACGCATGAATTACGTTTTATAAAGAAATATTATCACTCTACTTCTTGTTAATATAGACACATCTCCGTGGTGTAGTGGTTACCATGTTAGCCTCTAGTTCCCGAGTTCGCGAGTTCAAACCCGGCGGAGGGCGATGGATTTTTTTCGGGCGTAAAATTCCTTAGCATGGCTTCCTTCGGAAGGGATGTAAAGCTGGTGGTCCCGTATCGTAGATTTACGGCACGTAAAAGAACTTCAAACGCGATAAAGAGACTTCTGAGCCAAATTACCGGTCTTTCACGCCCAATATAGAATGGGACGCTAAGGACCACAGCAGTTAAAGAGCGTTCATAAATAAAACTCGATTCAATTTGCACCTGAAATATGAAGTGGAATTTAAATGGGTTGGAGTGGCAAGTTGAAGTAAAATAGGGATGTGGTTGTGAGATGTTGAGGTCAAGGAGTCACCGCTGGCTCCTGGTGGATGCTCTGTAAGATGCTGCGAACTTTGAAATGCTAGGATCGAATTTACTGCGCCTCTTACACAGTTTGTTAAGGCAAATTTATTTATAGTGTAGTAGAATTGAGTTTCTGGTAATTATTCCGTAAATGCTGAGGGACATTGTGAACACTAGTCTGTGTGCAACGCATAACTAAATATTTAAATGTTTCTTTGTGTCGTTGTATTGTAAGATATACTTACAATTTTACTAGCTCTTGGTCGTTAGAGTATTGAATATTATCTCAAGTTTGCCGTGTATGGAAGCTAAGATATTTGTTATATAAATAATAAATCCAATAAATGAACTTTCTCTAGAATGTGTTTTGTTTTATTTCTCAATATGCTTTTAGGGACGAACAATATATGATAATTAAATGAAATATATATATATATATATATATATATATATACAGGAGGCCAAAACAAATCGTCCTTTGCAGTTTTATGATTCCCGCATACACAGGTGCAAAAGAAGTTGCCACATTACTGATGTTCAAAGATGCAGTGCAGGAAAAAAGCGAAAGGTCACTGAGACAGTGTTGCTTTCTGCAGGTGTCTACGTGGTAGTTTCGCGTGGTCGCGTGCATACAATTCGAGCCAGGTCATTCAGACAAAAATATAACGTTGAGCAATAACAAATACATGGATGTGGTTAGGATCTGTGCGGAGATGCACCAGAATGCAGCTGAGGCTCGAAGCCTTGTGTTCTGAACATTTTCAGACGCGGTATCTATCTTCTGCGTACGTTTTATTTTAATTTTATTTTGACGCACAGAAATAATATTAAGAAATGGTGGATGATTCCAAATGGAACGTGGGTCTGGTAGGCCCTTACACTAATCGGCAACCAAGTTTTTACACATGCTTATCATGAACAACGCACTAATAGAAAATAATTTATTCTAACGCACCTTTAAGGGCACGTAAATATAAAATAGAATTTTGTTTAATGTTGTTAACTTTGCGGTACCAATTGGTGCCATATAGTTGTACTGATCGTAGATTAACGTCATGGAACTAAATGACTTAACACGTGTGCTCAGTTTTGCATCAAGCGGCAACCCTGAATTCTTATTAATGAGCGAATTGCTTATTAAATAACTGATAACACCTCCCCCCACACACATAAATACTCTCACATTCAAACACCAGTTTCTGGGCACACCGTGAAATGTTTTTGTTTAAAGACAACTTTCTGGAGCCCAGCCGGAAATTGAATCCGGAACACCTCATATTGCAGGCAGTTTCTCTGCCGTATGAGCTATGGGATCAGTGGAGTTCCCTTTGCAGTTCTGCTTATGTAAACCTTTTGTCATCCGCGCTATCCGAAATAAACTAACTTCAATCTAAGGACAGCTTGTGTGGGCCACGTGGTATGTTTTGATTTCTTGTAGACGTTCTTTTGGTTGCAATAATCAACTCTGATTTTTATTGAGAATGCGTGCTTATTTGCGTACTGAATTATTACATTTCTTTCGCCTACCCTTCTACAAAGTTTTTCTAACAATTCTAATAGTTCAGCGTTGTTTACTTAAGCTTTTGTCTGTTTGCTATCGACCGTAAAATAGATGCACATAATTTAAAAACTCTTGCAGGGAATAAAAAATACTTTCGTAAGAATAACATATTGTTTACAGTCATATCATGTATAAAACATTATTTCCACTTAAATTCTAAGTTTTTGTTACATATTTTGAATTATCTCAATACTGTTTTAGTGCAGTCATTCTTTTTCGTTTACTTTAACGTATTTCAACGTTATTTAGCTCTTTTTTAGTATTGCACTAGATACAATTGTAATTAACAATTTAAAATAAATAAACAAATGTGCAAGTCAAACTTAATAAAACAAATAGTTTTTAAAAACAATAATGCAATAATAATTGTGATGCACAATGAATATATAAATATACAATACATGAAGCTCCTTATCCACTTCAATGGATTTCCTTTTAGCATTCCTTAGCAAGTTTTAGAAGTTATTTTTTATGCTTTTACTAATATTCACTTCATAGATGAGAAGAACGGAATGAAAGGGAAATGATAAAAAGGAAATCGTGGCAGAGAAGAAAGCGCCCCAGTATTTGCCTGCAGATACCGGAGAAACCACGAAAAACCCTTGGATCAAAGTGGGTGGTCGCCGGGGATCGAACTCGGGACCTCCCGAATGCGAGTTTCACACATTACCGTGGCGCCACCTTGCTCGTATGAATTCACATTCGTCCGAGTAAATAAAAATGGACACTTAGAGGAAAAAAAGAAATGGTGATAATTATTTCAGTGAATCATGTGTGGTCACTGACGCAATATTCCACGTGATTGGTACATATCAGAATATTTTAACTGTGTGTGGAATACTAAATGAAAACTGGTTTTGATATAATTTAGAACATCCTCTTAGAATTCTAATCTGATTTCATGCAGTCAAGAAAACTAGGTTTGTTACTTCCCTCTAGTGTATAATTTATGTCTGCCTTGATCCCTAGGTTGCGAAAGTCTTTTGTTTTGTTCTTCTGGATGATTAATTACTCCCGATTGGCGCTCCCTTACCAATGAAAAGGAAGCCTTACTTCCAGTATTCGCTTGATTTTCGCTCTCTTGTTTCTAGCATAGCAGGTCAAGAGCGAAATGTGTGTAGGAGAAAAGGATGTGGAAATATAAGAGCACTATTATACGTGACTTTCTTTTAGTGGACATTTCTACGGAAAATGTAGCTGAAAAAATGTGCGACCCATGTCACTATACCACTGAAGGTCTACGTGCAATGAAAAGTTACTATGTGACTCTTCTACCACATTCGTTTCCTGTAGGCAACCAAGAATTCACAGAATGTGTACGTAATGGAAACTGTTTTCAGTATTGTACTTCATAAAATAATCTTTAGTTTATATTCTAACCACGTTCTTAGCTTCTATAAAGATTTTAGCATGTTATCAATGTAGTGCTTTTTATAAATCCATCTTTTTTAGTACGCCTATATTTTCTACTTTCAATCGGAATGTTATACATTGAAAATGCTGTGAATAGGTTTCTAGAGGAGTGATGTGTAGTTATTGATAGCGCCTTCCAGCTGAGGATTTCATAACTCAGGTCTTTTAAGCTATAAATTAGTTTATTAAGATCTGAAGTCTAAAACTATAGTCTGGTAGTGCTTATAATTTTATATTCGACATATTTCTGCCTATTATCTTTGTTTAATCCTAAAGTATCCCTTTCAGTCAGTCAAGTATAGAGTAATTGTGCTTCAATTTTTACCTTCTCCACTCGTATAGTAAGTAGGGAAAGTATTGCATTCCACCTAAAAATTAGATACTGAGGTTTCACCGGCAATACATCTTTTGAGTGCCCTGAATCCAAATAAAGTATTTTTAGAAACATTTCAGCGTGTGTGTGTGTGTGTGTGTGTGTGTGTGTGCGCGCGTGTGTGTCTATGAACACCTAACTCAAAAACGAAAAGTCGGATAAATACGAAACTTGGTGTTTTAATTCAGTATCTTCCAAGAAAGATTTTAAAGAAAATACCGTCACCCCAACTACATGGAACATTTCTCGAAAATGTTGATTTTCTAAAAATTTTCTCTAACGATTTTAATTAAAATACCATATATGAAAGATATTTACATGACAAATAAAATGCATATCTTGAATTTTCTAGGAATAACCTTTGAAGTTCTCTTCATTCTGAAGAATGAATTTTGTGTAATCTTGTATAACTTGTAAAACGTTAAGTGATAGACGAAATCGTACCACAAAGAAGTGTAGATCTCTTTAAAACACACAATCTACTTCAAATAACATTTTTTTGTGGCATAAGCCGTTTCTGAGATATTCGTTATTAAACGTTCGAATTGTTCAATACTTGTCATTCTTTTTAAGTCCCGTCGATTTTCAGTTGTTTCTCGCGATTGCATGGAAACAGTATGGAATTTTATGGCCAGCATATAGCGTCCAGTTCTTAAACATTTGACTACCGATTTTCTCTTTGTATTTATAACGAAATATGTAATGTAGTTATTTTTGCAAAGATTTACTGGGATTAATTGTAATAGATAGAAGAATAAGCTTTAGTAAGAATAGTTTGTATACCTACTAATATAGATAGAGGGCAAAGAAAGTCATATGAATGTATCACATTATTTTTAACTGTTTGTGTTAGTGGACCTTTAACATAAACACTTTTGGGTTTGGAGTTCTTAAGTTCTTAACATTGAAAGATTGTTGAAATAAAAGCAATTTTAGGAGATAGCTCGTTTGTCCTGCTTGTTTAGAAGCGAAGCTCTAAAGAAAAGTATGAAAGACATACCAAAAGAGCATTATTTATGATATAGGTGTTAAAAATAGAATTTTATTTTGCAAGTAGAAATATTTGCGAAACGCAAACGTAGGCCGAGTGTAGCAACCGTACGAGCAAAATAAAATTGCTCTTAACATGTGTGGAAAACACTATTTTTAGACAGCCCTGAAAGTTGTAAAATAACAATAAAATAATGTTACATTGAATCCAGGACTAATTAAGAGAAATGGAGGAGGTGTCTGTTTTTCTTGACCATCAAAGGTTTGGGATCAGAGGGGAGTGAGGGGCAAAACGATAAGGAAATGTACCTACAGTCGCACAATAAAAACAGTACTACATTTGCATGCCTCAGGCTCGCTAGTAAATGTAATTCGGAACTGTGGGTGTTTTCATTACTCGACTGTCCTTCCGATGCCCCGCCCATTTGTTTTTTAACCGTTTAAGTTCCTCTTTCCAACACATGCACTCATTGCTTTGCTAGCAATGTTTAACTTACACCAGTCAATGAAGCCATCATATGCTATATCATTCTACTTTCTACATTTTCTTTTACGCAGCAATTCCAATGTTACCCTTTCGATAGCTTCCAGAATTTCTTCCGCCTCTTGGAATTTAGTTTTATCGATTATTCAGGTCATCGATAAAAAATAGTTATTCAGAACAAAGAAATTATAAGACTGCAAACATAGGCAGCAGTTTAACTGGACAACTCATTGCGATAAATTGAAGTATGATGATTTGAATTGTGGATAGATAATCTGACCGCCATGACAAATTAATCATGTAAAAGAAATAATGAACTGTAAATGCTAATAAAGCCAAGCGATTGGACAATTGCTATGTGATTGGACTTTAAACGAAAGTTTGTAACAACAGAGTGTTTATCGCACTAGTGCATAAAGTACAACTTTTAAATCATGTGTCTACTGTTAAAACTTCTAGTTTTAGTGTTCTAGAGTAACATTGCAAGGATAATTTTTACTTTATTATGGAGAAGGTAGAGTAACTGTGCTTACACATAATTAATGAAGAATTAAGACCTGGAAATATATCTCTCTAAAATTAGTTCAAAGCATCAGTGCAGTGTATTGTGCTCAAAATTCATCCAGAGGTAAATTTAGGTTTTCGAACATTTTGGGCTAATCTGCGGTATCCAATATAATATCGGAGCTTTTATTCTGAAATGATATTGGAGGATTTTATACGTTATGAAAAACCTAGAAATAAACGATTTTGAGTTTATATTTTAGCAAATTTACGCTCACGAGGAATATCGGGGCGTTTTTATAACCTATTTTATTCGTGCTTGTGACTTCCCCAAAATTACGATTTATATTTTTTTAATACGGTACTGAGATGTTGCAAGTAAGAATTTAAACAAGATAGAATAAACTTCACTAATTCAGCTTATCAAAATATTTTTCTTTAAGGAAGACCGAAGGCATTGGATACGCAGAGTGCACGGTAATGTCCGCTAAACATTTTCCGGCCAATCAGACTTAAAACACTGTTCAGCTTGTGGGAATCAGCTTGCATCTATTTAAAGTGTCTTAACACGCCTTGTTTGTTGTTATTGTTTAGGTTCTCAAAGTGTGCGATATATTTTGTAGTATAAAATTACCATGGTCAACCTTTGTGGTGTGGGGGTAGCGTGTCTGCCTCACATTCAAGAGCTCCCGCGTTCGAATCTGGATTAGGGTGAGTTACCCGGATAAGCTTTATTCCTGAAAGATTTTTTCAGATAAGGTTTATCCTGAAAATATGCATGTAGGGTAATTTTAATCATTCATCCCGGGCTTAATAATAATAATAAAAATGTTATATGTTACATTCACATGACTTTCTTCACCCTTTAATTATTCTTACAAAAGCTTATTTTTCTATATACCTTATTTTAATCGAGATAAACCTTTGCAGAAATATTAAATTATGCATTTCGTTATGGATAAAGGGAACAGCGATAAAATGTTTAAGAACAGGACACTATATAGTCTAAAAATTCCACATTCCTTCCATGACATCGCGAGAAACAGCTGAAAATCGACAGGACTATTAAAGCATGACTGAGTATTGAAAAGTTGGAAATATTAATAACGTATCTACTTCAGAAATGGCTCATATCACTAAAAACGGTTATTCGAAATAAAATGTGTGTCTTTGCGTAGTACGTTTTTGTCTTTCGCTTAACGTTTACCAGTTATACTAGTTTATACAAAATTCCTTCTGAATGAAGAGGACTTCAGAGGCTATTCCAAAAGAATTTAAGATATACTTTTTACTTTTAATGGAAATATCTTTAATATATGGTATTCTAATCAAAGTCATTAGAGCCATTTTCAGAAAATCTAAAATTTTGAAAAAATGTTCCTGATAAAAGGAAATTTGGGGTGAGGAGATTTTCTTGAAAACCTTTGTGTGATATGAAATTTAAATACTAAGTTCGGTATTTATTCAACTTTTCGTTCTGATTTATGCCCTTCCCTCTCTCACTCACACGCTCATGCACACAGGGAAATTTTTCCAAAAAGTACTTTTTATTCAGGGGCCTCAAAACATGTATTTCCGCTGATATCTCGGTATCGAACTTTTGGGTGGAATGCAATACCTACTATATAGTTACGTGTTAGAGAAAGTAATACTATGAAAAGCATGTGACTTTAAGGTAAATTAACCAAGTACATTTTCTTAAAGCCGTGTTTATTGCCCATTCTTACCACATACGGCACCACAAACGGTTAAATGAAATTAAAATAAATTGAGTCTTATTTATGGATGTTCTCTAACTGCTGTGTTCCTAAGCGTCCCATTCTATATTGGGCGTGAAAGATCGGTAAATTTGTTCAGAGGTCTATCAGACTTGAGGTTCTTTTACGTTCCGTAAATCTACGACACCGGACCACAGGCTTTATTTCCCGCCCGAAAATATCCATTGCCCTCCGCAACAATCGGGAACATCACAGGCGGTGGACACTGATGATACATGCAATGAAAGTATATTGAATTTTGAGAAGGAAACGTTCCAGGAGTAAGTTTAGGGTATCTCCCCGGCATGACCCAGCTCTAATTACATTATACGTAAGCTGCATTGTTTCAGACAGTATTATTGATTCGCGCGGGAATTGATCTGTGGGGAGTCTGACAGTAAGAAAGGGGGAGTAAGCATCTTTCTTCTTGCGCATCAATCAACCTTCCTAAAAGAAAACAACTTTACTTGTTAATCCTTTGCTCAAACCCTTTCTAAAATGTACTTTGATTAGGGGAGGGTGGGGCAAGTGAGTCCTACCTTTCGTTTTTTCTTTCTAATGTACATGGTATTTAAGTTTAAGTTTTAGGAATACGTTAAATTACAGCTAATACATTCAGCATCTTAAATACCTATGTTAAAATATTTTGTTCTTGTTTACAATTTCCTAAAATAGAAAAATAAACTTAGAAATGAGAGGGGCAAGTGAGACACCCCTTGGGACAAGTGAGTCTTTAAACATGTTAAACAATTCTAGCTAAGAAATGCAACGACGTTTATTTAAAATTAATTTTTTTCTGAAGCTATAACACATGGCAAGTCTAATCCAATAAAATATAACATGTACTGATCACTTATAAATAAAACATTCACTGAGGTCCATAGTTCAACTGCTATTGTCACATCTTAAGCTCAGTAGATATTCACTTGGATTAACTTCGCAAGACTGCTGATGTTCTTAGTTGTAAACATTGCATAAAGTAACATGAACCACGGAAAGAAAGACCAATAAAAGAATAGTCACTTGTTTTAACGGCAGGTATCACATATAAAACTGTTACTGCCGGTTTCATTATCTGTGCATTCCTCATGCATCCACTGCTTGCACTTAATGCAGCTAATCTACTTTTCGAAACTTGGTATTAAACCAGATCTGATCTCGTTTAATGCCACTTGAGCATCATCTTCTGTCCATCCTTTCCCTTTATCAGTTTTCCTTTTATAGTGCCGGATCATACCTGCAATACGAGTTTCAATATAATTAAACTATGCTTTAGACATAACTTCTTTATTATATTGTCAAAACCTGGCAGTAGTTACTAAATCTTCTAAATAAATTAAATATAGACTTGTAGTTTTGCACACACGAATGGTGGGGCAAGTACGTCACTGCCAGTATTCTAGTGGACTCACTTGCCCCGCCACTACTACTCGGAATAAATTGGTACCTGTCATAGAGGGTACCTTAGGTATTCTGACGCCACTGCACCAGAATATGCTTCAAACAATGCCATTTAAGGAGCATTAAAATCTGCCATGAAATTAACTTGTTAGAATACAATACACCTGCTATTAGAAATAGCAGTTCTTACATCAAAATCACCAAAAACAATATTTACCTGCCAAAACTGCAGTATTTCCTGGAGCGTCACTTTCTCTATTGTCACACTTCTAGGCAGCAAAGCTCTTACTGATAGCCTCCTACCAGGTCCCAAAAAATGTGTATTGTGGAAGCAAATGAAGGTGACGCTGTTGCCCCACCTGACTCACTTGCCCCTCCTTCCCCTACACATTCACTGTAATGACCCAAGTGGTAAATTTGTCAAATTAACATATAGCTAAAGAGGTATATTCCGCATAAAATAAACATTCACCAAAATTATCTCAAGCCCTTATTTTCATTTCATTTTAGGCGTTAATAACTACACTTGAAAGTTAGAGTTGAATGAGGTACCATACTATCCTCATTAAAGATATTACTTGAACGCTGTTAGTATTCTTAACTAATTCAGTGTGATAGTACTGTCGTTATGATTATAGTTTGGTTAAAAAAATTAAACAGCTTTGAGTTAAAGTAAAAAGGTGGTACTGTTTCAGTTTTTCGTATTTTAGTATTTCATCCGGAGCATGAGCATATAAGTGATTCCTTCTACGAGTTACTGACTTTACCAGAGGTAGAATTTTATTAAATGTTGCCAACTTGGCAAATGGAAAATTAGGAGTTGCCCACAGTGGCAATTAAGATAAATATTCTTGTTACTAAATATACTTGATAAATACACGCAATAAGAATAACTAGGAAGACCTTAAAAGTAGAATCTATATGAAATATGTATTTTTCTTACTTCCACTCAGTTCTCAGTTGTAATATTTTGTAACAATTCTTCAAATATTATATCAGTATTTAAATGGCAAAAGCGAGTAATCCCATTAATGTTCAGGATATCAAGAAAAAACTAAAGATAGAATCAGACTGAGAAATTCAATACTATAGCCGATATTTGAACCGTTATTTCCAATTCTGTCCTGCGCACGGATTGTGCGAAAGAAGAATTAATAACCAAAGTCGTAAAACTAATCAAACAGGACGTATTTTACAGTAACCATAATTGTATGGTAACGAACGAAACAAACAAGAAATACTATAACAAATGAGAACACCAGTTGCTGTGAAAACACACTTTATTTTCATTATGCACTTACAGTAACAGATACGTTACACTTGAGTCATTTTGGCACGTACTGGGAATACAACACAACTGATCCCTCGAATCAAATCACAACTGTACTGTTGAACTGTACTACACACAACTGACTGTGGAGTTACAATTCATAATTAAACCGCACTGTGCACTTGCACTGTCACTTCTAACACTCGACTCAGTTCAATACTACCCTCAACTGACTCCTATCGGACAGTAGTTCATTATTTAGGCCTTGCATACAAAGTGGAACCTACTAGAACAGGTTGAAACCAAGGTTCCGGAACAAGTAAATGGCACACAAAGAGGCTTTTATTCCGCAGTGTCGGCTATTATCCACGCTCACTATTGTTCCGACGGCCCGTCACAGGACCCGCCCAGGTTATCGGGCTGGAAGACACTATCGGCCGGCCGCAGGTAGCGCGTGGTCACAACATACATTATCTTTCATAAGTAAGGAATAATGCAAATAAAACCAAAATTAACATATGCATTAACATGAAATGTTCGGATACGCCAAATGTAATATTTTGAAAGAAAAATTTTACAAAAATTAAATAACATTTTCAGCCATTACTAAGCAGAGCGTGACGTCATCGACGCAAAGTTTAAATCACAACATATATTTCATTTCTTTTTAAATTGCATAAACAATTTCATTAGTTTTATATAAAAGGTTTAGTTGCTATGAGAACAGATCTCTTTCCACTTGAAAATTTTTATAAGAATATTAATAATGTAGAGCTAATATGTTTAATATGTAAGAGTTCAAAACGAGAATCAGGAAATAATGCAGAGATATACCACCAGCAGTGTTTGAAAATGTTCATCAAGAATTCATACTTTGGCTTAGCCACTGCCAGATTGTAAATTGGGAGCATTTGAACAACTTATTTATCAGAATTTAATTTGTTCATTGTTTGTTGAAGCCAAGAATTAAACTGTTTCAATAGCAATTAAACATTTTGTATAAAACAAATGAAATTGCTCATACAGCTATATAAGAAAAAAATTATAGCATAATTATTAGCTATTTAAAATATTTGTCGACATCATATCTGTCCAACAATGGCTGAAAATTTTGTTCTTTTTTGTAAAATGTTCCTTTCAAAATATTATTAAATTTGACGTTACCAAGCATTATTTTTAAAAAAATGACGTAAATTTAGTTTCCATTTGCATTATTCTTTACTTATGAAATGCCTATATACATACGCGTTGTATCTGGACCTAGATGTGCGAGAATAGCGGAAACGTCTGTATAAACACGTCATCTATGCAGATATGTGTAATAATGTAGATAGACCGATTTAACGATAAGCTATAGTCAATGAAATATGATTTACTTAAAATATGAAACGAGCGAAAGTAAATGTAAATATGGCGTTTACAAACAATGAGTAGAATGTTGTGCATAATGCCGTAACAGGCCACAGATGCTGGACTGAAATGCATCGTCTATTTAGAGACATGTAGGGTTGCATACGGATGTTTTGAATCCATCACAGACACAAGAATTAATTTAAAATTAAAAACAGGAGTTTACAGAGGAATACTACTCTTGGCCCGATTTTCACGAGGGTCTTTCAGATATTTTCTCCAACCCTAGTGGGCAAGTGGTGATAAAGTGTATTTTCTGTTTGTGAATAGGCTATATCCTCATCATATTAGAGCGTACGGCCCTTTATAAGAATGGAAATCAAATCGTTGGACATACCTAGGGATTTTAATATGAGAAATACGTTTTTCTTGCATATCCTCTCCTATGGGAGTTTAGATTACCCATAGATGTGTCATAGAAAGCAACTGAAGCTGTTAACATTGTAAGGAAAGAAAGTACTATTAAATAAATTTAAAAATTTTAATATTCTGATTCAATTTTTACTTTCTCTACCAGCTACTTTAATAGGTAAGAGCAAGTACCTACTGTATTCCACAGAAAACTATGATGTCGAGATTTCACGGGAAATACATGTTTTTAGGATTCTGAATCCAAAGAAAGCACTTTTATAAAAAGGTCCACTTGTGTGTGTGTGTGTGTGTGTGTGTGTCTGAATAGCATAATTCATAAACTAAATGTACGATAAATACCAAACTTAGTGTTTAAGTAGAGCAGCCACTAAAAATGCGACAAGAAGTTTTTCAAGAAAACTTCTCCATCCCAAATTACCCTTTACATGGTAAATTTTTCGAAATTTTAGATATTCTCAAAAATAGCTCCCACGATTTTGATTAAAATTCCATACATTAGATATTTACGAGATATGACAAAATGTGTATCTTAAATTTTCTGTTATGAGCTGTGAAGCACCTTTATTCGGAAGAAATAAATACTTTTCTTAACGGGTAATCATGAGAGACTGTGAAGTAGGTAGTTGCTTCACGTATGGAAAGCCAATTTGAAGTAGGAGTTGTATTGTATTTCGACTGTTGGGGAGCCGAACACTTGAAGTAGTTGCAACCGCACGTATGGTAAAAAGTTTCCGGTAGCCTTCGCCCCCAGTTTAAAACATTAACTTGGTAATTTGGCTGTTTCTTTAAATATTATATACTTATGTTTGCCTCGGCTGCGTCAGTATTATTGTTAGAGACATGGATTTCTTTGCAGGGAGTAGTGCGGCTAAGAATGTTGGCTTACACAGATTATAATTTGTATTTCACTCCATTTATTAATTCGTTAAACGATTAAAATAACACTTCACTGATATATATATAGAGAGAGAGAGAGAGAGAGAGAGAGAGAGAGATAGAGAGAGAGAGAGCTGTGAGATTATTTATTAATCACTAGCATTTTTTAACACGCAAACTATTGTTTTTCTAACACTAAACTTCTCGAGGACGTGTCTCGCGTTCGGTTAGGAACGCTGTCTACTAGCAACTGACTTCTGAATTTGTACAATTTGCTCTATTTCAGTTTCTGATTGGCTAATCCTACTCCAATAGAATACTTTCATTTAACTTAAGGTTTTTTCTGGTTGTTGATTGGCTATTTATAAACTGTCCCAAAAATTACATTATTGTTGCTCCAATAATGTCTAGTAGCATTATTAAATTTCCTTACTCATTATTGCTTCAAGGTTACCTCTTTGTTAGCAACTTTTACCCTATTATTATCACAGCTCCTACATTATTAAATTACCTAATACATTCACATAACATTATTGAACATGTATATAATAATATAAATATTAATACAATGACTGTTACATGCATTTTATATATTATATTATACACATATTGCTTTAAGGCGGGCTGTTATTATATTTTATAGTATATAATTTGACTGAAATCATTTAAGTGTTAGAAATACTGCCTCGACTGACAATATATACAAAAGTGTAGATCTCTTTGAAACACATAATTTATTTCATGAAATTTATTATGACATCATCCATTTTTACGAGGCATCCTTCTTATTGGTTTGAATTTTTCAATACTTTGTGATTTATTTAAGGTACTGTTGCTATTCAGTTGTTTCTTGCACTGTCATGGAAACAGTTTGAAATTTCTAGGCTATCATGTAACTACTCATTTTTTAAGCTTCCGACTATCGATTCCGTTCCCTTTATCCCCCTTGTACATTCAACGAAATGTGTTTGCAAGTGCTTTTGCAAAGTTTTATCTCGGTATTAACTAAGTAAATAGAAAAATAAACTTCCATAAGAATAGTTTGTAAAAGTTACAATAAACTGGAAAAGTGAGTGAAAAAAGTCTTGTGAATTTAACCATAAGATTTTTAGCTTTTGTTATAATAGATTTGTAAGATTTTACTTTGAAATAAGCAGAGAGAGAGAGACCGATTTTCAACGTTAAATTCATGTCTATGTGTTGATTCCCATCATGTATACAAAATTTTGAAACATGTATAGTTAATGGATTTAAAGATCTCATTTTATATATCAGAAGCCACTAAGGCTATCTTAACAAAGGTCGGTTTGATTGCTAGGAGGTTACTAGAAGACCTCTAGTAACTCGTACTATAACATTATTTGTAATGACGTATCAAGTGGGCAATTTAGAAAATAAATTATTTTAATTTGGACCAGTCACAGCTATTTATCCTGCTAGTTTTATCGTTTAGTTTCATCATTTTCATTGTATCCCTCGTCTTATATAATTACGACTTTGTGCTTTGTCCCTGAATTCATCTACTCTTGGTAGAAATCAAATCAAATACTGGTCATTAAAAATTAGGTACACAAAACTATGTATACCGCAGCTGTTGTTGTAGTTACACGGTATAATGGATTTAAAAACTTCCGCCATACCCTTAAGCTTACTCTATACACGCTGAGTATGTTAAGAGTGTGTTGCAGCATGCTACGATATTAATCTCGTCACCATGGAGACGTACATGCGGAGCGCGCTCATTGTTGTCCGCTGTTTCATGAATCGCAACCAGCTAAGCCTGTTCAAAGGAAATTCAGGATCAAATCTAGACGAAGTGCGAGTTTGGATGATAAGAAATAACAACTGGCGTAAAATGCGCCATTGAATTTGGGACGAACTCGTTTACGGATTAGATATATGTCGTGTTATAAAATATAGTCATACTGAAAATTTGTAATATTGCACACGAAACTTGAAGCTGTGGCGGGGGTGCTTCCTATGCATGTGTCATTTGGTTGACCGTGATTCGATGTTCACCTGGCTGCTCGTTCTTGTAGAAGCTGTGAATCAACTTCTATCTCATTCTATTTCAGGGTTTCTGTGGGTGAAGACAAGTCATGAAATTATGACCACGTGTTAACTTTAAGTGTATTGTATTAATGAGTAATGACTGTAATTATGATAGCGACGTGGCTAGCAACATTTTTCTCCAAATTATGTATTAAAAGGATCTCTTAACCCCGCCATCTGGGGATCTCAGTCGCATGCAATCATCTCTCTCACCACTGCAAATTCAAGATGAAACCTGGAGTTGTTACAGCGAAAACCAGAATGAACGAATGAGTGAATTTCTGGACATGCTTCCCATTTTTATAACATGGGTTATGGACATTATTTAAAGCTTATGCTGGTTGAAATACATAGGTGGGTGTTAGTGAAAGATGCCAATCGACATATCATAGAAGAAACGATCATTTGTTTAAAACTAAGGGAAGAAGGCACAGAACCGACGTAGGAAAATTCTCCATTTTTAATAGAACCATTGAAGAATGGAACGAATTGCCTGTAGTAGCCTTTCAAGTCTAATAAATGTTGGATAATTAATTATAAACTTACTTAGATGTGTATTTGAAATTTTATAAACTTTTTGTGAATACTAATGGTAAACTTACTGTCATACTGACTGGATAGGTAATTAATGAATGTAAATAGTAAAGCAATTAATGATTTCAAAACTTCTAGCTGTTAACTGGTAGTTACAATAATATGATTTTTGATAGAAAGTTATTCACATTATTGTTTATTGTTCATTGTATTACTATCGTTTGTGTACTTATTTTTTGTAATATTATTTTGTATATTTAACTCTGCCACCGAGTAATACCCATTTGCAAGGAAAAAGCACACGCACACGCACACACCCCTTAAGATATTGCTACTGCTAATACGTCTTTTGATTGATGGTGACAATAACGATGGCTGAGACGTATAGAAAATAAATTCTACACTTGTTGTAAGTTTAGCGTCACTGTGATACTTCGGGTTTTTCTTTATTGTCCATCTCTTTCCTACACTGCGTATTCTGTCTCTAACGTGTTCTCATTTAAATGAATTGACCTTTTATTAATGGATACTCTTTAACTGCTGTGGTCCTTAGCGTCCCATTCGCGTGAAAGACTGGTAATTTTGCTCAGAGGTTTCTTTATCAGACTTAAGGTTCTTTTGCGTGCCGCAAATCTACGACACAGAACCACGGACTTTACTTCCCTTCCCAAGGAAGCCATGCTAAGGAGTTTTACGACCGAAAAAATCGTCCTACTCCGGGTTTGAACCCAAGATCTCGGGAACCAGAGGCTAGCATGGTACTACTAATCCATGGAGGGTGTCGTTCTGATTTCAGCCAATTCCCTGTGCCGGGACTGTCACTTTCACTTCCTTCTATTAGCTGTCCGCTCTCTTGCTGTGCCTCCGTTTTCCAATTCAAAGGTTTTCAAAGGTCGCTTGGTAATTGGCCTGGTTGCAAGCATGTGCTTCTAACCAACGTTTATACAACGTATTTTACATTAAGTTTGCTGTTTTGCAATACATATAAATGATTTATAATATTATTTACAGTCCTTGTGATATTAATATTTACTGTATTTACATTTGCCCATCTTTTCCAATTATTTCCTTCCCGTTGCATTTTCTCTCATCTTTCTTTATTATTGTTTAATATAAATGCTGCTTGATTATTTATATATCTATACCGGATGTTGTGTATAGGTGGGCATTTACAAAGTTGTATTGGTGTATTTGCTTCATTACTCCATTAATTCTGGTTTATAATTTATTCGCAATTTAAGTTGTTCGTTTTTGTATAATTAATTTATAATGGCCTTGTGTTAATCATGAAATAGTAGAACTAAGACAACCACATACATATTGCAGTTTTGCTGCAGATAAAAGTTATTCCGTACCAAGGCAGTGTAGAACAGCGCATGTGAATCACTTTTCCAACTCCCTTATCATTTTCTTTCCAATGTATAATTCGATAGTCTTGTACCTCCAGCACTGTTATTTGTTTGTGGCACCGTAATGTTCTATCGTTCGCCCTTTGGCTACAGGAAACTTTCATGGGCATCTTCCATTTTTATCGCTCTACGATCTGAGCTTGCTCTTCGTGTCCCTGTGGATCTCAACCCTACTGGCATTCTCTGCTACACTGCTCTACTTCCGTTATGACCTTTTCTTCCTCTATCTCTAGAGTTCAATTACGCTACGTACATTCTTTCTTACGTTCTCTAATACTTACCTATAGTAAGCAAAAAAGTATTACATTCCAACCAAAAATTCGATACCGAGAAATACGAATTTTGAGATTTCCCGGATAAAAAAAAGAATGTTTAGAAAAAGGTCCGTGTGACTGTGTCTGTCTTGAATAACATAACACAGAAACCAGAATTCGGTTAAATAGCAAACATGGATTTAAGTTCGTCTTCCATGACAGGAAGATTTTCAAGAAAATCGCTCCATCTTGAGGCAGTATTTTTAACACTTAAATGATTTCAGTCAAATTATATAATATAAAATATAATAACAGCCCGCCTTAAAGCAATATGTGTATGTAACAATATATACAAAGTGTATATTACAGTCACTGTATATGTTTATATTATTGTACGCATGTAATAAAGTTATCTGAATGCATTACGTAATTTAATAATGTAGGAGCTGTGAGAATAATAGATTAAAAGTTGCTAACAATGAGGTAACCTTGAGGCAATAATGAGTAAGAAAGTATAATAATGTTACTAGTGATTATTGGACCAACAATAATTTAAATTTTGAGACAGTTTATAACTAGCCAATCAACAACCACAAGAAGCTTTAGTTAAATGAAGGTATTTTATTGGAGTAGGATTAGCCAATCAGAAATTGAAATGAAGAAATTTACAAATTTAGGCGGTAGAAATAAAGTCAGTTGCTTGTAGACAGCGCTCATAACTGGACGCATTGGTTGTAGACAGTGTTCCTAACCGGACGCGAGATGCCTCCTCGAGAAATTTAATACATATTCAGTGTGAGACGAAAAATGGTTTACGTGTTAAAAAGTGCAAGTAATTAATAACAGAATATCACAGCTCTCTATATCAGTGAAGTGTTATTTAAATTGTGTGAAGGTTTACTAAGTGTAGTGAAGTAAAAATTATAATCTGTGTAAGCCTACATTTTTCAGCCGCACCACGCCTTGAAAAGAAATTCATGTCTCTAATAATAATACCGACGCAGCCGAGGCAAACATAAATATATAATATTTAAAGAAACAGTCACATTACAAAGCTAATATTTTTAAATTTGGGACGAATGCTTCCGGGTACCATACGTGCGGTTGAAACTACTTCAAGTTCGGCTCCCCAACAGTTGAACTACAATACAACTCCTACTTCAAATTGGCTTTCCATACGTGGAGCAACAACCTACTTCAAATTGACGCCCAACGTGGGGCAAATAACAACGTAAAAATAACAATACAACAAATTAACAACTTCAATCTAAACTATCCTTTACAAGAAAAGAAGCTCTTTGTTTCTTTCTCAAAAATAGCTCTAAGGATTTTGATTAAAATTCTACACAAAATTGTAGGCTTCCACGGCCGTTGTCCATAATAACTTGACTGTTTCCGGTGAAGGCCACATCACGTTTGATAAAATAGTTTGATGAAATATTTTATCAAACGTGATGCGGCCTTCACCGGAAGACAGTCAAGTTAAAATTCTACATGTTTAAGATACTTACATGAAAACTAAAACGTATTTTCTCCGAATAACCTCTAAAATCCTCTTCATTGTGAATGACTTTCGTATAATTGGCAAGCTGCAAGTCATAGACGAAATCTTACTGGACAAAGAAATATAAATCCGTTAAAGCACACGTGACGCGACGTTAACAATTTCAGAGATATTATTTGTTAATAGTTTGAATTTCCAAATGCTTTATACTTTTCTTAAATGCAAATTCCTATTTTTGGTCTTCGGACACACAGGGCCATTTAGCCATTAGGATATTTCTTGCTTGTTTTGATGATTAGTTAACGTCCTTTAACAAGCAGGTCACATTGGACGGTAAATAAATGAAATGGTTGAAATGGTATTCAGATCGACTTAGGGTCCCTGGAGCTTAAAGTAACCCCAAAATCCTTATACAGGTAACTCGCACAACCAAGATTCGAATCCGGGACCTCTTGAATGTGAGGCAGATACCTTATCCCCACACGACAGAGGTGGGCAATTACTCCTTGTCTGGAATTTCAAAGCCATCACATACCGATTGGCTATTCCTTTAGCTGTCTGTATTCTTCGGCTGAATGATGTATAGCTAAAAATAGTCCTGTTAAGATTTGAATAATTAAACTAGAACATGTCATATAAATATAACTCTATCTTTTGCATTACCCTTATGATTAAGATTCATAATTTTTGGATCAATTAATAATTCCAAACATATATTTTGCTCATCTAGTTCTTCAGGGTATACCTACAACGAAACGTATGGATGTGTAATTAGTTTACAAGAAGTAGATAGAATAAGTTTTTGAAAGAATGGTGTGTAAAAGAATGAATAGAAAGTAATGTGAATGCCACACTTTTTTTGGGCTAAAAATGTAGGATTCGGTCCTATCTATGCGTCCGTTCTGAAAAGTGAGCTTAGATTCCCTACAGCAATCTAAAAGCATATTGTTTCCTTTTTTAGGTGGGAGTGAAAGAGATTTGGGAATATATGGAGTTTATTTCTCATCATTGTGTTATAGTTACATAACTTTTACATAGGAATTTGCGTGAAGTACTTACTTTTTGTTGAAGTTGAAGTTAATCGCGAGAAATGTTGCAAAAAATTGATTCAGTAATATTAAATACACTTTATAAACGCTGTAAGAAGTGCTATGTTGCCCCTGTGATCTGGTTATGTAGAATCTAAACTAGCGATGTGGATATGCTGGAGACTGGCAGTTTGGCGGCAGTGGGGACATTGTATAGGCATAGGTGTGTGACATCTCACTCAGTGCTGTAGTGCATTGTATGATTGTAGATTGCATTAGTATCTAAGTTATTTTAAGTTAACACAATAAAGCCTACTGCGAAAGGTTCGAAACGGAGGCTCTCGATTTCGTTATTATTTCGAAATTAAGGAAAGTATTATAAATACGTATTTATAGAAGTTGACGGATTGGGAAAATGCTTAATTTGTCATAAAACCTTAAACCAATTCACAATATTCAACCTAAAACGTTACTATATAGTTTATCATAGTAGGGATTTCAATCAGTATAAAGATGAAAAACATTTAACACGAATAAACCGATTAAAGGAAGAAATGTTCATTCATTTTCACTACAAGAACAACGAAGAAGTGATTGAGGTTTTGGAGGAGAAAACGATTTTAACTATGGAATTTCCTAGTCGATTCTTAAAATATTTTCCAGAGTTTTATTGCCAGTAAAAGGTCTTTAGTCCAAAAGAAATGAAGTTAAATTGTCTTGCATGTCTGGAATTCTATATCTTATGTTAAATAATTGCAAATCGATTATGTGACTGTGTCGTTACATATCATTTTTGGAGAGTATTGTTCCACAGAATCATCTTCACCTTTTTCTTCTTCTTTTCTTCATTACAAGTCTTAGACCTCATGGCGTGTTACGACCTCACAGGCGAGAATTGTGTCCAGCGATTCCTTGGATGGAAGAGATCTCCTCCTGGTTGAGCGAAAACAAAGCATGGTTTTGGGAACTCTGTCCGAACTCATTCCTGGCAAATGATTCATCTCGTTATTCTGGTGTTCTTGTATGTACTTGATGACCGGTTGAGGCAGTATTTTGTATCACAACACTGTGAATGCCAGAGTGATTGTAGTGTAAACTAACATTATTGAATGACAATGATTTTAGATGTTTGTTAGCCATAAGCATTGTTAGCAAATAAGTTAACACGGCCTCAATGAAACTGACAATAAAGTGGGTAACAATGAAGCGAAGGGGTGAGTTGTTTATCACTAAGAAGAGACAAACAAATGACGACAGGTCAGCGTGCCTTTCTTTAGAACTGGAGGGAATATCTTCCCTAGAGCATATGTACTAGTAATTGTGATTGGCTGACAAAACAGACGCTAATGTTGGCGCGATTTGGTAACCAATATTATAATGTTTAGACATTTCGAGGTGAGGGAGTATATATTCTCGAGCCATAAGCATGTTTCACGCAGTTCTACAGAATCAGTCATGAGGTACACGTCGCGCAGTCTTGATGGATCTCTCGTGAAGTGCACGTCATACAGTTTGGAAGAATCTCTCGCGTCGTAAAATTAGTTACAAAATGTGAAGTATGCGGCAAATAATACGAAAGTAATTACATTTGGAAATACAACAGTTTCAGTCAGGCGTGTATCAAGATTTAAGATGTGAACTATTAAGTGTGACGGATATAAAAGTGTAAAAAAATTATTTTATCAGTGTTATCTTTTAGTAACTACTCCTTTCCGTTTACACGCCCTGCTCAGAGATACTTGCTTAACTGAGTAATAATGGCTAGCCGGAGGACAAAGAACCCAAATTTTAAAAAGTAATAAAACAATAACAGGCGCTCAGCAAATAAGATAACACGAGCCCAATTACTGCGATACGGTTCTAAGTGGAGTTCCTTCATCAGGTCATCATTGCGTTTGTAATTCCACTTGGTGTATATTATGAACCTCACTTTCACTAGTCCCACAGAATTGAAACAAGAAAATTAAACAGTACTTTACAGCTATAGAATTTACATAATGAACAAGATTATCTTTCCAGCTCGGTTTTCAATATTTGAACTCCCTCTATAAAGTTACAAAACGGAGTGCCTCCACCTCTTACATAGTCGAGAGCGCTCCTTGCTCTTAACACTTCCATGGAATTAAAACCGGGCATACTTGGTACTGAACAGTCTGTGAAATCTACGTAATGCAGGAGTCCTTTGGGGAATTACATCAAGCAGAGGGAGAGAGGAAGTCGTAAAACAAGAAGGTCCTGGTCCGTTAGAGAATCCCTAAGTACCCTAACATGCCATGTTACACAGCGCGTATTATTCCAGAGATATGCCACTGTGTAATATCTGCCGAGAAAAAACATTTAAACTGTACGAGAATCTCTGAAGGTTTTACAAAACTTTATACGCTGTATTTTATAAACTGTGTTAAAATATAAATTATGTTTTTGCTTCTGATGAACAGGAAGAAGAATATGCTTTACTCTGGCTCCTAAATAACTTATAATGTAGTGTTTACTGGCAGAAAAAAGAAAATCCTGATAGTTATAGTAAAACGCTAGACCTCCTAGAGGGTTTGAGGCCATCTACACATAACACAAGACCGTTTCAGATAGATAAGTAAAAATGAATACGAAAAACGGCTCCGTTTAAAGTCTGCCACATTTCCAGAAAATTAAATTATTGGATTAAATGTAGGTACATATCACGAAGGGGTCCCCGAAAACGGGGCAGAGCACCGTAATTAGGGTAACGGTCATTTTTGCCTACAACGTGACTCCTGGAAGGGAGGATGAGGGGGAGACCTGAAGGGCGACCAGATCCGGGTGCAACGGGCGCAAGCATAGATGGGATCCCTTACGTTTCCAATAGAAGGCATCCGACGCCGCCCGGTCCTGCCCTCAAGCAACATCCAACGTCCCCGGGACGGAGCCCACTTGGAAAAGACACCTAACTGAGTAGCCCCCGCGCAGCGACGCCAGAGAATAAATCTCTACAGCGAGCAAGCCACCGCCCAGCCGCAACCCGCTGAAACAGATGACAAGGAAAATGACGGATTCAGGAAATGAGAGGGAGAAGAGTCGTGGTAGAAGAATCCCAGCTGACCCGGGAAACCATAAATATCGCATGGGCCAGAAGGGGCGGTCGCCGGGGATCGACCCCGGAACCCCCCGAATGGGGGCCACAGGCATAGCCGCCAGAGCCACCCCGCTCGGTAAATTATTGGCGTACTTTCAATAGAAATACGTCCCCTTAAAAGGAGATCTAACGTTAATACTGTGGCTCTTAAGACAGATGCTTAGAGAAGACCACCACCAACAATAATAGTAACAACAACAACAACAACAACAACAATAATAATAATAATAATAATAATAATAATAATAATAATAATAATAATAATAATAATAATAACAGAATCTCTTATCATACCTCTAGTTAGATTTTGAACACACACATATACACAGAGTATTTCACGAGCCTCTGCGACAAACTCTGAGGAACGATAGATCTCGCAGATGGGAACATTTAACTCAAACGGGGTGGCAAAACGAAAGGTCCAAGCGGATGATCACCAACGATTCCAGTCCAGATATTTACAAATACTTTGGTTGATGATGTCTAACGAATACTGCATGTGGGCTCTCAACATTCCAGATGTGGCTATTCTTGCTGTTGGAAGTGTACACCTGGTGTGAAACAGGTCTTGTCGGTAAACAAGGCGTGCGCGGGCAATGTAGGATCTGCGATACTTCATTGCAGAAACCAGTGAACAAACTGAACACGCGGTGCGAAGTAGTTCGGCCCAGTCCTTGTAGTTTCTGGAGGTGGTATGCGTTAAATTAAGTTGAGTTTTATTTATGGACGCTCTTTAACTGCTATGGTCTTTAGCGTTCCATTTTATATTGGGCGTGGAAGACCGGTAATTTTTCTCAGAGACCTCTTTATCAGGCTTGAGGTACTTTTACATACCGTAAATCTGCAACACGGAACCACCGGCTTTACTTCCCTTCCGAAATAAGTCATGCTAAGTATTTTTGCGCCCGAAAAAATCCATCACCCTCCGACCTTGGGAACTACAGGCTAGCACGGTATCACTAGCCCGGAGGATGACGGTAGTATGCGTGGAGCTGTTGTCCACAAACACTGAGTTAAATTGGGTTGTGCGTCTCAGACCTACCAAACCTAACCAGGCGTAAGGGACAAGAAAGAGGCGATGTCACTTGATTCAGCGGTTGTAAACAAACAGAGAGTCAAAGTGTACTGGCTGTGCCTTTCAAACCTATCCTACAGGATACGCTTCAAACAGGGGTGGGTAACTCCGTAACGATGCGTCGGAGGATGGTGGTTGCATGACAAAAAATGTTCCCCTCTGCGAGGTCTATCGTTCCTCAGAGTTTGTCCCGGAAATCATGAAAAAAAAACCATACACACATAAAAACCATAACAGAAATTTGTCTTCAAATCTATTTCGATAGCTACTCATTCAATTTCAATTATTTCTTCAGCGGTGGACAGCTTTAACATAAGGACATTGGCTGTCGCTTTGTAAAAATATATTATTACTAAAAATAAATACAATATTAAAACTTTAAACTACAGGCGCGACCAATTATAGATACCAATTCTGAATGCTCATGTTCCACAGTTGTCTCGATCATCCTGAGCCGCATTTATGTTGTAAAGTTTGTTTTATTTGAGGTGATTAGTTTGGCCACGCCAAGTGGGATAAGAGTTATGTCTCCTCTGTTTTATATCGCTTGCACACTCACAAAACTTAGCCGGGCCAGGTAGATGTACTGTACCGTAGAGAACTTAGTGGAATACGCGAAATAAATCTCTTTGGGTCATATTGCACAAAACTTGATTTATATTCTTACCGTTCCCTATTCAGGTTTCCCAAATTCTTACCGTTGCTATCTCTTAAAAAGAGGGTGCGTTTGCAGACGACTTATCAATGCAAGCTATTACGGCAACAGCCCGGAGTTTGCTGCCATCTACAACAAAATATATCTCACACGCACACGTACAATGACCTGCATAACATTTGGACCATTGCCCTAAATCGCCTATAATTGTCGTTAATATAAACAAATGAATTGAATATTTAAAATTAAACGTTTTCTTCCCTCCTTTTTCCTTTCCTCCAATGTGTTGGGCGGCTATAAATAAACTACATTTGTATTTTAAACATCATTTTATATTAAAACATTGCGGATAATGGCTATCTGCGTTCCAAAAATACTCCGACATTAGATTTGCCTAAGGAACTAATAAGTAACTGGATTAAAAAAATTCTATTACAAAAGTAACCTAATGTTTTGCTATATTTAGGCTAAATACAAGATCCAGAGTAGCTGTGCACTTCGCAGCAGTAGGTCATCCTTTCTTTGTGGTCCAGATATTCATTATACACTTAAAGTGGCATAGAAATCGGTGCTATGAATAAAATATGCCGTAATGTAATAAAGGAAATGGATGGATCAGTCAAATGCGCTTTGTTATGCTGGAGTAAACGCCTTCGAGACATGCAGGGCCCCCTTCCACCCCAAGAATTTATGACTGACGCCATTCATTATTTTTATGAGTTTTAATGAATGAAATACTCATATATGGAATTATGTATAAATGCATCTGGGAACCATAAAGCTTGAAGTTCCATGCATACATGTTCTGAGGATAAGGTAAAACCAGAAAAACAAAACGTTAATCAAGCAACTTCCATCAACCAAGATTCAGATCCATGACCTCTCAAATGTGAGCCTCATTCATCATTATTGGCACGTTTCCCCTCTAACGTTAGAAAATACAACACAGAGGACGCCATTCGGTGCCAAAGAAGTCTGCGATTCCAACTTTGTGCCTACTCTTATGAGAAATTAAAGGCAAATTTGTCATTCGATCAGTACTAAATCACATGTTTTAGAAATTTATTTTAATTTGGAAATGATTAACCTTCGTTGTGAAACTATCGACATGATATGAAATTATGTTCTGATATGTTATGCATGTTTAATTTTTGAAAAACAACAGACCAGAAATTTCAATATAACGAATATCTGCAGTATTTGCACAAACTACTACATACTATAAAAATTGAACAAATAAGGAGCGGTCAAAGGAACCTCGAATTATAATTGTCCGTTCCGCGTGTACATAATCTCATAATCACAAAAATACATCCTAATTTAGCATAACATATCAAAAATTAAATTATCTATTCTCAAAATAGCTTCTCATTCATTTTCCCTCATGTAAAATTCCATAGCTTCCAGGTTCCTGTTCTTAAATACATATAAACGTTTCTTTTGGATTATATGTAAAGTTTTCATTCTTAGGTCCACATGAAACACACATTCAACAATAACTGCCAAAACATGTATGCAGTCCAGCGTCAATCATAGCCCCTTATTACAGTGACATTTAAACAACCCGAGACTGCATTTCACTCTAAACGGAGAAGTGGAAGAGCTGCGTTGCCATGTATTAGATCGTGTCAGTGTTTAGCAGTGCACAGAATACTCCTGAAACGAAACGCTAGGGAGCAGTAGTAAACCACGCCAACATCGCAACGAGATAGTCCTCAAAAGTTCAGTTTGTGGGCGAAGAGAAAGGAGGGTGGTTGCACCTTACTGGCTAGAGAAACAGTGGAAGGGACGTTGCCATGGAAACATACCCCTCCAAGAAGTGTCAGAAGTCTCATGTTATTTAAATTCTACCATGGGTGTTTTTGAAGGAGCAGTTCGCTATAAACTTCGAAATTTAATCAAAATTATATTACTTTCACTTTAGTAATTCTTCATTAAATGTATTTTTATAATTTCTCTGTACTATAGACTTGTACTCCCAGCTAAAGACGTCAAGACTCCTAATACTTGTGAGAACCCACTTTAATTTCCTTTGTCCGATCTGTATTCCGTAGAACAGGAGTAAATAAATATCTAGTATCTAACAGTTCTTTCAAATTGGTCGTGTGCAGGCTAAGGTCTCGTAGTACTCAGTGAGATGGCTCCGGAGTAACGTGTAAGGCTTGCATTTTGAATGTCTTAGGTTCGACTCCCACTGGACCGGCCACTCTATCGGTTTTTGTGGGTGGTACGGGGCATACTGGGGTGATTCCATTTTACCACGAATTTCCTGTCCATCATTTCCTGTCCCGATTATTGCTATTCATCTGTTTAAGGATTATGACCAGGCACGGCGGTTGATGTATTGCAGCAAATTAAATTGAGTTTTTATTTATGGACGCTCTTTAACCGCTGTGGTTCTTAACGTCCCATTCTATATTGGGCGTGAAAGAGCGAAAATGTTGCTCATAAGCCTCCTTATCAGGCTTGAGGTTCTTTTACGTGCCGTAAAGCTATGACATGGGACCACCGGCTTTACTTCCCTTCCAAAAGAAGCCATGCTAAGGATTTTTACGCCCGAAAAACAACGACGTATTGCGTCAGGATGGTGGAATTTGCGCTATGAAATATTTCTTCCTGGCGCAACTGCTGGGGCCCCCTTCCTTCCTTCCTTCCTTCCTTCCTTCCTTCCTTCCTTGGAATGTCTTGTCTACTCCCAGAGCCCCTCAGGTAGCGGGCTGCTAGCCGGCGTCATGATTGGTGTTATGATGGAATCCTTAGGGACCGCGTCCTTGCTAGTGCACATCGTGTCCGGATCTGGTTCACCCTTCAGGTCTCCCCTACATCCATTTCTCAAAGGCATCACGTTCGAAACACAAAGGGTCCGCTATGACCTACGTGCGATGCTGTGCTCCAGTTACTGAAGACCTCTCCCTTTGTCTGCTCCTAACTCCTAAGGTTAGAAGTTGAATCAGATTTCGTTTTGTAGCAGGTCGTCAGTATTTTCATGATAAGGAGCGCATCGGGAGGACATCTCTCATTACAACCTGCAAAGTCTCTGCAAAAGTGACGCACCATCTGCTTGCTCATGACACTAGGCTCATAGACCTGGCACAGCTGTCGATGAATTTCAATCGGCGCTATGCTCTGTGCATTCAAAAACTTTATCACCGACCGCAGTTCATACGCGGCGGGAGCTAGAACGCGAGTCTCCATTTTCAACTGCTGCTACAAAGCTAATGTTAGACCTCGGGAAGTTCTGCTAGCGCATGCGTCATGCCACATCATTACTCTATAACATACACGTCGCTTCGCGAAACATATGGTTTGCTAGCTGTGAGACGAGTGGGAAACCTACTTTATAGACGCGCCTCGTAGTACCATTAAGGGAACTTGCTGTCCTGCTGGAACTTTTTAATTTTGCTGGCTTCCAGTCAGAGTGTTATTGTACATATGGATTTCTTGCACGCATTGGCCGTGTAGGCTAAGGTAGAAAAGTTTAATTAGATTTAAAAAATTCATTGCCACGGTTGGTAGTCAGTTGCTGAATTTAATTAAACTTTTTCAAGGGACAATGCGCTTCTAGGCAAAATAGCGACTCGTAGGATTTTTCTCGCTTTGTTATTTTTTTTACTTTAGTCTATATCAGCTTATCTTCGTCCTTATGATTCAATACAATTTTCTTAGCATCTCGTCGCCCATCTCTATATAATTTTATTTAGGTTAGGTTCCTTTATATATTATTATATATACATATATTTATATGCTTATTCATTTATGTTAAGTAGTAAGCAGTAGTGGTATTTATTATGTACTTAGTATTACATTAATTGCATAACATGGTCGCATGGGTCATAAGACCGTACATGCTCTCTAGAAAAATACCTGGTCTGTATACGTGACTTGCAGAATCAACCAGAAACAACTATGTTTATAATCACCACATTATATACATACATATAAAATTGAAAAACACTCTGAATCACACACACACACACACACACATACACACACACACATTTAAAGAAAATTTACATAAACATCTTATCTCTTAGTACATGTACTTCCATTAAGTATGTGCCCAAGCTTGGCCAGTTTTGGCTGTTTAGAATCAAGCCCCAGCATGATGCCCTCTTATGTTAAGTACAGACATGTCTGTAGTCCGGCCTTAATACTATCTAGTTGCCAAGGCCATAACTAACTCAATATACAAAGTCCAAAATATTAACGCATAGATAAACTCTATCATTATTTAAGTTAAAGGTCTTCTTTTCATCCTTACCTTATAATTTAAATATCTGCTTATGATCTTCAAAATTGTTTCCGTTATATTTTTAAGCTCTTCGAGGACAGCGCAAACGCTAGTATTTTCAGCTACAGTCGTATTGCTGAAACCTGCTATGCTATTTTGTTTTCTTTGGTAGGCAAGATAGTGCGTTATAAAGAGTCTCCGTCCAGATAGGTCGAAAGGCAAAGCTCTTTCAGTAGGACTAAGCTGGACTAGGAGCGGAGGGGACTTAGCACTTCGACGTATGAAGATCTGTTGTACCTAAGCGCATATATGGGCGCCTACGTGAGGGAGGGGTGAGGGGAGAGGAGATAGAGACCGGTCAAACCGGGAGGCACGACAGGGCAGCAGGCAGGGTCCCTACCCGTTTCAAGATTGAAACTCCCCGAATGGCAGCTGGTGCAACCGGCTTCCCTCCCCCTGCAGGGTTGCACATTCCACTGAGGGGACCCGGGACGGAGACCGCTCCCATTCTGGGGGATAAAGTGCTACATAGAGCATCTTTTTTCCCTGCCATGTAATGTCGAGACACCCGCCGACACTTTCAACAGCCAAACATATGAAAGGTGTAGTGAAATGAGGATAGAGGTAAAATGGAGGGCCCGGAAATTCGGGGGATGTAATGAACCTTACCAGCATTCGCCTAGCGACCCTGGAAAACCTTCGAAAAAACTCATGGATCAGGAAGGTAGGCAGTGGGAATTGAAACCACAACCTCCCAATGCACGCCATAGATGCTGCCGCTCGGTTCCCTTTCAGTAAATAGAGACGGTTCTTCAAAATAAGTTTCATGGAAATTTTAGGAAAGTACAATCAATTGCTTTGATCTTCCTTATGAGTTTTCTTTCTCACAGTAAGTTTTGCCTATATTATGATTTCCAGCTTTTATAAAATTAAACGAGAATGCAGATAGCTTCGAAGGCAATTCGCAAAAAATTCAAGATACTCTAATTAATTCTTCTTTCCCACAAGCCGGTGTAGGACAAGGTTGGAAAGGTAGAATCAGACTGAAAATTCAATAGCATAGCCGGAATTTGAACCAAGAAGTTTTCGGTTTTCGTCCAGTTTCTCTAACCAACTGAGCTACCGTGATAACACGTGGATATGACTTAAAGCACTTACGACATTGTAAGTTGACATTAGGATAGGTCATCTTAAAATAATTTAAGATTTCCTTGCGGCCTACCGAAAAAATGAGACTCAGTTGGGAATTTAAAAGATTACATGTTTAAAATAAATTGAGTATGTATCCAATTTTTACTTTTACTCCACTTAAAAATTTCATCGAGATTTCACAGGAAATGTAAGTTTTTAGGCACCTTAAACCCCCCCAAAAAGAACATTTTAGAAAAAGGTCTGTGTTATAAGAAAGAGAGAGAGAGAGAGAGAGAGTGAGAGAGAACAGCATAACTCAAAAACGAAAAGTCGGTCAAAAAACAAACTTGTCATTTAAGTTCCGTATCTTTCAAGGATGTGACAGGAAGATTTTCAAGAAAACTCCCCCGGCTTAAACTGTTGTTTACATAGAACATTTTTCGAAAATGTTGATTTTCTGAAAATTAAATCTGACGATATTGATTAAAATACCACATTTTTAAGATATTTTCATGACATATAAAATGTATATCCTAAACTTTCTAGAGTCCTCTTCATTCTGAATGGCTCTTGCCTAACTGGTAAATCGTAAGAGATAGACAAAATGCTAGCACCCGAAATCGTAGCTCTCCTTAAAGCACCCGATGTATGTCAAATAATGTGTTTTGTAGAGTTAACCATTTCAGAGATATTCCTTGTTATTGGTTTGCATTTTAAAATATTTATACTTCTCTCAAATGAGAAGTCGTTATTTGTTTCTCTCTCTCTTTTACTTTTTCTACTACGTATAGTAAGTAGGGGAAGTATTGTATTCCACCCAAAAATTCGATACCGAGATTTCACCGGAAATACATGTTTTGAGACCCCATGAATCCAAAAAAATCATTTTTGAAAACATGTCCGTGTGTGTGTCTGTGTGTCTGTGAACAGCATAACTCAGAAACGAACAGTCGTATAAACACCAAACTTGCTATTTAGGTTCAGTATCTTCCAGAGATGCGATACGAAGGTTTTCAAGAAAATCTCCCACACCAGATTACCCTTTACATGGAAGATTTTTCGAAAATTTTAATTTTCTCAAAAATGGCTCTAACGATTTTGATTAAAATATTCATATCTTTAACATATTTTTATGACAAATAAAATGTATATCCCGAATTTTCTGGGAATGTCTCCAAAAGTATTCTTCATTGTGAACGACTTTTGCATAACTGGTAAACCATAAGAGATAGACAAAATTTTACTACACAAAAAATGTAGATCGCGTTAAAATACACAATTTATGTCATATACATTTGTTTTGTTTAGTGGACCATTTCTGAGTTATTGCTTGTTATTTCCTTAAATTTTTCAATACTTATTTTCTCAAATGGGAATTCGTTATTCATTTTTTTGTCTTGGATATGCAAAGAGTATTAATCTGTGGCAAAGGGAATGGTGCTGCACCTAGCAACCAGCTGTTAAGAGATATGTATGTGCTTAAAGGCTAGTGTATTTCTATATTGCCCTTGTAAATATATATTCCCCTTACATCTACAAGAAAATTAGCAATAAGATAGAGTCTGAAAATGTTTATCTCGATTAACATGAAGTAGATGGAGAATAAGCGTTTGTAAAAATAGTTTGTACAAGAGTAGAGAAAGTCATGTGAGTGTAACACGTCAGATTTTTTCTCTCTCGGCCATACAAAGAGAATAGAATTTCAAAGCCTTTACATAGTGACCCGTTCTTAAAAGATTTGAATGTCGCTTAAAGCCTACTGTATTCCTCTAATTCCATTGTACGGTAATATGCCATAAGACAAATCTGCGAATGCTTATCTCGATTAACGTGAAGTAGATAGAAGAATAAGCGTTTGTACAAGAGTGAGTAGAGAAAGTTATATGAGTGCAACATACCAGATTTTGAATTTTTGTGTTACACACGCAGATTTGAGTTCAGGAGACGTGAAAATGTGCAGTGAAACGTTGCTGTCGAATTTTTTAGTGAAAAACAAATCTTCCACCATCTACAATAGGCAAGTAATAAAGCAAAACGTGTGAAAAAAAGAACTAATATGCAGCATGTAATGGAGCGTATTCCTTTAAAAGCATGGACAAAAAATTTACTAGTAATAATGGTAGGTTAAGCTTTTTATTTCTCTAATGCTAGTTTAATGTCCCGTATAACAAGCCAAGTCTTTTTTCTTGTTTCTACCTCTTTCTATTGAGTTAGAAGTCTCGTCTGAATGCAATTCATTGGTATTTCTGTCAGGGAGCGCTTGTCTTTTCTCTAAGGCTGTGTATGGATTCTTTAATGCTTCTTGTGGTCGTATTTTTTTTTGGTCTTTAGGATTCAGCTTGTTTCCTTTGCAGTGCTTTTTTCGCTAATGATATAGACTTCAGTGATTCTCTTCTTTTCTTTCTCCTTTTTATTGTGTCGTTGTTCAGGTTTGTTTTATCTATTTTGATGTTTAATGCTTCTTGTATAGATAGAAAATTCATGAATTTATTTATCCCTTTTCAATGCGTTTTATTTTGAGGAATTGTACAATACAAGACTACCATAATATAACATACGTGGGGGGCAAGTAATGGAGGAATCATTATTATATAATGGTTTTAATAGAATTTATTCATATAGGGGCGTATTCCCGATTACTGGGGCAACAACGAACAAGGTATATTAAGTTACTGGTGGTGGTGACAGTCACCTTGTTACTGCTGCTACTACCTATGCTAATGGAAGAGGAACTTTCACAGAAATACTTCGCTGCACAGGAGCAGAAATAATGTGGCGGAGAGGATATTTAATATGGGATGTATCCTACAGTATATTTGGCAGCGAGGAGCTGCATAAAAGGATGGAGGAAAGGAGTATTCCATTTTAGTATTAGAACCATTTAATAGACTATTAAACTATAGTATAGTAACTAAACACTATTACTCTACAGCAAGGGTGGCGAAAACGACTTCCTTCCGCGAGTCATCAAATATGCAATACGCACTGCATCACTCAGTAGCATGTGAAAATCAAACGGACGGTTGCAGAGAGGGAACTACGCCTGCGAGTCAAAATGACTCGCGAGTCACGTTTTCGCCACCTCTGCTCTACAGTATTTATGCAGCAATAACAGTGTAACTAGTTGTTCCGGAGACCACATGTGGGTACTAATAACGCTAATAGCAACCAGTTTTAAACGTTTCTGTTCCTGAGTGTCTACAAGTACACCGGTATTTTAGTTTTTAACCTCGTGGTCATTAATATCATCCTACAGAATACAAATACTGTACTCGTTTGCACTTTTATGTCCCGAATTCTTTAATACCTACGTCCCTAAATATATGTGTTTCTTTGGCTTCCATTATCTGCAAGTAGAATAACTAAGAAAGAAATACTGAGGTATTATGTTCACATAACTTTCTCAACAACAATCTTATTAGTGAGTATACAAACTGTTCTAATGAAAGCTTATTTTTTTATATACTTCATTTCTCGATATAAACATTTCCGAAAATAGCTGCATTACACATTTCGTTATATATACAAAGAGAATAACCAAAGCCAAATGTTTCAGCACTGGACACTATATGCTGCCTCAAAATTCCGTACTCTCCCCATGATATTGCGAGAAACAACCTTTCAAAATGAGGAATTCCAGGAATAAGTATTATTAACTTCAATTACTAGCCTGATTTGATTAAGAGACTTATACATTTTAGGTAGGGTGGAGTATTATTTTAAAGTATAACCTAAATAATTCAGCTTGAGCTCGTGCGGGCTTTTATACCTATATGCCTGTATACCATTTAAATTACGCGTGATACTAAACTTTTTAGGATTCTTTTGTCGATAGAACCACATCGAAAGACACATAGTTTTGGCTTTTGCCATTTTTGTACACAAAAAACTATACACCCTCTGAAATATCCAAAGTGACGGAAATTGCACGCTAGCTTTATTTAATTAACCATACTTAAAAATAATTCAGGTAACATCAAGGTTAAAACGATGTAATTTGCTGCCAAAAAGTATTTTTATTTTGGTTCTTAGACTTAAAAAATAATTGTTATCTATACCTGAGTGGCTTTGGACGTCTAAACGCTTTTCATCCATAACGTAAATAAATAGATTAATTTTGTAGGAATTTACTTCTTAATTACTGGGATATGTGTAATATGCTCAGGAATATTCTACTACGGATATGTGGTAGAGAAAATAAAAACAAACATTTAAGAATTTGTTGGTGATACAAGCCTGACTAAATGATTCTGATGTTAATAGCCATCCCACAAAGGGCAATTATAAGACCGTTAGGACACAGTGTAAAAATGAAGTTTAAAAATGAAATGTCCAAATATGTAGCTAAAACATTATTATTTTAATTAGTATAGTAATTACTTACCATATTTGTGATGCAGCTATTACCTTCTTCTTCTTCTTTATCTGTTTAACCTACTCTTATGTAGGACTTACACCCCCCAGAACTTACAGGCGGGTGCAGAAGGAGCAGCAACTCATGGATCAGACAGAATATCCAGGATGGGTGATCAGCCCGATGCCTGGTATGGGAGGAAGGAAGTAGATGAGACGAAATGATGGTGAAATGGATGAAAGGAAAGGTGATGATGGAGCAGTTGGTGGAATGAATGGCGGGGAAAACCGGAGAACCCGGAGAAAACCCGCCCAGTCGCCGCAAATCCCACATGCAGGTCCCTGGGATTGAACCCGGGCCGCCTCGATGAGAGGCGAGCGGTCTAACCATTCGGCCACGGCGCCGCCCAGCTATTACCTAAGGGACGGAAACTCAGGAATTTTGATTTTAAGATTGCGAGAGGTTGGGCGTAACAAGAAGAAGGTTAGCCAGCAAAATTATGTCATGGTTGTTGAATAATATCCTCTAAATATTTATTTAAGGACACCAGATAATAGTAATTTATTACCTGCTCTTTGTTGTGCCCCTCTCTGGATGAAAACTAAAAACTGATGAGCGTCTCATATTTGGCAGTGCTACGTCCGCACTCCTCGGTTCAATCCCCACACCTAAATGTTAAGAACTTCAGGCCCGTAACGCTCATGCGCAATATGGTGCTGCGTATACGAAGCAGTACTCGAGATGCTTCCAATTGTTCTCTTTGAGTAATCTCGTTGTACCCGTTTTCAACGGACACTTGCTAAAGCTAACCCACAATTATAATCCTAATGTTAACCTTGCATGTTATTGTTGTTTTCATACTGTTCCCTAAATTACAACACTGTGCTGCATTAACACTGTGATATCAAAGCATGCATCCAGCTGTTTGTAAATGGGGTAATTCATCCGTTAACGAATACCGAGTTCTGTTCATTTAGTCCTCCTAAGAGATTTCAGAGTTTATTATTCTCCATCGCTTCCTGGGTTTCTGCAAAACTCATCAAGATGTGAATGTATGTAATTACAACTTCTTGCAGGAGTAAAATTCTAATCAACCACGCTTTAGTTCACAGCTTGTTCCCAATTACACACTGGAAAGCGTTCCCGTGTATTGAGAGCTTATATTACTATCAGGAATATCAATTACAAAGAAAACTAAAATATTTACCGAGATAATTTCTGCTCTTTAATTACTGTCGACGCTTGAGCTAAATCTGCTTTGAGAGCTTTAACGCAGCCACTAGATAGTCATAATAAAATTAAGTAGAATATATGGAGGGAGCATTTTTGTAGATGCAATGCAATACAATACAAAGGGCATTATTTATATTTTGAGCCTTATAATTAAAACAAAGTAATTTCTGATTGAAAACTGCTTTGTTGTTTTTCAAAATATTCTCCTTTATGATCAATAAACTTTTGCATTTGTCAAAGCATTTATTCCAGTCTTCTTGAGACTACTCCAAAACATGGTTTTTGAAGGCATCTACGGCTTCTTCTGGCACTGAAAATCGTTGTCCACGCAATTTATTCTTTATGTTCGCCAAGTCAGAACTGTATGGCGGATGATCCATCAATTCGATTTTTTGAGCCTTCAAATACTCTGTTGTTAGACGAGATGTGTGTGCGCTCGCATTGTCTTGATGAAGAACGATCCTACGGTTCTTGTTGGTTTTCCTTACTTCACCGAAGACTTCCGGCAAACAAATGGTTGTGTACCATTCGGCATTGACCGTTTTAGTTCCTCTAAAGGCACTGTTGCCACATGGCCAGTTTTAATAAAAAAGCAGGGGACCATTTGCTTCGAAGTGCTTCGAGTGCGAACAACTATTGTTGGGTTTGCTTCATCTTGAAACACCCATACAGTCAACTGTTGTTTATGTTCCTGCTCATACGCATAGATTCATGATTCATCACCTGTTACAATCTCATATACGTCTTTTGAGGCACCACCATTGTATTTCTTGAGCATTTTTATACGCCAATTGAACGAGTTTCTTTTTGAGATTGCGTCAAATTATGTGGGATCCAACGAGAGCAACCTTTTTCACGGCTAAATAATCATGAAATATTTTATATATTCTGGTGGAACTAATGCCTAGGGATGCCTCAATCTCACAATATGTCGCATGACGATCTTTCATTATTAGGTTTTGCACAGCATCAATATTTTCTGGCACAACTAATTTTGGATGACCTTCACGAACTTCATCATTGAGCGGCCACGATTAAATTCGTTATACCAATGTTTCACAGTGGCAAAGGATGGAGCTTCGTCGCCAAATGTGCACTCTTGTCTTGAAAATCTACGTCGAAAGTCGTAATGAATCATTGCACGAACATTTTCACGAGTTAATTCCATGTATTTGTTGACACACAATTTTCAAGTTAGTGTAAACAAAACAAATGACCCTCTATTGACAAAATGTTTGAAGTAGATTATGGTCAAAAATGTCAAACTTTGCATTGGAAACGTCAGGTGCCACCTACAACATTCAGGGTTGCCAAGGCTCAAAATATAAATAGTACCCCTCGTACATACTTAAAACACACACACACATATACTACATATATATATATATATATATATATATATATATATGCAGCGTTTGTTATGCGAGGATCACCAGTGGTCTTCTCTTTGCGTATGCAATCATCTTCTACGAATTTATTGTAGCAATTGTAAATCTGTTTATGACAAGGGGGTTATTTGATGAACTTACAACGAAATGCACACTTCACTGAAACAATGGATTCACTCTTTGCGTACTGCAGCCAACAAATACTTCCTGAAGCGTCGCCATTTCCTCGTAAAGAAACACCAGCGCCCCTGTAGGCACTGAATGAAACTATTAAGTGGGGGCTTAAAACTCTGAACTTTTCTCTCTGCAATACTATATCGAATGTGTTGCTATCTACTGTCGTTCATTATAAATTAATATTCAAAATCTGTTCCTTCTTTTTGAATAGCCCTGTGTATATATATATATATATATATATATATATATATATTGTAGCGTATTTGTGTGTAATGTCACGTCAGACACATTGTTGCTGTGTATAATATTGTTGAGCTAATTGTTGTGTTTGATGTTAGTTCTAGTCCGGCGCGGCAATTCCATCTTCCTAGTTGGGGATGAAGGCAAGTCGAGGGAATAGCGTCTTTGTTTCACTTGTAAGCCAGAGTCTAGTGTAGGTCTCCGGAGAGGACGGTTGCGTGTGTGTGATGGATGTGTGTGCGTGGGGCATCTCCCAGTGTCCTTCTGTAACCCTTTGTGTATATTTTAGGGCACTTTGTTAAGTATAATAAATCAGAGGTAAATGTAATTTATGTATTTTTAATGTTCTAAATATCCCACGCCCGCTTAGTTTTGTGCAGCCAGTTCTTGGTATCTTTCGCTTGCCTCTGTAGGTACGTCCCTCAATGTTTATGCCGGGGTAACTAAATTTAATACTTTAGCTGCAAACCGTTTGGTCTCACCCCGGTGTATAACAATATATATACATACACATAGTTGTATATATACTGTTAAGTTGTTCACATACACACACAGACCTTTTTCTAAATGGGTTTGTTTTTATTCAGTAAAAAAATGATGGAGAAATAAATGCTTAAGTAAATGAGGTGTTACGTAAAGCGCCTCCGTATTGTTTATCCAGCAAGTGCACCCTGGATAACGCAAAAGGTCTACCTACATGCGGAGATGAACAAATTCCAGAGTAATAACCTCACAAGCGGTTTCCCGAAAATACTTCTCAGCTCCACATTACCTTAAAATTCGTCCAATGAAATGCGGATTAAATTATTCCTAGGAAAGTATGCTGAACTATCCAACATACTTAATAAATATCAAATTGATATTGTTTCAATTCAAGAGGCAAAGATAACTCCAGATCTGTGATATTTTTCATACCTAATTATTCACTACAGTTTTCACCTAAAGCTGGGCAGATTTCTAGCGGAATCCAAGTAAGAATCCAAATTTCACTAATTTCAGCATTCCAAATAGCACAGATGCATGATGGAGATAAACTGGAAGCAATCATAAACTGACATCTGGAAGAAGCGTCTACACTATAAAATATATGACCGACGTAATCCTCTTACCAATGTTCCTGAATTGAACTTATATCGATTAAGGCAAAACTCATACTTATAGGTGATTGCAATGCACATTCATCTCTATGGAAATACAAAGACATCAACTCTGCAGGCAAACCTTTAGAAGATTTTATGCATTTCTAAATGATGGAAGTATTATACTACCCAAATAGCACTGTCATCTTCATCCATGACACAGGGTCAGGTACAAATTCTCATATTCTGTCAATATCCTCAGAAATGAAAGATAGCTCCAAAAGGAAAAGCTAGACCATCCCGAATAAGGACATAAAAATTTACAAAAATTCAGTTGAGGGTGGAGGGATTTTCTTGAAAATCTTCATGTCGCATCTTTAGAAGATACTGACCTTAAATACGAAGTTTGATATTTATTCAACTTTTCGTTTGTTAGTTATGCTGTTCACAGACTCACAGACGCCAAAATGTTTTCAAAAATGCTTTATTTGGATTCAGGAGCCTCAAAACATCTATTTCCGACAAAATCTCGGTATCGAAATTTTTGGTAGAATGCAATACGTCCGCTAAAAAATTCTGTCACACTCACATGACTTTCTCTACTCTTGTACAAACTATTTTTGCAAACGATTATTCTCCATATGCTTCATGCTAATCGAGATGTTCATCTTATTGCTAATTTTCTTGTAGACGCAAGGGGAATATGGTAGTTTTAAGCGATAGTCAAATTTTTAAGCGTTGGTTCTATGTGCGCATTCCATTTTCTTTGCATGTCCAGGACAAAAAAAAATGAATAACGAATTCAAGAAAAAGTATAAGTATTGGAAAATTTAAGGGAATAACAAGCAATAGTTCGAAAATGGTTCACTCAACAACAAAAATGTATATGACAAACTGTGTATTTCAACGCGATCTACATTTCTGTGTAGTAATATTTTGTCTATCTCTTATGGTTTACCAGTTATGCAAAAGTCGTTCACAATGAAGAATACTTTTGGAGACATTCCCAGAAAATTCGAGATATACATTTCATTTGTCATGAAAATATCTTAAACATATTACACTTTAATCAAAATCGTTAGAGCCATTTTTGAAAAAATTAAAATTTTCGAAAAATGTTCCATGTAAAGGGTGGTCTGGGGTGGGGGGATTTTCTTGAAAACCTTCGTGTCGCATCTCTGGAAGATACTGAACCTAAATACCAAGTTTGGTGTTTATCCGACTGTTCGTTTCTGAGTTATGCTGTTCACAGACACAAACACGGACATGTTTCCAAAAATGCTTTTTTTGGATTCAGGGGGTCTCAAAACATGTATTTCCGGTGAAATCTCGGTATCGAATTTTTGGGTGGAATACAATACTTCCCCTACTTACTATACGTAGTAGAGAAAGTAAAAAGTAACAGGAATCGTTCGTGGTGTAGTGGTTACCATGTTAGCCTTTAGTTCCCGCCAAGGACGATGGATTTTTTCGGTCGTAAAAATCCTTAGCATGGCTTCCTTCGGAAGGGAAATAAAGCCGGTAGTTCGCGTTATAGATTTACGACACGTAAAAGAACTCTCAGCCTGATAAAAAGGCCTCTGAGCAAAATTACCGGTCTTTCACCGGGCCGCTAAGAACCACAGCAGTTAAAGAGCGTCCATAAACATAACTCAATTTAATTTTTTAGGGTAACAGGAAATTCTACGCATTGCTAGGTAGAATCAACATTCCAGGAGAATTCTTCACTCGATGGCTAAAAGGAGAATTATTAAAAATTAAATAAGTTTTATTCTACAACAGTACCGCCGAATAAATTAACAACACGCTACATTAACATAACAAAGGTATTCGTATTATTAATCAATACAAAGAGTAAAGCAGGGTGAGAGGTAAAAGTAAATATGGTATACACACCCCGTATAGCAACATGCAAATATACACATTATTTGTTGGAAAGCAAAATATCTTAAACTGTTATAGAAAAGAGTTGATGATTAGTTTCATAAAGTTATTCATATGAATTGGCACTCAAACATACTCTCAATAAAATACACTGTTTGAGGATGAATAACACATTGATTATAACGAAACTTGATTTATCATATTCCACCCAGACATACAATAAAACTTAACTGCACGGAAACACTAGAGTTACATCGGTATGTCACATCAGATTCTAAAATCTGTAAAAACTGAAGATAACGAACATTGAGAAAAGAGATCATCTGGGAAAGATGCTTAACAAATCTTAAGCTACACTGTTACAAAGCCACCACTGTCTACTACTACCACCACGTGGATACTGCACCATCCCTTAGACATTACATCTAAGCATTTACATGGAAGATGTTTCGAAATTTTCGATCTTCTCAAAAGTGGCTGTAATGATGTTGATTAAAATACCATATATACAGAGTGTTAAAGAAAAATATTCCACATTTTGAGAGGTAGTAGTATGGGCAAAAACAAGACAAAAATATCCAGTAAACATGGGTTCTAAGATACGTAACGTATCCTAAGAGCTATGAGCACTTGTTCATCTTCGCTACTGTGAAACATCTCTTTTACTGCAAGATCTTAGGGAATCACGGGCACTCACACTCCAAATGTCACGGATGCTCTGGCAGGCATTGATGACGCCTTCCTATAGTGTTTGTACATCATTAATGGGGGTTGCATACACCAAGGATTTAAAGATAAGACTGTAATGTAAAAAAGTTTCACAAATTATCAAAGCACAAACTGATTCCAATAGAACTAGCAAGAATATGCGTTGCACTTACCCAGAACTATGAATACGATTTAGAGTAACAACACTAACAAATGTTTCCTGCATGCCGCATCCTGGACAATAACGCAGTATGTGTCCTCATTTGTTTACTGCCTGTTATAGGTCATACGTAATAGCAAAGAGCTTGCAGTAGAAGAGATGTTTCACAGTAATGAAGATGAGCAAGCACTCATAGCTCTTAGGATATGTTATGCATCTTAGAACCCATGTTTAATGGACATTTTTTCTTATTTTGGTCCATATTACCATCTCTCAAAATATGGTATGCTTTTTTAACACCTGGTATAAGATATTTACATAATAATATTGTAAATCTTGAATTTTCTGGGAATACCGTAAATAAAGTGAAGTCCACTTCAGCCATTGCCGAGCTATTTCATAATATTGATTTGGATTCTTCTGTGCTTAAGTCATTCTTTAAGGTGCTGCCGCTATTCAGTTGTTCTCGCGATGCCATGGAAAGAGAATGGAACCTATAGGCCATAATATAGCGACCTCTTACTATCGATTATACGTTCTATATCCCCCTTTGTACCTACAACGAAATGTATATTTACACAAAGGTTTATTTTGATTAACCTAAAGTACATAGAAAAATAAGCTTTCGTAGAAAATTTTATCATTTATTTATTTATATTAATTCACAGAACTGATGGTTATAATAGAGCACATTAAATGTGCAATGCAATACAATACAATCCTTACTTAAAACTTACATGCACATCATTATAAAAATCAAATAGGTATGCACAGTTACATAAAAATTGGAATAAGTTACGGTAACTAGTAGTATGTAAAAACTAGAGAAGTTAAATTCACATTGGGTTATACAATTCCAGTAAGTAGTTATTATAGTAGCTGTATAAAAATAAAGATAGTGGGCAGAGAAAGTCATGTGAATGTAACGCTTCAGAGTTTTACTTTTTCTACCACATACATAGTAGGTAGGAAGATATTTGCGTTCCACCCAAAAGAGCGATATTAAGATTTCACGGGAAACACATGTTTTGACGCCCCTGAATCCAAAAAGAGCATTTTTAGAAAACGGTTGGTGTGTGTGTGTGTGTTTTTAGTCAGACGTCTGTCTGTGTGCATGTGCGTGTATGTGTGTGTGTGTGTGTGTGTGTGTGTGTGTCTGTGAGCAGCATAACTCAAAAACGAAAAGTCAAATAAATACCAAACGTCGTATATAAGTTCAGTATCTTCAAAATATGCAACATGAAGATTTTCAAGAAAATCCTTGCACTCTCAATTACCCTTTATTCAGAACATTTCTGGAAATTTTTAATTTTCTCCAAAATGGTTCTAAAAATTTGATTAAAGCACAATAGGTGTATATTAAAGCTATTTACATGACCAAATAAAATGTATATATTGAATGTTCTGGGAATAATCTGTGAAGTTCTCTTCATTTAGAAGACATTTTGTACAATCTAGTATAACTGGTAAACGTTAAACGTGAGGCAGTGTTTTTAACACTAAAATGATTTCAGTCTAATTGTATAATATATAAATTCAATAACAGCCCGCCTTGAAGCAATATGTGTATGTAATAATTTGTAAAATGTATATAACAGTCATTGTATATGTTTGTATTATTGTATCCATGTGTAATAATGTTATGTGAATATATTACGTAATTTAATAAAGTAGGAGCTGTAAGAATAATAGGTTAAAATTTGATAACAACGAGGTAACAATGAGGTAACCTTGAGGCAATAATGAATTTGAAAGTTTAACAATACTACTTGTGATTCTTGGAAGCAATAATGTAATTATAGTGACAGTTTAAAATAGCCAATCAAAAACCAGAAAAAGCTTTAGTTAAATGAAGGTATTCTAACGGATTAGGAATAGCCAATCAGAGACTTGAAACACACAATAATCCAATTTCTCTCAATAAATTTAAAGTAAATTAACTTTTATTTAAAATCAAATTAAAACGTAATCGAATGAAATTAAATATATTTCAATTTCATTTAATGTACAATCAAGTAATTTAACTTTTATTTAAAATCAAATTAAAACAAAATATAGTTTCATCTTCCAAAATTTAATATTCAATTTACAAGTTTAGGCGGTTGAAATCAGTTCAGTTACCTGCAAACAGCGTTACTAACCAGACACAAAAAGTGTCCTCAAGAGATTTAATACGCATTCGTGTGAAACGAAAAATAGTTTTACTTGTTAAAAAGTGCAAGTAACTCATAAAATAATCTCACAGCTCTCTATCAGTGAAGTGTTATTTAAATCGTGTCAAGTATTAATAAAAGGAGTGAAATAAATTATAATCTGTGTAAGCCTACATTCTTAGTCACACCACAACCCTGCTTAGAGAAACGTGTCTCTAACAATAATACTGACGCAGCCGAGGCAAACATAAATATTTAATACTTAAAGAAACAGTCAGATTAAAAAGTTAATATATTTTTTTTTAAACTTGGGGCAAAGGCCACCTGAAAGTACATTTGGGGCGAAGGCTACCGGAAACTGTTTACTATACGTGCGGTTGCAACTACTACAGGTTGGCTCCCCAATAGTTGAAATACAATACAACTCCTACCTACTTCAAATCGGCTTTTCCATACGTGGGGCAAATATCAATAACGTAACAAACCAATTTTCTCAAACGCACTGTACAGAAATATAGCTCTCTTTAAAACACAGCATTCGTTTCAAATAACTTTTTTGTGGCGTAAGTCATTTTCGATAAATCCGTTATTAATGGTTCGAATTGTTCAATACTGCGTCATCCTTTTAAAGTTTAGTCGACTTCAGTTGTTTCTTGCATTGCACAGAAAAAGTGAGGCCACATTATAGCGTCCAGTTCTTAAACCATTGACTGTGGCTATTCCTTTTACATTTAAAACGAAATGTGTGATGTAGCTACTTCTGCAAAGATTTATCCGATTTAAATGAAGTAATAGAAAATTTAGCTTTCGTAAGAGTAGTTCTTATGAACATTAATAAATGATAGGGGTTAGAGAAACTCATGTGAATGCAACGCATTAGTTATTTTTTATTAATAGTCTTTTCAGCCTGACATTGCAAATACTGATATCACAAACCTGTGAATAAGGTTGTTGCTTCACGTATGGAAAGCCAATTTGAAGTAGGAGTATTGTAGTTCAACTGTTGCGGAGCCGTACTTGAAGTAGTTGCAACCGCACGTATGGTAAAAAGTTTCCGGTAGTCTTCGCCCCAATGTATTTTCCGGTGACCTTTGCCCCAAGTTTAAAAACATTAACTTTGTAATTTGAGTGTTTCTTTAAATATTATATATTTATGTTTGCCTCGGCTGCGTCAGTGTTATTGTTAGAGACATGTTTCTCTTAACAGGGCGTGATGCAGCTGAAGAATGTAGGCTTACACAGATTATAATTTTACTTCACTCCTTTTATTAATGCTTGACACGATTTAAATAACACTTCACCGATATAGAAAGAGTGCTGTGAGATTCGTTTTTTTAATTACTTGCACTTTTTAACACGTAAACTATTTTTGTCTCACACGAAATACGTATTAAATTTCTTGAGGACATATCTCGCATCCGGCTAGGAACACTGTCTACAACCAACATGTCCAGTTATGAGCACTATGTACAAGCAACTGATTTCTAGATTTGTAAATTTTGCTATATTTCAGTTTCTGATTGGCTAATCCTACTCCAATCCTTGTATGATTAGCTAATCCTACAATTCTGGTTGTTGATTGGCTATTTTATAAACTGTTATGTGAATATATTACATTATTGCTTCCAAGAGTCACAAGTAGTATTGTTAAACTTTCAAATTCATTATTGCCTCAAGGTTACCTCATTGTTAGCAACTTTTAACCTATTATCCTCACAGCTACTGCAGTATTAAATTACGTAATACATTCACATAACATTATTAAACATGGATACAGTAATATAAACACATACAATGACTGTAACATACACTTTTTATACCTTGTTACCTACATATTGCTTTAAGGCGGGCTGTTATTATATTTTTTATTATATAATTTGACTAAAATCTTTGAAGTGTTAAAAATACTGCCTCACCTGTTAATTAACTTGGAAGAACTAAATATATTAATTCTCTCCGTTTAATTCAAATGTTCGTATTTCTCACACCTTCCATTTCCATCTTATTTAGCAAGGGTACCTATAACACCAGGTTAGTATTGTCGCCTAAGCAACACTTGTCTTCGCTCTTTAAACTCCACATTTCACCACCATACGACTGATATGATGGAACCATGCATTTTAAAAAGCGCCGTAAACCCTCTCAGCATGAAAGAACAAGAGGAAAAAAGCTCGCGTGAGATATGCTGTCTAGAGGCACTAAAATTTGCTTCCGTAGATTGTATTGACAGTTGGGATTGCATGAGGAGGCGTCAGACTTCATTTTCGCAGGACAGATAAGTGAAAGATTTACTTTGGATGCTTTTTTGCGCTTTCAGAAAACAAATTACTGCCACTTCTTCTGTAGCTCGTTATTTTTATCATAAACACTTTTATTTGCTTCTGATGTTGTTATACTTTACTTTCATTATCCGTTCTTGAATATTCAGTGTATTTTTCTAAGAATTTGCATTTCGTCTCCCTTATTTTAGCTTTTTTCTCTATCTGCGCGTACATAATTGAACGCCATGCTGCAGGAAAGACTTTTGTACACAGTGCGACACATTTGCATTCAAAAAGGACACTTGGATAACTCGTATCAGGATGATGCTGCTTTTATTTCCTTTTTTCACCTTACGCTGATTTTTATCCTTCCTATTTATCCGACCAACATGGAAGTGATCCCATTTTTTCAACTTATAAACTGGGAGCAAGGAAAACTGCTAGTGCCTTTCCGTGTATTTTTAGACTACGTTAACTTTTCAGGAGCAATGGAAAGAAAAATCAATCTCGGTACTTCGTAACAATTTATTTTTTAGTCTGAAGGTTTAGCTGAAAAGGTTTCATTTAAGGCAATGCTTTATTCTTAAGGCTTTGTCTATTTTATTATATACTCAGAATATAAAACATACAATACACACAGCACTTTTAACGATGTATTTTAAACCGTTAAGATATTAACGTTTTATTCATAATTAATCACTTTTTGATACGAGAATATGTAATACTCCTTAGACTCTACGGTTTATATATTGCTCCCAATTTTTTCATTTTAATTTCAGCTTAGTATACAAACAAAGAAATTGTTGTGCAGGCATTTCTAAATTTTAATGGTTTAAGATAAAACAAGCTTTGTATACCTGTTACTGAATTTTTCCATCCTTGCAATGCGAGTTAAGGAAAATAATTAATTTAAACTGAACTACTTAATATTTTTAACTAGTGCACAAAACCTTTCAATCCGTAATTCTTGAAGCTTTCCTGAAAAGTTCAAGCTAACAGGTTATAAACTGTGATCTAAGGACCATTTTTAATAGAGAAAAATAGAGTTTAAGCTTCAGTGTGGAGCTTTTTTCTAAATAATAAAGAATATTTTAAAACGATTCAAAATTTTTCATTGTATTTCAATCATCTTGAATAGTAATATGTTATATTGTTAAAATTTGTTTTTAAACATTATTTATTGTTTTTTAATATCCACATATCTGAACCAAAAAGTACAGGTGATTCCGAAAAATTTGTGCCTCCTTAGCTACATATTTTTAGTACTATATTTTTATATTAAACATCAACTGTATAGAAGGAAAGCACAAGGAGAAAAAAATCAAAGGTTTTCCCAATTTTTGTCAAATTTTTACTTTTTCTACTAAGTATAGTAAGTGGGGACAGTATGGCATTCCACCCAAAAATTCGATATCGAGATTTCACCAGAAATACATGTTTTGAGGTCTTCTGAATCCATAAAAAGCATTTTTAGTAAAAGGTCCGGTGTGTATTTGTGTGTCCGTGAACAGCATAACTCAAAAACGAAAAGTCAGATAAATACCAAACTGCTATTTAGGTTCAGCATCTTTCAAAGAGGCTACACGAAGATTTTCAAGAAAGTCAACCCACCACAGACTACCCTTTACACGGAACATTTTTCGAAATTTTTTATTTTTTCATAATGGTTCTAACGATTTTGATTAAAATATCATATATTTAAGATATTTTTGTGACAAATAAAACGTATATCTTGAATTTTTTGGTAATGCACCCAAAAGTCCTGTTATTTCTGAATGGCTTTTGCATTATTGGTAAACCGTAAGAGATAGATTATATTTTTCTACACAGAAATGTGGAGCTCGTTAAAACACACAATTTAAGCCATATATATGTTTGTGGAGTGACCCATTTCCAGAGATATTCCTTGTTATTTATTTTACTTTTCCAATACTTATACTTTTTCTCAAATGGGAATTCGTTATTCGTTTCTTTTTATGTCCTGGACAATCAAAGGAAATGAAATGCTCCACATAGCAACAGCTTTTAAAAGATTTGACTATCGCTTAAAGCCTTCCATATTTCCCTTGCACTACAAGAAAATTAGCAATAAGATTCACATGAAGGAGATGGAGAATAACGTTTGTAAAAATAGTTTCCACGAGGGTAGAGAAAGACATATGAGTGCAACACATAAAATTTTTTATATGAAACACCTTGTGTAGCAAGAAAGCACAAGCTATAACTAAGGGTAATCAAAATGAAAAACAAAAAATCGAAAAGTTTTACATTTATTGCCATATTTTACAGATACACAACATTAATTCAAGTAATTCACTTGTTAGGTTTTCCAAAAGCAAAAAATCTACCATATCATGTAATTGATCTCTATGTACTCCGAGGTCTATTTTGTACATTTATTCACTATTCATCTTGCTGCCCAGTTAAAAGACGTAAGAAGGTGTATAAAAATATATTTAGAAACTTTGGGAGCCGGTTTTTCATATAAAAAATATGATGTGTTACACTCACATGACTTTCTCACATGTACAAACTATTTTTACAAACCTTATTCTCCATATGCTTCATGTTAATCTAGATGTTAATCCTATTGCTAATTTTCTTGTAGATGCAAGGGGAATATGGTAGACTTTAAGCGTTAGTCAAATCTTTTAAGCGCTCTTTGCATGTCCAGGACATAAAAAAGTCTGATGTGTTACATTCACATGACTTTTCTACTCTTGTACAAACTATTTTTACAAACGCTTATTGTCCATATGCTTCATGTTAATCGAGATATCGAGATGTTAATCTTATTGCTGATTTTCTTGTAGATGCAAGGGAATTACTAGCCTTTAAGTGATAGTCAAATATCTTAAGAGGTGGTTGCTATGTGGAGTATTCCATTCCCTTTGCATTACCAGGACAAAAAAAATGAATAACGAATTTGAGAAAAAGTATAAGTATTGGAATATTTAAGGGAATAACAAGCAATGTCTCGAAAATGGTTCACCCAAGAAATAATATGTATATGACATAAATTGCGTATTTTAACGCGATCTATATTTTTTGTGTTGTAAAATTTTGTCTATCTCTTATGGTTTACCAGTTATGCAAAAGTCGTTCACAATGAAGAACGCTTTTGGAGACCTTCCCAGAAAATTCGAGATATACATTTCATTTGTCATAAAAATATCTTAAACATATGATATTTTAATCAAAATCGTTAGAGCCATTTTTGAGAAAATTAAAATTTTCGAAAAATGTTCCATGTAAAGTGTAATCTGGGGTGGGGGGGATTTTCTTGAAAACCTTCGTGTCGCATCTCTGGAAGATACTGAACCTAAATACGAAGTTCGGTGTTTATCCGACTGTTCGTTTCTGAGTTATGCTGTTCACAGACACACACACACATACACACACGCGGACATATTTCCCCTACTTACTATACGTAGTAGAGAAAGTAATAAGAAGCAGTTCTTATAAATGTCTATCCAAAATTTCTTCATTTTTGAGTTATTAAGGTTAAGCTTAAATCAGAAACTCATAACAAGTGTTCACACTATCCTCCGAATGGAACCTTTTTCGAAAAGTTTAATTTTCTCAAAAATGGCTCTAACGATTTTGATTAAAATATCATATATTTAAGATATTTTTATGACAAATGAAATGTATATCTCGCATTTTCTGGGAATGTCTCCAAAAGCCATAAGCTTCCATGAAATGTTGATGAAGAGTCTCTGTAATAAGAATGTAAGCTGCGTAAACCAAAATACTTCATTTTCAATTATTAATGAACGTTTACATTCAACGTGGTACGAAGCATAATCCAAAACGGAAGTTCGTAACCATAGATGGTGATGTGTTGTCATGGAGACGCTTTACGTAATTTGTGTACATTTGTGCTTAATCCATCTTCAGTGTAGTAGTGGTCCGTTCATCTATGCCAGGATTTTTATTCATGACCAGGCGGATGTGATTTTAATGTATGGCCCCACAAATGGTAATAGACGCGATGCGCATGACTGTATCATATGTCACTTCCAGGCCGAAGCAGCCGAGTCATCATCAGATTTCAGAGACAGGATCCGTAGAATGACATAATATGGATCGAGGAAGACCAAGAGTCGTCGTATGTCTGACCAGGATGAATCAACCAAAATTTGTGAAAATCCTCTACAGCAGCATCAGTTTAGGATAAATGTGTAGGCTGGAGTTGGTGTCTGAAATGTGACTCCTGGTAGGTACACATGCTCTCCCAGCGAGTGTTATAGGCGCTATCCACAGGAAGTTAATTGGGGACACTTTTGCAGACTTGATACAGGATGTGCCCCTACAATTAAGAAAATGCGTGATGGGGCTCCAGCATATTTCAGACACATTGTTGGAAATGCACTGGTTCTAATATTAGATGAGTGAGGTCCAGGTCCATTGTAAACCGTGAGGCAGTGTTTTTAACACTTAAATGATTTCAGTCAAATTATATAATAAATAAATTGAATAACAGCCCGCTTTGAAGCAATATGTGTATGTAATAATTTGTAAAATGTATGTAACAGTTATTGCATATGCTTATATTATTGTATCCATGTGTAATAATGTTATGTGAAAATATTACGTAATTTAATAATGTAGGAGCTGTGAGAATAATAAGTTAAACGTTGCTAACAATGAGGTAACCTTGAGCCAATAATGAGTTTGAGAGTTTAAATGTTACTTGTGATTCTTGGAAGCATTAATGTAATTTTAGTGACAGTTTATAAAAATAGCCAATCAAAAACCAGAAAAAGCTTTAGTTAAATGCAGGTATTCTATTGGAGTAAAAATAGCCAATCACAGACTTGAAATACAGAAATTTACAAGTTTAGACGGTTGAAATCAATTCAGTTGCCTGCGGACAGTGTTTGTAACTGGATGCGTGATGCGTCCTCGAGAAACATAATATGTATTTGTGTGAGACGAAATTGGATACGTGTTAAAAAGTGCAAGTATTAAATAAAAGAATCTCACAGCTCTCGATATCAGTGAAGTGCTATTTAATTTGTGTCAAGGATTAATAAAAAGGAGGGAATTAAAACTTAAAAATCTGCGTAAGCCTACAGACTTGTCGCATCACGCCCTGTCAAGATATCCATGTCTCTAAAATATTACTGACGCAGCCGAGGCAAACATAAATATAATATTTAAAGAAACAGTAAAGTTACAAAGCTATTGTTTTTAAACTTGGGGCAAAGACCACCTGAAAGTACATTTTGGAGCGAAGGCTACCGGAAACTATTTACCATACGTGCTGTATGGTAAATAGTTGAAATAGGTCTCCAACAGTTGAAATATAATACAACTCCTTCAATACAAACTACTTCAAATTGACGCCCAAAGCGTGGTGCAACCGTTTTGTGTAATTAATCCTTTGGATTTTTATCTGTTATACCTAAAACAATTGTTTTGTACACAGACATTCTTAACGCGAAGCCGCTTTATTTACTTATCATCGAAGTCTGCGAATCCATTTCACATCATCTGGGAGTATTTGAAAGGGTGTGAGGGTCAATGATCCGAGAATGCATGTGTTATAAGTAAGCGGATAACATTTTGAACATTTGTTATGGGTTTATAATGAGATATAATTTTCATTAAACACTCAAAAAGAAAAATTTTCGGACAGATGTTTATATGAACTTTGTTTCTTATATTCTTATGAGGAACCCACCCACAAAACTTGTAAAAGTAGTTATATTATGCTATGTATATTGTGACTTTACTAAGCTTTTACTATCCCTTCTCTGATTGACAGTTAAATTTCCATTTTCACTTCACTCTTCTTTTCTTTGCGGGTAGTGGTTTAATGAATTACGCGACAAGCAGACTTCTCTTTCCGCTTCATTCCTTGGAGTGTGGAACACAGGACTTCTCTTCTATTACCCATTGCACTCTTCATCCTTCGATATGACTTTATACCTGCTAAACGTTTCCAGTTTAACGTTAAAGGCGTTTAAATACCAAAAAAATTCTCCCATTTTCTGTAATATTTACGGAACTTAATTTTCCAAGATTCTAGCTGTATAAAACATAAATGTGTTGTATTTTATGAACATTGCAGTATTGTATCGAGATCAAAATACAAATTATTGTATTTTGTCGTAATTTGCGACTCTCTGATCTACTCTGCACTGCTTTACAACCGACATGAGGTCTTAAAAGAGATTTAAAAAAAACATCTGGTCGTACATTCACATGACTTTGTCTACGCACTATAGTTTTATTTTAAATTATGTTCTGCAAACAATTCTTTAAAAAGCTTGATTTATTTCTAACTCTTGTTAATTGAGATGGTGAGATTAATTGATAATGTTTGCTAAAACATAATTGCATATTAAAAAAAGGTGAATTGTTATATGCTTGCTTTGAAAATTCGTACTCTTTTCAGACTTCACGAGAAACAAAGAAATGTTTATTTGGCATTTAAGTCTTAATTCGAAAATTCAAACCATTGCTACGAGTGTCTCGGGAAGTATTAGTGCCAAAAAAATGTAACTTAGAAAAAAAGGTGTGTTTTAATATCTACATTTTGCGGTAGTATTAGTGTTCGTTTGAAAGAATGCTACTTTTATTTTATTTAATTTTTTTGTTTCACTGTCCTCCGGCTAACTATGATCTTTTTGGGTCGAGCACTTCTCTTTATACAGATTGTGTAAACGGAAAGGAATTTTTTATCCAAAGATAACACTGATGAAGGAATTTGTTTTACACTTTTATTGTCGAACACATATCACATTTACACATTGATCTAGACACTCGCCAAACTGAAACTGTTATAATAACTTCATTACTGATCACTCTTAATTCGCGTACTTCAACTTTTTGTATAATTAACTTTACAACACTTTAGATTTTTCATAATTCTGCTACGCGTAACTTGTGAATCGATAGCCGACGGTTAATATTTCTGCTGGACTGAAGGCGACGTGTATCATACAAAATATTTTCGACGAACTGGCGGGCTGAAGGCGAAGTATACTTTACAAATATTTTCGATGAACTGACGGGAATGCGACGTGTAGTGTACAAAGAATTTTGATGAACTGGCGGGGTCTTTACCTCTAACCTACCTTTTATACTCCTACACCCAGATATGCCTAAAGATTATAACTGGGCTGCAATTGGCTAATAAAACGCGCCAACATTAGCGTCTATTTTTATATCTAATGAAAATTATGAATAAATATGCTCTAGGGAAATGTTCCAGCAATTTCTACAGAAAAACGCGCCAACATTACATAACTTCCTCGTTTCCAATAATGATAAACAGCTCACCCCCTCGCTGCATTATTGTACGCTATTATTGTCAGTTTCAGTAAGGCAGTATAAACTTACTTCCCAACAATAATTACAATCAACAAACATCTCAAATCAATGTCACATAATAATGCATATTCATACTATAATAACTCTTTACATTTAAATAACTTGTGATACAAATTGCTGCATCAATTTTTCGTGAAGTAAGTTTTTGTTTCTATGGTTCAACATTTGTGCATAATTATACAACATTTATTCAGAATGAAGAGGATTTCAGAGGCTATTCACATAAAATTCCCAATGTACATTTTATGCAAATTTCCTAAACTTGTGTAGTTTAGTAGCTTCATGACAAACATTTCATTAAAGTGTAAGACTTTTTTTTAGTTATTCTGCTCACACACAGAAAAACGAAACACTTTTATAATTCTGTTTGATGTATTTCTTTTGTTATTGACATACAATACTTCCTCTACCATCCTAGCGAAGTGGTAGAGAAATTATAAATATCAGTTAGGTAGGTAAACATTTAAAACGTTTCCACCTGAAAATCTGTGTAATGTATAAATTTTTGGAGGAGCTTTGCAAAATGGAGCATAATTAAGTACTTAATAAAATCCCAGTTATAAAAACATTTTCAAAGTTAAAAGTCCTCTTCATTTCACTTTCGATGAGTTCTAGCTTTTAAGTGACGGCTAGGCCAACTCATTTTATCTGTCGATACCAATGGTTCTGAAAATGCTTGGAAACTTTTATCCCTGAGTTCGCATTTCTACTTGCGCCTTAGTGATCCCTTGGGTCAAGCCACGGCTCAGAAGGATAAACAACCTTGAACCGCTAATGGTCTCGCCAGGGTGTATCCAGCGCTAAGCGAGCGTCCCGAGTTTGTTTTCTCGCCTTATGGGAGTTCAAGAAATAATTGTTTCGAGTTCCCTCTCTTACACAGAACTTTGTATTTCTTTTTGCTGAAATAAAATACGCTATCCAATTGGTCGAATAAATAAATATCTGATGTTCTACATTCATATGAATTTCTCTATCCTCTATCATTTATTAATGGGTGGTATAAAAGCCATACTTAGAAAGCTTATTTTTTCTTTCTCCACTACCCATAGTAAAAGGGGAAGTATTTCATTCTACCCAAAAATTCTATATCGATTTTTCACGGAAAATACTGTTTTAACGCTCCTTGAATCAAAAAAACAAATTCAGGAAAAGGTCCGTGTGTCTGTGCACAGCATAACTCAACAACGAAAAGTCGGATAAGTAGTAAGAACCAATGGCATTTAGGTTAATTATCTTCCAAAGTTGCGACACGACGATTTTCGAGAAAATCTCCCCACCCTCAACTACCCTTTACTTGGAACAGTTTTCAAAATTTTTGATTTTATAAAAAAATGGCTCTAACGATTTTGATTAAAATACCGTATATCAAAGACATTTACATGACAAATAAAACGTATATCTTGCATCTTCTGGGAATAGCCCTTGAAGTCCTCTTCATTCGGAAGGAATTTTGTATAATCTTGTATAACTGGTAAACGTTAAGCGATAGACGAAAACGTACTACAGAAAAGATGTAGATATCTTTAAAACACACAAGTTGTTTCTAATGCACTTACTTGTGTCATAAGCCATTTCTGAGATATCCGTTATTAATGGTTTGAAGTCCTTTAAACATTCAATTGTTTAGCGTGATTACAACGAAATAGTATGAAATTTTAAAGCTAGCATATATCGTCCAGTTCTTAAACCTTTGACTATCGCGTTCTCTTTGTGTCTATAATGAAATGTGTAATGAATCTATTTCTGCAAAAGTTTATTTGAATAAAAATGTAATCGATAAAAAAATAATCTTTAATAAGAAGTTTGTGTACCCACTAATAAATGATTGAGGGTAGAGAAAGTCACGTGAATATATCACATTAGATTTATCTACCTACTTGCAGATAAACCTCGACAGAAACTGCTGCATTGCACATTTCGTTGCAGATACAAAGGGAACAGGGATAGTCAAATATCTAAGAACTGGAGGTCAGCTGTATACTATCCTTAAATCTCCATACTTTTTCCATGTAATCGTGAGACAGGATTTTGAAGGAATGACAAAGTTTTGAACAAACCGAAACATTAATAACGGATATCTCGGAAATAGCTTATGCCGCAAGAAATTTATTTTTAGTAAATTTCGTGTTTTAAAGAGACCTACATGTTTTGTACAGTATGTTTTTGTCTTTCGCTTAAGGTTATACTTATCGTACACTTATACAAGATTATAGAAAATTTCTTCCGAACGAAGAGAGCTTTACAGATTGTTCCCAGAAAATTCCAGATATCCACTGTATTTACCATATAAATATCTTTAATGTAAGGCATTTTAATTAAAATTGTTAGAGCTATTTTTCAGGAAATAAAAAAATTCACAAAATGTTGTACGTAAAGAGTAGTTGGGATGGAGTATTTTCTTGAAAATCCCTGTGTCGCATTTTTGGAATACACTGAACTTTAACCAAGTTTTGCATTCTTCAGACTTTTCGTTTTTGAGTTATGCTATTCGCGCGCACACACACACACATACATGCATCTTTTTCTAAAAATGCTTTTTTGTGTGTATATAGGGGCCTTTAAATATATCTTTCCGGCGAAATCTCGGATATATATGTATACATGTATTAGTCGTATAGAAAGTATCTTTATTGGTTTCAAATTATTGAAGTTATTTCACAAGTATATAGTGCATGGTCATTGACCGTACATGCATATTTAAGATACAATAGGGTGACAAAATAAACAACAGAGAAAGAAAACACAGCAAAAAGGAACAAGAAAAAGGGAAATAGAGATAAATTACCTTTGTTTAAATGAACAAATTTGACCTAGCTTCGCGCATATTAGCCAAAAAATTGCCCACGTTTTACCAGTTCCTCTGGTCAGCCAGTAGATCCCAACATGCCAATCTCTTTCTTGAGGGACTTAGAAATTTTTCTTTCAGTTTAATTGCTTGCTGGTTCTCCCACTGTGCACATTCCGACAAAATATGTACCAAATCACAGAATGGGCCGATTCTCCTGCCAGAATCGTCAGTCATTTATAGAAAGTAAGCATTACTGTATAGTTGACACTCACTAAACGTTCTATCGAATAGCTGGTAATAAAAGTACCTATTCTGGCTGGGATGCTAACTAAAATCAAAGGATAAACTACAAGGTTTAATAAGGAACACAACTACTCCTACTATTTATGCGATTACAATTACACTATTTTCCCTAATAATTAGAAAGTAACACTTTAAACCTCAAGAATTTTATTTACAACACTGTTAGAGATGGTGGCTCGATACAAAGAAACGCAAGGTCAAATACTAGAGACAGTGTTACTAGGAACAGTTTATTTGCTTCCTCGTTCAGTTATGCACATATTGGATTCAGTTCCTAGATGGCTAAATGAAGTGCTAGAAATGATGGGACCTGGTCTTATTGCTGAGGCCAGTATATTCGAAGTTAGCAATGTTTTTGAGTAAAGTAACGTTATATAATCTGTTGAATTAAAATCCATACATTGGTTTACTTTGCGGTAGTTAAATTCTCAGTGCTTTCTATCTATATAGTTTTAATGACATATGCAGACCAAAAGGTACAGTTAAAAGTATAATGTTTCCCTATTTGAAAATAGGGAAATGAGATTTAAAGGTACATTTAGTCTAAATATGTTACGTGTTACATACTTCAGTTAGGCAAAGCTTCGAGAATATTATGAAAGTGATCTCATAGGTATGTTTATTGCAATATTACGTGAATAATGTAATTTTTTTGACTAATTGAGACTCCTAAAACCAGATAATACTACGGAACGTATTAAAGCACATAGTTTAGTACTATATACCGCATAGTTTTAAATGAATCGCGCGTATTGAGCCTTTAACAATAAACTCGCCTCCGTAACCTGCACTTATAAATTATCAGACCAAGTGTTCATCACCGCGCTTTAAATACATACTACTACGTTAAGCAATCTATTTACCCTGAAACCTGAAAAGGATAAGCCGAACTTTTGTTTTGCTTACTTTGAATCACAATTGATGATGCCTTTACGTAACGAATAATAACAACAGATGCTTTGTGAAAATTCATACTTGTCGGAAATATTAGACTTAATACCTTTAGCTATGTAATAATTTTCGTGGAACTTAATAATAAAGAAATTTTAAGTCCTTGATTGTGTCTCATTAGAAACACTTCCACCTTGGACACAAAAACATATTCACAAATATCCCCTCTCTAGTCTCTTTAAAAATGCTGATTTGACATCAGGGTAGCTCATACTTATTTGTAACGTTTACAAAAAATGAAGAGAACAGAAACGCGCAATTACACTTGGCCAAGCCCTAACCTAACTCAAAAGTTTGATACTAAAGGCGCAGGCACAGCACTAATACACTGTAAAGCTTCAAAATCTACTTAAAGCTTATCATGTGGAGAATCCAGAAAGTTTGTGTTATGCTCACTAGATATTTTGTTGATTTACCTGGAAGCAGGTCTTTGCAATAACTGCAAAGGCTGAGGCCGAAATTTAACGATGCGCGCTTTATGCACCAATTTCCAAGTTCTTAACGCCAAAAATAACGACAGGACTAAGCATGCCGGGCACGCAGGGGCAACTCAGGTAAAGCTGCAGCCAAGAGATATGCTGGACATCAGTTATATTTAAGAACACAAGAAAGTGAAGATTAGCGAAACTTTATCAATAATTCTGAGATTGCAATACTTTACGTAATTATGCCATTGACAAGCATAGTATGCTCATTCTAGATTCTAAGTAACGCTCCTAAAAGAAGAAAAAATTTATTAGATTATAAAGTATTGTGAGTGAGTTGCAAGAGCATGGAAGTCAGGAAGGATTTAAAACCGGAAAGCTGAATTAGAAGACTGTCGAGTTCTTAATAAAATTGTACCATCTTTATAAGAAGACTAACCTACCAAGTCGCACTGATAAGAGACTTAATGAAAACTAAAGATAACATATCAGTTATAAGGCAATCAAGACGTTATGTATCAGAATAAAAGGATTTATGACTTAAAAAGAACATAGATTGTGTTTTGTCCAAGTTTATTACAGTAAACAGAGACGGAATTGCAAGCAGGAGAAATGTCGTTCTTACATTAAGTAAAATGTAGCACAATAACGGAATTTGAAAGACGAAGATAGAGAAAGAGAACAGAAAAAAAAGCTTGTTATGATAAATTCTGAGGAAGACTGCACAGTGCGCAGAGAGATGGAAAACTCGTCTACATTAGCAGGAATAAAAAGAAAACGGACAGGCAAGGAAATGGAAGCAAAAAATATCGATCTGCAATAATGACAGATCGGAAGAGAATCACAAGTAAGAAAGCAGGCATGTACCATCGGAAAAGAAACGGAAATAGGCAGGAAGCAAACGTAGCTGTGTCGAATTCAAATTTTCTGTTTCGTAGTGAATGATACGGATCTATGTTTACAAAACTCATAAGTTCGAGAATTTATTGGTTTGTTTGAATTGAATACAAACCCACACCGCTGCACCGATTGCGCCCAAATTTTGTACAGGTAGCCTTTGATACGTACAAGCGAGAAAGACTCTTTAACTAGGAATTTTATACTTTTTTACGTTCTCTAATAGGTATAGTAAGTAGGGGAAGAATACACGTATTTCACCGGGAATACATGTTTTGAGGCCCCCTGAATAAAAAAACGCTTTTAGAAGAAGGTCATGTGTATATGTGTGTGTGTGTGTGTGTGTGTATGTGTCTGTCTGTGAACAGCATTAACTCAAACACGAAAAGTCGGATAAGTACCAAACTTGGTTTTTAGGTTTAGTATCTTTCAAAGATGCGACACGAAGATTTTCTCGAAAATGTTCCCATTCCAGACTGCTTTTTACATGGAAAATTTTTCGAAAATTTTTATTTTCTAGAATTGGTTCCAACGATTTTGATTAAAATATCATAATGTTAGATTATTTCAGGACAAATAAATTGTATATCTTGAATTTGCTGAGAATGCCCCGAAAAGTCCTCTTCTTTCTGAATGAATTTTGCATAACTGGTAAACCGTAAAGATAAACAACATTTTTGTACACAAAAATGCAGAGCTCGTTAAAGCACACCATTTATGTCATATACATTTCTTTTGTGGAGTGAACCATTTCCGAGGTATTCCTTGTTTTTTTTTGTTAGAATTTTCCAATATTTATACTTTTTCTCAAATGGGAATTCATTATGAGTTTTTTAATGTCCTGGAAATGCAAAGAGAATGAAATGCTCCATATAACAATGAGATCTTAAAATATTTTACTATCGCTTAAAGCCTAGCATATTCCTCTTGAACCTACAACAAAGTTAGCAATAAGATAATTTCTACATATTTTTATCTGGATTAACATGAAGTAGATGGGGCATAAGCGTTTGTATAAATAGTGGTAGTGGTGGTATTTATTAAGTATTTAGTATTACATTAATTGCATAACACAGTCGCATGGGTCATAAGACCGTACATGCTCTCTAGATAAATACCTTGTCTGTATACGTGACTTGCAGTATCAACCAGAAAACAACTATTTTTTTACAATCACCGCACTATATACATACATACATATAAAATTGAAAAAAAAAAAAAAAACACTGAATCACACACTCAAACACACACACACACACACACACACACAGTCGCGCACATGTACTCAAGCACCACATATGTTTAAAGAAAAATTACATAAACACCTTATCTCTTAGTACACGTATTTCCATTAAGTATGTGCCCAAGCTTGGCCAGTTTTGGCTGTTTAGAATCATGTCCCAGCATGCTGTCCTCCGTCTGTTGGAAGCCAAAAATACTTCCGGTAATAGTTTTTTCCTAATACCCTCCGTCTGCACGCATGCTGCCAAAATATGCGTCCAGTCTTCTTGTTCCCCGCATAATGGGCAAATCCTCCTGCCATCGTTATCAACAATCTTGCGAGCTTTCCACCCTCCCAACCTAAGCCATGCTATTCCAGTCCTCTGTTTTATACTCAATTCCAAAATATATGTTTCCTTACCCCACCTAGTTTTTATTTCATTTTGTAGCTCCAATGTTGATCTTTGTCTACATTCAGATTCGATTTTCTGCCTGTTTATATCGCATAGTCGTCTTTTGACCTTTCTTACAGCACTGTGTGTATTTTCATTACCCCTTTGCCAGATATCATTTAAGCCAATTTTTGATAATTCGCGTTGCAACCCCGCTGCCCACCATTTTGGTTGCCCTATGTTGTTTATTTGATGACGATAACATATTGCTCTCAGAGTTGTTTGATCGCCTTTAATTATTCGCAGCCAGTACCTAACTACATTTAGTTTAGCAAATACAGCATCTTCCCAGCATCCTACCTCCCGAAGAACTCCGTAGTTTGAAGTACCCCTCCCCAACCCTAAAATGCGCTTCCAGAAATTGCATTGTATTTTATTTACATTATCCACCCTCTCCCATCCCCACACTTCACTGCCGTATAGTAATGAGGACCTAACCATTGCTTCATACATGGTCTGTAATGTTTTTACTGGCATATCTGGTACCCGTGTCAATATCCTTAATACTTCAGAAAGTTGTCCAATCCCTGTTTGTAGCAGAGTAGAGAAAGTCATGTGAGTGTAACACATCAGAAAATTTTCTTTTCAATCCCTCCATCTCTGTATTGTTTTTTCATCATACTGTTTCTCCAGTTTTAAAGCGTCTAGCAGCCAAATTAACGGAGAGAATATTTTAATTTTTAATAAGCAGAAAGAAAATACCATAGTTTTATGGTTTCTCGTGTTCTGGCATTTTTTGAATTCCTTTTAACTTATTAGTTTTATAAGATTTTGAAAATTGCAAAATTTTCAAATTTTTCCTGTGTAGTGTTTACAAAACTATTTTATGTCAGTTAGTAGAGCAAATATTTTGATATAACACCTGGAATTGCGCTGAAAATTAGTTTTGGTTGACGGAAAAAAGAAGAAACCGATATAATTTAATTTTCAAAATTAAACCATTGAAAATATAAAAAAAGAATATTTCATAAAACATCGATGACCACATTCGGTAGGAATGGCCACATATAGAAGATGCCAATATTTACTTTAGTGGTATCGATAAAAGCAACAATATTTCATTCATTGTTTATAAACATTCTCCGGTGCATGGATTTCATCTACTACACACTCTTTTGAAACAATTACCCCAGGGATTTACACGAACACAAAACCCTGTCATTACCAAATGTTTGTGGGAATTCCTTAGAGCATTTCATTGAAAATCTACGCGCTTTAGTTTCTCTTTCAAATGGTACAAAGCAGGCAAATTTTGTGATAATTGCAGTTATTATCTTTCGATATACAGAAATCTCTCGTCAAGTTCTGCTTAGTAAATTGACAAGCCTCTCACACTGACAAAACCTATACTGCTGATGTGATACTTTGAACTTCAATTGCATATATTACTTTCTGATATGAACTATATAGAACAAAAGGCACAAATTAGATAACAATTATTGATGGTATGTCAAAGTAAGAAAAGGAAAGAACCGCAAAAAAATACTACTGTTATCAGAAGACGCACCTGCTAATACCATGCGTTCATTTATAGCCGGACCACTAATCGCGTATATGCGTAGCGTACTAGCGGTGAATGACCAGCTCAAGGTTACGTTTATCAGCTATGTTATATTCTGTCAGTTGCTGCCTTCAGTTCGAGTGTAAAGACTAGTGTTTGCTCATTGTGCATCTCCAAAGACATCTATGTTGTGTGTGAATTATATTAGATTATTCTTATCAGTCCAATAAAATGCCTACTGAAAAATTCACACTTAAATACAGAATGGTTATATGTGATACATACATAAAACCTGAATCTTGTAGACAACATTTTATAGGAACAATCCCCATACCATTAACGAGCTCAAGGATAATATAAGAACAGAAATGATGAAAATTACCAAAAATTAATAGTGAGTTATATTTATGGGCGCTCTTTAACTGCTATGATCTTTAGCGACCCAATCTCTATATTCGGCGTGAAAGATCGGTAATTTTGCTAGAGGCCTCTTTATCAGGCTTGGGATTCTTTTACGTGTCGTAAATCTACGACACGGGGTAACCGGCTTTGCTTTACTTCCCTTCCGAAGGAAGCCACGCTAAGGATTTTTACGCCTAAAAAAATACATCGCCCTCCGCCGGGTTTGAACCCGCGATCTCAGAAATCAGAGGTTAGCATAGTACCCTAGGCCACGAAGGATGACACATACACTACGTGATCAAAAGTATCCGGACACCTGGCTGAAAATGACGTACCAGTTTGTGGCGCCCTTCATCGGTATTGCTGGAAGTCAATATGGTGTTGACCTACTCCTAGCCTTGATGACAGCGTTCACTCTCGCAGGCATACTTTCAATCAGGTGCTGAAGGTTTCTTGGGGAATGGCAGCCCATTCTTCACGGAGTGTGGAACTGAGGAGCGGTATCGATGTAGGTCGGTGAGGCCTGGCACGAAGTCAGGGTTCCAAAACATCCCAAAGGTCTTCTATAGGATTCAAGTCAGGGCTCTGTGCAGGCCAGTCCATCACAGGGATGTTATTGTCGTCTAACCACTCTGTCACAGCCCGTGCAGTATGAACAAGTGTTCCATCGTGTTGAAAGATGCAATCGCCATTCCCGAATTGCTCTTCAACAGTGGGAAGCAAAAAGGTGCTTAAAATATCAATGTAGGGCTGCGCTGTGATCGTGCCACGCAAAACAACCAGGGGTGCAATCTCCCTCTAGGAAGAACACGACCACACCATAACACCACCACCTCCGAATTTCACTGTTGGCACTACACACGCTAGCAGATGACGTTCACCAGGCATTCGCCATACCCACACCCTGCCATCGGATCGCCACATTGTGTACGTGATTCGTCACTCCACACAACGTTTTGCCACTGTTCAATCGTGTAATGTTGACGCTCTTTAAACCAAGCGAGGCGTCGTTTGGCATTTTCCTGCGTGATGTGTGGCTTATGAGCAGCCGCTCGACCATGGAATCCAAGGTTTCTCACCTCATGCCTAACTGTCATAGTACTTGGAGTGGATCCTGATGCAGTTTGGAATTCCTGTGTGATGGTCTGGATAGATGTCTTGACTATTACTCTTTACGACGCTCTTCAAATGTCGGCGGTCTCTGCCAGTGAACAGACGAGGTCGGCCAGTACGCTTTTGTGCTGTACATGTCCCTTCCATTTCGCTATCACATCAGAAACATTGGACCTAGGGATGTTTAGGAATGTGGAAATCTCGCGTACAGACTTCTGACACAAGTGACACCCAATCACCTGACCACGTTCGAGAGTTCCACAGAGCGTCCCATTCTGCTGTTTCGCGATGTCTAATGAGTACTGAGGTCGCGGATAATGAGTACCAGGCAGTAGGTGATAGCACAATGCACCTACGATGAAAAACGTATGTTTGTGGGGGTGTCCGGATACTTTTGATCACATAGTGTATGTAACATGAACTATTGCCAAGAGGTGAAGCAGAGTGTAACAACGGCATAGGAACATTTTAATCGAAAATAATGATGCTGTGTTAGCCTTTGAAGAAATAACTAACAGAGGCTTTAATCATGTGCTTCATGTATGTTACGGAGACTTAGACGTTGCGACAAAGGGAGGAATGCGAAGTGGAAGCATTTACAATATGGCAAAGAAGAAAGGTTCATATAAGATGGACAGGCAGAACAAATAATGTAGCTCTTGCAGAAAAATTGGTTGAAGAAAAAGTAATGCGGAAGGAAGACGGCGTAGCCTTTAACAGAAGCCATAACTGATTTACTGATTAATTGAAATACCGGGTGTCAAAAAAGTTCATTTATAATATTTCGAGAATGGCAGAGGAAATAAAATTGAATACCATTTATGAACACTTATTATGTCACCGAACTTTGACAGAAGCACCCTTTTTCTGCTAGGTGGTCTTAAATATAGATTTCTCAACATTCGTGGTGTCACAAAAGCTCGTTTATAATTTTTAAAGGCGATAGAGGATATAAAAGCAAAAATATTTCATACAAACTCATCAAACTCTCATTTAGATGCTTTGTGCTCATAAGCATTTTTAGAATTGGTTTTCCAACCTTCGTTAATTGAATCCATATGGGGTATGATCATATTAATTTCTTTCGAGATATTGTTCAAACTGTTTACCATTTAATTAGATGCAAAATCGATTCCATTGTATGTCAGTTATTAGAAGCGTATAATTGTTTACCCTGAGGAAAACTGTCAATCCCTGAAGACGTTGAAAATGGATGAGATTTTTCTTCCTATTTTTCTGCTTCAATAATCTAACAATTATTCTCTCTAAGAAATTCCTGTTGGAAAGCATCGGACTTTAGTGGCTCATGGGTTCTCAACCTGTGGTACACATACCATTGATCTTACGTGAGCTACTGGGATAAATTAACATGTTCTTTAGAAACAACAAGTATCTGATGGTTCTGCTACAACTAAACAGAACCAATACATTTTACATTATCATAAACTTTTGTGTAATACTGTAAAAAAATACGTAATTAAATTTCAATCCTACGACGATGGCAGCGCAACTAGGATGTTATTTGATCAGACAACAATCGGAACATTTCATAGTTTTCTTAGCTGCGATTATTATTATTATTATTATTATTATTATTATTATTATTTAATGCGAGATTTTAAATTGTCATATTATTGTATGAAACCAATTTTTCCCACACCCGTGCGTAGGACAAGGTTGGAAGGCTAGAATCAAATTGAAAAATTCAATGTCATAGCGGGGATTTGAACTACGAATCTTAAGATTGCTCGGTTGCTCTTGCCAGCTGAGTTACCTTGGCAACATGCCGGCACAACATTAAAATATTACAGGGCTTGAGTGAAATAACAATGCCATTGATTGACCTAGATAATAGTTGTTTAAACTATGAAGCCCGTAAATACAACATTGTAAGTCGCCATTGGGGCATGTTATTTCAAAATGAGTTTAAGTTCTCCTTGTAGATTACCGGGAATAATACGAGTCAGTTGGGGAATTTAACTTCTTTTGTAATTTATACAAAAAACAAGTACAGAAAGAAGTTGAATGTTGATCCTAACTTAGCCTAATATTAAATCGGTTGAAACAAAACATTAAAGAACGTGTTAAGCTAAAGAATCTCCTTTGCAGCAAAATAAAAGTGAGAGTCAGAAATTAGTTAAACTTATAAAATAAATAGTTTTTCCTGGTTGTAAGTCTTTTATCTGTCTCAGGGATACAATATGTTTGTCCAAGGTTGCTTATGTATTCATTCACTATATTTTATCATTAGGAAAATTAATTTTTAAGATATTTCTCAGAACAATTTATTGAATGGGAATAGAATTTTCCAATACATATCCGATTATAAATACTACATAAAAGATATATGAAAGAAATAACTAGACAAATTTCTAGTATTGCTATAAATAAGAGGAATACTTACTTTGAGAGCCTTTTACTACACAATCAAGCATTTCACTTGTTAAATTTGCTTAATGATACATCTAATATACTGTAATGGTACGTCACTGGAAAAGCTTGAGAACTCATAATAAATGAAGGTCTGAATTGAAAATACTGAAAAAATGAAGATCAATAGATGAAGACAGAGGTCATAATGATGTCAAAGATGCCGTATAACTTAAAGTAGCAGACTAATTCTATTCCTACTTTTTTAATCTCGCTGAGTAAAATATGGAAGAGGGTTACGTAATAATTCTATTGGAACTCCACTCTATGAATTAAACTCACTGCCGTATACGCACACTTGGCTTTTTCTGGTAGAAAAGCATGTATCGTTAACCAAATATCAGAGGGAAACATAATGTTCACATCTGACATAAATAATTCAGTAGGAACATTCTGAATGCTATAGAAGTATCGCTAGTTCAGACTTTCCAACTAGCAAACAAAGACATTGATAGTTATGGTAAACCGCATTAACAGCTTGTTATAAGTACAAAGTCGTGACTAAGACATTCATTCATTCATTCATTATCTGTTTACCCTCCTCTTATGTAGGACTTACACCCCCCAGGACTTACAGGCGGGTGGCTGGGGTCAGAGGCCCGTCGAGGAGCAGACACTCATGGATCAGACAGAATATCCAGGATGGGTGATCAGCCCGATGCCTGGTATGGGATGAAGGAAGTAGATGAAGCGAAATGTTGGTGAAATGGATGAAAGGAAAGGTGATGATGGAGCAGTTGGTGGAATGAATGGCAGGGGAAACCGGAGATCCCGGAGAATACCCGCCCAGACGCCGCTTCGTCCACCACAAATCCCACATGCAGGTCCCTGGGATTGAACCCGGTCCGCCTCGGTGGGACAGCGGCGCCGCCTCCGTGACTAAGACAGCTTTAAAAAAACCAACAGGCCTAATAAGCTTTAAAATCACATATAGTGCACACTTTAAAACATATTTCACAACCAACTCTGTCATAATTTCCAGGTAATCGACAAAGTTCCGGACTCTGGCATCTAGCATCAAATTCAACATAATGACACTTGGTTTACGTTTGCAAAGGTGTATCCGTTGAAATTGAGACATTGAGTTACATAGGTTAAGCCTTCCAACACTAGATTTCAGTGTTTTCCTATAACGCAGATATTCTATTACATTTAACATTTTTAAGATCTTCTTCCTTCTCATTTTAAGACGTTCTGAGATTGTGGAATGCTTCTTAACGTCTGATATTCCCATCTGTAATATTAATTGAAAATTATATCCATCATGGTTAAGTAATCCTAGTAATTGAATCGAACCGACGATTCCCGAATACGGGCCTACGATTCCCCAATACGGGCCACAGACGCTACCGCCTGAGCCATCCCGCTCGGTAGGATTGATGTTAAGTCCTATTTCTTTTAATTGAGAAATAACTTTTGCAAATTCTAACAATATGTACAGTCATAAACATTTACAAAATTCATATGCAATGCAATTTTTGTATCCTTTTAATTCTCAAAATCGTTCAGTCTTTAGCCAACATCAGCAACGTTGACATCATTTATTCCAAAGTACAAAAAATTTCTTTCGGCATTTAATTCAATAATAATAGTATCGCTCTTCATTCTATTTTGTTAAGATGTAAACGGTAAACCATGTCGCTGCAGTAACTTGCTGCATTATAAAAAAAACTGTTTAATCTGACTATCCAACTCTCCCTTCTCTACTGGAAGTTATGGATAATATACTAGATAACGTTGTCAATAAATGTAATCATGCACTTGTTTTTCGAAAATGTCATAATCGATAACCCGTGTAAAAATACATTGACTAAGGTGCCCCATTTCGCGGTCTCCAGAAGCAAAATTTAATTCTACTTTATTTTAATATAGGATTGCATGCTGAATGTGATATATCCAAAACTGAACGGACTCTCAGACAGACAACAGGCGCGATTGGGAGTGTACCAAAGAAGGGAAACACTTATGTGACCAAATTATTAAGCTTCTTTACTTATTTCTCTAATGTTTAATAGTGTTACCAGTTAATAAATTGTAGTATAAACAAGTGTGGTTGAAAAGTATGGTGCATATATTTTAAGTCATTTGTGGGTTATGCGTGTTTTAAAACACAAATTTAAGATATTTTATAAAAAATGTTCCTTACCATGCTATATTTATTACTTTTGAACACCATTTCAGATTATACTCCTTATTTATCTAAAATATAAGTTCGTTACGAAATATGATTTTAAATTAATTGAGTATAATTAATATTTAATATAATTACTAGAATATAATTTTTTTCAATTGTTGCTTTCGGCTTTTGCTAAACAAAACAGAAAGTGCTTGTCAAACCTGAGTGAATTTGATGTCATAACATATTTGCGTTATATGAATTTTCGAATTTATTTATTTTAGAATTTTTACCCTGATGGTAAAGAGCATTTTAAATGGTGGAAAATGTCTAAAATATTACAACTGAGAAAAACAAACCGGAAAATGTAATAATTAAACTGGATCGGAAATTCCGCTTTTGTTTTTTTTTCATTTAATAGTATATATTTTTGCTTAAATTCATAATTTGTAAACAGATGTATTTTATTTATAGCAAATTTTTCAAAAACAGTTCTAGAAATTTTGAAAAAATTGTGAGAAACAGCAGAAAAAGCCTCAAATGGACAACCGCATCCTCCGCTGTGTTATTTAAATCTTCATGTAATACTCTCATTTTCATCCCCATACTAGTTACTCCGAAACATTCCTGGAGAATCGGACATAATAAAAAATTAGAAATCCTAAGTTGTCATTTTCTTATCATTTTTGCCCAATTTTCGCTATCGGCTCCCTTAAATACTCCCACCTCTAGTGCGGCGCGTTTCGGGGCTTAGGTTCCCATTCAGAATATTGTCTGTTCAGTAATACTTCTAAGACCTAGAAGTTTGTAATTAGAATTTCCAAACTATAGTTGAGAAAGTAAATGTACAAGCTTAGTAAAATCTATACGTTTCTACATCAGTGTCTCTGTGCTCTTCAGGTAACGAAATGGAGGCTTTTACTGTCAGCAAACATCTCCCAGGTATACTTTTTATAGGTGCAATTAGTAAATTACTGTCTTGCAGTTACAGCTTGAAACATCTGAAACGGCAGCTATACAGAGCGTGCAATTCCAGAAAAAGGTGATGTCCCGCTTGCATTTTAAAACATCTCCAAGAACCGGGCCACCACTATTTTCTGGAACAGCAAGCCAGTGTTGTCACATGCAGCTATTGGCAATTCTGCAATCCTTTTAAGTATTAAGTATTTTCTTTTTTGGTAGAAGTATTACAATTGTGGTCACACTTCCTTTTATGAATGCAGTAAATTTTCCTTTGAGAAGGATTGAGTATTCCATAAATATAAATAAATAGTCTTATGTTGAAACATGTAATACAGTAAGAACCATGGCTATAGATAAGATGAACAGGATGTGCGAGATAATATTTCTTAGTGCGACGAACAGGAGTACCATCATGTTGCAAGCAACGGCGTAGTGCGAAATTAATAACACACTTGCATTGTGTATTAAAATACAGCTGTAAAATGTTCTAGCTGGTGCCATTTTAATTAATTTTTGGAATGAATCCCTTAATTCAAGGACAAGACCATCAAATGCTGATAATCGCTTGAAAACCTGTCCTCGCTGCTTAAGTAAATTATAAAGGTGTTAGCTTTTGACAATGGGTACTACAGTGGCTGAGGGAGAAATCTGTCGCTAATGTGTTATGATGCAGCAGCTATAACCCAAGGATATGTAGAGGTCGGCGCCGAGCGGTCCGAGTAAACAACGATTACGCCGCTTGCCAACGTAATCACCGGGCGCGCTATCGGGAGATAAATAAAACTTTCTAGAAGCTTTATCTTTCCCCTCCTCCAGAGCGTGTGTCGAAATATCTTCATTGGAAGATTCCACTGCCTATATATGCGGGCATTCTCGCAGGCAATGAGTCAGCGCCAGTCGAGGCAGTTGCGAGTTGAAAGCGAGTCGAGTGCGATAGAGTGCCGATTTAGTTACGAGTCGAGTGACGACAAAAGAGTGAGTCGCGTCGGTCAGTCAGCAAACGAGCGATTCTCCAAGCGAGTTGGTGACGGCTTATGTGACGTATAGCCAGTGTTACAGCGGAGCGACGGTTTGTCGTGTTCGACAGTCTTGTGTTCGACTCCTGAGTGTAGTGAACCGTCCGACATAAGGAGGTTGCATCACAAAGGAAGTAAACTAACGGAGAATTGAACTAATTCACCTTAGTGAAGTGGCATTGGTGTAGTGAAATCCCAGTGAAAGTGAACTATATGAAAACAAAACAGTGACATTGAAAAACAAAACAGTGACACCGAGAACTGAGTGACATTTGTAAAAAATTGGACGAAGTCACGGTACATTATTTCTGTTGCAGTTTTCAGCCAACGTGCTGCACTAGAGTTCTGCCTTGTATGAACTGTGAATGAGGGTTAGAAGGTATGCGGCAGGTTTGAAAGATTTGGGCCACGGTTGGAAATAAAACCATATATTAAAACCCATGTTATTAACAACAAACCTACCGAGTCCGCCTACATAAAAACATTCCACTGATTCAGTAGACCTTACTACAGAGCTTTCTACAAAAATAAGAAGTGGATCGAAATGCAACAATACTTTTTGATTCCAGACTCTTATTAAACACTAAATCGTTAGATACTACTTTTGAAATGTTGGTGCAGTTGTACACAGCATAATAACAATTTGGAGCTGTTGGAGCTTACAATGACCAAACAAAAGCTGAGTGCAGTACGATATATAGATCGGATCCAGAAGAAGTTTTAATTTTAGGAGGAGTTGTGTGGTATTTCGACTGTTGGGGAGCCGAACTTGAAGTAGTTGCAACTGCACGTATGGTAAAAATTTTCCCGTAGCCTTCCCCCCAAATGTACTTTCCGGTGGCTTTGCCCCAAATTTAAAAGTATTAACTTTGTAATTTGACTGTTTCTTTAAATATTATATACTTATGTTTGCCTCGGCTGCGTCAGTATTTATATTTTTAGACACATGAATGTTTTAGCAGGAAGTGGTGTGACTGAAGAATGTAGGCTTACATAGATTATTATTTTACTTCACTCCTTTTATTAATGCTTGACACGATTTAAATAACACTTCACTGATATCGAGAGAGATTTTTTGTATTAATTACTTGCATCTTTTAACACGTAAACTATTTTTGTCTCACACAAAATACGTATTAAATTTCTCGAGGACGCATCTGGCGTCCGGTTAGGAACGCTGTCTACAGGCAACTGACTTCTGAATTTGTAAATTTTGCTCCATTTTAGTTTCTGAATACCTTCATTTAACTAAAGCTTTTTCTGGTTGTTGATTGGCTATTTTATAAACTGTCACAAAAATTGCATTATTGTTACTCCAAGAATTACCAGTATCATTTAAACATTCTAATTCATTATTACCTCAAGGTTACCTCATTGTTAACAACTTTTAACCTATTTTTCTCACAGCTCCTACATTATTAAATTACGTAATACATTCACATAACATTATTACACATGCATACAATAATATAAACATATATTATGACTGTAATATACACTTTTATATTTTTTATACACATATTGCTTTAAGGCGGGCTGTTATAATATTTTATATTATATAATTTGACTAAAATTATTTAAGTGTTAAAAATACTGCCTCAATCCTTACTTACTGAGCTGAGGACCCACTTTGTCAAGAGGGTATTTAATCTAAAGTAGGTATTTTCTTCCATCGACCTCAAGCTTAGACACAGCGCAACTGTGTACGGATATGATATACAAGGATTTAGATGTAAGATTTGGCCGCTCATCCTGCATTTTTTTTATTTCGGCAGGGATATTGCTAGAAATACAGTCTTTTTAGTTTAAACTAGTATTGTTGGACTTCACCTATGAACAAAAAGCTTTTACTTAGGTTGTGAATTTAAAGTTTAGAGTTAGATAGAATAATAAGCATTTGAACGAATATTTTGTAGAAGAGAGAGTAAACATCACGTGAACGCAACACATCAGATTTTATTTTTATGTAATTTTCCTTGTACGCAAAGCATATATTGCATCAGGATGAGATTATTTCATAAAATACATGAAGTACTGCATTTGCAATCTAGTTTACCATAATACTTCTCCTTTAAGTTACGTGCAGTCACCTAGGAGTTCCCTGGTTGGATATATCAGAATTCTTTCCTTCCCTTCCTTAATGTTAGCATTGTAGGAGCTTCGTAACTACTTTCCTGTCGGATGTTTCATAAGAACCAATTCTCAGGGAAGATCGAGGTGTTACCGCTCCTGTTTACTAGTAAATCGTGTCAGCTTAGAAAGCTAATTGCCGCTGAGCATAGAATTTATTTTCGTAGTAGCAGCAGTAGTAGTATTTATTAAGTACTTATTACTACGGTAATACAGTCGCATTGGTCACAGGACTGTGCATGCTCTCTAGAAAAAATACCTGGTCTGTAAACTTGACATGCAGAATCGACCAAAAACACCTGTTGTATCATCACAACGCCATAAGCATACACATAAATGGAAAAATACTCTGAATCTCTCTCTCTCTCTCTCACACACAAACACACAGTCACACACACATACACTCGTACGCAAATGCTCAAATACCACATATTTTTAAACAAAATTTATATAAACACCTATCTCTTAATACACGTACTTCCATTAACAATGTGACCAAGGTTGGCCAGTTTTGGCTATTTAGAATCAAGTCCCAGCATGCTGTCCTTCGTCTGCTGGAAGCCAAAAATACTTCCAGTGATAATTTTTTCCTAACACCCTCAGTCTCACGCATGCTGCCGAACTATGCACCCAGTCTTCCTGTTCCCGCATAATTGGCAAACTCTACTGCCAGCATCGTCAACAATTTTACGAGCTTTCCACCTTCCCAACCTCCAAACTTCCATGCTATTTCAGTCCTCTATTTTATACCCAATTCCAAAATATATGTTTCGTTACCCGACCAATTTTTATTTCATTTTGTATCTCCAATGCTGATCTATGTCAACATTCAAATTCTATTTCCTGTCTGTTTATATCACATAGTCGTCTTTTCACGGCACGTATCTGTTTTCATTAGCCCTTTGCCAGATATTGTTTCAGCCAATTTTTGAAATCCCCGTTGTAGCCCCGCCGGCCATCATTTTGGATGCTCTATGTTATTCATCTGATGACGATAACATACTGCTCTCAAGAGTTGTGTGGTCACCTTCAACTATTCGCAGCCAGTACCTAACTACATTTATTTTAGCAATACAGCAACCTACCTTACAAAGAACTCAGTAGTTTGAAGCACCTCTCCCCAACCCCAGAATACGTTTCCAGAAATTACGTTGTATTTTACTTACATTGTCCACCCTTTCCTATACCTCACTGCCGTATAGTAATGATGACCTAACCATTGCTTCATATACGGTTTGTACTGTTTTTACTGGCATATCTGGTACCCGGGTCAATAACCTCAGTACTTCAGAAAGTTATCCAATCCCTTTACGTTTTATAAACCGTGTGTTCCTGTTCCATTTTCCACCCATATCAAACCTTATTCCTAGGTAATCGAAATGTTTAACATTTTAAATTTCTTCTTCCCCGGATGTTCAGTTTTCCTGTTAGCGGTACACATATACATTTTTAAAAGCGATTATTTTAGTTTTAAAAATATTTACCTCCATGTCCCATTGCTTACACTATCCTCCAAGTGCGTTTAAAACAGACTGGAAAGCTTTTATTGTTTTAGAAAGCATTACAATGTCATTAGCGTACAAAAGAAACGGTATTTTTTGGTCTTCGACTTTGGTGCATCTATGCCTTCCTCCATCATCACTCTAACAACATCAATAAACAAATTAAAAAGTAACAGATATAATATAAACACCTATTTAAATCCCCTCTAGGCTATGTTACATTCTAATGTATTGTACTGATCATTCTTGATAAGAAATTTAACTTCTTTATACATTGCCCTGAGTGCTATAATCATTTTTCCCGAAAGTCCTTTGCGTATTAATTTCTATCAGAGAGCAGTACGTTCCATAGTATGAAATGATACTTTAAAATTGACAAATAGAGTGTATAACTTACCCCTTTAGCTCTTTAAATTGTCATCAATTACTATTTTCAGAGCAAACCCATTGTCAATAGCGACAAATCTTCGATAAATCCTGCCTGAAATTTAGAAATCTTATCGTATGCCTTAACGCCATATTTAATTCTTTCATATAATATTCTACTGTAATTTTTTCCACACATAGAGAGCAGGGAAATGCCCCTGTAATTTTCTGGAATGCTGAAACTCCCTTTGCCTTTGAAAAGAGGTTGGATAATGGCGGTTTTCCACGCTTCCGGGTATTCTTCGCCTTTAAATACTTTATTGAAACTTTTTATATAAAAATCAGTCATTTTATTAACTTCTAGAGAACTCTTGAAGAACACAGCTGACTAGCCCTGTATAACCGCTGCCTTCCCCCATTTTTTTGTTTTTTTTTTGTTTTTTTTGTTTTTGTCTTTTTACATTTTATTGCACGAGTAACCTCTCCTTTGCTAATTTCATAATCAAACATATGCTCAATCGGAGCTCCAGCCATCCCTTCAGCGGTCGAAGTAATTGATTCCAACCTAAACCCTCCTCTTTCGTAGCCTGTTTTAAATTGCTTTATCCATTCCCCAGCTGGAATAGTTGCCTGAATAGTCCTTCGCCTTCGGATCTGCATCATAACTTACCACGTCACTGATTTCCCCGGTTTCGACCTTTGCGTCCTGCCAGGTGGTTTTGCTCTGCTTTAAGATTTCTTCATATACTTTTCTTTCATTTGCAAAAGAGATTCTACCCTCTTCACCTCCCCCCTCTCTTCTGTATTTGACAAGTGCAGATTCCGCTGCTTTCTTCGCTGTTTTATACTGGTCGTTGTGCCAACTTTTTGATGTCAAGCGGTTTGATTTATTACCCATCCCTGTTAGCATGTGTGCACTTGCTTTCTGTATAATATTAGTCATATTCTTTATACTTTCAATGCCTTCATGTAAATGTATGTCAAAAGATATAATTTCGTTTTATAAAGTGCTAACAAAAACCTCCTTTCCTGCTTCCCTCCAGCTATATTTAAGCAAAGGCGACAAAGTTTCATATGCGCGTTCTCTTGCATAAGAAACTAGCCGAGATACTTTTAGCAGCAATATTTAAGAACATTTTGAGTATGTTGAGGTTTCAAAATTCACATTTCCTGCAGGTACATGATACTTGAAACAGCCGATAGTGGCTGATGAAGCACTGCGTTGCAACTAAATATCTTGCCTGGAAGCAGTTGCTGAAAACGTCAAACTTCTGCTGTCAAACAGGAATATCTGCATCGTCGAATATGTTCTCACAAACTGAAGCCTGCCAACTGAAACTCATAGCTGATGTTATCTTTCAGTTTCTGTGGCGCGAGAATTACAGAGGTACGCTTGCTTTTCAATATATTCCTCGAACCGATCATTCTGCAGTTTCTTGTTGAATACTGAACATGAATATTCAAATATTATTCACTGTGGGGTTTGATTCAATTTTCAACAGGGGAATGCTCTCTTGGGAGTATTTTCATGTTCAAATTAAGTCGCTCCAAGAACTAACTCGTCTTATTCGGTGCTTCTGTATATCTGCATATTGACGTAGGATAGACTATACGATGAATTTAAAAAAATACTGCTTTCATCTCAGTTCTTTATAGGGACAAGTTAATGTTTATGCTATTTGAAGCAATGTCCTACAAAGTATTAATAAAGCGCATTACAATTCATTTGTGTTTTCCCTAAAGGTAGAAAATTTATACCTTAGTTTAGTTGTTTCGCAGCTTTGTCGTAGTATTAACATATTAAATTAAATTTAGTCTTATTTATGGACGCTCTTTAACTACTATGGTTCTTAGGGTCCCATTCTATATTGGGCATGAAAGACCAGAAATTTTGCTCATAGGCCTCTTTATCAGGCTTGAGGTTTTTTACGTGCCGTAAATCTATGACACGGGATCACGGAGAAAGTTCACAGAAAACATCATTTTTACCCTGCCATGCTGCACCGAAACACCATCGCCAGCACTTCTAACCCTGAAACAGAAAAATCGGGATGAAAGATGAATGAAATGATTAATGGAACGAAATGGAGGACAGGAAATTCGGGGGATGAAAGAAACCCGTGCATTCGCCTAACACTCGGGAAAACCCTCGAAAAACTCATGGGTTAGGTGGGCGGTTGCCGGTTGCATTCGGGAGGTCTCGGGTTCAAATCCCGTGGGCCACCCAATCTGTCTGAGGTTTTTTGGTGGTTTTCCTCAGTCGCCAAGGTAAATACCGGATTGAATATTTAATACCACGACCCAAAGTTCCATCTTAAGTCTTAAACAATAGTAAAATGAAAAATAAGTGGTAATAGTAAATGCTATGCCATTTATCTACAGACAATGTAAGCAGTTAGACTGGACGGCACCCTAATGCCATCTGCACGGCATGAAGCAGGGGTTACAGGGATGAGACCTTGAAGGCTAACTGTCCGCCTTTCTGTGTGAGGGCGGCGGTTAGACTGGACGGCACCCTAATGCCATCTGCACGACTTGAAGCAGGGCTTACAGGAATGAGACCTAGAAGGCTAACTGTCCATTACATATCGTTCTAAGAGATATCCACCAACAGATCCGTCGCGATATGACCAAGGAGTTAAAGCGACGTAAAATAAAATAGAATTAAAAAAATTCTGCTATTTTTTTAAACTATTTTCTCTATGCGCCGGAAGGTGCATAAGATGTCTGTTGAACTTAGTGAACTCTTTCATGTAGTGAATTTGGTATAAATAAAGTTAACTAACACCATTTCAAGGATGGCAGAGAATGTAAAAGCATCTGTTTTATCGCAAGTGATAAAGAACCCTTACATTTATCATTTAGACGCGTCGTATTCGTAAAGTTGTTTTCCTCATCTTCAGATTATTTCACAAATATAGCACTTTTGAGCGCAGCAGTATGCAGGAGTAAATTCTGAAACAAGTTAAGCGGAGGGCGGTTTGAACAACAACTTTAAACAACATTTCAGATAAGCAACACCACAGAAGTCGAGTGACGTACTCTTTAAGGAAAAAATAGTGCATCTGCCGAAGTTTTGTTACGTAAAAAAATTGCCTTTATTTTTACCTCTTCTATCATTCTTGTTTATTCATCTCCACAAACAATATTTCCTCTTTCACCACCTTCCAGGTGCGGTTTTCTATTCCCTTGGCATTCGCTCAGGATTCGCAGTCTCCTACCACAGGATCTTTTGATTTAACTCCCTGTACAGCTCTAAATGAATCCGCTTCATCTACACACCAGCATACCTCGAGATTGATGTCGCCTGCGAGGGCCCCGAAGGGGTGACCTCCAATCCAGCTGGTGCCATTATCGACTTTTTGTTTGTTCAATTTTCTGTAATTTTTTCCATGTTTTCAACCAAATATGTATGGCGTTAATCAATTTAAATAAATAAATACAAGAATATATGTCTAGAGAAACGGTCACAAACAGAACAAAAAATCTACTTCTGTGCTTATGGCTGAAGTCGTAATTATTTACAAAACTGGTGTATCCCTCGTACAATAAGTGCAGTGTTTATGTAGAACCAAATCTCATGTTAGCAATGCAGAGAGGGGTAGTTCACATTAAAAACAACAAACACAGCAAATACTTTTAAAATGTCTTACAACAAAAATTCACTAGCAGTTATTTTAGCAATGCTGCAGGACTCTCTCCTGCACTACAAAGTTCCAATATTCAAAGCGATAAAAATATCGCCTGATAAATTACCGGATTTCCTCGTTCACTATACTGTTATAACAAGTACAAACGAAATTTACAGCTTTATACAGACGCAAAGAAAAGCTGATGTACTTTAATATTTAGTGCACTCAAACGTTTCGAGTTTGGAAGCCAGGTGATTTACGTATTCATAGACATAGAGAAACTATGTGTCAGGAATTCGTCACTAATTCAAAACCACAGCTTTTGCATTCAGTTTAATAATATTATGCAGGTAAATCTGTTTTTTTGAAATTCATTGCTTTTCAATACAAACATATTACTCCAAATGATATCCTCAATGATAGGGAGATGATAATATTCTGCCGGAGGAATCTTCCCGTTCCCTTGAAACCCGCACAGTATCCCGTTTCTTTGACGAGTCTATTATTGACTGAATTAGGTAATATTAATTTTCGTAAGTATTGTGACGGTTATATTTCTATAAGATTATTACAAATATAATTCTTAAGACTAGGGATGTTAAAGATAAAATTTGTTTAAGAAAAACGATGAAAATGGGTTTAGAAATTTTGGATGTCAGTTCCCGGATGTTTATGTATGCTAATGCGCATGATTTAAAGGAGAACGTTTTACCGAATATTCACTTAGGTACCAACAAGTATATAGAATACGCAAACAATGCTTACACCGCTTACGTCAGTGCTGAAAGAAGCGCAAACTCAGCATTCTCGATGGTATTTAAAGTTAGGGGTTTTTTTGACATTGGTCTCTCTGCTAGAAATGTGCTAACGGAATCTGTGACATTCAGTGCTCTAATATTCAATCTAGTCTTTAGGTAATGTTTACCTTAATCAAGAACGCCAGAGCATGGAACATCATATCTCCGTGGCACCACAGGCAAACCTGTCTGTTTCTAACAACCTAATCATGGACTGATATGTCTGTTATAGAGTAGAATAATACTTCAGCTAACTAAATCTGGCTGATTGTTGTAGTGTAGAGTAGTAATGCAGATAAACTAAATTTTGAACCAAAGTTGCAAGGTGTTCTTGCATCCCTATACCAGCCCTCTTCCCTACAGCCTCCGTCATATGTGGTGGCGAGCGCCGGTTTACAAAGCGACGCTACGTCACATCTGCTAAAGGCGTGACGGGGTCGTCTCAGTATGAATGAATGAATTAATTTATTTGTACAATTTATTTTGCAAAATTTACAATATTTTACAAAATTACATTATATACCTTAAAACTAACATAACCTATGCACAAATTGTCTGGTCGTCTAAGCATATTACGCGCTACTCAGTTTGCTTTGCTCTCTGACCTATTTCGTAAGTTTATGGTCACTGTAAAATATTGCAGTGTATTTTTTAAGAATCTCGAAATTAAATAAAAAATTTGCTTTAGTCGTTTTTTAAAACCTTTTTCTCATTTCTATATACGTGTATATCAGCAACTCTGGAGTTAAAAATATACTTAATACACGCGACCTTAGCATTGGCGACAATAGGCGGAGTCACTTTATTATTCATGAATAGCCGGTAGGTCACGAGAAAGGTAAATGAAATTTATATGAACATCTCTATTAACACGCGTTTCCTGCAATAAGCGTATGTAATTAACGAACTCACTGTTTGTTCAAAATATCCTTTATACTTGACTTTAAAGAACGTTTGAGTTATCCTGTTCACAGAGTGTCAGACAGACATACCCACAAGACAAACACACACACACACACACACACACACACACGTGAACCTTTTTTTCTAAAAGTGTTTTTGTAATTATCGGAGTTTCAAAACGTGTATTTCTGCTGAAGTCTGGCTATCGAAGTTTGTGTGAAATGCAATACTTCCTCTACTTACTAATTAGAATCCAGGGGGTCTCAAAACATGTATTTCCGACGTATACTCGATATTTAACTCCTGGGTGGAATACAATATTTCCTCTACCCACTAGGCATGTGGTAGGGAAAGTAAAATCTGCAACTAGACAACCGACTTATCAGCGACTATGCGCAACCCTGACTGACGTACGTTCAATTAGGCGTGGCGGTACTGTAGTACCGTAAGCAAGCGCAGAGAAATAAAATGTATGCACTGTATAAGAGCACTATATAAATTAACTTTTGTGAATTAAATTATATTTGTTGAGCAGAAACTCGCATATATCGGAGGAGTTTTAACACTACTTCATCACAACCCAAGTAAAAGGTTGCCGATCCCTATAGTAGGAAATACAGTTAACTGGTCACAACACAGAGCATGCATCTCAGAAGCAGAAAATTGGTGGCTTTTGTTTCCTAGCTTCGAACCAAGTGTAGCAATCCTACGAGCAAAATAAAATCACTTTAACATGTGTTGTCATATACCACTATTTAGAGAGCCCTGAATATTAAATTATAAGGTATCCCTTGAAATTTGGAAATAGCACTATCCAATTTGATATACCTATGCAATGCTGAGCTCCAGTCTGTTGTTTGATCTTCATAGCAACAGTGCTGGCAACAGGTTCACTTACTAGTCAGCCACGATATGAGTGCGTGTGGTTGGAGGAGGAACTAAACGGTTACAAACAAGTAGACGGAACAATGAAGGTACAATCAGGTAAAGAAAACATCTACAGTTCCGAGATGCATTTACAAGCGAGGCTGAGACCTGTAGATGTAGTACTGTTTTCATTGTGCGACTGTACACTCCCCTCTGATCCCTAGCCTTGATTGTCAACAGAAAACTGTGTCGCCCTTCTCCAAGCTCATTCATATCATGGCTGACTAGTACATAGTCATAAGATTGCATAATATATAAAATTTATGGCAAAATAGACTTATTTGGTAACAATTCCAACTTTATCCTCTCATTTAAATAATTCGATATTATATTAATTAATACATTGGCCCTTGTTTAATATACACATCATTTCCATAACAAGAGTGAAGGATGGTAACGTTAGAATGTTTTAAAAATGCTCTTCCACTGAGTGTTATAATCTTCGATTTCTATTACGAGAGGCTCTTATTAATGCCAGCTGTCTAAAAACGTATTTTGTAAGCTATTTGTAGATTATTTAAGATTGCTTACATTTACTTAAGCCCCAGCTGGTCTTGAAACACAGTAACATTTATTTCTCTTGTAGCTGTCGGGTTGACATTGGAATAATGAGGTCGTTCGACAAGGCAGAATAAGAAAGGGTGCAACAGACAGGGGCATACATAAAGCTAGAGAAGTCCACGGATCAAAAGAGGCGGTAGAAGAACGTTGGTTCCTTTTGTTGCTTCAAAGCGAACTTTGGAGTTTTTATTGTCATGTTTCTTATTCAACAGCTGCTGCATAAAACTACAGAGTTTTGCAAACTACATTCACAAAAACGGTGCAAATAATAAAACATAAACAAAGCTAATGCGCACAAAACAGTATTTGCCGCCATATAAGACGCAAAGCCAATACCTCTTCATAAATCTTGAACAGCATGATCCAGTAAAGTCGATGATCCCTTTATTAGTTACTATTGATTTCGCATGATGAATCATCATTTTCCTAGAAAATGAAATTCCTAATTGTCTGATGTCTAAAATCCAAGTATTCAGTTCTGGCCATTTATCAGTTCCACTTGTTAGATGACTAGATTACTTTGTTCCTGTGACGAGAACGTGTCTGTAAGGGATGTGCTGACATAAATAATTCTAGGGCTCTCTGAGAAAGATTACAGCTCTACTTTTAACATAACAAGGCTTGGTCTTTCAGTAAACATACGCTCTTGCACTAGCAATGCTGAATGGCCAGTTGTTCTTTTTATAATATAATTTATTTAAGGTCGCTTTAATTCCGGGTTATAACGCGACCAATGCATTCTTTACAAGCATATTAACAAATAGATGGACATACAGTGAAACATTTACATTCATATTAGTAACAATATTTTGGAAAGTAGTTTACACTAAATACAAAGACATACAATCAAAACATATACATACATATTTGTTACAATATTTTAGAAAAAGTATAAATTATTTATATCTTTGTGTGTAACATTATATGGATTGCAACTGATTAAGGTAGAGCACATATTTTATATTGAATCTCATACCGCAATATTCTCTAAGCAAGCAAACATTTTGCGGCGTAATTGGAAGTTGTTTAACGTTGTAGTTCTATGGAATTCCGTGTTGTTTCCCTCTTGTTTTTGTATTTATCACATTCTATGAGGAGGTGGTAGATGCTGATGGCATAGGTCACATATTGGCTGCATCTGTCCTGAGAGAAGATAGGAGTGAGTGAAGTTGGAGTGGCCAATTCGTATCCGTGGCCAATTTTACCGCTTATTACAGCAATTACACAAATTACATACACAAACTCTCATGCCCATGGCAGGACTCGAACCCGCGACCCTCAGATTTGATGAGCACCGAAGCCATACACTCCAGCGACCACGGCTATGAGGGCGGGCTTTAATAAAGCACTAGAAAACTCACACTGCTCCAAGTGAAACACGCTGGAATACTAACATTGCGCGATGTTTTTAATGTAGATAGTAGGTCTGTTTATGACATCATCATGAGCTACCACATGGCACTGTCCGCCCTTCACTCCGGAGGGCAGAACACTCAGACGTTTTCTCGTCAGCGGACAGTACGAATACTGCAAGTTGCTTTCTTTAAATGTAATGTATAGCAATATCGCTTTCCAGCCATAGTCTGCAAATTACGGCGATTAAAACAAGCGGATCGTCGCACTTATCACAAGAATTGAAGTTTGAACGAACAATATGAAAATCGCTAACGCTAGCGTGTGTTCATCCATTGAACTCACTATAATTGGAATACTCAAGTTCGCAAGGAAACTAACTATGAATTTCTTCAAGTAAAAAGATGGAAATATTGAAATTGAGCTAATAAATACTACGCACTCTTTTTTGGACCTATTTTCGGAGAAAAAATTGCCTCTTAAATGCCGGTAAATACGGTAATCTACTAATGTTCTGAGTAGTTTCTGCAATATATGTACAGTGACCCAAAAAAATCTGTTTAAAAGATCCTGACAGCCAAATTAATGAAGAGAAATTTTTAAAAGTTTAAATGCCAGGAATAAATTATATTACTTTATTTTCCTATAAAGTGCATAATTTTCCTTTAGTTTTAACTTAAGTAGATTTATAATTCTTTTAAGTACTCAGATTTTTCAATGCTTTGGTTTGTGATGTTTCCAAAATTGTTTTACATGTATTTAGTGGCGCACTTTGAAGTGGTCTCTTGTTTACTTATTTAACATTATTGTAGCCCCACGTTTTGGGCGCCAGTTTGTGGTGGTATACTTGTAATATTATTTAATTTGTTGAGCCCCACGTTTGGAAGCCAATTTGAAGTGTTATACTTGTAATATTTGTGTATGTGTGTTTACTCCGCGTGGTGAAGCCATTTTGTGACGTATTCTTTGTTAGGTTTGTAGCTCCATCTGGTGTTAGCAATTTGCGGTAGTATTAGTTTTTGTTTTAAAGAATGCTACTGTTATTTTATTTAATTTTTGGTTCACTGTCCTCCGGCTAGCTATTATCCTTTGGATCGAGCACTTCTCTTTATACAGGTTGTGTAAACGGAAAGGAGTCTTTTATCCAAAGATAACACTGATGAAAGAATTTATTTTACACTTTTATTGTCGAACACATTCACTATCACATTTACACATTGATCTAGACACTCGCCAAACTGAAACTGTTATAATAACTTATTTACTGATCATTCTTAATTCACGTACTTCAACTTTTTGTATCATTAACTTTACAATACTTGAGATTTTTCATAACTCTGATACGCGAAACTTGCGAATCGATAGCCGTTATTTCCGCTGGACTGAAGGCGACGTGCAGCCTACAAATATTTTCGGTGAACTGACGGGGTCAATCTCTAACCTAGCCCTTTTTATACTCCTACACCCCCATATGCCAACCGACCTGCTATTGGTTAGTAAAACGCGCCAACATTCGCGTCTATTTTTATATCCAATGAAAATTATGAATACATATACTCTAGGGAGAATGTTCCAGCAAATTCTAAGAAAAAACGCGCCAACATTACGTAACTTCCTCGTCTCCAATAATGATAAACAGCTCACCCCCTCGCTGCATTATTGCACGCTATTATTGTCAGTTTCAGTAAGGCCGTATAAACTTACTTCTCAACAATAATTACAATCAATAAATATCTCAAATCAATGTCACATAAAAATGCATATTCATACTATAATCACTCTTTACATTTAAATAATTTATGATACAAATTACTGCATCATATGCCCCACTAGAAACATAATTATAAATATTTACAACTTGTTTGGAAATTTTATAATTGTGTTTTTAGTCTCCTAAATCTTGGAACACACGCTATCACTTTCACTTAACACTTCACACGTATTTAACACACGACATATGTTTTGTCTTTATCTTGACACTATTTACTGGCTCTGGTTTAATGTGTTTAGACTTTAATCTGACATTATAATTTTTTATAGCAAATACTGTACCCTGAATTATTTAATTACTGTTACCAAAAATGGTTTACTTTCTTATATTGTTTACAAAAATTTATCAATTCAAGAGTTTTTTTGTAATTATTAAACATATTTACTAAAATATTCACCCTCTACACAAATATATTTACATCTCTTAAATCTAGGCACTGTTTCACATGTTCTGTTTGCTGCATAAATATTTGTTTTAATTACTTTTACCCCATTTTTGTTGTTTTGTACTGTATATTCACAATACTCTTGGCATTATATCTACGTACTTTACTTTAATATAACATCATGCTTTATTTCAAATGCTGTTACAGTTACTAATAAAATGTTATTTTCCTTTTAAACATTTAGTTATGTCCAAAATTTATTTCTCCTTTCTTATGACATACATACATAATTAACCCTCTTACGTTCCAATACATTGCTCTGCATTTCGTCTTTAACTATCCAGCATCTACTTTACATCTCATTGCTATTCACCCTCCTGGATCAAATTGTCTGTGGCTAAACATTACTCGTAGCCGTATCCTAACCTTCAAAAATTTGTTCATGAATAACCTCTTAAAGGATTCATATGATATTTCACCCCCTGATACAATTTGTAACCAATCTAAAGTTTACTGGTCCAAACATCTTTTGACAACTATCATTTTCAATGCTTCAGGTATCTTTTTAATTTGAAAATACTCTGATAAGTCTGCAATAAACTGCACTGGACTGGAGTTTTCATTAAATTTTGGAAGTGGAAAATCACTTAAGATATGATTGTAATTTTGCAAATTCCCTACTCCCATATTTAAATTCTCTAGTGTTACTTGTGCACTCTGAGTTTCAGCATTAGCTATAGATGAAGCTGCCGCATCACTCACATTATTAGTCATACCTGATGAACTACCTCTATCATTATTTTGTACATCAGCTACATTAACATCACATATATTTCCCTTGAATTTAATTCTAACCTATTTACAGTACCTTGCAGATTTTCTATTGTCTGTTCCAATTTTTTATTATTCTCATTTTGAACAGCTTGGTGATTGTTAATTTCAGAAGTTAGCTTTAGATTCAAATCTTTAGACAAATCTTTAACTTCTTCAGACAATTTATTTCTCTGTGTTTCTGACTCCTTCTGAATTTCAGATATTTCCCCTCTGAAATTAACTTGCACCTGAATTAAATCTGCATTTGTAGCCTACATCATCTCTCTTAACTCACTTGAAATGCTACTCATTCGGCTACCTAACTCTGTACATTTTACATCAACATGCTCTATTTTATTATTAACCTCATTTTTTTGGTTAGATATTTCTCTGTTCATGTCTAACATTTTCTTTGAAACTTCACCTATTTCATTTGCTATCATTTCCTGATTTTCATTTCTCATTCTCATCATACTACTATCTAGCTCCATGAATTTCTTTTCAATTTCTTCGCTGTTTTGATCTATTTTCTTTTCTAATTTCTCATTACTTTTACGAATATCTTGAGTTAGTTTTTCTAATTTCTCATTACTCTTACTAATATCTTCCCTCAATTCCCTCTTATTCTTTTCCACATTCTGAGTTAGTTTTTCTAATTTCTCACTACTCTGAGTTAGTTTTTGTTCTAATTTCCCATCATCCTGAGTTAGTTTTTCTAATTTCTCATTAGTCTTATCAATATCTTCCCTTAATTCCCTATTACTCTTACTAATATCTTCTCTCAATTCCCTATTCATATTTCTCAGCATTTCCATCATCATACTAACATCAAAATTTACATTTCCTGCTGTTCTATTCTCACTTTCTGCACTAAGATTTCCTCCCTCAAATACTACATTGTTTGAGCTATTTTCTGTAACCTGTATTGAATTACAGCTAACTGTTACATTATCCCCTTCCATAATTGTTTCTTCAGTATTATTAGTAGACATTGTTCTATTAATCCTGCCAATCCTCAAGTACATTTTATTGTTACAATTTTGTTTTCTAAAAAAATTACTATACTCTGACCTTTGTGATGCTGTCTGTTGCTGTTACTTTGATGTCCAGCTTCCTGCCCCTCTCTCCTAGATGTATATGTCGCTTCTGCGTCGTATTATGATGAATCTACGTCGTCTCGATGTTTTTGTGTCCTGTAGTTCAATTCCCCTGTTGCCTTTTAATCTCGGAATTACGATGTCCACTCATCCGGGTCGTCTGTCGTTTATACAGTTGTTTCTGGAATCTGCGTCTTGTAGTTCAGTTCACTGCTCCATTCGTTCCACGTCCTGGTTCCTTCGCCCCTTCCTGGTTATTTCACTCCTTCCTGGTTAATTCGTCCCACGTTCTGGGTGCCAATTTGAAGTGGTTTAATGTTATTTATTTAACATTATTGTAGCCCCACGTTTTGGGCGCCAATTTGTGGTGGTATACTTGTAATATTATTTAATTTGTTGAGCCCCACGTTTGGAAGCCAATTTGAAGTGTTATACTTGTAATATTTGTGTATGTGTGTTTACTCCGCGTGGTGAAGCCATTTTGTGACGTATTCTTTGTTAGGTTTGTAGCTCCATCTGGTGTTAGCAATTTGCGGTAGTATTAGTTTTTGTTTTAAAGAATGCTACTGTTATTTTATTTAATTTTTGGTTCACTGTCCTCCGGCTAGCTATTATCCTTTGGATCGAGCACTTCTCTTTATACAGGTTGTGTAAACGGAAAGGAGTCTTTTATCCAAAGATAACACTGATGAAAGAATTTATTTTACACTTTTATTGTCGAACACATTCACTATCACATTTACACATTGATCTAGACACTCGCCAAACTGAAACTGTTATAATAACTTATTTACTGATCATTCTTAATTCACGTACTTCAACTTTTGTATCATTAACTTTACAATACTTGAGATTTTTCATAACTCTGATACGCGTAACTTGCGAATCGATAGCCGATATTTCCGCTGGACTGAAGGCGACGTGCAGCCTACAAATATTTTCGGTGAACTGACGGGGTCAATCTCTAACCTAGCCCTTTTTATACTCCTACACCCCCATATGCCTAAAGATTATAACCGAGCTGCTATTGGTTAGTAAAACGCGCCAACATTCGCGTCTATTTTTATATCCAATGAAAATTATGAATACATATACTCTAGGGAGAATGTTCCAGCAAATTCTAAGAAAAAACGCGCCAACATTACGTAACTTCCTCGTCTCCAATAATGATAAACAGCTCACCCCCTCGCTGCATTATTGCACGCTATTATTGTCAGTTTCAGTAAGGCCGTATAAACTTACTTCTCAACAATAATTACAATCAATAAACATCTCAAATCAATGTCACATAAAAATGCATATTCATACTATAATCACTCTTTACATTTAAATAATTTATGACACAAATTACTGCATCAACTTTTTGGTTAGTAATTGAAATTGTGGTGTAAATAAGTTTTGATTTGAAGGAAATGTTTCACTATCAGGAATTATCAACATTTTTACTGACAATGTTTATAACACCTCAGGTTTTACGACTTCAAGAATGTGTTTGTCTGTCTGTTTCAAACATATGTTGGCAACGTTCTTAGATATTATATAAAAATTGTTCTACTAAATGTTTGTAAAATAATTTTTAAACGCAGCAAACGAAAATTTCTAAAATAAATGGAAATTAAAAATTATAAAACTAATAACATGAAAAATATTAAACTCCAGAAACTGTACTGTCGTTTGTTCTTTCTGCATAACAAAAATGAGAATTCTCTCTCGGTTATTTTGACTGCTGGAATTTTTTTTGGAGTGGCGACGAATACATTCTGTATTTGTTGCCAATGCATAAGCTCCCCCCAAAACGACTAAACCTAAAGTTGGGCAAATGCTACTATTCTTACTTAAATCAGGGATATGAAAATCTAAGACCAAGGTGTTTTAGACATTCTCAAAATACTCCTTACCTGGAACAATTGCCGTTACTTTTATTTTTTCAAAAATGGCTCTAAGACTTCTTATTAAATGTTGTTGATCCGAGATATTGGAATGATGAATAAGGTGTGCTTCCTTTTTATTCTCTTCTTTGTTTACTTTTGCAATTACTTTAAACCTCTTTTGTTCTTTCTGAAGCTTTTTAACTATGAAATAATAAGAGAGAAAATATGTTGATCGCATTTAGATATACAAATTATATCAGATAGCGTTTATGGTGGTAATTATTTCCTTTAACTTCTTTCTTTGAAGCTTTCTACATTTTAAAAAGTGCGCTCAGTTTTCTCTCTCTCTCTCTCTCTCTCTCTCCCTCCTTCCTTATGAATCCGTGCGAAGTGCAGTATCATGCTTTCACATAATTATCTATAGTGATTGTTGTCTCAGACTAGAAATATGCAAGTTATTGCATATTATCCAATTAATAATTTCTGGCCTGTGTCTATCACGAGTAAAAGGAAGACACAAATAAGCTTTCATGTGAATAATTTATAGAATAAGTTGAAAAATAAATAAATAAATTGGTATGTCTCTTACACATCAAATTGTTTTTAGACAGCATGGCCTAAAAGCAGTACTTCTAACATAGTGTACACGAGCTAAAAGCTTTAGATTATCGCATTAGTGCATTTACAAAATTTTAATAACTTGACTTGGATTGATTAAGTTTTACTTTTCATTGTGCTTTTTACATGATTAATTTCTCATGGCGCTCGCATTATCTGTTCACAATACAAATCATCATACTTCAATTCATCGCAATTCGTTGTAGAGTTAACCTATACGTTATATTGGCAGCCTTCTGCTTCCTTTGATATAAAATGTTATTGTTTTATCTCCGATAACCTACATAAGCATTAAATGGCATAAATTATGAATTCAGAAGAAACTGAACTGGAAGAGCCAGGTGAAATTACAGAGCAGCACAAGGAATAACATTAGAAGTACGAGTACAACCCTAAAAATCCAGAAAGCAATATGATATAGCATTTAATCGCTTCTTTGGTGGTGTAAGGCAAAGTATAGTGACAATAATTTTAATGAAAATGACTGCTATCAAATCAACGAAACAAATAGAGTTCTGACATCTTGCTCTTTTAACGTCATTTCTCTTGTTTCAACAACGCATCCTAAACGTGATCTCCGTTAGTTTCAGGATAATATTATTGATATTTTACAAATATGATCACTGTCTAAAAAATAGTATATGCGAGGTGTTAAAAGTGGTTTTATTTTGCTCATTGCGAAAAGGCCTTCGTTTCGCAAACATTCCTACTCGCAAAATAAAACCTTACTTTTACCCCTTGTATCATAATCTACAATTTTCTAACGTATAATGTCCCTTTTGGATTGTAATATTCACCATCTATAATGGTTTTGTTTACTTGATGCATTCTTTTCAGTTAGATTGTGCAGAGTGTTACGTTTTATTTGAGTTTTGGCGATAAATTGTAACTTAGTTGTACCAGAACGTATGTAGGAAGGATGGAACCCAATTTACACTTAGATACTTGATTAACGAAGCAATTACTCGAAATGATGACATATCTTTTCTATATAGAATCATCTGCATTTCCGCACATGCTATTATAATTTCCACGGAGCGCTCTCAAATCTGCATTTATTTGGTCAGTATGGGAATATACTAAAAATAAAAGCCTCCCCCAAAAAAACAGAAACCAAATTTACACATGAAACAACTAGAACTGCTGATCCCCTAGTAGTTGTCATGGGCTCTGAGAACTTTCGATTCAACTAGTTGCTCGTGATGAAAATTTCCTTACGAGTATGCTGCGAAATGTGCGCAAGCGAGTGGCATAGAACACGGCCGACTTAAGTTTTGGGCGGAAAGGATTAATGGATCATCCTGCTAAAAATTATATAATAAGACAGTTTTGTTTATATTCTATGTGCAAGTAAGTTTTAAGTCTTTTACAGAGATTATTCTCAATTGATTCTTATATATCAAAGCTGTATGATGTTTTGATAATAGAGTATTGGAATTTTTCCACTAAAACTGTAATACACACTGTTTTTAAGAATATTTAATTGAACATTTGTTTTTAAACTGTGTACATTTTAAGTGTCTATATTATTTTTTCTATTATACCGTAATTATTGACAGGGAGATATAAATAATTAAATAAAGAAATAACAGTTAGATAGAGAAATAATTGTAATAAATAATATCTGTATATTAAAACATGCTTGAGTTGAAATGTTTATCCGGAAGGATTAAAGCAATTAGGATTCAGGCTAACAAAAGTCATTAGCGACAGCCGACGTAGCGATCACATTAGCTTAAGGATTTCTGGGAACGTAGTTAGATTACAAGTTCAGTACGCTTTACTCAGAAGCACGTAAGCCAGTTCTGAAAGAGAGAAAGGCCTTACTTCTGAGAATTTTAGCTAAGCCCCATGGTAACAGAGTCAAATACTGCGTGGAGAGAGGTGAATATTGACTCGGGCGTAAATAATTTTGGTGGGAGTAATCTAATGTAGGCGTGACATCAGAGAGTTAATATTCTCGGGTACCGTGACTGGTACATTAATTACTTTCTCCGGTACCGCCGGGGATATTGCTCCTGTGATATTTTAAGAGCCCAGTGACCAGTTGTGTGAGTAGCGGCTATCGTGAAGGATCTTGCCGGTAAACATTTTAGCGACTCGCGGCAGGTTACGCTTCTAGTTTCATTTATTGCGGAAACAGTTATTTCTAACCACAACTTTGATGCTGCAGAAGTTAGCAGGTATAATAATTCAGCTACTACAACCTCGAGTGCTACGATTATTAAAAATCAGTCTACTTCTTCATCCCGAACGGTCGATAACTAATTTTAATAACTCAAATATTAGTTCACAATATAATTCTCAGTCAATTTAAACTGGTATTGTCCTTCACAATACATCTACATCTCTAGGGGAAGTACTTGTAGCTCTACCACTGGAGCAGCCGGCAGCAGAATCAACAACAGATACTGGAGACAACGATAAAAGGTGCAACTACATTACACCATCGCGACATCACACCTAATAGCTTCACCTATTATCTGATACTGCCATAAGATTGCTCAAACACTGGGGAAGATAATTCTGTTAATCCTTTGACATTACTATAGTTTTTTGTGTTTCCCATTGGATTTATGGAGATGAATACGATTAGATTTTTTTATCTTTTAAGAAATAAGTTTTAGGGTCTTTTAGTGAGAAACTAGTTTTACTATTCCGGGCTCTTTTACAAGATGGCCCAACCTAGTAACTAGCGGTTAGTTCAAAGCTTATTTAATTGTAATATATTTGTATGTATACACAATGATTTTTGTTTGTCATTTGAAACCACTTATATCTTCTTCTTAAAAATTAGGCTCAAAACGGGCGTCATTAGCCTTAAAACAACGCTCTGTACTATGCTTGAAATATTCGCTACCGATCGAGTGGAATGCAGGTCAACTTCTGTTGTCGGTCCCCAAGATCACAAAGGAGCTCATTAGTAATGATGTTCATTCGCTTACGGTTGGTATTAATCATTGGGTTTGGGTATTAATTCCGTTTATACAGTACTGTTAGTCTTGGTCAGTGTGGTTTATGTGTGTTTAAGATGTCGGCGTAAAGAAAACATGGTTTAATAGGCATTGAACAGAAACAACAAGCCGTTATACGAGAAAATGGAAAATGTTTACGAAATGTCGCAGCGGATTATGACGTCGGCGTATTTGCAGAATAGATTGGATAAAAGCAAAACCAAAATTTCAGGAGCATTTGTTAAAAATGCCAAAACGCAAAATCATACATAAACCCGAATACGAGAAAGTAAACAAAGACCTATTTTTCTGGCTTAATGCATTATTCGAAACGACTCCCCTTAGTTCGGTAAAGCGCGTTTTGTTTTTCATGCAAATATCTTTATGGTTTATGGTATTTTAATCAATGACCATTTTTGCGGAAATGGAATATAACAATTTCCCATATATATGTGTTTTGAGGTGGGGTATTTTGTAGAAAATCTTCGTTTCACATCCTAAGCAGACGCGGACGTTTTCCAAAAATGATATTATAGTTTAATTCAGGGAGTCGTAAAAGCCATATTTCCTGTGAAATCTCTGTAACGAATATTTGGACGGAATTTAATACTTCCTCTACTCACTATAGATAGGTAATAGAGACAATAATACAAAATGTTATATTACATTTTCTTAGAAATTATTTTTACAAAATTTGACGAAGAGAAAACGCATAAAACTAATTATTACATAAACATGAGGGAACAATTATTTATCATGAAGAGCTCTACCAGGAAACTTGCTTGCCCCTTACGCTTTCTGCTTCGACATTTTATATTCATTTTATCTCTCTTCAAGGAGTTAGGGAGCAGCATACTCCATATGCGTTATAAGACCAGGCAAATATATACTTTTTGAGTGAGACTTTCCTTTGGGAAAAGATCCTATTTCTTCAAAGTACTTGTTCGATAAACCCTTCAAAGCTTTGAGTGGGGAATGAGAGGAGTGGAAGGATCAGCAACTGGGATGCCTGTGCGCATATATATCTTCAAGAATGGGTAAAGGAACAGAGGTTGGAGATTATGGCTAAGACGTGCTGTAGAGATTTTTCTGTCTAGGGATCTGCGCTACAAGCATAATTTCTCACGGTCAGTTTATTTGGAGAAGAATCTGCACAGGAATAACTAAAACAAGATATCTGCGTTTACTCTGACACTCACGCAGGTCTGAAGGCTTTGCAAGGATCAAACAGCATCTAATCCTGTTATGCACTGCAGGAAAGCATTACGGAAAGCGGAAGGAAACAAGGGTGTCATCTTGTCACGGGTGCTAAACATTCTGGTGTTGAAGGCAATGAAAACGCCGATAGACTTACCCAGAAAATATGCATCTCTTATGGTGCCAGGACTCCAAATAAATATCATTATATTTGTGGTAAAATTGGCACTTTTAGGAATTGAAAGCCAAAAATATTCCAGCACAAAAAAACGAAATCAATGAGATATATAAGAAAAGAATAACAGAATTTTGAAATTTATGTGCAAATTAGGCAAAGCTCATAGACTGATTAAGGAGGTTTTAAAAACACTTACATAAATAAGATATTTAAAAAAGGTAGGTGTGGAGTATACTGTAATAAAGAGACTGAAACAATCTTGGGTTATTCTGTGGTAACTTTCGTTATAAAGATACATGAATAGCGTAAAAGAGCAACAGCAAACGAAAGAAATTTGATTGATTTAACACTCAGAGATGCATAAATATGCAAATTTATTCCTCGGAAGTATAACATATAAATATAAATTAGTTTTACATGCCATATCTAACTTTTATTCGATAAAGCTAACATTTTCTTCAGTTAATTAATAGTCAGCACTGTTAAAGTTTATAAATAAACTACAGCGTTAAAAACTGAATATAATTAAATGATATAGATATATTAGGAAGAAAAACCTTATAAAAAGTAAAGTCACAGAACAGCTTATTATTACATATTCGGTAAACGAAAGGATTAGATGCATTTTTTCTTTTGTAACATGTGACAACATTTTAGGCTTTACAAATCACCGAGTGGATAAAAGGTCCCTGACCATGAAAATTAATTCCTATTTAGCAGAAAAATTAAAATAAAAACCATCGCAGACAACCATGAGTTTCGGAGCATCATATATCCTTTCAAAAACAAAGGTTCATTGATTTAGTTTTGGAAAGCAAAGCAATCTATAAAATATGATAAATACATCATCCCTAGATAGGTATATATAGTACCACAAAGAACCTAATAAGTAAGATATTGCACTTTTAAGTACATGAAGTTGAATTTTGGGTTTTGCTTGGAAATAAAACCACATAATGAGCCTTAACATGGAGTAGAGGGATTATGCACTTTAATCTCATTAAACCCAAGGATTTGTTTTTCTTTAAAGGACAGACTTTGAACCATATCGGTCTCATAGCCACTAAAACATCCCTTATCGTTAAGATGAGGAGCTTATGTATCAAGAGGCATGATTATTGCATGGAAACTGCTTTCATTTAATGCCTCGCGCCTTCAGCCTCGGAGAATTCTTAATAAGCAACCTGTAGCTCTCTGGCCACCACCTAGCCTTCCTTCAACACCTGAACTCCGTGCATCCATCCGTACATCAAGCTCACCATGGTAACGGAAGTATCCGCCTGTCTACCTTTCCTGAATGTATTGATCGTAACTAGACGGAGACTGCTGCCTTGGCAATACAATATATTAAAACCCACTCCCTAACAAGTGTTTATTGCTTTACGGTTCCTTGGTGTCCGCAAAACACGCAGCATCTAGCATACGACCCGCAAGAACCTGTCTATGCGACAACCGCGCTATAAAATTTGATATATAGCATTAGGAAGCTATTAGATCCACCAATATGCATAACATTCAGGTGTCCGCACACTACCGCTAGGCGCTTGGTACATGAAACCTACTCTAGTATGGCACATAGGAGTCTCCTAGCATTGACACTGCAAGTTACACCTAGGGGCTTGCTAGCAATAACATGAGCATTACACTAAGGGTCTGTTAACACCACCAGGGCATTTGACACCTAAGCATATCCAGCGTAAGTTACCCTAAGGAACCTGCTTGCGTCACCGGTGTACGTTACACTTAAGGACTATACGTAGTGTCCGCCAGTATCGCCAGTGCACGTTACATCTATGGACCTGCTTGTATCACCAGATCATGTTATACCTAGAACTTCTCTGGTACCGCTAGTGCACATTACGGCTAGGTGTCCCCCATAGCCGTCAGTGTACGTTACACCTAAGGGCCTGCTAGCATCACAAGACCACGTTGCACCAAGGGCGCTCTTTTATGACCAGTGCAAATTACATTTAAGGACGTGCTTGCATCACCGGTGCACATTATAACCAGGTATCTGCTTGCATCGCTAGTAGAAATTACACACAGGCGCCTGCTTACATCTCCAGGGCCAATTACATCCAGGGGACTGCTTGCATCTCCAGTGAAAATTACACCCAGAGGCCTACTTTCATCGCCAGTGCAAGTTACTCCCAGGGGCCTGATTGCATCGCCTATGCTCATTACACACAGGGGGTCTGCTTGCATCTCGAGTGAAAATTACACCTAGAGCCCCCTTTGCGTCATGAGTGCAAGTTACTCCCAGTGACTTGCTTGCATCGCAGTGCAAGTTACTCTCAGGGGTTTGCTTGCATGCCTGTGCACATTGCACCTAGGGATCTGCTAACAACTCCAGAGCTCATTACACTAAAGGGGCCTGTTAGCACCACCTGTGTATATTATACCTAGGAGTCCGCCATTATCGCCAGTGTAAGTTATTCCTAAGGGCCTGCTTGTTCAAGAGTGAACGTTACAGCTCGACGTCTACTGTAACACCAACGCACATTACACCGGGGACCTTACTAGCATTACTGATGCACGTTAATCTCGGGGCGTGTTAACATTACTGTTATATATTACACTAAACATGGGGATGTCCTGGAGCAGGATTTTCAACCTATGGTGTGTGTGCCACTGAGGCTACGTGCGTTACTGCCGGGTGATACGTAAAACAAATTAGTAAATAAGATAAATTAACATTTACTTTACAAACAACATTTGTCAGTTCTATTATAACTAAATGGAAGAAATACATTTTGTATTATCAATACAAATTCTTGCGTGACACTCTAAAACAATAATACAGAAATTTCATTCCTTTGACAGTGACAATCAACTCCAGTATATTTGATCAGATGACAATGGGAAACATTTGCTGTTTTCATGGTTGTGAGACACTTTTATAGTTTAGAAAGAATTATAGTTATGTTATTGTTACCGAATGCGACGCTTTATTTGTCGGATTTATATTTAATTTGCCAGATTGAGAAATAAACCAGCACGTACATCAGTGGTTAATTAAATGACTCTGCTCGAAAAGCTCATAGGGAGAATTGAGTGTAAGCGAGGTAAATAATTCCACTTTGCCAAAAGGCAATATTTCAACGCATTTCTTACATAAAATGTGATTACTGGTACACCCTGCGTTCAATGCAATAAGAAGGTTGAGAACCCTTGTCCTAGAGTAACCAGTACACGTTGCATCTAAGCTAGTTAATGCTGAGATATGCTAGCGCTGTCAGCACATAATACGCTCAGAAATCTGCTAGAACAGCGGTGCTCATTTTTCCTAGGGGCCTGCTAGCATTGTGCACCTAGGGCGTGTAATGCTATATGCACATCATCAATCTATTATGTCTGCATATGATGACGACATGTTGACGGACTGAGTAGCCCGAAGTTGTGTTATACATGTGTCTACCGTTGATAGGCTTAATCACTTTATAGACAGGATGCGAGGGTTGTAGGATGGCGGGTACGACTGAGGCAGAGGGGGTGATTTGCTACTCGACGCTGCTGGTCAGGATTCTGCATTTGGGACTGGCTCTATCATTTATGGCACTAGAAGATTCTGAGGCTCCAGTCTTAGTTTTTCTTTGCTTGTTTTCACTTCCATCCTCTTTCTGTATTCTGCAATGCATTTGCTGAGATGTCTTTTCAAAAAGTATCAGTGTTCCTACTTTCAGTTTGCTGGTAGATACTCATTTAACGTTTACTCAGAGCTTATAGGCTATACCTTTTACTGCACACACACTTTTGTATGCAGCCTTGTATTAATTTGGGGTTTTTTCTGAACTCGGAAACAATGTTATATATCTAAGGGTAGTATGGGAAATGTGTTATGTACACCCAAACTGTGAATTTAGTTTCAAACGCAGTGTACTCAGCACATTAGATGGAACAGCCGTGCCAGTGCCATCAAGCAGAATGTGGGCCCTTTACAGAACTCTCCATAGTTAGCTACCCACATATTGCGTGGTGTAAAGTGAAATGAGTTAAAATGGAAAAGAGAAAGCAGGGCAAATAACGCTTTTCAAAGAGAGCAGCACTGCGGGGCTAGTCTGTAAAAATTGTCTCCACATGTAGAAATACAAATGAATGTTACTGCTGGGTATCTTTTGTCATATTACAAGCTGTTGCCATAAGGCCTGCACTATTTTCTCAACGCTGTGCCGTGGATTTAAAGCAGACATGTGTCACAATGAGTTTTGGAAGGACTTTGTGCCCAAGAGACGCGAATGCTAGATAAACGTCCAGTATTTGTATAAGCATCAACGAACAGAAACTAGCCAAAAATGTTTTGGCCACATGCCGACTCTAGTGCCTTAAGGGGCGGGGGAGGGACTGGTGAAAATGTACCAAAAATGACAAAATTTCACATTTTGTGTTTATTGTACCACAAAAATACTAGATGATTTGAGGTGCATATATGCTAAGTTTTAAAGCACTACACTGCCTGGAAGTTGCTCTAATTACATAATATTTAAAGGACTGCGCTTCTTAAATGTCCCTGAGGCGATGTAATTGCTGCATGAAGCAAAAAATCCGTGTTTTGTTTTTACAGATTTTTGTGGGATTTTTTTCCATGAAGGTTACTTTCTGATTTGTCACTGAGCCACCATGATTGGTATAACATAGTAACAGCAGTTCTGCTGTTAGATGTCTTGTAACATAACATTATATGTTGTTTCATATACATGAGCCAAACCAAGTGCAAATAATGTAACTAATACCAGCGATGAAAGGTAAGATGAGCAAGAATGTGACGCAAAAGAAAAATTTAAGGCAGAAACAGCTGGAGAATAATTGTGAATATACACCTGTTGTAAATAATGAAGAGTGTAAATATATATTAGTGGGCACAAGTTTACTTCATCATTGGTGAATCATCCGAAGTGTAGGACTGGAACTGAAATGCTTGGCTTATGCCATAAATTAGAACTGATTTGCAGTGTTTGTAATGAAAAAATAGTACAACTTACATATCTAAGCTGGACACTTCTAGGAAGGTCTGTAAGTCATTATTTTTGGTTAACTGTACGCAGACTTTTAAACTCATTTTTCCTGACTTTAATTTTTGGTACACTTATATTCATTCAAAACAAAATTACATCCACAAATTATGAGCTAAGATCATTGAAACGTTTACTGTGCATTCTATAAAGCATAACAAAAGAACTTCCGCATGCCATTAATTTAGTACTTTTTGAGATAAAAAATAAAATGTGTGTAGTGATTGCAAAAAGTTTGAAATCTTTGCTATGTAGATCCTATTTTATTTTAACTTTAAGTTTTCTTCCGTAAAGTTCTACAGCTGTGTAACTTACCATCAATTCTTATGAGCACCTCATGCTGTTTATGCGAATAGCTTAAGGTGAACCTCTGGAAAGACAAGTTAAGCAATATACAGGATCATGAGGGTAAGAATAATTATTTCACTATTTTCCAATAATTAATTTCTTCTAATCTTTAAGAGAATATAAAATAGCATTATTGAGGTACATAATATATGGAATTTTTACTTTCTCTACCACGTATCTTGTAGACAGAGAAGGTGTTGCAAAAATTCGATAGCGAGGTTTCACCGGAAATATATATTTTGAGGCCCCCTGAAACTCCAAAGAAAAGCATTTTTAAAAAAAGATCTGTGTGTGTCTGTAAACAGCATAAATCAAAAACGAAAAGCCGGATAAACACAAATTTAGGTTCAGAACCTTCCAAGTATGCGACACGAAGATTTTCAAGGAAATCCTCCACCCCAAAGTACCTTTGCGTGAAAAATGGATTGATTTTCTAAAAAAATGGCTTTAATGATTTTGATTAAAATACCATATATTAAACATATTAACATGATAAAATAAAAAGTGTATCTTGGATTTTCTGGGAATAACCTTTGAAGTTCTCTTCATTCGGAAGGAGTTTTTGTATAATCCTGTATAAGTGATAAACGTTAAGCGATGGATGAAAACGCACTACATAAAAATCGTATATGTTACATTCACATGACTTTCTCTACTCTTGTACAAACTAATTTTACAAAAGTTTATTCTCCATATGCTTCATATTAATCGAGATATCAAGAGATATTAATCTTATTTCTAATTTTCTTGTAGATACAAGGGGAATTGGTAGGCTTTAAGCCATAGTCAAATCTTTTAAGAGCTGGTTGCTATGTGGAATATTCCATTCTCTTTGTATTACCAGGACAAAAAAAATTAATAACGAATTCCCATCTGAGAAAAAGTATAAGTATTGGCAAATTTAAGGGAATAACAAGCAATATCTAGAAAATGGTTCACTCAACAAAAAAAATGTATATGACATAAATTTTGTATTTTAACGAATTCTACATTTTTGTGTACTAAAATTTTCTCCATTTCTTATGGTTTACCAGTTATGCAAAAGTCGTTTACAATGAAGAATACTTTTGGAGACATCCCAGAAAATTCAAGATATACATTTTATTTGTCATGAAAGTATCTTAAATATATGATACTGTAATCAAAGTCGTTAGAGCCATTTTTGAGAAAATTAAAATTTTCGAAAAATGTTCCATGTAAGGGGTAATCTGGGATGGGGGGTTTTCTTGAAAACCTCCGTGTCACATCTCCGGAAGATACTGAAAACCTAATACCGAGTTTGGTGTTTATCCGACTGTTCGTTTCTGAGTTATGTTGTTTACAGACGCACACACAGACACACCCACGGACATGTTTCCAAAAATGCAGTTTCTGTGTAATCTCTATCCCTATTTTGTCCCACCTTGATGCGGTTTATTGTTAAGGTTTCCATTAGATTTCTGAAATTATGCTTAAATTCACATTTTTGAGATATTAATTTGCAACAAGTGATTCATTTACTCGGGAACCTTTCAAACCAGAACTTTGAACTATTTTATGCGTTAATAATATTGTGGATGGAGAAAGATGGAGATACAATTTATACAATCTTGCGTAACTGTAAACTATAAGCGATAGACGAAAACGTACTACACAAATCAAACAAGTTTTTTATGACATCAGCCGTTTCCGAGATATCCGTTATTAATGGTTCGAATTGTTCAAACACTTAGCCATTCATTTGAAGTCCTGTCAATTTTCAGTTGTTGCTGGTGATGTCATGGAAAAAGTATGGAATTTTAAGGCCAGCGTGTATCCTCAAGTTCTAAAATATTTGACTATCGCTATTCCCTTGTATCTATAAGGAAATGTGTAATTCAGCTATTTCCGGAAACATTTATCTCGATTAAAATGGAGTGAATAGGAAAATAAATCGTAAGAATAATTTGTATAGTGTATTTGTTATTTTATCTTTACGTTATTTGCACCACGCTTTGGGCGTCAATTTGAAGTAGGTTGTATTGAAGGAGTTGTATTATATTTCAACTGTTGGGGAGCCAAACTTGAAGTTTGTTTGCTACCGCACGTATGGTAAACAGTTTCCGGTAGCCTTCGCCCCTAGTTTAAAAAAATATTAACTTTATAATTTAATTGTTTCTTTAAATATTATATACTTATGTTTGCCTCGGCTGAGTCAGTATGGATGTCTTGGCAGGGTTGTGGTGCGACAAGAATGTAGGCTTACACAGATTATAATTTTACTTCACTCCTTTTATTAATGTTTGACACGATTTAAATAACACTTCACTGATATAGAGAGCTGTGAGATTCTTTAATTAGTTACTTGCACTTTTTAACATGTAATCTATTTTCGTCTCACACGAATACGTATTAAATTTCTCGATGACACTTTTTGCATCTGGTTAGTAACGCTGTCTGCAACCAACTGAATAGATTTCTACCGCCTAAAATTTATAAATTTCTGTATATCAAATCTCTGGTTGGCTATTCCTAATCCAATAGAATACTTTCCTTTAACTAAAGCTTTTTTGGTTGTTGATTGGCTATTTTTATAAACTGTCACTAAAATTACATTATTGCTTCCAAGAATCACAAGTAACATTATTAAATTCTCAAACTCATTATTGCCTCAAGGTTACCTCATTGTTAGCAACTTTTAGCTTATTATTCTCACAGATCCTACATTATTTATACTTTATATAAATAGACTGAAATCATTTAAGTGTTAAAAATACTGCCTCAATACCGGCTAAGATAGAGGATGGAGGGTAGAGAATGTGATGTGAATGTAACACATCAGACATTTTTGGTAGTGTTTAACGCCGTTCTTACTACATACGGTGGCACAAATAGTTGTCCTCCGTGGTGTAGTGGTTACCATGCTAGCCTCTAGTTCCCGAGGTCGCGGGTTCAAACCGCAGAGGGCGATGGATTTTTTTCGGGCGTAAAAGTTCTTAGCATAGCTTCCTTCCGAAGGGAACTATAGCCGATGGTCCCGTGTCACAGATTTACGGCGAATAAAAGAACCTCAAGGCCTCTGAGCAAAATTTCCGGTCTTTCACGCCCAATATAGAATGGGACACTAAGGACCACAACAGTTGAGGAGCGTCCATAAATACAGCTCAATTGAATTTGGTGCCACAGGCGGTGTATGACAACACATGAAATGATATCTGGGAAGTTTGGGAAGGAAACCTTCCAAGGCTAAGTTTAGTGTACCTCCCCGGAAATTGCCAGTTAAGGGGACTGAGGAAAACCTAGAAAACCTAGTCATGGCGTCGGTCCTGGCGGTATTTGAAGCGCGAACCTTCCTTCAGTGTGCATGTCTTAACGACTCAGCTATCCTGTCGGTGATTTCGTGACTCTCCCACCTTCCTCTCCCTTCGTGGCTTTGTGCAAAATATTTTCGTTTAAACACCATTGCCAGGCTATGTACGCAAAGGCCTAGCGTCAGTGCGAGCAACAAAACGTCATTAAAATGCACAGAGATTCGTGTAATTTGATTCTCAGTACAGCGCGCATGAAGTTTCCCGGAAAGAATAAAGGCCGAAGCCCTTTTGTGATCCAGGTGCATCCTCATATAAATTGCTCGTTTTTGCCGAGCGGAAGAGCAGTCGAGTGGAGAGGGAAACAAAAAGGAAACCCTGACAGGGAGGTACGCTTTAATTAACTTCTGTGAATGTTCTACAGAGAATTCTGTTGCAGATAGCGAGCGAGACTTTTCCCCGTTTTGGCAATGACAGTTGCCGAGAACTTATGATGTGCTTATTTCGCCGCAAACTGATAAAAGAACGATAAAAGGCAACACCACAATATTGTTGGTCATATAGCGCAATCATACTCAATTTTGTGGCAATGGGAGAGCAGAATAGAGGTAAAAGTCTCTTATCTTTCCCATACACAAAAAAAACAATCTATACCTATAATATCAGATGCATATAATCAAATTTACTGTAAATGAAACTTTTCTGGGAATTTTCAATTTTGAATAAATAATTGATACTAAAGTGTATGAAGGCTACCATGAAGCCAGAAATAAATTTTTACTTTTTTACCACTTATCTAAAGTTAGTAAACAGAGGAAGTACGGTATTCCATTCAATAATTCGATATCGAGGTTTCACCCTTAATATACTTTTGAAGACAACCGAATCCAAATAAAATGTTTGTAGAAAAATATCCGTGTGTGTCTTAAACAGAATTACTGAACAACTAAATGTAGGACAAATACTAAAAGTTCACACCATCTTCCAAGGAAGCATAAAGAAGATTTTCAACCAAATTTCACCACCCCAAAACTACCCTTTACGTGGAGAATCCTTCGATATTTCTGATTCCCAAACTGGCATCAACGATTTTAATTACAATAATGTAAGTTTAAGATATATTACAGAGCGACGTGGTGACGTGGTAATAACGTATGCGATTCGCATTCGGGAGGTCTCTGGTTCAATCCCCGGGAGCAAACAGCTTGATCGAGGGTTTTTTCGCGATTTTCCTCGGTCGCTAGCGAATGCGGGTTAGATAATTTCATATAATAATTTTCTATTTTCATCACTCCATTTCATTTCCTCCTTCTCTTCGCCGCCATAGCAGGCTTTGGGCTGATCACCCACCTTGGCTGTACTATGATCTAGAGTTTGCTTGCTCCTCCGCAGGCTACTGACCCAAAGCATTGGCTGTAAGTTCTACAAAGAGGAGGCTAATCCATTCAATAAAAAGACGTTTAAGAAATTTGCATGATTAATCTGTATAACTCGAGTTTCTACGAGTAACCTGTGAATTCCTCTTCATTATGATCGAATGTTGTACACTTTTGCTTAACTGGCAAACTACATATAACACACGGAAAATTACTGCATAAAAAGCGCATATCTGTTTAATATACAATATGTGTGTCACTTTGTTGTATAATTAACCATTTTTCAGACATTTCTCGTTATTGACTCTAATTTTAGGCGGCGCCGTGGCCGAGTGGTTAGACCGCTCGTCTCCCTCCAAGGCGGTTCGATTCCAGGGATCCGCATGTGGAATTTTTGGACAGAACGGTGTCTGGGTGGGTTTTCTCCGATTTCCCCCGCCATTCATCATTCCACCGGTGCTCCATCTTCACCTTTCCTGTCATCCATCTCTCGCATCTCATCTGCCATCTTCTTCTTCGCTCTCATCCCGGGCGTCCGGGTAATCCCTCACCCTGATCTAATCTCTCTGATCCATAGACCCTCAGCTCCCCAACAGGCACCTGGCCACAGGCATTGGTTTGTAAATTGGGATTAAGCCCTAAGAAGGGGAGGGTAATCACAGATTGCTTTGCTTTTTTGTTTTAGTTTTGGCCAAGGTCAAATGAACATTCTGTTCAAAGAGCTCATAGGCATAGCAGTGTTATCACTTCTCTGGTCATCGTTTTACACTAATGTATTCCAGCAGGATCAGTGGTGTACGATATCAGTATATTTAATATAGGTGTTGAAGATAGCATTAGGCCCCTCACAATGAAAATTAAGCGTAAGCATAACGTAGTCTGAGCGGGATGACTCTGATGGCAGCGTCTGTGGGCCGCATTCGGGACGTTCCGGATTCAATTCCTGGAGATCACCCACTCTCATACATAGGTTTTTTCCCGGTCGTCAGGCGAATGATAGGAAGGTTTCTTTAATACCCCGAATTTCCTGTCCCTCCATTTCATTATATTCATCATTTCATCAATCCTTCACCTAGTTAGTCTGTTTAAATGTTGGAAGTGTCGGCGATGATGTTTCGGTGCTGCGTGGGATGGGAAAGCGGTGTTCTCTGTGGATCTCTCTCCGTCCCTGGGTTTCTGGCTGGTTACCGGGGTATAGAGACCGCCCCTTCGGGGCGGGGTGTTGGTTCCTGTGTGTGGGATGGGGTCCCCGGTCTACCTGTCTCATTGTCAGGGCGTCTCGAAACTGTAGGGACCTGGTTCCGGTCGTCCAGCATTATTTTCTCTCACTTCCTCCTCCCTCTCAAGAGCGCCCCTTCTTGGAGCAGAAGTACACTATTCTCACCGAATCAATTCCAAGTCCCCTCTGCTAATCAGAAAAAAGAACATAAACTTAAATGCAAGATAATATGTACTGTAATTAGACCATTCACAATGAATCATGTAAGCATAAAAATAAACATTGAAACGTTAACTTAAAAGTTTGCAAGGCCCAAGCTTTCAAGTTTATGTCTGAATCAAATATAACTAACCAGCCAATCAGCGATTTTCATCACGAGAACATTCTCCATCTCCCGTTAGATTTTCCGTCGCTGTGTGTGCTGACTCGTTAACACACTTTCAGTGCGAGATCACGGGCCAGAAATCATTGGGGTATCAATAAAAATCGCAGCAAAACAAATTATGTTTGTAAGTGATGCTTTTTTGTGCATTTTACATCCTTTAACCAGCTACTAGCTCTCGTACATTTTGATACATGCACATAACCTCTTTTGTCGGTGATCACTTCGCAGGTGCTATATTAGCTCAGCTGCTTAATGCCCTCTTGCGATTGGTTGCTGCTTAAGTTTGCAGTTGTCGATGTGAATGACAACAAATCGCCTTAAGTTTATGTCTAAGTTTTAGATCGTTGTTTTAATGCTTAATTTGTATCGTGAATGGCCCCTTAACTGCGTTAATGCATAATTATGTTAACATATATAATACAGTATGAGCAGCAAATGGGTCAAACTTTGGGAGATGTTGAATAGAATACATTTACTTTGGAAAGACGGAAGCAGGCTGAAACATTCAATACCATAGCCGGAATTTGAACTTTACGTGCCGTTCCTCTAATCACTGAGCTACCATGGCAATATACCGATACGATATTAAACTCCATAATTAACTTTTTTGGGGGGGGGGTAAATCACAGAGGGTTCTCAAATTCCTTTTGAAGCAACCTACCCCAAGAGAGACTTATTTTTGTTATCTCAAAATGAATTTGAGAGATTCAAATCCCAGCTATGCCATTGCGTTTTTCAGTCCGATTTTACCTTTGCAACTTCAGCCTTGTCTTGTTCGATACAGATTCCCGACATTGCTCTAGACACACTTCAGCCTTGGGCTTATTGTAGCATTTTAAAGCCAATTCATTATGACTGCACCCTTTACCAAGGAATACAGTGTCATAGCAGATTTTTCTGGTACTTAAAACATTTTCCCAAAAGCAATATAGCTTATCCTGTGAGCCAAGGCCAAACTTTTTCAGTTTCTGTCTGCAATCTAAGTTACCTTTAAACGCTCCCATTGTGTTAAGATGCTTCTTCACAGGAGCATGTCCTGTGAGAAATGCAGTAATTGTTCTCAGCTGATGTCCGTTACATTTAAGTAAGCTTTCAGCTTTTTCTTACATGGTTTTATAATGAATAGTTCACCATATTTGTTTCATGGAGTTTTAAGCCAGGTTTTATGACGTTCTACCCAGGACCAGTTCTTAACAGTCTCTTAGTAAACATCGAGATGTTCCTAGAGCCATCTCTGGCCCAATAAATTCTGAAGCTGCTCTTTGTCTTGCAAGTTCATCACCTTTTTCATTTCCTTCCATGCTACTATGACACAGCATCCAGGTGAATTGAACTGCGTTCTGTTCTGCCAAATTTGTGAGCATGTTTAGGCATTTTAAAACCAGTCCTGATGTTACCTTTTGCCTTCTTAGAGCCTTAAGTGCAGCCTGGCTATCTGAGAAGCTAAGGATGTGTTTACTAGTGTAAGTTCTTATTATGTTTCATGTATGCATTAAATAATTGCATAAATTTCTGTTTTAAAAACAGTAGCATATTCACCCAAGGGAAAAAACATTTAACACCTTAGACTTATGCTACATAATTCGGATCCTCTTCCTGAGTCATCCTTTGAGCCGACCTCCGCAGACACTGAATCACTTCACCCTGAAGATGTCAAGCCTTGCACTTGGCGAAACGTCGGTTTCCACGATGCCTTCTAGACCACGGCCTACAAGCCCGGGTAGTAGTAATTCAATTATTAGACTATGGTATCTATCAACAAGATATCCAAGTAGATAGTGTATTAAGGCGACTAAACAATTCAGTTCATCCTTCCAGTGCCGAAATGACTACGCATGTATCCATAAAAGAGCAATCATACAAACACAAAGGTCCAGCTTTCGTTGAATACAACAGCATCAAAGCGCATTGTACAGAAAAGCAACTACGCAACCAAGGCAATCTATCCGGCAGCTTTAACCATGTAAATAAAATAACCTACATTCACCGTCCGGATATAATTTGGATGTTGAAGTGAGCTTTAACAAGTAAACAAAATAATTTAAATAAATTATTATATGATTATACTGTCATCCAAGTTTATTATTCGCAATAACTTATCCTATATATCCCCTCCTGTTTCATTCTGATTATAAATAGCATGTTCAGTAAATACATTGAACATGACTGAACAAATTTACTTTCTTATGTTCATCCGTCTTCGTCCACGGTTACAAAATATGGACATCACAAATCTTATAGAAAAAGTCTGATTCTTATAAACACTAAGGTTTTGAACATTCTTTACCATCTCATATTGTCATCCTTAAGATTTAAAGATACGATGTCCTTTAATATTTGGTTCTAAACCGCAAGAAGTGTCTTTCTCGGTCAAAGCAGAATAGACTAACTAGATGGCTGAGAACGTTAGTACATCGCAGTGAGCCATTAGTGTCATAAATAATAGTGCATGTGTCAATTGGTGACCAGTGGATGTGAAATCTCTCTATTACAGGGTCAGATAAGCTGGATTATAGACTGGATTATTCTGTATGACCTAAGGCTAGAACAAAGGAGCGGTTCCGAGAATCGCAAGGTAAGAGGTGCAAATAGAAGGGCAGGTAGGCTTGCTGCATCATGTTTTAAAATCACATGTGTGCAAAGTACTACCTACATTACCCACGCCCCGGTGATTCTTTCCCAATCAGTGATCATGAATTTCCCCTTGGCTCACTTGTGCTGCACTTCCCAGTAAGTCCCCTTTCACAACGAAAAGTAAACGCAGAGGCAAGACTTAGAGGCGTATCCAGCTGTCATTTTGGAGGAAAAATAAATATAACACTTAATTCACATTCTAGTATTGTTGGATGAATTTATTTTATTTTCACCTTGAAGTATATAAATACTGTCCAATAAATGTCCATGTGGTTTGAATTCCTTCCTTTAGAACAATAAAGTGCATGTAATTCCGCAAGGCTCGGACATGTGGCCTGGTATGATGTCATGGCAGCTCTGCTACTGCTCTACAAAGGGAAATAAAGGTAAGAGAATGTCCGATTGAATGCAAGAATCATATTGCATTCAGATACATTAAGAGTAATATTTTCGACATGATTCTGAAGACAGTGACATTTTTCACTCACCAAACCTTCGCCAAAGGGCCAAAGGATAAACTACAACCACCACTCAGATTCCAGGTAATGGTTAGTTTGAAAACATCCATTGTCAAAGTACCGTTAGAGTAATGAAAGTTCAAGGATCACAAACATTTTCTAGTGCTTACCGCACAGTATTACACTGTCAAGTCTCGTGGGAACAGTGAAGTGCTTTACTTGTTTTTCTCAGGGCCATACCACTTGTATGTTTGTATTTGAGGTTTATTTTAAAACTAAATATTATGGCTGAAGATTAAATTATTGCAAATTTACCTGAGATCCCATTCACAGTAGAATAGATGGAATTAGGAACAGGAGGGTGGAATTTTGTTTCAAGTATATATAAGTCTAAGTGCTATAACTTAATTTTTTAAGTGGATAACAGCGAAATGTTAACAATTATTACTCTTCCTACCTATGCTATACCTGGTACATAGCTATATTTGTTTAAATCTATGTACTTATTCTGCAGTTCTGCTAAATTTGTGAAATTTGCATTTTGTAGATATTAGGGATGCCCAACCTTACAGAGAGAGGATACGAAGGTAGTTTTCCTTCCCACACATTTCCACTCGTGCTGCCAAGGACTGAAACTTGATTGGTTTAGCTCTTCAAATATAGCAAGTAGATTGAACTATGGATGTGAACCTTAACTCTTAAAAGAACAGGTTGGCCTTCATTGGTAGGTATGACACAATGAAGTGAATCAACCCAAATAACCCGAAATAAAGCGACATGCATGAAAACGTATGACTGGAAAATTTATATAGTTATGTAATAGGACCGAAAATCTTGTCGGACTGTTTACTCGTCGCTAACAGAAAAGATCCGATGTTTTACACTCACATGACTTTCTCTACTTTTGTACCAACAATTTTTACAGACGCTTATTCTCCATCTACTTCATATTAATCGAGATAAACATTTGCAGAAATTACCTAATTGCTAATTTTCTTAGGTGCGAGGCGAATATGGTACGCTTTAGGCGATAGTCAAACCTTTTAAGAGCCGGTTGCAATGTGGAGCATTTCATTCTTTCTGCATGTCCAGGACATAAAAAAACGAATAATGTATTCCTTTTGAGAAAAAGTATTAGTATTGGAAAATTCAAACAAATAACAAGGAATATCTAGGAAATGGCTCACTCCATAGAAAAAAGTGTGATATAAATTGTGTGCTTTAACGATATCTACATTGTTTTTGTGTAGTACAATCTTTTCTATCTTTTACGGTTTACAGTTATGCAAAGGCCGTTTAGAAAGAATAAATTTGGGGACATTCGCAGAACAATTGAAGATATACATTTCATTCGTCATGAAAATATGTTACATATATTATACTTCAATGAAAATTGTTAGATCCCTTTTGAGAAAATCAAAAATTTTGAAAAATGTTCCATGTAAAGTGTAGTCTGGTGTGAGGGGATTTCTTGAAAATCTGCGTGTCACATCTTTGAAAGGCACGGAACCTAAATATCAAGTTTGGTATTTATCCGGCTTTTCCTTTTGAGTTATGCTGCTCACATCCACACAGACCATTTACTAAGAATGCGTTTTCTGGATTAAGGGGTCTGAAAACGTATATTTCCGGTGGGCTAAATTGTCATACTGTTGCCCTCGTTTGTGTCACTTTTGCCTGCATTAGGTCTTTCTTTTGCCCACCTAAATTAGGAATAAGGAAGTGAAAAAGCAATGAAATTACTTACTTTAGGAGTGATTTTAGAACATGATGTGGTCTCTCCAATATCTAGTACCCACCTACCCACCCGTTTTAAGTGTTTTATTTATATAGGCAAATAGCGTTAGGAAGCAAACAAACGTAGCCATTTTTCCATGCAAAGTGGGTACTGCCAACCTAAATAATCAGTGAAATGCACTGAATATGCGATGTGCTGTTGTTTTGTGAACGTGAATCATTGGAGTTTTAGACGCGCAGATCCCTGGGCTACGCTCTGTCGTCGCTTCGCAGTTGCGGCCTATCGGCCGCAACTTGCTGCACTCCTCTCCTTCTAAAAAACATCCCTCGGCTATGCTTTGAGGCTGAGGGCCCTCAATCTCTCGGCTACGCTTTGAGGCTGAGTATCTTACCGGCTTCGGTGGCATTATTCATATGTTGGCAGCATTACGTTAGAGCAGCGTAAGACCTAATGCGGGCAAAAGTGACACAAACGAGGGAAACAGTATGACAATTTACCCTTCCGGTGAAATATCCGTATCGAATTTTGGGGTGGAATCTAATGTTTCCCCTACTTACTATACGTAGTAGAGAAGGTAAAAAGTTACGTGTTTGTGTACTGAAATATTTTTATTTGCAAGCTTGATTGAAATATTAGCATACGCCACTGACAAGATTTTGCACTCCTGTTGTTTAACGGAAACGTTCACATAGAGCCCCGTAACGCAGGAGTTTGCAAACTCCAAACTTTATGCTTGTGTTGCGTCCACAGAGGAAGGATTCTGCATTTCTTCTTTCATACTCTGCCAGTTTCTGAACAATACACGATCATGATGCGAGATTCACGCCATCTACTGTGCAACCACGGTGCTGTTCCATTTGGCCGTGCCACGCCATTTTAAATGCTGACTACAGACGCTGATGTATTGTTTGTTTGGTTCAACATTCTTTGTGTCTTATTTATATAGATTAGATTAATCTTCATATCGGATATTATTGGCTATATTATTCAATTTGAAACTTGCAGATATGCTTGGAAGAATTTCACATGTAATTTAGTAACATAAGAAAACCGTGCCAAGTTCTTGCGTTACGTATAAGGCTGAATTGTGAATGGTCTTATGTTATGGCTGCGTTATGTTAGCGTTACGTCTCGTTGAGAGTTTGACCTAAGTCTCTCTTTGAAGTCCCAGAACTCTCGGCGCTTTATATCCTCTTATGAGGAATACAATTTTGTTAGTTCGTTGAAATTAATCCCCTTATCTTTCCTTAGTGAGCTACATAGTCTTAATTATTTAACTCGAAATTTTAAGATCTGCACCTTAGGTGGCTTAATTAGTTGCTTAATTAATTAATTTTAGTGCATAAAATAGAACTAAACCTAAATTAACCCAGTTCAACTTAAAATTCAGTTACGTCTCTTCCAACGATAGTTAGTTTCTATTATTATTATTATTATTATTATTATTATTATTATTATTTATTATCATTAAATGTGAGGAACTAAGTGTAGCTTAATATGGCAGTGGCGAAAGCCATAAATATACGAATACAGTGCGTTGTTTCCAAAACCTGAAATAGAGAGGAAGGCTCATACAGTAAAGTTTACTTCCTTGACGTAAACAAGCAGTACTGCGAACTCTGTGACACTCATCTCATTGGTATACCTGGGGGGGGGGGGAATCGACAGTACAACTTCTGGCATAATACGTGGTTATGCTCTAGTTCTGCATGCTTGTGTCACAGTTTACGCTTTTAGATTTTTAATTTTGACCATAAGTAAGAATCCTTGCGTTGATATAAATATTTATGTGGGCAATCCAGGAATTAACACCCGTTTGTGCATTCCGGCAGCGACGATTGCTTTCGGGATTCTATCCAAGATCCAATGGTTTCCTTGACATTCTTTCTCAGTGTTGTGAGTTTCAGATGAAAATACTTGTTATTGTGCTTTTTGTGATTCTTCAAAATGAGCCGTGAGCTAAAACGTCCTGGAAACTCTTAAGGTGAGAGGTATTGGGCTCTTGAATGTTTTGGTATTGAAACCTGCAGACATTTACAATCAACTCAAGGTAGCGAATGACAATAAACTAATGACCGAGAAAATGTGAAAAAGGGGTTTGAAATGTTTAAACAATGGACAAAACTCGACTCTTACGTCCGTCACTCAACACAGATAATTTGAAGAATCAAGTGAACAACAAAACCTTACAAGACAGACGTGTAACACTAGATAAGCTACGGATTTCTTTCTCAAACATTTCTCATTATTTACTTGGTGAAATCATGTCCTAACATCTTAGCTTAATGGATTGGCATCAGCCAATTACAACACGAGAATTCTAAAGCTCTATATACCAGGCCTGTTTTTAAAGTAAGTACCGTTTTAATATTTTGCCGCTGTAGCGCTGCATTCGCTATTTTGAGCATGCGCAAACACTTCCTCTGTTCGTTAGGAAACCTGACGCAGCTGTGAGCGATCGTCAATTGTGTTTTCCTGTTGTTAGAGCGTTTCAAATTTTCAAAACAATTGAACGACCCGCCGACGAAACAGTCATTGGCAATTGTGTGAGGTTTTTGGGGAAACACTAATGAGTGATTATGCCCGTCCAAAATAGCCAAATAAACTCAATATCTGATCGCATCATTTGGTGGGAACATTCGACACCCTCCCTATAGTACGGATTTTCATCTGTTTCTTCATCTGAAAAAAATCCTTGTTGGAAAACATTTCAACGACGATAATGTTGTGAAACAAGAAGTGCAGACTGGGCTTTTATCACAGGCGGCAACATTCTTTGACGAAGGCATACAAAAACTGGTTTCTCGTTCCAAGATCCTGAATAACGGCGGTAACGATGTAGTGTAAGGTAATGAATAATAATAAGTGTTTGGAAAATAATTTTCTGTTACTTTTTAAAAATTTTCCAGCACTTACTTTAATACGCCTCTTAGGCGTGTCAAATACTAAAATAACGGAGGTGAATATGTGGAGAAATAAAGAAACCGACAATTTTGTAATTAAAATGTTTCTTTTTAACAAAATAGTTTTTCTGAATGTATTAAAGCAAATGGTCTTTACTTCCTGGATAAACCTTGCATTCGGTCCAAATTGGACTCTTAAACCTTGTTTTTCTATTCTATCATTCTCTAATTTTTCATTTAGGAATTTAAATGTTTTATCATTCCAATGCGCAATTTAATACAATTTCAAACAATGTGTATGTCCTTTACATTAATCTTCTTAAGTAAGACTTTAGTAAGCGATCTTTTACTTACCATTTAGGGATTGGATTGAATTTTCAACAAATCATTTACATTGCCCAAAATCGTTGAGATAGCCTATTTGTTAAGTCTTCATTATGCGATAAACGTTTGAACATTTTAAATGTTGGCGGATAATTCCCTAATGAAAACGTAGCCTATTAGTTCCGCTTGATTTTATTTATTCATAGTGAAACAAGATAAAGCAAATAATGATTTTTAAGTGCTCTATTCAGGTTGCTAAAAAATATTATTATTTTGAAGCGATTGTAAGGCAAAGCAAGGAATGGTAATGTAATAAACACAACGCTATAAAATACGATTTCTAAGTTATCAAAACATCCATCGGAGGTGCTCAAAGTGATGTCCATTCATTATAACAAATCTTTCTGTCTTGCGAAACCCTCGTTTCTACCGGCTTGTTCACAGTTGCTGAATATCATTTTTGTAATGCTTGCACAACATCAATGGGGTCTGTGTGTCTCATAGCCACAAATCCCGCAGGTCTGGGGACTAAGTCCTCAAAGGTTTGCGGCCAATGTAACGTTACTAAAACGTTAGCGTTAGGTCTACACGCACAATTTCGGATAAAATGGGTCAGTGCGCCGTTGTGCATAAACCACATCTTTAGCCTATGCTGACATGGTACGTCCGCCAGTTACAAACACTAATAACCTAGTAATCCTGTGATGCACGTAAAGTTTTATTAATTTATCACCAAGAATACCTGTCCTTACGTTGACTGAGAAACAATATTTATAGTTTTGCTTCTTGAACTGCACGAGGTGATCCTCGCCTCGTCCGTAAAAGAACCCTTCGCTCTTTACATTTTTGTGCGTTCCATTGGCGGAACTTCAATCTGGCAGGGTGTTCCTGTGGCCTTAGGGCCTGTACGCGCCGTGTATGGTATGGGGTGTCAGCTGTGATTATTTCATACAATACGTGGAGTTATAGGGAAGACGGATATATTATATGAATGGGCAGCCTAAACACATATTTCAGAATACGAGTGTCGTATGACTACGTTTATTACTTTTTCTTTTGGGGGGGGCGTTAAGGCACTTTAAATGGATAAGTCATATCCGTGAATGAAAGAAATGGGTGAATTAAGTACTCAAATTAACCAAGGATGCGTAGATATTTATCCGAGATTTAACTTCTTGGAATAAAGAAAAGCTGCAGAAAAAAAAACCTTATCCAGATAACTAATTGGAATCGAAACCAGAACTCCGGCCATCAGAAGTATAAAGAAAACACGCTACCACCACACCACGGAGGTAAGCTAATGCATATGCACTTCCTGTTTTGATGCACACTATCACCTTCAAAAATATACTTTTATTTAAACACCCTGTATAAATGCTCATTGCATTACGTATGATAAAGAGGTGGATAACAATGAAGCAATCGCCGAAATGAAGGGCACATGGAAAACTTCCCGAGCATTGCTTGGTCAGCTACAAACCCCACTAATATCGGGGAAGTATGCCGGGTTGCCTGCGTGGGAGGCAAGAGCAAGTCATATCCATAAATGAAAGAAATGTGTGAAATAAATACTCAAATTAAGCAAGGATACGTAGATATCAGAGTTAACCGATATTTAACTTCTTGGGATAAATAAAAGCTGCAGAAAACAACCCTATCCAGATAACTAATTTGAATTGAAACCAGAACTAGGGCCATCAGAAGTATGGAGACGATACGCTATATTGTCGTCCTCCGTGGTGTAGTGGTTACCATGCTAGCCTCTGGTTCCCGAGGTCGCGGATTCAAACCCGACGGAAGGCGATGGATTTTTTTCGGGCGTAAAAATCATTAGCATGGATTCTTTTGGAAGGGAAGTAAAGCCGGTGGTCCCGTGTCATAGATTTACGACGCTTAAAAGAACCTCAAGCCTGATACAGAGGCCTCTAAGCAAAATTACCGGTCTTTCATGCCCAATATAGAATGGAACGCTAAGACCACAGCAGTTAATGAGCTTGTATAATAAACCTAAAAAAGAAAAAGACACGCTATCGTCACATCACGGAGGTAAGCTAATACATTTTTAGTGCACACTATCACCTCCAAAAATACATTTTTATTTAAACACCCTGTATAAATGCTCATTGCATTACGTATATACAGAGGTGGATAACAATGAAGCAATCCCGAAATGAAGGGCATGTGGTAAACTTCCCGAGCATTGCTTGGTCAGCCATAAACCCCACTAATATCTGGGATGTACGCCGGGTTGCCTGCGTGGGAGGCGAGCAGTCATATCGCTCCATCAGGACTACGCCCTTTCCTTATCCTAGGGTCGAAACATTAACCTGCTGGAGTCAGATTTCAGTGCAAGTGGGTTTTACATGAACAATATCAGATTTTTGTTTAAAATCAGCTATTACGGTGTATGCTTAAAAACAGCACTTATGCTCTAATTTCTGACTGCTATTAGTTTACCGCCCTTTTCGCCCTGAACTGATATCTCTTTTGGCAATTTCTTTTGGAGTATCAAAGTGATTGGAGTTTTAGGCCATACTTGCAGAACAGTTTTCGTTGAGAGGAATTCTCCTAAAGTTTCACTGTATTTCAAAAGATCTCTATAAGACAGAGTTATTGCAGAGTTTTTATTTCAGTTGAATACATAACATTAAACTTTTTAATCTATCCATTAACATTCTGTATAGTTCCTCATATATTATACTTCAGATATAAAATGAATCGGTCTATTGAGTTAAGTGCACATGCATTTTTGACCAGATATATTTCCAAATAGGCAGAATGAATTAATATATATATTCGTCTTCCGGCTTAGATACCATGGTCATTTGGTTTCTTTTTAGAATGAATCACTAATACAGACTTTGGCGGTGAAAGCCTACGCCATTATTTATGCAATAATGACTTAGTTGGACGCACAATATAAAACACAACTTTCGTATTTTCTAAAATGTTTATTACTAATGTACCAATACGGAAAAAGGAAGAATCGCGTAAGATGCTTTATAGATGCCATATGAGACTAGTGAAAACTTAAATATGTAACAACGAATATTTCGAAAACGAATACTATTAAAATAAACAGTCTTTGACATCATTGTGTCAATTCGTTTTGTATATATTGTGTTCACAGACGCGCACATGGCCCTTTTTAAAATAAAATTTTTGGGGATGTTCAGTAATCTCCAAACATGTATTTCCGGTAAAATCATGATATTGAATTCTTGGGTGGAAAGCAGTAATCCCTCTACCATGGTAGAGGAAGTATTGCGATGTATAACATAAAACCAAACGAGCACTTAACATTCAAAATATGTTACATTAAAATATAAAGTACAGCTCTTTATATTTTAAACGGGTTTCTAGAGCCCCATTCACCACTTTATACTGAAATATATGATAATCTGTTTACTTTTTCCAAAAACAATTTTAATTACACATTTTGTTAAAAGTCCGCGTAAAGCATTATGTTTCCTAGCGACTGAATAGTTACCAGTAAAGCGACCCCATCATCTATACAGAAAATCACACCCTCGTGTAATACGATGCTATGGCTCTTCAGCTAAGGTCTTTACTATGCTTACCGTAGTTGTGAAAAAGCCGATTTTAAAATACGACATACACACATTGGTTCCAGTTAATTCAGGCAGCCTGGCTGAACATTTTGTTTGGCTTTTTCCCCTCAAGCGTATTTTAATATAAGTGCAACACTTTAGGTGCCCGGTTTCATTTCCACGTTCATTTTATTGATTGATTTTCTCCTTATACATCCTGTCCGATATAAAGAAAGTAAGCGTAAACGTAAAGAAAGAGAAACCTTGTTTTTACTGAAGCTTTAAAAATAGGAGTTGTAAACATTTTAGCCACCGTACCAATCAGTGTAGATTCAAGCTGCCTGGCTGAGGTTTATAATCTGTGTTTTCCCCTCATTCGTTCTAAATAAGTATTAGTTAGCTTAGTATATTAGCCTTTCGATATTCATTCCTTTAATTTATTTGCATTCACTCTCTAGATCCACTGAGGAGAGAAGAAAAGGCGCAGAGGGAGGGTCTAACCGTCCAATAAAACGTTTTTTCTCTTTATTTCATTATTTTACAGAAAATACTTTGAATTGCAGAGCGTTTGGCAAAAACAGGTGTGTGAAAAAACCATACTTGATAGGTAAGGTAAGGCCGCGATATAGTAGAATGCGCGTTCTTTTTCCAGTGCTGCTGCGAAATTTTATTACATTATAGAAACTATATGAACTTCGGTGTTTAATTTCTAAGAAAACTTATTTCGTGTATGTTCATCCAAATGTTTACTGTTTAATGAAAGAAGCAATAAGCAAAGCAAAGAGGTTTGAAGTTTAATGACACAATAAAAACAAATAAATGGTTTAACTTAAACGTTCGCTTATTATGCTCTAAATGTAAAAATAAAGTAAAAGATTATATTTTTACTTTACAGTTCAAGAAAATCAATAAAACAAAGTGAGTGGTTGTATTTAAACACTAAACAAATTAGAACAACAACTAAGTTATTTTATTTATTGAAGAATTTATAAACAATTAAATAAAAATAAAGATATTTATACCAAAGGTATAACGTCTGATAGCGAGTGGACAATAGATAACATAGTTGTATTAGGTGCGTGTATGAATGGAAGGAGAGGATAATTTATTCAGCCGTATTGCGACATCTTAACTTCAACATAAATTAAAATGTAGACAAACAAGAATAATAACTGTGGCGAAACGATGAGCTTATGAAAAAAAAAGATAACAAAAAATGTACATTAGTTCCTTCATATCCTGCAATTAGGCTTACCATAATCATTCCAAATGTGATTAAATATTGTATTATTGTGTTACTATTTTTCATTTGCTTACGTACACTTGGGCGTAAAACCGTAAACCGATGCAATGGACTGCCTTTACATTGATAAGGAATTCCTCTCCGTTCATGGCTCCACCGAAGCCCTTACCCGATTCTAGTAATCCAAGTTAATTGGAGGCTTTTGAATAGCTTTTTCTTACGATAGCGGCGGATTTGCATCAGAAACTACGCTCCAAGGTAGTTTTAGATTCGTTGAGAAGACATACTCAGTTCAGTTTTAATAATTGTTCTTCCGTAGGCTGGAAAGGCAGAACGAAAAGTATGTAAGTCTCAAGAGAAGTTAAGAATACGTTGTTTTACCAGGAAACTGGAGTCACGTGGAGAATTTCAGAACGTGCTGTAATATTGACGTCGTAGCTCAGACAGTAGAGCAGCGGTATAGGAGGCTGAACATCGGTGGTTCGAATCCCAAACTATGACATTGAATTTCTTATTTTAATTTGATCTTTTAATAGTTAATTCGGAATTAGTATTATCCTACACAAATCTTATTATTATAGTTTTGTAAGAAAGAAATATAAAGAAGTTTGCCAACCCTTTCCAAGTAATGCAAACTTTTTGTTGCAATGTTTTTTCGTTTTACGTGGTTCATTTCATAAAACTCTCACCATGCTTATAATTTTCGGTTTGTTGTTCATATCCTTTATTTGTTTTAAATGACATACATAACAACGAGGACACTGTTTACAAGCATTTCACTTTATTAATTACCTGTAATTAAAGTGTGCCCTTATGATTTGCATGCACTTAATTTTAAGTTGTAATATTAATGACTTGTCTTATGGCTTGAAATTAAATTAACTTGAGTTTTATTTATGGATGCTCTTTAACTACTATGATCCTTAGCATCCAATTCTATACTGAGATTAAAAGACGGTAATTTTGCTCAGAGGCCTCTTTATCAGGCTTGAGGTTCTTTTACGTGCCGTAAATCTACGACACGGGAGACCAGTGCTAAGGACTTTTACGCCTGAAAAAATCCATCGCTCTCCGGTGGGTTTGAACCCTCGACCTCGGGAACTAGAGGCTTGCATGGTAACCACTACACCACGGAGGACGATCTCTTATAGCTTGTAATCTCTACAAGATAAAAATAAATATCTAACACATATTGTTTGTCTTACCCTCTCCCCCCGGTTTCCTTCGCTCCTGAGCCGGAAATCGACCACAGTTCATTGGTTAGAGTTTGAGTGTCAGACTTTTGACATCAGATCAATTAGGGACGTACAGATTTGGCGAGTGTCTGGCGAGTAGTTTGTAGCCATTCAGGCGAAATGTTTCCGTTTCCCACCCCTTTCGCCGCTACCTTGTTCAAACAATAAGAGATTAGCACATCCGGGTAGATGTACAACATAACTGATAAGGGAATTCTGCCAACGTTAAATAAAGAAAAACGCTATAGGAAACCAAACCGGCATGTTTATTTTTTGCACCGGACTGTACGTAGAATCATATCCTAAATTGATCATATACAGCAAGGGTGGCGAAAATGACTTCCTTCCGCGAGTCACCAAATATGCAACACGCACTGCATCACTCAGCAGCATGTGAAAAACAAAGGGACGGCTGCAGAGAGGGAACGGCGCCTACGAGTCAAAATGACTCGCGAGTCCCGTTTTCGCCACCTCTGATATACACGATACACTATGCCAGAGAAGCCAAAACGGTGATCCTGCATGCTTCAGTATATGCTTTGTCAACGGGAAACATGCACTGAATTTCACGCCACCATCCTAATAAGCGGAAAACCTGAACACGATTGTGGGTCGAATCTTTAAACTCTTCCAGGAGACTGGTTCTGTAGTAGGAAGCCTAGCACAGGACGCCCAAGAACAAACACAGATAACCAGAGTTTTATCTCGGTCCTTGCCAAGGTAAGTTCTAGGCGATCATTGTGAAAGATGGGTTAGGACCTTAGAATTTCCAAAAGATGTGTGCACCGTATTCTGCAATGACATCACTTTCACACTTACAAATTTCGCATAGTACAGGAATTGCATGATGATGACATCGACTGGAGCAGAATTTTGCGACCCGGGGAAACCACAAAAAACCCATGGTCCATTGAGGGCGGTCAACGGGGAGGATCTTGGGACCTCCCGAATAAGGGTCACAGCCATCCCGCTCAGTAAATGCGGGGTGTAGCCATGCACAAACAACGTGTATAAATAATTATAATCAAGCCACACAAGGATTCATTCTATCATTTTTGGTATTCATTCTACTGCCTTATAATTATACGAATATTATGAATCACCATTCACTATTGCAGATTTAACTTTTACTTACTAATTCAAACCTTTTAAACAAAAATGTTAATCCCAAATAAAAAAAATAATTCCAAAGACAAAGATAAAATCTCTCGAAGCAATGAAAAGCCAATTAACTCCGAGGTCTAATAACAGTAATCAGGAAATAAGATAGCGCCCTCACGGATAAATGCTCGTTAGCAGTGAAGGGGTTAAATATAAAGATAGTTATTTTCGAGCATGTTTCCAACTAGACACATTACTACCATGGTGGCAATTCAAGAAAGGAAGAACAAGCCATATCTAAGATCAGCCATGAGCAACCGAGTGTTGTGTTTGCCGATGTAATCGTGACCCTCACTGCCCCTTGCAAACTTTCTTTATACAACGTGTAGGTTGCAGGTGGTATAGTTTAATCGGCGTTTGTCCACCCTTTCTTGGGGAGTTGATTCCAACTGCTACCAACCGATCGATCCCAGGACGACGCAACTAAGGCTGATCAGCAAACAAAGCTCGAAAGAAAACGGAAGTCCTAGAAAAATGTGCACTGCACGAAAAACATAAAATATACCTATACGTCCACATGACGCACTTTTAAGTTTGTATTTTCAAAATTATACTTATAGCTTCAAAATTAAAGCAAGCCTTAGGTAGCTATTCATGCCAAACTTGGATATAAGATATGAAAAGGTTTATTTGCGTTTCAACTAAGAAAATATCGATTTGTCAAGTAGTAGGACACCGAATAAACGTTTCAGGAAACCTTATGTATATATTATAGCATGCTTGAGCGAATGTCTTCCATAAACGATTTCTGACGACCTTGGTAGCACTACTTCTCATACAATGGACATAGAATCAATATTTCCTTACCATAGTCCTTATTCTCTTGCCTGCTACCATGCGTATTGCGAGGTTATGTTGCTCCGGAGGAGGAAAAGTATGAAATGCTTTCTAAAATCATTTGCTTTGTAATCACTTGAACTACATGGTTGAAATGAAACGTAGGCGAAACACATTTTAATGAAGAAATTAAATTATCAAATAAAACCCTAGAACATGCAGATGCCGAAAACAATGAAAAAAATTATATTTTGCATGTACCTTTTATAAAAGCCTTTGTTACACATATTAAATTACATCTGTAGTCGGTGGAGACGTATTTAACAGAGTGGTGGAAATACGTAAGTAGCAGGCTGCCGCAAATACATCAGGAAGTGTTGCAATTAGGGCAGCGTTGTCACGTTTATGACTCTGCTACAATACCACATTATTGAAAATGTTAAATTTAAATCAAATTTATGCCTTTCCTTTCCACTATTTCGTAATTGTATTATCATCTTAATTAGCTTAAGACAGAACAGGTGTAGTATTCGTTGTGACAACTTATTATTCGGAATCTGAACATTGTCCATTTTCTTAACACAATATATTTTAAATGCCACAGTTAAGCATTATTTTATAATCGTTTATACATGTCCGATACCTCGGTCAAAGTTTTTATCAAATGTATTCTGTTGCATATATACAGTATGAGTTTGAAGTCCACCGACAAACTTCAGGGGATGATTCCTATCTTGAATTGGAGCACAAAATTCATATAACTTGTGTCCGGAAATGCATAGTTTCCACGGTAGATGGCACTGAGAACGACATCAAACAATGAGCCCTGGCACACAGTTCCTGACCTGAATCCCATCCATGTCACAACAGATGTTCAAAGTGACCTCCATGGGATGCAATGCACGTGTTCAAACGTCACATCATGGATTGTCTCACTCGTTCAATGTTGCAACGTGGACACGCTGTTGAAGGATCTGAACATCAGCAACAGGTTCACCGTACATAATGCTTTTCAGATGTCCCCACAAGTAAAAATTCAGGGATTTAATTCCGGTGATCGAGCAGGCCATGCAACAGGGCCTCCACGTCCTATCCAACATCTGGGGAAGATGTTAAGATGCCGGCGAACATTAATGCGGAAGTGGGCTGGCGCTCCATTGTGCTGCAGGCACATTACTAGGGCACATTCTCCAGCAATGGAAACAGAGTGTTTTCATGAAGTCCTGTTACGTTTGTCCATCCAGGCGTCGTGGAAGGTAAAGGCTTCAACCTTTCCGTGAGGATTTTCTGCAGATAACAATTATGAAGGTTAATGATGCCATCTCTACCAAAGGTCACTTCATCGACGAAGACGAATGAAGACAAAAATTCCATAATGGTGATGGTCTGTTGCACAAATCACGACAGAATATTTCCCGTTTAGGAAAATCCATCGATGATAATCCCTGCACATGTTGGAGGTGACAGGGATAATAGTGGTTGTCATGTAGGAGACAGATAACCGTCCTTTGTCTTACGCCATATTGGCGGGCCAATTGCCTGGAGCTTGTACCAGGGTTGTTCTCAGTATCATGTAGAACACGTTCCTCCACATCTGGTGTAAGCACAGTACGCGGCCGACCTGAACGTTCGTCTGTCTCAAAGGACCCAGGCTTACATAAACCCGAAAAATGGTTCCAAATGTTCTGTGATGTGGGTGGTGCTGTCAGGCTACATGGATCGGTACACTCGTGCTGTCTCTCGATCGTTTCCACCTGTTTGGCCATACACGAACACAATCTCGGCTTTTCCTGGAATGAGTACCGGACCATTGTACTTACGTTACTTAAATCCTACTATCTGCAACACACAATACGCATCTGCAAGTTATGAGAGAATGTCGTCAGCGACATCTACTGTCAAAACTATACATTTCCAGACACAATATGATATGAACTGTTGTGCTTCAATTCCAGTCAGGAATCACCCCCTGAAGTTTGTCGGCGGACTAAAACTCAGTCTGTATAACAACATGCACTTCACTGAAATATTTTTGTCCCAGTGCATTCTCATAACACACCGGTTCTAAGGGATTTGGAAAGCAGGCTACAAGATATTCTGCCCATTTTTTGATAGCTACTGAATTGGAGACTCGCATTTTTCTGCCTAATAGCAAAGGAAGCACTTGATTCCCTTGTATACTGAGGGGCATTAAAAGTGGCCCATAATGGAACGCAGCTGTTTATGTTGGTGCTGGGAAATCTAGCCCTGCACTCTGCCAGCTTGACCTCCTCTATTACTTAAACATAATTCTAGCCACTGAATTGGAATGCTTTACCTCCCTGAATATGTTACCGGAGGTTAAAATAAGAAAGTACGGAGCGGGATGGCTCAGGCGGCAACGTCCATGGCCCGCATTCTGGAGATCGTGTGTTCGATTTCTGCGGCCAACCTTCATGACCCATGTGGTTTTTCGGGGGTTTTCGCGGGTCGCTAGGCGAATGCTGGGAATGTTCATTATCCCCGAATATCCTGTCCCTCCATTTCACCTCCATTTTCATTACACCTCACCTTTCATTTGCTTGACTTTCAGGGGTTCAAGTATTGCCGGGAGTCCCGGCGCTGCATAGCAGGGGAAAAGGATGCTCTATGAAATTCTTCGTCTGGTCTCCGAGTCCTTCAGTGGAATGTGCAAGCCTAAAGGAGGGAAGAAGAGCCGGTTGTACCAGTTGCCATCCAGGGAGTTTCTGGAAAAACGTAGTAACACTTTCCTCTTTTCTGTTGTGCCCCTGGTCTGACCGCCCTGTCTCCTCTCATCTCACCCCAAGGACAGGTGCCCCTTCACTACTAGTCCTAGCAACTTTACAAACTAGTTGGCCATGTTCTCACTACAAAAAACAGAAATAAAGCAAAACCGGATATTTTTTGTACTTTATTCTTTTAAGACACTTAAATCTTTTGTTTTCGTACTGTCCACCGTTCGATGGTGGAAATAGCTTTAATCCTCGTTTCCATGTCGATAATGAAAGCTCTCATATAATGTCGTAGCTGTCGTCCAGGTTAACAGCACATGCAAATAATTCTACACCCCTTCCTCTACGAGGCCGAATTATGTTTCATTGTTTAAGCCTTTCGCTGTGTGTCAATCCAAGTTAAACTATTTTATACACATGGTATCCGAAACATCCCCTCATTTCACATCGATCATAAAATCGTTCCCTGGTACATTTTGTATCCCTGGATTGTTCTTCAGGCCAGTCACTTAGAGAACTGACACCAGATGGACAGAGTCAAAAAGCTGGTTATCTGAAGGTGGAAACCTTACGGAAGGAAAACACTATTGCAATCTAGGGGAATCAGCCACCTGATATTCACGTCATTGTACGTTATGATACGACCTATTACAGTCCGTGGATACTGCAATTCTTCCTGGTATGCGAAAGCAGGGGACTGTGTCCTCCACCGTTACCCCCATCACATTTAACATTTTCGTTTTTCAGCTAAAAAACCTGCTGAAGAGACCATACATCTAAGGGGCACACGACCTCAATTAACAAGGGACCAAATTGAAGACCAGGCCCATCCTTCATGAATAAACGTTGTCAGTTTTCGGCCTTGGGAAAATTGCAAAGGAACTATTCCAGCAAGCAGGAATAGAGGAACAGTTTAAAGTAAAATTGATAACAGTTAGAAATGATTAACTGTGGGGTGAAAATAACAAGAAGGTTTTCTACTGGTGAAACAAATAGCATAATTCGATTCGCCCCTAACGCTAGTGTTTGTCGGGGAACTGAAGTTTTCCGTGCATGTGCAACTGAAGGGCAAACTTTAGCTTGTTAATTAGTTTTGTGGCGTTGTTTGTGACTGACAAGCTAACAAAACAACGAATTTAATGGGGCTAGGGCTTCAACCTAGTAAATACGCCTTAAAAATTATGTTCATCCGACTCCAACAAAAGCAAGTACACAGGAAAGCCTGGAAGGAAAGTATGGAAAACATAGTCAAGAATTAAACTTATTATCACAGTCTCCGTTTTTGTGCAAGGGTAGAAAGAAACTATTTTGAAACTATATGTCTCTTGTTAATACATTGTTTATAATTTTATTGTAATATTCCATTTAGTTGAAGTAACGCCTGAACAACAGCCAGAGCAGATTACAAGATGAAAAGTCGATTAGATACGTAATGAAAGAAATAAGACCATTCAACGCAGTAAAATTTTGCACAACAATAATAATAATAACAATAATTATTATTATCATTATTTGAATTTCAGTTTTTAATAAGAACACCCACACCATTGTTTTTAGAATTACATCAATGTGAATTTATTGACAGGTGCGCAAATGCAACCGGAAAACATAGAATTATAAGCTGGATCATTAGTATTTACGTGACTTCTTCTCCTATGTTGTAAAATAATTTCAATACATAGATGTCAACAGTCGAATGCATGGATACGTGCCGATATAATGCGCAGTGGTTAATGTTGGCAAGGAAATCTAAACTGTCCCCGCTACGCCCAGCCCCCACTCCACTTTCTTCGCTCCTGAGCCTGAACCCGACCTGGGTTCATAGGTTAATGTGAGTGCAAGTCTTAATCAAAGAAATACGAGACGGACTCATCCACGGGTGGTGTAGACCTTCCAGCCACTCAGGTAAAATGTATCCGTACTCCTTCCCTTTCGCTGCTTACCTAGGTCTGACATTTGTTCATAGGCTAATCCATGTGTGTCGGACTTGAATTCAAACCAATAAAACCTTGGTCATGCAGGGCTGGTGTAGAACAGAGATATGGCGTTTCTACCAATATTAAATATAGAAAAATCTGATATGTTACATTTACATGACTTTCTTTACTCTCTATCGCTTATTAGCAGGTATACAACTTATTCTTACGAAAGTTTATTTTAATATATATATATATATATATATATATACTTCTCTTTAATTGTGCTAAACCATTCCAGAAGTAGCTACATTTTGTTATAAAGGGGATAGCGATAGTAAAATGGTCTTAAACTTCCATACTATTTCCATGACATCGCAAAAAACAGCAGAAAATCTACAGGACCTTGAATGATAAGTATTGAACATTAAAGTATCTAACCATTAAAGACAAATATTGTGCAAATTGCCGATGCCACAAAAAAGTTATTTGAAATAAATTGTGTGTTTGAAAAAGATTTATAATTTTGTGTAGTACACTTTCGTCTAGCGCTTAACGTTTATCAGTTATGGAGGATAGTACAAATTTACTACTGAGTGAAGGGGATTTCACAGGCTACTCCCAGAAAATTAAAGCTATACATTTTATTTTTCATGTAAATATCTTCAATGTATTATATTTTAATCAAAATCGTTAAAGCATTTATCAGAAAACCTACAATTTCGAAACATTGTCCATGTAAATAGCAGTTCGGGGTGAGGGATTTTCTTGCAACATTTCGTGTCGTATCTTTGTAAGATACTGAACTTAAATACCAAATTTGGTACTTACCGACTTTCGTTTTTAGTTATGTATTTTCAGTTGTTCAGTCGTGGCACCAGATTTTGGATATTGTCATCACAGATTTCTGCCACCAGCCCATTCTGCATACATTTTTGTTACTGAAGTTTGTCAGTAACAATTGCATTAATTACTGACCTTGAAACTTGAGGTAAATATTGATGAAGCACGTCAATAATGCAGCGCCCGTTTTCACGAATCTTCTCATCAACTTTTTTGGCCAAATCTCCACTGATGACAGTATGCCGTCCAGATCGATTATCATCATGAACGTTCGTCCTTCCTTCATCGAACAGTCTGCACTACTTATGCCATTTTCAGCATTCATCACACCTTCCCCATACACTGCAATTGTTACTGACAAACTTCAATACAAACAATGTGTGCAAGATGGCTGGTGGCAGAGTTTTGTGCTGACGGTATCCACAAGCTGGTGCCATAACTGAACAAGTGTTTAGACATTAATTGTGACTAGAAAAATAAAATAATGTTCATATGTTCATTCCCAAAAAAGTTATGTTCATAAATGAAATATTTCGTGTGCTGCACCAAAACGGTTCCTACTTAGAAAAGGATACTCGTTATTAATAGTTCGAATTATTCAATACTTAGGCATTCTTATAAAGTTCTGTCAATTTTTACTTTCTCTACTACGTATAGTAAGTAGGGGAAGTATTGTATTCTACCCAAAAACTCGATACCGAGATTTCACGGGAAATATATGTTTTGAGACCCCCTGAATCCCAAAAAAGCATTTTTGGAAGCATGTTCGTGTGTGTGTGTCTGTGAACAGCTAACTCAGAAACGTACAGTCGGATAAACACCAAACTTGATATTTACGTTCAGTATCTTCCAGAGATGCGACACGAAGGTTTTCAAGAAAATTCCCCCACCCCAGATTACCCATTACATGGAACATTTTTCGAAAATTTTAATTTTCTCAAAGATAGCTCTAACGATTTTGATTAAAATATCATGCGTTTAAGATATTTTCATGACAAATGAAATGTATATCTGGAATTTTCTGGGAATGTCTCCAAAAGTACTCTTCATTGTGAACGACTTTTGCATAACTGGTAAACCATAAGATATGGACAATATTTTACTACACAAAAATGTAGATCCAGTTAAAATACACAATTTATGTCAGATACATTTTTTTTTGTTGAGTGAACCATTTTCGAGATATTGCTTGTTATTCCCTTAAATTTTTCAATACTTATTTTCTCAAATGGAAATTCGTTATTCATTTTTACTTTTTCTACTACATATAGTACGTAGGGGAAGTAATGTATACCACCCAAAAATGCGATACCGAGATGTCACCGGAAATACATGTTTTGAGACCCCCTGAATCCAAAAAAAAAAGCATTTTTAGAAACATTCCGTGTGTGTGTCTGTGAACAGCATAACTCAGAAACGAACAGTTGGATAAACACAAAACTTGGTATTCAAGTTCAGTATCTTCCAGAGATGCAACACGAAGGTTTTCAAGAAAATCCCCCCACCCCAGATTACCCTTTACATGTAACATTTTTCGAAAATTTTAATTTTCTCAAAATGGCTGTAACGATTTTGATTAAAATATCATATGCTTAAGATATTTTCATGACAAATAAAATGTATATCTCGAATTTTCTGGGAATGTCTCCAAAAGTATTCGTCATTGTGAAGGACTTTTGCATAACTGGCAAACCATAAGAGATAGACAAAAGTTTACTACACAAAAATGTAGATCCCGTTAAAATACACAATTTATGTTATATACATTTTTTTTGTTAAGTGAACCATTTTCGAGATATAGCTAGTTATTCCCTTAAATTTTCCAATATTTATATTTTTCTCAAATTCGTTATTCATTTTTTTTATGTCCTGGACATGCAAAGAGAATGGAATGCGCCACATAGCAACCAGCGCTTAAAAGATTTGATTATCACTTAAATACTACCAATTCCCCTTGCATCTACAAGCAAATTAGCAATAAGATTGACATCTCGATATGCCGATTAACATGGAGCATTAGGAGAATAAGCGTTTGTAAAAATAGTTTGTACAAGAGTAGAGAAAGTCATGTGAGTGTAAAAATCAGATTTTTTGTCTTGGATATGCAAAGAGTGTGGCAAAGAGAATGGTGCTGCACCCAGCAACCAGCTATTAAGATATATGTCGATGCATAATGGCTACTGCATTTATATATAGCTATTGCTGGAAAGGTTTATCTCGGATAAAATGATGTAGTTAGGAAAATAAACTTTCGTAAGAATAATTTGTATACCTACTAATAAGGGTTAGAGGGTATATCAAGTCATATGAATGTAACACATTGGATTTCTTGTTGTGTGTATACAAAAGACTCGGATAGCATTGAGCGGTTCCAGGCATAGGCGTATGTGGAACCTATAATAATGTAATATATTCTTTAATTGAATTTAATAAAACACAAAGTAACTAACCTTTAAGACTTCAATGCTTATTGGTTAGAACACGAAGAAAATATCGGAATATATCGGAAATGGTTATAGTCACAATGACATTGTGAACGACATATATACGAGCACATAACAGTATATTTTAAAGGTATATACTTTTTGTCTTTGCTGCTTTCTTTCTTGATTGTAATCATTACTTGACTAGCTGTTTGGATTTCACATAGCACATTTAAACTTCAATGAAAATAAGAGGACTTCACAGATTATTTACAAAAATGGAACGTTTTCCATGTAAAGGATTGTTTAGGATAGGAAAATTCCTTAAAATTCTTGGCCTTACATCTAAATTGATGGCTGACTTACGTACCGGGTTTATCTTGAATGACGTCTCTGTGGACGTCGGGTCGGACTAGTATCGAGTTGAATGACTTCGCTCTGCGGTAGCCTAGCTCAAGCGCTTAAGGAGGTAACGGGATTTATGATTCAGTGTAACGTGATTTGGTATGGCGTTCTGTGAAGTTGTGCTTTATTGTGTTTATTGTGTGTAGTTAGCAAGAGCGCGGTTTATTGTGTTAGGATATGCTTCATTTATTGGCTCACTGATCCTGACAAATCGACGGCTTAAAGGCTATTAAAAACTTATACACGTTAGATCCGCTTTAGACAAAAAGAAACTTAACACAAGCATTTCTAGGCGAAAAAATGACGAGGTTGGACCATTGTGCAAAAAAGATAATCTGCCTCTAATTGTGTGTTTTTATGAGAGAATAATTGATTGGCCTACTCACTGTCCAGATCTGAATTCACGTGATTATTATCCATGAGGAATGCTTAAAGATAAAGTTTATGTAACGAATTTCCATCCGTTCATGTACTAGAAGGCAGTATCTAAATTTGTGGAGTGTTGAATAATGTGTTTCGAGGTATTCACAGACATGAACGGGCATCATTTCACACGTCTTCTATAACGAAAGGTACCCAAGCGTAGCATATTCATAAGTAACAAATGAGAACACGAGTTGCTGCGAAAGCAGTTTATTTATCACTAGGCACTCAGCGTAGGACTATACATTACACTTGAGTCACTGCTGACACACTCAGAACAGAACACAATTGATCCGTCTTGTCACTACTCACAATTGTACTCGGCAATGTCAACTTTTAACTGTCCAAACTCTTCAAAATCTTAGTAACTGCTTAACTTCCCACTGGACGCTAGCAGACCCCTTATATAGACCCCGCATACAAAGGCGAACATTTTCGGTGGAGGAGAAAGCTACTCGAATCTGCCAAAAGGAATCTTCTGGAGCAGTAATCACCAAAACTGCGGAGAGATGCCACATAATCAGTTTGTTCCGCGGACCATTGTTCTGAAGGGCCGGCCTGAAGCCCCACCAGGCAACCAGGTAAATAGGCCGGTATACGCTTACATCGGCAGCCGTCGGGTAATTTCGCGCGCGCGGTCACAATATTATTTAACGCCGTTAGCATTATCGATGAGAGAAAGGGTGGGTCGGTAACTACTACTGCACGGACGGATCCGTATTACAGTGCTGGTGAAGCAGTAGCCTGGTAGTTGCATTATTGAAGCAAAATTAGTGTAAAATTTGGTATTTATTCGACATTTCTTTTATGATTTATGCTCCTTAGAGACTGACTGAAATTATTCTGCTTACCTATACTAAATAGAGGAAGTATTTCTCTACCCAAAATTTTGAAACTAAAATTTCATTGGAAATACATGTTTGAGACACTGAATCTATAAAAATACAATTTTTAGAAAAATGTTCATATTTATGTATGATGTGTGTGTGTGTGTGTCAGTGAACTCAAAAACGAAAAATTAAATACCAAATCTGTATTTAAGTTGAGCATCTTCTAAGAATGCGACACAAAGATTTTTAAGATAATTTCCCTAACCTAAACTGCCTTTTGCATCAAAAATATTTTCCTTATTTTCGATTTTCCGAAACTGGCTATAACGATTTTGTTTAAAATATGTGTCTAAGATTCAAGGCTAATGAAATATATACCTTCAATTTTATAGGTTAGTCTATGAAGTCCTCTCTTTTGTATTGGTAAACCGGGAGAGATAGTCAAAACCTCATACACAAAAATGTAGATTTTATTAAACCTATATATGTCATATAACCTTTTTTTTGGAGTTAACAATTTCAGAAATCTTCCTTGTTAATGATTTGAATTTGCAAATACTTCTGCTTTTCTCAACTTGGAAATAGGTATTCGTTTTCTTTCTTTTTTTATATCGCTCTTTAAAAATCTGACTAACGCTTTATCTACTATGATTTACAACGAAATGCGTAACTGTGAATTGAAAGTAATAATCTGGATTAACAAGAAATAGGTAATATGTTTTTGTAGGAATAGTTTTTACAGGAGTGAGTAGAGGAATTCATGTAAACGCAGCGCCTAATTTTTTTATTCAGGGGTTCTTAGATTTATACAGGTAAGCGGCAGAGGGAGTAGAAATTTTAGTACTAATATGTCTCGACATTTAACATATGATGAATGTTTCTAATTACCATAGGCTAAATTATAAGTAATTTCTAAATAACTAGTAACGACATAATAATAAACCAAGATCAAAAATAGAAAGATTTGAATTAATCAGTTAAACTGTATTACAAACATTTGTGAAACAGTGAACCAACCACAGCAACTAATCTAACAGTGCTTTAATCCTTAGTCTTCGTTCGCCGAATAAAGTTGATATCTCAGGATACACGTATTCAGAGTTGTTGCTATATTTCACTGATAAGGCGTTATGTAGATTTCACTCCAGTCAAAAGCAGTTTTACTGAGGCATATTCCGCCCTGCTTAATCTTGCACAGCAGAAACATTCAACCAACTGCTTGGTTACACAAATATGATTTCCGATAACTTTACTGTGCTGCATACGTAAAGGTATAAGTCCCAAGGGAAATTTTCTCTTCTGGAAAATGAAAGGGAGTAGTGATGTGTGCACTGAAGACCCGAAAAAGTTTCCTAGGGCTCACTAAACTAAAGTGAAGTTGGTGAAAAGGGGAACTGCAGTATTCTGCAAGCAATATACTAGCGGTATCAAAATTTCTGGCCTATAAATGAAAGCAAGGGTTTTATATTGAAGGTTCTTCGACATGATGTCTTTTAAGTTCAACATACTAACTGCAGCGCAGCTCCAATGTCGTTATCCTATTCCTGGGGGGGGGGTTTCTGGAATCACCTCTTTTGTTAATGAAAAAGCTTGAGCAGCGAGGAAAAGTTTGAGCTTTTGGAACAGAAGGAAATCAGAACGAGCTAAGCCTGAGGTATATTTCAACAAATCACATTTAAAATCTCTCAATTTTTCTACCACTGAGTTGGTGCTTTGTCTTGATGAAGAACTGATTTTCTCTCGAAAACCAGATATTTTCTCCTTTTCATCAAGTTAGTCTAAAATACGTTCTCGTCCATTTGGGGGTTTACCGCGCCGGAGAGAAACGCTAGTAAAACCGCTTTACTCTCACGAAAGACTAGAGTCAAATTTGGAACCGACTTTTCTTCTTCAATGCTAAATGAGAAGCAGAAAAAAGGGAGTCTCTGTGCTGTTTCTGCTGCAGTTTCCATTCTAAGGCATGGTGGCAGATCGAACCCTCAGCTCATGTTAGAAGTAGAAAGCCGATCCTCGGTCAAGTACCTGCTTTCCTGTAGATTTATGAAATTTTTGGAAGAAACAATAATTCGACTACTTAGTATAGACACACAGTAGAAAATGTGTAAATGCTTTATTGGCAGTTTAGGGGACTTAAAAACGTCTATTTCAGAGTAATACCGATATGTAATTTTTGGAAATCCTAAGGGACATTTTGGCCATAGGATATATATCAATGAACTGGAGGCATCTTGAGTGGTATTTATACCAAAGCCAGGGAAACCCTTGACCTGGATAAGTCTCTAAAGCCCATCAGTTTAATGTCAATAATTCTCAAAACTCTTAAGAAATGAATAGATAGCCATATAAGAGGAAATGTTTTGGAGGTATATCTGCTGCACCAGAATCAGCATGCCTATCACTATCGTACAGACAGATCAACTGAAACTGCCTTTCTTTAGGTTACCTACAATTCAAAAAAGGAGGTGGCACTTGATGTCTTCATTGATATTGAGGGTGCCTTTGATAACACCTTTAATACAATAACTACTGCTGCAAAGAAGTATGGAATGATGAAACCTGCTATCGGTGGATTCAATCCATAAATCGTACAATTCTCATGGATAGTAGCCAAGCTGAATATATCATGAGTGGTGGTCCACAGGGTGGAGTGTTATCACCCCTACTATGGAATCTGGTGATTGATGGGCTATTTGTTCAAGCAAGTAACGTAGGCTTTGATATCACGGACTACGCTGATTATATTGTCATCACGGTTCGAAGTAAATACACAGAAACAATCAGGGAACTCATGTAATTGACCCAGGATACTGTGACAAAATGGGCTGTAAATAAAGGCTTAACTATTTATCCTCATAAATCAACAATAGTAGCATTTACCAAAACAAGAGACATAAAGGGATTAGTACCTCTATATCTTCAAGGTAAAGAACTCAAAATGTCGAGGAATTCAAACACTTGGAATTCACTTTTGACTCTAAGGTGGACTGGAGTCAGTATTTCAAGAAAACAATAAAACGTGCGAAAACAACCTTTGAATTAGTTAGACGCACACATGGTAAACAATGGGAGTAAGATGTGCTATAATCCATTGGATACATACCGGGATAATCATACCATCGATAACCTATGCAGCAGTGATTTGCTGGCTTATGGTCCTTAAACAGGCTCCAAAACTCAACTAAATAAAGTTCAAAGAATAGCATATATGGTTGTTACAGGAGTCATGAAAACAATTCCTACTGCAGCAATGGAGACACTCTTAAACCTGACTCCATTGCACTTAGTTGTAATGAAGGAGGCAAGAATGGCACTCTGTAGACTGCTACACGCCAAACAACTGATAATTCCTGATATAGACTCAGGTTTGCTAGGATCCTTATCTTCTCAGATAGCCAGGCTGCACTCGAGGCTCTAAGTAGTCCTAAGGTAAATCCAGGGCTGCTTCTGAACTGCCTAAACATTCTGACAAGCTTGGCAGAACAAAATGAAGTTCATCTCATCTAGGTGCCGGGTCATAGTGGCGTAAAGGGAAATGAAAAAGCTGATGAACTTGCAAGACAAGGAGTAGCTTCACAATTTATTGGGCCAGAGCTGGCTCTAGAAACATTTCCATTTTTAGTAAAAGAGGCTATTAAGAATTGGTCCAAAGTAGAACATCATAAAACTTGGTTTAAAGCTCCAGAAAACAAAAATGATGAACTATTTATTAGAAAACAATTTGAGAAAGGAATTGAAAGCTTACTTAAATGTAACATACTTTAGATGAAAACAATATTGCACTTCTCACAGGACAGGCTCCTGTGAAAAAGCATCTTAACACAATGGGGGTGTTTTAGGGCAACTTAGATTGCAGATTGTGCAAGAAAGAAATTGAAATAGCCTAGCACATTATATGCTCCTGTGAGGCCTTGGCTTCCAGGAGATATATTGCTTTTGGAAAAATGTTTTTAGAACCAGAAGAATTTGAAACCATATCGATTATGATACTGTATTCCTTGGTAAATGGTGCAGGCATAATGGATTTAAAACGATACAGGTAGCACAATAAACCCACCGAAGTGTGTCCGGAGCATTGACGGAAATCTGTATTGCACAAGTAAGACAAGATCAAATTTTTGGAGGGAATGCTTATAGTTATCAGGAGAATTTGGGCATAGTCCCCTTTTGTTTGTGGAAACCTGAAGGACAAAGAGAGGTGGCAGGCTTGGAAACAAGCGGGGTCCCTAATGTCCGTCGATATTATATTCTGACCCCAGTGGAACCCCCCCCCCCAGGGACAACTCTCCCCATGGAGAAATCTCCGTTACATACCAAATATTAGGGAATATGGAATAAAGGTAGGGGTACGAACGAACGGAGGATCCTCGCAACCAGAGCAAAGCACCATAAGTAGGTCACAATGCCCCTTTTTGCTCCTACCGTGATCCTTAGGAGGAAGGATTGAGGAGAGAGACCCGAAAGACGACCACATCCGGAAGATGACGTGCACAAGAACGGATGGGGTCCCTAAAATGCATCCGACGATTCGATCCCAACCACAAGCACCGAACCACCAGCAGTCCTCCCTGCTGGGGAGGAGCACCGTCGCCAGGTCCTACAACCCTGAAACAGATTACAAAAAAAAATGATGGGTAAACAATTTGAGGAGCAGGAGTGTCGTGGTAGAAGTCGAACCACCTTAGCTTTCGCCTACCGATCCGGGGAAACCACGAAAAAACTCTGGGTCAGAGCGGACGGGATCGAACTCGGGATACCCTAATGCGAGTCGCACCCATTACCGCGGCGTTACCTAGCTCGTACGCCAGGACATATGTTTCCACAAAGCAAACTCCTTCACCATACACCTCGTTCGACGTCCACTCGCCCGATCTTTTGACACTGTAGCATAAGGAAAAATGACAGAAACGAACTGAATGGTCAAACACGGCAGCCTAGAATGCGAGCCTTACACCTTACTGGGAAACCACTCGCTCGGTGGGATGGAATGCAATACTTCCTCCACATATGTAGATTAAGGGAATAGAAATGGTTCGTTATATAAATAGATTTGATATACACTGAAAGTACTTCTAAAGACCACTACTTAGCAAATGTAGCATAATCATTAACTTTACAGAACGCCTTCACGTGTTAGAAGTATAAGCGAGAGGTCCAGCGCTATATCCAGGTTAATTAGCGAGATTCATAATTTTATTATTCTACAAGATCACTAATTTAGACACTCCTGCATGAGTTCTCATCCGTCCATTGATGCAGACGGTCTAGAAGCACAAAAATAATATGATTAAAAGCTTTTGCCCTCTCTGAACGTTTGACTTGCTTCATAGAGGCTTTCGTCGCTGGTTGACCGAAAGGTTATGCCTCAGCAGTCAAAGCATTCGCGTAATTTAAAAAGAAATTAGCCTGCCATCTGGCAGCCAGTCGGTTATACGTGAACCATATCATGCACCGTGATTCAAGTACGCTCCAAAATGTAGTACGTACATGCCACATCCCCTCATATAACAAGGCCGACGGATTTTCCGTACTGCTGTTTGCTCAGGAGTGCTTCAAACGTTTAAACTTTTTATGATATCAAAAGAGAACACGCTAAAGAGGCAGGGGTTCATATGAACGCCAGTAAAACATATGGCGTATAACACATAACTTTCTCTTTCCAATGCCTCTTCATAAGTAACCCTCTAATGTTCATATACAGCGTGATTATTCCACTCACTTTATCTTAATACGAGTAACGATAAAGAATATGCTTGCTAGAATGATGTTAGCATAGACAGCTCGGACTTCCACACAAGATACGAGAACAAAATTATATCACAAGCAGGTTTCTGTTTGTCCGGGCTTCAACAGAAAAAGAATTATGATTTTAGCCTTCATACGATCTTCTCTACTCATTATTTTATAAACTAAGATATCTAATATTCTATCTAATTCTTGTTAATGCAGCTACACTTTCAATATACTTGTATGCATTTCGTTGTAGGATACAGCAGATAAAACGATAGTCAAGATTTTTAAAGAGCGTGTGGTTATATGATGGCTTTGAAATGGCATGCTCACCGAATAGCAACTTCTAATTGAGAAAAGTATAAGAATGTGATAATTCAAACAAAACTTTTGTGGAACTCTACAGAAAATTGTAATTTTACATAAACTATGTGCTTAAACGAGATTTATATTTTCTTTGTAAAGTAAGACTTTGCCTATCTCTCACGGTTTACTAAGTGTACGAAATTAATTCAGAATAAAGAGGACTACACAGGCTAATCTTCATGTTGCAACCAAATAGATCTGAACTAAATAACAGATTTTGATATTTAATCGACTTTTCTGTTCTGAATTATGTTGTTCATAGATAACCCGATACGTGGATGCACACCCGTATACACACACACACAAAAAATATATTTTTAAAAATGCTTACCTTTTGGATTCATGGAGCCTCAAAACGTGTATATATGGTGAAATCTTGGTATCGCATTTCTGGGTGAATGCAACACTTCCTCTACTTATTCTTAACGGCGATCGCTCACGCTGACCCATGGTTTTTGCGGGGTTTTCCCGGGTCGTCAGGCGAATGCTGGAGTTGTTTCTTTCATCCTCGAATTTCCTGTCCCTCCATTTCGTTCCATTAATCATTTCATTCATCCTTCACCCCGTTTGTTCTATGTCGGCGATGGTGTTTGGGTGCAGCTGACAGGAAAAATGATGCTCCCCGTGAACTTTCTCCGTCCCACGGTCTTCGGCTGGTTGCCGGGGTTTAAATACCGACCCCAGGTGGGCGTTGGGCCGTGTGTGGGGCGGGATCCCGGTTTGTTTGTCCGATGCCCGGACGTCTATATCTGGAAACTATAGGGACTCTGTCATTGCTGTGCCTTCACTATTGGTTCCCGCTGCCCAGTGTCTTCCTTCATCTCATCCCTCCCTCCCTCCCTCCCTCCCTCCCGGGGGCGCCCCCTTGTGGAGCGTCGGTACAACATTCGTATTCACTACATCGGTGCCAAATCCTCTTCGTCTGTTAAAGAATCTAATCCTCTACTTACTATGCTAAGTCACAGAGAAGGTAAAAGGTAAGATTTACTTTTTTTTGGAATATTTTAGAAAAGAACTGATATATATATATATATAATCCTCACTTTCCCAATCCATCACTGCCCCATTAATTCCTTGAATTCATGTGCTATGCGGTCTTCTTTTTCTCCTCCTTCCTGTGGCGTCCCCTCCATTATTCTTTTGGGTAATCTTTCATCGTCCATTTTTCAGTACGCCCATACGATTATATCTTTTTTCTATTGAATAAAAGCTAAAGTTAAATTTTTGAACATTGATATTTTCTTTTATAATCTCATTTCTAATTTTTGCTGTTTTAGATATCCTAGCAGATGTTCTGCAATAATCCATTTCTGTTGCCAATAATTTTATTTTTAACTGGTAGTTCAGAGTCCACACGTCGGAGAAATAGGTTGTAATACTTCTATTGTTTTAAAAATTGTAGTTTTAGTTTCGTTTGAGATCTGTATATCTCCTAATACATAATTCAAGGTAGATATAGCATACCTACCCGAGTTTATCTTTGATCTTGTTTCCCATCTTGTTCAATCTTTACTTCCAGGTATTAATATTCCCCCGTATGATTAATTATTCTCATTTGGACTTCGAGTACCGAATCTTAACGTCTCCATTGATATATTTGGAATTATCCATATTTATTTTGGGGCCCCATTTGTTGTATTAATGAAACAATTTCCTTGTAAGATATTCTACGTCTTCATATTCTTGGGCCAGAATTAACTGATCCGCAAATCGCAGGGAGTATATTATTTAGTCATCATCTATTGGAATTCTCATACACTTACACTTATTTTCCCAACTTCTATAGCTTTTTCTGTGTAAACTTTATATAATTTAGGAGATAAACAGCATCGTTGTCGTAATCATTTATTAATGACTAATGCTACGATAGATACTGTTTGAAATAAAAGGGATATTTTAATGCGTTCCGCATTTTTCTATACTAAGCTTTTGTGTGCCATGTCTTGTTCTCCCTATAACAAAAGTTAAATAAGAATTAGGAGATTTTCACAGAGTATTTAGAGAAAACTATTTATGAATTTGTGGAATTCGATTAACAGTTTCGTCTTCAATACTTGAAGGATGCTCTGCTTGAATACACTGTTTCACATTTTACGATTTTTCAATTTGAGTTATGATGCACGCGCGCGCACCCATAGAAACACAAACATTTTGGGGATTCCAGATAAATCAGAACATTTTTTCTAGGCGAGATCCAATTATGACATTTTTTTAATGAAAAACGCACCTCCTCTACTTACTAGAGAATGTAAAAATGTGTAGAAATAAAGGTAGTAAAACTGTTACCAAGATTATGTTTACTTGGGGATTTCATTAAGGAAACACACACTATTTTCCATATTGTGTAGTGTGTCCTTTAGACGGAGAAAATGGTTTAACGAATAATAATAATAATAATAATAATAATAATAATGATAATAATCGCAGTGTAGTGTCTATGTAGGACGATACAGTACGGCATGGACAAAGTTTGAAGGAAGAGATTATAACTTTTGCTACCTATAATACTCGTATATACATACCCTCCGACATTCCCTCAAACAACTATATAATCTATAAGTCAGATATGTTAATTTTCGAATCAAAGTTCTGTGTCCAATCATACCCGTGTAACTGATGTGTTACACGTGCCTTATTGTACTTCATTACAACGACAATGACTCTGTTAGATTAGCCGAAAAATCGTATTTGTGTTAACGGTTTCGTTCTTTGTCAGCTGAATGGCGTTCACAATGGTATTAAAATGCCTCCAATAAAAGAGAGTTAAACCCAAATACCAAGCCGGCCGAATAACACGTTCATCTCTGCTTATCTAAAGTTTCCCGAATGCGCATACACATCACAAGGAAACCACATTATCCTGCTAACAGCAAGTGGTACATTGATTCTCGGTTTAGAAGGCCAGTTCAGCACGTACCATACTGCTGATAACTGGTCATGTACGGCTGTTAGAGGTTCTAATAGATGACTACACCTCTCACAATAAACTTTCTTCATTCTTAGTTGAAAAACAACAAAAAATCTGAAGATCTGACTTGAGATGTACAGTAACGCAGGAGCGATTCAGAAAAATTGTTACTTTGCAACGAATTATCTATCTTACTTAACATTGTCGTGAGGCTCTTCAACAGACCTACAAAATATTTTCTTTATCTTGTGTAAGAAAAATATTTAAACAATTGAAAATTAGCAACACTAGTATTGTATATGATACATTTTGGTAGCAACTGTTTAACGCCATCCATTCTGAGAGATTTTCTGGCTTTACTTTGTGTGCATTGGATAATAGATCTCCTAATAAAGTCTTCGAGGCTTCCTTCTTAAGAATATAATTTCATCTCCAGCATTAACAGGGCTCATCATTTGAGTTTCATTACTATATACTGGAAACGGGTATTACATGTAATTGAAACAGTATAGACTAGAATTGCTCTCTGTTGGAAACCACAGAGGAATTATGTCGTGACCCATCAGTCCCTTATGGATGCTTCAGGGTAATTTGGTAATTTTGCTGATACTGCTGGACTTGTTGCAAGGAAAATCAAAAGGAAAATACCATTCCCAACATTATACAAAACTCCTGTTGTTGTCTGTTGTAAATCCACTAGCCATACGAATTTATGGATATATTTACGAGGAGCGAGGTTACGAATAAGTCTATCTTGGGAAAATCGAAACACGAAGTGAATTTAAGTATAACATTTCACGACTGAAACTAACGGAATATTGTAATCGTTCAAAACTAGATTTCGCTCGGTTTGTACCGGTAGCTGGCCGAGATTCTCTCAAAAATTTAAACAGTTGGTTCTAAAATATTCACGACAGACATCAAATTGCTCAAAGTTTCCACTCTAAAAACGGTCCTAAATATCAGCTTAGCCATCTCTCCGTGAAACCCGAAAGAACTCCCAGTTTCGAAGCAGTATGTAACTAAGCATAGATTAAAACAAATAAGTCATTCCAATATAATAAGCATACCAGCTGAAACCTTATATCTGAGCTATTTTGACTCCCTATCTTACAGGATAACCTACGCTGCCGTGCCAAAACAACAACGCTTAACTTTTGGACTGATTCTGCCAGCAGAGCCCATACCCAATATTATCCTTGCTGAAGAAACATTCACCAGCAAGTCACGATCTGCATTATCGGCCAGTTCGGCCTCGGCTTTCCAGTTAACAGGTGGCAGCTCAAGTAGATCATGGTGCCGCTGCTTAGAACTCTGACGTCAGATCATGTGTTCGGCTGACGGAGGGACCCGGTTGACTGGAGCCCAGGTGAAGTGGAAGAAGTCGTAGATTGTCGAGGAAGGAATACCTTAATATCGGCTGTAGGGTAGCGTGCACATGCCATTTTGGCCTTGTCTAAATTCTACTTTAATATTTTGGCGTAAGTAACCTTCTAAATTTAAGTGCTCAGTGCGTGTGGCGACTTACATTATATTTCTGGAATAGAGCAAGAATACTTTGCTTTAAAGAAGAATTGTAAATTCTTTCTACCTTGTGTTAGCAGGCTAGAGAGAGGTAAGATTTGTAACGAAATATTAAATGAACTAAAGCGAAGCTTTTATGTGTAAATCAAATTAAACTGTTACTATTCTAAATAATATATTACTTGTCGTATGGCTGCAAGAAAACAAACGTTAATTTTTTACTTTCTCTACTACGTATAGTAAGTAGGGGAGGTATTGCATTCCACCCAAAAATTCGATACCGAGATTTCACCGGAAATACATGTTTTGAGACCTCCTGAATCCAAAAAAAGCATTTTTGGAAACATGTCCGTGTGTGTGTCTGTGTGTGTGTCTGTGTGTCTGTGTGTGTGTCTGTGTGTGTGTCTGTGAACAGCATAACTCAAAAACGAACAGTCGGATAAGCACCAAACTTGGTATTTAGGTTCAGTATCTTCCAGAGATGCGACACGAAGGTTTTCAAGAAAATCCCCCCACCCCAGACTACCCTTTACATGGAAGATTTTTCGAAAATTTTAATTTTCTCAAAAATGGCTCTAACGATTTTGATGAAAATATCATATGTTTAAGATAATGTCATGAGAAATGAAATGTATATCTCGAATTTTCTGCGAATGTCTCCAAAAGTATTCTTCATTGTGAACGACTTTTGCATAACTGGTAAACCATAAGAGATAGACAAAATTTTACTACACAAAAAATGTAGATCGCGTTAAAATACACAACTTATGTCATATACATTTCTTTTGTTGAGTGAACCGTTTTCGAGATATTGCTTGTTATTCCCTTAAATTTTCCAATACTTATACTTTTTCTCACATACGTTATTGATTTTTTTTATGTCCTGGACATGCAAAGAGAATGGAATGCGCCACATAGCAACCAGCGTTAAAATATTTGACTATCGCTTAAAAGCTACCATATTTCCCTTGCATCTACAAGAAAATTACCAATAAGATTGACATCTCGATATCTCGATTAACATGAACCATATGGAGAATAAGCGTTTGTAAAATTAGATTGTACAAGAGTAGAGAAAGTCATGTGAGTGTAACACATCAGATTTTTTAATATATAGTTCTTGAATTCTTGGATTTAATTCCATTCCTGATTCATGAGAAAATTTAATGTATTTGTAAACTCTGGGACACTTCGTGTTTTGAAGTGTTGAGAGTAAAATGGGCCCAGCACCATAATATTCCTGCATTTATGTGATTATGATTTCCTATTTTCTTTATCAATTGTAACAGCACAACATAGCAAGAATTTTAACACTTAAAATCAAAACGTTTACATATTATGGCAGAGCGTATAAAAAAAACTAAATGCTACATACATTTCGAAGGAGGACTTTCAAAATAATTGCAAATCGGTCACTTTTAGCGTATTCTAGAAATATTTTTAAAAGGGAAAACGCTGTTTTAAGTTGGTTGATAACATTTGTTTGTGGTTAAGACAAATTATTATATTACAAATCCTATGAATGTTTCCATTTAAACGAAAGAAATTTAGGGAAGTGAGATCACAAAACGGTAAATCGGTAATGACAGGACACGGCTAGTCGATGGCATTAAGTTTGGGACACATGAATAGAAGGCCCGCGATTCAAATCTATGACCGTCCTTCCTGACTAGGCTTTGCTCCAGCTTTTTCTCAGGTTTCATAACTGGCAAACACTTGGAGATACCCTAAACTTAATCCTTTCAGAAGTCCCAGTCAATTTCAGGTATCATTAGTGCCCACCGCTTATGGTAAAATGAATGAGCGTTAAAGATTATTAAAATTAAAAGAAATAATAAAAAGCAAACGTTTACAGTTAAAATTCAGTTTCCTCGCATTTTATTGAAATAAAAATAGTACATCGAACTAAAAGCGAAATAGACATCAGAATATCTTGCAAAATGTTACATGAATCAAGAGATTTAAAACAAGTCGTGTTGAAGAGCACAAGCACTGTAAGTGCCTTCAGGGAGAGCTGCACCGTTAGTTCATAGTTGCAAATCCGATTACATGTGGCTCTATAGTAGTTATTTATTGGTTTATTTCTCCTAGAGGTTTTGATGTTGCGAGAAGATCCATCACGACATAGGTTTATAACGCTCTAGAACGCTTTTATAATGTGAGCTCACACCTTATGAACTGGAGGTAATCTTTCCGAGTAATATCTTTGTCGAACGAAGTACCTGATAGGAAATAACCCAAGCAGGCGTGAAATTGCACAGCATAACAATAGCGTATAAAGGAAGAGGGGAGAAACAAAAACATCTACTCCAGCACTGATGCCATTGTGTTAAGAATAACATACACTTAAGAAATAAACGTCTGTCCAGAATTAGTCTATGTTCTCTGGCTTGCCAAACAGGAAAAAAAGGAAGAAGGAAAATAAATTATAAGTTATGATTAAGTCCTACAGGAACGTTTCAATGTTATTTACAGGCTCTGTTTCAAAGGATACACCACCAGGTCGAGTTGACGTCACTTCATGTCCTTGTTTTTGCGAGAAAGCAAGAACACATATGACCACGCAAGTAATTTGGCGTTCTCTCTTTTGAGTAAAAGTAAGTAGTTTGTAGAAGACGAGGTAGAGAAAATCATATGAATGTAACACATCAGATTATTAATAAAACTCTGTTTCAGAGGAACTCTAAACATGCACTTTCAATCAGCCCATATTTCTTGGTCTTTTGCAAAGTTTGATAAATATTCGCAATCGATCATCGGTTCATAATGTTCAAGCATCTTTTTTGCATTAATGGTTCTATTATTCAGAACTGCGATCATTTTAAGAATTTAGTCCAGTTTAGGACATTAAATTCCCGTATCTAACAGTTGCTTCTATGCTTTTAAGTGAAGATTAAACTATGTAATATATCAGATTGAAATTTTACAGAATGTAAACGCACGTCTTCTAAGTTCACTGATCTACTTTTATTTAAGTTTGATTATTAAAGAAGACGAAATTATTTCCTTAGTTACACAATTTTTTGATTAAAACTTTCTTCTATTATGAAAGAGAGTTATTGTACGCCTCGTATGAGAGCCAAACTTGAAGTGGTTTATTGTTGCTGTTGCACCACACACGTACTGTACAAAGCTTCCGGTGGCCTTCGCCCCACGTTCACTTTTCCGGTGGCCTTCGACCCACGTTTAAAAATCAACTTTGTAATTTTAATGTTTAAGTATTATATATTTATGCCTCGGCTGCGTCAGTAATTTTCACAACACGTATTTCTTAGCAGGGCTGGTGTGGCTAAAGAACAAGGCTTACACAAATTATAATTGTATTGTACTTTGTTTAGTAATCTTTCACAATATTTAATAACACTTCACTGATGTATCCTACTATAGAGCTGTGAGATTATTGTTTAATTGCACTTTTTAACACGTAACATTTATATTATTCTCACCACAATGCATTTTTGTGTCTCACATTGAAACCATACCGTACCGATCGGGTACGCAATCTAAACTGGACTGGTTGGCAACGCTGTCTTGTAGCGTCTACCGCCTGAATTTGTAATTTTCTCTATTTCAAGTCTCTGATTGCCTAAACCTACTCCAATAGAATACTTTTATTTAACTGTTTTAAATGTTACATTATGGTTCCAAGAATTATTAGTAGCATTATTAAACTTTCTAATTTAATGTTGCCTCAAGGTTACCTCATTGTTAGCAACTTTCGGCTTCTACTTTATAATTATGTTTGCTACGGAAAGCAGCTTGCTTCTATTCTCACAGCTCCTACGTTGTTAAATTACGTAATACATTCACATGTACATAACAATATAAACATAAAACAATGGACTGTTAGATACATTTTATATATTATTACATACACATATTGCTTTAAGGCGGGCTGTTATTATATTTTATATTATATAATTAGACTGATATCATTTAAGTGTTAAAAACACTGCTTCAATTATTATTATAGTTTTAATAACCAACCATGTCATTAACACCTTTAGATCCACAACTGCACTTAGACTTTATTATCCTGAATTTCAATTTAGCTACCTTCAATACCTTCTGAGAAAACCGACCATTTATACAGAAAATTCCATTCGTAGAAAAAGCTGCTTAAGTCAAACTCGCATTTAGTTACAAAGAAAGAAACCACATGGCACAGAAGCTATCATACTTAACAGTAATGCCAATTCATAAAACAAAACTTCTCCTAAAAGATGGGCTAAAGTTTACCACACCATCCTATAGTGTATTATATATAGTTGTGATTTTTTTCTGAGAAGTAGTGCAGTTTTTGCAGTGCAAAATGCCGCATACAGTGCCATTATTAATATATATTTAAAATAAAATTATTGTATATACGTGATAAAGTATTTATCAAATTAAGGATGCATTTCCGAATAATAAGCTTCCACAAAAAACTAAGAAGTGTCACTTTTAGGCAGATTTCACCATTTAAGTTGCCAATTGTGGTATGTTTAAAGCCAAATTATAATCAGTTGGTAGATTAGCCTGTATTTTGACCTGGCCTAAGTATAATGCGACAATAAATGCAGGACATTGAACTGTAAATTTAAAGGCGTACATTTATAGAGAGATCAATTTTACCTCATTTACAACGTTAGCACATTTACTATCGTATCCTTCTAGCGGAGGAAAATTTACTGACCATGTTTTATCAGCATTAGGGTCGGTATCCAAGATAGGGGAGCAATAAATAAGCGGATTATCCTCTTAAGTCCAACCCCATGGGCACTAGCATCTAAAGTACTGCAAATTAATTTGGAATTGGGATATCCCTAGACCTAAGTTAATTAAAAGGTAGAAGCCACCGAGGTGTAAAATCATGTCACGAACCAGTGACGCTAAAAAACAAAGGGAAAAGAACTATTATGTTACATTTACATAATTTTTCTGTACACTATCATTTATTTTTGCACCATTTATACGAGCTATTCTTAAAAGGGTTTATTTTTATTATCTCTTCGTGTTAATCATTTAATGATAGTGTAGAAGAGAGATGTACGAGGTTGAAGCGATAGTGAAAGGTTTAAAAAGCATGACATTTTTTCATGAAATAACCAGAAAAAAACTTTGAACTTAAAAATGCACCATAACGTTATAAAATTCAAAGAAATACATTGAGTATTTCCAAATAGTTAATGCCAAAAACAATTTGGTTTTACATAAATGGTGTGTTTTAACATCTTCCTTTTTATCAATGTTTGTTTAGGTTTAATGGTTAATACAAAACCATACATATGTGAACAGTAATATGAAATTAATACTACTTTGATAAGTTAAAACATAACGAAAATTTATTCATATAAAGCGTAATTTGTGGCAAAGGGAATTTTGTGAGAACCTTAATGACACATCTTTCGATGACCTTGGACTTAAATACCAGTGTTAAAACCAAACATCGGGAAGTGTGCAGATCAGAGTGTGAGATTCACTATCAAGGTAATGAGTTAATGCATGAAATGGACCCGTGTGTTCATTGTCCGTCACTGCTGCAAGATTTGCAAAATCGTTCCCTTTATCATAAGGGAATGCTGCGAGAACTACCAGTTTCGAATGTGACGTAATCATTCCTTCGCTAGTTTTTGGCCTTATTTGATGCGTCCACTGAGCCGGATATTTTTAGAGATCATGATAGTCACGATATGTTCTATATTATGCATTCATGAATTAAGGTGTTATAATGGTATTTTATAAACAATACAATCGCGACAAACCGCAGAATGGAGTGCTAAAAATGAACAATTAACACATTCGCGAACTATAGACATATGTCGTTTTATAACGAACATCACATTCCAATCATCTTCCTTTGTTATTATTGTCATTATTATCATTATCATTAACATCTCCATCATAGTTCTTAATCGGTTTCGTTCGGGCGTCGGAAACTGCATACCAAAATTGTCTACCTGCTTTCTGGTCACATAGAAATTGCACACTATCTTCTGCCTCAGTTATGTTCATATGGAAAATGCCCATATTTACAAACAATTTTCATTTCGTTCTAGATGGAGCGCTGTTTAGTTCACAAACCTGTCGCCCGGTAGCCGAGATGGCACGCAGTTTTACTTCACAAAGCCATCGCCCCCGCTAAGGCTTCAGTTCTATTCGCTACGTAATAGCCTTGGTTCCATGTGCAATAGTTTCCTTTATGGACGACATTACGGACAATGAATGAAATTGTTGTTTTGGTATGAGAGAACTGCAAATTTTATAAAGAAGGAGAATTAAAAACCTATGAGGAACTGTAGAGGTGTTGGATGAGAAAATGCAATGCAAAAATTTATAACTTGCTGAACATTAACGAAGTTGTTAGAAAACCTGGTGAGCATAATCATTTGGTTGACATTAGTAAGTTAAATCGCCAAAGTATTAATGCAGCTACGAGAAGAAAAGTCGTCGATAATATCAATATTAAGTCGCAAAATTTTAGATGTCGTTTGTCAAATCTTGCCTACAGAAAACTTGAACGTGCGCGTTGTACCTCTATAAAATATAATTTGCGTTTGCACAGATCGTAGAGAAAACTCCTAAATCACAGCCCGAAGTTCATGACAGATTGAGTCATTTAACTAATCGGGGCGCACATTTCGATCTTTTTAATGACAAAGACAGCGCAATAATTGTGTTTCCAACATGGCATGTTTATGTTGACTACAATATATATGGACGGAATTTTTCGTTACAATCTTCAGTTTTCATACGATATGTTTACAATTAATGCCGTAAAAACGATTAGTATGTTCCGTTGATTCTTTTTTTGTTTTACTTAACAAAACTACTCACTAATGAAAAGAAATTTCAGATGATTATGGAGAAATGTGCAATGTATAATGAGTTTTAATCCATGTAATGTAGTAATTGACTTTGAACTTCCCATACATGCCAGTGGAAAACTTGTGAATGAGTTACTATTTTAGGTTGCCTCTTCCAACAAGCATGGTGGCACAAAATACCGTATGTAGGATTAGCAAAAGAGCACAAAGAAGAGTGAAATTATATGTGAAGTGTATAAAAAATATTCGGGATAAACATGTAATTATAAATATAGTTCCTTTTACGAAAGGTGTAAAGGTAAAAGCAAAGGTACGTATCACGGAGGGGACCGGACCGGGGCAGAGCACCGCACTCAGGCCAGTTGGCCCATTCTGCTTCCAATGTGACACCTGGGAGGGAAGGATGAGGGGAGAGACACGAAGGGCGACCAGATCCGAATACCGACGGGTTCAAGCATAGCCGGGGTACCTAACGTTTCCAGATAGAACGCATCCGACACCGCACAGTTCCTGCACACAATCCACCAATTCCCAGGGTCCCCCGGAGCGGAGCCCAACGCTGAGAAGAGACCTAGCTGAGCGGTACCCTAGGGAAGAAACCTTTACAGAGCGCAAGCCATCGCCCAGCCGCAACCCGCCGAACACCATCGCCTGGTCCTACAACCCTGTAACAGATGACAAGGAAGATGACGGGTAGAGGAAATGAGAGGAAGGAGAGTCGTGGTAGAAGATGAACCACCCCAGCATTTGTGTGACGACCCGGGGAAACCACGAAAAACCCATGGACCAGGGTGGGCGGTCGCCGGGGATCGATCCCGCTATGGAACTGGCTGCGGTAAACCCGATAGATACTAGAGTTAAGAAGTTTTGTGATCATTTGCTGGAAACGTACATTTCCGAAGATACTAATTTCCCTCCCAGTTGTCCTGGCACCCATGACTGCATCTATCTCTCGCACAACAAATAGCTGTGAACATTTCACAAACACTTTAATAACAACTGTTCTTACAGCAGTCATGCTTCTTTGTAGAAATTTGACAATCAACATTTGGACATATAAGCTGAGACATATATAAGTGCAAAGCGAATCAACCAAATGAAAAAAATCTGATGTGTTACACTCACATGACTTTCTCTACTCTTGTACAATCTATTTTTACAAACGCCTATTCTCCATATGCTTTATGTTAATCGAGATATCGAGATGTCAATCTTATTGCTAATTTTCTCGTAGATGCAAGGGGAATATGGTAGCTTTTAAGCGATGGTCAAATATTTTAACGCTGGTTGCTATGCGGCGCATTCCATTCTCTTTGCAAGTCCAGGACATAAAAATCTGATGTGTTACACTCACATAACTTTCTCTACTCTTGTACAACCTAATTTTACAAACGCCTATTCTCCATATGCTTCATGTTAATCGAGATATCGAGATGTCAATCTTATTGATAATTTTCTTGTAGATGCAAGGGGAATATGGTAGCTTTTAAGCGATAGTCAAATATTTTAACGCTGGTTGCTATGTGGGGCATTCCATTCTCTTTGCATGTCCAGAACATAAAAAAATGAATAACGAATTTGAGAAAAAGTGTAAGTATTGGAAAATTTAAGGGAATAACAAGCAATATCTCGCAAACGGTTCACTCAACAAAAGAAATGTATATGACATAAATTGTGTATTTTAACGCGATCTACATTTTTCGTGTAGTAAAATTTTGTCTATCTCTTATGGTTTACCAGTTATGAAAAAGTCGTTCATAATGAAGAATACTTTTGGAGACATTCCCAGAAAATTCGAGATATACATTTTATTTGTCATGACAATATCTTAAACATATGATATTTTAATCAAAATCGTTAGAGCCGTTTTTGAGAACATTAAAATTTTCGAAAAATGTTCCATGTAAAGGGTAGTCTGGGGTGGGGGGTTTTCTTGAAAACCTTCGTGTCGCATCTCTGGAAGATACTGAACCTAAATACCAAGTTTGGTGCTTATCCGATTGTTCGTTTTTGAGTTATGCTGTTCACAGACACACACACAGACACACACACAGACACACACACACACACAGACACACACACGGACATGTTTCTAAAAATGCTTTTTTTGGATTCAGGAGGTCTCAAAACGTGTATATCCGGTGAAATATCGGTATCGAATTTTTGGGTGGAATGCAATACTTCCCCTACTTACTATACGTAGTAGAGAAAGTAAAAATGAGTGATCAAATATTATAGCTCTTTACAAATATCCTGAAGTGTGTACAATGCGTGTCCAATTTCAGTGGTATTGAGGAGTAGGCATGTACATTTACTGACAGACATGAATGTGTAGGATTTTTAAAAACTTTTAACTAGCTTTTACCGGTATTTTTATACTTCCTCTACTACGTATAGTAAGTAGGGGAAGTACTGCATTGCACTAAAAAATTCGATATCGAGATTTCATCGGAAATACATGTTTTGAGGTGCCCTGAATCCAAATAAAGCATTTTTGGAAACATGTCCGTGTGTGTCTGTATCAGACTGTGAACAGCATAACTTAAAAGCGTAAATTCGGATAAATACCAAACTTGGTACTTGAGTTTGCTATCTTTGAAGGATGCGACACGAAGATTTTCAAGAAAAACCCCCATCCCAGACTACCATTATACATGGAACATTTTTCGAAAATTTTTATTTTCTCAAAAATTGCTCTAACGATTTTGATTAAAGTATCGTCCCCAAAAGTCCTCTTCATTCTCAATGACTTTCGCATAACTGGTGAACCGTAAGAGATAGACAAAATATTACTACAACAAAAATTTAGATCTCGTTAGAACACACAATTTATATCTTATACTTTTTTGTGGACTGAACCATTTTCGAGATGTTACTTGTTATTTGTTTGAATTTTCAATAATTATACTCTTTCTCAAATGTGAATTCGTTTCCTTTTTTATGTCCTGGACAATAAAGAGAATGGAATGCTCTACATAGCAACCAGCTCTTAAAAGATTTGACTATCGCCTACCATATTCTCCTTGCATCTACAAGAAAATTAGCAATAAGATTAACAGCTCGATATCTCGATTACATGAACTAAATGGAGAATAAGAGTTTGTAAAAAAGTTTGTACAAGAGTAGAGAAAGTCATGTGAGTGCAAGACATCAGATATTGTTCAACAGCATCATAATGTGGACGACTACATTTGCTTATAATGGACTACAGCTGCACTGCAAAGTACACCAAGGAAGAAAACTGTGATTTACTTGTGTTTGCCAGCAAAGTGCGTGGTAGTGCTCAATAACCCTGGTATAGAAGCATACTACCGCACCACTCCGGCAACACAAGGTTTCAAAATCACTATACACCATTTGGTGAGTAGATCTAATGTAATGTTGGCTTAACCAATGCAAATCCCACATTTTTATAGCTGTGCAGTTTCCGAGTAGGATTAACACTTCTGAATCATTGTGCAGTATCCGGATAGGATTAGTGGGATGCTCAAAGAATGGTGTGCAGTTTCCGAATCAAAATATTTAGCCTCCGCACACCCGTTTCATTCTGGTTACAGTTGTTATCTTGGATTTGCCTCTCTAGTTCGTAAATATTTATTTCGCATAACATACTACAATTAGAATAAATAGAAGTATTCTTATTTGTGATGTTATCATATGATATTTGAAGTTGAGTCGTTATATTTTAATTCACATCACAGAGCGCTCGATGGTACCTGAGAAGCACTTTCGAGAGACTTGTTTCTCTCATCTTCAGCTTAGGCCACAGGGGTGATGGTGATATTGGCTAAGTGGAAACCGAGGGCACTAACTCCCCACATGGACACGGTGTGTCACTAGTTGTACTTTTGCGGGAAAGGCGAATTTTCTGATTGGCTGTTTCAAGTTTGGACGTTCGTAACGAACTAAATGGCAGAGGCACGAAGAAAGGGACCATCTTGGATTTTTATAGCTGGAAGTTTTCGTCCGAAGTTTTTTCACCAGGAACAAAGCCGAGACGGTAATCATACATTTACGCTATTTCTGATTGAATGTATATTTGTTGTAATATTGGTATTTTCTATTAACTTCAGTGATATTCGTAGAATGAGGTAGAAAACTGATAGGTTACTGTATGTTGCAACATTTTTATATAACGAATTAATTTTCAGATACATTGAGCCGTCCAGACAGAGGGGATACGCCTACGATTTACATTCCTTCCAGTGTTGTGGTTCGAGTCCCGAATGGTGACATAGAATCTGAAGGTATGTTATTAAGTTTCCACCATGAGAGTGCTGGATGAAAGGTTAAGTTTTTAAGAGCTTCTTAGTGTTGCTGAATTTTATATTGTCCTGATTTACTTTTCAGATATTGTGAGTCATCCAGACAGTGGAATATACGATTAATTTTCGTGTTTGCACTTCATAATTGATGGGTGGAGATCACAGCCAAAAGTAAGTAAGGTAAAATCAACCTTTAATGCAAATTAATTAGCATGTTACTGTGCTAATATTCAAACACATAGATGCAGATCATGCGAGTGATACTCTTGTATAATTAAAAAATGTAGGATTATTGGTGGACTGACACACTAACTGTCAAGGATAGCATGCCAATGATACTATAATTCTTTTAAGACAGTGCCCAAATGAAATTTTCTAATACAGAAGGAGGAAAGATATTTGATATCATTCACATATATTTCAGTAATTCACCCTTTTTGGGCATTTTTATCTAACTGCCACTATGTCCTTTTTTGAACTGGGCATGATGTATGAAAATAGAAATTCTGGTAGCTTTTTTCACAATGTCCTTGTAATCTGTTATTACAGATGCTCAAAAGCATTTGTTTCCAAGAATAACTGAAGTGTTTGTTTTGAGTGAAATTAGCAGTTTCAGTATGTGTTCTGAGGCTTTGAAATTCCAAAGTGGTTTCAATCTTTTGTGTCTGTTTTCTACCATTTAAACTTTGTAGCAATTTTGATGATACAAAACCCTTCCCTTAAAGATACATTGTGCAGTAGTAATTAAGTTGCAGGATATTATAAGAAATGTATAGGCATTTAAATGATCATGTTGTTTTTGTGCAAAAATCAAAGGTTTTGAAGTAATGGGCATTTAATATTTTTTAAATGTATTGAAGCCTTTTAAGTTAACACATATGATAAACATGAAGTTGATCACGATATATGATGAATCATTTGTAGAATACTTATGAAAATAGCTTACCGTGAGTAGAGAAAGTCTTAGATGGCAGAGCAGTGGTATGGCAAGTTAAAGATTGCTGGTTTGAATCCCAGGCATGGCATTGAATTTTTTGCCTGATTGTATATACTCATCCACTATTGTGTATATGCAAACAACCCATGGCTCTTTTCAATGAATTGGATCTTTTGAATGATCCCTTGATCTGTTATTTATAGTGAACATTTTAACACACTGAGTATTTTAAACGCTTTTCATATACAGCACATTGCATCCAAGTTACTATGGGAGGTTAGGTTTTTTTTTATATAAGCTTAGGTTTCTGAATTTATGGGAGGTTAGCATTAGGTTTGCTTATTTATATATACAAGCTTAGTTTTCTGAATTCACAGAAGGTTAGTAATTTTTTTAATGAAAAGTGTTTAAAATTTCACTATAAATAGCAGTTCGAAGGATCCTTCAAAAGATCTGATTCATTGAACCTTCAATGAAAAGATCCATGGATCCTTTGCATATACTGAATTTTATTTTGTTCAAGTAACACAAAGTGGTGGTGGTTTTACAATAAAAAGTGTTATTTCCTTCTCATTTAGCACTTTATCAACCAAACGTTTTTGCCACTTTTTAACGGTTTCCCAGTTTTGTGTTAAAACAGCTTATTCACACTATGCACTTCTTCCTTTGTCATGGCAACTCAAACACTAACTGATAAAATCAAAGATTTGACCTGAGCTGAGCATATGAGTGCTAGCGTATTATGAATGACTGTTTGCTTATCATATTTCCTGTGTTATGCAAAGAGTATTTGGTACTCAGATAGCACCGCTGCGAATTCATTGCTGCATTTCTCATATAAGCAAGAAAATAGCAGTCATCCATAGAGTTGGTAATTAACAAAAAGATACTCTTTGATTGTTAATGCAATAGCAGGTAGAATTAAGAAAATCATATTTTGTAATCTCTTAACAGTTACTATATATCCATAACCTTTAACAATGAGTTCTTACGATAATCACAATAAAATGTGTAGTTCTATACCTTTCCTACTCCAATGTTTCATGACACAATATGTTTAAGGAACTATTTACATTGGCATAAGCGTAGTTCTTAGTTTCAAGACAAGAGGAAGCATATGCTTTGTTTACATCAGAGAGAACTCTGGTTTACAGTGGATAGTGTGTAATATAATCACAAGGAGTTTGTAACCACAAATTTTTGCTTAATGTAAGCAATTTCTCTTTTCAGAAACCTACTTTTAAGGGTAGTTTAAACATGTGTGTTCTATTTAATTCTAGGATATACACAATGGAAGGCTGGAGTTAAGTTGTGGCTATTTGTGTCCAGTGATGGTGCTTCAAGTCAGAGCACAAACAGTGACAATGACATTAATAGTGTTAAATGGTGTGGTGAAACTTGCTAATGACATTTATTGCACTGCTAATAGCAATTTAGTGAATGACAAACAATAGCTACACTATTGCATATAATGTGTGCAGAAGTTTCTTTGTAGGAAATGGAGTTAAGTTATTCATGTCAAATTGTATTGCGCTATCTAGAGTAGAATAAAATAACAAGTGTCAAACATGTGTTATTCATCCAATTTTCCTGTCAAATTCCACATCCTACTGTTGGTTGGAAGTTCAAACAAACCATGGAGGCAGTTTAAGTGCAAAAGATTTTACTATGAAGCATGCAGAAGAAATTATTGCAAGGTGCTGGATCTCATTCACTCTCAAAAATTTAAATGTGACAATTATGTATTATGACATAGAAACATTCAGCAACCACTATTAACCCCAATAATATTATATAAAAAGCAATGTACGTGCCGACTATTGGATAATTTAATAAGTTACACAGGAATAAACAGTTGTGTTTTTCATACTAGCCTAGCTGTGAGGTGTTCAACTGATCATAATTGTGTTCTAATATTGTATTGCTACAGATGACAGTGACAAGTTATTTTATGTGAGCTTTAATCGACTCCTTTAAAAAGAAATATGAATAACTCCAAGTGCAATCACGATTATTGAAGCTCACGTAATTAACTTTGTACGTCGTCAGTAGTGATACAATATTGGAACATGATCAGCTGAGCAGACAGCTAGGCAGGTATGAAAAATACAGCTGTAGTAGCTACGAGTGACGTCATCATCCGAGAGCACGATTTTTCATAGTTTAGTTCCATCCCAGATCACTACTCACGCTGCGATCGCCCTCGTGTTTCCAACGTTTAACACGGGAGTTGCACTTCTAATAGTTTGCTGTTCTGTGGCTTAGGCCGACTATCGTCTCGGTAACTCCCCTGACGCCAAGAAGTATTTCATTAGACAATTCTTCTGCCCTCTGTTGTGAAGAATTTGAAACTTGTGTTGGATTTGTTGCCATCTGTAGTGAAGTTTGGGAACTCATCTGTCTTCTTTCTTCTCTCTTGTAATCTGATTGGACCAGCTGCATTAGGTAGTCTCTAGGCGGTATTTCAAAATTCAAAGCATTCTTGATGTTGAAGTGTGAAAAGCTTCTCCCAAATTTCCAAGTGTGAAGAAATCTGTAGGGTTTTAATAATTTTACCTCTTGTCCTATTTCATGATTACTGTTCCAAAAATGGTTGGCAACTGCTGATTTATCTATTTGTTTCAATTTTATATTTCTTTGGTGTTTATATTTCTGTGATGTGAATTAAAATATAACGACTCAACTTCAAATATCATAGCTACAATGTTTAATTTAACTTAAATGTTACTACTGACCAATGACGTCATACGTTTGTATTTCGAAATTACAATTATTTCTAAGCATCCCCAAACTGGAGCATTGCACGTGTTTCAATATTTGTTTCGAGCATTCCAAGGCGCCAATCTGTTGCAGTTATACCTTGAAAAAAGATGGCTTGCCCACTCTCTGCTTTAGACATTGGCAAAAGAAAGAATGAAAAAAAAAAGAATCTCTGCCACAATTTTATCTAGAAAAGGAAAACATAACTCAATCCACTATTGGATCTGAAATATTTCATAAATCTATGTAAATTGTATTAACACAATATAAAACAAATATAATAATTGTAAAACGACTCGTATTGCAGCTTAAACCTGAAGGCTTTACTGTATTGTAGGATTTATAGTGGTGCAACTCGTCCTGTTTTTTGTATTTCATGTTGCACCTTTACAACATTCAAAGAATCTTATAATGTTAGTCCTGGTAGAAAAAAGTAAGTCTAAATATTTAAATATACACATTGGAATAGGTTATATCATTTTAAAAGCATACTTTTTCAGCAATTTGTATAGTTCTCCGTTCAACAATGTAAAACAATCTCTAACAATCTCCGCTCAAAAAGGATAGATTTAATTTCCATAAATGTCTTCCCCTAGACATTCGCTTGCGTCAACATTTGGTATATCGCCGGAGCCGAAGGTACAAAATTTCAATAGTTGCTAAAATAATCGAGAGATTAAGATATGTTAACTTAGATGACCATGAAGTCGACAAAGACGAACAACACGTTAATGAAAAGTATTTGTATCAGAATTTAAATGTAGTTATACACTTAGCTGTTGTACATAAGAAAGGAGTAAAAAATCTGACAGGTCTGATGGGACTTATTTTTGACAAACTTTGTATTACAAGTACCTATTATGAAAAATCTAAACGTAACTCCTCTCGTTTTGCACCTTTCTTCCAAATTATTTGTGCTTCAGAAACTATTATCAACAACTCCATTTTATGTTCGCCCATTCTCTCTCCGTCATTCTCCAAAACTGCCTTCGTTCTAGTCTTATATTCTTCATATTAATCCTCCCAAATATTTTCCCATTTTAATATCAGTATGCTCTCATATTTAATGCTCCTTTTACTATTAACTTTCTCCCATATTTTTTCTCCCCAGTTCTTGCCCATGGAGTTCCTTCTACCTCTATCTGCTTTTAATACTGCATAAAGCTTTATGTAAAATTTGTCTCTAAAATTACTTCATATACCTGAAGCAGAAAGGATCAACACAAATAGAACACACAATGCGTTTAACTTACCTGTTTAAATTAATATATGGAAAATACACAATTGGTTCCATCTGATGCTGCATTTATGTATTGTCACGTATGACATTGCAAAGATCATAACTGCATTATTTTTTTATTTTAATAGTTACTTTTATAGGCTCGTCACATTCTTCTAAATTCTCAAGAAATCATATTTTATTAACTGCTTAAGCTTTTCCAAGCTGTGTACGTATTTGCCGTGACATCACTTCCAGTATAGAAGAGAAACCTGTTGCATCATGTTGCATCAGGTGGCATGATGCAACGCAAGAGATGTCACGCGTCTCTAGGTGGTAGCACAAGCAAAACCAGGGCGGCGGCATACCATATATAGTAAACGCCGCCACGACAATAGAGAGACCCCATAGGGAACCTAATGCTATACAAGCGAGCGTTTGGAGCGTACCGGGGGCTCTTCCTTCCCTGGTTGCACGTCGGGCAAGAAACGCTACGACGGTCGACTCGGTCTAGCAGTAGATCTCAACAATGTATCACCTGCGGCATATCCTAAAAGGTAAGCCCCCTTATGGGGAAGCATAAGTAGATCCTTTGTTTTGTTAGCTTATTAACATACTACTTCCCCCTAGCAATTGTAAGCCAAACACTTCCCTTTTCTGACTTAAATATACCACAATCAAACAAGCCAAGTTTGTGTTCTGCTTTATCATTTGTTTCCCTTAGCTATGTTCCCCAGTCCCAAATTTAGTTGTGACAGTATTGTGCTGTTTGTATGTTCTTGATATCATTATTACGATTGTTATTTTATATTTATTGTGAAATTGTGGATTTGTTTTATGTTAACCTATGCTTGTATTTGCAAAGTTGAATTAATATTTTATTTTGGTAGCAACCATGGCAACCTTTGGTTAAAAACTTATGTGAAAAAACCTGTGCAAGGGCAGGATACACGGCCATGGAATAAAATAATTTATTTATCCATGAAAAGTGAAGGAGTAGAACAAAAAATTTTGCCATGGAAACAACAAATCATTTTCTTCCCTTGAGTAGCAAGCTCGCTACCTCATTAGTATTAGATATCTCATTAGTATGCTAATTGTAATAGTAGTATTTTACCAGCACTAAGATTAAGTCTTCGTGTTATTTTGTAAAAGACAAAGACGTTTTGAATAGTAAAGAAACACGTAAAGTAATAGAGAAAAAACACCTCATGTGTTACACTCACATGACTTTCTCTGCTCTTGTACAAACTATTTTACAAACGCTTATTCTTCATCTATTTCATGTTAATCGAGCTATACATTTGCAAAATTATTGCTTTTTTCTTGTAGGCACAAGGGGAATATAGTACGCTTTAAGCGATAGTCAAATCTTTTAAGAGCTGGTTTCAATGTAAAGCATTCCATTCTCGTTGATGTCCAAGACATAAAAAAAACTAATAACGAATTCCCATTTGAGAAAGTATAAGTATTGGAAAATTCAAACAAATAACAAGGAGTATCTCGGAAATGGCTCATTTCACACAAAAAATTATGGTAATAAAATAAAATTCACATGACATAAATGTATGTTTCAATGAGCTCTACATTCTTTGCGTAGAAACATATTGTCTATCTCTTACGGTTTAACAGTTAACAAAAGCCATTCAGAAAGAAGAGGAATTTTATGGACATTACCAGAAAAATCAGAATAGAGGTTTTATTTGTCATGAAAATATCTTAGATATATAATATTTTAATCAAAATCGTTAGAGCCATTTTTGGGAAAATCAAAATTTTTGAAAAATGTTCCATGTGAAGGGTAGTCGGGGTGGGGGGGATTTTCTTGAAAATCTTCCTGTCGAATTTTTGAAAGATAGTGAACCTAAATAACAAGTTTCATTTTTGAGTTCTGCTATTCATGGACACACATACAGACCTTTTTCTAAAAGCAATGCTTTTATTCAGGGGGCCTCAAAACATGCATTTACTGTGAAACCACGGTTTTGAATTTTTAGGTGGAATGCAATACAATAGTATAGGAGGTAATAAATAAGAAAAATTTAACTTATGTAAAGTTGAATTGAATTTCATTCTTGATAGTATATCAAAGAAAATATCTTTCTCGTTACACGCCCTGAGGATACTGGAGATCGCGTCGCTCATTGGTTAACATTTAAAGCATTTTCCACAGCCTACATTAATTTGCGACATAAACCTACAACTATAAGATTCGTCGGCACCTTCCGTTGAAGCAGACACACCTAAACAATTCCGCCACATATCTATTTTCATTTAGTCCATCCACTTCTTTTCAGTAACTCAACGCATATTCTATTTAGTTTCATACAACTCTCATCTCATTTTCTTCTAAAATGTTGCTAACCTCCCAATAGTTTTGCTTCCATTTAGTTTTCTGTAATATAACTATCAAAGCCATTTCCAAATTACTAAATTGATGCAGTAATTTGTATCATAAATTATTTAAATGTAAAGAGTGAATATAGTATGAATATGCATTATTATGTGACATTGATTTGAGATGTTTGTTGATTGTAATTATTGTCGAGAAGTAAGTTTATACTGCCTTACTGAAACTGACAATAATAGCGTGCAATAATGCAGCGAGGGGGTGAGCTGTTTATCATTATTAGAGACGAGGAAGTTACGTAATGTTGGCGCGTTTTTCTTTAGAATTTGCTGGAACATTTTCCCTAAAGCATATGTATTCATAATTTTCATTGGATATAAAAATAGACGCTAAGGTTGGCGCGTTTTATTAGCCAATAGCAACTCAGTTATAATCTTTAGGCATATCGGGGTGTAGGAGTATAAAAAGGGCTAGGTTAGAGGTATACGCCGTCAGTTCGTCGAAAACATATGTACGTTACTTGTCGTCATCAGTCCAGCAGGAATATTTGTACAGTACACGTCGGCTATCGATTCGCAAGTTACGCGTAGCAGAGTTATGAAAAATCTAAAGTGTTGTAAAGTGAATTATACAAAAAGCTGAAGTACGCGAATTAAGAATGATCAATAATGAAGTTATTATAACAGTTTCAGTTTGGCGAGTGTCAAGATCAATGTGTAAATGTGATAGTGAATGTGTTCGACAATAAAAAGTGTAAAACAAATTCCTTCATCAGTGTTATCTTTGGATAAAAGATTCCTTTCCGTTTACACAACCTGTACAAAGAGAAGTGCTCGACCAAAAAGATCATAGCTAGCCGGAGGACAGTGAACCAAAATTAAATAAAAATAACATTAGCATTCTTTTAAACAAACACTAATACTGCCGCAAATTGCTAACACCAGATGGAGCTAACAAACCTAACAAAGAATCACGTCACAAAATGGCTTCACCACGTGGAGTAAGCACAAATACACAAACATCAAGTATACCACTTCAAAATTGATTGGGTCAAGGCTTAGAAGATGCTTAAGAAAACCGTTACATCAAATCACCCTGAATCCGATTTAAAAATGGTTTCAGAGGAAACTGGTCTTATGTTGTACGAATTACCAATTTTCTCAGGTTTCCAGAAAACTTCCTGTTACACCAAAGACAGGGGAATCACATGGCGAAGATTAAAACCTTCTGAGAAGAACAAAAGGGATGGACAAATGGAAGAAGCTCACGTGTAATTAAGTAAGGAAGGTTAAAAGGAGTTGTGAGAACTTACTTAAAAAAGAAGAAAGAGAAAAAAGGGGTTTACTATAGAAGCAAAAAACGAAAGTGATTGAGGTTGATTAAGAACGCCCTCGTCAGTTACTACAATTTAATAACAAAGGCTAAAAGAAGTCTAAAGACTTACTCGCACGAAATCAATGATGTTCCGATGGACAAAAGGTTTCTTCAAAACACAATAAAGTCACTTAAGGAAAGACCAGCTGCAAAGGGGAATTAGTTCCAGACAATAAAGCAATTTTATTGGGTCTAAAATGATCATTGAAAGTTATCTATAGCAATAAAGAACAATTAAATGACTAAGCATAAAATTTACGCACATAAGGTTGCAGGACATGGTGATATCGGAAATTCTCGCTTTCAGAAAGGAACGAGTGCGTCTTTGATGCGTTGAATAATTTAAGGACCTTCTTTCCTTCGACAAGAACGTATCCTATCACGTTTCTTCCAGTAAGGTGTTACGTTCTATACTGCATTATATAATTTCTTCGCTATGATAAAATCGTAATATCCTAGGAAAATAAAATCCAAATACAACTGTGTGCCTACGTCAAAAATGAAACGCATCATCTCTATCCTCCCCAAACGCCACGTTGAAGTCTGCACCACTCAAAGTTTGTAATTTACGTTCCTTGTCTAGGTGAGGTAAGGTAATGGTGACATAGTTTGAGCGTGGACTGCGAAAGCAGAATCCTTGCATGGGTGTTCTCATTTTCCGGAGAAGGCCATATCATCTTGTGGGTTGTTGCCGACGTTTCGTTCATCAAGTCGTGTGTTTATTTTGGGTTCTGCATTCCTATAATAGCCTAATGTAATTAAGTATATGAAGCCATTCTGAAAACCTTAATATCTGTTCCCAATAAGTAAAATATCCCAAAAAGCAAGTGTAGAATTATAATTCTCAAAATGGTAAGCTGTTATCCCGTAGTATCTTCAAAGAATCAGCACCCTTCCTGTAACACCTCATTCTTGTTCTTTTTTCTCCTGCTGCCTCATATCCCGTTTCGTATTAATTTGGGAGGTATTCCATTGGACATACTGCACACATGCTGTTCCCTGTTTTATGTTTTCTTTCATATACTGGATTACACAGATGTTTTCAGTTCTTATGTAGCTTCTATGTTCCATTTATGTCCAAACTTCAGCATCCAGTAACTTTCTGATTAATTTATTTTGTTTATTCGTAGAACTCTGAGTTTAGCTACTTATGGTAGTGCTGGAATTCTATATTTGATAAAACTGTTATTTTTATTACATGATTCCGACAGTAAAGCCGTGGAAACTACACGGAAACTACAACAGATAAAGAAATCACAATAACACAGTTAAACAGAGCAAGATTTCAGCTACACAGTTATTTTTCCACATAATCACCACCATTCGCTATTACCTTTGCTAACGATGAATAAGAGCCTGCATGCCACGTTCGTAAAACTCTGAACCAGCTGAGACCAGCCACTGTCTTGGCTAGCTGTGGATGGCTGTGTCTTGAACTTCTTTGTTGGAGAAGTCCAATGTCACCACTCCATGGACTGTTGTTAAGATTCTGGCTCGTAGTGGTGACACCGCATCTCCGGTGATGATGTCAGAAAATTGTCACCTTCAGCCTCGTATTGGTCCAGCAAGTCCCGAAGAATTTCCATTCGACGAGTGTTTCGGTCTTGGAAAGCATCTCTCACACACTTTGCGATAATTAAGGTTACGTAACATCTTGTCTAAGGCATTACAGCCGGCATTCAGCTCTACACACAATTCATTGTCGTAATCCGCCAATCATTACGGATGGGTTAATCGAGACACTGTTCATTATTTGCTATGACAGCCGAACAATTACAATTTTGTAACAACCACGCGTCAGGAGTACCTATTTAGGCTGTTATATGTTTTAATTATGATATTATAATCGAAATAAAATTAAGAAGATTTCGTGCAAACTGTGGCACGATTCAAAGAACATCAAAGATAAAACAAGAGAAGAAATAAAAATAAAGCTATATAAATTATTGGCAGTTCCCACTTTGTTATATAGCAGTAAGACCTGGGCTCCTACCTGAGGCAGTGTTTTTAACACTTAAATTATTTTAGTCAAATTATATAATAAAAAATATAATAACAGCCCGCCTTAAATCAATATGTGTATGTAACAATATATAAAAAGTGTATATTACAGTCATTGTAAATGTTTATATTATTGTATACATGCAATAATGTTATGTGAATGTATTACGTAATTTAATAATGTAGGAGCTGTGAGAATAATAGGTTAAAAGTTGCTAACAATGAGGTAACCTTGAGGCAATAATGAGTAAGAATGTTTAATAATGCTACTAATCATTATTGGAGTAACAAATAATGCAGACATTTACAAATTTAGACGGTAGAAACCAGGTCAGTTGCTTGTAGACAGTGTTCGTAACACGCGTTGGTTGTTGACAGTGTCCCTGACGTGAGATACGTCCTCGAGAAGTTTAATACGTATTCGTGTGAGACGAGAATAGTTTTTACGTGTTAAAAAAAGTGCAAGTAATTAATTTTAAAAAAATCTCACAGTTATCTCTCTACATCAGTGAAGTGTTATTTAAATCGTGTCGAGCATTAATAAAAGAAGTGAAGTAAAATTATAATCTGTGTAAGCCTACATTCTTCAGTCCCACCACAATCCTGCAAAGAGAAACATGTCTCTAACAGTAATACTGACGCAGCCGAGGCAAACATAAATATAATATTTAAAGAAACAGTCAAATTACAAAATTAATATTTTTAAACATTTGGGGCGAAGACTACCGGAAACTTTTTACCATACGTGCGGATGCAACTACTTCAAGTTCGGCTCCCCAACAGTTGAACTATAATACAACTCTTTCAATACAACCTACCTCAAATTGGCTCCCAAAACGTGGGGCAAATAATAATAACGTAAAAATAATAACTAATTCATACCAGAAAGCAACTTAATAAAATATAGTTAGTAAAATTCCTTATATGAGTTCAAGGCTGCACGAGAATAGAATGAATAAGAAACAAAGACATAAGAAAATATATTAAAACAGAAAAGTTAGTAGAAAAATAAATATTAGACCGCAGAATTGGCTCTATTTGATAAGTAAGAAAATGCATAGCTGAAAATATATAATAAATCAAGGAGCCCTTAACTGCGGACCGAAGGATAAATGAGAAAAAGGGCGTACCAGGAAACACAGGAAATTCGTGAAGTTTAACTCATAAAACGGATAACAACAACTATGATGATAGTAATAGTAGTAATAATAACTTAATCACATGCTCCTATGGCTTAATGCTCCATCTTTTCCTGTAATGCGTTTCTACCAGTCCAGATAACTATCTTTCAGAAATTATGTAAACTCTAAAAACAAACTGTATTCAAGTACAAATGCCTTTCCCTTTTGTATAAAAGAAACATCAAATTATTATCACTAATGTTAGCTTTCGACGAATCAGTTCCACACACAGTTTCGAAGCGTCTGGCAAAAGCATCTCTGACAGCCAGGAAGCCTTAAAAGCACTTGACTCAAACTAAATCCATGTTGAGATGGGATTGTCTTCGGTTCCTCACAGAGCTTTGTAAATCCAACAAAGTAAACCTTATATGGGCGCCGGGTCATTAGGGAATTGAATACGACAGAGAAACGGATTCTCTGTCTGCTTTTCAGAGATACAAAGTTGTACTGCGGATCACACAAGGATTACCCAATAAGGTGGCAAAGAGATTGAATCAATGGGAACTGCCTCAGATATGACACTGAAAGCCTCAAAGTCAACCAATGGATTTTGAGAGAAACAACTCACTGTGGTTATAGTCACTCTTATAGGGTTTATATAAAACACAAAACAAAGAAGGAGAACTGAAAAACATGTTAAACTGTGTGTTACTTTCTCTAGTACCTATATATAGTAGATAAAGTATTGTATTCCAACTTAAAATTCGGTTGGAACATACTTGTATTGAAGTTCATGAATAAAAAAACAACTTGTTTAGCAAAAGGCCCGCGTGTGTGGAGTCTGAAAACCGCACAATACCAAACTTTGTGCTTAATCTTAGTATGTTCCATGGATAGGAGACAGAAATTTATAATAAACTCTCACTATCCTACACTGCCCTGTGTAAGTAAACTTTCTTTTTACTTTCTCTACTACGTACAGTAAGTAGGGGAAGTATTGTATTCTACCCAAAAATTTGATACCGAGATTTCACCGAAAATATATGTTTTGAGACCCCCTGAATCCAAAAAAATCATTTTTGAAACATGTCCGTGTGTGTGTCTGTCTGTTGTGAACAGCATAACTCAGAAACAAACGGTCGGATAAACACCAAACTTGGTATTTAGATTCAGTATCTTCCAGAGATGTGACACAAAGGTTTTCAAGAAAATCCCCTCACCCCAGATTACCCTTTACAAGGAACATTTTTCGAAAACTTTAATTTTATCAAAAATAGCTATAACGATTTTGATTAAAATATCATATACTTAAGATACTTTCATGACATGTCATATACATTTTTTTTGTTGAGTGAACCATTTTCGAGATATTGCTTGTTATTCCCTTAATTTTTCCAATACTTATACTTTTTCTCAAATGGGAATTCGGTATTCATTTTTTTGTGTTCTGGACATGCAAAGAGATTGGAATGCTTCACATAGCAACCAGCTCTTAAAGATTTGACTCTCGCTTAAAGCCTACCATATTCCCCTTGCATCTACAAGAAAATTAGCAATAAGATAGTTTCTGCAAATGTTTATCTCGATTAACATGAAGTAGATGGAGAATAAGCGTTTGTAAAAATAGTTTGTAAAAGGAGTAGAGAATATGATGTGAGTGCATCACATCAGACTTTTTTTATAACTGTTTATTTTTCCAAAAACAGCGCTAAGGATTTTGTTATGAGAAAAAATGTTTATATGCTGAACTGTGTGTGAGGAGCCTTTTAGGTACCCTTTATTTTATTGAATATTATATCTTATGTATACATGGAAGGTGACATATAGACAAAATATTGCACAGGAAAAGCGCAGTGCTCATTAAAATACACAAAGGTGTTAAACAATTTTATTGTTTTTTTTTCTACCAGACAGAGAAGGTATTGCATTCCATCCAAAACTTAGGTACAAATATTTCACCGAAAATACACGTTTTGGGGCACCTGAATCAAAATAAAGTATTCTCAGAAAAAGATCCCTGTGTGTGTGTGTGTGTGTGTGTGTGTGTGTGTGTGTGTGTGTGTGTGTGTGTGTGTGTGTGTGTGTGTATGAAAGCATAACACAAAAATGAAAAGTTGGATAAATACCAAATTTAGTATCTAGGTTCAATATCTTTCAAAGATTCTACACGAAGATTTTCAAGTAATCTCCCCCCCTAACTACTCTTTACATGCAAATTTTTTAGAAATGTTTGATTTCCTAAAAAATTGCCGTGACGATTTTGATTAAAATACGGTATATTAAAGGTATTAGCCTGACAAATAAAATGTATGTATTGAATTTTCTGGGAATTGCCTTTGAAGTCCACTTCATTCGGGAGGAATTTTGTATAAACGTATATAACCGGTAAACGTTAAGCGATAGACGAAAATGTATTGTATAAAAAAAATTGAATCTCTTTAAAACACACACTTCATTTCAAATAACATTTTTTATGGCATAGCCATTTCCGAAATACCCGTTCGAATTGTTCAATACATAGGAATTCCTTTCCTGTAATTTTTTTTGCAATATCATGGAGTATGGAATTTTAAGGCCAGCGTATAGGTCCAGTTCTAAAACATTTGACTATCGTTATTCTCCTTGCATCTATAACGCATTGTGTAATGCAGCTATTTACGGATTAAAATGAAGTAGATAGAAAATTAGCTTTCGTGAGAATACTCTGCATGCATTCTCTAATAAACATAGAGGGTAGAGAAGGCCATGTTTATGTAACAGATAGGATTTTTTCCCTAGCAGTTTTTCGAAATACTCGGTGTAGCAAATTCACACTCATCCCAAGTATGAGCGCGTCACCTGATGGACACGCTTGGCATTTTTATCTTTTTTTTTTTTCTTTCTTTCAGGTGCAAGAGTGTGTTTGCACAAATAAATATTTTTATGCTTTTTGTGTTTATTTAATGTCGCTTTAACTTCTTGGCCATATACAATTAATAAAGATTAAGTCGTTCATATTACTTGGTGTATGCCAGAGACCTTATTTGCATAGCCGCCATCTTGCAGCGGCATAATCTATTTAAGGAAATTTCTAATGATGATCGTAGTTGCGTAGCCGCCTTCCTGTGTCATCTATTTCCTTTAGACGGAACACTGGGTCGTGGTATTTACAGATCTCGTCAAATTATATACTAAACATTCTCATTTGCTTGATTGTTGAAAATGTGTTCATGTAATAAAAACTGTTAATTATTTTGGTTAAAAATTCTTAAATACAAGAGTATAGTATTAACTCTTGGTCCTTTTAGCTTGATAATTTTTAATTTCTTGCTATATTTTGCATAAATGTTTTGCAAAATTAAAACTCATTGCCAAATCTTTTCTAATGTTTGTACGACAGTAGTGTTTACAGTAATGTCGATTTTTAGGAATTTCCCGATATTATTGCCTAGTTATATTAGGGCATTAAGTTTTGCCTGGTTATTAAGGTTCTGATGAAAGAACCGTGAAAAAATGTGGAAAGATCATGCTTATATAATATGGCCCACAATACAAAACTATTTTATTGTTACTCCTACATTCATATTACCCAAAGTAGCAAAGATTAAATGTTTAAATGTCTAAATGCAACAACAATGAGTTTTTATTTTAAAATGTATCAATTATTGGAAAATGTAGTAAATTTAACAGTTTAGTCTAATAATTTGATCATATCTGTACTATTCAACACGACATTTACTTGGAAATTGACGGAAAATATGAAGTCCCCCCAAAAATAACAGATTTATCAGTACATATACGGGATATGAACCAGAGCCACAGAGGCCACAGAGTTGAATAAGAGCCACCGACGCTACCACCTGAGCCATTTAGTTTGTTATTTGAATGATGAGTCCCCACATTTTTTATGTAACTAATAGATACAGTACATAACGGATGTGTGATTTTTAATTAACAGAGAAGTTGACACAGGTATAGTCGAGTGCACGAAAACGTGCCGATACTTCTGGTTTGCTTTAGCGTTTTCGTTTTTGAATTTAATATCGGCAGAATCTCCTTATCTGTGTTTCACACCAGCCCGGGGTGAACCAATCTCATGTTGGATTAAATTCAATTCCGGCACACTAGCCTGTGAGCATATATCTGGCCTAGGTGATCGTTCAAAGGAGAGGAGTGCGAAACCTTTCACCTGAATGGCTGGAAGGCATGCTTCGTAACGACGGTTCACAACAGACCCCGGATGAATCCGTCTCGCATTTGTTTGATGTCATACGTTTGGCCTCTAACATTTACCTATGAACACAGGACGGTTTCAGGCTCAGGAGCGAAGGAAAAGGGAGGAGTGAGACAAACATTAAGTAGAGTGCTAGAACCAGATAAGGGGTAGGAAATGGGCGTGTCAGAGGTATTTCCTTATCGACTTAAACCACTGCCATTATATCCATGCATCCCATGCGCTGTATTGTACATGTGGTACATTGTGTAAATGTATCACATCAGATATTCTTATGACATAATTTTAATTGGTCGTTTAGGATTTATTGTGTAAAATAACATTTTAACAAGGGCTACAATTGGCAGAGTTACGCATTAAATTGTGTTCGTGGGAAACCACATATAGACAAATCGCTACGTGCCCACATCCGTGGTGTGGGGATAGCGTGTTTTCCCACACATCCATGAGATCCCGAGTTCGAATATCGGTTCGGGTGAGTCAGCTGGGTAAGTTTTTTTGGTGTCTTTTCTTATCAATTCAACCATTTCGTTCATTCACTGTCCTATATGACCTACCAGGTCAAAGGAAGTTGATTATTAAGCAAGCCCACCCCCCCAAAAAAGAAAAAAAAATGCTATCTATCTTAAATACTTAAACATTTTCCAAAAACTAACTTGATAATTAGCGAGATGTTTCGATTTCCTTTTCTTACTTTATATCCCATTAGGACCACTCAACCAAAGTAATTAATGTTCCACATAAGCATTTTCTAAGTGGAACAATGCATTTTTTGCGGGAATTTTAATCTAAACTTAAAACTCACTAGAACATTTTGGATTATAGTTTTATTAAATGTGTGGACTTCAAAACTACATATCTACCTATATACTAATTACACTCTTTACTGTGTCGCTCTGTACATTCATTAATATTAATATCATTACCTTCAATTATGAGATTATATGCTAGATTAATTTCAAATGGCGGTGCATAATATTGCTATAAAATGTTCTAAATTGGAAAATCAAAACATCGAAGGCAAATAAGTAGACACTTATATCAACTTGGGCACACTGTAGGATAGTTAGCTAAAACTACGTGCACAGATGCTTAATTATTACTTTATGGAAGGAAATATTTTAAAAATGTTATTTGGTGAGATTTTGAAACCAATATCACAAAATGGGGAAAAAATGAAAAGCAATATATTCTGGTACAAATGTGATATGACGGCTATTTCATGAGCCTCATACGAGTTAAGTTTTATAGCAGAATTAATTGAAAGCTCCGTTGATTAAATGCATTTGTTGGTAATCAAAACATGTTGCCCTGTCAACGCTGAACATTACTTTTAAAAATTGCACTGGATGCTAGAGTTGAAACTAATTCCATTAATGGGGAACCACCTACCATGGGTCACTGCTGTTGCAATAGACAGCATTTGCTTTTTCAGCTTATGTATGAAAGACATGCTTTTTCGCGTGTTTGAAGCACAACACCTTCAGAAAAGTTTAAACTATTAATTCTTCCAGGAATTTTAACAAAGCTCATTTTACTGTTACACTAATGCTCGCCAATGGCCAGTTTCTTGTTTATAATTTGATAAGTAATTACATAAATTAATTTTCGTTAATAAAGTAGCAGTGAAACAGAAATATGATATTTAGAAATATAGTTATGGCATTTATATTAAATCAGTATGAGATTGAAGGGTATAATAAACAATACAGTAAACAACTGAAACTGAGAAACAACTGAATGTTGAAAGGATTTTAAGAGAATGACCAAGAAATTAAAATTTTGAAACATCGATAAAGAATATCCCAGATATGGCTTATGCCACAAAAAACGTATGTGAAATAAATTGTGTGTTTTAAAGAGATCTATATTTTTTGTGTAGTACGTTTCGTCTTCGGTTAAAGTTTTCTAGTTATACAAGTTTATACAAAATTCCTTCCGAATGAAGGACTTCAAAGGTTGTTCCCAGAAAATTCTGGATATGCATTGAATTTGTCATGTAAATATCTTTAATATATGGTATTTTAATCAAAATCTTAGAGCTATTTTTTATAAAATCAAAATGTAAAACGTTCCATCTAGTTATGGGTTGGAGATTTTCTTGAAAATATTCGGGTCGCATCCTTGGTAGATACTGAACTTAAATACCAAGTTTGGTACTTATCCTACTTTCTGTTTTTGAGTTATGCTGTTCACAGGCGTACACACGCGCGCGCACATGCAGACAAATGCTTTTTTGGTTTTAGGGTACTCCAAAACACAATCTTTACGGTGAAATCTCAACGTCAAATATTGGGTGGAATACAATACCTCCCCTATTTACTATACGTAGTAGGTAAATTAATAATTAAAATTAAGTAAGACAATATTAAGTATAATAAAACTGCTATCAAGCATTTTAGTTGATATTCTATGTTCAGAGTCTTTTGAGGCAGTGGAAGCGGAAGGTAGAAAACCGGTTGCTCGTGTCCAAGTCGGCGCTTTGTGGCGGCTCTTTGTGATAGCAGCCGCACCGACCGCGTAATGTTCTTATCTACCCTTGCACTGTTTCAAATGACCCTGAACAAACAATACTAACCGTATAATGGACTAATTTGAAGCCAAGCGTGTATGTATTTGCAGTATAACCAATTGTTATCAAATTTTGTATATGTAGGTAATATGCCTTAAGTCCCATCAAGAAAACAGCTATTAACCATTTTAATTACTACCCATAAGCGTAGGGGAAGTTCCAACGGGTTATATTTAAAAGATAAAATATTCTGCAACATTTTATATAATAAATGAATATAAGTATTATATTTATGAGATTTTTTATATTTATAAAATGCAGATGTATGAATATTTAAGACGTTACGCCAATTTTCGGTTACTGTTATTCGTGATATAAACCCTTTACCATGAAAAAGAGTAGGTATATTTCCAACTTTTTATACAGCTTCAGAAAAACGGATAAGCTTGTATACTCTTAAATCTCACATTAATGTTTTAATTTTTTTAACATTTCAGATTACTACCGGTTCCATAACATTGTGATAAATATAATTTTATAAAGCTGGGATGTTCAGAACAAAAATTACTCAAGAGGAATGATAAAATTGGATTCATAAATTCTGGCGAGTCTTTTTCAGAATACTTATGTAAGCAGGGAAGTATAGTGAGATATTAAGGTTTTCAGTGTTCGCGAATGTACCGGGGCATCGTTGCAATAAAAATAGTGATTGGCAAAATGGCTGAGATAGGTGATAGATTGTAAATTTGGAAGGAATGTGCAAATCATGTTGACGCCGCCTACGTCAGTGCTGTCTAAAGCACATGGTCAACATATTCCTCGGGTATTTGAAGTTAAGTGCTTTTTGAGGCCTGTCTATCTGCTAGACACGTGCTAATAGGACTTTGCGACATTCAGTCTTTTAATCTTTTATCTAATCTTCAACTACGTCGCAAGATGGAAACATGTAACACGGAAAGTCCAACCTTCTTCGCACCCCAGGTAAACTTGTCTCTTGCATTCTTATCTTTGGTACACGTGTTTGTAATAATGTAGAGTAAAACTTTAGCCAACTAAATCTTGCTGGCATATTTATTGTACTGTAGAGCAGTGCGGTAGATAATTAAACTACATTCAAGAAATTTTCCACCCTTCACCACTGCTCCTTCTCGACCACCTCTCTGCCAGACTTCGTCTCCCGTCTGGAAACCTGAACACTCTTCCTCGTCCCATCCAGTGAAGACGTCGTGGTGTCATATATTGTACAAGCGCCGGTACGTGTGTTCCGTCACAATATCACATTGCATTAAGTTTCACATAGAGGAGAGATAGGTTGAGGGGGATTGGGGGGAGAGAGTGACGCAGTATTTTATATCACAACACTGAATGCCAGAGTGATTGTAGTGTAAATAAGCATTATTGTATGACAATGATTTGAGATGTTTGTTAATTATAAGCATTGTTAGGAAATAAGTTTACACGACCTCACTGAAACTGACAATAAGAGCGGGCAACAATGAGCGAGGGGGTGAGATGTTTATTAATTAGAAGAGTAAAGCAAATGACGTCAGATTAGCGCGCTTTTCTGTAGAAATGGAGCGAATTTCTTTCCTAGAGGATAAGTGTTCGTAATTTTGATTGGATATAAATATAGACGCTAATGTTGGCGCGTTTTATTAACCAATAGCAGCTCGGTTATAATCTTTAGGCATATTGGGGTGAGGGAGTATAAATTCCGTGACAGAGACGGGCAACGCGCAGTTTGACAGAATAATTCACGAGGTAAACGTCGCTCAGTCCAATAGAATCATACAAAGGTTATACGTCGCACAGTTTAAGAGAATCGTTCACGCGTTATACGTCGCGCAATTCTACAGAATCTCTCGCGTCTTAAAGTTTGTTATAAATGTGAAATACGCGAATTAATAACGTGCAGTAAATAAGCGATTATAGTGATATTAGAAAATATAACAGTTTCAGTCTGGCGTGTATCACGAATCAGTATGTGAAATTAATTAATTTTGACGGTAATAAAAGTGTAAAAAACAAATTCTTTTATAAGTGTTATCTTTCAGTAACAAATCCTTTCCGTTTACACACCCTGTTCAAGAGATATGCTCGACTGAGTAGTAATAATAGCTAGCCGGAGGACAAAGAACCCAACATTCAAAGTAGTAAAACAATAACAGGCGCCCAGCAATAGATAACACGAAGTGACCACGACAAAGTGGCTCCCATATGTTGTACAGATAAACATGAAGCATCTTCCAACTACCAAAAAAAATAATCTACTGCAAATTGGCACCCAGAACGTGGGGCGAAATAACCAGGAAGGGGCGAATTAACCAGAAAGGAGCAAAATAACGTGTAAGGGACGAATGAACCAGGACGTGGAGCGAATGGAGCAGTGAAATTAACTACAAGACGCAGATTCCAGAAACAACCACAAGAACGACCGACGACGCGCATGAGTGGACATCAGTAATTACGAAATAGAAGGCAACAGGGGAATTCAACTATGACACCAAAACAGCGAGACGACGCAGATCCATCGTAGTATGACGCAGAGGCGACATATACATCTAGGAGAGAGGGGCAGGAAGCTGGACATCAAAGCAACATCAATAGACAGCATCATAAAGGTTAGAAAATTGTAATTTTTTTTATCCTAAAAAAAATTGAGAGAAATTAAATGTTGCTGAGAACTGGTAGGATTAAGAAAATAATGTCTACTAATAATACAGAAGAAACAATTATGGAAGGGGATAATGTAACAGTTAGCTGTAATTCAATGCAGGTTACGGAAAACAGCTCAGACAATGTAGAATTTGAGGGAGGAAATATTAGTGAAGAAAGTGAGAATAGAATAGCAGGAAATGTTAATTTTGATGCTAGTATGATGACGGAAATGCTGAGAAATTTTAGAGATCAATTAAGGGAAGATATTGGTAAGAGTTTAGAACAAAACAGGGAAGATATGGAAAAGAATAATAGGGAATTGAGGGAAGATGTTGGTAAGAGCAATGAGAAATTAGAAAAAGTAACTCAGAATATAGAAAAGAATAATAGGGAATTGAGGGAAGATATTAGTAAGAATAATGTGAAATTAGAAAAACTAACTCAGAATATGGAAAAGAATAATAGGGAATTAAGGGAAGATATTGGTAAGAGTATTACAGATCAATTAAGGGAAGAAATTGGTAAGAGTAATGAGAAATTAGAGCATAAATTAGATCAAAACAGGGAAGAAATTGAAAAGAAATTTATGGAGCTAGATAGTAGTATGATAAGAATGAGAAATGAAAATCAGGAAATGATAGCAAATGAGATAGGGGAAGTTTCAAAGAAAAGGTCAGACATGAGCAGGGAAATATCTAACGAAAAAAGTGAGGTTAATACTAAAATTGAACACGTTGATGTAGAATGTACAGTGTTAGGTAGCCGAATGAATAGCATTTCAAGTGAGCTAAGAGAGATGATGGAAGCTACGAATGCAGATTTAATTCAGGTGCAAGTTAATTTCAGAGGGGAGATATCTGAAATTCAGGAGTCGCAAACACAAAGAAATAAATTGTCCGAAGAAGCTAAAGTTTTATCTATAAATTTGGATCAAAAAATAACTTCTGAAATTAACAAGCACCAAGCTGTTCAGAATGAAAACTCCAATCCAGTAAGTTTATTACAGACTTGTCAGAGTACTCTCAAATTAAAAAGATGCCGCAAGAATTGAAAAAGATAGTTGTTAAACGATGTGTGGTTCAGAAAACTTTAGATTGGTTTCAAATGGTATCAGGGGTGAAATTTCATATGAATCCTTTAAGAGGCTATTCATGAACAGATTTTGGAAGGTTACATTACAGCTACGAGTAATGATTCGCCATAGACAATTTGATCCAGGAGAGGGAATAGCAATGGCCGCTATTAAAAAAAAAAGAAAGAAAGAAAGGAAAAAAAAAGCAATTAAGCAAGCAAATCCAGGATAGCTAAAGCTGAACTTCAGAGCAAAGTATTGGAATATAAGAGGATTATCTATGAATATATGTCATAAAAAGAGAAATAAATTCATGACAAAAATAAATGTTTAATGGGGAAAAAGACATTTTGTTAGTAAACAGTAACCACATTTGAAATGAGGCATGTAATAATGAAAACTTAATGTCATATTAAAGTAAAAGTACGTAGATATAATTCAAATAGTATTGGGAATATAAAGTACAAAACAATAAAATTAATAATTAAAACAAAACACTTACGTAGCACACAGATAATGTGAAATTATGTCTAGAATTAAGAGATGTAAATATCTTTGTGTAAAGGATGAATATTTTGGTAAATATGTTCAATAATTACAAGATGAATCAGGTTAAAAAATCTTAAGTGTATAAATTTCTATGTCAATAATCTAAGAAACTATAAACATTTTGTAACTAAATAATTCAGGGTACAGTATTTTGCTATAAAAAAATTGTAATGTCAGATGTATCTATAAACACATTAGACCAGAGCCAGTAAATAGTGGCGAGAAAAAGGCAAAAATGTATGACGTGTGTTAAATGCGTGTGCAGTGTTAAGTGCAAGTGATAAATACCGTGTGTTACAGGATTCAGGAGACTAAAAACCCAATTATAAAATTTCCAAACCAGTTGTAAATATTTATATTATGTTTCTAGTGGGGCATATGACGCAGTATTTTATATCACAACACCGAATGCCAGAGTGATTGTAGTGTAAATAAGCATTATTGTATGACAATGATTTGAGATGTTTGTTAATTATAAGCATTGTTAGGAAATAAGTTTACACACCTCACTAAAACTGACAATAAGAGCGGGCAACAAATTAGCGAGGGGGTGAGTTGTTTATTAATTAGAAGAGGCAACCAAATAACGTCATATTAGCGCGCTTTTCTGTAGAAATGGAGGGAATTTTTCCCTAGAGGATAAGTGTTCGTAATTTTGATTGGATATAAATATAGGCGCTAATGTTGGCGCGTTTTATTAACCAATAGCAGCTCGGTTATAATCTTTAGGCATATTGGGGTGAGGGAGTATAAATTCCGTGACAGAGACGGGTAACGCGCAGTTTGACAGAATAATTCACGAGGTAAACGTCGCTCAGTCCAATAGAATCATACAAAGGTTATAGGTCGCACAGTTTAAGAGAATCGTTCACGCGTTATACGTCGCGCAATTCTACAGAATCTCTCGCGTCTTAAAGTTTGTTATAAATGTGAAATACGCGAATTAATAACGTGCAGTAAATAAGCGATTATAGTGATATTAGAAAATATAACAGTTTCAGTCTGGCGTGTATCAAGAGTCAGCATGTGAAATTAACTAATTGTGACGGTAATAAAAGTGTAAAAAACAAATTCTTTTATAAGTGTTATCTTTCAGTAACAAATCCTTTCCGTTTACACACCCTGTTCAAGAGATATGCTCGACTGAGTAGTAATAATAGCTAGCCGGAGGACAAAGAACCCAACATTCAAAGTAGTAAAACAATAACAGGCGCCCAGCAATAGATAACACGAAGTGACCACGACAAAGTGGCTCCCACATGTGGGGCGGATAAACATGAAGCATCCTCCAACTACAAAAAAATATTCTACTTCAAGAGTGGCAAAGAGATAAAAAGATAGAGGAGAAAAAGGAAGAAGTAGAGAGGGAAAAATAAGGAAAGAAAGTGGGAGAGACAAAGTGTATGTTCAGAGACAGAGAGAAAAAAGAATCTGGGCATTTAACTTGAGGAGAGCTGCGGGTTCCTGTAGCACTATATAAAATAGCACAGTGCCCTGTCAGTACCAAAATCACACAGCAGTAAAATTTGGAATATGAGGGGGATGTGAAAATAAACATGAAGTAAATGAAATGGAATTTGATAAGAGAGATTGGAGTAGACAAAACAAATGCAATACCACACTCCATATAAAAACACTTGCATAATGTTTTGTTTACGTTTTTCTTCAAGGGCACACAGAGCATGGTTTGTTTCTCTTTTAAAATTCATTGCCATTTTTATGCTCAAATTTACGTTTTGAAATAAGTCGATGCTACTACTTATAGTAAATCCAATTACTTAAGTCGCCTATTCACTCTGCTACATCACATTGAATTCAGGAGGGGTTTTCCAGATAACAACAGATTTCGTCATTTTTGCATGTAGCTTTAACCAGAAATGGTCGACATTATTCATTCCCATTGGCACGCTACTTTAATTCCTTTCCTTCTGTAGTAGTTTCAAATAATCGGCAAACATTATGAGGGTGCCTAAAGCAAAGTTGAGGCAATTCACGGAGGGATGAGGTAATCATACAGGCAATAGATGCAATGTACCAAATCTAAGATAAACAAGCCAAGTTTGCAAAATAAATGAAGAGTTAAAGTGTTAAATCTCTGCCGATTTTCGAATCGAAATTTCCCAAAGGAGTTTATGGTAAACAGCAATATTTAACCTTAATAGCCTAAAGTAAAACATATTTGGCAACACTATAGTTCAGTTCTGCACTATAATGTAACAGTATGTTATGCTTAAGGCTGTATCTTTTTTGCACCGTTAGAGTGTGCTGTCACCCGTGAAATAACTACCTTCGGTTAATCGCATTATATTTGTAAAAATATGGAAGTACGGTTATTAACAACAAAGATTTTTTTGTGCTCCTCTTTATTGCGGAACGCCAATAACAATAAAAAGGGGATTATAATTAATGCATAAGTAACCCCCCGGCATGCAGTAACCCCGATTTACAGTACTCAGATACGGTGAGGATTTGTGTATGCCTTTCTTTTTTCCTGCAAAGTGCTTTCAGCTTAGCAGCACAAAATATACCCACATGTTTAGTAATATACATGCGTGTAATAAAAACAAGCAATTGCAGCATTACCAACATCATGTAACGGTTTTGCAACGCAAAAGAGTTGCCTTCTGACTTTTCTTTTTCTAGCTTCGCTCTATTTGAAAGTTATGAGCTTTGTTTTTTCTGAAAAAAATGCTCTGTCATCAAGAACCAGTACACCACTATATCTACACTTTTACATTTAGAACCATGCATATCAAAGAGACAAACAACAGTTAGCTGTAGTAATAACGCAGTTATTAGCAGCTTGGCTGGTGCTGAGCTTTTTTCTTTGGCGGGGGGCGGTCCACACATATTTGAATGACGTACCTCTGGAGTGAAACTAATTTCACGATGTTGCAATTATCAGCAACTCAGTGAGGTTTTACCTGTGGGTACTGGCTCTTTATTGATTTTCATCTATTGCAACAAACAGGATGAACTCAAAGGCCAGGTTAGGTGCTCGCCTAACACTCCTCTGTAACCCCTGAAAGGTTGTCGGTTGAATTCTGTAACTCCTATGTAAGATACTCGCCCCTTGTCTTGGAGTGCATATTCTAGGTTCAAAATTGAACTGTAATTTGCCCCAACTGTTACAGAGTTGTCCCATGCTACGAAGGCCACAACAGTGTTTTTTTTCTTCTCTTAAGTGGGAACTAAAGAATGTTATGTAAAAGTTTTGAAAGCAGTCAGCTTTAATTTCATTCTTGAATGAAAAATCATATGCAAACAGATATTTAAAAACGCAATATTTGGCTTCAGGAAGCCCATTGTACAGTCAATCGCAGTTATTTATTCAAAGAGATAAATAACAGAGGAATTTCTGTTGCATGTTTATATGTATGTATTGATATAGACTGCATAGAATATTAATACCACAAAAACAATATCCAAGTACAGTTTTAAACATATACTTATTAGAGTATTTTATAAAATGAAACCGACAAATGATTGAAATCTAACTTAGAACATAACATGTCGAATGAAATAAAAATATAATTCAGAATGCTGAAAACAGGCTATGCTAACACAAGTTCTTTTAATAAAACATGTCAGCTGTGTTTTTATTTTCCGATAAAGCTGCAGCAATAAAACCCTTATTTAGAGTTGTGTACCATTGAAATAAACTTTTCATTACCATCATTTACTAGCTGCAGGAGCTAATTGCAGGGTAATCGGAAGCTATGTAAACAGAACTCATTGCTTTTATTGTGCATAACGCGGGTACAGTAATGCAAATGAATGATTAGCAGTATTCGAGATATCTAAGTGGTAGAATAACTAAAGTTTTCAAAGACCTTTCAGCGGTGTATAAAGTCCATGACAGGATCTGCAGTATGAGTTTTAGTGTTATGAAAAAGGATTATGCTCTAGATGCATATATAATTCTTTATTTCTCAGTATATTATTCACTTGATGACCACTCAACGCTATTCTTTCCTCTCTAACTTGTTCTGAAAATTATACACATTCAAACAAAACGTGCTCTGGGTTGGCTAGACTTTTGCACAGACTACGTATATCGTCCTGTGTGCTGTTAAGTTTTTTCCAGTAGGTTTTGTATGGTCCATGATTTGTAAGGCCATGGATAATTCCTTTGGTAGGTTGAATATGAATTAATATCTATATTTCCGAGATATTATTAACAGCCTCAGCGTTTTCCCATTCCCGCTGCCATGGAGTTTTTAAACTAAATTTTATATCACATATATTGTTATATTGTCTGCCAGTTATTGCATATACTTTCTCCATGTTTCCTTTCTTAAACCAAAAAACCGCGCCTCTTAATTTTATTATTAAATCAATTGGTCATATGCTTGTAGCTACTAATAGGGCCAGGGTAGGTGATGTACTTAATGCTCCGGTAAATTAACAACACTTTTATCTGAGATCTTCGTAGTAAGGTTTTTATCTTTACGTCATTCATCCTCATTGCACAAATCTCTGCTCCAGGGATTATTATTGAGGCAAAGATGCTTGTGTGATAGGTTGATATGACATTTAGTGGAATATTAAAATTTGATTGAACTAATCTAGCTAATATCATCATTACTTTTCCAGATGTTTTCCGAACATACTCCGTGTGTTTTCTAAAATTAAGAAGCTCATCTAAATAAATACCTAAATATTTAGCGTTTTATGCTTTGATTATCATACTTTATGCACGCATCTCTCTTAAGGTTGCCTTTGAGAATCATATCCTGATTTATTTGGAGCTACTTGTAGTTTGGCATTGCTGCACCAATTGCTTAGTTTATTAGTTAATTTATTTGCTCTGTTTTCTATTTCGCTTCTATTGTTTCCTTCTATTAAAAATAACACATCGTCGGTATATGCTACGGTATTTTTAACATTTTCATCAATAATTAACTTATCCAACAATATTTCCAATACAATATCCCAAAAGGTTGGTCCCAAAATCGAGCCTTGGGGACCTTTGGTAATATCTCTATGCACTATATGTTCTCTTCCTTTTATATGGACCCTTCTATCTTTACAGTAATCTTTTAAAACGGCATACAGGCATTTTGGGAATCCTTTCTCCTGTAATATTTCAAATAATACCGCCCACCATAAATTTTCAAATGCGCCAGAAATGTCAATTAAAAGTGCAATTAAATATTTAAAATGCGTCGTCTTAACAGTTTCAATTAAAAAAATTATCGCGTCTTCTATAGATTTCCCTTTCGTATAATAGAATTAGTTTCCATTCATATCTATAATTAATCTAAATTCTAATCTTTTACAAAGCAGTTCTTCTAAAATCTTTCCTAATAAGCATACTGGTCTGTAGGATTTTGGTTCCTTAGGGTCCTTTTAAGCACTTTTATTAAAATAATTACTTTAGCCTCTTTCCAGCAATAAGGAAAACGCCCTTTCCATATACAGTCGTTAAACAGTTGTAATTAAACCGGCCTAATTTTATATTTCAAACAACTTGGTTTGTTATGCCACCTGGCCGTGCGTTCTTCATTCTTAGCTTGTTTAAAATTGGTCTGATTTCAGAAATATCAAAGGGAAATATTAATCTATTATTTCTATATGGCGTATTTATACCTATTCTTTTTGTATATTAAAATGTTGTACAGACTTTTATCTTGCTGAGGAAGTAACTTATCTAGGCGAACATTTACTGAATTTTGCCAATTTGTCGTCATTTCCCCATTATTCTTTTGCAAAGTATTTAAAATCTGGGGTGTTTTAATTTTCTCCATTATTATTTTATAGGGTGTACCCCATATATTTGTTTCTAATTTTTTTTCAACAAAATTTTTTCCACGAAATTTTTCTAGTTTCTTCTAAGCTGTCCGTATGTTTTATTTTCGCATTTCTATATTTATCAATTTTTCTCTCTTTCGTCCGCAATTGTTGATGTTTGATAAATTCTTCTAAGTTTCCTAACATTTCTATGTGCCTTCTGTAATGCATCTGTCCAAATATTGTCATAGTACTTTTTAGGTTTAAACATTGGAACTGATTTTTCTATTGCGTTTTGTATTGGTTGAATTACATTTTGAGCATCCTTGTCGACAGGTATTCTAGTTGTAAGTTATCCAAATCTTGTCTCAAAGGATACCAATTTTCTTGTTTGTAATTATAAATTTTATCTCCTCTTCCTTCTTTGTATTTAAGTTTCCCAATGTTGTAATCGAAATAAATTAATCTATGATCACTGGTCATCATATCGTGACCAACTTTCCAGTTTAGGACTTTATTTTTTGAATATACCATTAATAACGGTTATTTCAACAATGGCTTATGCCACAAAAGAGCTTATTTGAAATAAATTGTGTGTTTTAAAAGGATTTACATTTTTTGTGCCATACGTTTTCGTCTATCGCTTAAGTTTACCAGTTTTACAAGATTATACAAAGTTCCTTCCGAATGAAGGAATTTTGTAGACAGACATGCGGATATGTTTCCAAATAAGCTTAATTTGGATTCAGGGAGCCTCAAAGCATTTTTAGATGGAAATTAATACTTCCAGTACTTCCCCTACTTACTATACGTAGCACACAAAAGTGAAAATGTTCCAAAATATATGTCATACAAGTTTTACGTACAATTCCATTCATAATTTCTGTGAGAGGAAAAATAAACAAAACCAATTCAGTCATATAAACATTTAATTAAATACGCATTATAAATTATATACAATACAATTAATTAAGTAATGCTTATTGTTAAGTTCTAGAAATTGCACAAAGCCGTTAAAGTAAATTATGTTACTATTAACCTTTAACACAAATTAAGATTAATTAGCCCAAAGGTTGTTGCTTTACCTACTTTAATTGGTTGTACATAAAACTGCATTTTGTTTTAATGAGATATAAATTAACAAATCTGAGAATAAACTGAAAATGGCTGATACTTAAGAGCAGCTTACTGTTATAAATATGCAGTACGAAATCTCAAATAGTATAAAAGTGAAAACAAAGAGTTTACTTAGAAGTATATTTAGGAACACTTCATTACTTTTAATCATCAAGGTGATGATAATTAATTATTATTATTATTATTATTATTATTATTATTATTATTATTATTATTATTATTATTATTATTATTATTATTATTACTATTATTATTATGTCGTTTTCTCCACAATAATTCCGGACCACTTCCATATATTACTTCTTTCAATTAGTTCTAACTGGTATATTACTTCATTTATTTTAAGAAAACCTTTTCACTTATACCGCTCGACTATTTACTTCTTTACCATTACTGATAGGGATTATGTATCTTTATAATAACTCAGTCTTAGTTAATTTAACATTCTTCCCACTCAGAACCTCAAAAATCATCTAACCTATCATTTCATAATACTATTTTTCCATTAAAACATTCTGTACCGCAATATCACGCGAACTCAAGCTGTTTATAAGGTACGGTGCGGCACAACACTACTGATGCAGACTGAGGCTTCCCCTTGAGTCTGGTCACACTGGGCACTCGAAGAGAAAATAAGACGTACTCGTTTTGTACACCAAACGGAATGGTATCTGTTCACAGTTCCAGCTCTGTTATACCTAACTCACCGGTATGTACTCATTTGTGTTCGAAGATATGAATGGTACAAATTCATGACCAAAACTCGCAGCTAACCAAGGTCAATGAGGGTCTGTATGTCAATGCGGTTAAGTTGCTGACCTACAACGCATTCGCCAGGTCTGGTGTCTGTGAGATGCCTCAAACATTGAACAAAAGTCCAAAAAGATTGGCACCTTCTGATCGATAACCTGCTTCCTGCTTTAAAATGAGAATTATTCTTATAAGTTAAAGTCCATTCCCCGATCTGTCTACTGCATGCAGAGTAGTAGGCGAAATCATTTACATCCTGTATAAAGCGGATCTATGAAGGACTTGTTACTAGTGAAAGGAAAATAGATTATTAAGACTCTTGAAAGCTATGATAATATACACGTTACCAATATATTTATCTAAATATTTTGTAGGGCGATTCCTTTGATGTATTTGTTACGAGAAGTTTTATAATGAAACCAGGGATTATATCTATTTAAGTATTTGAATTTTATTTATAGAAAGTACGTATCGAGATCACAGAATGCACCCAGGACCTTTGTAAGAACAAAAAATCCGCAAAATATGTATAGCATATACGAAAGAAAAAAAATGCTCGCTGTGTATCTAGTGCAACAGACTGCTGCAAATAAAACAAGCTCAAAAGAGAAAAATGCATTTTAGCTGTTTGAAATGCAGCCACGCAGTGCTGTTCCGGACAGTTGCATTGCAGATAACTAGACTGGCATATCGAATATTTCCTTTTACCACTTCCACATATGCGATCCACAGTCCGGTATGCAAAAAGCAGTTTTCCCAGTATGAATATCTGCTGTGTTAACATACCTTCTGATAACGCATTTCAGGATATCCTTTTGAATTCTGACATATTGATCCATACCAAATATTAAAAATAAATATATGAAAGTAAATACACAAAGGTATTCAATATGAAAATAAACACAATACACTGTGGTAGTGTTCCTACTCGCTAGACAGTGAGATGAGAACACACGCAATAACACATATTCGCAAGAAACTGTTAAAATCAGGTTTTGAAATAAACGGTTGCATGGAATCTGGTATTGGCGCCGTCATTTGGGTGCTTTTCTTTTGCAGTCAACAACTTATTTCAAACGGAATTGTCACACATTATCAGACAGTATTATGTTTTCATCCCTGAGCAAAATTCGGCATAGCAATCCCCTGTCCATGTAAAAAAAATAGGATTCAACTATTTCTATATAAAAATTTTCGATTTTTGTTGTGGAATAATGCAATCTACATCAGACGTCGGAATCTGTAGTTGTGATTACATCCGATGTCTGAACTCACATACTTCCGTTTACCTCCATCCCTTCTGGAAGCGACCCTGGTTCGATTACTAGTGGCGGAACGTCTACCATTTTCAACATGCCAATATCAGTGAACAGTCGTAAACGCATTTCAGGTTGATTGGGAAGAAACACCTTCTGTTGTGCTCATGAATAAAATTTATTTGTTTATTATGTAACAAGCTCCTTAAAGGAATGCGTAGAAGCAATATACAGAGACTTATAAACAATGACATAAGGATCACAGTCTAGTAGTTACAGGTATGTAATCCTACATTTAATACTAAACCGACACAATAGGTTTAAATAATTTTAGTTTCTTTACTTTTCGATTCTCTTTTCTATTTCTCTCAATCTCAATTAAGACCGGAACGTATGGAGCAGTTTGGAATATTGAAAGCCGAAATATCAAATGGAGATAGACAGAGACAAACGACTTCACTCCCAACAAAAGGAAACTCCTGCCAGTTACATAATTACATGGGAAGTTGAAACAAAATCGTTGAAGCCTTTTACTGACGAGTAATTTGTTAAAAAAATTGCTCAGTAAATGTGGCAGGTGCTATGTACCCAGAACAAAAGGAGTAATATGAACAAGTAAGTTTGTCTCGTCGTACTGTAGGGAGAGGAATAAAATATATTTTATCTTTCGTCGATCAGGAACTAAACTTTAGTATTTCCCAATTTATAGTTTATTCACTTACCTTAGATGAAAGTTCAGACATTAATGATACTGCGCAATTTTAGTGTTGTTTATTCCAGGATTAAAAGACGACTTATCATTTGAGGAATTTCTGCTTGACTTGATTTCTTTGAAAGGGAAAACGACCTTTTTCAAGCATTAAATTACTGTTGATCGCTCGCCTCACACCGAGGCGGCCCGGGTTCAATCCCAGGGACCCGCATGTGGGATTTGTGGTGGACAAAGCGGCGTCTGGGCGGATTTTCTCCGGGTTCTCCGGTTTCCCCCGGCATTCATTCCACCAACTGCTCCATCATCGCCTTTCCTTTCATCCATTTCACCAACATTTCGTTTCATCTACTTCCTTCCTCCCATACCAGGCATCGGGCTGATCACCCATCCAGATATTCTATACGATCCTTGAGTGCCTGCTCCTCGACGGGCCTCTGACCCCAGGCACCCGTATGTAAGTCCAACATATGAGGAGGTTAAACAGTGAAAGAAGAAGAAGAAATTACTGTTGTTTTGTAAAATACAAGTTGGATATACACAAGCTAGTATCAATTTCAAAGATGCCGCGCCTGTTATGATAGGAGACAAGAATGGTTTAATAGGAAGGTTGAAAAATTACTTAAAAGAAAAAGGCAAGGACATGTGTTCAATATATAATACACCAAGCAGCACTGTGTGCTAAAAAAGTGAACATGAAAAGTGTAATGGACAATAAAATCGTGGTAAAAACAATAAATAAAATCAAATCAAAATCCCTTTCCCCTAGCAAATTTCGACAACTTCTGCAGGATTTAGAGGTGGAATATAAAGGTGTGTTATATCACTGTGAAATCAGATGGCTAAGCAGAGGTAAATGTCTACGGCGGTTTTTCGATTTGCGTAACATAATTTCAGACTTCATGGGGAAAGAGGCATGTGTGTTTTGTAATAATATAAGTATGTTTTATAATATTGTATTACTCGCGAGAAATTATTTACAGGACACACTAATTCCTCAATTAGAAGATAAAAATTGGGTCAATGGCCTGGCTTTTTGTCGATATATCAGATCATTTGAATAGCCATCTGCAAGGATAAGATCAGACCATAGTACATATGTACGATATGATTAAATATTTCGTGCTAAAAATTGAAATATGGAAAGCAAATTTAATGAATGCTCAGCTTTATCATTTTCCTCCTTTAAAGTCATTACCCAGTGTTTAAGTACAAAACTTAAAAAGTAAGTAGAAATTCTTGATAAACTGGATACAGATTTTACAAATAATCCCTTCAGAGATTTCAGGAAGCTGTAAAATTAATTTTTGTTATTTGGTAACCCTTTTGCCATAGACATAGAAAACGTCAGATTGGATTTACAAATGGAAATTACAGATCTACAGACAGAAACTTTCCTTAAAATTAAATGTGAAGGGTCGGAGGGTATATATATATAAATTTGTTTGCGAGTCAAAATGTATCCGCTTTAAGTTGTTCGCTTCCAGGATTTTTTCTATGTTTGAGTCGACCTACATTTGAGTAATTGTTTTCACAAATGTAAATTATGAAATCAAAACGCATCTTGTAGGGCAACTAAAAGTAGGCATGACTGAATCTGCTCCAGACTCCTTACAAGTAGTCCGTCAGTAAGAATCTTATGGCAATTATATATTTTCTTGGTACATGTAGACTTAATGTAATAGAATGTTTTAAATTCATTTAATTGTAAAGTAGTTGTGAAGGCATGTTCAATACACGGACGATACAGTGTGCTCATGCCTTGTTTTAAATTTCTGTTACAGCTGCTCACTGTACACTGAAAGGGGTGACGTGCATCCCCTAGCACACAAACTCCCCTCTCTGTGGCAGGTAGCATCTCTAAATATGCCCAGCCCTGCTCTGCATGAACTTTCCAATTGAAATGCATGTAACCTGGATACCTATAAAACTTAATATCTGTATTTGGTCTACCAACATTTTGGGATTCTGTGAATTGTAGACTTTATGACATTTGTTTTGCCAGTGTTTAGAGATAATCTGTTGAATAAAACCCAATTCATAAAACATGAAATACTTAATTCAATTTTGGTGTAAGATTTTGCTTTGGTATTGTCAATGAACAAAATCGTGCTGCAATATTTATTTCCAAGAAGAAGCCACCCAAAATTCCGGCTGGGGAATGTGTGATACTGGCCACATCATCTCTGTATAAGTTGAATGGCGTCTCTGCCTGTGTATGTGGGCGTGAGGCCGTCGGGTTGACCCAGGTCCCATTCAGACTGTAGCGCCACGGGATAAGGGGTGGTCATTGATATTACTTAAATAAATGAGCCAAAAATTGATCCTTGCGCCACTACATCTAAACCATTTCCAAATCTGAATTGTGCTTTATGATGGGAAGCATTTATCCCAAGTGTCTATATCTGTTAAGGATGCGATATCAATTAACAGACATGCAAATCGTTATTTAATTATATCTCAATTTATCATAATTACATAGCTAATACCGTCAAAAGCTTTGGATATATTTGTATAAGAAAAGATATGCATTTTTTTTAGTGCTGGTAGGATTTCATTTATAAATAAGTAGTTGCATTTTTAGTTGAAATACATTTCGCGAATCCCAGCTGTTGCTTTACTGGAATATTTTGGGATTCAGAATATTGAATGATCTGTTAATATAAATGGAAACACGTGCTATGTTTATCACTCTTCTTACGCAATTACTTAATAATGATGTGTTTAAGTATTTATGGAATTACTCCAGCTCCAGTTTTTAAAGTTTAGTTATATATAATCGTTTTCGAGCGAGGTAGCGCCGCGGTAACAATTGCGACTCGCATTTGGTAGATCCCATGTTCGATTCCTGGTGACCGCCCACTCTGACGGTTTTTCTGTTCGAAAAGGCGAATGCTGGGATGGTATTGTCCGTCACGGATCTCCCCTCTCCTCCATTTCCTCTCATTTCATCTCAAAGGTTGACTCCGGGATTGTGCATCGGTAGGCGGCAGACAGATGGCGCAGGGGCTAGCGATTTGGAACTCCTCTGTCTCGTCAGATGGCAGCCGTTGGAGCCTCCACTGTCGAGCTTTCCCCGTCACCGCTAGAGAAAAGGTTATGGTGCTCCGGTGGCTTGGAAGTGATGGCACCGAGCGCTCCCCGACCTGTAACTATTAGAGAACTCTGCGTCTCTGCCGCCTGAGTCGGCCGGTCATGTAGCCCATACGTCTCCTGCGGTTCCTGCATCCCATCCGTTCCTCCCAGAGGTGTGAACACAAAAGATCATTTGCGGGTCGTCGACGTGCTCTCCTCCGTCAACTAACCCTAATCCTACATATACCGTATGATGTTTCTATGGATCACAAGTATTTATATATCCTTTTCAAGCATAAAATATTGCATAATTTAATCCTTCAAATGTCTGTTTCAATAAATTCAATTTTAAACGTATTTCTAAATGATTTACTTAAATCTCTTCAGCATTTATCAAATCCTTAAAGAGAAAATGCGTCATTTTTCTGAACTTATTAATAAGTTTTGAAAAAGGACACTGGTGATATATACAATGATATATTTGAGAAAGGAATTATGGGTAGGAAACTTTCCAGGCCTAAGTTTAGTATACCTCCTGTTCATTTTCCATTATGACTAAAGAAAACCTGGTAAAACTCCTTCAGGGACGGCGGTCCTGACAGTATTTGAATCGTGGACCTCCCGTTCACGAGTCCGTGTATTAACGACATCGGCCACCCGTATCCTTATCTATAAGTTACAAACGTTACAAACACTCGATAAAAAGTTATATATGTAATTGAATAGAGTTGGCACGGTTTAAGAGGTTGAAATATGTATGTTCTAATGGGTATTCATTATGCCCCTGTAATTCAATTGGGAGGGAATTAAAGCTCATTTTGCTGATATGTACCTACCACTTTAACACACGTAAAATATTTAGAGAATCTGGCACCGTGAGATCGTAGCTAGGGTTCCTATCAAACATTAGACCTAGGAATTTCATCTCGCCGGAAAGCGGAAGTACGTCAGAGATGATACGAGCGATGTGGGAGGAAACATCCAGCGGCGTCACAACTTCTGTATTCCCAGCACAAAAGCTCAGCCGTTCGTTGCGTATCGGTTGAGGAAATATTGCAAAAAGGACTGTATATTTATGAACAGTTATGATGGCAAAGTCTCCACTATGTGCCACATCTCTTATAATGTCTCGTTTAAGAATCGGTGCGTAATAAAATCACGAATTTTAGTAAGTTTGGGGAGATTAATAAATTTGATAATAATTTGAATTTTGAAATGTGCGTAGAAATTGATTATTAGAAGTAATGCTAAATCATTAATTAAGCTCCCTCTATAATTTTATTTATTACTATTCAATGTGTAAATATTCTTCTTCACCAAGGATTAAACCTTTCCTTAGGCTTGTTGCGTGATCCAAATATTTAATTAATTCATTTATCCATCGTTTCTTGGGGCTTCTGACATTTCGTTTTCCTTTAGGTATGTAATAGAATATTTTCTTTGGATAACGTTCCTGATTCATTCTCAGCACGTGTTCTAGCCACTTTTGTCTTTTCTACGCTATTTCTTCATTTAGGTTAAAGAGCCTTAATTGTTTTCTTATGTCATCATTCTTTCTTCTATCTCTTCTAGTGACTCCTAATACTGTTCTTAAAATTCTCATTTCCGCTGCCTGTAATCTGCTTTTATCTCTATTTGTCATTGTCCACGTTTCGCTACTATATAGAGCAACTGGAACCGCCATGGCTTTATAGAACTGCATCATCGTATCTTTTCTCACTTTATTTTTTAAAATTCTTTTAATTGTTCCACATATTTTTGAAAAACTTTCTATTTCAGTTCTAAAATCTGCTTCTTTAATATATGATACTGAAGATCCTAAAAATTTAAATGTGTTAACTTGTTCAATTATATTATATGTGTAAACATTATACGTTCTAATTAGGATTTACCTCAGATATACAATGATCAAAAATTTTGGGCAAAACAAATGCAGCTTAAAAATCCCTGTATAACGCTGAAACATTACTTTCAGAATCGATTCACTCCACATTCGGGTATTACATTGTTTTCAACTGCTGCTAAGAATTTATTGAAAAACATGCTCACAAGCAACTAAGCAGTACGATTTGCTTAAGAAATTGCCGCCAGAAAGTAGTTTTTAGTCTTTTCGGAAGCTTTATCTAAATCAGCATCTGCTTCACATCATATACTTGATTTATCACTTATTTCCTTAGTCATTAGAAACAATCTCGCACTGAACAGCTTTGTTTACAACTTAAATTCTCTGGCCCTGGGAATTACACACGCGTTGGCATACTCAGTTGCAGGCATATCATTGTAGCACGGTACTGCTGCTTCAGTGACCTTTCGTTTTCAGGTAGAGCACCGCGTATTATTACAATTTCCAGGTGTGCTCCTTCACTTCAAACTGTCAAACTTCAATATTTACATTCTCTATAACTGCATAGTAGGTAGAGAAGGTATTGCATTCTATCAAAAAATTCGATAACTATATTTCAACGGAAATACATGTTTTAAGGCCCCTATGAATCCAAAAAAGCATTTGTAGAAAAATGGTCTGTGCCTCTGTGAACAGCATAACTCGAAAACGAAAAGTAAGATAAATACTAAAGCTGGTATTTGGTTTCAGTATCTTTGTAAGATCCGGCACGAAGATTTTCAAGAAAAGCTCCGGACCCAAACTAACCTTTACATGGAACATGTTTCGAAATTTATGATTTTCTAAAACAGAGCCGTAACAATTTTGATTAATATACTTATATTAAAGATATTTACATTACAAGTCAAATGTACATGTATCTTAAATTTTCTGGGAATAGCCTGTAAAGTCCATTTCATTCGGAAGAAATTCTAAATAATCTTGTATAACTGGTAAACGTTAAGCCATAGACGAAAACGTACTACACGAAAAATGTAGATCTCTTTAAAACACACAATTTATTTCAAATAACCTTTCTCTGGCATCAGCCATTTCCGAGATATCTGTTATTAATGTTTCGAATTTTTCAGTACTTTTGTCCTTTTATAAACGTCCTTTCGATATTCAGTTGTTTCTGGCGATGTCATGGAAAGAGTATGGAATTTTAAGGCTAGTACATAGCGTTCCAGTTCTAAAATATTTAACTATCACAATTCTCTCTGTACGAGTATCTATAACTAAATGTGTAATGCCAGTATTTCCGGAAACATTTATCTCGATTAAAGTGAAGTAGACAGGAAAATAAACTTTCGCAAGAATAATTTGTGTATCCAGTAATAAGCGATGAAAGGTAGAAAAAGTCATGTGAATGTAACACATCCGATTTTTCTATAGTAATGCATAAAGAGAAGATGAAATAGTATCGTGCATAAAAATTTGTTGTTCAAACGTGAATTGATGAGCAGGCATCACAGTGGACTAACAACAAAAATTAATAGTGTTAAGCAAATCACACTGAATAAACTTTCACCTTTGAGGTACACAATGTCAACTCTCTTTACAACAAAACAACACAAGGCAGCGACTGAAACACAACTGATAAAAGCGACCTTGAACGCGCCATGTGACGCCAGTTGCGCATCGGAAAAATACCGAGGTCACTGCAATACAGCATGTTATGCATTTAGCTGCTCTGCAGCCTCACCTTAAAACGCGCCTACTGTACTATTGAATATGGAAGAAGCAGTTGCACACACAGGGGAAGATGGAATTCCGCATAGGTGATTCGGAGATTGGTTGCGGGCTATTAAGCTGTATGTTTGATAAAGGAGATTGTGCATTACGTGAATTATGAGACTAATGCCATTCGATTCTGTTAAATTTCACAGAAATACCCAGCGGACGAAGCATCTTAATCTAAATGTGTTATAAACAGGGAAAGGGGTTTTAGTAAGTAAACCATCAAGTTAGGAACGCATCGAATGCTGGTGGCCAGGGAAGGTGGAAGCGACTACGATCTTGCAGTGTTCTCTGTAAACAAATAATGAGCAGTTGAAGGCACTACACCCCGCTTCGAAAGTAGGTAAATCAGGATTAAGGAAGAAAGAAAGAAATGTATGCTTAGTTATTGATAATTTGCAATTGGTTTATGAAAACTACGAAGCAGGCATTTCAAAAGTTTAACATTTTTTAAAGCAATATCCACTATCATTAGTGTATGACACAGATACTCAAAAAATTCTGATGTATAGTTTGGGACTGAGGAGGGTGAAAGTCTACTTTCCTCATTGTTCCTTTCTAATAATGCACATGTTCCTCGCGTTTCATTGGATTGCATGTTGTTTAACACGATGTATAAAATTCTTTTGAGATCTATGTTACATCTTGCGGTTTTGCCATTTATGCTGAAGTGTTCCCTGCCACATTCCGCCATAAATTGTGCTAGTTCTGATGTATAAACGCCTCTCTGCTTTAGGCATATTACCACAGTTCTGTACTTGTGCATATTATGCGGCGAATAAATGGAGCAATTGAACGAAACCGGCTTTGAGGGGGGGGGGGGAGTGTGTCCTTCACAGTACCTGCCGTTACCTACACTCCGTGCGGTAACAGGATTGCCCCTCTGCCTGGTTATAAACCACAAGAAATAAAAGTAAGTGCTGCACAAATCATCTTCTTTCTGCCTTTCATGGTTTAGGGCATTGGCCCGTTTTGCATCACACTTCCATCTTAACATACGTCTGCCTATATGACCTTATCCCTTTATAATCTAGCATCTTTCTCGGTAGGCTGCTTGTATTTATTCTATTAATATGAGCTTTCCATTTCTATGTTGTTTTATAGTTTCTCCTATTGGAGTAATCTGTAGGTATTGTCTTATTTTTTTATCGGCCAATCTACCCCACCTTATTACTTCCTTGGCAGATGTCAGAATCTCATCTCTGCCACATGAATGAGGCTATTTCCTTCTGTTTTAAAACCTAATAATATTACTAGGAAGACCATGATTTTATAGAATTTAAGCTGTTTTTTTCCATTCTTGTGTTTTTTAAGTTTCTTATTGTTCCTCGCATATGTTGAGACCTATGTATCTTATTATACATACCAATATCATATTTATAACTTATATCACAGTCAAAAAAGGTTAAAACACTTTTTCAATTATTTTATCTTGTATTACTTGTTTTTCTCTTATAGGCTGTTTTCATAAGAACTTTGTTTCTCTTAACATGAACTGAAAATGGTTTCCTGATTTATGAAAATAACGTCTACGTATACAATACACTTGGATTTATTTATGGTCGAATTGTATTCCTTTCCAATTTTCATTTTTTCATGTTATTATGGCATCGCTAATATGTATACTAAAAGACGTAGATGATAAACTACACCCTTATCTAAAACTTCTGTTTGTTAATATGCATTTATTTATAACATTACTTTCTTTATTATTATTATTATTATTATTATTATTATTATTATTATTATTATTATTATTATTATTATAACTACTACTATTATTTGTGATACAACACTCCAATATCGAGCTGGAAGGATCAGACGTCTGTGGCCCACATTCCGGAGGTCGTAGGTTCGATTTCCGCTGCCGATATTCCTGACTCATAGCTTTTTTCGGGATTTACCCGGGTCACTAAGGGAATGCTGGAAAGATTCATTACATTCCCCGAATTTCCTGCGCCTCCATTTCACCTAAATTCTCATTTCACTTCACTTTTCATCTGAATGGACTGTTTAATGTGTCGTCTCGGCGTTGCATGGCAGAGGAAAAGGATGCTCTATGTAAGCCTTCGTTTCCCGTAATGGAGGCGTTCTCTCAGCCTCGGGCTCCTAGTGGGATGAATAAGCCCACAGGGGGAGGGGAGCCGATTGCACCAGCTCTCATTCCAGGGAGTTTCAATCTGTAAAAGTTAGGGACCCTGCCCTCTGCCCTTCATGTCTCCTGGTCCGTCCAACCTCTTGCCTCCGCTCATCTCACGCCTCCCTCCCGGGGGCACCCCATCAAGGACTTCAGGCAAAATAATCTTGGAGGTCGAGGTGATAAGTTCCCCTCCGCATTCAGTCTAGCACTAGTCCTAACACTCTAATACTGTTAATTACATGTTCCGGATACCTTTTATTCTCCATTACGTTTTATAACTTTTCTCGTTTAATACGATCAAAAGCCTTTTACGAATCTATAAATGCAGTAAACGCCGGGAAATCATATTCATCCTTCTTTTCATTTATTCCTTTAATAATAGATATATTATCCATACACAACCGTCGCTTCTGAAACCGCACAAATGCTTGATAGCAATATGCACAACGTGGTAAACAACAAAAGATTTGACTTCCAGTAAATGGAAGTTCAATGAATTGAGGATGATAACGCTGTTATCTAAGTTCATTGTACGTTTTCAGGGATTTAGGTCATAACTTCCTCTCGTTATCTTCTGGCGATGTATTGGTTTTCTATATTCAGACCATGTACACTGACGTGCATAAAAAGTGGCCCATTACTCTAGATTGCAATAGTGGCTTTCTCTAGTAAGGTTTCCACCTTCAGGTAACCATGCTTTGACTACACCCAGCCGATATCAGTTCTCTATGTGACTGGCCTAGTATTCATGAACATATTAACGAATCAATGAACGTCATAATCGGTGTGAAATGAAGGGGTGGTTCGTATACCACCGCTATGAAAAGCTTTCGCTTAGATTCATACACAAGCAAAGGCTGAACCAATACAACATAATTCGGCCTTCTAGAGGAAGGACTGAAAAATTATTTGCATGTGCCAATAAACTGAATGACAGCTACAGTATTTATACGAGAGTTTTCATTAGGGACATGAAGAGGAGGAGAAAATGTTTTTTTTTGGATTATATTTTATTTTTTCTCCTAAATTCAAGGAAGCATGCCTTAATGGTATTCCGCTAGTGAGAATACGAAAAACTAGTTTGTAACGTTACCCTTTGGCAGTTGGGCCATATTTTGGGGGAAATTAAATTAAATTGAACTTTATTTATGGACGCTCATTAACTACTATGGTTTTAGCGTCCCGTTCTATATTGGGCGTGAAAGACCGGTAATTTTGCTCAGAGGCCTCTTTATCAGGCTTGAGGTCTTTTACGTGCCGTAAATCTACGACATGGGACCACCGGATTTACTTCCCTTCCGAAGGAAGCCGTGCTAAGGATTTTTACGCCCCTCCCCCGGGTTTGAACCCGCGGCCTTGGGAACTAGAGGCTAGCACGGTACCACTAGTCCACGGAGGGCGACTATTTTGGGGGAGAAAATGTACCCTCCCAATCTAGTGACTAAAAGTATAGGAGGCCACGATAGGAGGGTGGGGCTAGATCTGCTATTATCAACATAATAGCTGCATTCTTTTATTATCCACTTTATATGTACGTCAGTATATCTTAAACAATGTCTAGTCCACGTTTACTTTTAATCAGGAGTTTCGTTCCAGAAACGTTTCTGGAAGGTCGACATTGTTCGCCACTAGAATGTGTGTACTCAATAATGGATTTTAAGACAATAAACACTTGCTGTTTTACAGTCATGATAGCTGGTCGAATAGTCCACAACGTACAAGAGGGCTGTTTACATATTCTACTCGTTTAACAGTCCATTACACTGGTGTATAGGGTAAATTATCTATCAATTATCCTCAGCAGCTGCCCCATTACTTGTGCATGTGTGTGGTTTGTGTGTGCCTGGGCGAGAGGGAGGGAGAGAGAGAGAGAAACATGGGACTATATATATTAAGCTGCAGAGATTGTTGTATTCTGTTAATGCATAGGAAATGTACCAAACTGTGTTCTAATAGGCAAACAACACCCAATTTCACACAAATTAGTGATATAACATGCGGCCGTTTCTCTCAGGCAGATTTCATGTCTAGGCCCAACACGCAGTCATTAACAAGTTTGTGTTCTACTGTGCGGTCCAAATCTTTTGACGTTTCGTTTCACCCAATACGGAGTGGCCGCGCGGTTGACAAACCTCACTTCGCTTCGTCAGAACGTTACGCGTTTGTTATAAATACTAACGCAATGTTCACTTAAACACTACAGAAACGAGAATAGACACGATAATACAAATGTAATACACAAATAGAGAAATAAAAAAAAACCTACCTTTCCATGCGTCCTTTGTTATTCAACTGACACAACTAACGGAATACCCGCATCGCCCTCGATATCACGTTTATCATAAAATTAAAAAACACTGCGCCATACATCTTATTCGAACGTCCAGGTTTGTCACTCTCTTAGGTAAGCGTATATGCTTTCTCGGCGATGTACATAACTTTGCTTCCCTACACACACGTGAAAGGTTGATGTACGTATTGAACACGCCTCAGCCGGAAATTCTTGACATTTCGACAAGTTAAGAGTTTTGCGGTTTTCTTTGTTGGCATACTTTTTAAACAAATTATACACACTGAAGACAACAGCCCTAACCTTACTGCTATATCCACTGGTACTACAAGGCTTACTAAGTGACATTTTTATGAAAGAGTTAACTTTATAAACCCTAGGACAAACCTATCATTGTAAGAATTAGGCCACAAGCGTGCTATAAAAAGTACACCAGCAGTGGTTTTGCTTTATCAGTGTTTGTTTTAACCTTGAGTATCCCATCAATGGTGTAATGAATTCTATTGCTGATGAATCATCGAGAATGTGATACCACTTGCTGATTAGGTTCTGTTGGCTTACGCTTTATATGGATTATTATTATTATTATTATTATTATTATTATTATTATTATTAATAATAATTTATTTATTTGTATATTTATTTTGGGTAGTGCATTCCAAGTAACGAGGTGCTGAATGTTCTAAGAAGCATAACACGCTCTTTTCACCTAACGGATACGTGCTTGATTCTGGGACTCTTCATCATGCAGAAGTAAGCATAATAACCATTAAAATGCACTTAATTATTGGTTTGCCAATGGTATTATTCTGTGAAACAAAACCATACATGACGTTAAAAAAACGTCATGTATGGTTTTGTAGAGCTGCGCCAGAGGGCTTCGAAATGATTTTTCATGACGAGCTTGTAGCTGTATTAGAAAACCTAGTGGAATAGCTTTCTAAATTTATTTAGGACTGGGAGAATTGCACATTATTATCTGATAATTACGTCTATTACATAACAATATATAAAGTAACTACGACAGCAATGGATTTATTACTACTACAAGTATGACTACGACTATAAGTCTCCGTTTAAACGTCACGAAAGATAAACTATAAATTAATGGCGAACTATTGCGTGTAAAAACATTATTCTTTTTTGTGCTTGTTCAGGAAAATGTCGCCTTTTATACTAACTACTTGTTGCTTTTCTGAAATAAGAAATACGCATGCGCGCCCATGATATTCCAATTAGAGTTTTACCAGTGGCGAGCTGTACTGTACGTATGAGGCAACGCCGCACTGCTACTATTCGCTACGCCTGAAACGGCAAGAGATTTGGACCGTATAATAGAGCACAACGTCGACTGTTTTGTACGCGGCTTCTAAAACAGAATAAGAACTATTGCTTCGACCTAAAACCTGATACTGTGAATGCTGCATAAATGCAAGTTTATGATTAGCATTATTTAAACGGATGGATCATACCACACAATGAATGATGTATGAAAAATTAAGGAAATGAGTTTTGGAATCTAAAGTGTTAAAGCTATCTGGTATTCGTCCTAAAATGAGGAAAAAACTAGCAGTGTTGCCAAGAAATGCTTGCTGGGGTTGTAACAATTAAGTTTAAATGTTCCTCCTTCGTATCAAAAATAAGAACCTTCAATTCGAATACCAACTAAGCTTCCATTACTTAAAACTGAATGGTTTCCTAGTGAAACAAATTTATTATAGTGATTTATCACATAACTTATTACTATATGTTTAATGACGTTTAAATAGTGGGATGGAGTGGCTTATTTCTCACGAAGCTTTAACTGCGGGGGTACACAAAACGTTGAACTCGTGACGCGCGTGACGCGTACAGTGGAAAACAGCCAGCAGTCTTTCACTATCGTGTGTCTTTACTCCTCACTTGCCTCATATCAAGTAAACACTTACCTGCTTGGAAGAGCTTCCCCACTCACTGAAAAGACAATTCTCAATCACAAGAAGGGATAAATCTAATCACTTCCTCTTCGAATCACGCATTCGCAATCTTTTTATGAAAGTTTCTAGCAATCCTATGCGGTTCTTTATGCATTTTATTTCCTTCCCTACTACTAACATATATTAAGTAAAACAGTCTTGCATTCCACCAAAAAATTCTTTAACGAGATATAACGGAGATAATAATAATGATAATAAATTTTAGAAAAAAATTGCGTATGTGTATGTGTGTGTATGTGTGAGGACAGCATAACTGAAAAACGAAAGGTCAGTTAAACACCAAACCTTACATAGAATGTTGTGCATTTTTTGGATTTCCTCAAAAATTGTTCAAACTATTTTGATTAAATACCATAATATGTTTTAGATATTGTCTCTTCACTCTGAATGGTTTATGTATAATTGGTAAACCGCAAAATCTTACCACTCATAAAAATGAAATTATGATTAAAGGACACAATTTATGTAAACTAAGAATTTTAGTAGCGTTAACTAGCTCTGAGATCTTCTTTGTTACCAATTTGAAGTTTCAAATACTTATAATTTTTACTGTCTTTACTGCTTACCTATAGTAAGTAGAGGAAGTATTGCATTCCACTAAGCAATTGAATAACGAGATTTCATTGGAAATACGCGTTTTTAGAAATAAGTCCGTGTGTGTGTGTGTGTGTGTGTGTGTTTGTCGGTGAACACCGTAACTCGAAAACAAGTCAGTTAAATAACAAACTTGGTATTTATGTAAGGCATCTTCCAAATTTGTGACACAAAGATTTACAACCTACCATTTACGTGGAATATTATTCTTTTTTTTTATTTCCTCAAAAATAGCTCTAATGCTTTTTATTAAAGTACCATATGTTTTAGAAGTTTGCACGTCAAACACAATGTATATCTTGAACTTTCTGCGGATAGGTTCTTCATTCTGAATGTTTTTGCATAATTGGTAAACCGTTAGAGTGCTACCTGCCATATTCTCGTTCGATTTCACTACAAAAATGATTACAATAAAATTTGCTTCAAAAGGAAACAACGAGACTTTGGAAGCGTATTAAACACTGCAGATGTCACTACAACTATCCTTCATCAAATATATGACCAAGAAAAGATAGCGATGACCAATAGTTAGACTGGGTCCCAGGGATGTTGAGTATGGAAACGCCAGAAGTAAGGTTTGCCACAGAGATTGCAGTATAACCTTGCATTAATATATTTGATGCGCTAATAATAACATATAAATCTTGTAAAAACAATAAATCAATATAATATATTATGGTGATGGAAGTTAAGTTGGCAGCGCCAGTCCAAAAGTGATGACCTAAATACGGGCGTTATTTCCATGCAGATATGTAATTTCAATTATGCCAATAGAGTAGTTGATCGGTTCACAAATTACGATAAACTGATCAGCAATAAGCTGATAGTATAAAGATGACAATTTGGTTGGCACGTGATGTCCGAGAGTAATAACTTTAAATGCCCGTGCCAAATATACTCATGGCAATTACTAAACAGTTATGTCAATAAATAGCGCAAACCATACAAGCATAAAATGAAACGATTGTATAGAACAGGAACTATTACAATTAAAAATAAAATCTGATGTGTTACACACACATGACTTTCTCTACTATTGTACAAGCTATTTTTACAAACGCTTATTCTCCATCTACTTTATATTAATTGAGATAAACATTTGCAGACTCTATCTTATTGCTAATTTTCTTGTAGATGTAAGGGGAATATATATTTACAAAGGCAGTATAGAAATACAGTAGCCTTTAAGCACATACATATCTCTTAATAGCTGGTTGCTAGGTGCAGAACCATTCCCTTTGCCACAGATTAATACTCTTTGCATATCCAAGACAAATAGATGAATAACGAATTCCCATTTGAGAAAATAAGTATTGAAAAATTTAAGGGAATAACAAGCAATATCTCGAAAATGGTTCACTCAACAAAAAAAAATGTAAATGACATGCATTGTGTATTTTAACGCGATCTACATTTTTTGTGTAGTGAAATTTTGTCTATCTCTTATGGTTGACCAGTTATGCAAAAGTCGTTCACAATGAAGAATACTTTTGCAGACATTCCCAGAAAATTCAAGATATACATTTTATTTGTCATAAAAATATCTTAAACATATGATATTTTAATCAAAATCGTTAGAGCCATTTTTGAGAAAATTAAAAATTTCGAAAAATTTTCCATGTAAAGGGTAATCTGGGGTGGAGGGATTTTCTTGAAAACCTTCGTGTCGCATCGCTGGAAGATGCTGAACCTAAAATACCAAGTTTGGTGTTTATCCGACCTTTCGTTTCTGAGTTATGCTGTTCACAGACACACACACACAGACACACACGGACATGTTTCCAAAAATGCTTTTTTTTTTGGATTTAGGGGGTCTCAAAACATATTTCCAGTGAAATCTCGGTATTGAATTTTTGGGTGGAATACAATACTTCCCCTACTTACTGTACGTGGTAGAGAAAGTAATAACCATACAAGCCATCTAACTTGAGTAATCATTCACACACACACATAATAAATTGAATGCAATTACTCATATGAGTCACTAACAGATTTGCTTCAATTGGAAGGAGCCGAGTAATGTTCACAGCGTCTAAATCTAGATCCGCAGGTCGTGCCAAACAAAAGCAGAGAGCAACAGCCAATGAGGGTTGAAGACGTTGAAGTGACTTGCTGAGTCAACATGACAAACCCAAATTTCCTCGGCGTAAAAAAATAAAACGCAGGACAGGCTTGCCAAGGGACGTAAATATATGCAACGGATCTGTTTATAAGAGAAAGACAAAATGTTACTGTAAAAACATTTGCATCTAAAGCACACAATTTCTCAAAATAAACATTTTTGTGGCGTAAACCAGTTCTGAGATATTCTTCGTTTTTGGATTTAATTTTCAAATAGTTATACTTCTTTCAAGAGGTATGTCACAATTCGTTTTCTCTCGTGGTCATATAAAGAGCATTGATTTTCAAAGCCATCACATAGGGACTCGTTTTTTTTTTAGAAATCTTGACTGTTGCTTTAATTTACTGTATTAATATTTTTACTTTCTTACTACGTATAGTAAGTAGGGGAAGTATTACATTCCACCCAAAAATTCGATACCGAGATTTCACCGGAAATACATGTTTTGAGGCCGCTGAATAAAAAAATTCATTTTTAGAAAAATGCTCTGTGCGTGTGTCTGTGAACAGCATAACTCAACAGCGAAAAGTCGGATAACTACCAAACTTGGAATTTAGGCTCAGTATTTTTCAAAGATGCGACAAGAGGATTTTGAATAAAATCCCCCCACTCCAGTCTACCCTTTACATCGAAAATGTTTCGAAAATTTTGATTGTCTCAAAAATGACTAACGATTTTGATTAAAATATCATATGTTTAAATACTTTCATTGCAAATAAAATGTATATCCTGAATTTTCTGGAAATGTCCGCGAAAGTCGTCTTCATTCTGAATGAATTTTGCATAAATGGTAAACCGTAAGAGATAGACAAAATTTTAGTACACAAAAACGTAGATCTCGTCAAAACACACAATTTATGTCATATACATTTTTTTGTTGAGTGAACCGTTTTCAAGATATTCCTTGTAATTTGTTTGAATTTTACAATACTTATACTTTTTCTCAAATGAGAATTCGTTATTCATCTTTTTATAACTTGGACATACAAAGAGAATGGAATACTCCACATAGCAACCATCTCTTAAAAGATTTGACTATCGCTTAAAGACTACCATATTCCCCTTGCATCTATAAGAAAATTAGCAATTAGATAGTTTCTGCAAACTTTTATATCGATTAACATGAAGTAGATGGAGTATAGGAGTTTCTAAAAATAGTTTGTACAAGAGTAGAGAAAGTCATGTAAGTGTAACACTAAGATTTTTATTTCTATTTCTTTATTGTTCTATTTATACCACATCTTTAACTACAATTGTCATAGCGGCGGCCTCCTACCTTTGGAACATATTGCCTCTCAGCAATAGTGCTAACTCCTATACATTGTCATTGGATTTCTGTCTTTGCATTTTATATACTAGATCACACACACACACACACACACACACACACACACACACACACACACACACACACATTCGCACTCTCGTTCATACTTCCAGACTCTGGGAAGGATACGGAATAGTCTCAGCTAGAGGAAAATTCCCACCCCCGGAAATCGAACCCGGGACCCCTCGCACAGCAGGCAGGTCCTCTAACTATCTAGCTAAGGGGCCAACTGTATTAATCTTATAGCTACAACGAATTGTGTAAATGTTTAAGATTTATCCAAGATTATGTAAGAAGAGCGAACAGAGAAAGTCATGTGAATGTAATACATCAGAGTTTTTAAAAATTTGCTTTTATTTATTTTCTGTAGCTCTTGTAGGGGCTATCTCTATACACTCTATACACTCCAGAACTTTGAAATGCTGATATGCACCTTCGTTATAAACCATCGATTATCTCTCTACGTTGCATACCTGTTATAATTCAGTAACGGGCATGTTGCTTTATTTATAACTCCAGACTTGCAGCTGCAAATTGATGCCTAATCATCACATATTTTTAATTTTATTACCGCATCCTCGCAGATAACAGAATTAATAAATAATCAAACCTTTATTATTTGAGAATGATGGATTTGTTTGTTGAATTAAATAAATACGGTACTGACGATTACGAACAATACATTCATTCATTATCTGTTTACCCTCCTCTTGTATAGGACTTACACCCCCAGGACTTACAGGCGGGTGCCTGGGGTCAGAGGCCCGTCGAGGAGCAGACACTCATGGATCAGACAGAATATCCAGGATAGGTGATCAGCCCGATGAAGGAAGTATGGGATGTGGGTGAAATGAATGAAAGAAAAGGTGATGATGGAGCAGTTGGTGGAATGAACCCGCCCAGACGCCGCTTCGTCCACCACAAATCCCACATGCAGGTCCCTGGGATTGAACCCGGGCCGCCTCGGTGGGAGGCGAGCGGTTTAACCAGTCGGCCACGGCGCCTCCCCGAACAATACAGTATTACAATAATTCTTGAATTGATTTTAAAACCCCCTACGATTCCTAACAATCTTTTACAGTATTGATTCCGGGGGTCATACGCTTATCGGAACAATATGAATGTTCCTGTATTTAGAAAGATTCATATTGAGCCAACAGTGATTCGAGCTGGCCCACAGCGTGAGAGTCAAGAAAGCTAATTATACAGGGTATAGGGTATACCATATAAAGCAGAGGGACACCTCACGCACTGTAATCTACGCGAGATCTGTTGCGACTACAACCTCCCAGGAGGAAGGGATGAAGTGAAGGAGTCATAATAAGTTCAGGCAGACAGGGTACAGCGACACGCGGCAGTCCTTAACTGCTTCTCTCTCAAAGACCCTACCGCTACTGGAACTGTCCAGAGAAAACGATGAATGAACCGTTCTCACCCCACGAAACCTAGAAGCACACTTAATACATAATAAGGAAAACGGAATGAAAAGGAAATGAAGGAAAGGAAATCGTGCTAGATGAGAAATCACCCCAGCATTTCGCTAGCCGGCGTCAGAATTAGTACCATACTGGAATTGTTAGGAACCTGTCGTTACTAGTGCACATCGCTGTCCGATCTGGCCTACCGACCAGGGAAAACCTCGAAAAAGCAAAGGTCAGAATGGACGGTCCACGGAAATCCAACCCGGTATCCTCCAATGCGAGACTCTCACGTTAATTATATGGACAACTATGGTGGCTAAAATTGGTCTTAGGACACCTAAGTATTAAAAAAGCACGTTCGTAAGAAAGGTCAGCTTTAGAAGAGAAGATTAGATATGTGCGTGTGTGTGCGTGTGTCTGCAGGTGTGTATGAGAGACAACAACATAACTCAAAATAGAGGCTCCTATAAACACCAAATTTGGCACTGGCATCCTCGTAAAACACAAGAAGATAATTTCAAGGAATATTACCTACATCATAAAATTTATCATGGAAACCGTGTTACTACCGTCTTCTCAAAAGTGGACCTAACGATCTGAATAAAATATTATAACTTTTAAATAATCATATAACAAGCGAAGCAGTGTTTGATATTAGAACCATAGGTATCACGTCCAATCGTACACTATAGATCTGCAAAAACGACATTTTAACACTTGAAGATTCATTAATGTTTAAATACGGCTCCCTTTCACGTAATACTAAAGAAAAAACCACAGAGTGTAAGGGGCAGCATAAAGACACGGAGCACGCAGAAAATCTGAAGCAATGAAAGAACAGATAAATTATAGCACATTTAGCTATACAAAGGAGAATAGCTCAACTACAATTTGCACATACTTCTGTTTTAAGGCATTCGGAAATTAGTAACCTATTGAGATGTCTCCGGGGTAACGTGCGAGGCTCACATTCGGGAGCTCCTAGGTTCGATTCCAGTCTGGCCGGCCACGATGACAAAGGGTTTTTCGTGAATTCCCTTGAGTCGGAGGGCGAATGCTGGCATGATGCCCATTCTTCCACGAATTTCCTGTTGATCATTTCCTGTCCCCATAAGCTCCTTTCATCTGCTTTAGAGTTGTAGAACCAGGTGACTGCGGTTGGTGTATGTGACAGTACGGTGAAATTTGCTCTATGGAAAGATTCCTTCCTGGCGTTTGGTGGACTGCTGGGATTCCTTCCTGGGAGCTGTCTCGGTTGCCATGGAACCCCCGGTTTGGAGCTAGCCGGCGTCAGGATTGGTGCCATACTGGAATCGTTAGGGACCCCGTCGTTGTTAGCGCATATCGTCGTCCGGATCTGGTCGCCCTTCAGGTCTGCCCTTCATCCCTTCCTCCCAGGGTTCACGTTGAAACAAATAAGACCTCACTATAATCTACTTGCGGTGCTGTGCTCCAACTATTGCAGATCTCCAACTGCCTACTCCTAATGAAAAAATTTGGAAAAAATGAATATTTGCATACTGTTAAACATTTCGATTTCCAGAAAATGACAGCAAATATATACCGGTTGTAATATGGATAATACAATTCTAAGAACCTAAACAAATGATACAGGAACAATGTTCGTTACCTTTAAAGCCATTTACTTTACCTACTTCGCTGTTAATTCTGCTACCGTGACCTCGTAGCTCGTTCTGTTGTTTCGTGCGCCAGTTGTTCTAGTGATAAGCTATGAGAACGTTTTCTCAGGTATGCGTGGGCGTATTGTTAAAGGATAACACCAGCTTAAATTCACTGAGAAATTTAATGTGATCTAATACTTGAGTTTTTGAAGCGTGTTGCCGACCGTTTGAAGATAAAGAATGTGCTGATTACGAATCACAACACTCGAAATTGTAGCAACTGAATAATTATATCTGCCAATTTCTGCAGTATCAAAGTTACGGTTGGAAATAACTGTTTCCACAATAAAAGAAACCAATAGCTCATGGGCGAGACCTCTCGCAATAGCCGTGAAGTTTTACACAAGCGCGTCACTAGGCGCTTAAAATGTCATACAGCAGTACTAACAGAGACGGTACCAGAGTAATGAATGTACGCACGAACGATGTAAGTAACAGTGCCGGTACCAGAACAAGAGCAAATCTCTGATGTAAAATTGTACACCTTTATTACTTTTAGCTCCACCTGCATATTATTCCCCCTTCTAACTTTACATCTTGTCCGTGTCAACATCAAACTCTCTTCATGTGCGTCTCTGACTGTTACTATGGGGCTTGGCCAAAATCTCGGAAATACCTTTCACTTCTCTTTTTCGGAATTCTGGCCTACGTGAATGCAAACGTACTGAACTTATAACCTAACTAACTGAATTTTCAGAACCTTTAAGCTAATGTGTTCGCTACTTCGGCTGAAACTAATGACTTTCGCTAACCTGACTTCCTAATTTCCTTGTTCTTTCTGGACAAACATTTCAACCCAAAGTTACTACATTATACATTAATTTAATATACAGAGATTATTTATTGCAACTACTTCTCTATTTTACTATAATTTCTTTATTAAATTATTTATATATTCCCGTCAATAACTAAGGTATCAAAGATCATGCATTTATATTTGTGCACCGTACCTAATTATAATTAGAGGAGTTTCTTTACTTTAACTATGTAGGGTATGGTTTCGTGAAATTATCTTTCTAATAAATTTAATCAGAAATACCTTTGCAGCTCCTAGGAGTAGCCAGTTTTCTTTAAGCGATTTTTGTCCACAAGTCTGTAATATATCATTCAATGTGTATATTTAGCTAAAATATTTCGTATGATCTTATAAACGCATTAACAGTTTACGCAGTAACATACAATTTAAGTTCTTTTTCAATCACTTTGCCAAAGGTTAACCTTCTTCCCCTCAACATTTCACATTTGCATTAATGATTGCCCAGGATGACATGCCACGGCTGCCCCTGGTGGCGGATGTGGCGGATGGTCAGGGTACTCTGGGAATCCTTCCGGCTAGACCCAATAGACCAGTGCTGTGCGGTGCTCCATGCACATTGTGGATTACGAATGGATGAGTAGTTGCAGTGATGCACAAAAACGGCACCACAAGCACGCCATATTAAGGCAGATGTACACATGTTTAGTCCCTGCCGAAATTCAATGGGTACTTTTATTTCGACACAAAAATAAGTTCATATAGTTCAAATTTAAAACACTGAAATATTTGTATGTAAAGAAAACAGCTTTTTAAGCTATTTACCTAGTGTCGTGAGGCAAAACTAGTTTTACTTTCTCTACTACGTACATAATAATAAAGAAGGTAGCGCATTCCATTCTGTTGATTCGATTCTTGCCAATACTGTTGACATGAGCGTTTCTTCTTAATGTGATACAAGTATTGCATTTGGCTTCAACATTAGTGAAGATACAATAATTGCATGAAGAGATGCGATAAAATATGGTTTGTTGCTTGCCATAGTGTGTTGTTGACACGTTTTGAAACACTAGAGAAATCAATTTGATATGAATTTAAGCAATGCTGATCAAGTTCCTGTCTAACTTGAGACAGTATGTTCTGCGCAAATAAATATAAAATTATAACCATATGGAAAATAAATATTAATAGCAGTATGAATATTATTAAATAATACTGGGAAGTAAGTATTACACGTAAAGGTGAAAATGGGTTGAAAAGATAGTGTCAGTAGCAGACAGGAAACGGGAGTTGGGTTTTCCCTTATTCTAAGTGAGAAGAGAAGTACGCTTTGTTAGTGTACCGTTAGGTCGGCTGAAAAGCAGATGTATATAAAAAGGTCAATGCTCTCAAAGCCCCAGGCATCCAATAAGAAAGAAGGTAGAAATCATGTGAGAGTGCAATGGGGAGATAGGGAATTTGAAATAAAGAAACAGGAGAGGTTAATAGATACTTCTTCTTCGTGGTACCTCCTTGGAGGTTGTTCTGAAAACAACTGTGAGTGCCGATGGATAGGGACAATGGTATGAAGCACAGCAGTAAATAAATACGCGTGTATGGCGAGGTAATATCAGGAGTCGATTTTAAAACGGCGACGGGAAATAAACGAGCAGGAAAATGAAACAGTCGTATTAACCACCAACCCTAGATCCAAGATCCATGCAAGTCCCTGAGCTAGCATCGAACCCGGGACCATTCCTGCAAATTCCGTGCCGCCAAATTGGCGCATAGCACTTCCCAGGTTACGGCCGCAAACTTTACGTATAAGAGCGTTAAGTTTTCTTCGCTGCCATGACTATTTCCCGTTTCGACTGCTACGACTTACACGCTGAGGACTGCTTCGATAAGTAGAAACCGGTTCTTGGTCGATTTGAGGAAACTGTTGATTCTCTAGCTTAGAGTAAAACGGTATCTATAGTGTCAGTATAAGACGATGTTTCTAGATTATATGCAGTCGTGAACAAGAAATCCAGCAATGGTTGAACTTTTTTCCCAGAGACGTAACAATTTATTGGATGTGGTCTTCGGTCTATTATATTTTAACTGAAAAGTGACCACGACTGGACAAAACGCGGTAACAACGTAACGTAAGTCGGAAAGTGCACGTTTTTCAGCTGTCCGATATGAAGCATATCAGGAAGCTCTGCTGAGTTTTATGACGTGTAAGTTGGTTCCGTTGGTGCTAAAATATGAGACAACGGGTGTTAATGCACAGACACTGACTGTTAGAAATGGTTCTTCTACAACCCCATGGTGTGTGTTATAATGTATGTCTGGAGAAAACAATGAAAGAAAGTCGACTTCAGTAAGCAAGACGGAGTCTTTTAAGCACAGTAGAAGAAGAAATCATTATTATTTCGGTAATGAATTTTAATGCCTAATATTTGAAAGTCTCTCACACATGGTAATAGAATTCCATGATGGATAATATTACGTTTAATGAATGTGCCACTCCACAGGCGACAAACCCTAGATATTCTCTCTTCCTGTTAGTAATTTCCCGTATTTTTGCAATTATCCAATATGTTCTGCTAACGAACTTGATTACAATATAACTAAAGTGGAAATAAAGTAAAGCTTAACTTACATGAGAGTTGTTATAAGGTTTTGGGATCCAGAAACTTCATTGCGTACATCTACAGAATTAGAATCGTCGTCGTTTCTGGCGCTACTATATAGTCTATGACCTTCGGGGGATACGTCATTCCACCAAGAGATGGCTGTAGCCATTCTGAGATGGCGGCACCTAGCGATTAGAATAAAGTTTATTCTGAGGTTTTGATATTGTTTCATTACACGCACATCTGCAGTGTTTAATAAAAGCCAATTGAAGAAACAAAAACAACATACGATTCGTAGGTTACGAATAAGATCGATTGACGCTCATCCACCATGTCCTTCTGTGTATAGTGCTTGGAGTAATATGTAACAGATTTTTTTTCGCGGGCATTCTCTGCGGAGTACAGCAACTTGCCGCATTCTCTGTGGAGTACAGATACTATTTTCTATTCTTAATGAAGACTTTCTAAATTCTATTTAGTATTTTAGAAGTCTATGAACTGAAATTAGGAGTTGTTTTATAACTCATGTCCGTCAGAAAGAATAGGGGTTTTCAATGGTGTAAATATTATCAAAACCGTTGAATGGTTTTTCTTTCAGATTATCTTACTCACACAACTCTATGTCTCTCTCTCACAAACATGTACGCATACACATACACACATTTTTACTTTCTCTACTACGTATAGTAAGTAGGGGAAGTATTGCATTCCACCCTAAAATTCGATACCGAGATTTCACTGGAAATACATGTTTTGAGACCCCCTGATTAAAAAATAGCATTTTTGGAAACATGTCCGTGTGTGTGTGTGTGTCTGTGTGTGTTTGTGTGTCTGTGAACAGCATAACTCAGAAACGAAAAGCAGGATAAATATAAAGCCGGTTCAGTATCTTCCAGAGATGCGACACGAAGGTTTTCAAGAAAATCCCACAAACTCAGATTACACTTTACATGGAACATTTTTCGAAAATTTTAATTTTCTCAAAAATGGATCTAACGATTTTGATTAAAATATCATATGTTTAAGATATTTTCATGACAAATGAAATGTATATCTTGAATTTTCTGGGAATGTCTCCAAAAGTATTCTTCATTGTGAATGACTTTTGCAACTGGTAAACCATAAGAGATAGACAAAATTTTACTACACAAAAATGTAGATCGCGTTAAAATACACAATTTATATTCATAGATAACTAACCTATTTTCAATTTTTGATCCCTCCTCAAATTTTATAAACTTATCAATAAATTGATTTAGAATTTGAATCGGATTACTGTTATTTCCTTCCTAAAACATACTTTTTTTTGAATAAATTAGTGTTTTTTTGAAAGTTCGTATATTGGTACAATGGTTGACTTAATTAAATATTTTTGTTTGGTTGATTGAACTATTTTCGAGATATTGCTTGTTATTTCCTTAAATTTTCCAATACTTATACTTTTTCTCAAATTCGTTATTCAGTTTTTTTTTTGTCCCGGTAATGCAAAGAAAATGGAATTCTCCACATAGCAACCAGCTCTTAAAATATTTGACTATAGCTTAAAGCCTACCAATTCCCCTTGCATCTACAAGAAAATTAGCAATAAGATTAACATCTTGATTAACATGAAGCATATGGAGAATAAGCGTTTGTAAAAATAGTTTGTACAAGAGTGGAGAAAGTCATGTGAGTGTAACACATCAGATTTTTTATTTACAACATTATTATACATAACTAATTATCCGTGTCTTAAAGCCGGCTACGGCTTACAATGTCCCATATAGCGGAACACAAGAAATCTGAAAGCCCTTATGTCTGAATGATCCCCGGGCGAGGAGAGGTTCCGTTAATCCAATAACAGAATGGAGAACGCGGGAGAACCAAATCAGTTAATGCGACGTAATAAGCGCCTTTGTATGTAGACATTCGCCTGAAACCAGGGTTACTACCGCAAACGACAACGCCAATCCTTTGCTGTTCCCCCAACCTACAACAAAACAGAAACGCTAGAGGGAGACAGCGGTGAGAACGAGATAGATCTGAAGCTGGTCTAGATAAGTTAAGCTCATTCCTTTCTGGAAGCCTCTGAAAGGCAAGCTTTTCTAGAATAGCTGTTGGCATGTGTTGTTAAGGCAGTGTATTGTGAGAACAAAGACACGTATTGGCAAAGTTCAGGATTTTCTTTATGTGTAGAAGTGGATGCTACCATAAAACTGACTGCATCTACCTTTCTTCTAGATTTTTCCATCAACTGGTCGAGTCGGCCAGTTTAAGCTAAAAAATAACTATACCGGATATGTTTGCGGAAGATCAGGTTATTTACGCGGAATGTGAAACACTATTACTGAACCAAATTTAAATATTTCAACGAAAAAACTGCGCTTCTTGAAAAATACTCAGTAAGATCAAAATCGTATTGAACAATAAAATTATTAAACAAGTCAGCTTTAATTATTTAGGATGCCAGATATCATAAATGAAAACATATTTAAAAGAAAATTATAAATTTCAAAGTGGCCCGGAACCATTAGAAGAACATTACGGAATAAAACTAAAAAAGAAACAATGCTGAAATGTCATACAGTACTGGCAGTTGGCATGATAATATACGGTGCAGAAAATATGCAATTTTCTTAATTAAATATTCGTTATGTTATCGTCCCTCAATGCAGTATCGAAGATCCCTTTTTTCCTTTGTTTTGGGAAAAAAAGTTTTATGAATAAATCTATTAGGAAACAACTTCAGGAATTTTGATTTTAGGAAGAATGAACTTCAGGAAGAATCGATTAGAAAAAATACCGCTAACGTGAACTTGAGAAAAATTACTATTGAAACTTCTCATGCACAGGGATTTAATAGACGCAAACATTTAAATACGGCGTCCAAAATATGAGCTGCAATCGCCTTAAGACAATATAATTTTATAGACACGTATTTTAAAGTTTGTTGCACTTTTTGACCAAAACAACTAAAATAGCCTTCTCTTCTCCCGTAAACTACGTTACACATAAAACTGACGGATATGCTTCTTTATGCTGTTAAATATGTTCGTAATAATTTATGATACTTTATTACAAGTAAAATCCTGTAATAGGGCTTTCTACGTAGTCGTTTGTGGCATCCACTCTGTACCATACATGCATTTCTACTTGAATGAGAAGGTACGCCGAATAGTAAGTAGATTAGGACCAGTTATTAGAATACCTCAGGCTACATTGCCTTTTCATTGTCTCAAGACCCGACACAGCTGTCTGTGCATGGACTACACCCCATGTATGACGTCGCGTCCATTCCACCGGTCTAGTATTACATTAATTGCGTAACACAATCGCATGGGGCACAAGACTGTACATGCTGTCTAGAAAAATACCTGATCTGTAAACTTGACTTGCAGAATCGACCAGAAAATAACTATTTTATAATCACACTATAGAAAACACTATAAACATACACATAAAATAAAAAAAATACTCTGAATCACACAAACACATACACACACGCACACAAATGCTCAAGGACCACATAAACGAGATGTAAAGAACATCTACATAAACACCTTACCTCTTAGTACATGTATACCCAGTAATTATGTGCATAACCTTGGCCAGTTTTGACTGTTTAGAATCAAATCCCAGCATGCTGTCCTTTGTCTGTTGGAAGCCAAAAATATTTCCCGTAATACTTTTTTCTTAACACCCTCCGTCTGCACGCACGCTGCCAAAATATGCGTCCAGTCTTCCTGTTCCCCGCATAATGAGCAAATCCTCCTGCCAGCATCGTCAACAATCTTGCGAGCTTTCCACAATCCCAACCTAAGCCATGCTATGTTTCCTTACCCCTCCCAGTTTTTATTTCGTTTTGTAGCTCCAATGATGAGCTTTGTCCACATTCAGAGTATATTTCCTGCCTGTTTATATCACATAGTCGCCTTTTGACTTTTTTCACGTCACTGTATCTATTTTCATTAGCACTTTGCCAGATATTGTTTAAGCCAATCTTGATAATCCCCATTGTAACCCCGCCGCCCACCATTTTGGATGTTCTATGTTATTTTTTTGATTTCGATAACCTATTGATCTTAGAGTTGTTATGTCACCTTTAATTATTCGCAACCAGTACCTAACTATATTTAGTTTAGCAAATGCAGTATCTTCCCAGCATCCTACCTCACGAAGAAGCCTCACATATCCGCTCTCTCCCATCCCCACACTTCATTGTCGTATAGTAAGACCTAACAATTGCTTCATACATGGTTTGTCCCTCCGGTCTAACTATACAACAACGGGACAGGCAGTCATTGTCAACACGCACAGAGTTGTAAGAGGGACAGCCATGTCAGAAGTAAACACACACAAGTTGCTTGGATATGTGGATAAGTCCGGACGTGAATATTTCTCTATAAGAGGAACAAATATATTTTGCAACGTATGTCATGTACGGTTTAAAGGTCAGAGAAAGTTTTTCATCTAGAACCACTGTAAGTCTAAGCAACATATAGAAATTAAAGATATTTGGCAAAAATATAATTAAAAATAAGTAATTTACGAGCTCAAATACATAACTTTAGACAGCATTTAGTAAAGATCTTTACAAAATGATGGTATGTTGTAATATTCCCTTTCACAAGTTACAAAACGCTACTTTCAGGTCGTTTCTGCAGAAATATACCGGCAGAAACATTCCAACCCTGAGCAAAATGTATTTATCTCTTTGCTATGATGCTGACATAAACAACATTAGGAGATCTGTCGCAAAAAATAAAATATGGGTTTCGATAGACGAAACAATTGTGGAAGGGAGGTCTATAGGTTTGCTGTTTGCTGCTGGAATATATCTCCGGAGAAACTGCACAAAAATGCTTATTGACGACTAAAGTAAAACATTTCACAGCTGATACCCTGTTTGAGACTTCTATGACTATTTTGTGGCCTGATGGAATAAAAACAAATAATGTTATTCTGTTTGTGATGGATGTTGCACCGTATATGACAAAAGCAGCAGGCAAAATCCAGACTAGGTATCCAAAACTGATACATTTAAATTGCTTGGCTCATGGTTTACATAGAGTAGCTGAAGAAATTAGAGCGCCATTCCCTGATATTAGCAGTTTGATATCCAATATCAAGTAGGTATTTATAAAGCTGTCATCTAGCTTACATAAATTGAAGGAAATTATACCAGGAATTTCTTTGCCACCACAGCCCGTTATAACTCGGTTGTGAACTTGGCTGCAGGCGGTGTTGTACTATTGTGAACATTACAAGGAGCTGAGGGATGTAATAAATACATTTGATGATGAAGCGAATACAACAAAAAAAGCTACAAAGTCGTTGTTGTCGGAACCACTCAACGAAAATCTAGTGTATGTAGAACACGCTTACAGAGATGTTTCCACAACAGCAAATAGAGTAAAATCGTTAACTCTAGAAATATCCAGTGGACTCTAACTCGTTGAACATTTGTATCAAAGTACCCGTGCAGGAAATCCACATCCAAGTTTGGAAAGAGTTAAGAGGAAATTTGGAACCGTGTTGGAAAAAACAAGAAAAAAACAGCGAATTTTAAGTAATGTGCAAATTAAGATACATTTTCTCGGTTAACGAGAAGGAATCAGACAATACATATGTGCCACAGCTCATGTTTTCGCTTTGCACAGCTGACTTCTTGAGTTGTGGAACGACCGTTTTCTGAATACAAAGGATTTCTAAGTGATAAATGAAGAAGTTTTTGTTTTGACACTTTATAAAAACATAAAAGTTGTTTATTCTAATAAAATTGTGGAAACATAAATAAATGGGTCATAAAAGGAAACTGTTTAATCCTTTGTATTCTATTAATATATTTATAAGTACTTTGTATCAAAATGTGGGCCACTTTAATTATATTGCAAAAATATTGTCTATGGAGACAGTATTTGTAATACTTGAATAATTTCAATTGTATTATATAACAAGTAAATTCAATAACAGCCCGCCTTGAAACAATATGTATGTAATAATTATTTGAATTGTATGTAACAGTCATTGCAAATGCTTATGTTCATTGTAAACATGTTTTAATAATGTTATGTGAATACATTACATACTCTAATAATGCAAGAGCTGTGAGAATAATAAGTTTTAAGTTGCTAACAATGAGGTAATAATGAGGTAACCTTGTGGCAATAATGAATGAGTTTGAGAATTTGAATGTTACTAGTCATGATTAAAGCAACGATAACGTAATTTCTGTGACAGTTTAAAATTAGCCAATCAATAGCAAGGAAAATGTTTTAAGTAAAATGCAGATATTCTATTGGACTAGAATTAGACAATCAGAGACTTGAAATACCGAAGCTTACGGGTTTAACGGTTGAAATAGTGTTCAGTTGCTGGCAAACCTTGGTAGTGACCAGATGGAAGATGTGTTCCCTACAGAAATATTACGTGTGAATCGTAAAATATGGCTAAGCGTTAACTAAGTGAAAGTATTAAAGAATCTCACAGCTCTTAAAAAGTGTAGTGCTTTATTAAAAATGTGCAAAGGATAAAATAAAAAGAAGTGAATCTAAAATCTTAAATTCCGTGCATGTCTACAATTATTGTCGTACCGCACCCTGCCTAAGAAATACATGACTCTACAAACATTACTGACACAGCCAAGGCAAATTGAAACATAAAAATATATAGAAGCAGTTTTTCATAACAAAGTTAAATATTATAGTATAAAACTTGGAGTGTAACAACAAAATTACATCTTAAAATCAGCTTCTCGTACAAAGCAGCATATTGCGTAACAACAGTAACTATTACGTAATAAACAACTTCAAACCGACGCCCAAAGCGTGTTGCAAACTTCATAAACAAAGTAAACTCCAAGAACAAAACTACTTCAAATTGGCTTCCCAAACAGGAAGCTAATAACTTACGCTAAATAATTTACGTAAAAATATTACGTAAACAAACCACTGTCATTCAAATCAAGTTACAGCGCACTGTACCTATACAATGAGCGAATGAGTCATTATCTCCCCGGCCCTCCAAACCAAGGCATACCTACCTACACCTAACGTTCCAAGCGCAGGTAACCTGAGAAAGCGCACAATGAAGTTCGAGGTATTTATTCAGCCTTCCCTTGCCGGTAATTGTCAGAGGAAAGATATTCCCAAATAAATACCATAAATCTGACCTAATACATTATAAAGCATCTATAACTTATCAATAAGCAAAGCTTCTAAAACCCGCTTCAGCACATAAAACACACACACACACACAAAAACATTTGCTCCTTCCACCCAAGAAAATATGGTTCACAAATCACTTCTTTTTATTGTTTCATTTGTTATTTTTAACCTCTATAGCCATATACTAAACTTTGGCTTTAGGCACAACCAGTGGTGTTTGTAATTCCTCTATAATTTTTTTCTAACGTTGCTTTTATTCATTTACATTATAAACACTCTCATATGCACACTTGCAGATTATATGGGAAAAGGGAATAATTCTAATCACAGAAAAATCCCCTCTTTCCAGCTGGGAATCGAACCAGGGACCTCTGAATTGATAATCTATAAGCTGACCACCCAACCACAGAAGCGGCATTAAAATGTTATTACGAATAATGAGGTTTTTGTCACAGTTAACATTGGTTTCAGTAGATACTTTCACAGACATATTCAAAGAACATTTTAGACTTTGGCTTTTCTATAAACAGTAGATATTCTCTTTATGTTTATACAGTTAATACAGCATAACCAGACATGAATATTTGGACTTATCGACCGTAATAACCGTGACTTCTAGGAAATACTAGTTCACCGTTATTCCCTAGCAGATAAGCATATTCATCACCCATCACAGTCAGCTGCTGATAACATTATCAATGTTAATTCCTAACAAAATCAATATCGCACCGGCATAAAAAGTAATTAAGTTATTTAAGAGTATGTGCATACCAGGTGGCCCAGACAAGCCGTCCTTTGCAGTTTTATGTTCCCCGCATACATAAGCGTAAAAGAAGTTGCCGCATCACTGCTGTTTAAAAGAGCAGTAGTTACAAAGCGAAATGTCAATGAGGTAGTGCTGCTGTCTGCAGGTGTTTATGTAGTAATTTCGCACATAAATGTCGTGTGGTCGCCTGCATACATTTCGAGCCAGATCGTTCAGAGAAAGGGTAACGTTCACCAATAACGAACACAGATATGCTTACAATCTGTACGGAGGCGCACCAAAAGGTAGCTGAGGCTCAAAGGATGTATTGAACATTTTCAGAAGCGGCATCTGTCGTATGCGAACGTAAATATATATTAACACGTGTGCTCAAATTTGCGTCAAGCGGCAATCCTGAATTCCTGTTACTGAGCGAATTGCTTATTAAATAACCGATAACACCCCCTCACACACACTCATAGTACTTTCATATTCATACACCAATCTCAGGGCATACCGCGAAATACTGGTATGTTTATTTAAACACAACTTTCAGGAGCTCAGCCGGGAATCGAACCAGAAACACCTCACATAGCAGGCAGTTCCTCTACCGAATGAGCTCTGGGACTAGTAATAGCAGTTAAAGTGTTCGTTTTCAAGCATTGGTCTTTCATTTAGCGGTCTCCTCTCTATCGATATGGAGCCGCCTTTGAATTTCTGCTTAGGCAAACCTTTTGGCATCCGCGCTATCCGATATAAACTAACTTCAACGAAGGATGGCTTGTGTGGGCCACCTGGTATATACGATGTTAAGAATTCACCTACCAACTTTCATGGGTTTCAGAGGGATGATATAGGAGCAACTTGATATAGGACACCTATGGTGTTTGACAACAAAATTTAAGTTACATAATGGTTTTTATTTGAATATTCGTGCTGATGAATGCAAAGAATAGCTTAATAATACTTGATACTAATTTCCATTCTAAAATAATTAATTTATCTTCCAAAAGTAGAAAAATAGCTATCATTGCGGCACTTTCAAAGTTATGAACTTTGTTTTCTCTGGAAAAATAGTGTAACTTTGTCCAAATTTTCAACTGTCACTTCTCTCAGTTCTCACTATCACTGTTTTAATCTGGTTCAACTTACACGGGATTTCACTTAGTTCACACTGCCACTTCCCTAACGTGAACTAGTTCATTATCCCCGTCTCTTCACCTTCTTCTTGACGTAATCTCTTCTCCAAACGGTTTACTCGCTGGGGAGTCAAGCACAAGACTTCTACAATCTCTCGCTCCGCAGTAACACTCGCTACACATCACAGCAGTCGTTACCAACACGCTCGGAGAACCGCACTTGCTCTTGCAGCAGGAATGCATTCATCAAATCGCTTACTCACTCGCTGACTGACTGGCTGAATGCTCTCGTGAGAACGCTCGCTGAAATAGCCAATGAAATCTTCCACAGACCATTCTAGAGCTACCTAGGAGGAAAGAAAATTCCAGAAGATTCCGGTTATTTCTGCTGATAGCTCTTCGATATTTCCGCCGACCAAATGAAAGCGCGATTTATCTTTGTTTATCTCCGATTGCCCGGCGCTGACCTCCACATAACCTTCGCCATAGCCACTGCGTCATAAAACCTCTGTCAGCAAGCTCCAGTGTACCAGTTTCACATTGAGAATCATATGCTATCAAAATGACAAACAGCTGTTAGCTGCAGTAATAGCTCAGACATTAGCGTGCTTAGCTGTCAATTTGGTGGTGCTGGGTTCAAGCTCCATACGAGTGATTAAAAATTTGTATTTTCTTTTCCAAACAGATGAATGGCGTACGTCTGGAGTGAACCCAGTTTTAATTTCTCGCGTTTCTACGAAGTTTAAGTGGATGTCATAGAGGTATTTACATGGAATGTTTGACACAGCATGGCCACAATTACTTGCAAAGAGCAGGAACTCAGGAAAGTTTTATCAGTGACGTATTGGCTTCTTATTGATATTTGTGTTTTGCAAATAAACATGAACTCAAAGATCATACGTGTCCTATATCAAAGTACGTGTCTAACCGTCTGTAACATCCTGTACTCCTGTTACCATTGCTTTCAACAAATAATGATTTTGACTTAACAACGTAGAAAAATCTGTCCTCTAATTTCTGGGAACAACTATGAGAGCATCCGGATCTGTAAATGTGAGATGACTTTTGAAATACCATGTACATAAAACATTGAGCTGAGAGTGACTATAATGCAGTTGCAGGAAGACAGTACATTTGTGTAAATACCTACACTAAGAGCAAAGCAGCCTCTCGCTCCATTAAGTTTCAAACAAGAAATGTGCCCTCGAATGTACCACAGAAATTACTCGGCACATGAAACAACTACATTATCTGGAGTACGATGGATCGTATCGGAACATTTGTGTAATGTCTGTGCATTTCCGTCTGACGGGCACCTTGCGTAATGGTAATGGACAGAAACATCTTCTGCTCTAGCAAGATTACCAAGAGAAACATTGGGTTGCACTTCGGCAAATGGAAGCCACCCAGCCGTGCATGCCATTGCTTCATCAAACGGACCTGTTTACCAACCGTCGGCTGAGGCCACTCTCCTTGCTAAATAAAAGTTCATAGGATTACGCTTCTGCAGAATTTCTCCGTGAATTTACAGATGATATTCTCTTTTATCACCTAACAGGGGCTACGCCCACATGGTTATTAGTTTGCAGTGTATTAGTATTAGGCAGACTCAATGTAAAAGTCACCTATCTACAATCTCCCACACCAAATAACAGTCGGGGCATTCTTGGAGCGAATTAAAAGCAATTTTGTTACTCTCGCCGTTAAAATATATTGAGACAGTTGCGAATTTTCTTTTTTCAAGGATGTTATTGCGAATTGCGCTCTACAACGCTAGGTACGTCATTGGGATCAACATGACATCCTTGAAATGTGCCAGATCAGAATTACAAATTTGGTATTATAAAGTAAGCGAAGAATATATATAGAAATCAACATGTGCTCCACGGTATGGGTATGGCAAAATAAAGTTAGTATTGTTAATTAGTGTTCTTCCATACAAGCAGTATCTAGGGTAAATATGGAAAGGTAGAAATAACCTTAGCTGGTTTTGAACTACGGATCTTCGATTTACCGTGCCGCAGAGCTAATCAAACCAACTAGCTGACCACATACCGATATGATACCAAATTCTCAAATGGACTCTTCATTTTTCCTGGTAAACGATAATACGTTCTCATATTTGAGATAACCTTACCCAATAATTAACCACTTTTAGGTCAGTCTATGTTAATTGTTCTTCCACACATGCCTTGTGTAGCCTAAAATTGGAACTCTAAAGGTTGAGATTGTTTCAGAATCAACATCTCCTAGCGAATGTGTTAGTTTGCTGACAGTTAATCAGACGGCTCTTGAATGGGATATTCCCGCAATTTGCCTTTAATGTTATATTTGTTGAGGCAGTGTTTTTAACACTTATATGATTTCAGTCAAATTATATAATATAAAATGTAATAACAGCCTACCTTAAAGCAATATGTGTATGTAAGAATATATAAAAAGTGTATATTACAGTTATTATATATGTTTATATTATTGTATACATGTAATAATGTTATGTGAATGTATTACGTAATTTAATAATGTAGGAGCTGTGAGAATAATAGGTTAAAAGTTGCTAACAATGAGGTAAGCTTGAGGCAATGAGTAAAAATGTTTAATAATGCTACTAGTCATTATTGGTGCAACAATAATGTAATTTTTGTGACAGTTCATATAATAGCCAATCAACAACCAGAAAAACCTTTAGTTAAATAAAGATATTGTATTGGACTAGGATTAGCCAATCAGAAATTGAAATATAACAAAATTTACAAATCTAGAAGTCAGTTTGCTTGTACACAGTACTCATAACTGGAAGCGTTGGTTGTAGACAGTGTCCTCGAGAAATTTAATACGTATTTTGTGTGAGAAAAAAATAGTTTGTATATAAAAAGTGCAAGTATTTAATAAAAGAATCTTACAGCTCTCTCTATATCAGTGAAGTGTAATTTAAATCGTGTCAAGCATTAATAAAAGGAGCGAAGTAAAATTATAATCTGTGTAAGCCTACATTCTTCAGTCGCACCACAATCCTGTAAAGAGAAACATGTCTCTAATAATAATACTGATGCAGCCGAGGCAAACATAAATATATAATATTTAAAGAAACAGTAAAAATACAAAGTTAATATTTTTAAACTTGGGGCGAAGGCTACCGGAAACTTTTTACCATACATGTGGTTGCTACTACTTCAAGTTCGGCTCCCCAACAGTAGAACTACAACACAACTCCTACTTCAAAATCGGCTTTCCATACGTGAGGCAGAAACTAACTACTTCAAATTGGCTCCCAAAGCGTGGTGCAAACAACGTAATAATATAGTTCTTCATTGTTTATTCGAGCTTAAATAGACGGGAGCTGTGTCTGCAACAGTAGTTTCATTTTTTCCACTCCGTTATATTTCCCTAGGGTCCTTACGTAGTATTTAGCACTATCACGCTAGTAAATTAGTTCTGACAACTGCGTACTCCACAGGCATGTAGACTACTCCACGTGGAATTCAGCTGATTACATGCAGGTAGTGACAGACGTGCATATCGGATGAAGGTTAATACACCAGAACGCTTTCATCAACATTCCAGCAGTGGTGAGATGCCTGACGATCTCTCTTTCGTGATGGATAGTAACAATTTTAATGACGGTGACATCGCATGCACCTTTATAAGGCGGCCACATAAATTGGCACAACACATGATTTGGTCATGCTTTCGGATTTTGCTACAAGAAATATGAGTTACTACAAAGGCATAAGTGGGTTAGTGAAGACTTAAAACCTTATAACAAAATGTTCTAGAGCCGACTTGGAAACGCATCATAAGGCTAGAAACTCCTGCCTTGATGTTAAACAACTGAGGTTATAGTAACATCAGGTTAGATGTTGAAGGCAAGTCTTGATATTTAATTGTTCTTCCATACAAGCTGTGTTTAAGCTAAAGTTGGAAAGGTAGAATAATTGATTGACAGCCAGGATTGGAACAACAAGACTTCGCTCTCCTTGCCGCTGCACTTGCCGCACCAACTGGCAACATGTCAGCACGACATTAAGTTCCCTATCTGACTCATATTTTCCCCAGCAAACCACAAAGCGCTTTCTAATTCATTTTGAGATAACTTACCCCAATGAGACTTACAATACCGTAATTACATTTAAGTCCCGGGTTCACATTTAACTATCATTAGGTCAATGAAATGCTTTTCATTGTTCTTCCATCGTTCTTCGTTGTTCTTAATTGTTCTTCCACATATGTTGTATGTAGGCTAAAGTGAATATCCTACTTTTCTGCATTTAGTCTTATTTATTAGCAGGCAGAGGATCGGTGACAACTGAAGTCATATCCGGAACAAGACAAACAAGTGAAGTATACCTTACATCGAGTAGGATGGAGTGAGAAATCGCATTCGGGTGTTGTTTACCTGTGAGGCCGTGTATATTCCGCTTCGTGACTAGAGGTACAATACATTTCTGTCACTCATTCCAATGTGTGTGTGTCCCTACCTCATTTTCCACTATCAATATATTGTACTATTTGCAGTAGCAACTAAGGCAGTACATTGGCGTATTTGTTTACATCAACAACTCCGTTTACGGATTTTTATAGTAAGTTTGGAAACACCTGTCCCGGATCCCGTATCCTTAGCCTGCTTATTACTTTCTCTATCACCTACCTTGAGGCAGTATTTTTAACACTTAAATGATTTCAATCTAATTATATAAAATTTAAATTCAATAACAGCCCGCCTTAAAGCAATATGTGTATGTAACAATATATAAAAAGTATATATTACAGTCATTGTATATGTTTATATTATTGTATCCATGTGTAATAATGTTATGTGAATATATTACATAATTTAATAATGTAGTTGTGAGAGTGATATGTTAAAGGTTGCTAACAATGAGGTAACAATGCGGTAACCTTGAGGCAATAATGAGTAAGATAGTTTAATAATGCTCTTAGTCATTATTGGAGCAGCAATAATGTAACTTTAGTGAGAGTTTATAAAATGGCCAATCAACAACCAGAAAAAGCTTTAGTTAATGAAGGTATTCTATTGGAATAGGATTAGCCAATCAGAAACTGAAAAGGAGAAACATTTACAAATTCAGAAGGCAGTTGGTTGCAGACAGCGTTACTAACCAGACGTAAAAAGTGTCCTCAAGAGATTTAATACGTATTCGTGTGAGACGAAAAATAGTTTACGTGTTAAAAGGTACAAATAATTAATAAAAGAATCTCACAGCTCTATCAGTGAAGTGTTATTTAAATCGTATCAAGCATTAATAAAAGGAGTGAAGTAAAATTATAATCCGTGTAAGCCTACATTCTTAGTCACACCACAACCCTGCTAAGAGAAACGTGTCTCTAACAAAAATACTGACGCAGCCGAGGCAAACATAAATATTTAATACTTAAAGAAACAGTCAAATCACAAAGCTAATATTTTTAAAACTTGGTGCAAAGGCTACCGGGTACCATACGTGCGGTTGCAACTACTTCAAGTTCGGCTTCCCAAAGGTTGAACTACAATACATCGTACTGCAAATTGACGCCCAAAGCGAGGTGCAAATAACGTAACAAACCAACTTCTTCAAATTGACGCCCAAAGCGTGTTGCAAACAAGATAAAAGAAAACAACTTCTTCAACCTATACTAGGTAGAAGAAGGTAAAATGTAATATCAAGATTTCAGCGAAAATACAGATTTCGATGTCCACTGAATGACTCTTTTATGAAATACATCCATGCGCGCGCCTATGATGATGTATTTGAACGCATAACTAATACTTTTAAATAATTGGAAAAATGCCAACAAATTTCATATGCCGGACAGAGTTAAGCTCAGCAGGTGAGGAATTTTAAGAAAATCCTCCCTCTCCATACAACTTATATATTCATCGTGTTTGTTCTTTTCGATTTTCTCAAGAAACGACCGCTGCCTCCGGCTAATAAGTAGGTCCTATCATCACCCATTGATCGGACAAGGTTCCACAGACGGTCGTGGGGATCGTTGTAAACCACATCAACGTCTTCTCAGAAACTCATTAACATTGATGCAGTGAAGGGATCGAGTGGATGGTGAAAACAGATTTCTGGAAAATTCTCTTCTCATTTACAAGGCAGGGACAACTAAATGTCACTACCATGGGCAAATGAACCACGTGAGCTTAGAATAGCTCCCAATTTTCTCCCTACTGTCATATTGCTTCATATCACAATATAAAGACAGACAGACCCATTCTAGGAGTTTAATGAAATATGGGCTGCAAAAGACTGGATCACTGCGACTGTTCTATGGGTAAAGTGTTTAAAGTGGAGCGTGCTCTTTGCTTTATATCAGCTCACTGTCGTCACTTGCCCTCACACACAAAGGGTATGAACCCCATAAGATTAAGGTGAAATGGATGGAAAGAAAAAGGTAACAGGTGGTTTATCGCTGTAGAAATTGCGTAATATAACGCTTGAGAATCGATCTCTAATGACCGAAACAGACTGGAAGAGTTTTTGCAAATAAGTAGAGAAGTTAGAAAATGATTACTGGGAGAAGCATGGTATAATGGTAAATGACATCAGTGATTCTTCATATTCTTCTTTCTTCTCCAAAGAAAAATACTTAATTTCCCAAGAATTTGCAAAACTACTGATTTGAAAAGAATGCATACTTTTATAAACTACTAAATTTAGTGTATTAGAGTAAATATGAGGCGTGTTTTTAAAGCAAGTATGCTTTAATATTTTGTAGAGCGCTGTAGAGCATGCACTTCCTCCATTCATTAGGAAGCTAGACGCAGCTGTAAGTGATCGTTACTTTGTGTTCTCCTGTTGTTAGAGCGCTTCGAAATATTCAAAACAATCGAACCACCCGCCGACTGTGACGTCAGATCAGTTAATGTGAGAAACGTCGCGCTGACAAATGCTCATCGCTAAATGTGTGAGGTTTATGGGGAAACAAAAATGAGTGATAATAGCCACACATAGCCAAACACACTCGAGATCTGATCTCATCATTTGGCTGAGAACGATTCCATCACCCTCTGTAGTGTCCGGATTTGGCACCAGACGATTTTAATCTGAAGAAATTCCCTAATGAAAAACGTTTCAAAAACGATGATATTGTGAAACTAGAAGTGCAGACCTGGCTTCATTCTTTGACGAGGCGTAGAAATTGCTTTCTCGCTATGACAAGTGCCGGAATAACTCCGGTAATTATGTGGAGAAGTAGTGTAACATGTAAGGTAATGAATGATAATAAAGCATTTGGAAAGTAATGTTCGGTTATGTTTTGAAACTTACCTTAAAACACGCCTTGTATATTTTAAGCTTCGTGATTATTTAGCGACTTATATGCTTTAATCTAGCGAGAATACATAGTCCAAAGTTAGCACTATTGCCGCAAACGTAAATAGAAGTGCAATTCGAGTGTCAGGTGCAGCTGTACTCGTATATCTGCGTAGTTACACAACTGTGTAGCTGGAACAAATTTTTTTCGAACTGCCACAGACCACAAACTTGCGGAAAGACATTACCTGGTGACTAGAAAAAATCCGCGAAAAACACGAAAAACCCCGCAGTCATATTAGCTGGTACACAATATTTGAACGCATGACCTCTCCAGACGTTACGGCCTGACCATCTAGCTGGATTTCTCTTGTATTTTTTTTAATTGTTTCATTTGTGTAGCCCCCTTTAACTTCTATGGTCATATCGGGGACCTTTGACTTGAGAAATAACTTGCTGATAGTGCTTTTACTCTAAACTGCAGGTTTTTCTTAACATTATATTTTTCCACTAACATTTACATTGAACTCACTCCCATATTCACGTTACCAGAAGTCTACGGAGGTGGTGAGTGTTCTGGATAAAGAAAAATTCCCAGCCCCAGCCGGGAATCGACCCCAGTCCTCGGGTTTAAGAAGTCTGAACTTGACCGCTCGAACATTCTTTTATTATTCTTGTATATAACTTCGTGTATTAAATACTTGATGCAAATATGGTAGATACTGTAAAAGTTACTGTCTGTTTACACAACCAGTGTAAGTATATTAGCATCAAAAATGACAAAAACATGAAATACCTTTGAGAGATAAATGCTAAGCTAATTTCATAAATTATTGGAGCATCATTATAATTGAGAACACCGATAGGTATTGGCCCCAATTGAAACAATTCGAGCACTGTATTGAGTACCTGTCCTTTAGTAATAAACTCAATCAGGGCTATTGATGGCATTCGGTAAGTTAAACAGTTTTGGAATTCATTATGAGAAAAACGTTGTCGTTTTATGAGGATGCGGAGCTGTTGCATAACAGAGGTAAAAAGTTCAGCTTGTTACGGTGATAAATTTTCCTAGCTTTGATGTTTGTAACATCTAGGAGCTCTTATGCTATTTTTATTATATTACTCGGATGTTAAACAGAATATTGCAGTTCTGCAATTAACGAAGTGGATCAGTTTAGCTGTTTGTGGCTATTCCAACACACACTGTTTGTTATCCTCGTTTGTTTATTTCCCCTCTATTCTCCTGTGATTTTCAATTATTTTATTTTACTTTTGTTCCCTGTTTCAGTCAGTATTTGACTGTGTTTTTGGTTTGTATTGATTTGCGTTAAAGCTGAAGAGCTTTTCCTTTCGACGAATAAGTGTGATCTCCACAAATATATAGGTTTTCCAAATTATTAAAGGAAAAACATTGTCATTCACTCACCCTTAGAATAACCGAGCGGGATGGCTCAGGCGGTTACGTCTGTGGACCGTATTCGGGAGGTCCCGGGATCGATCCCGGAAACCGCCCACTCTGGCCCATGGGTTTTTCATGGTTTCCCCGGGTCGTCAGGCGAATGCTGAGATGGCTCATCTTCTACCACGACTCTTCTTCCTCTCATTACCTGTACCCATCATCTTACTTGCCATCTGTTTCAGGGTTGTAGGCCCAGACGACGGTGTTCGGCGGGTTGCGGCTGGGCGGTGGTTTGCACTCTGTAAAGGTTCTTCCCTGGCGTCGTTGAGGTACCGCTCAGTTAGGTCTCTCCTCAGCGTGGAGGTCTGCTCCAGGGTCCCTGGAAGTTGGTGGCTTGTGGGCAGGGACTGTGTGGGGTCGGATGCCGGGTCAGGACTGGCCTGCGTGCGGTGCTCTGCCCGGTTCCTGGGGGCCCCTCTGTGATACGCACCTTTGCCTTTACCATTCTTAGAATAGGTGTTCGTCTAAAGTTTGCCATTAATTGTCGCAGTTGAAACATTTATCCTAGGTAAGAATTGTCATAAACCTGATAAGCATATTATATATACCTAGCATACTGTAAATAATGCAGGTTATTCAAAATGAAGGAGCAGATTTCAACCTTTCATATCAAAGAAACTATGAAAGATAGAAACACATTCTGCATGCAATTGTATATTGCAAAGTTTGAAGTTTTATAGTCGTTGTGTGTATTTGTTGCAAAAACACAAAAACAGTAGCGTATTTTTTTGTCACAAGCAAATCAATTGATCCCTAGATCAAACTTTCATATGAGAGGTAAATCTGTTTATGGCGAGACTGTTTATGAGTTTACTACAAGTGACTTGCTGCACTTGAACAACAGGTTTACTGCAAATTGCAGTACACAAAATTATGTTTACTATTTTCACCATTTTTGTATCAACCACCAAAGCTACTTTATGCCATCAAATGAAAGTTCTAAAACTGCCTTTAAAAACTTTGAACTTCGCTCCATCCAGTGACTTATGTAACGTTTCTCTGACTTTCCTGATTTGCTTGAAATAAAAATTAGAAATGCCCACCTCTATGATATAGAGGTAGCGTGGTTGCCTCACATCAAGAGGTTCCGAGTTCGAATCTTGGTAAGAGACCTAACCGATTAAGGATCGTTAAACCTTAAAAAAAAGATCATAAATATACCCCTTCCTTCTGGATAACCATGTATTTTTGTAAAATTTCCTGAACGCTAGCGCATTTTGTCAAACTGTTACTTGTCGTCCACTATATGAATGCGTGCGGTGGGAACAGAAACTAGATGGTTACGAAACAAGTGAGTAGGGCATCGGAAGGACGTCAGGTAGAGAAAACATCCGCCTGTAAATGTATGCTTCCATTCTGCGGCGTACATTTCCCTATCGTCTTGCTCTCACTGCCCTCTGATCCCTAGCCTTGATTTTGAACAAAACATACTGATGCCCTCCACCAGTGCATTCATATCGTGGCCAACTAGTACTAATGTTTTTATGACATTCTTTGTGTACATGTTGACTTTGAAGCCTTTCTCGATACAATGGTCGAGATAAATTACTATAGAAATTATAGCTCCTCGATGATATAACACATAATGCGGAAGTATTTTCTCATTGTTGCTGCGTTAATATTAATCAAAGGCTAAAATTTAATAATAATTTCGCTACACGTTTGTAAATGTACTGTTAATTTTTTCCTTTCACACTACAAGAATGCAGTTTATCTTTTTATCCAAAACTTTATATAAATATTGCAGCTTTTAGGGAGAATACTACAGAATGTTAATATATATTTGGGGCAAACTTGAATTGCTGACATAGCAAGGAATTTCAAACACTCAGTTTAGCAATTAGTATTGTCATCTCTAGCTTAGCATATGTATGTAGTAGTGGTAGTAGTAGAAGGACTTTTACTGTCGAACAGTTTCAATTTTGTTGCAAAATACAACAATCGCATCGGCCTCATTGTCGTACATGCTTTTTTAGTTCCTGGATTCTTACAGTAAGAGTACTGGAGCAGTATCTAGATGCCGCGATGATGGTGCGATAATTTTGAAGCAGGTTTTAAAACCATCTACTTTACCTGCTTCGTTGTTGATTCTGCTTCCATGATCTCGTAGCTCGTTCTGTTGTCTCCTGCGCCAGCTGCTGTAGTGGTATGGGCATGAGATCTTTCTCGCAGGATATGCGTGGATGTATTGTGAATGACAACACTAATTTAAAATCACTGAGAAATTTATTGTGAACTAATGTTTGAGATACTGAAGTGAGTAGCCGACTGCTCTGAATTGCATCTCTCGAAATCTGCGAACTTCTATGGTATCAATTGTAGATTTGAAATAACTGTTTCCGCTATAAAAGAAAACAGTAGCGAAACTTGCCATGAGTCACTAAAATGCTCATCGGCGAGACCTCTCGCAATAGCCGCGAAATGTTTCTCACACAAGAGCGTCATTAAGTCCTTAAAATATCACACGAGCATTGCGTACCGATAAAGGTACTTACTTAAGCCATGCGTATATTAGAATTAATCTCACTAAAATTATTCCACGTCGGGGCCAATATTTGCCTCTCTTCATGTGCGTTTCTGACTTTGGTTACTGGGGGCCTGGATGAAATCTCAGAAATACGTTTCCGCTTCTCTTTCTCGGAATTTTGGCCTACGTGATTGTATAAGCGTACTGAACTTATAACTTAACTGCGTTCCCAGAAATTCTCAAGATAATGGGTTCTATATTGGCTGATACTAATGACGTTCGTTACACGCTCGCTAATTACCTTCTTCTCGTGGCAAATCTTTTCACATCAAGCTTGTTACATTATACACTGATTTAATATACGGATTTACTGACATTTAATGTACTGGCATTCCTTGACAGAACGCACTACACCGCAGCACTCACGAAGTCACACCGCATTGAGGCGAGCCGCACCGACCGACACGTGCTGCTGCCAATACAGTCATATAGTGGCCACCTGCCCGGCGCAACCACGGTGTCACTGCACCGGCTGGCCCTCGCTCACATCCGCCTGCACCGGGCACAACCTGGCACCTTGCCGCCACTAATGCGCCGCTTATGGTAGCGGTGATCACTTCACGGACCGGGCTTCTTGACTGCACTACTCAAGAGCACCACAACACCACCGTCAACAGTCATCGCCTGCAGCTCTGCCACACACACACACACACACACACACACACACACACACACACACACACACACACACTCACACACACAATCAGCATCACCAGCGCAGATCATTCCACAACAGAGCACACCAGCACCACGCACACCGCACCACCAACAGCCTTCACCACCATGACAACAGACCTCCAGGACGCCATTGAGAACATCCAGCAAACCCTATGGGACCTCGGCCTCCGCCTTGAGGCGTTGCAACGGACAACCCGGCTATGGAGGCCAAGATCACAACACCAGTCGGCACCTCTCAACGTTGGCCTCACAGTATCTGCAACTCCACGAGACCGTACAGAATGACGACACTCGCGGGTGCTCGCGTCGTGTCAGTGCAAGCTGATGCGCATCGAGCGCCACCTCATGGAACCGGATGATCCTACTGACAGCGACTGTGACGGCCAACCCACGCGACTGAGTGCCCTCGAGACCTCGGTCGCCTGATTTCAAGAGCAGCATCTGGAATCTGAAACCAGCATTCTTCAAAAACTGCAGCAACTACACCACACACAACTATAGGAAGGCTGTATCCTCATCCGGGCATTTATGGAAAACACATGCTTCCGCTTCCAACCTACTTACAACTACCGGCGCAATAATCGCTGAGAAAGCTCATACAATAACGTTCAAAATAAAATACCAATAAAGAATCCTTCCCATCCACCACCTTTCAACCCCAGGGAGGCAGCCAGGGACTTCTGCTATGGTTTTTAACACTCTCCACCCTACCGCTTCGGTTACGCACCGCCAGCTAGCACTAGAATTTACAACAGAGGTCCTAACGCGGTACTCTCTAACATCCCTCACCTTTACGTCCTGTCAACTTTACCCTTATCACCACACCACCTTCCTCTCACTTAACCCTTCCCCCCAAAATGGGATCTAGCACACACACTCCCAGCTCTCCAGGCTGGTACCGGAGGACATTGGGGCATCTCACAACCTCACCTGGCATCCATCACCGCCCAGACGTTTCCAATACCCCATAGGTTACGGAATGTCGCCCCGCCGAGTCAAACCCAATCCGAACAACTCCCTTTTGAGACCCACGATATGTATGCAACAACCATGAGGTAATGGTAATGTTAGCTAAAATGAAATTTATCTTGCATTTAGTGCTCATTATAATCGTGTGCTGGGAATACTGACCAAAACTTTTATTCAGATTATGAGGGTAGATGGACGTTGTAAAACGTAATAATAGAATGGAATTATATTCAAACTACATTTTCAGGTTTTTAATCTCTTTCTTTTTATCCGAATCAGTGAGCTGCTCGACAGTTTGCTCTTCTTCCCTCATATCAGTATTTAGATGTGCTTCTATTACTACTATTTCCCTAGAAATGTTTATATTAGAACAAAAATTCAAATTTGATTTACAAACATAAATAGGGTGTGCCGTTGCATGTATTTTTAAATATTTAAATACAGGTGTAGCGCTCTCCCCCCACCCCAAGCAATGAGAGGGTTTTATTTCGAAATGCAATACGAGTATATTCTGTGATGCGCCTATTTCATATTTTAGCACTCCCTTTGTTATACAAGGGCAGCTCTGGCAACTGTTGAATTAAATTTTCGCCGTGCAGACCACATTAAACAATTGGTGAATTTAGAGGCGTAGTGATTTCCTTTATTAATTTTCTCTTGAAGAGCGGCAGTCTCATTGGTATTGGCTCTTCAACACATAATAAACCTTCGGGCTTCCTCTTATTGAATCCTCGTCCATATTTGCTTTCCAGCCGACGCTAATGAGCCATCTGTGCATTTCAAACTAGACACACGTTTTATAGTATAATCTATGTTACTGGAATGCTTATGTGATCATAGATGGAAAGAAGAGTTGTAATATTATAATGAAGAGGTAGTTTATTTGCAGTAACTGTATATGAACATACAAGTTAGCGGTACAGGGGAGAGGATACAGGACATTATATGATGACAAATTATACTCTCAAAAGTATACTTCTGTGCCACGGCGAATACAATCTTGAATATCAGCGCTGCGTAGGTTTAGTAACTCTTTGTGACACAACCTTTATACTTCTTTGTCCCCCGATCAACCTGATTTTTATTTTCCTCATATTCAAAATATTAAAAATTTCAAAATGTAAATAAATATCCGATTGAATTTTGATATGAGCTATAATTTATTAAAAACGCACAATAAAACACATCTTTGGTTTATTTTGTTACTCACTTTGCAGAATGAAGTATTTTTTTCCCTAGATAAAATTTCTGTTCTACTAAGAAGTACAATTTTAAAACAAAACTTGTACTTCAATATATACACTATGTGATCAATCGTATCCGGACACTCCCACAAACATACTTTTTCATCTTAGGTGCATTGTGCTCCCACCTACTGTCTGGTACACATTATCCGCGACCTCAGTAGTCATTAGACATCGTGAAACAGCAGAATGGGACGCTCCGTGGAACTCATGGACTTCGAACGTGGTCAGGTGATTGGATGTCACTTGTGTCAGAAGTCTGTACGCGAGATTTCCACACTCCTAAACATCCCTAGGTCCACTGTTTCTGATGTTATAGTGAAGTGGAAACGTGAAGGGACCCGTACAGCACAAAAGCGTACAGGCCGACCTCGTCTGTTGACTGACAGAGACCGCCGACATTTGAAGAGGGTCGTAAAGAGTAATAGGCAAACATCTATCCAGACCATCACACATGAATAACAAACTGCATCAGGATCCACTCCAAGTACTACGACAGTTAGGCGTGAGGTGAGAATCCTTGAATTCCATGGTCGAGCGGCTGCACATAAGCCACACATCACGCAGGAAAATGCCAAACGACGCCTCGCTTGGTGTAAGGAGCGTCATTACACGATTGAAAGTGGCAAAACGTTGTGTGGAGTGACGAATCACGGTACATAATGTGGATCCGATGGCAGGGTGTAGGTATGGCGAATGTCCGGTGAACATCATCTGCCAGCGTGTGTAGTGCCAACAGTGAAATTCGGAGGTGGTGGTGTTATGGTGTGGTCGTGTGTTTCCTGGAGGGGGCTTGCACCCTTGTTGTTTTGCATGGCACGATCACAACACAGACCTACATTGATATTTTAAGCACCTTCTTGCTCCCCACTGTTGAAGAGCAATTCGGGGATGGCGATTGCATCTTGCAACACGATCGAGCACCTGTTCATACTGCACGGGCTGTGGCGGAGTGGTTACACAACAATGACACCCTGTAATGGACTGGCCTGTACAAAGTCCTGACTTGAATCCTATAGAACACCTTTGGGATGTTTTGGAACGCCCGACTTCGTGCCAGGCTCACCGACTTACATCGATACCTCTCCTCAGTTCCGCACTCCGTGAAGAATGGGCTGCCATTCCCCAAGAAACCTTCCAGCACCTGATTGAAAGTATGCCTACGAGAGTGAACGCTATCATAAGTCTAAGGGTGGGCCAACACCATATTGACTTCCAGCATTATCAATGGAGGGCGCCAGGAACTTGTACGTCATTTTCAGCCAGGTGCCCGGGTACTTTTGATCACGTAGTGTGTATATATATAGGAGAAATGCGGTATTATTTCATATAAATTGACAAAAATATTTCAAAAACGTAATTACGTCTGGAAGGAATCCTTCCAATAATACTTCTTTATTTACGAATAATGTGTGCCCGAAAACGTTACGTTTCTGGCTTTGAGAGATACTGGAATCGATATTTGAAACCTTTAAAGAAGTGGATTATCTGTTGTGGGATAGTTGCATGTAGGTTTTTTTTATTAAGCTGTAAATGTTTCATTAAATTTGACTAAATACTATTTAAAACATGACAGTGTGTATTATTTTTTATTTAGAAAGACAAACATTATAAAAAGCTCCAGGGGATTTTCTAAGGAAGTATTTGTTTAAAAATGAATATCAGCTTGTACTTCCAGGAGCTATTACTATACTTTTGACAGATCGAAATTTAAATACATCTTTTTTAAGTCTGAAAAGCCTAAAGTTAAAATTTTTATTATTAATCCCAAATGTCCTAAAGTTGATAAAGCAATAATTTTTTTATATAATATTCAAAATTTGCTCCTATGAACTTATACAGAAATATTGTATATGGAGTTAATCTAGAACTGAAAAGTAGATCATTCACAGAAAATGTTTCCTTCATTCCTAATTTCTAATGTTCACTAAAAGTCCCTACTTGTGGCTATAAACTTTTTATATTAAACTCACGACCATAAGCATGCATAAATTTGTTCCAACTTGGTGAGAAAATGTGGCAATTTTCAGGAAAGCTCGTTCGTATTTAATTCCCTTAAATATTTGCAGTGTTGAAGTGTATCATTCTAAAAATCTCTCTCTCTCTCTCTCTCTCTCTCTCTCTCTCCCCACCACGGTGGGTAGAGAAGCATTGTACTCCACCCAAAATTCTATATCCAGATTTCACCAGAAATTCATGTTTTAAGAGTAAAACAATTGTGCTTTTTTAAAAGAAATGTTTGCATGTGTGTGTCTGTGGTATGACTTAAAAACGAAGTGTACGATAACTATTTCATTTCAGCATCTTCCAAGGATGCGATACCAACATTTTGGAAAACTTCCCCAATAGAAACTGCCCTTTATATGAAACAATATTTTGGTAATTTCAAAACGGCTGTAACAGTTTTCATTAAAATACCATAGGTTTACATAACTAATAAAATGTTTATTTTAAATTTTCTACTAATAGCCTGTGACGTCCTCTTCATTCTGAATGAATTTAGAAAATTCTGTATAACTGGTAAACCACAAGGTGTAGAGTCAAATTGCAAACTGCATTGAAATGAACAATCTGAACATTTACGAGATGTTCGATTTCGTTGATGTTACTTTAAACTTTCCAGTACTTTATCATTCATTGTTGAAATGCCAATCTTGTTTTTCACGATGTTATAGAAAGAGCAAGGGATTTCAAGGCTAGCATATAGCGTTCCGCTATATCGCTTATTTCTCCTGTATCCCTTTGATAGCTATAAATAAATTTGATATGAAACTATTTCTGCACACATTAGTCTCTATAACATCAAATAGATAGAAAAATAAGCTGTTGTAAAATTAGTTTGTAGAAGAAATATAAAAATAAGTTTGAGTGGGCAAAGTCATATGAATGTAATACATCTGTGTTTTTGTTTCATTTCTTCTAAGAAATGATACAACATGGAGATGTCTATAATGATTGTTGTTGTGCATTTAAATATGGCTGAATGAAGTTTTGGTACAAAGGTTTCTACATTTTTATATAAAAATATAAAAGTCCATTTTGGGGGGATTTTGGCAAACATTTGGTTCCAATTTATTTGCCGTACTACTTTTGTAAGTCACATTTCGCACTTCAAATCCTTCCTCTAATCGGAAAGGAAACCAAATTCTTAATACATTTGTGCTGCTTATGTGTGTGTGTGTGTGAGGGAGAGGGAGAGAGAGAAATGGAGAAGGAGAAATAGGGCTGGAGAGCAGAAGGAGAGAGTGGATGCAATGCTAATTTCACTTATTTATTTCAGTATTCCAACCTGGAAATGACCAGCATAGCAACTTTTATGCCACTTGTAGCTCGCTCTACGCCAGAAATGAAGGTCTCTCATCTACTATTCTGTAATAAATTATTCAGCATAATGTACCTGCCTCAGCCAACTAATTAAATACTGGAACTGTCGACCTCATTTTCTAAACGCTTTTAGCACCAGCTAATGAAATTAAAGTGTCGCCATCTGCAGGTCAGTGGGGGAAGAGTTGAGTCCTGGTCACTGTTGTGAGTAAAGTAGAAAAGCTCATTTTTGGCTTGCTTAGAATTTCGAACATAAAGTTACTAGAGAAAAACCGTTACGTGTATGGCACTAAATGAGATTACATCTCATATTTTATTTGTAAGCGAGACAGTATTTTTTATCCATTAACTGCTATCAATTTAATTATATAATATAAAAATAACAGCCCGCCTACAAGCGATCAGTAATTGCTATAAAGTGTATATTACAGTTATTGCGTTATGTATATTTATTGTATATATGTGTAAAATGAAGTATTTTTTAGTTTAGAAACTAGGAGTTGTGAGGTAGAAGGAAGCTGTTTTTTGCAGCAAACAGTGGCATAAAGTGGAAAGCAGAGGTTAGCTAACAATGTGTTGTAACCTTGGCAGAACAATATGTTAGAAAGCTAAGGAAGGCTACCAACAGCCGATGGAAAAATACTGATGTAACGTCGAAAACTTTGTAAATAGTCACGTGGGTGCAAAAGGACAATGGAAATCAAACAAACAGTCCTCTGCTAGAGTAGGCTTAGCGAATCAGAAAATAGAAACATTAAATTTGAAATTTTAAGCTGTGGACACTAAGAGGTAGCGTACCCAAGCCAAGTCAGTTCAATAGATGAAGCTCAGAGTGTGCAGATGTGAAATGCTAGTGCAGTGTGGAGAAGATAAATTTGGACCTTTAAAAATGTAGTTGGAACGATAATTACTACAGCGGTAAAATAAATTTCATTATATATTCGCAGAGATATATTTGTGTGGTTTATAATTTTTAACGCAAATAAATAACTTAAGATATTCTCTGTAAACTGCATTTTAAATTGCAGTAAGTTATCACACATATAGAACTTAATATCTTACAGCTCCATACGTAAATACGTCAGTAAGTTGTTATTATTTGATATGTTATTCAACCGCCGTCAAGAATTAATAAAGAAGTGAGAATTTTAAACTATAACTTGTGTAAAGTGTGTGAAACTGTTCTACCGCCGTACCACCCATGTTAAGAGATACTTGCTCTACCAGATATACCTGACGCAGCCGAGGCATAATTTTAAATTAAATCATAATTAATTAAAAATCACAAATTACTACATACAAACTTTATTACGTACACATACACACGAGACCTACCGCAATACTACAGCGTTTAATACACTTATAAAGCCAGAAACTTCGAGAGAACCTCAGCTGCATGGATAATTACATTCAAACATTTGTGCGTTTCTTATCTTTCAAATTCTTCAGCCATCAAAGGCAAACCACAACAATGGCTTTCTGCTGTGCGAGCAAGTTAATCAATATCACAATCAACGCAATTATTTAAAAGGAAAAGATGTACGAAACTGCGTTTTAGCCTCAGCACGGAACCATAATACCCACTCTTTCGCAAATACGCATCTGTTAAATGTATTGGGAAGGTAAGTTATATTGTATCTGTTGGCGCCCTGTTTTTATTTCGCAGGTGTTTAAACTTTGCACGCTATTTAGTCACTAACTAACATACATTATAATATTAATTATATTATTATATTAATGATGTATTGTATTATAGTTACATTAAATAGGATAATTATACAGACCATCAATTATCAACTATTATAAAGTTAGGTTATTACATGTTTATAAATTATTAATTCTTACCTTTGAAGTTAACTATAAATTTGAATTTTTTGCAGTTTTTGGTGTAGATGTCCGTCTGTGTAGAGCTTTATTTTTAGAGGAAGAAAATCTACTATCAGAAAACTACGAAATTTCATATGCAGAGACAAGAAGAAAGAGGAAAGAGGGAAGAATGCAGGTGGCTGTGTTTGCATTGAGAAATGTATACGAAAATAAAATTTGCTGATACTTCAGAATAAATCAGCTGACTTTCCCTGCGTTTAAATTATTTCTTTTCAGAATGTTTATTTTCAGTTCAACAAAATGATGTGTTGAAACACGTGCTTCTGAAGCGATCCACAAAAAGAACTTATTGACTGTAAAAGATACTTAAGAGCAATTTTGTTTTCATTCAAGCATTTTAGTGAAATCTCTTCAAGTTTGTTGAACCATTTATTCATGAATTCAGTTTGCGAAACTATAAGCATTATGTTTCTATGCTCAGCAAGGAGTCTTTATTCTTCACTACTTTTGAGTTTTAAGTGCTGACGCTAATGAAAGGATCTCAGACAACAGTCATTTGAGGAACTGAGTCATGTCTCTGTCTCTGCATTCAGTATTTAGGCAATACAATTTTGTAATAACACCTTACCTTCAAGAATCCCGGTGTTATCCTGTATTTGCGTACTCGAGACCACAAAGAACAAATTACTTACCAAAGAGTGATAGAAAGAATTATAATTATTGGAATTAATTGTTCTTCCACACAAGCCGTGTGTTGGACAAAGTCGATAAGGTAGAATCAGACGACTGAAAAATTCAATGCCGCAGGCGGGATTTGAACCACGGATCTCTCGGTCTCCGTCCGGTTCCTCTAAGTAATGCGCTATCATGGCAACATGCCGGCATAAATTTAACATTAAATTCTGCAACTGATTCGCATTTTTTACCGGTAAACCACAAGGAGATCTCAAGTTACCAACCTTGTCCAACACACGGCTTGTGTGGAAGAGGGATTAATTCCATTAATTGACCTAATAATGATAGGAACTATGAAGCCCGGGACTTTACAACATTGTAAGTCGCCATTAGGGTATGTCATCTCAATACAATTTGAGATCTCCTTGTGGTTTACCGGAAAAAATGCGAATCAGTTGGAGAATTTAATGTCGTACCGGCATGTTGGCATGGTAGCTCAGTGGTTAGAGTAACCAGACGGAGACCGGCCGATCCTTGGTTCAAATCCCGGCTATGGCATTGAACTTTTCAGTCGTCTGATTCTACCTTACCAATTTAAAGTATTGTTTGTGAGGCATTGAGGACATTTTTTGCAGTATATATGCGGATCCATCCATAGTCGTCCATTTGATTTGTTCAAAATATTATTAATCTGTAAAATCAAATTTATGCTACCCTGAAATAATAGCTGTTCAGATAAAAAATAAGTTGATCTGCAACACTCTGACAATTTTCTCAACCGATCATAAATTCACATGTACTTCTTATATATTACACAATGCATAATAATCTATACACGTTATTTATATATAATAAAAAGGTTTTCCAAGACATTATTTCAAATTCAGATATGTCTCAATTACGTACAATATACATAAACAACATTCAGTTATGTCAAAAATGCCTTATGTTAGTAACGAGGTCATGTATGTTTCAGCACACGAAGCTTTAAGTGATAAGTTTTCAGAACACGAGAACACAATACCTCAAAAACCTCTAATACTAAGAAAAAGGTTACGCGAAAAGACTAAATTTCATGAGTTTTGCAATGTGTTATGGTGTACCTCTCATGTTACCCAGTTATACAAGATAATTAAACTTTTTCTGTTTACAGAAAATTAAAGATATCTCTTTTTCACGTCAGTGTTTCAAAATCACTAGTGTCCCTTTATAGAAATAGAAAACCATGGGGTTATTTGGATGGGAGTATTTCATGGCATCCAAGAAAAATTCAATGTTGATATTTAGGAGTTACGCTCTTCGCATATACACACACACACTCATACACACACACATTCATACACAAATGCTTTATTTGGGGAGGGTAGTTCAAGGGATTTATAAACATAAGCGTGTTTCTGATGAAATTTCGATTTATAATTTCATCCTTGGAATGCAATACTTCTTATACCTGCCATAGGTGCGCGGTACAGAAAATAAAAACCGGGAGTAAACAACTGAGCATTTCATTTTAGAGGGTACGCATACATAACCTATATGCAGAACTGAGTGAAGAATATAATCCACAGATCCAATAATAATAATAAACTACACAAATAACACACTGAACTCTACGGTACTATTACTGTTCGCTTCATCTGCTTAATGGACTTCCGTGAATGCCAACATCCATTTGGTTTATAGGTAGATGTTTGAAAGCCTTTTGTTGCACTGTTGTTTGATTCTGTAGTCACACAGTCTTTATTTCTTTTATTTTTTTCTTTTTCAATTTATGTAATTAAGTTTATTGTTTTTCAACATTATAAGATATATACTCATAATTCTTCTCTAACTTCTATACTTTTATTTTTGACATATAAAATAAATGATGGATGATTATACAGATATCATTTTCGTTTTGGTATCCTAGATGTATTGTTATTTGCCAATACCCAAGTAAAGAGGTTTAAATGCAACTCAGTAATATATCGGAAGCTTCAGACTACCTAAATGGAATCTGGAGTTTGACTTGCATTTATTTCGACAATTTCGGGATTAATAACATAATTTTAAGGATTTCTTGCGGTTTATGTTCTTCTGGTTTTTAACGGAGAAAAAAATCTCATGAGTTACATTTACGTGACATTCTCTACTCTTGTACAAATATTTTTAGGAACGCTTATTCTCCATCTACTTCAAGTTAATCGAGATAAACATTTGCGGAAATTTATTGCAATTTTCTTGTAGGTGTAAGCGGAATATGGTAGGGTTTAAGCGAAATCTTTTAAGAGCTGGTTGCTATGTGGAGCATTCCATTCTCTTTGCATGTCCAGGACATTTAAAAAAACCAATTCCATTTGGAAAAAGTACGAGTATAAGTATTGAAAAATTGAAAACATATCTCAGAAATGGCTCATTCCACGCAAAAAAAGTATAAGACACAACTGTGTTTTAACCGGCTGTATATTTCTTGTGTAGAAAAATTTTGTGTCTCTCTTACGGTTTAACAGTTATGCAAAAACCACTCGGAGTGAAGAGTACTTTTGGATATATTCCCAGAAAATCAAGATTTGCATTTTATTTGTCATGAAAATGTATGATATTTTTATCAAAATCGCTAGAGCCATTTTTGAGAAAATCAAAACTTTCGAAAAATGTTTCATGTAAAGGGTAGTCTGGGGTAAGGGTTTTTCTTCAAAATCCTCGTTTTGCATCTCTGAAAGATACTGAACCTAAATACCATGTTTTGTGTTTATCCGAATTTTTGTTTTTGAATTATGCTGTTCACAGACACACATACGGACATGTTTCCAAAAATGACTTATTTGGATTCAGGGCGCCTCCGGTGAAATCTCGATATCGAACTTTTGGATGAAATGCAATACTTCCGTTACTTAATATACGTGGTAGAGAAAGTAATAATAAATATGAAATAATACACATATATTCATAACATGCGATTATAGAGCATTAACCAAGTTTAGCTGTTTCACTAGCGTCAAAATAATGAAACTAATGCACTCGTAATAAAATAAATACTATTCCTCAACAGAAGGAGAATTAATATTCTAGAGAATGGATGGTAGCAGTACTCTTCCCAAGTACCTACACATTATGGGACTTACATTTGAGGCAATATTTTATATCACGAAGCTGTGAATGCCAAAGTGATTGTAGTGCAAATTAATATTACTGTATGTACAGAATTTTAGATGTTTGTTAGCCATAAGCATTGTTAGGAAATAAGTTTACACGGCCTCACTGAAACTGACAATAGAAGTGGGTAACAATAAACCGAGGGGGTGAGTGGTTTATCACTAAGAAGAGACAAACAAATGACGTCAGGGTAGCGTGCCTTTTTTTAGAAATGGAGGGAGTATCTTCCTTAGAGTATATATGTTAGTAGCAGTGATTGGCTGACAAAACAGACGCTAAAGTGGACGCGATTTGGTAACCAATAGCAGTTCTATTATAATGTTTAGGCAATTCGGGGTGAAGGAGTATATATTCTCGAGCCATAAGCAAGTTTCGCGCACGAGGTGCACGTCGCAGTGTTAGTTACAAAAATGTGAAGTACGTGAAGTAATTGGCGTGCGGCAACTAAAACGACTGTAGTTACATTCGGAATTATCACAGTTTCAGTCAGGCGTGTATAAAGATTAAATATGTAAATTATTAATTAAGTGTGACGGCAATAAAAATGTAGAAACAAATTATTTTATCAGTGTTATCTTTTAGCAAAAACTCCTTTCCATTTACACACCCTGCTTAGAGACACTTGTTCGACTGAGTTATAATAGCTAGCCGGAGGACAAAGAACCCAAATTTAAAATAATAAAACAAGAGGAGCTCAACAAATAAGATAACACGAGCCATTTAGAACTGCGACACATTTGAGTGAAGATGGTGTGGAAAGGAGTATGAGATCTACTCACACATATTATGCACATATACACTTTTGCAAAGTAAGATACACATTACCTTATGCTCTATGTTTTTGGGTACTGAAGATATTAAGAGAGCTAGGATCCTATTCTCCTTATTGGTAATGTGGAGCTGGATTAGGCTAGTGCAGGGGGCACAATGCCTTAGTGGCCCAAGTGCAGGGCTCGGTGTATTGGGGCCCATCTCCCTATCTTTTCATCCATCCATAATGGATGATTTAAACATATGAATATTGTTCTTAAAGTTAAGTTTTGAACGTTTAGTGAGACATTTTAATTTCTGTCATTAGTCGAAAGATGAGTTTGAAATAAAAACGATTTACTGCATAATACATTTAGTGACTAAGAAAAAGAATTCGCCTCGAAACAGTAAAATAAAATATATAAAATACAAACGATAAAATTAACAGCTAGTTAACTCTGTAACTGGTTTCCATTTCAGAGAATTCCAGACCCAGATTTGCGATTTAGTATATGAAATAGTCACTAGCTATGGTGGTTTATATATGGAAGGAAGGTGGCCTATGATCATCCTTTTATGCCATGAAAGAGAACGTTGTTTTGAGAGTTTTTGCTTAATAGGTTTTTTCTACAAACATTTACGTTCTTGATATAATTACGGTTTTATTCACCATCATATCTTTCATGGTTTAAGTCCTTTGGCTTGTTCCGGTCTCATCATTTAAACTGGTCCGTCCATCTGTTTTTACGTCTGGCGGTGTTTCTTTGGCTTTTGGTGTATATCTTAAAACCAACTTCGTATAACGGTTATCATTAATCCTCTCCACATGTTGTTTCCAGTTGTTTTGATTTTCTTTAATTTTTCTAGTAATTTGAAAGTTATTAATTCTTTACGTATATCTTCACTTCTCCTTCTGTATTTTAATACATATCCTGCTACACGTCTTAAAAAACGCATCTCTGCTGCTTATATCTTTCTTTCCATTTGTTTGGTCGTTGTCCTCCATAGGTTAACACTGGAACGGCCATCACTTTGTAAAACCTCATTTTTGTCTCTTTCTTTGTATTTTTTAAATTTCGTTTGATGGTGCCGCACGTTTGGTTGAATTTAATGATTTTATTTATTATGTCATCATTTTTGAAGTATGAGATGTTACAGCCTAAATAATTAAAACAGTTTATTTGTTCTAATATTCTCTCTTGTATTACTATTTTTGCTCTTAACGTTTCGGGCCCTCTAAAAGCCAATATTTTACTTTTGCGTGGTGATATTTTTATTTTGCATTTTCGACTTATTTTATTTAGTTGATATAGAGCTTTTTGCATATTTGATTCTGAGCCACTTGTTAAGACCAGATCGTCTGGAAATAACATTACATCTAAAATAATATAATTTATCTTAAAATCTGCATTTAAGCTATTATGCCATTCCCTGACAATGTAATCTATATGTATGTTAAATAACGTGGGTGACAGTAAAATTAAAATTGAGTTTTATTTATGGACGCGCTTTAACTACTATGGTTCTTAGCGTCCCATTCTATATTGAGCGTGAAACACCCGTAATTTTGCTCAGAGGCCTTTTTATCAGGCTTGAGGTTCTTTTACGTGCCGTAAATCTACGACACAGGACCATCGGCTTTACTTCCCTTCCGAAGGAAGCCATGCTAAGGATTTTTACGCTCGAAAACCCGCGAACTCGGGAACTAGAGGCTAGCACGGTACCACTAGTCCACGGAGGACGACATTTGGTGGGTGACAGTGGACACCCTTGTCTGACACCTACGGTTTTATTTTGCACAATATTGCAACACAGCAAATTCTGCAGGTTCACTTTACATTCAACAGGTTAACTTGCTTTATGATTAAAAAAAAATAGTACTAAATGTGATGCTATATTCATTGTCAAAATAGTTGAGTCGGTACGTTTTTTATACACATCGCATATGCACTTGGATTTTCTTGCTCTGAAACGCTTTCCACTGTTTTTTCTAAAAGTTGATTAACTCTTATTACAGTTAGTTGTGTTTAAAATAAAAACCTGATTGCCTTTAACAGCTTTTAAATAAATAACTGACTAGGAATTAAGTTTTTTATAATCTTATTCACTACAGTGAAATCCATGTTTTTTATAATTTCAATGCCTTGTGATTGCAAACCATTAGGTGCTGTTTGATTCCAGATAAGGGCTAATTCCATATCAGCTACATAATCCTGAATATCATTAGAATAGGAAATATAAGTTATCAATCCTTTTTCTAGCAAATGTAATTCTTCTTTTTTTTAAATCTGATCAGATAAGTTAATTACTCTATTACTTGTTTGCTACTTTTTAACAGATGAAATTTGAAATCTGGGAGCTGTTGTTCTTTTAACACAAAGTTTTCCACCAAGATTTATTTCTTATTCTTTATAAAGCAATTTAAATAAAAGTAGCATTTATCTTTAAAGTTATCCCAGGTTTGAAAACCATCAGTTTTCATTATTAACAAATTCAAATCATAAAGTTGCAATTCAACGAAATTATGATTACTATAGTGTTTAAATATCTCAGTTTTTAAAATGTATCCATCCGCTGCCTATTGAGGGCGGCCATTGCCAGCATATTTTACGTATTTTTTAACAAAGCATGGTGTAAGTGTGTATTTAAGACATAATTTAATAAACTTAATGCCAGCTAGTATACGTCTCTTAATTGAAGCTTCACATACGTTTATAGGTTGGATTTTTTATTTTCCATATAACTTTCCATTCTTCAGCTGCTGCTATGGCGACGAACAAATAAGAACTTCCGGAATACAAATAAACAGAAAGCTATACACGGTTGTAATGTAACCTAAGTATCATACGAAATGTGGACCTGAGAAAGCATTTACAATATTACGCAAATTATTAATAAGAAGACGTATTTATAAAGGTAAATAAAAGCTTGAGAAACCCAAGTTACTGGCAAAAACAGATTGGATTTAGATCTGGCGATCTTAGTGGCCAACTTATTGGTCCATTCCGAGTGATCCAGCGTTCTACTAGGTGTTGCGAAGATGGCCTTATGTTGTGGCAGTAATTTGTATCACAATAATGTAAATGCCAGAGTGATTGTAGTGTAAATAAGCATTATTGTATGCCATTGATTTGAGATGTTTGTTAATTATAAGCATTGTTAGGAAATAAGTTTACACGGCCTCACTGAAACTGACAATAAGAGCGGATAACAATGTGTGAGGGGGTGAGTTGAATATTAATTAGAAGAGACAAACAAATGACGTCAGATTGGCGCGCTTTTCTTAGAAATAGCGGGAATATTTTCCCTAAAGCATATGTTTTCGTAATTTTTGATTGGATATAAAAATAGACGCTAATGTTGGCGCGTTTTATTAACCAATAACAGCTCGGTTATAATCTTTAGGCATATCGGGGTGTGGGAGTATAAAAAGCTAAAGTCAGAGGCAGATTTCGTCAGTCCAACAGAAGCATTCGCGTGTAATACGTCGATCAGTTCAGCATAAGTATTCGTGAGTTATACGTCGCGTAGTTCAACGGAAGCATACATAAAGTACACGTTACGCAATTCTACAGAATCTCTCGCGTCTTAAAGTTTGTTATAAATGTGAAACACACGAATTAATAATGTGAAGTAAATAAGTGATTATGGTGATATTAGAAAATATAACAGTTTCAGTCTGGCGTGTATCAAGAGTCAATATGTGAACTTAATTAATCATGACGGTAACAAAAGTGTAAAAACAAATTCTTTTATCAGTGTTATCTTGAGTAACAAATCCTTTCCGTTTACACACCCTGTTCAAGAGATGTGCTTGACCGAGAAATAATAGCTAGCCGGAGCACAATGAACCCAAAATGCAAAATAATAAAACAATAACAGGCGCTCAGCAATAGATAACACGAAGTGACCGCGACAAATTGGCTTCCATACGTTGTGCAGATAAACATGACGCATCTTCCAACTACTAACAAATATATCATACTTCAATGTGCGGAGGTACGCTGTCACGTACCAGTCACATATCATTTCTTACTGCCAGGGAAACATTCTCAAGCACAACTGGTAACGTTTCTTGAAGAAACTAGGGATAGATGGCTGCTGTTAAAACTCGAGGAAGAATGCACGCACCGAGTAATGTGTTTCCTATGTTTGCTGTCCAAATATTTACAGAAAATCTGTGCTGAAAGCTGTCTTGTCTTGTTGTGTGCGAATTGTCGTAAGCTTAAGTATGTGCATGGTAATTAGTTATTTCATTTCTGGTAAACGTAGCTTCATCAAACTGCAATAATGTTAAGGGGAAATTCCCCTTTGTTGAAGAAACCATTCGGAAAATGTCCTTGGCGTATAATCTGATTCAGAGATATAACGGACGCGCTGAAGATAAGGGTGTAGAAATTCTTTTAATGCTCTCAAAACATTCTAAAGGGATACGCTGATATTGCGAGCTATATCACGGCTGCTGCTTCCAGAATCTTCTTCCACCCAGTGAAAGATTTCTCGTACTTGTGCAACATTTCTTTGACCAACTCCTTCAGCATGAAGAGATGTGCTTCCTGTATCTAAAACTCTTTGGCAGATGAAAAGAAATGTCATATGATGTGATGCTCGTCTATTTGGTAATCTTTATCTATACATTCTTGCCGCGTTACGATGGATTACACCGTAAACGAGAAGCATTTTGTAACTAATAATCCGTTGTTTCGTAAACAAGCCATAAGTGCAATAAACAACAGCTAAATTGCGTTTCTCTATAAACAACTAGCTGAGGTGCGTATCTTTATATCTTACAGTGTTGTCATGTTATGTAATCTCTCGATTTAAATTTAACTGAGACAAATTTTGAAAGCTTATAATAATGGTAAGAGTGCATATTTAAACACGCAGATAATATTTGAAAAAGTATATACGTTTCGTAAAACCTTCATTCAAAATAGAGTTAATATTCTGCAATTTTCGCCTTTTTCTCAAAAACTACTTTAAAAACAGCAGAACTGCAACAAGATTTCTTTTTCTATTCATTACAAAGAGGATCTTGAAGGATGATCATAGGTCACCTTCCACTTGTATTGACGCAGCCACGCTACGTCCTCCAACCACTGAAGCAATACCTTTGCCTCACGGTTGCTGCCTTTCTCCTCCTAGTTGTTGTTTTTTTCTTTCTTGGAGCCCTTTTATTCACCATTAAAATAAGACTTAAGATTTGCCGATCACCTTTAAATTCTTACGATGTTACTGTGTCTTTACTAAGACCGAAAATTATCAATTACAGCTGAACGTTCGATCCTCTTGCAAGTTCACACCCAGAGAATATTATTCCGCACCCCAAGAGGGCCCCAACGAGAGTGTGTCCTCACCACACGAGCGTCCCAGCGAGAATGTTCTCACTACATACGCGATACAAGCAAAAACCTCCTAACTTCCCCTCTCTTCCCTTAAACATTTCGAACCAAAACTGAGCGTCATGAAGCTTCTAGTGATCTTCACATCCTGGCCAGTGCAACTGCACCGATTAATTCCAAGAGAAACTGGCTTCAGCGGATTTACCCCTTATACCTGGTCCCTAATTAGCTAAACTGTACCTGTCTGGCCTGTCTGGCCTTTCTGTCGCTTTTAACAGTCAACAGTTTTCCAAATGATTCTCCTTTTAATACATGCACTGATTTTAAATATTTTATTATTTATTTTATTTCGCTATCCTTCCCAGATTATTATGATAATTATTGACTTTATAATTTCGGCTTCAGTATATTGGATTTTGCTTTGTGTTAATTGTTTACTCTACTACGTATAGTAAGTAGGGGAAGTATTGTATTCCGCCCAAAAATTCGATACCGAGATTTTAACGGAAATATTTGTTTTCAGATCCCCTGAATCCAAAAAAAAGCATTTTTGGAAACATGTCCGTGTGTGTGTTTGTCTGTGAACAGCATAACTCAGAAATGAACAGTCGGATTAACACCAAAATTGGTATTTAGGTTCAGTATCTTCCAGAGATGCGACACGAAGGTTTTCAAGAAAATTCCCCCATCCCAGATTACCCTTTACATGGAACATTTTTCGGAAATTTTGATTTTCTCAAAAATGGCACTGACTATTTTGATTAAAATAGCATATGTTTAAGATATTTTCATGGCAAATGAAATGTATATCTCGAATTTTCTGGGAATGTCTCCAAAAGTATTCATCATTGTGAACGACTTTTGCATAACTGGTAAACCATAAGAGTTAGACAAAATTTTACTACACAAAAAATGTAGATGGCGTTAAAATACACAATTTATGTCATATACATTTTTGTTGTTAGTGAACCATTTTTTAGATATTGCTTGTTATTCCCTTAAATTTTCCAATACTTATACTTTTTCTCAAATGGAAATTCGTTATTCATTTTTGGTCCTGGGAAGGCAAAGAGAATGGAATACTGCACATAGCAACCAGCTCTTAAAATATTTGACTATCGCTTAAAGCCTACCAATTCCCCTTGCATCTACAAGAAAATTAGCAATAAGATTAACATCTCGATATCTCGATTAACATGAAGCATATGGAGAATAAGCGTTTGTAAAAATAGTGTGTACAAGAGTAGAGAAAGTCATGTGAGTGTAGCACATCAGATTTTTTGTGTTGTAAATACAATGGAGCATGCAATATGAAAACAAATAGCCATATATTTCCAACAGAACTCTTCATTAACTATCTTATACAGGATATTTGAATACTGCAATATTTCTTGAACTACGTGATTTTGAATTTGGCCGTTCTGATCTCGACGAGTATGGATTGTCACTGCTGAACTGTTACTTATTATTTCATCTCGGCATTATATCTTTGGTGAACCAGAGAAAGTTCTGTTTACACGATCCACGAGTACTGCCAACAGGAACTGTAATAAACCGTTTAAATGTTTCATTACCAGGCATAGGAATTCTTAAGCAATTGGCTGCAAGTTATCTACACTCAAACTTTGTACTACAAAGAATGCAAAACAAGAGAGACCAAGGATAGTGAAGGGCAGGTAAAATCTGGACCGAGTGCGGTCTGCAAACTTCAATAGAATATACGAGGAATGGGTGTTGTTTGTTGTCTATAATGAGTGCTTGCCTACTTACGGTGAAAGCTAGGAGAACGCACGTCTCTCCTTTTATTATTTGTTTACTGTAGAGATAAACCTTTCTGACTGTCTCTTAACCCTGTCCCTCTCTCTCCCTCTCATTACAACTTCCTCACTCATTTCGCCCCTCCCTGAACAGCATTTATTTCACATTTCAGCTTGCATTACTTCATCGACTTCTTACATAATGTTGGAGAAGCTATGTTGTTAACCTACATTGAAGCCCTTTGCTATTATAGTTACTATAAAACTAGAACAGCAAACAAGATAGGAATAACTTCCAGCGGGTAACAATGTAGTCCAAGAGATACATTGTATTATGTGTAAATGCGCACAAGCAATTTCCTCCCTATTATCATTGCATGCCTGTTATTCATATAATATGTTATTTTCCTACCTACGTCCTGTTAATCATGATAAACGCTCACCAGAAAAGAGCACACGAGACAACAGCCAGTAATTCATGGGGAATATTTATATTGATATTATGGAGTCTGTACATGAGTTCATGAGAAACAACAGAACGCCATTTACTTCTGTTTGGAATATGTAAAATATTCAAAGGAACAGATTGAATGTTTTGAGAATGGTTATAACCAAATGCCATAACTATTTGAAGTTTGGTCATAGATTGTGTATTTTAGCCAGATTTACTGTTTTAGATTATATTGCATCTACCCTACATTTTCTTATATGAAAATGGAGATGACTTAACAGCTCGTTAGGGACATTAATGAGGACTGAACATATTAATAAGCCTGTGGTGCAATTGTTAGAGTACCTTTTGTTTCAACGGTTCTGGGTTCGACTCCCTGAGGGGCTCGAAAATGTTTTCTTTTATAATGTTTCCCCAATATTCCAAAAACTCAAGTTACTTAACAATCAGTTGCCTATATCGGATGTGTCGCTGGGCAGATGCGTTAATAAGTATTCCACAGACATTTATCGCCATACTGAGTTCGACTACATACAATACAATATGCCTTAAAATTAACTAAGATTTGAAAAGAATATATGTTTCAATTTAAATGATTATTTGGTTGGGCAAAATGAATGAAAATATTTGCCTTGCATCCTTAGTAGGAACTTGCCTTAGTTGGATATTTTTGTTTGTTTTTGAACTACGCTGAGATCTTTGTCTCCCATATACGCATGTCTTTTTCCAAAAAATAACTTTTATTCTATTCAGCGGACTTCGTAATGTAGTTGCGATAAATTTTCGGTTGCAACACTTACTTTATCTTACGTACCTAAGCTTGTGAAGTAAAAAGGTAAGCACTCATTTGGCAAGGAAGGCTGGCCTCGTAGCGCAGTCGGTGGCGCACCTGCCTTCTGTATAAGCGGTCCCGAGATCGATTCCCGGCTGGGGTTTGGTGGTAATTTTTCTGTAGCGAAGATTATTCCCTATCCTCCCCAGAGTGTGAAAGAAGGAATGAGAGAGAGAGAGAGAAAGTGCGTTGTGTATGTGTGATTCAATAAATAATTTATTAGACGAATACGAGTTAACACCATTGTCTATAGACAATAATATGTTCCAAAGGAAAGCCGTCGATAAGATCATTGTAGTTAAATGTGGAGTATAAATGGAACTTAAACAAATATATACGGAGATTCAAGGAATTGATCCTTCGACAAGAAGCTGCGCAGGTGTTCAGCAGCATCTTAGAAGCCTACCACATTCTGAATTGAGTGTAAATTCGATTTCCAATGGACAAACTGTTCCTTCTAGCCATTTCACTCACAACTGGTGGAAATTCCCAAACAAATGTTTTCAGTTTCTGTCTCCATCGCACTATCGAGCTTCTGTTGTGCAACAGCTTTGTATATAGCCGTAATAATGTCCATTCACAGAGAAAGTTGTCTGCTATTCTCTGAAGAAACAGTTCATGTTTGTATAAATGGAACTTTTATGGGGAGTGTCCTGCACACTCACACTTATCTCACACTCTATAGATATTTCTTTGTTCTCCTAGCGACCTGAGGACGAATATTATCCTATTCCTAAGGTTTTCAGAGCACTTTTAATCAATGGTGTCTCTATAAAGGTTAAGATATAACGTTTAAGCGTTTTAATATTGCCTAACTCATTAATGTTAAAGTTCAACATTAATTTTTAAACAACAAATCAAGATATTACAATCACATTTTCAGTGAATATTATTACGATACGGGAAATACCAGGTAGTACAGAGGTTACAACATACGAAGGGTTACTAAAGTGCAACTTCGACATTTTTCCACCATTATGGGATAACTCACTAGAACCTAGTGACATTCGGGTTGTTGGGTTCCATTCATAACCGGCAACCGCTCCGCAAATACGCATCTGTTACATGTATTGGAAAGGTTAGTTATATTGTATGTATTCCGCTGGCGCCTTGCTTTTATATTCGCAGGTGTCCAAACTTTGCAGGCCGATCATTTAGTCACCAACTGATGCACTGATATATTAGTTATATTATATATCATTATATTACTATTTATATTAGATTAGTTATAGCTATGTTAATAAGACTAATTATACGAGCATTTAATTATTAATTATTAAGTCTTACATACATACTGAGGCTTTCACGGCCGGCGTCATGGCTAATAATTGAATTGCTACTATCGGGGCTTGTAAGCCGTGGTCTAGAAGGGATCGTAGATACCGACGTTTCGCCAAGTACAGCGCTTGGCATCTTCAGGGTGAGGTGATTCAGTTGCAGCGGTGGTTAGAGTTTCAAACAAATAAATTTGTTTGTTTTAGGTATGTGAAATCATATTAAAACGTAACTGTAAGTTGTTCTTCATACTATTACAATACAACAATTGCAGCGTTTAGTAACATACGCCTGCTATATAAATCAAATCCATAGCACGGTTCAGTGTTTAATTTAACACTTACGGTGCAACGAGGTTGCAATTACTTGTGATGAGCAAACCTTTGCACCAAAGGAAAGAATATTACAGAGCAGTAAGTATGCATGATATAACAATGGCTCACAATAGACCGAAATAGTGCGTCTTTTGTAAAGAGGTTATCTGGTGATTTCTCTGGTTTATATCTAGTGACTCAAGTTAGAACGTTGACCACCCTGACAAGCGGCATCACCCATCTTTATTTTTAGAAATCTGAGTTAGGCTGCGTCCCCTATACACGGGTATGGTGACTCGTGTAGAGTAACCGCCTAGGGGCGTGCAGTTCTCGGGGAAGGGGTCCCGGGTTTGGGGTGGTAAAAGGAACTCTGGATAACGCTCCTGTCCATGCCGTGGGGCCTTTTATCCTAACCTAGGTACCAATGTGCAAGTACCTCAGCTGTGTCACATACCTGGCTGATGGCGAAGTGGTTTCTAATGCACATATAAAACAAAGGCTTTATACAGAACTGACCGTCGCAGAGACGTCCGTGTCGGGTCTTGAGGTAATTTCTCGGTCAGCTTAAATATTGTAAGGTCACTTTGCCCAAACCGGCGCCTATACCAAATGTGATGAGGACGGAGGCGTAGTTCAGGGAAGTCATCAAGAGGCTTATATTGCGGGTAGCTGGAAGGGTGATGAAAGAGTGACACTATTAGATGTAGAATCCTGATTCCAAAAAGACTTAAATCTTTCTAATAACTAATCTAAACTACATTGCAAGAGAGAGACAGTTAGCTTTTTCGGTTTACTTGGTTGACAGAAGTGGTCTGGACTTTCATCTTCGTTGTGCCTAGGACTACGTCGAAATTTTAAGCTAGCATAAAATAAATTTAAAGAGCTGACCGTCACAGAGTACTGCTAGGTAAGTGAAGGACGGAGCCCAAGAAGTCATAAAAACTTTAAATACCCGAGGAGCATGCTGACTAGTACTTTAGCCAGTACAAGCTCTCAGCATAATTTGCATAATCCATTCTCGTGTCAAACATGAGGCGATCATTCCCCTAAAATCACACCACCAAACTCCTGCTTACATAAGCATCTGGGAAAAGACTCGCAAATATTTCTAAGCCAATTTCATGGATGTACTTAAAACAGATTTTGTCTAGAATACCTCGAATTTTACATTATTTAATTATTATATTTATCATTCTTGTATAATAAATCTATAACCGTCACAATAAGTTACGATGTGACGCGTCAAGAGTTAAAGATGGCGAGGTTTCTTAAAATCTTCGTGTCACATCCTTGTAAGGTTCTGAACTAAATACCAAGCTTTACATTTATCAGACATTTCGTCTTTGAGATATGGTGTTCACACACAGACACGCGCGCGCGTACACACACACACAAATAAACGCGCGTGATAACATTTTTCTGCTTTTTTGGCTTCAGAGGACCCTGTGTATTTCCTATGTATTTTAGTGTATTTCCTATGAAATCTCGATATGGTTTGGGTTTGCAATACTTCTAAATACTTGCAATGCTTACTAAAGGTAAGCAGTAGAGAGATTAAAAATTACACATTAGTGTTTCGTTTCTTATCTGCACAGCAAGTAGAGTAAGCCGATGATTGAAAACATAGTTATCTATTCAACCTTTAACCTATACCCAATTCTGACATAAAATAAGAATAATTTCATTTTTACACGCAGTGCCATTGTATTGCTCCTAAACAGCTTCAAAACGTAATATTCAATAAGGATGGGGTGAATGTAAATATTACACTCAAATTCCTTTTGTAAAGATATATAATGGCAAAGAGGATCTAAGCAGTTGTTTGTTCTCGGAGAAATGAGAAGGCTCTTCAAAAAGCTTCACACCTCGAAGCTTTGTTTTCTTTGGACCGCAAGGTAGTGTTTATATTTGCCTTCATTAACTCTGGGGACACGAAGGACAAAAGCAAGAGCATAAGTTCAAGACAAGCTTCTGCTCCTCTGTTCTTTTCTGTGTACTCTGCTTCTCTGCTAACTTTGTTAGGATACCTTACCAAAGGTAAACTAAAACTACAGGGTTGTTCACAAATAAATACTCTGTAAAAGCCTCTTATCACATAATATTCTTAAAACAAAGTGAATAATGATGAGAAACATCTGGCGTTTGAACAAATATTTACTTCTGAAGGCTTGTTGTTTCTACAAATCTCCGCTTTTTGGAGAGCACAATTATTCTCCCTCTCTCCCTAGAGCTCACCCCTTCCCTACATCAGCAATAAGACATGGTGGGCACTTGTGCACCTACGTCACAAACCTAAGTACGTTGTCCTTAAAAGGTCCTTTGAGGGATGGTCATTTACACAGTTTGTAACCCGCCACTCGCTTCTTTACGTAAGATACAGGCGTTGTAGTTTGCGGAAACAGAACCTATATTATCCTCTCTATTTAACCATTTTTATGAGTTCTGTTTCTTAGTCATGAATATTCCTATACAATATACATAACACGTACACACACGCAGTGTGTACATGTATTTTATAATATACAGGCTGGACCATTTAAGTTGAGAGTGTACAATATCTCCAAACTAAGCGCTGTAGAAAGAAATGTCTTCAATAAAAGTTGCTTGATATTATGGGGAGAAGTAAATGCCATTAGTCGTGTTTTATATGGACGAGGTTGTGATGGTCATTTTAGGGTCAATTTAGCTTTTAAATGGGAATCTGGAATTATGATAAATTTAAATTGACCCTAAAATGAGCATCACAGTGTCCTCCAAATAAAACCGACTAATGACATTTACTTTCCCCCACAACATCAAGCAACTTTTGTTAAAGATATTTCTTTCTACAACGCTTAGTTCTGGAGACATTGTACACTCTCAACTTAAATGGTCCACAGAGATTTTGTCTTACTACATGCACACATACACGGCGGTTACTACCATGATGATAATGATGGTCGTTAATCTATTTAGCGTGCCTTATGTGAGCAATAATTAATAGCTAGAGAAGTGGTGTTTTTTGTTTGTTGTATTAACAATAAACTCTAAAAAAATCATCTGTATGTTTCACAATGCATTTAGACGATTTAAACCTGTAATTTGTTTGCGATTTTTCAAGGAATTTCTCGTTTTCTCGCGGAAGTATTTGTGCGATAAACACAAATTTGACATATTTTAATTACAGCACTTACGTGTTGACCATATAAAGGTAATCAAAGCACTCCATGTTGTTTTTGTTTTTGAACCATCAAAATTAATTGCAAAATCTGATATCAATCTCGATTAGGTAAATGTTATGTTTAAGCAATTACCTGAATTTCAGAACGATAATAATATGTGCTTTTACGTTATATTGAATTGTGCAACTACGCTTAAATGTGTATTAGAATAATAATGTAACTGATGTACGGCTCAGTTGAAATTTTAAGCTAAAGGTTTCACAGATTTTATGGGATATCTGTTTAAGCGTACCAACAAATGCGGACAGTGAATCTTTAACTATTAACTATAATTTATAGTCACTAACGAGGTCTTCAATGGCATGAAAACACTAAGCTGTATTTTGTAATTCGGTGTCATTGAATAAACATGTGGGCGAAATAATATTTAATATTTCCTACGAAACATCCTTTCAAAATAACTTACATCTCTGATAAACCTCGCATAAATTACTTCTGGTATTAATAATTCAATTTTCCAGATATAACTTTTTTTTCTATTCTGAAAGACAAGTAGACCTTTTTTGTCTAAATGAACTTCAAAGTCGGTTACGTTTGTTGCAAAATTATAGCAATTGTATTATTAACTCGAAAATGCGAAAATTGAGAATGAAACGAGAATACCTTAAAACATTATCACCAATAAAATTGCCGCTGATTATAATTATGTAGACGTAACGCGGAATATTTATTATTGCTAATAGTATGTTAGAAATTCGCGTATGAATGATTGATTGTTGGTTGGACGGAAGAGAGAAAAGGAGGCAGTATCACCTTGCTGCTCGACAATATTCGTAACGGGACAGAGAATCACGATTTGAAGCGAAAGACTTCGTTATCCATCAATTTACGGTAGAGTTTTCCAATTTTTTAGTACGGTAAATCGTAAATAGCAAATACCCGCGGTTATTTGGAACCTAGTAATTTCTTTACTTTTCCTACTACATGTAGTAAGTAGGGGAAGCATTGCATTCCACCCAATGTCGAGATTTCATCGGAAATACATGTTTTGAGGTGCCCTGAACACAAATAAAGCAGTTTTGGAAACAAGTCCGCGCGCGCGCGTGTGTGTGTGTGTGTCTGCGTGTCTGTCTGTATGTCAATTGTGAACAGCATAACTCAAAAACGAAAAGTCTGATAAATACCAAATTTGGTACTTGAGCTTAGTATCTTTTAAGGATGCGACACGAAGATTTTCAACGAAATTCCTACACCCAGAAATACCCTTTACATGGAACATGTTTTGAAAATTTTGATCTTCTCAAAAATGGCTGTAACGATTTGGATTAAAATGTCATATGTTTCATTTTATGGCAAATGAAATGTCTATCTTGAATTTCATGGGAATGTCCCCAAAAGTCCTTCGTTCTGAATGAGTTTCGCATAACTGATAAACCATGACAGATAGACAATATTTTACTACACAAAAATGTGTATCTCGTTAAAATACACAACTTGTGTCATATGCATTTTTTATCCAGTGAACGTTTCCGAGATATTCCTTGTTATTTGTTTGATTTTCCAATATTTACACTTTTTCTCATATGGGAAATCCTTATTCCTTTTTTTTTCGTGGACATGCAAAGAGAACGGAATGCTTCACATAGCAATCAGCTCTTAAAATATTTGACTATCACTTAAAGCCTACCATATTCCTCTTGCACCTACAAGAAAATTAGCAATAGGTTTCTGCAAACGCTTATCTCGATTAACGTAAAGTAGATGGAGAATAAGCGTTTGTAAAAATAATTTGTAGAAGAGTAGAGAAGTCATGTGAGTGCAACACACATAAGACTTTTAAACTGGAAAAAGGTAACATTGTTCTTCCTCTACATACTTGCTCTCCCTGAGCATTCGTATTGGAGGTAGAAGTCCTGTTATATATTTTGAAGTGTATCATTTAAAGAATGCGTTACATTAAGCAATAGGAATAAATAAACGGAAGTAAATTGTGTGACTCAGAAGATGGCTACAATTATTACTTTTGCAAAGAGAAATGTATACTTTGTGGTAGGATTTGAGGCAGTATTTTTAACACTTAAATAATTTCGATTAAATTATATAATATGTAAATTTAATAACAGCCCGCCTTGAAGCAATGTGTATGTAATAATTTGTAAAATGTATGTAACAGTCATTGCAAATGTTTATATTATGGTATCCATGTGTAATAATGTTATGTGAATGCATTACGTAATTTAATAATGTAGGGGCTGTGAGAATAATGAGTTTAAAGTTGCTAACAATGAGGTAACCTTGAGGCAATAATGAGTTTGAGAGTTTAAATGCTACTAGTCATTATTAGAGCAGCAATAATGTAAATTTTGAGACAGTTTAAAATAGTCAATCAACAGCCAGAAAAGCTTTAGTTAAATGAAGGTATTCTATTGGAGTAAGATTAGCCAATCAGAGACTTGAAAGACACAGATTTTAAGTTTAGACGGTTGAAATATATTCAGTTCCCTGCAGACCGTGATAGTAACCGGATGCAAGATGCGTCCTCTGGAGAAATATAATACGTATTCGTGTGAGACGAAAAATAAGCATACGCGTTTAAAAAATGCAAGTATTAAATAAAAGAATCTCACAGCTCTCTATATCAGTGAAGTGCTATTTAATTTGTGTCAAGGATTAATAAAAAAGAGTGTAAGCCTACATTCTTAGTCGTACCAAAACCCTGCCTAAGATAAACATGTCTCTAACAATAATACTGACGCAGCCGAGGCAAACAAATATTTAAAGGAGCAGTTTAATAACAAAGTTAATATTTTTTTTAAACTTGGGGCAAAGGGCACCTGAAAGTACATTTGGGGCGAAGGCTACCGGAAACTGTTTAACATACGTGAGATTGCAAATACTATAAGTGTTCGGCTCCCCAACAGTTAAAAAAATAATACAACGCCTACTTCAAATCGGCTTTTCATACGTAGCAGTAAACAACGTAAAGAACAATTCTACTTCAAATTGGCGTCCATACGTGGAGCTAAAATAAATAAACAACTCCAATAAAACACTTACTTCAAAGGAATAGAGTTAGAAAATACTTCCTTTGTCACAGAGTACTTTTGCCGGTATAATCAAGCTAAAATGCGTAAGAGACAAAACAACATGCTGAATCAGGGAAACCAGAGTGCAACTTTAAAGCAAACTCTGGTAATGAAAATACCGCCGCATTTTCAGCCTGCTGTTGTGCAGAGCCACTACCGCAGGCATAACTCACTTACTAACCCCACAGAGCACGTATGTCAGTGAAAGCAGGGGTTCCTGCTCTATTAATGCCAAGCTTCCAAACAACCCCTTCCCAGCACAAAATCTGGTTTGCCTAAGGCAATTACCTGGAGATAAACATTATCGGAAACTGGAAATCTGCTTTCTTCAAACACTGCAACTCTACCCTAATGCAGCTTTACGCGCTAAAGTATAAACAAACTACATTTTATTAGAAGCTTAAGTGCTTAATTTGTTTCTGTAAAATCTGTTGTTGCTATGACCCTACCTACTCTTAAAACCGTTGTGGTCTCATTGTTAACGGGCGATGTTAATGGAAGAATAACATTTTAGCAGTCCCCCTACTGTTAGTTTTTTTACTTAATCAGTTTATTATATGCACTTTATTGCAAAGAATCTGATGGGTTACACTCGCATGATTTTCTCTACTCTTGTATAAACTATTTTTACAAACTGTTATTCTCCAACTATTTCATATTAATCGAGATAAACATTTACAAAAACGATCTTTTGACATGTAAATAGAATTACATTTTACGCATAGCGACCAGTTCTAAAAATATTTGACTATCGCTTAAGGCGTACCATGTTCCCCTTGTTTTGTAATTGCAAGGGCAATATAGAAATACAGTAGCCTTTAAGCATATACATATCTCTTAATAGCTGGTTGCTGTGTGCAGCACCATTCTCTTTGCCACAGATTAATACTCTTTGCATATCCAAGACAACAAAATGAATAACGAATTCCCATTTGAGAAAATAAGCATTGAAAAATTTAAGGGAATAACAAGCAATATCTCGAAAATGGTTCACTCAACAAAAAAATATATGACATAAAGTGTGTATTTTAACGCGATCTACATTTTCTCTGTAGTAAAATTTTGTCTATCTCTTATGGTTTACCAGTTATGCAAAAGTCGTTCACAATGAAGAATACTTTTGGAGACATTCCCAGAAAATTTAAGATATACATTTTATTTGTCATGAAAGTATCTTAAACATATGCTATTTTAATCAAAATCGTTGGAGCCACTTTTGAGAAAATTAAAATTTTCGAAAAATGTTCCATGTAAAGGGTAGTCTGGGGTGGGGGGATTTTCTTGAAAACCTTCGTGTCGCATCTCTGGAAGATACTAAATCTAAATAACAAGTTTGGTGTTTATCCTACTGTTCGTGTCTGAGTTATGCTGTTCACAGACACACACAGACACACACACGGACATGTTTCCAAAAATACTTTTTTTAGATTCAGAGGGTCTAAAAACATATATTTCCGGTGAAATCTCGGTATCGAATTTTTGGGTGGAATACAATACTTCTCCTACTTACTATACGTAGTTGATAAAGTAAAAAGTAGTTTATTCCCCTAGATAACAATAATGATGATTTTCTTGTTTCTTTTCTTTCGCAGGTCTCAACATCCACCTACAATTCTACTCCACCTTGTTTAATCACCTCTTTCTATGACTGGCTTGAAACAAATTATTATAAATGAACACCATTAAACAAATGAGCGATGTTATATTCGGTGTACGTCAGAATTATTCAAGAAGCACAGGGTTTAGAATTTTGCTCTGATTGGTGTAGATAACTAGAGGTGAGCTTGCCCAGTGTGGTATGATTAGAGATTGACTTACAGGGGATGGGGTGGGCGAGAAATGAATTGCCTGTATCACTAAAATGGATAATAATCACTACTACTTCTGAAGTATACATAGAAACGTAGTAAAATTAATGTCGCCGTAAATAGCACTGATGAATTGTGTCATATCTGGAGAAAAAGAGATCTGGAAAGTGGCTAAGAATTCTATTTTAGTTTCAACAACTAATCTGGTCCAAAGAACCTAGACACTGAAATAATAATAATAATAATAATAATAATAATAATATAAACTTACCTATATATAACTTCTTATTAATGCATCCATGTAATATTTATACTGTTATTAAATGACATCGCTTATCCAAATAATCCTAGTAAACAAAAATGTTTTAAAATAAAATATTTTCATCCCCATTAGTTTTATCGTGATTTTTATTAACTTAGGGTATTCATCTGTCAATAACATAGAAATTTCATTGACAGTGTTACTTTCTGCCCATATTTGCGATGTGGTAAGTATTCTGTCAATCAAGCGAGGTATCTTGAAACAGCAAATGAAAAACTCTAAAACTCAAACTTCTTTGTTTTCAATGACGTCAGGTTTCTAGTCTGAATTTGGAAAAATGCTTGCAGTACCTAAATTCTTTTATTATGTTTTATGCATCATCCTTTAGACAACACTTCTTAGGTACAAAATAATAGGGGTACATGATCGTTAACCTTCACTTAAGAATACCTAATAAGGATGTTTTGGCACCACTTTGAAAATAATCCTTTTTTGCGTTTTTCATTAAAAAATCTTAAAATTGTGGAATCAAGATCCGTTTGTGGTTCCATTTTTGAATGAATGAATAAATCTATGGATAAAAGCAATTTTCACCTGAAGCGCTACGGCGGCTTCTTGCGGGGGAGAGCTCGTTTAGAACTCATGCGGAATGCTAATTCGCATAAGTAAATTATTGTCTCATTTTGTCTTTGATATTAGTCGCTTGTGCCCATTCACTAAGTCACTCCTGCACTACGCTCACTTTACACTTCCTTGCAGCGGACACTAGATGTTCACACTAGTCGCTTGCTGTCGGCTCCTTCGTACGTTTCTCCAGTCATTGCAGTTCCTTGCTGTCTTCGTCCAGTGGCTTCTACTGCTTTCTTAAAGGTGTTGGCCCATCTCGTTCCGGGTCCACCTCGGCGTCTCTTTCCGATATGTGGTGACCACACTGTACCTATGTATGCCCACTTAGGGCTCTGAAGCCTCACCATTTGGTCTCTCCTTGGCCATTTCAGGTTGGAGGCTCGTTGAGAAGCATCTTCAAGTTCCTGAGTTCCGTTATTCTAGGTTTCGTATTTTGTCTCTAAGATATTCATAGTACTTTCCTCTCCATCTTCCTTTGGCATAGCTTAATGCGTTTCTTTGGTTTTTCACTTACTGTCATTTAAAAACACAAACGGGACGTTTAAATGGAGTGGTTATGTGTATGCGGTGCGCAGTCGATTACAATATAGACGTTTTGCTTAAGGTCCAACTTGACAAAATAATATACTTGTAGGTGTTCTTGCCTACAGCTATTTTTGCCTGAGAATTCTTTGCACTCTCTTTTTGCCTACAGGTTGATCAGAAAATTGGATCAAATTTAGGAAGGAGGATTAATTTAATTTCCAAACTTTCAAAATATATATCTGTACAACATTCGAGCTCTCTCACTCACACATACTCACACACACACACATACACACACACACACAATAACCCTACGGATAACTTTCGGTTAAATCTAAAAACTATCGGACCCCTTGGATTTCCTGCGGCTTCTTGCTGCCTGACGGTCTTCACATCGCCCCTTATATTCCTTGCAAGCAGGCGAAATTTTGTAGGGAAAAAAAGAAGGTATAAATATTAGCAGGCGAAAAAAATTGTCATAGGCAAGTAGGCTGTTAGCGTAAAATTCTTAGATGAAATGTCCCTTGACGAAAAGCTTTAGGCATGAAATGAAACAGAGTATTCTAACAGCACATGAAGTTTTACACCTTGATTTCATCGAGTCTTGTTTCTTAAATTTTTGCCTCTTTAAATTGTTCCAAATGATGCGATTTATTTGATTTGATCAATTCATTTCAAATTTTCAAAATGGTTCTTCGAAGGTGTACTCGTATGAAGGGATCTAAGGAATCATTTCTTGATATCAAACAAAGTTTGGAGTTCGAGTTTTAAATATTTAGTACCTCCATCCGTGGGTTTCACCTACACGCTGGTGAGGGGCAGTACCCAATAAACCAGACGTCTACGGTAATGAAGGATTAGGGTGGGAGTTTGAAGCCTAGTTGTAAACCAGCCAAGAGTCACTATCTCTGGAGATGCTTGTCGGAATTATGGGCGAAACATCAGGTGATATTTCATCTACTGGAACTAAGGCATACAAGCCCGAAAACTATATTCTACTGATTAATTCCGGCCGTGAAAGCCTAAGCATGTATGCGATACAGAAGTTTGAGATTCCCAACAACCTGATAAGAGGCGAGGGGGAAGCTAAGAATAATCCAAAACGGGTGAACGAGGCTCGAAACCGTAGTGAAGGAAACTCCCGAAGAAGAAAATCAGGGGGTAGATGGGATTCTGAAGCTTTGGTTGTAAGCCCATCTAGGAGAAGGAAACTCCGAGATAAAAACCCCCATCCACATGGTTAAGTGGGTATACTCTGAGCTGTTAACCTTATCATGTAAAATCTACCTTATTCATTTTCTCACAGCAGGTAATGCAGATAAAAGAACAGAATTAAATATGTATTCAGTAAAAAATAAAATCAAGGAATATCGAGAAAAATATAAGCAAAATATGGAAATAATGAAGCTAACTAGACTACCTAAAGCAGCATATAATTATAAACGAAAGGGTAAATGGAATTTAGGAAAACCTATGAGAAGATGGAAAGAACAACTATGAGGATAGAATAGGCAATTTGCCTAGTCCATAATGTGGAGAAGAAGAAAATGCAAATATATGATTAAGTAATTTTTTTAAATAAAGCGTTTCGTCCTTTATTATTTTTTACAGGAGAAGTCTGAATTTTATACAAGATTTAATATTTGATTGTAATGATGCATAATTGAGAAATGATATGCAGAATTTTCAGCATGGAGAGCACAATGATTCGATTTCAATTTTTTGAAAGCTATTTTCTTGGAAAGTTATATATATAGGACCACGAAATTAATTTATTGTTGAAATATGATATACATATAAATATATTGAAGAAATATGTGACAAAGTTTCTACTAAAACGGTTGAAATTTGTAGAAATTAGCTATTTGTGATGTGCAGGCTAGAAATCGCTCGTTCATACACACAATGCTGATATACGTATTAGGGTTCTGCATACTTCTACATTTACTGAGTGGAGACACTCCCACTTAAGCAAACTTAAAATACATTGGCCTGGTCTGGAACTGAATCTATAACCTTAGGAGCAGAAACCCAGTATTCAACTTGTATCTCCTAAGTCAACTTTGGCATGGAATGGCATTTAAATAGTTCTTATTTCGTCCTGAGCACCTCTTAAATGATCTCACTTCTGCTGACCAAAAACCAAGCTAATGAATCTGTCAGTCACAAAGGTCAGCAGCTACATGTGACAAAGGAAAAGGCTTTTGCGGCTGTTTTACATGACCCCAGCTGGTCCCTTTGAGTCAAATAGATTGCGTGTTTTAGCCATTTTTAAACGGTAAAACTACATTATGCCACGTACCTCACATCTATTTGTGACATAGATTTTAGTACATAATCAGTAACGTTTGTTCTTTATTGCAGAATTTGAATTAGCCAATCCATTTATAAAAGGTATGCCCTTTGCGTTGGGAATAACCTCAATTTCATATTAATAGCACTTACCCATGCACTCAAAGAGCACTTTGCTTCGTGAAAATCACTGGCTTAAATCAGAGCTCTCAAGTCCCATCGGAATTAGTCTGTTGCTTACTACGCCAACCAAATAAAGGTGCGCTTGTAGGACCTGGTGGTATTGTCTAATTTATTGTATTCCTAGTGTGGCTATTCTTGTTCGCTGGTACTGGTTGGGCATACTTGCGCTTGGGACAATTGCTAAGGTTTGTAATTTTATGACTACAGATGTACAAATATTCATAAAACATTCTGTTTGCGTTTAAAACGAGGTATTTTAATAACTCTTATCTATTATAATACTAGCAAAAATCAGTATTTAACAATATATAACAGTAGTTTTATTGCTAAGTGTTTTTCACACGTGTGTTTAGATCTTCGGCGTACCAGACTGCTGTTATCTTTATTAACCTAATAATGTTAACTATGAGAATGGTATGAGATTATGAGATTGTAAGTCGCCACGGGAAAGATTCTGGGAAAATGCGAGTCAGTTGGATAATTTAATGTCATGTTGCCATTGTATCTCGGTTGGTTAGAGCAGCAGAACGGTAAGCTGAAGATTCCGGGATTCAAATTCCGACTATAGCACTGGATTTGTAGGTCTGATTCTACCTTTCCACTTGTTTGGTTGACATGGCATCGCTTTATCTGCCATTCATTCTTGCACAGCCTTTATGTAAAGGTCAACAGCTGCAGTACTGCTTTCATTATTGTTCTTGGCTTCAAGACACCATGTTGAAAAGCAAAACTTTTCGAAAAAGTAGTCGTTGAGATATAAATGTACTCTTCTTCTTCAAGGCTTGGACCCTTCGGTCCGTTTTCCAACTCCATCAATATAATCTCGTCAAACTAGTGACCTCCTTTCTAATGGATTAGAATTCATGGCTGCTCTTGCTATATGTTTATTTGGCATTCTTTTTACATGGTCTTTCCAGTTCTGCTGATATTCTTTATTAAGTTGTATAATACTATCTATTTTTATTTCTTCTTTTATCTAATATTATATCGCGACATATCGAAGGAAGTTAACTTCTCCTGTTTTTAGTCTTTTTCCGTGGTATTTTGTTAAAACCCAAGATCCATAGCCACACAGAAGAAACGGAACTGTCATCATTTTGTAATATTTTAGCGAAGTTACTTTCCTTACTTTGCTTCTTAGTGATCTACGTACTGTTCCACAGGAATAGTTAAATTTATTTAATTCTTTTTCAATTTCATATTTTTCCCCCATATGTTATTGATCAGTCTAAATATTTAAAAGTGTTAACTGGTTCCAGTATTTTGTTGTCTAAAACCAACTTCACTCTCATTGGATGAGGTCCAATAAATGTCATCGATTTCTTCTTCTGAGATACATATAATTTAAATCAATTAAAGGCTATTGAAAAAATCATTCTCACTCTCGCTAATGACCAACTCGTCAACAGGAAATAAAATTGTAGTACACTTTATGTCACTTACTTTACAATTCATTGATACTCATTCAACCATATTCTTACGACTTCGTGCATGTGCAAATTAAAAAGTGTCGGTCTTGCCCTTGTTGAGCTTATTAAATTATTACAAGATGCCTTTATTTGTATTGTGTTGTTTTTATACTGACTCCCTATTACTCTTATCAAGCGGGAAAGTATTCCTTTATTTTCTAGTATCTTCAATAAAATATTTCTATCTGCTCTATCAAATGCCCTTTCATTATCGACAATTGCAAAGAACACAAGCAGATTAAACGATTTCCGCTTTTAAATTAATTGAGCTATGGTCAGCAGAAGGGTTTTAGAAAGTGAACAGAGCAAACGTGTTAGCGCACGGTGAATAAGTGACGTCAGATATTGGGAAGGACACTCGCCTTCCCAACTCAACAGACAGTATCGTTGTGACTGTTCCATTTATTCGATGCATATACGTATACACCAGCGGAGAACTGTGGCAATATGTCCAAAGTAAAGAAGAGTTCACACATAAAAAACACCATTAAATTAAGCATCACTTGTACCGGCATTTAACATGGAACGCTTCAACACAAATAGCGAAATCATTAGATGTAACACGAGAGCTCAAAGGACGTTTAAAATATTATGTTAAACAACTGTAATACAATGAAACACAAGGAACATGTGGTATTATTATAAAGGAACAATAAGGAAAGCGGATTTTCAACCTCCCCATTTCAAACTATGGATCAGGCTTTTTCAACGATCTGTGTCATACGCTAATAAGGGTGGATATTGCTTTAAAAATGTACAGCTTTCTATGTAAAAGAAAACACAGTATAACAAACATTTCTCTATATTAATACCTTAATTAAACCCTGAGGTAACTTTATTGCACGCTATCAATAGCGAAACATACATTTTTCTCTCTTTAATACCCCTTAATGCTGGTCTACCTGCTATCGTATTAGAGGGTGTTGCTTTCAAACGGTACATATTTGTTTACAGAGAACGCTATAAGGTCACAAGCGCTTCCACCTTCCCTCGCCACCAACCTTTGCTGTGTCCCCAATTTGATAGTTTACTTAACTCTCTGTCTGGTTAGGGTAAATACACAATCAGCACAAGTCTTACCTTCTGAATCCGTGCTGAACTTCTCCTATTAATGTTTCTATTGTGTCCTCAGTGTATTATTTATAATTTTGAGAATACAGAGCAGAAAGAGGAACAATATATAAATGTAAGGTGTAAACTGTTAGGAAAGAATTGTTGTTACTGTTGTGTGTCGTTGGCAGCTGTATGTAGAATTGCGTTGCTGTCATCGTTTGGAACGAGGCTGAAAGACAACTTTGGTAGATTATGTGTTAAGAATTCCATTTAGAATGTTGATTAGTACCTAAACTTTATAAACACGCTATATTATCGTCATATAGAAATTAAAATATAAGCCAATGCGTTGGCACTGATCCCAGAATTCGCAATATTTAGTTGGAAAATGAACTGCCTATTTTATGCTCCATCTTAATATTTCCTCCATTTTCCTTTCTGCGCCTTCATTAAAACATACAGCTTTGTAATGTATAACCTTGGCACACTGTATAAATGAGATAACGTAGGTTTGAAACAAAGAATTTTACTTTTAAAATTTCGAAGCTTACTAGATATATCTATGTCGCAATGTATTATAACTTTAACAAATTTACGCCTTTGTTACAATAAAAAAATTCTGATGTGTTACACTCACATGACTTTCTATACTCTTTTACAAACTAGTTTTACAAACGCTTATTCTCCATCTACTTCATGTTAATCTAGAATCTTATTGCTAAATTTCTTGTAGGTACAAGGGTAGGCTTTAAGCGATAGTCAAATATTTTAGGAGCTGGTTTTATGTGGAACATTTAATTCTCTTTGCATGTCCAGGACATAAAAAACGAATTCCCATTTCAAAAAATTTATAATATTTGGGAAATTCAAACAAATAACAATGAATATCTCGGAAATGGTTCATTCTACATTCTACATTCTTGTGTGTTTTAACGAGCTCTACATTTTGTGTGTAGAAACATTTTGCCTATCTTTAGCAGATTATCAGTTATGCTAAACCCATTCAGAAACAAGAGGAGTTTTGGGGATCTTCCCACCAGAAAATTCAATATATACGTTTTACTTGTCATGAAGATACCTTAACTATATGATACTTTAATGAAAATCGTTAGCGCCATTTTTGAGAAAATCAAAATTTTCAGAAAATGTTGCATGTAAAGGGTAGTCTGGGATGGTGGGATTTTCTTAAAAATCTTCGTGTCGCATCTCTGAAAGATATTGAAACTGAATACCAAGTTTGGTATTTATCGAACGTTTAGTTTTTGAGTTATGCTGTTCACAGACACATACACGGATCTTTTTCTAAAAGTGCTTTTTTTGGAATCAGAGGACCTCTAAACATGTACTTCCGGTGAAATCTCGGTATCGAATTTTTTAGTGGAATGCAATACTTCCCCTACTTACTATACGTAGTAGACAAAATAATAGTTCCAAACAGTATGTTTTGAAGACATTACGTTTATGTGCTGTTATAGTTTTTTATACATCTGGAGAGGTGTATTTTTTGAAAATGAAAGGATTGTATTATGCTCTTCTGTTTTCGAGGTAACATTATGCTACGTTCTTCAAATTATAAGTAACATTTATTTGTCGGGTTCGATGTTAGTGTTTTGATTTCTTGCTGAGAGCCTTCCAAACGAGTTAACCCTGCAGAAACTGAAACAAAAGAACCAGCAGAACCCGGCTTGCCAGCCACCCGCAAGAAATACGCCAGGGCTTTTAGACGCAATTCAAGTGTCACACTGTTATGACAGAATACATCATGCATGCAGGAGACTAACTTGACAAGCAGAAATTCTGCAAAAAGAAATTTACAATATGAATATTTTCAGAAAACGTACCAAAATATCATAACACAGCAGAAACCTTTTCTATGTACTCAAGTTCATATATGTACAGGGTGTACACAAAGTATAATAGGGATTCTAAACATATATTTTCTGTGCGGTATGCCATATAGGTTTCAACTTATAACTTAAACTGAATTGTGGAATTTATCATAACGAAATTACTAGTGTTCAATATGGCATCCATTTGTGACACGGCATACATCCAACCGACAGACCATTTCTTGTCACATTAACGTTAACATGTTTTGTGTAGCTGGTAATACTGCTGCAATAGTCCACCATCTCAAATAAGTTAGACTTGTTATCACCTTCCACACTGTCATTGTTGGAATTGCTGGTTCTCAACTCGCCCCGCACGGATGTTTTAGGGCTGCACTCGAAAACGAAAGTAGTTTTGACTCTCTTCACACTCTCATCTCATACATGCAGTTATCCGACAACCTCTACTTTTCAGAGATATGCCGTTGTTTGGACCTAATTGTGCCTCCTACTTGTGCTATTACCAGAATGGGCATTAATACCAAATTTTCACAAATACACTCGATGAAATACCTATGAATTATGCCTGTCGAAATCCAAACGCCAAAAATGAAAAGTATTTTGTATGCGAGTTGCCGTGTTATGCTCATTTCATTATCATGTCTACAAACAAAATCTGCACATGTAGAATTCAAACTTCCACAGCTACAGTTATATTTAAATTATGATTCAACATTATATTAAAGGTCGCAGAGAAATAAATATAGGTTTAAAGCCTGTACAGTCAGTCAGTATTTTTAAGCCTTAAATGATTTCAGTCAAATTATATAATATATAAGTTCAATAACAGCCCCCCTTAAAGCAATATGTTTATGTAACAAGATATAAAAAGTGTATATTATAGCCATTGTATATGTTTATAATATTGTATACATGTGTAATAATCTTATGTGAATGTATTACGTAATTTAATAATGTAGGAGCTGTGAGAATAATAGGTTAAAAGTTGCTAACAATGAGGTAACCTTGAGGCAATAATGCATTAGAAGATTTAATAATGCTACTAGTCATTTTTGGAGCAACAAAAATGTAATTTTTGTGATAGTTTATAAAATAGCCAATCAACAACCTGAAAAGGCTTAAGTTAAATAAATGTATTCTATGGGATTAGGAACAGCCAATCAGAGACTTGAAATACAGAAATTTACAAATTTAGGCGGTAGAAATCAATTCAGTTGCTTGTAGACAGTGTTTCTAACCGGACGCGAGATGCGTCCTCGAGAAATTTAATACGTATTTTTGTGTGAGAAGATAGTTTACGTGTTTAAAAAGTGCAAGTATTTAATAAAAGAATCTTACAGCTCTCTATATCAGGGAAGTGTTATTTAAATCGTGTCAAGCATTAATAAAAGGAGTGAAGTAAAATTATAATCTGTGTAAGCCTACATTCTTCAGTCGCACCATTCCGTGCTAAGACGTTCATGTCTCTAAAAATATAAATACTGACGCAGCCGAGGCAAACATAAATATATAATATTTAAAGAAAGAGTAAAAAATTACAAAGTTAATATTTTTTAAACATTTTGGACAAAGACCACCGGAAAGTACATTTGGGGCGAAGGCTACCGGAAACTTTTTACCATACGTCCGGTTGCAACTATTTCATGTTCGGCTCCCCAACAGTTGAACTACAATACAACTAACAAAATAACTTCAACAGTGATGTGTGTACACTCTGTATTTTACTTTTCTTTTTCAGACAAATGCAACACCTCAATGTATTGTTCAGCTGAGAACGACTGTTTGCTGTGATGGTCATACTACTTCGAAGCACGACTTATAAGTATGCGGTGAAATTACTTTCCCTAATATATATATATATATATATATATATATATATATATATATATAGCACTCTTTTACTGCATTCCTATGCAACAGATAATATTTGAAACAGATAACTCAGATATAGTAGCCTTCCAGATATTGTGCAGAGGTTACTATGTAGCACAAAGAGTTAACGCACAAGAATTACCCATTAAGCCATAATAACGATGTTTGGATATTTGCAGTATTTTCAGTGTGTACATTTTGAAAAAACAGTATGCACGCTAGTAATTATTCTTTATGAAGACTTTCAAATTGTGCAAAACGAGATATTAATCCTTATTTCTGTGTCTTAAAATTAGATGAAAATTATCATTTTAACTTTTAAAAAAACTTCAAAGTAATCTTGGAAGTTATAAATTCTTTCCTACCTAAGACGAAGATACAAATATTATGATTTTGCATGGGTTTCCAGATGTCTCCCAGTAATTGGATTGGATTGGCTACAGAGGTGACTCGGCACTGATCCATATAGGAGGTGTTGTTCCTACGCCCCACAAGGAGGCGTTCCCGGGAAGAAAGATGAGGCGAGATGAGACACCGAGTGGCCGGAACCAGGAGTGACGACACAAGAATGGCAGGGTCTCTAAGTTTCCCGATAGAGACCCCCCGGCAGACGGATCCCCCGGGGTCCAGTGCCTCTCAAGGGGATTCGGATACACCTGAGTGCCGAAAGCCGAGAGACGGAGAGAGTCGCAAAGAGCATCCTTTTCCCCTGCCACACCGCACCGAAACACCATCGCCTAGACTTCCAACCCTGAAAGAGACCAACGGATGAAAGATGAAGTGAAATGAGAACGGAGGTTAAATGGAGGGACAGGAAATGCTGGGTATGTGAAAATCCTTCCCAGCATTCGCCTGGCGACCCGGGAAAACCCCCGAAAAAACTCTTGGGTCAGGAAAGTCGGTCACGGGAATAGAAACCACGACAACCCAAATGCGAGCCACAGACGAATCTGCCCGAGTCATTCCGCTCGGTCTCCCAGCAATTAGAGGTCATAAGTCGCCGAACCTCTATTATTATGAATGTATTGTCGTTAATTGTAACTTGTTTAAGATATTCATAGAAGAGGTATTGACAAAGTGGAATAAGTCATGAAGGAGAATGTGACTGAATATAAATGGCCGTTTACTGTATAATTTACTATTTTCTGATGGCCAGATTATAATAGGACAGGACAAAGAGATATAGAATATATACCGAAAATTAATAGATGCATTTGAAATAGACGGATTAAAAATAAACGCCATTAAAACAGAATATATGGTAATTGGAGGACTTTCGGAAGATTTACAAATAAATGATGTGGTAATTAAATGTGTGGAACAATTTAAGTATCTAGGATCTATAATACATAAATGTGGCATTTGTGAAAAAGATATTAGTAGTAGAGTAAATTGTGCAAGGAAGGTGATTAAACTCCTAAATAGTATTTTATGGAATAGAATTCGACCAGAAATACCAAACTACAAATTTTACAAGTAATAATAGAAAGCATACTTATATAAGGGTCCGAAAGTTGGATATTAAAGGGCAGGATGCAGAAAAGAGTTTTAGGGACAGAAATGGATGGACTTTGAAGAAGTATGAGAATATCCAGATTGCAACATGTTAGGAACTCCTACATCAGACTAGAAATGGATGCACAAGAAACTGTTAGAGACAGAATATCAAAAATATCAGTGGTATGGAAACATATAAGGTTTATCGAAAGAACGGTGGCTTAAACTAGTCGTAAATTGGAAGGTGCCAGGTAAAGGAAAGCGGGGAGAAGGGCAAGAAGAGCATGGTATGAGGAAATATATGGTGACATGATGAAGAGGGGTATGGAAGAGGGACGATGAAAAGATGAATCTCGAGAATTGAGAGGGACCTGCTATAAAGTGGAAACTTTGTAAATAAAAAATAAATAATTGCCAATTTACCTGGGTATTCATGTCTTCTCCTTAATCTCAGCAACGTATGATGTGGTGGCAGAGTCTCTTGTCGACGCTTCGTCGTCGTCGTCGTCGTCATTGTAGTGTTTATTTTGCCTCAGCATTCAGCGGTTTCAAGAATGAGACAAGTCGGAGATCTCATGGGTATGATACTTGAGAATTACTTAGTTAAAATGAAGACACGAGAAATAAATTATAACAACACTTTATTGCCTTGTGGTTAATCTCTGCTGTACTGACACTGAAGATTTAAAAATGAACACAAGAGTACGGTTCATTTTGTTTAATTTGTTTCTTAGCGACCTTCCGTTACCTGTAAAATTATATCACTGAAGAATTACTTTGCCTGGGTCCATCACTACTTAAATCATTTACGCGGTTTCTATAAAGATATCACTTGCGTGTTTATGAAATACTTCACGAAAACTATATTCTGTTTTGGCACGAAATCGGCTCATTGACCGACATGGTTGGTCTGAAGTAGTTATTTTTTTTGTATTGTTTGGGAGCCAATTTGAAGTAGGTTGTTGCTTCACGTATGGAATGCCAATTTGAAGTAGGAGTTGTATTGTTGTTCAACTGTTGAGGAGCCGAACTTGAAGTAGTTGCAACCGCACGTATGGTACCCGGTAGCCTTCGTCCCAAATTTAAAAATATTAACTTTGTAATTTGACTGTTTCTTTAAATATTATATATTTATGTTTGCCTCGGCTGCGTCAGTATTATTGTTAGAGACATGTTTCTCTTAACGGGACGTGATGCGGCTGAAGAATGTAGGCTTACACAGATTATAATTTTTAATTCACTCCTTTTTTATTAATTCTTGACACGATTTAAATAACACTTCACTGATAGAGAGAGTTGTGAGATTCTCTTATTAATTACTTGCATTTTTAACACGTAAACTATTTTCGTCTCACACGAATACGTATTAAATTTCTCGAGGACGCATCTTGCGTCCGGTTAGGAACACTGTCTACAACCAACGCGTCCAGTTATGAGCGCTGTCTACAAGCAACTGACTTGATCTCCACCGCCTAAATTTGTAAATTTCTGTATTTCAAGTCTCTGATTGGCTATTCCTGATCCACTAGAATACTTTTATTTAACTAAAGCTTTTTCTGGCTGTTGATTGGCTATTTTTATAAACTGTCACAAAAATTACATTATTGTTGCTCCAAGAATGACTAGTAGCATTACTACACTTTCTTACTCATTATTGCCTCAAGGTTACCTCATTGTTAGCAACTTTAACCTATCATTCTCACAGCTCCTACGTTATTAAATTTACGTACTACATTCACATAACATTACTGAGCATGTATAAATAATATAAACATATACAATGACTGTAATATACACTTTTATATATATTGTTACATACACATATTGCTTTAAGGCGGGCTGTTATTATATTTTATATTATATAATTTGACTAAAATCATTCCTCATGTCGTATAGATTGAGATGCACTGACTGATATAATCCACCTGCAGCCTCCTTATATACTATATCCCCTTGGAACTGTTAAAATTATTTCAAATTTTCTTATTGGCTGCTTTGAACCGCGCTCTTCGAAAATTGCTGAAATTAGAAGTTTTCTCCTCAATTCTGATTTGTCGATATCTAATCACGAGGCTATATACAAAAGAAAAATTCCCTGTTTCTATCCAGTTCTGGGGATCCAAAAGCATTGTGTATTTGTGTCTTTCTTTCTTGTAGCTTATAAAAAGCGTCTTTATCTGGTGAGGGTTCTCGTCAACTATCTCTTCTCGCCTGTACTTCGCTAAAAATCACAGTGGACGTTTTCCTTGACATGTTATACAAGAAGTATATAATCTAAATATAATCACATAAATAAACATGACAGAATCTGACATTTGTTATCATAATGCATAAATTAATATATATACTAATGACCTGCGGATGATATCGTCTCCATTTTCTTAGCAGGAAAATCTTACTTTTCTCTCGCTTGTGGCAATTTAGCCTTACCGTCACATATCCTTATAATAGTGTTAGCTTATCTGTTCGTTACCAGGGCGCAATAAGTGGTGTAATTGTCTGCCATTGTGTAGCGAATTCATTTTGGCGAAAGTAGTCAATCTCAGAAGGAAACGTAGGCATGTATAACGAGATGAGCTGCTCATTACTTTTTGCAGGTTCGTTACGTTTATAGTTTCCCGAGATCAGATATCGAGGCTGTATCTGAGATACTTTACTTATTCAAAATTTCATCAGCTCCAAATTTACTTATGAGAATCTCATTCACATTTCATCGACTTGAGTCGAATTTCTGTATTTTAATATAGAATATGCCTGCTTTAGTGTATGCAGAATTAAGCTTGTATCTATAATTAGTGGAACTAGTACCATGCATGCTTTGTTAATGACATTTTCATTTATACAGTGCGGGCGTTTTAAAGCGAGGCCACAGACCGGCTATATGCGTAGCAGGCTGTACTGCAGTGATATCGGTGCTTTTCCGATGTACAACTGGCGGTATGACGCGTTCAAGTTTATCTTTATCAGGTGTGCTTCAGTCACTGCTCTGTGTTCGTGCTGAAAAGAGAGTTGTACATTGTGCATATCATAGGTGAAAGTTTACTCAAGACATCTTTGTTGTGTGTGATTTTCTTAAGAGTATTGTCTTGTTATTAGTCCACTGCAATGCCTGCCGACAAATCCATGCTTGAAAAGCGAGTTTTTATATACGTTACATACGCAAGAACCGAATCATGTAGATAGGTGTGTAGACAATTACAGGAGAAATTTCTTGATATTCCAGTTCCAGGTAAAAAAAAAACTGTTAGACGTCAGGTTAATAAGTTTAAGATAAGGGGATCGCTAAACGCTAAACGTTCTAACGGAGGAATAATTGACGAAATTGGTGCATTTATTTGTGGGGAACCGTAAAAAATTAAGTTTATAGGAACAATCCGCACACCATATTGAACTTAAGGGCAATTTAAGAACAGAAAATATGAACATTACGCAAGAACTTACGCATATGAATGCAAATTTCATACGAAAATACCAGGGATGTCTTCACGTAGATGGACACACTTTCACCATTTATAACAAGGTTATCATTTAGTACTCATGTGATTATCACCCGTGAGTAAGGTTACGGAACGAAAAACTCCCGGTGTAACAAATAATACGCACGATCCGTGGTCTCAGCATGAAACGACCGCACTGTATTTACTTCAGTAAACTCGAATGCATCCTGCTGAATAGCAGGGAGGTATAAATAAACTCATAATTAGACGTCCTTTGCGTTGGAAGGGTACTGACTGTTGCATTGCTAGAGAGCTATTCAAAACATCGAAAAAATGTATTTTGTTTGTGTTCTTTAACATCAATGAGAATAAGAAGAAATAGAGTTTGAATGGGAAACGTAATCGCTTTGAAGTTTAATAGGTAAAATATTACATATAATATCGATTACTACTGTCTTATTTTAAAATCCATATATTTTTATAAAAAGGAGAAAAATGTGTGTGGATGAGTGGAGTAATCTTGAAAGCCCTCAACAGTTTTTCATCCTTTGATAACTACTTCAACACAGTGATTTTCTCAATAGATTCAGAGTTTTGGAATTTTCATAATATTTTACTTATGGTCTGGAGGGGGGGAGTTGTCATATTGACCAGTTGCACTCCATTTCGTCATATATTGATATCGGAATTTTTTGTAGTATGTGAAATATATATATATATATGTGTAGTCTTTATGTTCATTTACTGTGATTATCTAAGAATCATTCTCCATTCTGATAATTGTTTCACCCTAAAAGGTACTTGCAAGCTAAACACCATTTCCATAAGGTGGAAGGAAAACAACTTCTGCCGATGTTTCGTACCCACTTCTGTAAATAACAGGGAATCTGTTCATGCGTTATTAAGAATATCTGAGAGATTTATATGAAATTACAGTTCTAACGGGTAAAGGGAGGATTTAACATCAAAAATCTTTATACTAATGCATTTGATCCAGCTATTGCTAATGACGTTCCTCACTAATTACCTTTTACTTCGTAGAAATCTTCTTAACTCAAGCTTATTACATTATGGATTCATTTAATACACGGAAATTATTTATTGAAATTATTTATTTATCTTGGTGTTATTACTTTATTTAATTACTTATATCTTTCTATCAATAATTAGGGTATTGCTGTCTGTTACACTGGGGAGATTTTCCTTTCTAGTGCATCAATGGTGTGAGATAATCACTATAAACCTTATGCACATAAAAACTCTTTGTTCAAGCCTAAATTTTGCGATAGGCATTACAATGTACCAATAGGAATAATCTAATGTAATTCGCACAAAACACAGACGTTTTGAATAAACCTTCACTTTTGAGATGCACAATGAACAAACTCTAGTTTTCATATCGCGAAAAGGTGCTCACTGAACAACTTTCGTCTTTATAGTACAAAAATAAAGTAGCAACTGACAATTAACATTCACCCACGATCACTCCAACCATGTGATAATATTAACAGTCTAGCATTATCAGGGTGAATTATTCCATTGTAATGTTGTTCGATAGTCTTGAAAACTTTTAAAATGCTTTTACACAATACACTGGGTGCCTCTCTCCGAGAATACTGATAATGGTGCCCATTAAATAAGGATTTCAGTGTTGAAATCCACTCACACAGTGAAATTTCTCATGGCCCCAAGCTTGTGTTTTAGAAATCGGAACTCACAGCCTAACTTGTGCATACCGATAGTCGATAAGTTCTGAAGTTGCCCGTGTTCCAACCACATGTTTTAAAAATTCCAGTCATGACTTGCGTTTTGAAAGCAATATTTTACCATGGCTTAGTAAGTGGCCCTCGTATATCATTCTTGACATCACTACCAGTAGTTTTTCAGTAGATTTCGCTTTCGCATATCTCCTATCTTTTGTACGAAGAAAGTATATAGCAAAATAATCTAACAGTATGATATTACATCATTATCACACACAATTTATTAATATTAGTCATAAGCGATTTTACTAATGGTCTTTAATGAAGTTTCACTATTTTTCTGTACATAAAATTTGTTTTCATCACGATATCACTTTCGCATTAACTGTATATTTAAATAAACACGACACGATCTAGGACGAAGCATACACGTTAATGGTCGTTTTGTGATAATTCACAGAGATAAAAAAATATTGGATCAGATGAATTATTTACGTCAGCAGCGCAGGGAATATTAGCATATGTTATTAAACAGGAGTGTATAATAAAACCACGAAAACGAGTGGCAGTAATTGCAATAGTTATGAGTGTATAAAATATTTTCCAAATATACCACATTTCTGTTATTGAATTTGAAACAGAAAGTGTATGTGGGATGTAAAATGCAAACTTGGCTCTTGTTTTGTGCATCATTTATACAAAGAGTTATTTTGGTTATAATATCCAGATATGTTGAGGTTGTATGAAATTCAAGCACTGGGTCAGAAAATGAATTCAAAATCTTTAAATTCACGATACACCTTAGAAACTGCTCAAAGTATTAAGGTAATAATTATCCTGCCAATATTTGTACTTTAAGTTGCATTTCCGAAGCTTAAAAAGAATGGAGAAAGGGACCCTCTGTTTCATATTTTCATATACCTATTGTATTTCTTATAGATATATGTAACATCAATATTATACTTTTAACTAAATTTATTAGATATTTAGGATAGCCATTATCTTTTCCTTATGGGTTCTATGAAACCTTTTTTCGAAATCCATTAACAGCATGTTAAATTCTTGGTTATTTTCTTTTTCTTTTCGCGCTCTCTCTCTCTCTCTCTCTCTCTCTCTCTCTCTCTCTCTCTAAGGTACTTTAGAGCCAATGTGCTGTCTTGGTGCAATATTCTCTGTGGTCATACTACGAGAACATTAACCAAGCGAAGATGCTCGTGGTAACGTGTAAGGCTTGTATTCGGGAGGTCATGTGTTCGATTCCTATGGGCTGGCCGCTCTGACCTTGGTATTTTTCGCAGTTTATTCAGATCGGTAGGTGAATGTTGGGATTATTTCTATAATATCGTGAATGTTTGTTATTTCATTTTCCTGTTATGTTTCAGGGCCAAAGGATCGGGTAAGTGGATGGCATTGCGAGGCGTCTGGCGGTGAAATTTGCTTTGAGAGATGGTGGGTCATGACCCCCAGGGAGCCTCTCCTTGGGAAGGGTGGTTTGGTTATGTCGACGTCGGTATCTCACCCCCACAGAAGTTAAGGATGCCGCCTGAGCCTAACGCGCCGGATCTGGTCACCCTATGTGCCCTTTGCCTCACCCCTTTCTCTCGGAGGATCAGTAAGCGCAACAGATCTATGTACTTCCGTGCAAAAATCCTCCTCCGCAGCTAAGCTGCTCTATTCTATGAGAACATTAACTCACATTAAAAGTATTACCTAAATGGACATGAAACCAGGCAGAGATGCTGTGACATAATACGTAATATCTGGAAGGTAGACATGTTCGACGTCATCTCGCTAGCCGATTGCAGACCACTTGGGCAAAAGAAATTAAAAAAAACAAAGCACAGCGAGATACTGCACAAGTACTAAAGAAAAACAAAAAAGGAAACGCATCTAACTTTTCAAATGTTACAGAGGAAGCTCTAGAGCTTGCAGGTGTCCTGAAAAATGGAAAAAGACCCCATCAGTACGGAAGAAGCAGAAAGCAAGAAAGACGTTCAACTACTGCTGCTGCCAGATTAAGGAAGAAATCCTGAAACTAAATAACAAGTATGCATATTACTCACTATATGCGATATAATATTGAGGCAGTATTTTAACACTTAAATGAATTCAGTCTAATTATATAATATAAAATTCAATAACAGTCCGCCTTAAAGCAATATGGATATAAATAACATAAAATGTATGTAACAGTCATTGTATATGTTTATATTATTATGTACATGTATATAATGTTATGTGAATGTATTAGGTAATTTAACAATATAGGAGCTGTGATAATAGAGCCCGAAAATTGCTAACAATGAGGTAACCTTGAGCCAATAATGAATTGGCAAGTTTAATAATGCTACTAGCAATTCTTGGAGCAACAGTGATGTAATTTTTGAGACAGTTTATAAATAGCCAATCAACAACTAGAAAGGCTAAAAGTTAAATGAATATATTCTATTGGAGTAGGATTAGCCAATCAGAGACTTGAAATACAGAAATTTAAAAATTCAGGCGTTAGAAGTCAGTTGCTAGTAGACAGCGTTCCTAACTGGACGCGAGACGCGTCATCGAGAAGTTTAATACGCATTCAGTGTGAGACGAAAATTCATTACGGCAAGAATATTATAAAGTTTACGTGTTAAAAAGTGCAACTAATTAATAAATAATCTCACAGCTCTGTATATAAGTGAAGTGTTATTTAATCGTGTGAAGGATTAATAAAAGGAGTGAAGTAAAAATTATAATCTGTGTAAGCCAACGTTCTTTAGCCGCATCACACCCTGTTAAGAAATACATGTTTATATAAATTAATACTGACGCAGCCGAGGCAAACATAAATATATATGTATATAATATTTAAAGAAGTATTCAAATTATAAAGTTAATTTTTTTAAACTTGGGGCGAAGGCCATCGGAAAGTAAACTTGGGACGAAGGCCACCGGAAACTTTGTACCATACGTGGGGCAGTTATTTCATCAAGTTTGGCTTACCATAAGTGGAAATACAATACAACTCCTCTTAAAATAAATACCATCTTCAATATTCTGTTTTAATTACGATAATATAGCAAAGTGTTCAACAGAGAGAAGGTGAACTCCTATGTGTCCTTATGATTCACCTCTTCTTGGCCCCTATATCAACAGTAAAGGATGTATATTCGTCCTCACATTGTCGATTACGAAAACATTTGGTACTAATTGATATCGATTTTGAAAACTAGTTATATTACTTTTAAGCATACTTAAACGCAATAGCAGGATTCACTACACAAACTTCCGGCCCAATGGCGACACTGGTAAAACCTTGACAAATGCGTTTAGTTAAAATAGCAAACAGGAAACATTTTTCTGTAGTTGGTGATCCGCAGGAGACAATTAAGCAAACTATAATGTGAATACCCACACGCCTTTCTCTACCCAACACACATTCATTCATATGCATTCATAGTATTCAGTAGTATGCATTCAAGTGATTCTTCTATACCAGATGGCCCACACAAGCCGTCCTTAGTTGAAGTTAGTTTATACCGAATAGCGCGGATGCCAAAAGGTTTGCCTAAGCAAAACTACAAAGGGGACTCCATACCGACAGAGAGAAGAGCGCTAAATGAAAGACCAAAGCTTGAAAACGAACACTTTAACTGATATTACCGACGCCAGAGCTGCTTCAGCAGAGAAACTGACTGTTATATGAGGTATTCCGGGTTCGATTCCCGGCTGGGTTCCAAAAAGTTAACTTTGAATAAAACCATTTCACGGTATGTCCAGGATGTAGTGTTTGAATGTGAGAGCACCTGTATGTGTGTGGTGGTGGGTGTTATCGGTTATTTATAACCAATTTGCCCATTAACAAGAAATCAGGATTGTCACTTGACGTAAACACGCGTTAAGTCATTTAGTTTTATGACAGTTAATCTACACTCAGTACAATTATATGACACCAATTGGTGCTACAAAGTTATCAAATAAAAAAAAACCCTGTTTTATTATATTTGTACATCTTTAACGGTGCCTTAGAATTAAGTTAATTCCTATTAGGTCATTATTCATACTAAGCATTGCAAAAATATGCCCGTCCCATGGTGGACGATTTTTGCAAGGGCCCCTCAGGCACACGTTCTACCTGGAAAGATCCATAATTTCTTAGTATCATCGTATCTGTACGTAAAAATCAAAGAATAAGAATAAAAAGTGCACAGCAAACGGACGCCACGTTACCTTTTTGTCTGAATGACCTGGCTTGAACTGCAAACAGGGTCCACGCGTCGCTTATCATACGAAACTACCAAGTAAACAAATGCAGACTGTAACACTCAGTGACCTTTCGCTTTGTACCTGCACTGCCCCTTTGAACGTCAGTGATGCGGCAACTTCTTTTGCACCTATGTATGCGGGAAACATAATATTGCAGAGACGGCTAGTTTGGTTCGCCTCGTGCAGTTGCGTAATTCATTATACATTTTCACCTATAAATGACGATATCAAAGTACTCAGTTACATGCAACATTACAATGCCCGTCAAATAACGTACTTGGAATTGTGCAAACATGCAGAATGGAGTATTTCGAATACAAATAATGCTGCGAAAATATTTGACATAAATTGAACATTTTAATGGAGTCTGATTTTTGCCGTTATAAGTCCTCTTTCCTTCTTTTTTGTTTCGTATAACTTTCCAATTACACAACATTCATTGAATATAAGAGGACTTCATAGGATCTTGCAGAACATCAACATATGCATTTTATTAATGAGACAAGTATCTTAAACATGTGGTGCTTTAACCAAAATCATTACTGCCATTTTGAGAAAACGAAAATATTTCCATGTAAAACAGTTTGGTGTGGAGCGATTTTCTGGAAAATCCTCACCTAATGAGCTTATGTTATGAGTTAATACTCTTCTCTATTTCTCCCTTTCTGTCTCTGTGTCGTCTTCCATGGTCTAGGGGTACCATGCCAGCCTCTTGTTCCCGAAGTGGCGGGTTCAAACCCGGCGGAGAGCGATGAATTTTTTATGACGTAAAAATTCTTAGCATGGCTTCGTTCGGAAGGGAAGTAAAGCCGGAGGTCCCGTGTCGTAGATTTACGGACGTAAAAGAACCTCAAGCCTAATAAGAGGCCTCTGAGTAAAATGACCAGTTTTTCACGCCCGTTATAGAATGGAACTCCACGGACCATAGAGCGTCCATGAATAAAAACTTAATTTCAATTTCAATCTCCTTCTAACACACACATACAATGACTATTTTTGGGGTTCAGTGAACCTGAAAAAAGCTATTCTTTTGATTCTTGATAACGATGAAATACAATACTTCCTCTATCTCCTCTAGTTATATTATAGAGAGAGTAATCGCTTAAGTTTATAGAAAAAACAACGTCACGATGTAACCCAAGGGAGAGAATCTTCAACTGTTGAACGAAACAGCATGACACGTCTATGACACGTTCCCAGATATTGCTTTCCTGAATCCACTGGAGAGAGATATCTTTAAACACATTTTGTTTCCTTGGTGTTCCTTAATTCCTTACAACGTACTAATAATAAAGATCTGACATACGAGCATCAAATGTCACGCAAAGTAAAAGAAACGTGTTATCGCAGCGAGTGCTTTTGCCTCTGTGAATCACACCATTTCCACGTCAAGTAACGTCACTTTTTGTGGGCTCTGTGGCTACTAACAAAAGTGAAAACTGACAGCCAGTCTACATGGAAGTAATGGGGAGCTTTAACTCTTTTCTGCACATTCACTTCTGCGCAATTGCAGTCATTCAGTAAGAGCAAATTGGGAGGTTCACACAAGCGTGAAGTTGTCAGTTCTTCAGCAGAGCAAACACAAGTGACCTCATTTTGTTTTTATAGAAACGCTTACCGGAAAGGTTTCCAATGCGCTAACTGAAAACCGGCTTTTACACGCTCTTTACGTAGAAACATATTTCAGCAGCAGTATGTTTTAAAGTTTTATATCCTTCCCCGTTTTCAAGGAAACGACATGTGTAACATACCTCCGGGTTTTGTGATACTGCGTCCAGACGTGGAATGCAGTTTATTACCTTTCTTGGGGCATGGAATTTTGTGATACTTTGGTCCACACTCATTCATATACCACGTGGGAGGGATATAGGCGAGGTCAGCCTAGGAACAGATTCTATGCGCATAATAATACAATTTTAATCTTAAAGGGCTCATTTCAGCTGAAGAACAATCTTATGCGTTACATTCACATCACGTTTCTACCCACTATCATTTAATACTACGTGAAGTAAAATTGAATTCAAGATGTCACCAGAAATACCGGTTTTGAGGCCCTATGAATAAAAAAATCATTTCTAGTAAAAGGTCCTTGTGTGTATGTGTTTGTGTTTATCGTCCTCCGTAATGTAATGGTGAGTCAATTGTGGCTCTTTTTTCACCGAGTGGCTGTTTTATGTACCTGGAATCATGAACTACAATTTGCGGTACCTGCTTGTCAGTACGTCAGCAGCCTGAGGAACATAAGTAGTCGGCTGCACCAGGTTTCTACAACGCTCGCCAGGTTGCGGCTTCTCCGCAAGTATGGGTAGCGCTTATGCTGTCTCCACGTGATCATCACCTGACCTTCTCGGTGGACCCCGAGCGATGCGTGATGAGTGGGAAGTGTTGGGGACTTCGCTTCGAGCTCTCGTCGAGATGGGACGAAGAGGACTAATCTCTCTCTCTCCGTCAACAGGGTCAAACGCCGGACTTCGCTACCGCCTCGCGGACGATCATTGGAGACCACCGAACTCTCGGGATACTTCTGCCGCGGTGATTACATGTGGCTCCCGCAACTCAACATATGGCTGCGGTCTCGCGGCCTGCCCCCTACTTCGTCATCTACCTCCAGCGACTCAACTGCAGCACCTCGAATGAGCTACGCCGCCGCTGCTGCTCGATACAATCGCACCGCTGAGTATCTCAGCGCCTTAACGAAGCAGCAGACTGCCTCATCCGACAACGCAGATGCCTCTCCGGACACCACCCCCGAACAAGAAGGCCGCTTCAGCGCAGTCGCGGTCGGGGTTCAGAGAAACCTAGCAACGCAGATTCTCCTGGAACAGCTCCAACAACGCTGGCCTTCAATGGTGAAGGCGACCAGAATTGTTTCTAGGAACGGACCGACTCCATTGGTGCGCCTTGCTTTCCTCAACAAGGCGCACTACGACGCTGCTCTTCAGACGAACGTGGAGCTTCTCGGCACCACGATCCGCTTTGAAGCCAGCCGCACACAACGGATACCACCGTGCCGTCGATGCTGCCAGTATGGTCACTCGGCGGAACAATGCAGCAACTCACCACGCTGCCACTACTGTGGCTCACCGGTCTTGACGCCCACCTGCAAGCAGCATGATCTTTCTGCGCCACCTGCTGTAGGATGGATCACTTCACGGGCCAAGCCTGCTGCCCGCTTTACCCAAGAAGTACACCTTCACAACTGCCGCAACAAGACGCACCATCACAACCACCACACTCTAGCCGGGACCGAAACAACGAAGACGTCACCAACACGCACACAGCTTCTACACTGACGGCCATAGAGGCCTCAATCACCGAGCTTCTAGCAGCCTCAGCAACCATACAGGCAGAGATCGCGCCAAACTTAACCAAAAGCTGGAAACGCTTCGGCAAGCCGCCAACCGGCGGTTTGCAGGCATTGAAGCAAAGCAGCGCACATCAAACAGGAACTACGCCAGCGCCACTGGTAGTCTCAACAGACTCAGGGCGTCAATTGAGGAGTTATCCCACTACGACGACCCAGACCTCCTGCCGTCAATACAGCGAAAGCTGTACCGAATAGAAAACTACCTGGAAGAAGAACATGACAATGACACAACCGACGACCGGGCCGAGCGGTTGACGGCCATTGAGGCCTCAATCGCCGGTATCCGCGAAGAACAACTACGGACCACTGCAGACATCGCCACCAGCCTACGCCAGCTACAGGACAACCTCCACAAGCTGGAGGAAGGATACCAACTCATACGAAACTTCATGGAGCAACACGTCCTACATCAACCCGCTCAACAAAACAGACGCCGCAACAGATAGACACCGCATCTCAGCCGACACAGCTCAACATCAACATCCACTGCCCAGAGGTAACAGGCCCGGGCACGGAACCAAATCACACTCTTATGACACCACTGTTCCTAGATTACTGTTCAGGGCCTCGGCCATGGCTCTTACCTATTCTCCACTGAGGATTTTATCCAATTTTGGAATTCTCCGTGTTCAAGGAAGCACCCACGAACCGCAGGTTTGCTACGGCGGTACCAGCCAACACAATACCAATTATGCCCCCAATAAATAGCGCCACAACAGAATAAGATCCTTCTTTTCCTCTTCCTTTTTCCTTTCTACGACCTATATATATATATATATATATATATATATATATACATATCTGTTTTTCCTTAGACTTTTATTCCTGTTTTCCCTAAAAAAAAAAAAAGGTGACAGTTCTCGACGACCAGCGACTTTTCTTGAGCTTCGAGCCTGGGAGCGGCCGTCTCCACACTTTTCGGCCTTGTATAAATGATACATAATGTATAATTTGACGCAAGTAAAACTCTAAATTCTTTTTGTGTGTGGAGCGGCATTTAATATCTTATGGAAGCGAGTTTATATTATATCATCGTGTGTTAAATTCCATTTCAAATGGCAAATGTGTGAGAACGACAAATTCAAATGCTATATACTTCAATTGTAATGTATCTCTCTTTCTACATTTGAATGTTAATATATTCAGTACTTTGGGGCTGTATGGATTGTTATTTTTATTAAGAGCTGCTTTAAATCCTTACTTAATTTCCCTTAACTTTTGGTAGTACAAACAATTATTATTCCAGGGGAATGCTTTATTTCTAACGCATTCTATAATGGGCCCGGCATTTTACTTTTCTAGTTTATTTATTTTTTAAGTGATTCTGACATTCTATGTATGAACTACTTCTAAATCGACCTTGCTAGCCCTAGTTCCCGAGGTCGCGGGTTCAAACCAGGCGGAGGGCGATGCATTTTTTTCGTGCGTAAAAAGCTTTGGAAGGAAGTAAAGCCGGTGGTACGTATCGTAGATTTACGACACGTAAAAGAACCTCAAGCTGCTAAAGAGGCCTCAGAGAAAACTTACCGGTACTGACGCCCAATAGAGAATTGAACGCTAAGGACCATAGTAGTTAAAGAACGTCCGTAAATCAAACTCAATTTAATTTCAATTTTCTGTCCCTGTGAACAGCATAACTCAAAAACTAAAAGTCGGATAAGTACCAAACCTGGTATTTAAGTTCAGTATCTTTCAAAGATCGACACGAAGATTTTCAAGAAAGTCCCCCACCCCTGACAACCCTTTACATGGAACGTTTTTGAAAACTATTGATTTTCTCAAAAATGGCACTAACGATTTTGATTAAAATATCATATGTTTAAGACATTTTATTGCAAATGAAATGTATGTCTTGAATTTTTTGGGAATGTCCCAAAAAGCCCTCTTCATTCTCAATGACTTTCTCATTACTGGTAAACCGTAAGAGATAGGCAATTTTACTACAAAAAACGTAGATCTTGTTAAAATACACAATTTATGTAATATATTTTTTTGTCCAAGGACCCATTTCAGAGATATTCCTTGTTACTTGTTTGAATTTTCCAATGCTTGTACTTTTTCTCAAATGGGAATTCCTTGTTCGTTTTTTATGTTCTGGACATGCAAAGAGAATGGAATGCTCCACATAGCACCTAGCTCTTAAAAGATTTGATTATCACTTAAAGCACTATTCCCCTTGCACCTACAAGAAAATTAGCAATAAGTTTCCGCAAATATTTATCTCGATTAATATGAAGTAGATGGAGAATAAGCGTTTGTGAACATAGTTTATACATCCTCCAAACAAAACACGACTAATGACATTTACTTTCCTCCAGAATATCAAGCAACTTTTATTAAAGGCATTTGTTTCTACAACACTTAGTTTTGGAGATATTGTACAGTCTCAACTTAAATGGTCCATCCTGTATTGGTAATAAAAAATTACGACTGGGACACACTTATAGGGAAGGTTAAGATAAACACTTGTAGATTAGTTCATTACACACTTCGTTGTAGGTACAAGAAAAATAGAGGAAACGAAGTCAATAGGCAGCTGTTTAAAAGCCGCTTACTATGACTTTAAAATTGCATACGCTTTCCATGCAATCGTCAGAAACAAACTAATACCCACAGGACTTTAAAAAAATTGAGTAGTATTGAAAAACTCAAACCAATATTAACTGTTATCTCGGAAATGACTGACGCTACAAAACACATTCAAATAAATTGTGTGTTTGAAAGAGATCTACGTTTTATGTAGTAACTTTTTGTCTATGTTTTAACGTTTAGCGGTTATACAAAATTATGCAAAATTCCTTTCGAGTGAAGGGCTTCACAGACTATTCCCAGGTAATTCAAAGTATAAATTTTATTTTTATGCAAATATCTATATATATGGTATTTTAATCAAAATCGTTAACAGCCTTTTATGAGAAAATCAGAACTTTTGAAAAATGTTCCGTGTAAAGCCGCGATGGGGAAAAGGGGTGGAACAAACGTATAGTGCATTTGCTTTAAGTTGAAACATGGAAAGCAGAAACAGCTAGCATTATATTCCACACAAAGTTATTAAACCTTGACTGCCTAATCTCAAAACGCTTATTATTGAAACTTACTATTTAAAATCTGGGTTAGGTTGAAACATGAAATTTAGAAGAGAACAAACAACTCCCGCTTGTAACAATAACAAAGCTAGCAAAGCAAGGACGCCTGGAGATATCAGGATACTTTCCATATTTCTCTGTCAAAAGCAAAACTGGCAACAACACTGCAACTGATACTAAGAGATTAGGCAGTAAAGGGTGAATGTGACAGGGTTTCTCAGTACTCGGACCGTCATTAGCGCACTCCCCCTCCTAGACCGGTCAGGTAGCGTCAAAATGGTCATGTTTCAACTTAAACCTCATGTACTGTAATGTGCAACTCACTCCACTTCGTTCAAACCCGGGGCAAGGTGAGGCGTACCACTTTCGGGGTTGTTTGTGTCCAAGCTGAATCTACAATGTCGTAAATTCAGTGATGTTTTGTGCTCCTAAACCAATAGGTGCTGATAAATGCTTATAGAACAAAACAGCGCTTCCATTGTAGTAATTCAACTGCATCTACAGCAATAGAATGAAAATAATTCTTGCTTCATTCTGTAAACAAATTGAATGATAAATGAACAAAATAAATGGAATGCAAATACTTCTATTGCATCAGAGAAATTGATAGCATGAATACTTAACCAATATTAATAGATTATTTAAATTAGACACAACAATATATTTTCACAAGATGTGAAAAGCTTGTTTGAACTTTTTTGACATTAATTTGTCTACGTCAGGTGAGAAGTTTCCTTTAAACTTAATCGTACCACAGATGCCAGATGCAATTCTGTGATTCTTGATATCTTCTTTGATTTCACAAGATTCATTTTCGAAAACATCTGTTTACATACTTAACTAGATGTATAAATGGTCAACAATCGAGCAGCAAGCTTGCGAAGGTTAGGAAACATATTTTCGGGTAGTCCTTTAAAGAATTCGAAAGCCACCTAAGTGTCATTGAAGAATCGCCATTCCAGATCCATAGATCTTATATCACAGGATCTGTCTGCGAAATTCCTATTTATGGTGCTTAATATATTGTATTTTGAATATATTTACAGAGACGTAATAGCGTTTTTTAATTTAGGAAAGTGAACAAAATTAAAACAATGGAAGTTTTGACATGGAAGACTTTACAGTATCCATTAGATCTATGATTGTATGATTTGACCCCCTAAATGAGTTGTTAAATCTGTGAGAAATGCGAGATTGCATATCCGTTCTTCATTCATTAGTTCTGGTATTCTCATTCCTTTCGATTTCAAAAATGCATCTATTTTGCATCTTAAAGCAAAGAAAGCTCTCAACATTGCTCGTCTACTCAAACGATCGCACATGGCAGTAGTAGGGAATAGCTGTGAGATCAGCTCCAGTGACATCTAAATACGTCTGAAGTTGGCGATGAAGAGCGATGACCGTTTAATTGCATTAACTGTTTTTACGACTATTTGTATTACGTGATTTAGAGATTCATATTTGGCACACAATACCTCTCGGTGGATGAGACAGTGAATTGCCACTAGTACACTTGACTTCTCATTAATTTATTTTAACAATTGTCCTAAGACTCCAATGAAACCATTCTGCTCTCCTCTCATTGAGGTGGAGCATCTGTAGCTATACAGACCAAATTCCCTCAAGGCAACTCATATATAAGCACAGTCTCGAAAATGTCTTCCCCCTGGTGGTGTTTACCAAGGGGAAAAATGAAGGAACTTTCAAACATATTGAGTGTAGAACCTACACACTTATAAAAATAGCTTATTGAGCTGTATCGTTCATGTCGGTACTCTCATGGCCAAACAATAGCACTCCAGCTGTTTTAATTTATATATAAACCGATCTTGACATCATTAGCAATTTCGATAATCCTGTTTGTTACAGCTCTGCGAAGTACATATCTAGCTCGTAGGTCTTATTAAACCTTTCTCAATAATTCTCCTTCCGTGAAACACCTCAGTTTCTCTGCTATATGTTTTCAGAGTAGAGAACTGACTCACAGTATATTTGTTGCTAGACAAACCGAAGCTGGTTTCGCTCTGGTTTTTAGTGCGTGTTTTAACTCTCCAATTTTAATTGGCGAGATGGCGCTGTTAAAAACGAATAAAAAAGTAAATTGGTGTTTAATCGGTCAAACTACTCCAAAACCCGTCATCTTGCTGTGATATATGGATTACTGTTTCAACAATGTTGTAAATACGAGGGCAGCCCAGAAAGTCCCAGACGTTTTGGCCTATCGTGGCGATGAGTAGGACTAGAGCCGCCATCTTGGTGTCAGAACGCTCCTACATTCAGTACGCATCCAGCGGTGGTAGCGTAAGGACTGTGCCTTGTTTACTGTGCTCTCTGTGAGTTATTAAAATGTACACTCCAACAGAAAATCCCGCCACTTGTGAAGTGCGGTTGGCTAAAAATAACAAACCAATTGAAATTTATCGTCAACGTTGTGATGTTTACGAGCAGGGAATAATGAGTGAAAGCCGAGTCAGGCAATGGTGCACTGATTTTAAAAATGGCCGTACCAATGTTCACGACGAGGATCGCAGTGGTAGGCCTAGCCTTATGACTGATGAACTGTCAATGCAAATCATGACAAAATTCGTGAAAATCTTCGTTTCACGATTTCAGAACTTTTGGGAACATTTCCCCCAAATTTCACGGAGTTTGGTGCATCAAATTGATGCTTTCATACTGATGCTGAACTGCATGCCAGTCTAAACCAGTGGGTGAAGTCGCAGGCGGCAGATTTCTACAGAGAGGGTATTGAAAAACTTGTGCCAGAGTATGATAAATGCCTCAATTTGAATGGCGATTATGTAGAAAAATAGCTTGAGTGTACCTTTCAAATGTAGATAATTAATGCTGATATTTGCAATTTGTTAATTGTTTATTTCAAAACGTCTGCGAATTTCTGGATTACCCTCGTATATAAAAATACAAATTCAAATAAGAACCTCCCAAAACCTTTTCGCTACAGTGCTGTTCATGGAGCGCTTTAAAATGCCGAGACTCCTAAACAAGGAACAGCACAAGTCCTTTCGGCAAAGCAGACACAATGCTTTATTTCGAGGAACACAAAAGTATTTATATTTCCGTTGGTCTTTATAAATGTATCTCTTTACTTTCTGTGGGACATATTCCGTCACTGATACGCATTGCGTCAAACTTGTGAAAGAGTGACTTAAGTGCGAAAAGAAACGGGTGTAGACATGCAGAGGGCAAGTATGCTGTTATCTAACGGCGGCAGGGATTTTATCTACGCTGGAGGGGAAAGGAGCACAGAATATTACTTTTCCCCAAGCCTGATGTAAAGGGTAGTTTTGGGAGGGGGGATTTTCTTGAAAATATTCGTGTGCATCTTTGGAAGATACTGAACTTAAATACCGAATTACTCTCTCTCTCTCTATCTCTCTCTCTCTCTCACACACACACACACACACACACACACACACACACACATATGGAGCTTCTTATAAAATTGCTTTTGGGAGGGATCCAGTATGTATTTTCGGTGAATCTCGATATCGAAATTTTGGGTAGAATAAAATACCTTCTCTACCTACTACGTACATCAGAGATGGGGAAGCTTGTAGTCACAACGTAACGCGACTGAAAGTGCACACAGCCTGGTTCAGTGTTGCTAGCTAGAGGCGAGAGGGTGGTTGGAAGTAAACAGTTCAGTGGTGGAGTTCGTGATGACATTGTCTACTAAATCACCATTTTCCGGAAGGAAATTTCGTCAAAATGAGAAGATATGGGTTTTTTTGCCGGGTAGAAGAGAATTTGATAAATTTATTGTGTCTAGTTTATTAAATTAAAATGATTTTCTGTAGTATATTTGTGTTTAAATACATATATTTCAGCATTAAATGGTAAGTGTGAACATAGGTATGAAATGTTTTAAATAACTTTAAAGGGAAATAAATAATAGGATTTCAGGATTATTTATGTAAATGCATGAAGTTATAGGTAGTAGGAAAGGAAAATACAAATTATAAAATAAATGTGTTATAAAATAATTATAAATATATGCACATGTATATAAGGTAGATGATTCTAATTTTCTTTCGTAATTTAAAGGAAGTTAATGAATCAAAATGTAAATGCAGGAAATATTGTTAATTCGTATATAAACATTTTAGAGTTAAAACTATAAATTTAAAAATAAAAGTAAATGTGTAAATAATTATTATTATAATAATGCATCAAGTAAGTTTTATTACATATTAATTCAACTGTATAATAGAAACAATTTGACGTGTTACACTCACATGACTTTCTCTACTCTTGTACAAACTATTTTTACAAACGCTTATTCTCCATCTACTTTATGTTAATCGAGATAAACATTTGCAGACTCTATCTTATTGCTAATTTTCTTGTAGATGTAAGGGGAATATATATTTACAAGGGCAATATAGAAATACAGTAGCCTTTAAGCACATACATATCTCTTAATAGCTGGTTGCTAGGTGCAGCACCATTCCCTTTGCCACAGATTAATACTCTTTGCATATCCAAGACAAAAAAAAATGAATAACGAATTCCCATTTGAGAAAAGTATTGAAGAATTTAAGGGAATAACAAGCAATATCTCGAAAATGGTTCACTCAACAACAAAAATGTATATGGCATAAATTGTGTATTTTAACGCGATCTACATTTTTGTGTAGTAAAATTTTGTCTATCTCTTATGGCTTACCAGTTATGCAAAATTCATTCACAATGAAGAATACTTTTGGAGACATTCCCAGAAAATTCAAGATATACATTTTATTTGTCATGAAAATATCTTAAACAAATGATATTTTAATCAAAATGGTTAGAGCCATTTTTGAGAAAATTAAAATTTTCGAAAAATCTTCCATGTAAAGGGTAGTCTGGGGTGGGGGGATTTTCTTGAAAAGCTTCGTGTCGCATCTCTGGAAGATACTGAATCTAAATACCGAGGTTGGTGTTTAAATCTCGGTATCGAATTTTTGGGTGGAATACAATACTTCCGCTACTTACTATATGTAGTAGAGAAAGTAAAAATAACTTATTTAAGCTAGAACAACCTGATAAACAGTACTGGATACTAGTATGTAACCACTGGATACCAGTGGAATAGTTTTTAGTTTGTAGTAAGTTTTATTAGTTAAATAGCTGGATACCAGTATTAGTATAGATTTATAGATGTAATTGTTATTTGTTTACACCTTTACTATCCATTATTCATTTTCCTTACCTATGTTTTCTATTTTATGTTTATTTTTTGAAGTAAGGTAGTAGTTATAGGCTTAATCTGTAAAATGAATGCATATAAAAATGTAAAAATTTGGTCAATAAATAGAAAATTGGAATATATGCCCCGGTATAGTAACCTAGATACTGGGGTTGAATGTTCAGATTTTTTTTTCTGGAGAGGAAAGTGAAATGTTTAATTTTCTCAAAAAAACATTACATGGCATATTTAGAGGCGACATCCAAAGGCACTACGTTAAAGATCATGTTTCATATGGTGAAATTAAAAGTATGTGTAGCACGGGGAGGTTGTTGTTGTTGTTATTATTATTATTATTATTATTATTAATATTAGTTTTAGGAATTGAACGTACGAAACTATTGCAGAAGTTAACTGCAAAGAACGTTGTATATATGTCCCGAGCTTGTTGACTGTAAATACAAAACTAAGTGTGCTAGTTACATACTTACCCGGAAGATCGTTCGGTCTCTAAACCCTTTTCTAGAGAGCAAATTTCTGAAGCTACTTCCCAACTTTAATAATATTAATTTATCTCGAAGAATCATTACAAGGAGAGCGGAAAAGCTATCAAAAATGTAGAAAGTCAACTTAAACGCAATGTAGTAGTGAACTAAACCGCTATCAACCGTCACTGCAGGAGCTCTACAACCTTAACTGGCCCCTTGCAGCAACGCCTTACTTCTGTGTTTCTTGTGAGGGTTGGTTATGTTGTGTTGTCGGCCCAATTCTGAGGTACATGGTAGAGTAAAAGTATTTTTGCACAATTTTTGTGGCATTATAATTTAAATACGAACTATAATACGTAAACTACATTGTTTTATCTCCACTTTTACTTTATTTAACCCTTACTTATAAGAAGAAGAAATGTTGTACTCCACCCAAAATTCGATATCGAGATATTACCGAATACAATTTTGAAGACACTGGCTCCAAAAAAGGAAATATATACTTTATAGTATACAGGTCCTTATGTGTGTATGTTTTGTGTGAACAGCATAACTTAAAAAGAAATATGGATAAATGCCAAACTTAGTGGGTATTTAATTTTAGCCCCAATCCAAGCTTTTAGATGGAAAATGTTTGGTTACTTTTGATTTTCTAAAAAAAATGGTTTCAACGATTTTTATTAAAATATCACATGTTTAAGATGTTTGCTTGTTAAATAAACTGTACCTTGAATCCTCTTTATTCTGAATGACTTTTCTACATGTTTGTGTGATATGTAATTTGTAAGATATAGACAGAAACATATTGCACAAATCAAGTATATCTCGCTAAAATGGTTAGTTATGCATGTATACCTCCTCAGAAAGTATTGGTAAAAAATTCAGGCAGCGAAATTAATGGAGGGAAAAATCTAATTTTTTTATATAAAGATAAAATGATGATACAGTTTACGTGTTTTGGCGGCTTTTAACATCGTTTATTTTGTCATTTTTATACATTTTTGAAACGTATACCAAAATTGCAAATCTTTTGTACATGATGTTATCAAAATTATGTTATATGCATTGAGTAGAGCGCTTTTTGTATATTATTTGGTTTTGTGATGAAAATATCATTTATCATTTTGAACAAAATGTCAAACTTGGAAATTTTCAACGCTTTTGCCTTCGTTCCTCATTTTCGGCTCAGTTTTACAACTTCACGAATTTATTTCTCCACCAGTTTAAGTCCCATTCGATGAAAATGTGTTCTACGGAATGCAGAACTATAATTTTGACAACACCACGTACAGAAAAGTTGCTTTTTTGCCTATTCAAAAATGTATAAAAGGGATAAAATGAACGATGTGGAAAACCACAAAACACGTAAACTGTGTTACCATTAGATCTTTATATCCAAAAAGCAAATTTTCCCTCCATTAATTTGGCCTCTAGAATTTTTTAAAGTGCAGACGAATACTTTCCTGAAGGGATAGATATTATGCGGCATTAACCATTTTAAAGCAATTCGCTATTCGTTTCAGTTTTCAAATATTTTATACTTTTTGAAGTGATAAGTTGCCATTCGCTTATTACGCGTGGCCATACAAAGCATAGAATTTCAAAGTCTGTACATAAGAGTAGCAACACAATTTTTACTTTCTCTACTACGTATAGTTAGTAGGGAAAGTATTGTATTCTACCCAAAAATTCGATACCGAGATTTCACCGGAAATATATGTTTTGAGACCCCCTCAATCCAAAAAAAATCAGTTTTGGAAACATGTCCGTGTGTGTGTGTCTGTCTGTGAACAGCATAACTCAGAAACAAACAATCGGATAAACACCAAACTTGGTATTTAAGTTCAGTATCTTCTAGAGATGCGACACAAAGGTTTTCAAGAAAATCCCCCCACCCAGATTACCCTTTACATGGAACATTTTTCGAAAATTTTAATTTTCTCAAAAATGGCTCTAACGATTTTGATTAAAATATCATATGTTTAAGATATTTTCATGATAAATGAAATGTATATCTCGAATTTTCTGGGAATGTCTCCAAAAGTATTCTTCATTGTGAACAACTTTTACATAACTGCTAAACCATAAGAGATAAACAAAATTTTACTACACAAAAAATGTAGATCGCGTTAAAATACACAATTTATGTCATATACATTTTTTTGTTGAGTGAATCATTTTCGAGATATTGCTTGTTATTCTCTTAAATTTTACAATACTTTTTCTCAAATGGGAATTCGTTATTCAGTTTTTTATGTCGTGGACATACAAAGAGAATGGAATGCGCCACATAGCAACCAGCTTTTAAAATATTTGACTCGCTTAAAGTCTACTCTATTCCCCTTGCACCTACAAGAAAATTAGCAATAAGATTAAGATCTCGATTAACATAAGCATATGCAGAATAAGCATTTGTAAAAATAGTTTGTACAAGAGTAGAGAAAGTCATGTGAGTGTAACACATCAAATTTTTTTATCATCTCAGCCTCCTGTATATCCCTTATACCTACAATGAAATGTGCAATGAAACCAAACGTATATCCTGATTACCGTAATGTAGATAGACTAACAAGCTTTGCTAGGAATAATTTGTAGAAGACGGAGTAGAGAAAACCGTTTTTTCTTCAGCGCCCAGTCTGGCGAGGAGTTCAGAGTTGCAACAGCTATCGAAAACTCGCAAACACAGGCACGCAGTATCGTTGGGTAACCAGACGTGCTGAAAAACGATGTCCATAAGTACGCACTTGCTATTTCGTTTTACTTGGTGCTTAAATACATCTCTTCTGAACTTATTTTACTTTACCCAGTCCTTAGGTAACTTCCGTTTTAAATCTTGTAGTTGAAACGCCTGTACTGAGTGAATTGGTGCGTGGTAACGTAATGCGACTTGCAGATTCGATCAACGGCGACCACCTACTCCGCCCCATTGGTTTTACATGGTTTCTTCAGGTCGGCAGGCGATAGCTAGGGTGATTCATGCCCGTCATTTCACGTACCCATCATCCTCCTTGTTTCAGGGTTGTAGGATCAGGCGACGGTGCTGACGAGTTGCAGCTGGATGGTGGTTATACGCTCTTTGGAGGTTTCGTCCTGACGTCGTCCAGGGATCGCTCGGTTGGATACCGCTCCTAGGTGTTTTCGGACAGGCGCTCCTTCGGGGACTCGCCAGAGGCTCAATGGGTGGGCTCAGCCGGCCTTTGAAGCATTCAATCTGGAAATATTAGGGGACCCGTCCATATTCTCGCCCGTCGCCATACAGATTTGGTTACCCTTCGGTCTCTCCCCTCAACCCTCCCTCTCTCCCAGGGTCACGGTAGAAGCACAAGGGGCCAGATGGCCTGCTCTGCCCGTCACTACCTTTATCTCATGTGTTTTTCTTAATTTGAGCGATAAGTGTTTAATTTAAAGCCTGAATTTTCTTTCCTTCCTTCATGGTAGGTTTAAATGAACGTGCTTCCGTTTTATTCTACATCATTACGCAATAAGGAGACCGATCGGTGAACGTTAGGCAAAAATTATAAAGGATATTATTTATTTATTTATTTTTTGCTTTTTAAATTCTAATAAAGTTTGATTCTTAGGAAAGTTTTTGCATAAACATTTTTTTCGACGATAATGTTTTTTTTATGAATTTCTCGCTCATACTATGCATACGTTTGAGGCAGTAGCTTTAACACTTAAATTATTTCAGTCAAATTATATAATATGTAAATTCAAAAACAGCCCACATTGAAGCAACATGTAATAATTTGTAAAATGTATGTAACAGTCATTGCATATGCTTATATTATTGTATCCACGTGTAATAAGTATGCGAATATATTACGTAATTTAATAATGTAGGAGCTCTGAGAATAATAGGTTAAAAGTTGCTAACAATGAGGTAACCTTGAGGCAATAATGAGTAAGAATGTTTAATAATGCTACTACTCATTATTGGAACAACAATAATATAATTTTAGTGACAGTTTATAAAATAGCTAATCAATAAACAGAAAAAAAGCTTTAGTTAAATGAAGGTATTCTATTGGAGTAGGATTAGCCAATCAGAAACTGAGAAGGAGAAAATTTTACAAATTTAGAGTTCAGTTCCCTGCAGTCAACGTTACCAACCAGACGCAAAAAGTGTCCTCAAGAAATGTAATATGTATTCGTGTGAGACGAAAAGTAACTTTGCGTGTTAAAAAGTGTAATTAATTAATAAAAAGAATCTCACAGCTCTCTATATCAGTGAAGTGTTATTTAAATCGTATCAAGCATTAATAAAAGAAGTGAAGTAATATTATAATCTGTGTAAGCCTACATTCTTGTCGCATCACAACCTTGCTAAGAGAAACGTGTCTCTAACAATAATACTGGCGCAGCCGAGGCAAACATAAATATAGAATATTTAAAGAAATAGTCAAATTACAAAGTTAATATTTTTTTAAAAAAAAACGTGGGGCGATGGCTACCGGAAACCGGGTGGGTACCATACGTGTGGTTGCAACTACTACAAGTTCGGCTCCCCAACAGTTGAAATATAAAACAACTCCTACAACAATATAGCTTCTTCAAATTGGCGCTCTACGTGGGGCAAAAATTAACCTTCTTCAAAATGGCGCACAGCGTGGGGCCACAAAATACCTTCTTATAATTGGTGCCCAAAACGAGGGGCTAATAAAATACTACTTCAAATTGGCGTCCATACGTGGAGCTAATAAATAACTTCTTTACGTTTTGCATTTTTACTGCAGACGTTAATACAATGTATTTAATTGCCCGATATTTATACGTATATTTATTGGTGCAATATAACCATACTTAATAGTTGAATTTTACGATATAAATCCTACAATATTTACTACAATTTATTTGTTAAAATGGACTTACTTAGTCGTCTTACCCTCCTCGTGTATAGGGCTTACACCCCCTAGAACTTACAACCGCGACTAGGCTCAGAGGCCTGTTGAGGAGCAGACGAACACTGAATCAGCGAATAAAGAATGCAGAACGGGGATCGGTCCGTAGCCAGGTTTGAGAATGAGGAAGGCGATGATATGAAATGAAGCCGAAATGGATGAAAGGAAAGGTGATAGGAAGCTGGTGGAATGAATGGCAGGGGAAACCGGAGAATCCGGAGAAGACCCGCTGCTTCGTTCACCACAAACGGAATTGAACCAGGGCCACCTTGTTGGAAGACGAGCGGTCTAACCACACGGCCACATCGGCGCCTTGTTGCGATTAATTAATACATAATTTGAATATAACTCTAAATGCTGCCATCTCACCTTCAGTTGATTGATTATTACTCTGTGGTGTTGTTTACATTCAGCTCAGAGAATGTTTACATTATTAGTAGCAATATGGTAGTCCAGATCACTTCATATCATAGCTTAAATTTTGAAATTAAAGGTCCATTACGATCGTTTTCAAATTAATGACTTAAGGTAGGTGCTATGTGCTGTCTGATGGGATTCAATATAAGAATTAGCGTACCGCAACCCTATCATACCACGAATCCCACCGAAACTCGTAACTACTAAATATATTTTGCCACCACTAATAGAACAACGAATACGTGTGAAAGCTTTCAGGCAAAACTTCGTTTAACACATTGACGTTCAGACCGAGACGTATACTGGTACGTATAAATGTGACCCATAATGGAACGGATCTATTTATGTTGGTATTCACAGAATTAGCTCCAGTACTTATCAGCATGACCACTTTTGTTTTTCGAGCATAATTCTAGTCACTGGATTGGCAGAGTATTTTATTTGCTCCAAAGCATGACCCAACTGTCAAAGGATAAGAATAAAATTAAACGTTATATTTTCATGCTACACTCCCATTTTCTTAATAACGTTTACTCATTGCGGCCCTGAATTCTATTTCAAGCCAGTCCCATACAGAACTGATATCGGCTGGATGGAGTCAAAAGTAGTTAAACCCTACGGAGGGAAAACACTATGGCAATCTAAAGGAATGGGCCATATTTTATGCATGTCAGTGTAGTCATGTGGAGAAATCGAATGTCAAGAAAAAACTAAAAAAATCTCAAAGAATAAATGTTCATAAGGGAACAAATAGCAAGGATGGAAAGAAAAGATAATGCGTTGAATTTGAAGAAAGAAAAAAAAACTGCAGGCTTTGGCCGCAAACTTTACGTTAGGACAGCGACGTGTTGCATAAACTTTTTAAATTGACTGCAAGCACAGATTTTTGGGAGATTACTCAGCCAAAGTCCTCGCGGTGTCTCCTGGGTAACGCTAATAGACTGATCAATACCCAATGATCTAGCCTCAACTAAGACATCTCTCTCACGATGTTGGTTCGCAATTCTTAAGGGCCGCAATTTGTGCGTATGTAACTTCCATAGCAAGGATGTATGGGCGAATATCTTTAATGTTGTAGAGTTTACATGTATAACAATCGCCAAAGTAACTAAAATTACGATTGAGCATCAAAGTAATCGCGCACATTATAAACCGAATTTGCTTATAGAACTGTTCATATACATCCTTTAAAGTTGTACATTTCAATGCTTTCATTTATCAGGTAAACTGTGAAGAAGTTATTTTGCTGTATTGTTGGGGAGCCGGAACTTGAAGTAGTTGCAACCGTACGTATGGTACCCGGTAGCCTTCGTTTCGTAGGTTTAAAAATATTAACTTTGTAATTTTTTACTATTTCTTTAAATATTATATATTTATGTTTGCCTCGGATGCGTCAGTATTTAGATTTTTAGAGACATGAATGTCTTAGCAGGGGGTGGTGCGACTGAATAATGTAGGCTTACACAGATTATAAATATACTTCACTCCATTTAGTAATGTTTGATACGATTTAAATAACACTTCACTGATATAGAGAGTGAGCTGTGAGATTTTTTTATTAAATAATTGCACTTTTTAACACGTAAAACTATTTTCGTCTCACACGAATACGTATTAAATTTCTCGAGGCCACATCTCGCGTCTGGTTAGGAACACTGTCTACAACCAACACGTTCAGTTATGAGCGCTGTCTAAAAGCAACGCGTCCAGTTATGAGCGCCGTCTAGAAGCAACTGACTTGATTTCTACCGCCTAAATTTATAAATTTCTAAATTTCAAGTCTCTGATTGGCTAATCCTAGTCCAATAGAATACCTTCATTTAACTAAAGCTTTTTCTGTTTGTTGATTGGCTATTTTATAAACTCACACTAAAATTACATTACTGCTTCCAAGAATCACTAGTAGTATAATTACACTTTCTTACTCATTATTGCCTCAAGGTTAACTCATTGTTAGCAACTTTTAACCTATTGTTTTCACAGCTCCTACATTATTAAGTTACGTAATACATTGACATAACATTATTGAACATGTATACAATAATAAAAACATATACAATGACTGTAATATATACTTTTTATATATTGTTACATATACATATTGCTTTAAGGTGGGCTGTTACCGAATTTATATATTATATAATTAGTCTGAAATCAATTAAGTGTTAAAAATACTGCCTCAGCTGTTAAACATATTTAATGGCTGCACTTCATAACTCTTTTGGGTTTTACTATATTTATATTTTTAAAATAGATAACATGTTTTTGTTCATTTTATTTATTTTATATATGTATGAATTATGTATTTTATGCTCTACGTTTTATGCTCTATATATAAAATGTATTTGATACTATGGAAATAATTAATAGTAACTATATTTTGGATTTTGGTTTCTCTAATATAACTTTACCTCACTTTGTTATCTTATCTTCACTTACGTAACATAATTCATCACAATTATCATAATTTGCACTAGAAGAATCGAAGAAATCATTCAATTATCGGACTCTTGCATATGATGAATTCCAGGATCGAAGTTTTGTCAAAAATATCGTCTCAGGATTGATCTTTCTCGGGCATCATTTCACGCATTAAGACTCTGATCATCTCATGTTCCTTTTTTTAGATGTTTTAAACACAGACTTCATAAACTGTTATCTGGTACATATAATATGTCTGTAGAATGCAAATGTAAATAATAACGTGAGAGCTTTAATAACCACCCTCAGGGAAATTTCTCGAAGGAGAAAGAGAACAACTGAGCGGTAATAATGTATGCTTGTTCCAATGCCACGAGTGTGACAAACATAAATAATAACGTGGCTCTAACACCCCTTAAGGGAAAACAATTTCTCAACAGAGAAAGACAACTGAGCTCCAGTACTGTATGCTTGGAGAAAGAGAAAATAATGGAAGCCACTGTGATAACATAAAGCGTTACTAAAGTTGTAACAAATATGTTTTAAAAACATGTATGCGAGGTTAACTGAACCTCCGACGTAATCATTAATTTTAGAGCCGTTTATTAAAAACATAGGAAAACAACAAAATATGAAATAAGTTTAACTATAATTTTTCTTTTTAACTAATGATTTTGCTAAATTACAAAATACTTTAATATTTTTAATATCCTTAAAACGATGCTTTCTTAGTTCAGAGATAAGAAACGAACTTAATCTAAAGCACCCTCACTAAGTTACACTTCAGACCGATAACAAAAGTTGAAACTGACTGCACTACAGTATATGAAACCTGTTGACTCTTGTCTACTGGGTTATACTTCATTTCCTGATCATGATAGTGGAAGTAGTTGAAAACGTCTTCTGCTCAGTTAAATAGAGGGATTAACATGGCCAGTGAATGTAAGGGAGTGGGGAAGGAGGGAGGGTTGAACAGAGTTGCTGTTCCTGCTTGCAGGTGGCCAAGTGAAAGAGACAAAGAATAAAGGAAGGCTAGAACTTAGCTTCCTTCTCTCCACTTCCGGTTGCGCAAGTTTGCTCTCAAGATACTGAGCTACATCTATACATACACACGCACTTATCAAAACCATGAAAGCATGCATTTGACACCATAGGTGTGAACATTACAAACCTAGTCATTAACAACTGCTGGCGTATCGGATGACGCACAGCAATACACCGATGTGCTGCAGCGCAGGGGACAGTTTCTTCACCTCTATGGCAAATGTCCAAGACGATGTGAAAAAGAGTAACTTTTACCTGTTATGCAAAATCTATGGTAGTAAAAATTGTTATTAAATTAATATAGAGGACTGCTATGAATACAGAAGCCCAACCATGCACCGTTTTTATATTAACAAAATTAAATATACTCTTGTCGAATGGCCAGCGTTCTAGCATCCGAGTCCAGAGGTCACGGGTTCGATTCCTGCATGTGGGAGTGAATGAGATCGTGTTGCATTGTATAAATTAATAAAACCGACGTAAAAACTTAGAGTTCGAGTAATAACACTATCAGTTGTTTCTCAGGTCAAAGCCCTCGATTTTAAGGTGATTATTCAAATGGAACAATTAAAAAATTGTTGATGTGATACATTCATATAACTTTCTCTACCCTCTATAATTTATTAGTTGGTATACAAATTATTCTTACTAAAGCTTATTTTTCTATCTATACATTTTAATCCAAATAACCTTTGCAGAAATAGCCGCATTACAAATTTAGTTATAGATACAAAGGGAAAAGTGATAGTCAAATGTTTAAGAACTGCATGTATGTACTGGTCTTAAAATTCCGTACTGTTTCCATGTAATCGTGAGAAACAATTGAATGTTGAAAGGACTTTAAAGAATGACCAAGATATGAATAATTCGAAGCATTAATAACGGATATCTCGGAAATGGCTTATGCCACAACAAAACTTATTGGAAATAAATTTATTTTAAAGAGATCTGCAGTGTTGGGTAGTGTGTTTTCGTCTATCGTCAAGAGTATGCACAATTTCTTCCAACTGAAGTGGACTTCAAAGGCTATTCCCAGAAAATGCAAAATATACATTTTATTTGTGATGTAAATATATTTAATATATGGCATTTTAGTCAAAATCGTTAGCCATTTTTTAGAAAATAAAAATTTCTAACAGATATCCATGTAAAGGAAGTTGGGGTGGGAGTATTTTCTTGAAAATGTTTTTGTCATATATTTGAAATATACTGAACTTAAATACCAAGTTTGGTGTTTATTCAACCTTTCGTTTTGAGTTATGCCGTTTATACAGACATGTTTAGAAAAGTTCTTTATTCAGGGCACCTCAAAACATGCATTTCCATTGAAATCTCGGTATGGAATTTTTGGGTAGAATGCAATACTTCCCTTATTTACTATACGTAGCAGAGAAAGTAAAAATAATATCACCTTATATTATTTAAATTTAGCTTTCACGGTGTTTTTGGAAATCTAAAGCATACTAACTCCGAACGTTTCATAACAGTACGATAATAAACTTCACAAAAATGGTTTAGCAATTAGTTGCAAGTTTCCAAGCATTGCAGGTAGCCAACAAGAGAAAGCTGCTAAACTTTACTTTGTATTTATTGTAAAGCGCACTCCACAACTGTCGGTATTACACAAAGCTAAACATCATTAGCAATTACAGCACAAGAGGCATTGTATCACATATCCCAACTTTTGCTGCGACTTTTAAAAATAGCATCACCTGATTATTAGAATTTATGTATGATTCAAAATGCAAAATTCATGTATATTCAGTTTCGTGAAGTGGAAAATTACTATAAAAACAAAATATTGGTTGATATAAAATACATGATTTCATTAATTGCTGAGTATAATTTTAATGTTTTAGTAATATGTTTTCTGCCTTTAATAATAATAATAATAATAATAATAATAATAATAATAATAATAATAATAATATCGCAACAAGTGGACAATATTTATAATTAACGCACGCGTAATTATGGCACAGTCGTTCTTGTGACAATTTTAACGATTGTCACATTAAGATTATCCACGAGTTGGATAGATTTTATGCAGTCTTAGCATTAGAAATTGTAGCATGTAAATTATGAATTGATTTGGCATACATAGCTGATTTAAGTCAGAACGTCTTCATATGTTCATAAATGATACGTTAGCTTTTCTATTTACATTTCATTTGTTATTACCAGGTGTGCTGAACCAATAAACATCAGCCACTTGTATGCATTCCCTTCCTGGGTAGAAATAACAATGTCTGTGTTTTGTAGCCTATTATCAGCACAACATGGTAAGTAATTATATATAGCTTTTCTACATTTAGATAATAATGTATACAGGTTTTAGCATATTTGCTTCTCATGGAAAAAAGAATATCAGAAAAAGGTTTCATTTTCACTCTATAATTCGCGATAACTTGGAATACCGTATTATGTCATTGCTAAAGGAAATGCGTCATTGCTATTATTATCAAGCGTGTCATTATCAGCCAATTATGCACGGTATTGAACACATTAACAACCTGTTTATAACGGTAGGTTTGCATAGTGATTACCAAGCAACAAAGTTTTAATGGTGGTAATTAAAACGTGAGTATTTTTATGAAACGAGCGGTACCGAGTTTCATAATTTTCATACGAGCGCCACAATTACCATTACAGCCATGTTGCATACGACTGTTTCTGGTCGACCACATTAATTTTAAAACTTTGAGCTTTTACAGAAGGATCTTACCTTGTTAATTGTGTAATTAAATGTTGATCGGATGGCAGCACTCATGGCAGAACCTAGTGCGTGTTTACTGGTAGCGCAATAGAAGCCACTATTGGGTCCACGCCGTATTTATTGATTTTTGCAGGTAACGTGAAAGCAATTCATATTGAAGCAAAGCAAATGAACTCAATTTATTAGAACAGTAACATTATAACTAAAAGAATTTATTTTATTTTAAATACACATGTTTAATTGTTTATGTGGGTAGATAATGGATCCCAGTGGACTGCTGCTTTGAAGATGCTAAAAGGTATGGGCGATAGGGCAGCTGCGTGCGCCGCTAATTAAAGATCATAGTTAGTCGCTGAAGTATTATGGATGTCATAACAGTTCAGTTACGTCACATGCAATTAACATGTTATAGTTTGGTGAAACAAAGATGTCTTAAGCTGCTGTTAATTAAAGAAAGAATAAGTATCCATTTTTACACAGTCAAGTATTGCCCATACAGCAGAATGCTAATGTTGTTCCATGATTCCTTCCCCTTTTCCCTTGCATGGTCGCTGTTTAGAGGATTACTGGAACCTCTCTGTACATCAGAGAACAATCGGTTGATGGCCTCCTTTGCAGAGTGTAAATTACGAATCTAAATACCTCAGTGTACCTTGTGAGAATGAGACACTAAGATTGTGTGCAGCTTGAAAGATGAATCATTTTATTAGATTTTGAATACAAAATAGTGATAACTTTTCATTACGGTCTCGACTGTACTACTTTTAGCTTGCAACTTAAATGCATTGCCACAACTTCCGCGAATTGATTTGCGGTAGCAGCTTATCAAGGAAGTTTGATAACTTCCATTTGACCTAACTAGAACATGTTTATCTGCAGCCGTGCATTTCATGCTGCGCAGTATAGAGCCTCGTTTTTTTTTTAAATAAGACTTTCATTTGTATAAGTATTTAATTTGACGTATTCTGGTAAGGTATATAAATAAAACTAGAATTTTTGCTAAATAAATTAGTAGTAGAAAATTAAAATATACATAATTTGTACCAACTCCAAGGTAAAAGAACTGCTCTTAATATTTCTTGGGGTTTAGCTTCTCACTTTTATTTTGTATAGAGCAGGCTAGGACTAGAACCGGAGAGGGACTTACTACCTCGACTTACGCAGGTGTTTTGTGCCTAGGCCCATGACGGAGAGGGAGGGATGAGGGAGAGGAAACAGAGGGCGGCCGAACCAGGAGGCAAGGCAGATAGAGGGCAGAGTCTCTACCATTCACAGATTTGAACTCCCCGGGGAGACCGCTCGCAGTCCGGGAGATGAAGGTTTCCTCAGAGCATCCTTTTCCCTTGCCATGCACACGTCGAGACCTCCCGTCGACACTTGCAACCCTGAAGGAAACATAGCAGTTGAAAGGTGAAATGGAATGAGAATGGAGATGAAATAGAGGGACAGGAAATTCGAGGGATATCATGATACTTCCCAGCAATCGCCTGGCGTCCCGGGAAACCCCAGAAAAACCCCATGGGTCAGGAACGCCGGCCACGGGAATCAAACCCACGACCTCCAGAATACCGGCCACAGACGTTACCGCGTGAGCCATCCCGCTCGATTTTGCTTTTGTAGGTATACATAATTCAGCGAGAATGAAAGCAAATTAATCGAATATTTATTCCAACAAGATACTAGAAAAATTCAAATATTTTGGCTGAAAATTAGGTTCACATCATTACAAATAGACGTGAAATATTTCACTAAGCCCAATTACCGAGCGAGGTCGCTGCAGTAGTAGCGTTTCTGTCTCGCATTTAGGAGGTAGATGGTTCAAACCTGGTATACCAGCTAATCAGACTAAGCCCTTTTTTGGTTTCCCTAGCCAACTATGAACATCTGTTTAATGAAAATATTATAATTCCTATATGGACAAGAAAATGAGTACGCAGCTGATGCCATTCAGCAGAAGTTACCCAAGCAGATGTTACAGGAAGGAAACTATGCAATTAAAGTCATCTGTCCAACGTACACGTCCTGAATCACGTGTATCAATGAAGAGTGTACAGGTAAATGTCGGAATATGACCTCGATGTTAAAGCTTCATCAAACAAGCAAAACAAAAGATAAATAAATTAAATAAAACTCACTTTCTGCACATAAAAGTCGTTTATTTTTACTCCCTACGACAAACATTACATCTATACAACTTTACAGTCTCAAATGACGGATGAAAGCATTATATTTTATTTCTATACTTATCTGAAAGGATAAAGCAAGTACAACTCTCAACACTTTTGTCTTTCTTCTGGAGGAGGACCAATTTTGTCTATCACTTAGTGATATTATATGAAGAGAACGTGCATGTATGTGTGATTTACAGCTATTTCGGAAACCGTTCAATGAATGTGCAAATTCACCACTGAAAATGTGATATAGCCTATAAAATATTTTCCAAGCATTTAAAACTCTGGGATTTAGGTTGAGCAGTATTTTTAACATTTAAATTATTTCAGTCAAATTATATAATATAAAATATAATAACACCCTGCCTTAAAGCAAAATGTGTATAGTATAACATATAAAACGCATGTAACAGTCATTGTATTTATGCTTATATTATTATGTACATGTTCAATAATGTTATGTGAATATATTACGTAATTTAATAATGTAGGAGGTGTGAGAATAATATGTTAAAAGTTGCTAACAATGAGGTAACCATGAGGCAATAATGAATTAGAAAGTTTAATAATGCTAATAGTCATTCTTGGAAACAATAATGTAATATTTTTAAAACAGTTTATAAATAGCCAATCAACAACCAGAAAAAAGCTTAAGTTAAATAAAAGTATTCTATTGGAGTAGAATTAGCCAATAAGAAACTGAAATAGAGCAAATTGTACAAATTCAGAAGTCAGTTGCTAGCAGACAGCGTTCCTAACCGGACGCGAGACGCGTCCTGGAGAAGTTTAATACGTATTCAGGGTGAGACAAAAATATTTTACGTGTTAAAAGGTGAAAGTAATTAATAAATAATCTCACAGTCATCTATATCAGTGAAGTGTTATATAATAGTGCGAAGAATTAATAAAAGGATTGAAGTAAAAATTATAATATGTGTAAGTCTACATGCTTCAGCCGCACTACACCCTGTTAAGAAATTCATGTCTCTACAAATTAATACTGACGCAGCCGAGGCAAACAAAAATATATAATATTTAAAGAAACAGTCAAATTACAAAGTTTATATTTTTAAACCTGGGGCGAAGGCTACCTGAAACTTTTTACCATACGTACAGTTACAACTACTTCAAGTTTGGCTCTCCAACTGCAGCAATACAATACAACTCCTTTTTCAAGGTGGAGACTTCTTATTCATTCCAATTTCAAACTTGTTGCATTGAATACGAACATCAGAGGATGTTTTGGCGCTTTATGTCAAAACTGACAGATTTTAAAATGACTTCCGACCCAGAGGGGTAAATGGGATGCTTAAAGCCTTTTACAGTTGAGTTAGTGGAGGGAATGTTGCATATCGTGTTAATATCTTCAACGTTCCCTCCGATTTCGCTGAACTTTGTTATCCAGGAATATTGTGGGTGTAATTTTGACAAAACTTGGTATGTTCACTTTGATTATAGAATTTCTCAAACATGATATCTACTCCAAAACTTTCGAAACTTCTGCTAAACTTATTTCCAACCTTTAACATGCAATTACCCAACTAGATAGAACCTCGCACAACTGCACTATAGGATCTAACGAAAATTATAGGGTAAAAAGCTACCCTAACATATTTTCAACATCACAAAAATATGTTAACCCTTCTGATCAACGTTTTGTACAATTACGACCATAGGACCTGGCAAAAATCATAGGTTTAGTTTACAATCTCCAAACCATCCAACCTTATATTTTATCACATACATAGCATGTACAAAAATTTTTAAAGGCTGTATTACCGTATAGTTTCAATGCCTTTAGATAAAACTATACAGCTTAGCTAATCAGTGAACAAATGTATTCCCATGTGCTATAGGACTTGAAAATTATAGGGTATCTTAACACTTCAATAAACTATCCTACTCATCAACCACTTATGTACAAGCTTGCACCGTTTCAATAAGCTAGAAATATCTATCGACACTAATGATTCAGGCACTAGTAAGAATTGTAGGCTTCTCACGATCTTCAAAAATTACCTCTATCGTTTTTTTTCCAACCCTTACTTATTGTATACGCTGTAAATGCCAGGTAAAGAAGTTAGTATATTAGACCGGCAGTTATATTTCTGGGACCATAAAAGCATAATTATACTAAAACATTTTACTAAATACAATACGACTTTGCACAGTACTTGCTATTGCTTATAAAGTGACTGAGAGACTCCTTTTCACAGAATAAATATACGAATTTATGTACCTGACAAATGGAAGATAGGATGTTAATAAATTATGAGGCTATTTAACTTATGGCTCCAAATAGAAGATAATGATCAATCGTGTTTGAAACAAAATTGTTTTTCAAGCAATCACGATCCTGATTCACTCAACCTTTTCGAAATATTTAATTGATAAACATAGCTCTTCCTCGTTTAATATTCTGAACAGGTCAGAACATTGGTTAAACCATTTTAGGCAAGTAAGTAGACACCATTCAGACACTGTACACAGATTAAGAAACATCCATTAGTTTATCTACATTAAACATCACAAACAATGAGCAAATTCTTTCCAATTCCTACAGATTTAATAACTGTGTATTCAAAACTGCTTTTTAAAATAATGTTTCTGAAAGAAAGAAAATCATAACCTATAATGTTGTATATTACATCCTTATAATACCATGTCACGTAAAAATTTGTCGGTGAATAAAATATCCGAAGTGTTACATTCACATGACATTCTCTGCCTTCTATGTCTTAATAGTGAGTATACAAGCTATTCTTACTGAAGCTTATTTTTCTCTCTACTTCATTCTAACCCAAATAAACCTTTACACATTTCGTTATAGATTCAAAGGGAACAGCGAGAGTCAAATGTTTAAGAACTGGACACTGGACTTAAAATTCCAAGTTTCCATGCCATCGCGAAAAACAGCTGAATGTTGAAAGGACTTTAAAGAATGACCAAGTAATAATCAATTCCAATCATTAATAACAGATATCTGGGAAATGGCTGATGCCAACAAAAAGTTATTTGAAATGAATTGTGTGCTTTAAAGAGATCTACATTTTTGTGCAGTACATCTTTGCTTATCTTGTACTGCACTTACCAGTTATACAAAATTATACAAAACTCCTTTCGAATGAGGAGGACTTGAAAGACTATTCCCAGAACATTCAGATGCACATTTTATTTGTCATGAAAATATCGTTAATATATACTCAAAGTCGTTAGAGCCATTTCTTAGAAAATCAATATTTTCCAAAAATGTTCCATGTAAAAGGTAATTTGGGGTAAAGGGATTTTCTTGAAGGTCTTTGTGTCGCATCTTCAGAAGGTACTTAACCTAAATACCAAGTTTGATTCTTATGCATGTTTTCGTTATTGAGTTATGCTGTTTACAGACACATGCAGACTTTTAACTTTTTTGGATTCAGGGGACCTCAGAGCATGTATTTGCGGTGAAATAGTGGTATCGAATTTTTGGGTGGAACGTAATACCTTCTCTACCTACTAGGTACGTGGTAGAGAAAGTAAAACAATGTCAACCTTATGGAGCGGGTACACGAATATGGATGTGGGGTGGAGTGTCGCGAAAAAGGAAGTTCCTCAGCATTCCGACGTCAAGAATGATTTCTTCGCATCTTCCAGGTTCCTTTTGGTTAAAAGGATTTTACTTCTCTGAAGATACATATTCTCTTTCATTGACAGTTGGTTTTGCATTTCTGTAACAAAGCCGCATCCTTTGCTGTTCCGGTCTACCATTTCTTTTCTGTATAGTTGAGATATAAAGTATTCTCAGAACCTAGCTCTGTTCTTCGCCTAATTACAGAGGTGGCGAAAACGTGACTCGTGAGTCATTTTGACTCGCAGGCGCCGTTCCCTCTCTGCAACCGTCCGTTTGTTTTTCACATGCTGCTGAGTGATGCAGTGCGTGTTGCATATTTGGTGACTCGCGGAAGGAAGTCGTTTTCGCCACCCTTGGCTTAATATGTGGCTTCGCTTCATCACCTCTAGTGCCTCATAGCATGATCCGTACTGTTGCTCCGACACTCGAAATATCGTTGAGCCACAACGATTTCAACAAATCGATTTTATAAAACCACCTACTATTTTTCTGTGCTTTCAGTGAGCGTAATCATTGTGAAGAACACATGGCTGTCTCTTATTAGTAGCTTCCATAGCAAACTGCTCGATCTCGCTCGGTGAAACACAGGCAGGCAATTCTGTGATCAAAACAGTAATGATATATGATTTCATACACGAGCTACCTGATATGCCGTGTGCGATACGTGACTGGTTTTTTTACATTCTTGGATTTTCCTTAAATCCAAACCTGTCATACAGGACCAGTACCAAACATTCCTCTGAACGCTTATTTTTAAACATTCCTTTTGACCGTTTTTTTTGTTGACCGATTTTTTCATATACTCTTACAGTATTGCATGCCTACTTAGAGTTTCCCACGCCAGATATGAAGTTGGTTTTATTGTCCATGTATGGAACAAAGTTTCCGGTGGCCTTCGCCCCAAATTTACTTTCCGGTGGCCTTCGCTCCAAGTTTAGGAATCAACTTTGTATTTTAATGTTTCCTTTAAATATTATACGTATATATTTATGTTTGCCTCGGCTGCGTCAGTATTAATTTGTAGAAACATGTGTCTCTTTACAGGTGTGATACGGCTAAAGAATGTAGGCTTACACAAATTATAATTTTTACTTCACTCCGTTTATTAATCCTTCATACGATTAAATAACACTTCACTTATATAGAGAGCTGTGAGATTATTTATTAATTACTTGCACTTTTTAACACGTAAACTTTATCATATTCTCGCCGTAAGAATTTTCGTCTAATACCGAATACGTATTAAACTTCTCGAGGACGCCTCTCGCGTCCAGTTAGGAACGCTGTCTACAAGCAACTGACTTCTTCCGCTTGAATTTGTAAATTTCTGTATTTTAGGTCTTTGATTGGCTAATCCTACTCCAATAGAATACTTTTATTTAACTTAAGCTTTTTCTAGTTGTTGATTGGTTGTTTATAAAATGTCTCAAAAATTACATTATTGTTGCTCCAAGAATTACTACTGGCATTATTAAACTTTCCAATTCATTATTGCCTCAAGGTTACCTCATTATTACCTCATTGTTAGCAACTTTTGATATATATTCTTACAGCTCCTACATTATAATGACTAACATAATACAGTGACCGTTACATACATTTTATGTTATTTATACACATATTTCTTTAAGGCGGACTGTTATTATATTTTATATTATATAATTAGACTGAAATCATTTAAGTGTTAAAAATACTGCCTCAAATAGCAGTAAATAATATTAAACGATCAAGTTGCACCGATCAAAAAAACGTGGTGCAACCTAATGATTCAGTTTTCTTTTCAAACAACACCGTTTACATTTCAGGTAAATATAAGTATTTCATCGTGGTGATTTTTTGGTAAATCACTTTGTTGTATTCGTGAAGTAATCCTAGCAAAAATACTACGCTTGATTTTCAAATTCTGTGGTTTCTTCGTGACCCGCGAATTTATCGATGATTTGCAAATCACTTGTCGCATTACAAGCTGTGAGCGACGATGACAGGTGTGGAAAATATAAAGTCTTATGAAGATATTATATCCGAAAATGCTTCCTTTTTAGTAATAAATGGCAACCCTGTTTCGCGTATACAGCAGATAGAAGCTATTTCGTGTCAAAATACTACGTGTTCTGAATAATGCTGTCTTGTGTTGTTTGAGAACGTGCAATCTGCCGTATGGAGGGCACCTGGTGTATGCGCATGGCTCCACCTGGTGCACTTCAGGTTTCCTGGAAGATGGAATGGTCCACAGGGCATTTCACGCTTAAAAGACATTACAGGTTAAATGGACCGCGTTGTTGTCTGACGTGTCAAGCAAGCGGAACTATTGGAGAGGATATGAGTTGCTTGATGTTACAATATCAGGACCTTATTCTTCTATATTGGTGTTTTTTTCTTTATGTTAGGTGCTCTGTGATGTTACAGTTCTGAAGAAACCATTGAATTTCCATATATGCGAGCCAGTTGCTTCTTCTAACAAGCTTGAAACAAAATTAGGGACAAACCAGCGTATTTTCACTTTCTCTACCATCTAGCTATAGTAGGTAGAGGTGTGATTGCATTTTGAGCACCACTGAACACTGAGTGTGTGTATGTATGTGAACAGCAAAACTCAAAAAACGAAAAGTCGATAACTCAGTATTTTCTAAGTATGCCACAAGAATATTTTCAAGAAATCCCCAAATTATTTACATACAGAATGTTTTCTTGTTTTTTGGTTCTTTCGAAAATGACTATAACGGGTCTAATTAAAATAGCATATACTCGACATATTGATGTGAGGAATAAAACATAGTATTGTCATGACCATAGAGGGGGTAGTTAATAACGGTGTCAGTAAGCATGCATAACTAAAGATTCCAATTTTTAAGCGTACCGGGATAGTTAAGGAATATGCGAAAAGAAGAAGTGACTTCAATATTAACACATCACAATTTTAATAACACAAATCCTTTGCTTTACATGTTGATATTTTACAGAGAAATCAGCCAAGCCACATTCTCGCCACGAGGTAGATACAACGAGCACACTACTATGCTGTTAATACTTCAATGGTCCGCACGCTAAGAGAGCGATTCATACCAGACCATCCGTTTTATCATCTTATCCTCACCCTCTGTGTATGTCACTGGAAGGTACTAGAAACTACTGGAAAGATCCATTTCCGCCAGACTTATGTCGACCCTCCTTCAAAACTATTAAATTATTCCGGGAGGTCGTCCTCCGTGCTAGCCTCTGGTTCCTGAGATTGCGTGTCAAACCTAACGGGAATTTATTTGGGCGTAAAAATCCTTAGCCAGGCTTGTTTTGGAAGGGAAGTATAGCCGGTGGTCCCATGTCGTAGATTTACGCCATGTAAAAGAACCTCAAGTGTGATTAAGAGGTCTCTGAGCAAAATTTCCGGTTATTCACGCTCAATATACAGTGGCGTTTAGCCGGTTTTTAGAGGCTTAGTTTAATATACTTGGGGGAGTTAGGTATTCAGAGGTTGGTAGCATGCGTCGGTAATGACGTAGGATTATTTGCGGAGCTATTAGGTAAATGCTGTCGCGTGTGCTGTCTCATACAGTCAACATAGCTGAAGCACACGCATCCTTTCTTTCGACCCTAAGTTACTGATTTTGAATTTGTCATTTCTTAATAAATTGCCTTAATTGTTCCCTGTAATCATGTTGAGTTTTTTTAAGGAATATTCCCCTGCCGTTCCTGTTTACATAGTAATTAACAAATTTGTGCTGTTAATGCATGCTTCGCTCGCTATGTCCTGAAATAACAGTTCCCAGTAAATATTCACCCTATCATCTGAGTTTGATTGATATCGTGGCAATAGAACGGGACGTCAAGAACCACAATAGTTAAAGAAGGTCCATAAATAAAACTCATTTTATTACGGGAGGGCCGACCCAAGTCAGGTCTACCAAACCAAACCTCCATGTGCTTGCCACAATATATCTTGAACATCCTGTGAATAGTCTATGACGAACCCATTCTGAGTCAACATACGGAGTGAATTTTACGTGTAGGTGGAAGCAAAGGAGAGAAATTAACACTTAGTTAAGGATTAGAGGATTATAAAGCTTGTAATTAGTGTTAAATCAGTTCTTTAGCTTTAGAACTTTACTAGATATTTCTTGATGCTTATCCGATTTTCGAGTACTTCAAACTTCACAGCTCTAAGTGTGATGCACTTTCTTTTGTTTTTCATTACGAATGCAAAGCGTATTCAAAATATGAAGTTCAGAATATATATAACAAACTTCTTTTTAAACATTTGGCTATCGTACTTGCGTCCTGTAAGCTTCTATGTAGCTACACAAGACATTTTTGTATCTGTGACATAAGTGTTTCTCAAACTAATTTTCATAGAGTGGCGCAGGGATTTTTCTGCTAGGTTTTATAATTCCATCTTCCTTCTCTTCTTTCTCAATTGTTCTTTTTTATTCCAGGTTCTTAGTGGTTCCTTAATTTGTTCAGCTCGAGTTCTCTGTACCACTTTTGCAGGTAATAGTTTCTTGGAATATTTCTTTAGAAAATCCGTTCAATGCATGTGATGTTCTTTATACTTTCTCTACTACATATAGTGAGTAGAAGTATTGTATTCCACCCAAAAATTCAATACCGATATTTCACCGAAAATGCATGTTTTGAAGGCCCCTACGTGTGAGTGTGTGCCTATTTGACTGTGTGTGTGTCTGTGAACAGCATAACTCAAAAAACGAATAGTCAGAAAAATACCAAACTTGGTATTTAGGTTTAGTACCTTTCAAAGATGCGACACACCAAATTACCCTTTAGATGGAATATTTATGGAATTTTTTGATTTCTAAAACAGGCTAACGATTTTGATTAAACATATTTACGTGACAAATAAGATGTATATCTTGAATTTACTGAGAGTAGCTTGTGAAGTCCGCTTCATTCGAAGTAATTTTGTATACCTAATGTTGTATAACTAGTATACATTAAGTGATAGACGAAAACGTACTACACAAAAAATGCACATTTGTTTAAAACTAACCATCTATTTCATATAAGTTTTTTTTGTGGAATCGGTCACTTCCGAGATTTCGTTATTAATGCTTGGAATTTTTCAATTCTTTTCAAGTCCTGCCGATTTTTATATTGTTTTTCGCGATATCACGGAAAGTTTATGGAGTTTATGTCTGCCTACAGAATCCAGTTCTTAAACATTTAACTATTGCTGTTGTCTTTGTATCTCTAACGAATGTGTAATGCAGCTATTTCCGGGAAGGTTTATCTCTATTAAAATGAAGTAGATAGGAAAATAAACTTTCTAAGAATAATTTGTATACCCACTAAAAGCGATAGAGGGTAGAGAAGAACATCTAAATTTAACACATCAGATCCATTTTTTTAGCCTTTCAACGTATGTGCATCTTTTGGTGGCACATGATTGAGATAATTTGTTAAAATATTGTTGCTAGGGGCGACACATATAATGTACTATTTTGGGTTCACAGAAAGTGGCAGTTAATGCAAAGAAAGAACGGTAGTAGGATCAGCAGAAAACTAAGTGACTGTTGTTTTGAAATGATTCCATTCTTGGGGTCGCTTATGAGAAAATAAAATTTATGTCATTTTCGCACACAAACAGTAGCCTAAGCTTGGGTACTTTTCGTGTTATATTCTTAAATGATTTTGTACTGAAATTATGAATTGTTGTACTAATTTTAGTTTTCGAGTTATACCATTCTCTCACTTCTCTCTCCCTCACACACACACACACACACACACACACACACACACAAACGCACACGCACAAACAGACAGACACGCATACACTACCTCTTTGGAATGACCGTTTTCGAATCAGGAGACTTCAAAAGGTATACTTCCAGTGAAATGTCGATTATGAATTTTTGGTTGAATACAATACCTCCTATATACCTATCATAAACAACTTTGGTTTTTAGTTTGATATATTTTAAAATAAGTTATGTTTCCTTCCATGGCATTTTGATATTAAAGACATTACAGCTGCTATGATGTTTTGCTGGATAACGATTTTGTACAGAGAACCGTTAGGAACGATGTATTAGTAGCAACAGAAAGACATGATTGCTTAAAATACTCTAAAATAATGCACCAAAAAGGGAATAATCGCTTTCAAAAGAAAGTCAATATTTATTTCGCCCTTTCTGTTCTGTTGCATACTCTACAACTTTATTCCCAGTGCTTGAGTGCAGACAGTCTTCCTCATTTGAAGTCCAGCCTTCATTCCAGTTAACGACCACTCCGTAGAACTTCACTTACATGTACCTCCTGGCTTTTCCTCACCTCAACTTCTCCAAAGTAAATTAAACTTAATACGAATTAAAGCAGTTTAACTTTACCATTTAGTTAAGCTAAACTCCATTTTCTCCGGAAATTTATGGCTCTCGTATAATTTCAACAACGGATCTCTTAGCTGAACTTCAGTTCAATGTACTACTGTCGTTTCTTTAACGAATTAAAACGCAGTAAGCCTAATGTACTTTATTACGAATGTTTGGTGTTTGAAAAATTGAAACATTTTTGTTGTACTTGGTTCAGTTGAGACTAATTAGGATCACTCAAATGGAAACTGGGTTAGAGGTTACAGAATTATGGTTTTGATTGTTTGAAACAATTCTAAAAGTGCTATTTCCTGCAGAAAATGGTTAAAAAATCCTGTACACCCTCGTTATCTCTGAATTATTTGACGTTTAAATTCTAGACCTGAGGTGGGCAGAAGTCAGTTTTACGCCGACAACACAACACATCGCAACCCTCACAAGAAAAACGGAAGTACGTTATTGCTGCGATGGAAGGGGAGAGTTACGGTTGTAGAGCTCCTGCAACGACGGTTGATAGCAGTTAGTTCACTTGTGTTTAAATTAACTTTCTACATTTCTTGAAAGGTTTTTCACTTCGCTTGTAAGGTTCTTCGAGATAAATTAATATTGTTAAAATTGGGAAGTTCTTGATGTCACATAAATTACACAGCTTTTATCAGACATAGTTTCAGAAATTCACTCTCTTGAATATGTTTTAGGCACCGAACAATCCCCCAGGTAGGTATGTAACTAGCATATTTAGTTTTATGTTTACAGCCATCAATTTTCGGGTCTTTCTGTACAATGTTCTTTGTCATTAACTCCTGAAATATGAAGAAGTTTAATTTTGGAAGGAGTTGTATTTTATTTCGACTGTTGATGAGCCGAACTTGAAGTATTGCAACCACGTACGATACTAAGTTTTCCGGTAGCCTTCGCCCCAAGTTTAAAAATATTTACTTTGTAATTTGACTTTCTTTAAATATTATATATTTATGTTTGCCGCGGCTGCGTTAGTATTTATATTTTTTAGAGACATAAATGTCTTAGCGGGGAGTGGTGCGACTGAAGAATGTAGGCTTATACAGATTATAATTTTACTTCTCTCCATTTTATTACACGATTTAAATAACACTTCACTGATATAGAGAAAGAGAGCTGTGAGATTTTTTTATTAATTACTTGCACCTTTTAACACGTAAACTATTTTTGTCTCCCACAAAATAGGTATTAAATTTCTCGAGGTCGCATCTAGCGTCCGGTTAGAAACGCTGTCTACAAGAAACGCGTTCAGTTATAAGCACTATCTACAAGCAACTTAACTCTGAATTTGAAAATGTATCTATATTTCAGTTTCTGACGGCTAATCCTAGTCCAATAGAATACCTTCATTTAACTAAAGCTTTTTCTGGTTGTTGATTGGTTATTTTATGAACTTTCACAAAAATTACATTATTGTTGCTCCAAGAATGACTAGTAGCATTATTAAATCTTCTAATTCATTATTGTCTCAAGGCTACCTCATTGTTAGCAACTTTTAACCTATTATTCTCACAGCTCCTACATTATTAAGTTACGTAATACATTCACATAAAATTATTGAACATGTATACAATAATATAAACATATACACTGTAATATACACTTTTTATATATTGTTACATACAAATATTGCTTTAAGGCGGGCTGTTATTGAATTTATATATTATATAATTAGACTGAAATCATTTTAGTGTTAAAAATACTGCCTCACATAGTTTTGCACTTCAAATTCTAAAACAAATAAAATAATAAATAATTAACAACAACAACTTTCCGCTGCAACACATTCCTTTAATTTCACCATATGAAGCACGACATCTAACATAGTGTCTTTGGATGTTGCCTCTAAATACGTCTTTAATGTTTTTGAACAAATTAAACATTTCACATTCTCTCCTGCACAGCAGAAAAACTCATCCTCTCGCGTTTCCGTTTTTCGGAAATCGATGATTGTACGCATTACCATCACGAACTCACCACTGAATTGTTTACTTCCAACCACCCTCTCGCCTTTAGCTAGCAACACTGACCCAGGCTGTGTGCACTTTCAGTCGCGTTACGTTGCGACTACACACTGATTCACGACACAAGGTTTGCCCACCTCTGTTCTAGACTGTTATGATTAGTACGAACCAGACACCATTTTGCATAATTATATATCCACTTTGAAATCGAAATTATGGTAAACATTTTAAAAATATCCCTTGCTTCATTTGAATTTTACAATATATTAAGCCGTACATTTTGAAATTATAATTGGTCGTTCTGTTGGTCCTCGAGGGTCCATGAAAAATACATAAAGGCTGGCATATATCGATCTGCGTTTTAATCATTTGACTGTAGTTAGCCTGAGATTTGTTTGTGCTCCTCTCTGCCCTACAACAAAATCTGTATTGAAAATATTTCTCTAAAATATAAACGCGGAAATGGAAAGAAGACAATTCTGTTAAATGTTTTCAACACGTTCAGTCAAAAGTACCCACCTTTAATCGACAATGAATATGGTTGACCATTGTTTAGCAATAACTGAACTTTTTTGTTAGCAATGGAGAATTGTTGCTCGGTTAGCTTGGGCCGCGTTTGTTTTCTGTTGTGTTTTAACCTATAGTGCTAATTGTTGTTTATCTCGTTCACTCATAAAAGGTTAAAGCAAAGGTGGGATCTGATATTAGTCATTAAATGAATGATTTCTAAATCCTGAAGTTAAGTACAGTTTGATCCAGTACCTTTAATCACAGATGCCGAACTGTTCGGGTACAACTTTAATTTGTCTACTCTTAGTATTATGTGTTATAAGTTTAGGATGAAGACAAAGTATAGGAATAAGACATACAATGTTTAAAAGCTAATGATTCCCAAATTTCTCAATATACTGTAGCATTCTGTCTGAAGCAATTTCTCTCACGGGTACTTAGTTCCCGTCATCCTCCACGTGGTGCTGCCATGTGCTCGGCGGAGTGATATATAAGTTCTGTTTACTTCTCCTTTCAGCTTATAGTGAAAAATGTATAACTATCTGTGACTAAACGTGTGCATACAGTGAAATAAGTCGAGTTAGCCGTTTAATCAATGTTGCAAACAAACGTATGAAATGAGAGTTTTACAAAAGAACGGATTAAATTCTGTCATATTCTAGCATTTGCCACCGTGTTTGTGTATATGGTATTATGTTTAATTGTTTATTATCACGTATAATGTGGTATACTATACCTCCTAGTATAAAAGAGTTACAGTAAGTGCGTATGCCCCTGCCCTTTAAATACCAAAGGAAGAAATCACACACTGAGATTCGATGAAAAAACCGGCCATGTGCAGCAATCAATATTCCGGAACAACAATGGTTTTAAGTGAATCAATTAATCATCAAATAATGCTACATACTTATTTGTCGTTTCAAAAGAAGTATAGAGAGAACGATGAACCAAAAGTGCTAATTAGATTAAAATCTCATTCATAGGTAGACTCATAAATATATATAGAACAAACTATAGACCTGGCAGTAAATACTCGAGGCTTCCGTAGACCAACGTGGAGGGGCCCCATATTGTTGAAAAAACGTACTATCGTTTCTCTTCGTCCAAATTGAACACAGGGAAAATGCCTGTCTCTTCACGCATATTCTAGCACACACCAGCATGCCATTTTCTCCGACAACAAAGCACAATGTTTTGCTAGATGAGAAATGAGATCAGATAGAAGCTTCTAAACTTCAAAATTCTCTTTTTAAATGCTGGTAAGGTCATGCATTCATAGGTGGACCCAGAGATGGGCTAAGGGAGGCTATAGCTCCCCCTTAATTATACAAAAAATGGCAATTGTTATAATTAAGATTAAGGTGTTGCTTTGCTCTTGTAAATTCAAAAACAGCTTTTATTTCTACTGTATTTAAACCAAATGAGCATCTACTCGTTCACTATCAATGAGTGAACTTAACATACCGGTGGACACACAAAAGATGTTCCACTAACTCCAAAAGAATGAAAGAAAAAAAATCAGATGGCCGAATCAAACATGCTTTAAATAACCTGTGAATAGAACTAAGCTTTCCAACAATGCGATCAATAACTCACCGTAAGACTTAGTAATCAAAATACTTAAATATAAGGTTTGAAATGCACCTTTATTTAATGAATAATTCGCACTGGGTTTGGCTATGAATCGTAGCTAGAGTATAGAAAATACTTATCTTTCCAGAAAGATCGTACGTACTGGACCCTTTATGTTATTGTGAGTAATTACACTAGTAACAAAATATCTATGTAGCATTTGCACATCCAAGGAAGGAAAGTGTTGATATTACTACAAATAAAAAGTTAAATTCATTTGCAACTGAACAACCATTAGATATCAATGTATTCTGAATTTTCACTTAAATTACAAGCAGCTAACAAACACGTGAATCAAAGTTGTCCTCGATTCGTTGTCTTTCTTGCACAATTCGGTTTTGCATGAAATATGCATAAAGCTTTCAGTAACCGCTCGCCTTAAGCCGTTTGCACATTAAAAGCATGCCACCCGACTTGTAAATTTAGAATATTACTTACTAAATGTTGAAGAGAGAAGAGCATCTCCACTGATGACGAAATCTCAACGAATTGTCCGTTTTTCGTCGGCCGCTACCCAGCCGTAAGCCTACGAAGGACGCTAAGTGACCATCTTCGTCACCTGGCGAGCTATCTGCTTGCCCTCTAGTGTGGCTATTGGAAGCAGTTACAGGACTCAGCCAGTAGTCACTGCGGGTGGCCTACTCCAACTTGCAGGCGATCTTACCCTTAGGCAGTGCATGAAGGCGGAAATATAAGTTTATTCCTCCCACTGGCAAGATGACTATAGAACATAGGAGGGGAGCCCAATATGGCTCAAATCTTAAACTTTTTTCAACACTTAAATTAATCTTTGTATCCAAGGGATAATATGCGGATTCCTTAGGTATATGTCTGAAAATTCAGAAGTGAAAATTCCTCGTCTATATTATTGACTGCATTTTGCTCATTGGTAAGATAGGTTTCAAAATATTTTAGCCGCTCCTTAAAGGGATCATAGATGCTCTTCTGTGTAATTACATTCAGTATTGGTGAAAATATAGCCTAATAAAATTATCCAGTACTTTGTAACGACCCTATACTACATAATTCTGCATAATTTTTAAACAGAATGTATTAGAAATGTGGACTGTACTCTCATTAATGAACTGTCAAAGCGGCCTGTGAAAACATTCGATATTGTTAAAGGATAATTAATTTCACATCCACGGCTAGAATCGCCTCGGGTCTTCGGCATGAATATCATTATAAAGGATTTAATTTAATAAAGGGAATTGGATGCAAAGATTGAGCTTAATGGACAAAATTTCGGATGGACGTAGCTAACATAGGTCTCATTTCCTGGTGCTTATGTGCTTTTACGCGATCAAACACACACTACTAAATTACGTTCCCCGAATTCATTATATAAGCGACATGTAACACTGAGAATATGAGTTTAAATTACATTATGCTTAAAAGTACAGGGTGATTCGTTTGAGATATCAGAAAAGTAAAATGTTATATAAAAGAGGTTAATACACACATCTCCGAGAAGTTTGCTGCAATATAAGCGGAAAGGATGAAAGTTATCAAAGCATAATGTTTCAGAATTCATACTCGTAGCATGGCAGCACTATCGTGCATGGGAGACAAAATGGTGGTCACGCCACAACAGCTGTTCGGTGTGTCGTATGGTATGTGAAATGTATCATATGAGACGTGTGGATTCTCAGTTCTCCAAATAATGCAGTTATGCTTGTTGGCTCGACCACCCACATAAAGTGTGCAGCATAATTACATGAAATGCTTTGATGCAGCATAATTACAAACCTTGTCTCAAGCTTGCTATTATGATGTGTAAGAGGCAGGAAGGGACGATGAATGGTTAAATCGATGGATGTTCATGGACAAAGCCGCATTTCATGTGAGTGGTCAACAAGCATAACTCAATTATTTGGAGAACTGAGAACCCACACGTCTCATGACATATTTCACATGCCGTATGACACACTGAGCACGCTGTTGTGACGTGAACACATTTTGACTCCTATGTACCATAGTGCTACCGTAACACGCGTATGAATTCTGAAACATCACTCATTATTAACTTCCATCCTTTCCGCTTATGTTACAGCAAACTGCTCAAAGATGTGTGCATTAACACCTTATATGTTATAAGGTGCTAGGATGGTTATGTAATAACTTTTTTTTATTTGGTTAAAACATATGAATAATATTAAATTTGCAGAAACAATGTTTCCTGAGTCCGAAAATGTAAATTTTATTGTACATGTTTTTGCATGTTTTCGATTTTTTCGTAATTGCATAATATTTAGAGAATGTCGTTACAATTATACATATTTTTGATTTTTCACAAGAAAATGTTTAAAAAATGTAATTGATACGTATTTCAAAACAAATTAATAAAATAAAAGAAAATAAAGCCTGAGACAATAAACGGCGAGCGGTAGGTGTCGCATTTTCAAAGAATTTCCGATTGTTAACGCGGCGAGTATTATATCAAACAACTGCCGATGTAAACTTATTCAGTGGGACGATAATACAGATGCAGTTTGGTTTTGTTTGTGCATGTAGAGTGAGTGCGTTAACCTCCAGCGTTCTCTAGTTATAGCAGATAAAATGTCACCAGTGAAGTCGAGTTTATCTACTCAACTAAATATATTCGTAGGTGAAAACGAAGGTGTGCTTACTACAAATGGACTAGTTTTATTTTGTGTTGCGTGTGAAAGGCGTATAAGTGCAGACACTCGTTTCCAAGTGACGCAACATTTAAAAACAAAACATTTTAAAAAGGTTTCACTAAAAAAAAGTGCTAAACAGTCAATGCTAAATGTCACTACGGGTATTCCAAATGAAGCAACTTGTTCAACTTCAGGTCCCCAGTTGTCAACCTTTAATAAAGGACCTATGTGAAGCTTTCACTTGTGCTGACATTCCGCTCTATAAATTAGAACATCCTAAATTACGCGCATTCTTAGTAACGTATTAAAACAGGCTATACCACATGAGTCTACTCTTCGCAAACATTATGTTCCATTACTTTATGAAAAAAACAATACAAGAAATTCGTGATTCTATTAAGGATAATCTAATTTGGGTTTGCATGGCTGAAACTCCAGATGCGTGTAAACGATCCATATGTAATGTAATTGTCGGTACGCTCGTGAAAATGGACTGTCAAAGGCTTATCTTCTAACAGTGGAAGAAATAGCAACCACAAATCATTCAACAATTGCGAAAATATTCAATAATGCAATGTTGCTATTATGGCGGCTAGAAGGAATTAGGCATGAAAATGTAGTTTTGTTTTTATCTGACGCAGCCCCATATATGACTAAGGCAGGAGGGGGGTTAAAACTGCTTTATAGTAGACTGATTCATGTAACATGTTAGGCGCATGCAATGCATCGCCTGAGTGAAACTGTGCGCTTAAATTTTCCTACTGTTAATAGTTTAATATCAAGCGTAAAAAAGGTTTCCCTTAAATCTCCAAGTAGAATCAGTTTGTTTAAACAGTTGGCTCCAGGAATTCAACTTCCTCCTGAACCGATCATTGCGAGATGGAGGACCTGGTTACAGGCTGACATATATTATTGTAACAATTTTGACATTATCGAGAACGTACTTCAAAAGTAAATGAAAACAAAGCAGAAAACATTGTTGAAGCGGAGGGTGCTATATGCAGGGATGGGATAAAGAAAGAATTAATTTTGTAAATCACATTTCAACTACATTTCTACAGCCATCACAGCGCTTGAACGAAATGACGTACCACTTGTCACAAACTTAACTTTAATAGAAAGTCTCTCACTAAAGCTAAAATATGCGCGAGGTCAAGTTGCAAAAAAAGTAGTTGAAAAATTTGAATATGTGCTACAAAAAAATCCAGGGTACCATACATTACAGCATATTGCAAATATCATTTCTGGTAAAACGGAGAGCCAATTGTTGGACACTGAAGAAACGTTTTCGCTGGAAGAAATTGTAAAGTTTAAATATGCACCAATACGTCTGTTGTTGCCGAACGTTGTTTTTCTAGTACAAATCAATTATCAGAAGCAATAGAGAATCGTTTCTGTTTTCAAACCTTAAAATGGTTACTGTTATACAATGCAATGGGAATAATAATGATTCTTTACTGTCCACTTCAGCAGCAGCTGTTCCAGTCCACAATTTCGGTGAGTTTTACTTAATTTATTATTTTGGTGGATTATAATGTTAACTTGCATTTTCCAATATAACAAATATTAAACAAACTCACAATGTCCATTTTTAAAAATTATTATTTCACCATTTTTGTGAGATTTTGGATAGCACATATTTTCTAGGTTGTTAATGCATATATTGCTGTTTTAAACCGCATAACATACATATGTTACGTTTTTTAATGCATAACTATCCGATCCCTAGTTATAACGTTTTACTTATTTAAACCTCAAACGGATCACCCTGTATAATGGCGCTGCTTAGGAGTCCTTAAATCAGCGTTTAAAAACCGTTACATCCTTTGGAGACCCAAGATAAAATTCTGACAGTTGTATTTATGTTTGTGTGCTTAATTAATCTCCCTGGGCCAAAATATAACACATTTGTAATTTATTTTCCTTTTTGAAAACATGAGGGGGGCTTTTTGGGGGTCTAAAATGAGATTAGACAACTATAAATGTTATCCTGTGGATAAATGTGTGCTATTTAAGGACCAAATTAATACGAAAGAGAAGAAATTCTATTTTAATTTTAATCCGGGGCTTGAAGAGGGTTTTGAGGGTTGTGTCATAACAGATATATCAAGATTTTAGGATTTTATCATTTTATCTTCGGTACCGACAGATAGAGACAAAAAAATATGGGCATGAAGTGCAGAGATATCAAATATATAGAATCGGCACATGTCTTTGACTCGTTCATAGAGCCAGAGTAAAATACGAAATCCAATGTATTATATATGATACACGGAACGCTAGAGGGTAACGGACTTAATGATAATCCGTTAAATAGGGATTTAATATATAAGTGTTTGCTTCTCTACTGCTGCAATAATTAGTAACACCTTAGTGCTCGCTTCACGAAACCAAATTACTACAGATTTAAAATATAATTTTTATATTTGAAGAAATTACTTTCTATTCATTTATTTAATATACCTTCCTTATAATAGTGATATACATCAAAATACCTCTTACTTCTGACACAGAGAGAGGAACTCGCAAGTGTAGAGTAGGTAAGGGCAAAGGTTAACTTACTGGTGGTGTGGTCAGCAGAACTGATAGCTACGATCGGTGCAGCCTGTATAGTCTTCCTTTCCCATAGCATCGCCAACCAACGATTCTCCCAAACCGCTCGTTCATCACAGGCTCTGCTATGTCACATGTATATGTTTTTACTGATCTTACCTTACTGCCTACCCAATACATGTGTTATAAAATCCAATATTTTGTATACTGCACAACCCTCATTAAACAAATTTTGAACTTCTCACTTTCTTTGCTAACATTCAAGTTTTCCCACAATACAGACTTCTTTTAGTGTTTTCTATGTCTGTTTCAGATACACCGGATATATCATAACCATAGCGCAAACTGAAAATTTGGAAAGTATTAGAGAGTACAGTTATCAGTAAACGTATGTCCCCAAATGAGTTGTTTGTTAACAACACCTGCAACTTATTTCTTTTAGTCTTTGTTGATTTAAAGTTGACTGATTTTTCCGATTTAAATTCATTTGTGTTTTATTTAAACTTAATTGTTATTGCTTTTTGTATGACACCCTTCATATAAATGACATGTCGGCTATACCCTTTCAAATTGTGTACTTTATTGGACCTTTAAAGTTTGAATACAATTCCACCTCTCCGCACTGTTCCGTTTCATAAACGAAACGGAAATCTCGAACGACTCATACTGCTGAAAGAGAAAATCGTCTAATGTTTACGAAAAATTCAGGCAGTGGCAGCTCGTAATTATTGCCAACTCGCATAAGAGCCGTTTGGGTATCCATACTTACGGAAGCCTTTTGCTTTCTTATGAAGTTTCGAAGTTTTTAGTTTGCGCTATCAGCTTTGAGACTTGTTCTAGATGGCGTTCACATTCCCTATTCGCTTTGGTTACCCTTCATGGTGGGAAATGTATATGATGCACGCTATGACGTCCATCATCACAAAAAGCTTTTAAAATTGCGTTGGATTTCCGTCCTACTTTAGTAAATACAATTTTAAATTATGAGTTGAGTAGGTTTTCATGTCATCAACACACATTCACCTTGGATAGCTAGCTGTGGAGCTAGAATAGCACTGTTCATGCACTTTCAATAGTGCTGAAGAAGCCTTCGACATTGTGGACTCATAGCTGGAATACACCAAATTCCCCTGCGCACCATTTTCCCAGTAACAATTACTCTATAGACGGCTTTAAGGATATATGTACTTCTGAGAATTTTATTTAATTATGTTTGATAACATTCTATGAAAGGAGGATGAAATATAATCACTCTTCTAAGCAGCAAGAAGGCTTTTCAGGCACCTAGAGCCCTTAAAGAATGTATCGCTAACATCTGGCGAAACTCTCGAGAAAATTGACTTTTGAAACAGGTGCTCAAAAATATGCAATGTATAGAACTTAAAAATACTTTTAGCTTTAAAATGTTATGCTTTGACAATTATTTCTCTCGGCACTTTCACTCACACAAAATTCTCACACGGTTTTCAAATGATTCTCCTCAAGCTTTTGGTGCATGTTCCCAAAATTACAACAATAAATAAAATAACTCTTGTCTAATTAATGTTTTGTACTAAGACAGACTTGAGTTGTTGACCTTTAAGGCAACAACGAATTAACAAAATTAGAAATTTTCGGCGATAATCTTGAAAAGTTAAATTGAACCAAAGGTAGTGGAAAGTCTATTGCTCTTATTATATAAATTATGTGATGTTTGAAAGAAAAACTGTTTTAAAATTTCTTCCTTCGTAACTTTAGGCATAGGATACTACAATTAAATTTCAGAGCAGTTATTTGATGAGGAAGAAGGATTAAAAAATGAAAATAAAAAATATCAGTATTCATGTAAGAAACTTATAACTAAATTTGCAGTTAAGTGACAACCTTTGATAGTAGAATTTTCATTGGTGCATTTCCTTTTTTCTGTATTTGAAAGCAAAGTGTTCCACGTTTTAATGTTTGTTTCATAATCTTGAGTGTTGGTCTCTTAGTTTTTATATCTAGACATCAACACATAAGACAATGTAGCTATGTGTAAAACTAAAAAAAAAAAGGTGAGAATTATCTAATTTTTGTTCTTTGAATTTTATTGCACTTACAAACTGTATTTTCATACCACAACTGTTTGTCAAGATCAACAATTTAAAATGCACAAATGACTGTTCAATTGGTCCTGTGCTGTTAAAGTAAAGTACCATTTTTTCAGTATTTTTCATTATGGAGAATACTCCTTGATCCACAGTTTATAGCTTATTGGTTTTTAAGAGAGCTTCAGAAATTACAGATTGAATATTTGTTTAAAAATATTAAATAGATCAACTGAAATTATTATATATAACCCACAATGAAAAATTGAATAACATTCATACACATTTTTTCTGATAAATTATTTCATACTACCATATCAAAAATGATGAATTATGAATAAAAAAGTAATATTTTAGCGGTTCAAATTTTGTGTGAAATATGTGTTTTATATTCTGAGTGTATAGTTAAAAAGGTCAAAGCTGAGGATTTTTGGATTCTCGTATATGCATTGCCTTAAAACTAATATTTGTTTCATGCAAAGCAAACAGAATGGGTTAGCTTACCCTGAAGTTGCCTGCTGGTCGACTTCGGGCCAACTCTGTCTCCTCCGACAGAACATGAGTGGCTGATGTACTCTAGGAGTGCGGGGTGTAGGGGGTGGTGCTATCTGCTGCTGTTGTCCACCGCTCTTCCTGAAGGATCCCATGCGACGCGGAGGACCTGCACCGGAACCAGGCAGGGTCAATGCAGGAGGAGGGCAATCTAGAGTACGACGGCGCGCGGACAGAGACCGACCGTGAGGAGGGGTTACTGTTCCTGGTGGAGGAACCACTTTGGGGAACCCATAACCACCGTGCTGGTGTTGCGGATTGGGACTGGTAGGGGGAACTAATACACTACCGGTAGAAGCACTGCGCGCTCCGCTTCCGCCAGGGGAAGGTGGAGGAACTTCCGTGCTTCCCTCAGCGGATGTATCTCTACTCAGAGAAAATCGTTTTGGACTGAGATTTAAATTGGCGACACTGTTGGTAACGTACTGCTGCAGCGAGTTAAAGAAGCTCATCTTCACTGTTGTTTGTGTTTTCACTTCTCTTTAAAATAAGATGAAACAAGGTCACGTTTTTACACCATAGAACACATTTCCACACGCAATACAATCAGTTTAGTGAGCTGTCATCTACAGTTTCTTTATACTGTTTTCACAATATCCATTCCAAGATATGTTACAACGTTTCATAAAATCTACGCCTTAGCACAAGGTCTTATCATTTGAAGATCCATTCTAAGAGATTACATCTATCTTCTGTTCTAGATGATTTTGCATCTGAAAGAAAAGAAAGATGAAATTAAATAATACAGCAAAAACCGAAGTGCATTCCTGAATACAGAAAAGATAAGTTTGGTTAAAGAGTCAAAATACTTCGTTTTTTTCATTTTTATTCCTAAAATTACTTTGAAACTTTTGTCCACGTGATCATTTAAACATCTGTGCGCACACTATGTGATGCTCTTTATTTCAGTAAAGTATATTTTTTTGTTTACCTTAATGTTCTTTGTATTTTTTCATATTAAAAAGTCCCACACACTGCAGGTATTAACCAGACTTTTCAAATTTTCAGTAGAATTTTAGAAAAGGTTAATTAAATATGTTGTATGATGTTTACTTCCAAAAACATCCACGATATAACATAATTAATTTGATAATTAATGATACATTGTGAAAAAACAATATTTAGAAGGTTAGTATTTCCTTCTTAAACTACCTGAAGTGACAATATTTTATAAGTTAAACTAGCATGTCTATATTTTTATTGTTTTCAAAATTAGATCACTTAGCACATAATCAAATTATCAAATGTCTGAAAGTATTAGTGATAGCTTAGTAAAATTTAATCCATGTAGTAGTTGACAACAATAAATGAATAATAATAGTAATAATAATAATAATAATAATAAAATGGCTAGCACGTGACAAGATTTTTAATAAAATTTGCTCAAAATTCTAAGAATTAAACATTTCAAATTTAGATTTCTTTAATGGAAAATGGCATGGAGTGAGAGCAAAAAAAAAAATGTTTACCTCGGATCTTCTTTGCCCTAAAGCAACGGAAGCTAGGTGTAATTTCCTTTGAAATTAGTTATACATAAGTCTGCTCTGATTAATTGGCTGCTTAACGGGAGAAAGAAAAAAGAGATTTATGAAGCATTGCCTTAAACATCGGGAACATAGCAGCATAAACACACGGGCCTAAGCAATAAAGAGAAAGCTGTCGTATTTTGGCTCATGCAAGTTAAATTGGCCTTAAGTCCCAGGGTGCATATTGGTCAATCAAGTGTTATGAGACACTATGATTACAGTTTTTAAAGACAAGAGGAAAGGAAGTTAAGTTGAACTGTTACTGTAATTTACGAGGGACGTCGCAGGTAACAAAGCACCATCCATCTCTCGTACACTCTGTTGGCATTTGCAAATATTATAGTACTCACCAGGCCGTATTTAGCATACCTATCCATCAGTGGACTTTGGCCGCTGTTTTGAGTGTAGATACATAACTTGTATGCAACTGCTTAAAAAGTCCTATGCCTAGTTATGAAATAACTGTGTGTGTTTTCGTGAGAGGTTTGCACTGATGTAATTTATAAAATTTTTATTATCAGTCATCAACAAACATGAATTTAAGAATATGAAAAGTAAAGATGTTTTTGGAAGCAAAGTATTCTCATCTTTAAACAGTTTACACCTGTAACCTCCACTAACTCGTCAGTCAGATGAGTGTAGACCGTGTTTGTCATTCAGACACACCAAAAGAAAGAAACAATCGTTAAAGCTGTAGTTATTACGAATAGGTATTTAATCAGGAACCTAATGTTAAATTTAATGATACTGTTGAATGGCTGAAAGTTATGGGAAGTGCTTTATTGATTTCCTTTTCTCTTCACTTTCGAAGGTTTCGTTTGGAATAAATCGATATTTTTACTTTCTCTACAACTTACCTATAGTACGTAGAGGAAGTATTGCATTCTACCAAAAATTTGATACCAAGGCTTCACTAGAAAAACACGTTTTTAGAATCCCTGAGTTCAAAAAAGAATCCTTTATAAAAAAGTTGGTGTGTGTGTTCAGCGTAACTCAAAATGAAAAGTTGCTAGGTTCAGCGAGCTTCTAAGGATAAGACACGAAGATTTTCCAAAAAATTCTCCAACCTTAACCTACTGTTTACATAGAAAAATTTTCATTATTTTTGAATTTACAAAAAATGACTAACGATTTTACTAATATGTTATATATTTAAATTAGCTGCATGAGAAATTAAAGATATATAGAGGTTTCTGGGAATAGCCTATGAAGCGCCGTCTTGAAGTACATTTTATAACTGCTAAACCGTAAGAGAAATACAAAATCTTACTGTACAGAATGAAGATATAAAGTGCATAATATATGTCAAATAATTTTTTCTGGCGTTAACAATTTTTGAGATATTCTTTGTTATTTAACTGAATTTTCAGAAACTTATCATTTTTGTTAGCGGCAAGTCGCTGTTCGTTTTTCTTTGTGATTATGCAAAGAGGATGGCTTTGAAATGGAAGATAGGTTTATCTACTGTTATCCTTAACCAAGTACAAAATGTTGAAATGTTTAAGGACGTTTATCTCGATTAGCAAGAAGTAGATAGAAGAACAAACTTCTTCGGAGTTCTTTATGATTTTCTCTAAAATTTAGGTTACCTCAAGAAGAAGTACGAGGTATGATTAAAAAGTTTCCGGAATGGCTTCACAACAATGCTGATGCTGAGATTTCTTTAATTCTTACCCAGACTGTACATGCAGCGTTCCTTCCCGATAAAAATGAGAGTCACGTGTTTTCCTGTTACCATGCAGTGACGAGGTAGACGCTCTGAAGTGAACACTTATTTTGCATGTGCTGCGATTTTTCCGCGTAGCACAAATGTCAGATTACGTAAAACAAGGAACGAACATCAAAGTTTGCTTTAAACTCGGTAAAACTGCAACAGAAAGGCTATGAAATGGTAAGAACAGCTTATGGGGAGGAAGGTATGGGGAAAACTCAAACATTTGAGTGGTTTTCGATATTTAAAAGTGGTGTGACATCAGTTAAAGATGCAGATCGTTCAGGCGACCTGTTCCAGCAAAACTGATGAAAATATCAACCAGCTGAGGGAAATGATCTTAAATGATAGGCGCATTACAATAAGAGAACTTTCTAACTCATTAGGACTCTCCTTTCGAAGTGTTCAAATCATTTTTGAAAGACTGGTGACTAGTTCCTGCTTCATGACAATGCGCCCGCGCACAAAACCCTTTCTGTTCGCCAATTTTTGGATAAAAACAGGATGAATGCTATTTCTCATTCCACCTATTCTCCAGATTTGGCACCAGCGGACTTTTTTTCTTTTCCCGCGACTTAAAATGCGGCTCCGAGGACACCGTTTTGAGGACATTGATGTCATCCATCGCGAATCGCAGAAGGCTCTTAACATGTTGAAAGAAGAGGACTTCCAGAGGTGCTTCTAGCAATGGCAGAAGCGCTGGGACAAGAGTATCAACTCCCAAGGACTCTACTTCGGGGGTGACAGTGCAGATTAGACAAAACAAACTGTTGTGTAGTATTTATGACGTCATTCCGGAAACTTTTTGATCACACCTCGTATATCATTCGACTCGAACATTCGATGTATGAGTTTCACTAGGAATACAGTGTTCAGATCCCGTTAATAATAACCAATGGTATATTCAACACAAGATCCGCGTTCGCCCCGCATGTTTGTGTTTGCGTATCTGTGAACAACGTGATTCACAAGGGAAAAGTCTGAAAATACCACAGTTTCATACTTAAGTTACACATCTTACAGCATGTATAGCGAGGATTTTCAGGAAATTTCTGAACCTCAATAAACTTCACGTGAAATAAACTTTTATTTTTCCTGAAGTGGGTCCAACAATTTTAATTAAATAAAATATGTTTGAGATAGTATTATGCCAAACTTACAGCTTAATTTTGTTTTCTAAATAGGTATAGAAAAAGTGTAGGTCTCATTAAATTACACATTTTATAGCAAATAACTTTTTTTCTGTAGAATTAACCATTTCAGGAATTTGTTGTGTGGTGTCTATTAAGCTTTTATTGGTCTAAAATGGGATGCGGCACCTTTGAAAAGTGTTCGATAGTTTACTATTTTTTATGTTTCCCTCCATATGTTTATTACTTACAAAAAATTGAGCTGTAATATAAATACTCGAGTGATGGTTTCGTATTAAAGTCCGTATTGCCTATTCTTACACAATTTCAGGGCAAACATTTATCACGGTTATTACGAATTGGTAAAAGTATTACATTTTAGTCTTAATAGTAAGATATATCAAATATATATACCTTTGAATGGGTGCAGGGTAGAGAAAAGCCTGTGTATGTTACACTTCAGATTTATACAAGTGATTTTCCATGTTCCTTCAGCATTATAACGAAATAAACATACCCAACTAGACTTACGGTGTTTTCCAAATATGTCGAAATGTAGTTCACGTTGCGCCCCGAGGGAATTTTTGTTAAATTAGCTGGAAAAAGAGAACAGTAAACACAATGGTTTTTCGTTACTTTTTGCACTGAACAGTCGCGTTGAATATCCCTGCATTTCTGGGGGCTATTATTTTTTCTTTGTTGTACACGTTTCTGAAATCTGGGTTATTAAAACTACGCTCGAATAATTGAACTCCGTTTGATTGACTGCCCGATAGGCGGTGTTTGTGTAAACTGCAAGGAAAAATTATTGTACAGCTACATTCCCTATATTCCCTATACTTCAAAAATACCTGTAAAAAGGATCGAATTAGAATACATGCATTATTACTTCACTAGTTTAAAACTATCGGCATTGTTTCATGCAGGATAAAAATGAAGCTATACCACACTTGGTTTTGGCAGTTTTATTTGAGAATGATTGGTGATAAGAAATGCAGTTGTGGCCTCTTGGTTGCATGACAGACACGCAGGGTAGACACGTAATTTTGGATTCAAAAGTGGCGGTCACTGTGAATGGACGAGGTAGAATTTTTCAAGCTCTACAAAAACCTACGTGCAAACGGAATTTCTCTGTAATGCGGAGCTTGCAGTTTTGAGCGAGACGATCTTTTGGTATTAGCTAGAGAGAATCGCATATTTTCGTGAGTGAAATCTTATTTGGAGTGATACCTTACCTAACGTACCTAAGGTAACGTTCAAACAAGAGTGAACCAAGGTCACACCTGTGGAATGGGGAGTGGGCATATATGAAACTTAGTAGCAGGGGATCTTAGCATGTAATATCATCGTCTTACTAATGATACTGTATGACTTTTATTTGTAGACTTTATTTGTTTTATTTGACTTTTTATTTTATTTCTTTAGTTTACAATAATTTCTTCAGTAGTTATACCGAATTCGCAGGGAAGGAAATATCTTCTTTCTAGATCAGGATTGTGATGGTCTTAATCACGAATAACCTATTTTGTCCTTCGTAGCATGGACACAATCACGAACGTAATAACTTTGCGGACGAACTGCAATTCAATCTGAATTAAAGTTGTATGACGCTCCTGCAAAAGGGGGGTTCAATGTCTTATAATATCACGCTTGCTACTGCCACCATAATGCAACTTTTACATGTCGGTTGTATGCTCTAACATTCAATAGTCCTGCCTCACCTTGATCCTGGGAATTGGCCGTTGCGTAATTATAACTTACTAAGTCGGTATTCAGACACGAAAACCTCTCCGACAAAATTGATTTTCGGACTAACCCTCAATTTGTTCTTCTCTCTTTCATTCTTGTTCTGATGGATACTATTAAGTCCTGTTTTAAAACTGGTAAAGTAGTTTAAATATGTACATATGTCAAACAAAATTCTTCTGCAGAAATTCTTTTGCTTTTAGGCACTCAAATAATTTGCATCTGTTCTTGTCTTTGTCACGGCATTAGATGCAGCACAGAGAAGGCTCTTCTGCAGTCTCTTGCATCCACCTTTTAGAGCCTTTACCGTTTTATCTTTTAGAAATGCATACGTTGCTTTCTTTTGTAGTGTGAAAATTACAAGGGATGTCTGGTTTAAAACACATATTCAGTATTCAGTTGTATTTTACGGAATATACAACGAGCAACCATTACTGTAGAAAAGCATTTTTGTAATCCCATAACCAATGCTGCTTTTGTAGATGGCGTTTCTGTTTGGGAAGGAAACGGATGAATAACGTAAGGAATCACTGAAGTCAGAGACTCAGCTGCGTTGTTTCTCAAGCAATGAATATTTATTTGGTATGAGGTTAAGGGCAAGGTTCTCCTCACCAAGATATCTAACTTACAGATTAAGTTAAGTTAGTGGAATACTCGTATATACCACACAAATGGAAACTGATTGTTAAAGATACTTGTTGAACTAGTGGGTACCGCACTCCATTATCATTTAGAACAGATTTAAGCTGAATAAACATGCAACGTTTCCTACCAAGTGGTGATTTAAAATTAACGAGGTAAAAGAGGATTAACAATGAAAGACGTAGTAGCAAGGCGTTATTGTTAATGTTACCACAGTCTTTCTTCAAATTGTCCAAGTAGCAATTGACTATACCGAGCGAGGTGGCGTTGCAATAACATGAGCGACTCGCATTCGGGAGGTCTCGGGTTCAAACCGCCGGCTCGACCAATCTGACCGAAGGTTTTTTCGCGGTTTTCCTGTGTCGCTGGCAAATGCTGGGTTGGATTATTTGATCCGCGAGTTTTTGTATCATTCCTATCATCACTACATTTAATTTCCTTCTTCTTCACTGCTATACCAGGCATTGAGCTGATCACTCACCCTGGATATGCTATGATCCAGAGTTTGTTTGCTCCTCGACAGGCTGCTGACACAGGGCACTGACTTGTAACCTTGAGGGTGTAAATCCGCTAAAGAGAAGGGTAATCCGTTAAAGATTATGTCCGTAAATGAAAGTAAAACCACACAATGAGAGGGATGTTGGCAAGAAATGTCTTTTCTCAGTCACTCTATGCCACCAGGAGGCGTAGTTGTAGGGTAGAGCTAGCTTTACAAAACGTTGGCCGTTGAGTATTGTACGTGACTCAAATTTTCATGTACTGGTAAGTCGTCCTCCGTGGTGTAGTGGTTACCATGCTAGCTTCTAGTTCCCGAGGTCGCGGGTTCAAACACAGCGGAGAGGGTGGATTTTTTCGGGCGTAAAAATCCTTAGCAAGGAACTAAAGCCGGGGTTCCGTGTCGTAGATTTACGGCACGTAAAAGAACCTCAAGGCTGATAAAAGAGGCCTCTGAGCAAAATTACCGGTCTTTCACGCCCAAAATAGAATGGGACGCTGAGGACCACAGCAGTTAAAGAACATCCATAATTAAATAAGTAAATAAAGTACTGGAAAGGACGGTGTAAAAATCTGAGTGTTGCATTGTCTACTCACTCTTCTACAAACAATCCCTACAAGTGCTTATTCATCTATCTGCTTCTTCTTCATCGAGATCAACCTTCGTTACACCTTTACATATTTCGTTGCAAGTATAACGATACATTAGACTAAAGCGACGTCAGAAGTTTTGAAAGGCGATTCGTTATGTCATGACCTTGAAATTCCATGCTGTTTACAGGACCACAGGAAACAACTAATAGCGATTTACCACTTGACGAAAGTATTATATATTTAGAACATTTAAACAACAACAAAGAATATCTTGGAAATCGTTAATGTCACAAAACATTTTATTTGACTTAAATTGTGTGTTTTGACGAAATCTTAATTTTTTTGTCTGGTGAGATTTTCCTATTTTTTAAGGTTTAACAATTACACAAAAGTCACTCAGAAGAGGATTTTACAGGTTATGCGAAGAAAATTCAGAATATGCATTTCATTTTAATGTAAATATTGTAAATAAATGTCATCTTAAACATAATCGTTAGAGCAATTTTGAAAAGATAAAAAATAGCTAAACATGTTCAATACAAAGGAAAGTTTGGGGTGAGAATTTTGTTGAAAACCCTTAAGTTAAATCTCTCAGTTTGGTATACATCCAACTTTTCGTTTTTGAAGTATACTGTTCACACACCTCACAAAACATAACACGCTTTACTAAAATTACTTTTTGTGATTCAGTGGGCCTCAAATTGTGTTTCGGTGAAATCTCGTACCGAAGTTTTGTGAAATCCAACATTTCTTCTACTATAGGTTGAAAGGGGATATATTATACATATATAGAGGAATTGTACATATGAAAGGGGAACCATACATATAAGAATTGTACAGTAATAATTTAATTCACTAACATGTTAAAATATTCAACATCTAACATTTGTACAGAGCTGATTATAAGAAACGGGCGAGCTGGCAGAATTCCAAGAAAGCAGTATCCTAAGTAGAGCGTACCTTTCACCAAGCCATCAGCCAGGGATCCGGTAACGGTACGGAGAAATAGAGAAGAGACAGATAGAGAAAAGAAAGAGACGGAGATATGGAACTGGCTCCACAACGCTACAAAATGGCGCTTAAGCGCACGGATCTGAAGACACACAATCTCATACGTGTTAAGGTAAGGTGGTCTGAGGACCAATAGGAAACGTTACATTTTTAAACGCAGAGGCGAGCGTCACTAGGCTCCCGTATATAAGGGCAGGCAAGGCCTCAGAGCCCACTCTCTCTCGCTAACTGATCTTCAAGAATTCACGTCGACACGAGGTGCTATAGATGCACAAGGGTGAGAATGCGTGTGCAGATAGCTAGGCACCTGACTAATTTAAAGTGGTGGGATTATAATAATGGGAAAAGCTAGCCGCCCATAATTATTTCAGTTGTGAATAAACTTCATTTATTAAGGGTAAATTGCAGTGTATTTCTTAAACTTGGCTCACCCACAATAACCTGAGAATTAATAATTAGATATAGTTAGGAATGGAATACGCAACAACCGACGAGCATCAATAGCCGAGGAAGAACACTGCAGAAGACCACAACAACCCTGGAACGACGATTTCCCGCTACAAGGTAAGTAATAGAGAGGAAAAAGAACAGAACATTTACATCAAAACTGGGTATAATGCGAGACGACGGAAAGTTTAGGATCATACATAACACTTAAAAAGCTATATATATTTTCATTCGCATGTACTGTTGCTGTTCTCTGGTGAATCGATCATAGCAGTACTCTTCTTGTTCTTATCAACTGCAAGAGCGCTTCGGTTTCTTCAGCTTGTGTACAGAATGTCTCATCCGCTACAGTAAACCAGTCTTAGCACCATGCTCTAGTGCTTCTCATTTCGGTTTTTGTATCGCTATTACATTTAGAGGCACTACCTTCACAGTTTACAGATGAGGAGAATGTTACACCGGGATGAGGGGCTAGAAGAGTTCGCCTGTTCATTTTAACAGCTTTTTTGCTATGCATGCCGTGTTCTATGCGTTACTGTGTAATCACAGTCCCTTGCGGAGCTCTGATTTGGTTGGTAACCCTGACTGTTCGTGTGTTTGCATGAAGTCAGGAAGAAATGTTTATGTAGAGAATCCCTGTTGCCAGTATTCTTAACTGACGATTGTACAGCTAAAAATAAACAAACGTACAAGTGGCACCGCAAAGGTGTAATCTTTCACTTCATGTGATACATTTCAAAGATTAGTATGTTTGCATTCATAGTCTATGTATCTAATAGCCTAAAATTGGCTTTGGAGTGAGTCAAAATACTAACCGAAATATATCAGATTAACGTGAAATTTCTGAGTATAACTCAGCGTTTTCAACAGTGCTTAAATTATTATATCTATAGGTTTTTAATGTCTATATTCAGTTACGAAAGTCTCCTTGATAAGATCTTGGTAAATTCATCACACATTAGAGCCTAAGAAAATTCCATGCTCATTCCCTGCCTAATATAACACATCCAGAATTTCGAAACGTTAGTGGAGAAATGCTAATTTTTGAACATTACTGAAATTATTTTATTGATACACAGAAAACTTAATTTGCCTAAACTGATCTTAAGCTATTAGTTTAAATAACATACCAAGAGAAGTCAATATAAAAATACATTATAATGCTAGGTGTGTTATTAGGATATTGAGTCAGCATTTTTTATCGCTTAACTGATATCAGTCTAATTATACAGTATAAAAATAATAGCGCGCCTATAGTCAATCCGTGTATATTACAGTATATAAAGTGTATATTACAGCCATTGCATTATATTATTTTATTGTATATATGTATAAAATGTTATGTGAATGTATTTCTTAGTTTAATAACGTAAGAGCTGTGAGGATAGAAGCAAGCTGCTTTTCGTAGCAAACAGAATCACAAAGTGGAAGCAGGAGGTAACCTTAAGACAACAACAACTTCGAAAGCTAAAAAAAGGCTACCAACAAGCCATAGAACAATACCTATGTAATGTCTAAAACGTTTGTAAATGGTCACGTGGGCGCAGAAAGCCAATCAAAGTCAAACTAAAGGCGTTCTGCTAGAGTAGGCTTAGCCAACCAGAAACTGGAAAGATTAAATGTGAAAATTTAAACTGTGGACGCTAAGAAGTAGCGCGCCCAAGCAGTTCAGTTCAGTAGCTGTATCTCAGAGTGTGCAGATGTGAGAATTTAGTGCAGTACGGATAATAGATAAATTTTGATCTTTTAAAAAATGTAGTTAGGAATAGTATCTCACAGCTCCATATTTAGATACGTCAGTAAATGGTTATTTTATATATATATTATTCAACTGCCGTGAAGAAGTAATAAAGAAGTAAGAATTGACAAATATAATTCGTGTAAAGTGTGTAAAACTATTCTGCAGCCGTACCACCCGTATTTAGAGATACTTGCTCTACCAGATATCACTGACGCAGCCGAGGCATAAATAAATTAAATAAAAAAATAATAATTAATTAAAAATTCCAAAAAATGTATTACACAAACTTTATTAATACACACGGCACCGCCGCAATATACGAGTTGAATCTTTCCTGGCGAAGAATACACTCTAAACGTTCTCGGCCTTCAAGCCAGGTGAGGTGAGTTGACTTCGTCATTGACCCGATCAAGTCATTTAGCATCCTGATGATGGGAGAGATGCACGCTCCCGAAATGTCGACGTATCAACGTCGCATCTGGCTTGAAGCTCGAGAACGTTGAATTGAGTTTTATTTATAGACGCTCTTTAACTACTATGGTCTTTAGCGTCCCATTCTATATTGGGCGTGTAACACCGGTAATTTTGCATGAGGCCTCTTTATCGGGCTTGAGCTTCTTTTACGTGCCGTAAATCTACGACACGGGACCACTGGTTTTACTTCCCTTCCGAAGGAAGCCATGCTAAGGATTTTTACGACCGAAAAAAATCCATCGCCCTCCACCGGATATGACCCCGCGACCTAGGGAACTAGAGGCTAGCACGGTACCACTAGTCCACGGAGGACGACAAGCTCGAGAACGTCTAGAGTACGTGTGTTATTAAGATATTTCATACGTTTATGTAATGGCATACATATCTGGGAAAAACGTATTTGATGCAAAGTAAACGTATACATAGACATACCATAGAGCTTATCTTCGAAATCTTAAAATTAATATCAAAGGTTATAAACTTCCAAAGAAGGCGATCAATTATCTACACACACACACGCGCGCGCGCGCACCGAAACCGAGTGAGATGGCTCAGCGTTAACGTGCTAGGCTCGCATGAGGTTCGATTACTGGCACCGATCATTCAGACCATGGGTTTTTCGTGGTTTCCCTTATTTCCTTTAATTTCACTTCGTCTTTCATGCTTTAGGCTTAGAAGCTGTGCATTGTCTGTCGCAGATGCTTGCTGGTTGTAAACTTCTTGGCCCCGCCGCACGTGGGTCGATTCTCCCCGTTCCGCCAGAGGGAAGCTTTATCTGAGCATGCGCTGGTGTGACTGGGTCCTACAGCTTGCAATCGCTAGGGGACCTCTGCCCTCTGCAGATCTGCCAGCAGTCTATAGCCTCCTTTACCTCATCTGTTCCTTTTGGGGTTATAAGCACAAAAGATCCGCGTTGGATCGAGGTGCGAGGTGTCTCTGCCTTCCCGGGTACATATGTATACTCATACTCATACACTGTGGTGTCATTGCCACAGTGCAGATCAGGTTTCGTTAAGGACACTTGCTAGAGATTTGGGATCAAAAAAGTGATTTTTTGTTGTAATGGTTTACAAATGGCATAAGCAACACAACTACGTATTTCTTTTTTGTTATTTGGACCTTTAAAGGGCTCATATGGTCCAGAGATGTTATAATATATTGGTATGTAACAATGTGCTCACCTTGTTGTTTCTTGCCATTCCTATCAGTTTTATTCTTTAAACTTCAGGTGCATTTTTCTCAAAATCTATTTAACTTAGAATATTTAAACTTTTTGTGATTGTACAGAATGTTTAGCTACATTTAGCAGGTTAAATATTTTGATCCTCAATTACATGTTTTCCCGAAAAAAATTATAAATATAAAAAATACACAAAACATTATTTTCTTATAAGTATTCTTTTAAAATTAAATTAGTCCCTCAAATGGACAAATAGTTAACCGGCTATCTTAAGCTACTTGTAAGAACTTATAATAAAGATTTGGCGGAGTTCTAAACTTTATTTTCAGAGAAAAGTGCACCTATAAATTAAAGTAAAATTTTCTTAGAATATTTAAATATTTTATAATTAAAAGATGTAAAGCGAGCTAAAGAAGCTTGGCACCAACATACTCAAAAAAAACCTTTTTTATTAAGCAATAAGAACTTCATTGCCCTAGATGATGTAATCCTAGAGAAAACTGACTATCAATTATAAAAAAGAAAATAACAACGTAAAATACCCTGTGATGACTATGAGTGTTCTTAAAAAGTTATACTTGGGCCATAAGTTCTATGTCAGGACGTCAGCGACGTGCTACAGGGAAAAAGATGTTAAACGTACATGTCAGCATATAAAAAGTTATCAAAATATAGCCCTTCTCTTTTTTGATATCGTTTTGCACGCTCTATCACCTCACGTTTGGCGACGTCTACAAGTCGAACTACGCGTCATCGGCTGCCACTGAAGTTCAAGGGAGGAGCATACACTATTTTTTTTCAGAGTCATACTCACGGTAATAAAAGAAATAGAATGACATTCTAAAACGAATACTTAAACTTTGAGCTAGACCCCAAATATACCACGGATCAATATTTTGGTTTAAGGGTGGTTCGTGATAGTATGTAGTAACAAATACACCTAATCTTATGAATACCATTTATTAACAACACACATGATATGACTAACAGTGAACCCGAGACTAAGATCTGTCGTAAATCAATTCCGAGAGAGCAATGCGCGTAATTAACTGTTGTACTGTCAGATCCTCCAATGATATTATGCTGATATTGCGCTATAAAATATTTATGACAAAGATCGGTGTCAAATATGTTGCATAATAGTTAATTATAAGTTTAAAAAGGATTCGGATCACTATAATAAACCAATTACTAAAATAGAAGCAGGTAGCAATAAATGTAACGCTTTATAATTCCAAATATTAAATTAAAACAATACTACCCTATTTTATATAAGTATTTCTTTGTTTTCGTATGAATTTTAAGCAAGAGTAAATAAATGCATTATCTGCTTTATTATTAATCTAAACGATGTCTGAAGTTTTATTTTGAGAATGATTATAGCAAAGGAATATGAAAATCGATAATGCTTTAATAATTTAAATAAACAAAATTATTTTTCCTCCCTCTTTTCTTTATCTTGTCTTTGTAATCCATATGGATGCTATTATATAGGAGTAAATGTCCTTCACATGAATTGATTTTTAGTTGTATTTATTTTCCGTCACCTTGCTTTCAACTCAATGGAACGTTTTAAAAAGAAGAACAACTATGCATATATTTTAGTACAGAAGCTTATCATAGAATGCTTTTGTGAAGATCGGGCATTACATTGTCGTACATTTTACAATGATTTTTATATAAATGTTTTATAGAGTATTGTTTGCAAGTAATTCACAAATTACTATACGACTCTATAGAACGCACAGTAGGAACAACATTTTGCGGAATAAAGCTTTATAGCATACAGGGTGTAGTGAAATTTCCGCCTGAGTACACCTGCACAAAAAGAAATATTAACCAATTATAGTTTATGAATTATCAGTGATTAATTAACACTCAACTTGATAATTTTCTGCAATTTAAAGGTAACTAGTTTTAAAACTAGCCATTCAAAGTGTGTAAATATGTTCTAAGTTTCATAAATATTGTTAAATAAATGCGTAATTGCGTAAGAAAATCTCCAAGATATATGCGGAATACAGTAGCTTCGCTTCAAAATGTTCATTGTATTTTTCCGACCGTGGGGCCATAAAAATCGAACGTTTCTTTGTATTTCGAGGGGATGAGAAAGTTTCAAGAGAAAGCAACGGTATCCTCTTGTCGTTTATACTTCGAATTTTCAACCGGAGAGCCAACAAAGGTACCGAATGATTGTTAGCACCAATGAGAAAATAAAAAAACGTAGTCTCATGTACAGAAATCCGGAGGCAAGTAGTAACTTTATAGTACACCGATTCAAAAAAGGATGCTAAGTTCCTAAATTTGTTAAGTGCCGCGCACTTATGTAACTACAGAGTGATTTGTGTGGAATATTTATCTATTGTGCTAACAGTATTCGCCGAAATATTATTTTTTATCCAAACGTATAAACAATTTAATATTTGTCAAGTGACCATTTCGATTTAACGAGTCTAAAGAAGGGCGATAGAGCACGGAGATATCCAGTAACTAGCCGGAACAGACGTTAGTGAACCAAGTGATAATCGTGGGAATACGGCGTTAAAGAATCGTATGTGTTAGTGACAACAAGAGAATTTTTTATAATTTCTAGCATAACGACGGCCGGAGTGACAAAAGTGAAAACAGTGTTTCTTTCTAGACAATATCCTGGTGTTGCCACTCCTGTATACTACCCGGACAGAATTACCATAGGGAATTTCAGATCTATTCGCCGAAAGTTGACTGTGAGGTGATAACGGGTGCTTCCCAACTGATATTCGGCGACATCGATGCCTAAAGGCGACCCCTAAGGCGTAGCGGTAGATCTATAACGACGCAGGTTAGGAGACGACGACGCCGATGACGAAGAGAACCGCTATAAAGGTAGGTAACTGAGTAAGATAGAATAACTGCTCAAGGGAACATTTGACACAGTCTAAACTGTTTTTCTCTATTATTCCAACTTTTATGGAAAATTATACTTTGTGTTTCTATGGTTTATTACAGCATTCTTTGAAGTTAAAAAACTGTAGATCTGTAATTTTTGGCCCAAAAAATAAAATTAAAAACTTAATTTTTTAAATAAATGTTTCGCGAGATATATGAACATTCGTAAGCTTTTTAATACTTATGCAACATCATTTGTAATTTTAGACTACAATAATGTTAAAATTAATTATATTAAACTACCCATAATTTTATACAAATGGCCTAATCTTAAAACCCATGCACATAAATTTATGATAATTACTAAAATACATTCACTAAAGGTTTCATCAAGCTCGGTTAATATTTATTATAAAAAAGGTTTGACTAATAAAAATTCTGATATTATACCTCACATGACTTTTCCTACTCTGTATCTTTATTAGTGGGTACACAAACTATTCGTACTAAAGCTTATGTTTCTTTCTACTACACTTTAAACCAAATAAACCTTTATAGAAATAGCTACATTACACATTTCGTTATAGGTGCAAAGAGAACAGCGCTACTCAGTATAAGAACTGGACGCTATATGCTGGCCTTAAAATTCCATATTGTTTCCATGCAATCGCGAGAAACAACTGAATGTTAATAGCAATTTAAGAGAATGACCAAATAATCAACAACTCGAACTATTAGTAACGGATATATCAGAAATTGCTTATGCCACAAAAAAGTGTTGGAAATAAATTATGTATTTTAAAAAAATCTACATTTTTTGTGTAGTACGTTTATATCTATCGCTTAACGTTTACCAGTTATACAAGATTATACAAAATTACTTTCAAAAATGAAGATGACTTCACAACTATTCCCAGAAAATTCAAGATATACATTTTATTTGTCATGTAAATATTTTTAATATGTGATATTTTAATCAAAACCGTTAAGTCATTTTTTATAAAATAAAACTTTCGAAAATGTTCTATGTAATGGGTAGTTTCGAGTAGGAGGAATTTCCTTGAAAGATGCTAAACTTAAATACGAAGTTTGGTATTTAGCAGACTTTTCGTTTTGAATTATGCTGTTCACAGAAAAATTACACATACACACGCGCGCGCGCGCGCGGACATGTTTCCAAAAATGCTATATATGGATTCAGAGTCCACAAAACGCGTATTTCTGGCCATATCTCGGTATCGAATTTTTGGGTGGAATGCAATACCTTATCTACTTACTGTGTAAGTACGTGATAGAGGAAGTAAAAGGATCTGAATAATTAAAAAACGCATGCTATTAAATACACATTTTCTATTGATTTTACCATTATTACTTTCTCTGCTACATATAGTAAGTAGGGGAAGTATTGTATTCCACCCAAAAATTCGATACCGAGATTTCACCGAAATATATGTTTTGAGATCCCCTGAATCCAAAAAAAGCATTTTTGGAAACATGTCCGTGTGTGTGTCTGTGAACAGCATAACTCAGAAACAAACACTCGGATAAACACCAAACTTGGTATTTAGGTTCAGTATCTTCCAGAGATGTAACACGAAGGTTTTCAAGAAAATCCCCCCACCCCAGATTACCCTTTACATGGAAAATTTTTCGACAATTAATTTTCTCAAAAACGGCTCTAACGATATTGATTAAAATATCATATGTTTAAGATATTTTCATGACAAATGAAATGTATATCTCGAATTTTCTGGGAATGTCTCCAAAAGTATTCTTCATTGTGAACGACTTTTGCATAACTGGTAAACCATAAGAGATAAGACAAACTTTTACTACACAAAAAATTGTAGTTCGCGTTAAAATACACAATTTATGTCATATACATTTTTTTTTTGAGTGAACCATTTTCAAGATATTGCTTGTTATTCCCTTAAATTTTTCAATACTTATTTTCCCAAATGGGAATTCGTTATTCATTTTTAAGTCTTGGATATGCAAAGAGTATTAATCTGTGGCAAAGAGAATGGTGCTGCACATAGCAACCAGCTATTAAGAGTAATGTCTATGCTTAAAGGCTACTGTATTTCTATATTGCCCTTGTAAATATGTATTCCCCTTACATCTATAAGAAAATTAGCAATAAGAGTCTGAAACAGTTTATCTCGATTAACATGAAGTAGATGGAGAATAAGGGTTTGAGAAATAGTTTGTACAAGAGTAGAGAAAGCCATGTGAGTGTAGCACATCAGAATTTTTTTGCCATTTGATTTTTCTCCTCTATACAGAGATTCCATTTTAAACCAATGTTAAAACTTAAATGTTACTCAGGTTACTAATAATGATAATAGTCTTATATATACATAAAGTTTATATGAATATACGGTACAGTTGTTAGTTAACACAGATATAAAATCATAGTATGCTTAGAAAACGACTATTTGCAGTTCTATAATGTAGTATCCCTAGTAGAAATAAAATGAGAGAGCTGGCACAATAGAGAGATGCCGACAAGCGATAAAGTTCTTTGTTCTACGCCGACAAGCCGCGCCCCCTCCCTTTGAGTGCTCACATGCCGCCAGGTCTCGTGTCGTTAGGCCCCGCCCCCTCTCGCTTTGTGTGCTTACCTAATGCCGACAGTGTCTGTGCTAACAGGTCCTACCCACTCCCCTCCCCAATGCGTTCTACTGTGGCGTCATGACTTGAGGGAATTGTTTTCTCGAGTCCTGCCGCCCCTCGGCAAATTAATTAGGTAATGTTCGTCAAACATTTTTTTTAAGACTACTAAGGCCTGCACATTGCATCCTCGAGCAATTAAGTTTTTTGAATAATGAATTGTTGACTGGAGCTTGAGTATAAGTAGTCTGCTCACGGGAACAGTCTGTCATGTAATGAGAACACGCAGCCTTCTTCTATCTGGGGAAAGCGCTTGTCCATTAGCTGAACATGTTAGACGCTTTCACCACATTAATAGGCTTTTAAGTTTACATTACGGATCTGTTTACATACATTAGCGAACGACCTACTTTCGCCTGGCGGTAACGGTGACCTCTATTAGCTGAGACGCTTTCACCCCATTAGCGAACAATGTCAGTAATTGTTTTCCTAAGTGCTGCCCAACACTCAACACTTCAGATTTTAGCGATGGAAATGATATAAAAAGCAGCAGCTTCTCCAACGAGTTCCAAGTTGACCAGGATGGCCGGGTTCGAATTACAAATTCAGCTTCTAATAACTTAGAGACTAATTACGATAAAGACGTCAAATAAAATTTATTACATTAATGTCATTAGATAGTTTCTTGTGAATGTATATTTGGGTACATGGTGTCCAGGGTTCGAATACCGATAAAATGTAATTTAATTATAAATTTAATAACTCCTAAACTAATTAAGATAAAGACGTCAAATAAACTTTATTGCCTTTATGTTATTAGGTAGTATCTTGTGGAGATGTAATTAGATACCTGACGTTATGGGTTCGAGCCTGATGTTTAAATCGTCATTATCTCAGAAACTAAGAGAGGTAGAGGAATTGACCAAAGCATGATTGATAGCTCCTATGATGGGTAAATAATACTGTATATAATTTTTAATCAGTTGTCCTTATTTCGAATCCCGATCTTTCAATCACTTACTTATTTTTTCTCTATACTCTAGAATATGTCACTTAGATTGATGCTGTAACTGCATACACAACCTTTAAACATATCAAACTAATATTGTAAATAATTTTGTTTCTGGTGTACAGGGTTCGAATACCGATAAAATGTAATTTAATTATAAATTTAATAACTTCTAAACTAATTAAGATAAAGACGCCAAATAAACTTTATTGTCTTTATGTTATTAGGTACTATCTTGTGGATGTGTAATTAGATACCTGACGTTCTGGGTTCGAGCCTAATTTTAAATCGTCATTATCTCAGAAACTAAGAGAGGTAGACGAGTGAACCAAAGCATGATTGATAGCTCCTATGAGGGGTAATTAATACTGTATATAATTTTCAATCAGTTGTCCTTACTTCGAATCCCATCTTTCAATCACTTACTTATTTTTCTCTATACTCTAGAATATATCACTTAGATTGATGCTGTAACTGTATACAGCACCTTTAAACATATCAAACTAATATTGTAAATAATTTTGTTTCTGGTGTCCAGGGTTCGAATACCGATAAAATGTAGTTTAATTATAAATTTAATAACTTCTAAACTAATTAAGATAAAGACGCCAAATAAACTTTATTGCCTTTATGTTATTAGGTATTATCTTGTGGATGTGTAATTAGATACCTGACGTTCTGGGTTCGAGCCTAATTTTAAATCGTCATTATCTCAGAAACTAAGAGAGGCAGACGAGTGAACCAAAGCATGATTGATAGCTCCTATGAGGGGTAATTAATACTGTATATAATTTTCGATCAGTTGTCCTTACTTCGAATCCCGATCTTTCAATCACTTACTTATTTTTCTCTATACTCTAGAATATATCACTTAGATTGATGCTGTAACTGCATACAGCACCTTTAAACATATCAAACTAATATTGTAAATAATTTTGTTTCTGGTGTCCAGGGTTCGAATACCGATAAAATATAGTTTAATTATAAATTTAATAACTTCTAAACTAATTAAGATAAAGACACCAAATAAACTTTATTGCGTTTATGTTACTAGGTAGTATCTTGTGGATGTGTATTTAGATACCTGACGTTCTGGGTTCGAGCCTAATGTTTAAATCGTCATTATCTCAGAAACTAAGAGAGGTAGAGGAATTGACCAAAGCACGATTGATAGCTCCTATCAGGGGCAATTAATACTGTATATAATTTTCAATCAGCTGTCCTTACTTCGAATCCCAATCTTTCAATCACTTACTTATGTTTTCTCTATACTCTAGAATATATCATTTAGATTGATGCTGTAACTGCATACAGCACCTTTAAACATATCAAACTAATATTGTAAATAATTTTGTTTCTGGTGTCCAGGGTTCGAATACCGATAAAATGTAATTTAATTATAAATTTAATAACTCCTAAACTAATTAAGATAAAGACGCCAAATAAACTTTATTGCGTTTATGTTACTAGGTAGTATCTTGTGGATGTGTAATTAGATACCTGACGTTCTGGGTTCGAGCCTAATGTTTAAATCGTCATTATCTCAGAAACTAAGAGAGCTAGAGGAATTGACCAAAGCATCATTGATAGCTCCTATGAGGGGCAATTAATACTGTATATAATTTTCAATCAGCTGTCCTTACTTCGAATTCCGATCTTTCAATCACTTACTTATTTTTCTCTATACTCTAGAATATATCACTTAGATTGATGCTGTAAATGCATACAGCACCCTTAAACATATCAAACTAATATTGTAAATAATATTGGTTCTGGTGTCCAGGGTTCGAATACCGATAAAATGTAATTTAATTATAAATTTAATAACTCCTAAACTAATTAAGATAAAGACACCAAATAAACTTTTATAGGGGAAAGGATGCTCTCCTGAAACATTAGGTCTCTAGATAGAAGTATTTATAGGGGAGAGATAGGGAATACCAGGGCTGATGCTAGGCTAGTCAGATGCTAAAGGAGGGAGGGATATGCTTTATACGAGAGAGATAGGGAACACAAGGAAAGATGCTATACTAAACAGGACTTGAAGGGTAGAATATGAGCGATATAGCAAACCGAGGAGAGGTATTAGGATAGGAGTTTTGAATGATGGAGTAGGCGTTTATATGCGAGAGATAGGGAATACGAGGGTCGATGCTAGGCTAGACGGTGTTGAATGAGGGAATGCATCTTATATGAGAGAGGTAGGGGAATATGAGGAGAAGTGCTAGGCTAGTCGGGAAGGTCTGAATGAGAGAGTATACGTCTATATGGGAAAATATAGGGAAAACGAAGGTAGGTGCTAGGTTGAGAGAGTCTTCAAGGAGGAAAATGCATTTATATGAGAGCCGTAGGGTATACGAGGAGAGGTGCTAGTCTAGACATGGTTTGAGGATTAGAGTATACGTTTATATGGGAGAAATATGGAAAACAGGAGAGATACAAGGATAGACAGAGATTGAAGGAGGAGGAATGTAGGTTTATACTGTAATATAGAGAGTAATTCGATTATAAAACTTTTCTCATCCAGCCTTACAACACTTTTTATATACTTAATTTCTAAACCTTACAAACTTTATATTTGTTAAACAGTAGTGCGCGAGACGGAGAGGGACAAACAGTATATCGGTTTACAGTGAAGTATACGTCCTAACCTATTCCCACCTTGTTTGTTCTGGATCTTCTCATTGTCTGTCATCTAACGTAACCACGTAACAAGACGTAACACAGGAAATCATACATATGGCACATTAAAAAAAAATAAAGGTATATATAATGAAACATAAACAAGTAGACAGAGGGTCGTCGATACATAGAAAACCAGGAGTTGTATGTACTGAGACCATAGATTAGTATAGGCAAACAACAAAGAAGTGAATTTATAGTGTAAATAGCCTAATATTTTCAAATATTATTATAGTCTAAAAGTATATAACTTAATTATGTATCGAGTATTGAGAAATAAACGTTATTCATTATTCACTAATCTCAGATCACTGCAATTGTATTGAATCAATTCACAATTGCTAATGCCATTCAACTTTCATTTGTCTCTGATACATAAACAAATTGCAAAATGGAGAAGGACGAAAGTAATAAAAAAACTCAGGCAGCAAATTTTAAGAAAGAAGAGAAAGATATATGACCGACATTGTTTTAGAACACAAATTAGTGTTGAAAATAAAATGACTGATAGCTCTGCTAAGCGTAAGGAAGAGACGTGGAAATAAATTGCAAATGAATACAATTCTAGGTTAGAAAAAGAAGATAAACAACATGCATGTAAACCAATTTTTAAAAATCAGTTTAACTGAATACATGTAAAAAAACATATCACTTTACAAAAAGTAATGCAGACAACATTTATTTTTTATAAACATTATCCTATTACATTCCTTTACAAAAAACCATACATATTTCCTAAAGGCAAAGGTGATAGTCTAGACATTCTAAACACTCAGTTATATAATCATATACATCACACAGAAAGAGACCATCATTATCAGTAAAAAAACTAAACATCTCAACAATGTCTGAATGATGTATTTTATAAGTACAAGTTTTTTGATATTTCAAAGTTCCTGTTAACCATGGCAGTAATTGATTAACACAATTTCTCGATCCTGTCAAGCTATAACATTAGATGCTTTCAGCTTACTTATAATTTCCTCAATCTCTTGTGTGTGTCTATTATTACCAGCATCCCTCGACGCAATTAGTAACCTCAATATATTTACTAGTCTATTCGGATTTTCAAGCGTTGATATCACTGAATCATCATCATATGAAGATTTCATATTCTCGCAACTTCCGATGTATCCAGATTTTTCACCAACAGTAGTCTCCAGTGAAGGACAGAGGCTTGATCCGGTATAACATTCCCCTCTATACATCTTCGGATCTTCAAGTGCAGGTGAGAGAGTCGATTCAGTATAACATGTTGCTCTATGAAACTTAAATCTTGACAAAGAACGATTCTTAAAAATCCGCCCGCATACACAGCATCTAATAACGCGTTTTCCTCCATGTGTAATGTATGAAAAATCGAGTTTCTCATTCGTCAGTTGCACAGATTTTCTCGGGCAGTAGCTCATGCTAAAACTAAAAGAAATTAAATGAATACGTGAATGCTAAAGCTCGAAGGAATTAAAAGCGAATGAATGAATTCATAACACGCACCTATGTATATATCCAGGATGAGGACGACGGAGGGAATTGCGATCAATGCATAGCAGGGAGAAAGGATACTCTCTTGAAACATTAGTCATCTAGACAACTATTGTTCACGGAGCCTGTAGACGTCAGGTTGAATGGGACAGACCTCAGGTTCAAATCTTTAAGGGCACGGACCCCGCCTTTTGCCTGTCATGTATACTAAACCATCCTAACAGCGTAACATTACGTTACAACGACACGTAACCAGAACATGGCGAGTGCGAGCATGGAAAAAAGGATGCTCTCTGGGAACATTACTGGAAAAGGATGCTCTCTGGAAACACTAGTCATCCACACAACGGGTTGTCCCTAACATTTCCAGATTTCGGGTCGTTCAACATCGTGACGCGCCCCTGTCATCTACATTTCGACGAAATTTTACCTCCTGAATTAAAGTTTGGTGATCTGTATAGACCTGTACAACATGCATTACGCTATGTAACAGACTCATCACGTTATGTAACAACACGATCACGCTAGGTAACAACATGTTCACGCTATGTAACAACATGATCACGCTATGTAACAACATGATCACGCTATGTAACAACATGATCACGCCATGTAACAACATGATCACGCTATGTAACAACATGATCACGCTATGTAACAACATGACCACACTATGTAACAAAACGATCAAGCTATGTAACAACTGATCACGCTATGTAACAACATGATCACGCTATGTAAAGACCTGAGCACGCTATGTAACAACATGATCACGCTATGTAACAACCTGAGTACGCTATGTAACAACATGATCACGCCATGTAACAACTGATCACGCTATGTAACAACATGCTCAAGCTATGTAACAACTGATCACGCTATGTAACAACATGATCACGCTATGTAACAACCTGAGCACGTTATGTAACAATCTGATCACGTTATGTAACAACTGATCACGCTATGTAACAACATGATCACGCTATGTAACAACATGATCACGCTATGTAACAACATGTTCACGCTATGTAACAACATGACCACGCTATGTAACAAAACGATCACGCTATGTAACAACACGATCACGCTATGTAACAACACGATCACGCTATGTAACAACTGATCACGCTATGTAACAACCTGATCAAGCTATGTAACAACTGATCACGCTATGTAACAACATGATCACGCTATGTAACAACCTGAGCACGCTATGTAACAACATGATCACGCTATGTAACAACCTGAGTACGCTATGTAACAACATGATCACGCCATGTAACAACTGATCACGCTATGTAACAACATGCTCAAGCTATGTAACAACTGATCACGCTATGTAACAACACGATCACGCTATGTAACAACCTGATCAAGCTATGTAACAACATGATCACGCTATGTAACAACCTGAGTATGCTATGTAACAACATGATCACGCCATGTAACAACTGATCACGCTATGTAACAACATGCTCAAGCTATGTAACAACATGTTCACGCTATGTAACAACATGATCACGCTATGTAACAACATGTTCACGCTATGTAACAACATGATCACGCTATGTAACAACATGACCACACTATGTAACAACATGATCACGCTATGTAACAAAACGATCAAGCTATGTAACACGATCACGCTATGTAACAACCTGATCAAGCTATGTAACAACTGATCACGCTATGTAACAACCTGAGCACGCTATGTAACAACCTGATCACGCTATGTAACAACTGATCACGCTATGTAACAACCTGATTACGCTATGTAACAACATGATCTCGCTATGTAACAACATGTTCACGCTATGTAACAACATGTTCACGCTATGTAACAACATGATCACGCTATGTAACAACATGTTCACGCTATGTAACAACATGATCACGCTATGTAACAACATGATCACGCTATGTAACACAACGATCAAGCTATGTAACAACCTGAGCACGCTATGTAACAACATGTTCACGCTATGTAACAAGATGATCACGTTATGTAACAACATGATCACGCTATGTAACAACATGATCACGCTATGTAACAAAACGATCAAGCTATGTAACAACCTGAGCACGCTATGTAACAACATGTTCACGCTATGTAACAACATGAACACGCTATGTAACAACCTGAGCACGCTATGTAACAACATGACCACGCTATGTAACAAAACGATCACGCTATGTAACAACTGATCACGCTATGTAACAACCTGAGCACGCTATGTAACAACCTGAGCACGCTATGTAACAATACGATCACGCTATGTAACAACCTGATCACGCTATGTAACAACCTGATTACGCTATGTAACAACTGATCACGCTATGTAACAACATGATCACGCCATGTAACAACCTGAGCACGCTATGTAACAACATGATCACGCTATGTAACAACATGAACACGCTATGTAACAATATGATCACGCTATGTAACAATCTGATTACTATGTAACAACGGATCACGCTATGTAACAACATGATCACGCTATGTAACAACCTGAGCACGCTATGTAACATCATGATCACGCTATGTAACAACCTGATCACGCTATGTAACAACATGTTCACGCTATGTAACAACTGATCACGCTATGTAACAACATGATCACGCTATGGAACAACCTGAGCACGCTATGTAACAACATGATCACGCTATGTAACAATATGTTCACGCTATGTAACAACACGATCACGCTATGTAACAACACGATCACGCTATGTAACAACATGGACACGCTATGTAACAACATGAACACGCTATGTAACAATACGATCAAGCTATGTAACAACCTGAGCACGCTATGTAACAACATGATCACGCTATGTAACAACATGAACACTGTATATAACAACCTGAGCACGCTATGTAACAACCTAATCACGCTATGTAACAACATGATCACGCTATGTAACAACATGATCACGCTATGTAAATAGGGTGGACCATTTAAGTTGAGGCTATACAATATATCCAAAACTAAGCGTTGTAGAAAGAAATGTCTTTAATAAAACTTGACTGATATTATGACGAAAGTAAATGCCGCTGTTCGTGTTTCGTTTGGAGGCCGTTATGAGGGTCATTTTGGGTCAATTTATTTTTTAAATGGGAACCTACAATTAGGGTCCCATTTAAAAAGACCCTGAAATGACCCTCACTACGTCCTCCAAACGAAACACGACTAGCGGCATTTACTTTCGTCATAATATCAATCAAGTTTTATTAAAGACATTTCTTTCTACAACGCTTAGTTTTGGATATATTGTATAGCCTCAACTTAAATGGTCCACCCTATTTACATAGCGTGATCATGTTGTTACATAGCGTGATCATGTTGTTACATAGCGTGATTAGGTTGCTACATAGCGTGATCATGTTGTTACATAGCATGCTCAGGTTGTTACATACAGTGTTCATGTTGTTACATAGCGTGATCATGTTGTTACATAGCGTGCTCAGGTTGTTACATAGCTTGATCGTATTGTTACATAGCGTGTTCATGTTGTTACATAGCGTGTCCATGTTGTTACATAGCGTGATCGTGTTGTTACATAGCGTGATCGTGTTGTTACATAGCGTGAACATGTTGTTACATAGCGTGATCATGTTGTTACATAGCGTGCTCAGGTTGTTCCATAGCGTGATCATGTTGTTACATAGCGTGATCAGTTGTTACATAGCGTGAACATGTTGTTACATAGCGTGATCAGGTTGTTACATAGCGTGATCATGATGTTACATAGCGTGCTCAGGTTGTTACATAGCGTGATCATGTTACATAGCGTGATCCGTTGTTACATAGTAATCAGATTGTTACATAGCGTGATCATATTGTTACATAGCGTGTTCATGTTGTTACATAGCGTGATCATGTTGTTACATAGCGTGCTCAGGTTGTTACATAGCGTGATCAGTTGTTACATAGCGTAATCAGGTTGTTACATAGCGTGATCAGGTTGTTACATAGCGTGATCGTATTGTTACATAGCGTGCTCAGGTTGTTACATAGCGTGCTCAGGTTGTTACATAGCGTGATCAGTTGTTACATAGCGTGATCAGTTGTTACATAGCGTGATCGTTTTGTTACATAGCGTGGTCATGTTGTTACATAGCGTGCTCAGGTTGTTACATAGCGTGTTCATGTTGTTACATAGCGTGAACATGTTGTTACATAGCGTGCTCAGGTTGTTACATAGCTTGATCGTTTTGTTACATAGCGTGATCATGTTGTTACATAGCGTGATCATGTTGTTACATAACGTGATCATCTTGTTACATAGCGTGAAAATGTTAGTTACATAGCGTGCTCAGGTTGTTACATAGCTTGATCGTTGTGTTACATAGCGTGATCATGTTGTTACATAGCGTGATCATGTTGTTACATAGCGTGATCATGTTGTTACATAGCGTGAACATGTTGTTACATAGCGTGATCATGTTGTTACATAGCGTGAACATGTTGTTACATAGCGTGAACATGTTGTTACATAGCGTGATCATGTTGTTACATAGCGTGATCATGTTGTTACATAGCGTAATAGGTTGTTACATAGCGTGATCAGTTGTTACATAGCGTGATCAGGTTGTTACATAGCGTGCTCAGGTTGTTACATAGCGTGATCAGTTGTTACATAGCTTGATCAGGTTGTTACATAGCGTGATCGTGTTACATAGCTTGATCGTTTTGTTACATAGCGTGATCATGTTGTTACATAGTGTGGTCATGTTGTTACATAGCGTGATCATGTTGTTACATAGCGTGAACATGTTGTTACATAGCGTGATCATGTTGTTACATAGCGTGAACATGTTGTTACATAGCTTGAGCATGTTGTTACATAGCGTGATCAGTTGTTACATGGCGTGATCATGCTGTTACATAGCGTACTCAGGTTGTTACATAGCGTGATCATGTTGTTACATAGCTTGATCAGGTTGTTACATAGCGTGATCGTGTTGTTACATAGCGTGATCAGTTGTTACATAGCTTGAGCATGTTGTTACATAGCGTGATCAGTTGTTACATGGCGTGATCATGTTGTTACATAGCGTACTCAGGTTGTTACATAGCGTGATCATGTTGTTACATAGCGTGCTCAGGTTGTTACATAGCGTGATCATGTTGTTACATAGCGTGATCAGTTGTTACATAGCTTGATCAGGTTGTTACATAGCGTGATCAGTTGTTACATAGCGTGATCGTGTTGTTACATAGCGTGATCGTGTTGTTACATAGCGTGATCGTTTTGTTACATAGCGTGGTCATGTTGTTACATAGCGTGAACATGTTGTTACATAGCGTGATCATGTTGTTACATAGCGTGATCATGTTGTTACATAGCGTGATCAGTTGTTACATAACGTGATCAGATTGTTACATAGCGTGCTCAGGTTGTTACATAGCGTGATCATGTTGTTACATAGCGTGATCAGTTGTTACATAGCTTGAGCATGTTGTTACATAGCGTGATCAGTTGTTACATGGCGTGATCATGTTGTTACATAGCGTACTCAGGTTGTTACATAGCGTGATCATGTTGTTACATAGCGTGCTCAGGTTGTTACATAGCGTGATCATGTTGTTACATAGCGTGATCAGTTGTTACATAGCTTGATCGTTTTGTTACATAGCGTGGTCATGTTGTTACATAGCGTGATCATGTTGTTACATAGCGTGATCATGTTGTTACATGGCGTGATCATGTTGTTACATAGCGTGATCATGTTGTTACATAGCGTGATCATGTTGTTACCTAGCGTGATCGTGTTGTTACATAACGTGATGAGTCTGTTGCATAGCGTAATGCATGTTGTACAGGTCTATACAGATCACCAAACTTTAATTCAGGAGGTAAAATTTCGTCGAAATGTAGATGACAGGGGCGCGTCACGATGTTGAACGACCCGAAATCTGGAAATGTTAGGGACAACCCGTTGTGTGGATGACTAGTGTTTCCAGAGAGCATCCTTTTCCAGTAATGTTCCCAGAGAGCATCCTTTTTCCATGCTCGCACTCTCCATGTTCTGGTTACGTGTCGTTGTAACGTAATGTTACGCTGTTAGGATGGTTTAGTATACATGACAGGCAAAAGGCGGGGTCCGTGCCCTTAAAGATTTGAACCTGAGGTCTGTCCCATTCAACCTGACGTCTACAGGCTCCGTGAACAATAGTTGTCTAGATGACTAATGTTTCAAGAGAGTATCCTTTCTCCCTGCTATGCATTGATCGCAATTCCCTCCGTCGTCCTCATCCTGGATATATACATAGGTGCGTGTTATGAATTCATTCATTCGCTTTTAATTCCTTCGAGCGTTAGCATTCACGTATTCATTTAATTTCTTTTAGTTTTAGCATGAGCTACTGCCCGAGAAAATCTGTGCAACTGACGAATGAGAAACTCGATTTTTCATACATTACACATGGAGGAAAACGCGTTATTAGATGCTGTGTATGCGGGCGGATTTTTAAGAATCGTTCTTTGTCAAGATTTAAGTTTCATAGAGCAACATGTTATACTGAATCGACTCTCTCACCTGCACTTGAAGATCCGAAGATGTATAGAGGGGAATGTTATACCGGATCAAGCCTCTGTCCTTCACTGGAGACTACTGTTGGTGAAAAATCTGGATACATCGGAAGTTGCGAGAATATGAAATCTTCATATGATGATGATTCAGTGATATCAACGCTTGAAAATCCGAATAGACTAGTAAATATATTGAGGTTACTAATTGCGTCGAGGGATGCTGGTAATAATAGACACACACAAGAGATTGAGGAAATTATAAGTAAGCTGAAAGCATCTAATGTTATAGCATGACAGGATCGAGAAATTGTGTTAATCAATTACTGCCATGGTTAACAGGAACTTTGAAATATCAAAAAACTTGTACTTATAAAATACATCATTCAGACATTGTTGAGATGTTTAGTTTTTTTACTGATAATGATGGTCTCTTTCTGTGTGATGTATATGATTATATAACTGAGTGTTTAGAATGTCTAGACTATCACCTTTGCCTTTAGGAAATATGTATGGTTTTTTGTAAAGGAATGTAATAGGATAATGTTTATAAAAAATAAATGTTGTCTGCATTACTTTTTGTAAAGTGATATGTTTTTTTACATGTATTCAGTTAAACTGATTTTTAAAAATTGGTTTACATGCATGTTGTTTATCTTCTTTTTCTAACCTAGAATTGTATTCATTTGCAATTTATTTCCATGTCTCTTCCTTACGCTTAGCAGAGCTATCAGTCATTTTATTTTCAACACTAATTTGTGTTCTAAAACAATGTCGGTCATATATCTTTCTCTTCTTTCTTAAAATTTGCTGCCTGAGTTTTTTTATTACTTTCGTCCTTCTCCATTTTGCAATTTGTTTATGTATCAGAGACAAATGAAAGTTGAATGGCATTAGCAATTGTGAATTGATTCAATACAATTGCAGTGATCTGAGATTAGTGAATAATGAATAACGTTTATTTCTCAATACTCGATACATAATTAAGTTATATACTTTTAGACTATAATAATATTTGAAAATATTAAGCTATTTACACTATAAATTCACTTCTTTGTTGTTTGCCTATACTACTCTATGGTCTCAGTACATACAACTCCTGGTTTTCTATGTATCGACGACCCTCTGTCTACTTGTTTATGTTTCATTATATATACCTTTATTTTTTTTTAATGTGCCATATGTATGATTTCCTGTGTTACGTCTTGTTACGTGGTTACGTTAGATGACAGACAATGAGAAGATCCAGAACAAACAAGGTGGGAATAGGTTAGGACGTATACTTCACTGTAAACCGATATACTGTTTGTCCCTCTCCGTCTCGCGCACTACTGTTTAACAAATATAAAGTTTGTAAGGTTTAGAAATTAAGTATATAAAAAGTGTTGTAAGGCTGGATGAGAAAAGTTTTATAATCGAATTACTCTCTATATTACAGTATAAACCTACATTCCTCCTCCTTCAATCTCTGTCTATCCTTGTATCTCTCCTGTTTTCCATATTTCTCCCATATAAACGTATACTCTAATCCTCAAACCATGTCTAGACTAGCACCTCTCCTCGTATACCCTACGGCTCTCATATAAATGCATTTTCCTCCTTGAAGACTCTCTCAACCTAGCACCTACCTTCGTTTTCCCTATATTTTCCCATATAGACGTATACTCTCTCATTCAGACCTTCCCGACTAGCCTAGCACTTCTCCTCATATTCCCCTACCTCTCTCATATAAGATGCATTCCCTCATTCAACACCGTCTAGCCTAGCATCGACCCTCGTATTCCCTATCTCTCGCATATAAACGCCTACTCCATCATTCAAAACTCCTATCCTAATACCTCTCCTCGGTTTGCTATATCGCTCATATTCTACCCTTCAAGTCCTGTTTAGTATAGCATCTTTTCTTGTGTTCCCTATCTCTCTCGTATAAAGCATATCCCTCCCTCCTTTAGCATCTGACTAGCCTAGCATCAGCCCTGGTATTCCCTATCTCTCCCCTATAAATACTTCTATCTAGGGAACTAATGTTTCAGGAGAGCATCCTTTCCCCTATAAAAGTTTATTTGGTGTCTTTATCTTAATTAGTTTAGGAGTTATTAAATTTATAATTAAATTACATTTTATCGGTATTCGAACCCTGGACACCAGAACCAATATTATTTACAATATTAGTTTGATATGTTTAAGGGTGCTGTATGCATTTACAGCATCAATCTAAGTGATATATTCTAGAGTATAGAGAAAAATAAGTAAGTGATTGAAAGATCGGAATTCGAAGTAAGGACAGCTGATTGAAAATTATATACAGTATTAATTGCCCCTCATAGGAGCTATCAATGATGCTTTGGTCAATTCCTCTAGCTCTCTTAGTTTCTGAGATAATGACGATTTAAACATTAGGCTCGAACCCAGAACGTCAGGTATCTAATTACACATCCACAAGATACTACCTAGTAACGTAAACGCAATAAAGTTTATTTGGCGTCTTTATCTTAATTAGTTTAGGAGTTATTAAATTTATAATTAAATTACATTTTATCGGTATTCGAACCCTGGACACCAGAAACAAAATTATTTACAATATTAGTTTGATATGTTTAAAGGTGCTGTATGCAGTTACAGCATCAATCTAAGTGATATATTCTAGAGTATAGAGAAAACATAAGTAAGTGATTGAAAGATTGGGATTCGAAGTAAGGACAGCTGATTGAAAATTATATACAGTATTAATTGCCCCTGATAGGAGCTATCAATCATGCTTTGGTCAATTCCTCTACCTCTCTTAGTTTCTGAGATAATGACGATTTAAACATTAGGCTCGAACCCAGAACGTCAGGTATCTAATTACACATTCACAAGATACTACCTAGTAACATAAACGCAATAAAGTTTATTTGGTGTCTTTATCTTAATTAGTTTAGAAGTTATTAAATTTATAATTAAACTATATTTTATCGGTATTCGAACCCTGGACACCAGAAACAACATTATTTACAATATTAGTTTGATATGTTTAAAGGTGCTGTATGCAGTTACAGCATCAATCTAAGTGATATATTCTAGAGTATAGAGAAAAATAAGTAAGTGATTGAAAGATCGGGATTCGAAGTAAGGACAACTGATTGAAAATTATATACAGTATTAATTACCCCTCATAGGAGCTATCAATCATGCTTTTGTTCACTCGTCTACCTCTCTTAGTTTCTGAGATAATGACGATTTAAAATTAGGCTCGAACCCAGAACGTCAGGTATCTAATTACACATCCACAAGATAATACCTAATAACATAAAGGCAATAAAGTTTATTTGGCGTCTTTATCTTAATTAGTTTAGAAGTTATTAAATTTATAATTAAACTACATTTTATCGGTATTCGAACCCTGGACACCAGAAACAAAATTATTTACAATATTAGTTTGATATGTTTAAAGGTGCTGTATACAGTTACAGCATCAATCTAAGTGATATATTCTAGAGTATAGAGAAAAATAAGTAAGTGATTGAAAGATCGGGATTCGAAGTAAGGACAACTGATTGAAAATTATATACAGTATTAATTACCCCTCATAGGAGCTATCAATCATGCTTTGGTTCACTCGTCTACCTCTCTTAGTTTCTGAGATAATGACGATTTAAAATTAGGATCGAACCCAGAACGTCAGGTATCTAATTACACATCCACAAGATAGTACCTAATAACATAAAGACAATAAAGTTTATTTGGCGTCTTTATCTTAATTAGTTTAGAAGTTATTAAATTTATAATTAAATTACATTTTATCGGTATTCGAACCCTGTACACCAGAAACAAAATTATTTACAGAATAAGTTTGATATGTTTAAAGGTTGTGTATGCAGTTACAGCATCAATCTAAGTGACATATTCTAGAGTATAGAGAAAAAATAAGTAAGTGATTGAAAGATCGGGATTCGAAATAAGGACAACTGATTAAAAATTATATACAGTATTATTTACCCATCATAGGAGCTATCAATCATGCTTTGGTCAATTCCTCTACCTCTCTTAGTTTCTGAGATAATGACGATTTAAACATCAGGCTCGAACCCATAACGTCAGGTATCTAATTACATCTCCACAAGATACTACCTAATAACATAAAGGCAATAAAGTTTATTTGACGTCTTTATCTTAATTAGTTTAGGAGTTATTAAATTTATAATTAAATTACATTTTATCGGTATTCGAACCCTGGACACCATGTACCCAAATATACATTCACAAGAAACTATCTAATGACATTAATGTAATAAATTTTATTTGACGTCTTTATCGTAATTAGTCTCTAAGTTATTAGAAGCTGAATTTGTAATTCGAACCCGGCCATCCTGGTCAACTTGGAACTCGTTGGAGAAGCTGCTGCTTTTTATATCATTTCCATCGCTAAAATCTGAAGTGTTGAGTGTTGGGCAGAGCACTTAGGAAAACAATTACTGACATTGTTCGCTAATGGGGTGAAAGCGTCTCAGCTAATAGAGGTCACCGTTACCGCCAGGCGAAAGTAGGTCGTTCGCTAATGTATGTAAACAGATCCGTAATGTAAACTTAAAAGCCTATTAATGTGGTGAAAGCGTCTAACATGTTCAGCTAATGGACAAGCGCTTTCCCCAGATAGAAGAAGGCTGCGTGTTCTCATTACATGACAGACTGTTCCCGTGAGCAGACTACTTATACTCAAGCTCCAGTCAACAATTCATTATTCAAAAAACTTAATTGCTCGAGGATGCAATGTGCAGGCCTTAGTAGTCTTAAAAAAAATGTTTGACGAACATTACCTAATTAATTTGCCGAGGGGCGGCAGGACTCGAGAAAACAATTCCCTCAAGTCATGACGCCACAGTAGAACGCATTGGGGAGGGGAGTGGGTAGGACCTGTTAGCACAGACACTGTCGGCATTAGGTAAGCACACAAAGCGAGAGGGGGCGGGGCCTAACGACACGAGACCTGGCGGCATGTGAGCACTCAAAGGGAGGGGGCGGGGCTTGTCGGCGTAGAACAAAGAACTTTATCGCTTGTCGGCATCTCTCTATTGTGCCAGCTCTCTCATTTTATTTCTACTATCCCTAAATAGTTTTCAAGCTCACAACATAAAATTGCAGAAATAAACATGCAGAAGACTTCAGAAAAGATTCCCAAAAATCTATATTTTAAATTTACACTGTATTTAATTATTTTCCACCAGAAACCTCCTGAGACTGCAGAATAGTAAAATGCAGAAACGGAAGTCATTAAGGTTTGGAAGTAAAATGATGAAACATACAACAATTGAAAACAGAAATATTAAGACAGCAGTTTCAGTACCACGTCCCCTGCAGATACTCTGAAATTATTCTCAAAATATATATTACAGTACGAATTACAACAAATAACTTTGGAGTTTTAATATTTGCATGTAAAAGAATACAAAACATAAATCACTTTTTCAGTTTTCACTCAATTTTTGGATTGAGTGTTTCTTTAAAGTTCATTAATTATTACATGGTTTAAAATTAGGTATGAGAATAATACATTTGATCTAATTTATTGTACCAGAATTAAAAGAATAGGTAAATGGGTGAAACATCACCATCCCTAAAAATGACCGCGCACAGACAATTTTACACAAAAGCTACGAGCAGCTAGTGCATAACTTATGGTTATTACTGTTATGCACCCATTATATGAGATGCTTTCCTCCGAATATACTACTAGGAAACGGAAACCTATTCAGGCCTAATTAGAGAATTTCTCCACTGTTGCCAATTATAAACACAAGGGAAAGCTTAGCTAAAATGTAGAGTTGACATTTTGTTTCATTTTCCTTTGTTTTAATTCGAAATTCTTAGCCTTAGAGCGTGATATTTTCCTAAGCTGGTTTCCTGTGCTGGTTGACTCGGATAGATACCGAGCAGTAGGTTGGGTGGCCTACTCCGCAGTCGCTGCGGGATTTCTATTGCGATACTAGAAAGTCAAAAATGATGTTCAAAATAAGATCCGTCCTGCTCATACGCAACAGTTCTGCAGCTGTTATGAGGAGTTGAGGCAAGGGCATCTTTTACGACATTTACAACCACAGGGTATTTCTGCCGCACGCGTAGTGACCGATTTGATGTGTACAACCCACCATGATTCCGCAAGCGTTCCAATTGATGGCGGGGGGGGGGGAGTATTTAATCGTCTAACTAGAAACCTGCTCATGCTTGTCTGCAATTACGTTGACACTCTCCAAATACTAACAATATATTATCAACTAATTCGTTATTTCCATATCGTGGCCGCTCCATGAAAACTAAAGGGAGCATTCTTGCATATTTCCACGAGTTATCCATGAAAGTTAAAGTTGTATGGAAGAGATAAATTGTGTTTTCATGATATAAGGAATCGATTAAATAAATGTTATAATGTGTACAAATGCATATTCCAGGAGTTAGTGCATATTTCACTAATATTTGCATATGGGTGCGTATATTACTTATTATCGAAATATTCACTTTATTTCCAAAAACTGACGAGCTTCTAATTAATGTATATTTTTGTGGAAGAGGGCATTCATATGTTCTTATAATCCAAAGACATTTGTATAAAATATTTTTGTTTTCGATCCGTAGTGACACTGCCGCGCGGGTTAAGAATATTATCCTACTCCAAAGGTTAAATGCGGTTTACTTTTGCATATCGGAAGGTTTTAAGGTATTTATAATCTCATATTGGAGTTAAAATAATTTCCTTGCTTTCATTGGCTGAAGTGACGCGCTCATTTGTGCAATGTCAAATATCAGTGACGCATTGCTTATTCTGAGAAGTTGCTGAATGCTTGCTATGAGAAGCTTTCAGGCTAAAGTACTGTTTATCAGAAGCTGTTTTAGCAAACTACGAGCTGCAATCACACAGCTGAAAGAAAGAGGGGTGCTATTATCTTCTGTGCTGCAGGTATATGAAAAGACTATCGCCGAACATGTGCCTGGAAAAATTTGTAAGGGCCTCCTTCACAAAATGAAAATATTATAAGCCAGGAATCCAGGAGTAACGTTTCTTCAGGATGTTAACAATGTGCTACAAGGCCAATCTAAAAATAGTTTAATTCCTATTCTATGAGCAACACATTCTGTTTATGGCACTGCGCTCTGAACTGGAGAGGACGTTTTCTTTGTACGAATGACTTTAAGTGACAGAAGGAGAAGTTTTCTGCCTGAAAATCTCTAAATATAGTTGGTTCTGTATGGTAATTAAAACAATAATTGATAAAATTATGGTTAAACGACTGAGTGATTCTTCATGATAAATTACTGACTATAAATAATATAACAGATCATAATTACTGTTTTCCTTAATAAATAAAAACCTAAAAATCAGCACACTTATTACTGTATAAAGCCAATAAATTTATATAAAAATTGTATGGTTGATTATCTTATTAAAACATTTTTGGTGCACATTATTCAGTTTTAGAGAATGTTTTCAACTTTTTACTGCATAAATCCTGCATACATTCAACGTCTTTAGTGGATGATCTCTAATAATTACACGAGTGACGAACTAACAACACTAACGGAGCGGTAGTTATAAGCTTTGCATGTGACCGCTAATGGTTGTAGTAATAACCACTCCGGAAGACCTAAATCCCCTGCACAAGTAGGCTACCCAATCTACTGCTCAGTATCTATTCCAGCCATCCAGTACATACACTATGTAATCAAAAGTATACGGACACCCCCAAAAACATACTTTTTTCATCCTAGGTGCATTGTCCTGCCACCTACTGCCTGGTACTCATTATCCGCGACCTCAGTAGTCATTAGACAACGTGAAACAGCAGAATGGGACGCTCCGTGGAACTCACGGACTTCGAACGTGGGTGTCACTTGTGTCAGAAGTCCGTACGCGAGATTTCCACACTCCTAAACATCCTTAGGTCCACTGTTTCTGATGTGATAGTGAAGTTGAAACGTGAAGGGACATGTACAGCACAAACGCGTATAGACCGACTTCATCTGTTGACTGACAGAGATCGCCGACATTTGAAGAGGGTCGTAAAGAGTAATAGGCAGACATCTATCTGGACCATCACAAAGGAATTCCAAACTGCATCAGGCTCCACTCCAAGTACTACCACAGTTAGGCGTGAGGTGAGAAACCTTGGATTCCATGTTCGAGCGGCTGCTTATAAGCCACACATCACGCAGGAAAATGCCAAACGACGCCTCGATTGGTGTAAGGAGCGTCAACATTACAGGATTGAACAGTGGCAAAACGTTGTATGGAGTGACGAAGCACGGTTCACAATGTGCCGATCCGATGGCAGGATGTGGGTATGGCGAACGCCCGGTGAACGTCAACTGCCAGCGTGTGTAGTGCCAACAGTGAGGTCTTGTTTTTCCTGGAGGGTGCTTGCACCACTTGTTGTTTTGCGTAGCACAATCACAGCGCAGACCTACATTGATATTTTAATCACCTTCTTACTTCCCACTGTTGAAGAGCAATTCGTGGATGGCGATTGCATCTTTCAACACAATCGATCACCTGTTCATGCTGCACGGGCTGTGGCGGAGTGGTTACACGACAATAACATCCCTGTAATGGACTGGCCTGCACAGAGTCCTATAGAACACCTTTGGGATGTTTTGGAACGCCGACTTCGTGCCAGGCCTCACCGACCTACATCGATACCTCTCCTGAGTTCCGCACTCCATGAAGAATGGGCTGCCATTCCCCAAGAAACCTTCCAGCACCTGATTGAAAGTATGCCATCAAGGCTAAGGGTGGGCCAACACCATATTGATTTCCAGCATTACCGATGGAGGGCGCCACGAACTTATACGTCATTTTCAGCCAGGTGTGCGGATACTTTTCATCACGTAGTGAACATATATACAAACACAGACAGATCACGTAGATATAAACACTGATGCTCGAGGCTGGAGTAACACATTCCCCCATACCATAAACAACCAAAGTGACACTTTAGGGAACTTAACACGGGGGCTGACGTATTTAAACTGCGTCCCTGGGTTTGGGAAACCCAATCTCCTTCTGTGGCAGTACTAACAATGTCCTGAACCGTATGTGTGTGAAAATACTTCGTTCACAAATCACATGACATAAATTCACTTAACCGAAATCTATTCGACGGCCGGTAGGAGGAAAAAAGGGTAGAGAGTTCAAACGCCATCACGAGCTAACTTTTGATCACGTCTGTTTTACGCAATCAATTAATTTTACTACGTAAGTGCTTTAACCAGAGTTAGTTACTATGAAATTCACAAGAACACGTGATTAATCACTATTTTTGCCGTTTTATGTATTTTGTAGTTATTTTTTCCCAGAAAATGTTTGCATTTAACATCTATATGCGACATTTTATCATTTGCAGCATTCAAATATAGCGCGATTTTCTTTTTTTAATAAGTGAAACACGATAACAAAGCTGGTAGAACTTCTCGGGCGTGCTTTTTTCCAGTAACGTTTAAGAATGTGCGAGATATATGATGTCATTTTCAAACGGACAGAACACACGGGCAGGAGAAGCGCATCAAGCGTGCACCAAGTGTCCTGGCACTTTCCAACCACAAATTTAAACAAATATACCATGTAGTAGCAGACTAAGACACGTTATGCTATCGCTTATGTGTGACAATTGTGCCAATTTACATTTTGTAAGCGAGTTTTAATGTTCTTGAAAATACTCAAGATAATAAGGCTTAGCAGTTTTTGCAATGCTTTGTCATCTGTCTTTTGAAGTTGGTTGTTGCTTCACGTATGGAAAGTCAATTTGAAGTAAGAGTTGTATTGTTGGGGAGCCGAACTTGAAGTAGTTGCAACCGCACGTATGCTAAAAACGTTTAAAAAAATATTATATATTTATGTTTGCCTCGGCTGCGTCAGTATTATTTTTTTAAAGACATGAATTTCTTAACAGGGCGTGATACGGCTGAAGAATGTAAGCTTCACAGATTATAATTTTTAATTCACTCCTTTTTATTAATTCCTGACATGATTTTAATAACACTTCACTGATATAGAGAGCTTGAGATTCTTTTGTTAATTACTTGACTTTTTAACACGTAAACTATTTTCGACTCACACGAATACGTATTAAATTTTTCGAGGACACATCTCGCGTCCGATTAGGAACACTGTCTACAACCAACGCGTCCAGTTATGAGCGCTGTCTACAAGCAACTGACTTGATTTCTACCGCCTAAATTTGTAAATTTGTGTATTTCAAGTCTCTGATTGGCTATTCCTAATCCAATAGAATACTTTTATTTAACTTAAGCTTTTTTCTGGTTGTTGATTGGCTGTTTTATAAACTGTCTCAAATTACATTATTGCTTCCAAGAATCACAAGTAGCATTAAACTTTCAAATGCATTATTGCCTAAAGCTTACCTCATTGTTAGCAACTTTTAAACTATTATTCTCACAGCTCCTACATTATTAAATTATGTAATATATTCACATAACATTATTACATGTATACAATAATATAAATATATACGACTGTAATATACACTTTTTATATATTGTTACATACACATATTGCTTTAAGGCGGGCTGTTATTATATTTTATATTATATAATTTGACTGAAATCATTTAAGCGTTAAAAATACGGCCTCACTTTGCACATAAAGCAACTTCTAACCGCTATGCATAGGGAGTTTAAGTTTTATATAAAATGATGTCTCATAAGTAATGTCGGTTTTTAAGTAGAAGTTTATTTAAAATGCGTTGTTACAGGAAATGATTCTAATCTTCAAGGTAAAAATCATTACTTATACAGTTCTGAGCCAACTTTCAGCAGGTTTGCTATCCCGAACGGTACCAGTTTCTGATTTTTGATGCAAAGAATTCGTTGATACCCATTTGAATCGCTTCAATGTTTTCAAAATTTCTTCCACGTAGAAAATGAGTCATGGATATATACAGATTGTAATCTGTGGCCCAAGATCAAGGTATATGCTGGTTGTGGTAGCAGTTCGATTCCTTCCAATTCCTGAATTTTGTCCATTGTTCTTTAAGCTGTTTGAGATCTCTGACTGGCCTGCTACAAGAGAACTGTGTTTCTGTTAACTAATGCCGGTTACCTCTGCCTCGAAACTCGATGAACTCGTTCCGGTTGCTGAGAATAAAGATCCGCATCGACTATGGTCCATTTGGAATAAATTCTCAGTAATCAACCTTCAAAATTCCACCAAACAAATATTATTTTAGGGCCGAACAGATAACGTTTAACAACAACGTTTGCAGGTTGACGGATATAGCCATTGTTTCTAGGCGTCATCGTCATGTGACAATTCTCCTGATAAATCTATCATTTCAGGGATTAGCGATAAGCTGATGACAGATATCCATTCCTCCTTGAGCTTGATCAGATGTCAATTCATGTGGTACAAATTTACAGCTTCTGAACGATTTTTAAGTGTACTAATTTGCGATGTATGGTATCCTTTGAAGCAACAAGTTCCTCCAAAAACCTTCGAGTGCTTGTTTGTGGATTTGCTTCCAAATCTCTGTGTGTATTCTCAATTTTCTATGACTTGGGTCTTCCAGAATGTTGTAAATATTTAATGATTTCGTTTCCATTATTGAAACGCTGGAACCATCGTTGTGCTATTCGCTCACTAAAGACGCCTTCATCTTCGAATTCAAACGTTCTTCGAGCTGCGGAGCAGCTTTATAATTGATTCCAGTAGTGCTTCAGAACGACTCTAACCTCAAACTCTGTTGCCTCCATTTTAAAATCGTATATTACCAACTGCTGGCTGCAAACATGTTAACAATACGGAACAATAAACACAGTACCCTATAAATAGTATTGACAAATATAAAAATGCGATACAAACCCAATTAAAAAACGGACATGAGACAACCCAATCAAGAATGTTAGTAAATTTTGTCCTATTTGGCTGTGAAGGAGCTTTGATTTAGACAACAGCATAAACAAGTTTCAACAGCTATTAGGAACAAAGCAAGACGTTTGAATAATACAATAAGGAAAGAAACGAAATTGAAATTTTATAAAATCATAGGAGTTCCAGTGCTCATGTATGGAAGTAAATTCTTCGATATGAAAGGAAAGAAATAAAAGTAAAACACAGGCAACAGAAATGAGGTTTTTAAGAAGAGTTAATGAATGCACCAGACGAGGTTTAATAAGAAATGAAAGAATTCGACAAGAAATAGGCCTAGATAAGTTACAAGATAAAACAGAAGGAAATAAACAGAATTGGAAAGAACATACGAATAGAATGAGTGAAGAAAGAATACCAGTATTAATAAGAAGATACATTCCTCGTGAAAGAAGATATGTTGGGCGTACCAGAAGAAGATGGGAGTTGTTTGAAAGCGAAGACGGAATAGGCAGAAATGCCTATTCCCTGAAGTGAAGAAGTAACTTTTGTCTAAATATTGGTTGAAATTAGTGGAAAGTGAGAATAGTTTATATGGAGATCCTCACAAAAGTTTACGAATTTCTGCCTATGGAGTTGAGAAGATTTATAGTTTGGCTGAAATCCGTAAATTAAATCTGATTCGTAATATTCACATAAGTTTTAAAAATTGGATCGCTATGTAAAGGCTTCGAAATTCCATGCTCTTAACATGGCCACGAGAAAATCCGAATAGCAATTATAACTTGAAAAAGATGTACGTTATTGAGTAAAACAAATCGGAAATAGTTAACGCCTTTTTACTTTCTATACTGCGTATAGTAAGCGGGAAGTATTGTGTTCCATCCAAAAATTCGATACCGAGATTTCACCGGAAATATATGTTTTGACCCCCTGAATCCAAAAAAAAGCATTTTTGGAAACGTCCGTGTGTGTGTCTGTGTGTGTGAACAGCATAACTCGGAAACGAACAGTCGGATAAACACCAAACTTGGTATTTAGGTTCAGCACCTTCCAGAGATGCGACACGAAGGTTTTCAACAAAATCCCCCCCACTCCAGATTACCCTTGTCATGGAACATTTTTCGAAAATTTTAATTTTCTCAAAAATGGCTCTAACGATTTTGAATAAAATATCATATGTTTAAAACAGTTTTATGACAAATGAAATGTATATTTCGAATTTTCTGGGAATGTCTCCAAAAGTATTCTTCATTGTGAACGACTTTTGCATAACTGGTAAATTATAAGAGATATATCGAATTTTTACTATCAAAAATGTAAAATATGTTAAAATACACAATTTATGTCATATACATTTTTTTTATTGAGTGGACCATTTTCGAGATATTGCTTGTTATTCCCTTAAATTTTCGAATACTTTTTCTCAAATGGGAATTCGTTATTCATTTTTTTGTCTTGGTAATGCAAAGAGAATGCAATACTCCACATAGCAACCAGTTCTTAAAATATTTGACTATAGCTTAAAGCCTACCAATTCCCCTTGCATCTACAAGAAAATTAGCAATAAGATTAACATGTCGATATCTCGATTAACGTGAAGCATATGGAGAATAAGCGTTTGTAAAAATAGTTTGTACAAGAGTAGAGAAAGTAATGTGAGTGTAACACAACAGATTTTTTATTTGGCATAAATTGTGGGTTTTAATGAGATCTACATTTTTGTTTAGTAAGGTTTGGTCTGTTACCTACGTTTACTAATTGTATAACAATGGGATGGTGGGATTCGTGTCACACCCTTGGAGATACTGAACTTAATAACAAGTTTAGGATTTAATCTACTTTTCTTCTTTAGTCATGTTGTTCACAGGCAGACACATATACCACACACGAACTTTTTCTAAAAATTCTATTTTTTTTCTGCAATCAAGGAGCTTCAAAGAATTTATTTCTATTGAAATCTCGTCATTGAAGTTTGGGTAGAATACAACACTTCTACTTCCTATAGATAAGCAAGCAACAGAGAAAGTTTTTAAGTTGGCCTAACGAAGAATGTTAAAATATGTTTATGCGAACCGCTGCACATGTGGATTTCAACTTTGAGGAGTATTTAATAACATATATCAAATTAGGCTTAAGACCCTAATTAAACGTTATTTATACGTTATTGTTCATGCTAAGGTAATGCATGTAAATAAACTTGATATTCAGTCTGGGCTCTTAGGCAGTCATATTGGAATCTACAAAATATAGCTTTCTTATTTGGGTTATTTCTTAAATGTTACAAAACGATTAAAGCTACTGCAGGAACTGCTGGGCTGGAACGCGTCTCTGGGTGCTCTCGGGCGGGAGCTCCTTCGGGGGACCCTCTGAGGCTCGGGGTCCAATAGAATAGGTTCGGGCGATGTGGGAGGCTTTTAGTCCGAAAACATTAGGGATCCGTCTGTGCTTGCGTCTGTCATCATCGTATCTGGTCACAAAAGGTAGCATAAGGGCTCGGCTGACGTGCGTGCGGTGCTCTGCCCTGATTTCGGGGCACCACCCGTTCGTAATTTTTTACCTTTACCTAATCACTAAGCAGTTGTAATTGTGCTACTTTTCTTTAAGCGTCCAATGTCACATTTTTCACTTTGGTTAGAAACTCTCTAACTTTTACTACTCTCACTGAAAACATGGATTAGGGCCATTTTGCTATCAAATTTTACGATTATTATTCCCATCACATAACATACTAATGTATTATTTATCCAAAAGCGATTTTATTGGAATTTCCCATGGTTGCAATAACAGTACCATCGTAATAATAATAATAATAATAATAATAATAATAATAATAATAATAATAATAATAAATAATTTATATCTAAGCGGTTAATTTTAGAAGCTTTAAAAGTATTTTGCAACCAGCATTTTGTTAACATCCAAAATAATAACTCGCCATTAACCACTAGTTTTAATGTCGGACGTTGACTGCCTTGGGTCTCTAGGATGAAATAAATTCATCGTAGGGGAAACTCCAGAAGAAGATATAACCTGGCAAGCTGTCCCTGACGGGAATTGAAACCGGAACTATCAATTGACAGATACTTAACGCCCGAGATGCGGCAATATGGAAAGCTCCTAGAGGTAGAGCAAAAAGAAAAAGTAGTGAAGAGGTAGGAGAGGGGCAAGAAAGAAATAAAGAAAAGAAAAAGAAAGCAAATAAAATGTAGCACGAAAAAAGTGTAAGGAAACTAAACTTCCCCCCTCCTTTTCCTCTTCTTCTTTGCCCTAACTTTCCTGCCTTGCTAAGCTGTTTCTTTAGAACTCTCAGTAGTCGCTGTCTGTATTTTTTAAAACCTGGAGGAAGAAAGGAAAAACGAATGGAAAGGAATGAAAATGTCAGAGATTAAAAAGCTGCATGGAAAGGCCAACCGAGGAACAGAAAATAAAGCATACATATAAAAATAGTAGCTTCTGCACATTTTACTGTTTCTGCTGGGTATCTATAGCAAGTAAACGTGGTATTGCATTACACCTAAAAATTCTATACCGAGATTTTACCCCAAATACGCGATTTGAGACTCCATGAATACGAAAGAAGCATTTTTATAAAATGGTCCGGTATGTGACGGTAACTTGGTATTCACCATATTTCAAGGATGTGACAAGATTTTCAAGAAAATCCTAAACCCCAAACTACCTTTCACAAGGAAAAACTTTTGCAATTATTGGTTTGCTCAAAAATGGCTAACGATGTTGATTAAAATATATGTAGATTTCTCTACTCCCCTCCCTCTACACTTGCTGAATTTCGTGTATTCGTATTGCGCCCATGGTCAGTTTCCAAAAGGGACTCGGCTAATAAGGGTAATTAGGAAGGACCTGACAGTTTAAGGAAAAACTACCCGTTAGACAAGTGAGACAAATCTTCACAGAACATTAGTATAACTACATATGTGTTAAGCAATAATTTTATACGTTAAACACATACGCACATACATATCACCATATAAAAGTTCATGCAAGGAGAAATTGGGGAAAAAAGATTAAATTTGTTTTTTAGCTATTATCACTTATTCATTATGGACACTTTAGTGTAAAACTATTTGTTATCCGAATTAATCTAAATAATCTCACTATAAAGGGATTTTGCACGTTTCTCGAAATCTCTTCTCCACCGCCGATTTGCTAAAAAATGTTGCAAGGTACACAATTTAAAAAAAAATTACTCTCAGAAATTGCATTTTAGACAACTTTCGACACTTAAAATGCAGATTATAAGCGAGGTATTTTTGCTTTCTCCACAGCCTACTTTTGATTTTCTGAAAAAAAGAAAATAGAGGCTATCAGGATATCAGAATGGTAAATAAAATGTATACCTTCAATTTTTTAGTAACAGTTTAGAAAGTCATCTTTACTACTCGTGAATTTCATGCAAATTGAAAACCATAAGGGATAGGCAAAAGCTTACTATATAAAAATGTAGATCTAAAAAAAGTTTCAAATTAGTTATTTTTTCTTAAGGTTTTAGAAATATTTTGCGCCGTGTGTTTACATGTTCCCATGTGTAAATATTTATAGATATGTCCTTTTAAAGTATGCCATTCTTCTTTTTTTTCTCCCGCATAATCTCATCAAAAATAAAAACATGTAATGTATACTCACATGATTTTCTCTTCCATTACAATTTCGCAGGTACTATTCACATGAAACGCGATTCCTTCATTTCTTTACGTTATTCACGGTGATAAATGTTAGGTTAAAAATTATTTCTACTTTAATAATTTATACTAGTTTTTGTTTGTTTTGAGATCATGGAGGTAAAAAACTAAACAGTCGCGAATTGTCAAACTATTTCTGCCAAATGTACTTGATTTGGCAGAATATAAATGTATTATGGCATGAAATTGTTCAAAAAGGGCTGACCCTAGGAGAAACGTTATTTTGGGGAAGGTGTGTATTTTAATAGCCTCCAAGTTTTTTCTAAATTATGCTTTTGCCTATCTGTATGGTATCCCAGTCTAATATAGTTTTATAATACTCACCAAATGTAAGGAGGAGTTCACAGACTATCCCGAGAAAGTTCAAAATATGGAGTTTGTTTGGCATGTAAGTGCTCAAACATTTAACATTTTAATAAAAAAATCGTTAGAGACTTTTTAAGAAAAAAAAAGTTAATCTACAAACGGTAGTTTGGGGTGGGTGGAATTAAGAGAAAACCTTCGTGTCATTTCTTCGGAAGATGCAAAAATGTGTGTATTTTTAACACAGAGTATTTTTAATACTTAAAGGGTTTCAGTCAAATTATATAATATAAAATTCAATAACAGCCCGCCTTAAAGCAATATGTATATGTAACAATATATAAAAAGTGTATATTACAGTCATTGTATATATTTATATTATTGTATACGTTTAATAATGTTATGTGAATGTATTACGTAATTTAATAATGTAGAAGCTGTGAGAATAATAGGTTAAAAGCTGCTAAAAATGAGGTAACCTTGAGGCAATAATGGGTAAGAAAGTGTAATAATACTACTAGTCATTCTTGGAGCAACAACTGTGAGAGTTTATAAAATAGCCAATCAACAAACAAAAAAAAACTTTAGTTAAATGAAGCTATTTTATTGGATTAGGAATAGCCAATCAGAGACTTGAAATACAGAAATTTACAAATTTAGGCGGTTGAAATCAAGCTAGTTGCTTGTAGACAGCGCTCATAACTGGACGCGCTGGTTAGACAGTGTTCCTAACCGGACGCTAGATGTGTCTTCGAGAAATTTAATATATATTCAGTGTGAGACAAAAATAGTTTACGTGTTAAAAAGTGTAAGTAATTAATAAAAGAATCTCACAGCTCTCTATATCAGTGAAGTGTTATTTAAGTCGTGTCAAGCATTAATAAAAAGGAGTGAATTAAAAATTATAATCTGTGTAACCCTACATTCTTAGCAGCACTACGCCCTGCTAAGACATCCATGTCTCTAAAAATAAATACTGACGCTGCCGAGGTAACATAAATATATAATATTTAAAAGAAACAGTCAAATTACAAAGTTAACATTTTTTAACTTGGGGCGAAGGCTACTGGAAACTTTTTACCATACGTGCGGTTGCAACTACTTCAAGTTTGGCTCCCCAACATTTGAACTACAATACAACACCACCATAAAAATTAATCTTTTTCAACACGCATGCAGACACAAACTTTTTTCGAAAATGCTTCGTGGCCTCAAAATGTGTGTTCTAGTGAAAATTCTCTTACAAATTGTTTAGTGGAAGACAATTTTTTCCTCTTCCTACCATAGGTAGACTGTGGAGAAAGTAGAAATCCGCTGAAATAGCTAACTGTCTTGCATAGTATAAGCATGGACGAGTAAATATAGCAAAGCCAAGTAGTTTACTTGAAATAATTTTTGCCAAACATTTTGAGCGTTATTAAGGCAGAATTTAAAGCATCAGTTTTGATACGAAGCAATCGAAATTGTGGTTGAAGTACAAAGTATGTAACATGGATCATTTTAGGAATATACGCCAATATATTCGTAATATACCGACAATAAAAGTGTTTTAAATAATTTAATATGAATTGTAGTACTATGCAGAAGTATATTTAATTATAAAGCTTTAATTATTTCCCAAATTAATTAACTACTTACTTTTACTTTTAAAGGGTTCCCCACTTCCTAGTGTTTGCCGTGTAATCCCTGCCTCCAATTGTGACGGTCTACCCATGATCCCTTGTGCATTCCTCTGGATCTCATCGCTTCTATTATACCTCCTCTCTAGTTGAATGGTGGACGTTCCTTTTTCTTAGATCCAGAAGAGGACCAATTTATTATTTTCTTGTACCACCTCTCCTGTGACATACGCTGTACATGTCCATACCACTGTTGAGATTTACTCTCTAACCGATCTATCAATTTTCTCAATAGCTACTCTTTCCAAAATTGTGTTATTCCTAATTTTTCACTACACGAGATGCGTAAAATTCTCCACAATTCAACCATTTCAACAGGTCTTATCCGACTTTTCTGCCTTTCAGTTAACATTCAGGTTTCTGCGCCATAGAATAAAATGTTCTCAACAATCACTTTGAGAATCACACGTGTTGTTTCTTGTCTAATGTCTCGATTCCACAAAACCCTATTTAATTGTTTAACTGCTGAACGAGCCTGAATTATTCGACTGTCCACCTCCTTCTCACTGCTGCCAGGATTATGGATGACTGACCCCAGATACTTAAACTGATCAACTACTCTTATTATACCACCCGAAAGATTTAAACCTTGATTTTCCGCTGCTGCCACCAAATACTCAATCTTAGCAAAGTTGACCTTAAGACCTCCCATATTATATTCGTCTAATAATTTTCTAATCACTAAGTCAGCATCATTTCGATCTTGACATATTATTACTTGGTCAACAGCGAACTGAAGCGAATGAATAACACTTTCTTTGATCGTAATTCCCATCGGTGTGCACACCTCACATTCGACGTTTCTAAAATTGCGTCAAAATATATCTTGAATAGAATGGGAGACATCCCGCATCTCCGTCTCAGGCCTTTGGATGTTATAAATTCATTTAGTAAACATTTTCCAGATTTAATCACGGTCTGTATTTTGCATATATTCTTTTGATCAAATACATAAGTGATTCACTCTGAGAAAGGTGTATTTTAGAAGGAGTTGTATCTTATTTCAACTGTTGGGGAGCCGAACTTGTAGTAGTTGCAGCCGCACGTATAGTACCCGCTTTCCGGTAGCCTTAGCCCTAAGTTTAAAAATATTAACTTTGTAATTTGACTGTTTCTTTAAATATTATATATTTATGATTGCTTCGGCTGCATCAGTATTTGTTAGAGACACGTTTCTCTTAGCAGGGATGTGATGCGACAAGAATGTAGGCTTACACAGATTTTAAGTTTTTCTTCACTCCATTTATTAATGCTTGACACGATTTAAATAACACTTCACTGATATAGAGAGCTGCGAGATTCTTTAATTAATTAATTGCACTTTTTAACACGTTAACTTATTTTTCGTCTCACACGAATACGTATTAAATCTCTAGAGGACGTATCTCGCATCCGGTTACAATCACTGTCTGCAGGCAACTGAACTGATTTCAACCGCCTAAACTTGTAAATTTCTGTATTTCAAGTCTCTGATTGGCTAATACTACTCCAATAGAAAACCTTCATTTAACTAAAGCTTTTTCTGGTTGTTGATTGGCTATTTTTATAAACTGTCACTAAAATTACATTATTGCTTCCAAGAATCACAAGTAGTATTGTTGAACTTTCAAATTCATTATTGCCTCAAGGTTACCTCATTGTTAGCAACTTTTAACCTATCATTCTCACAGCTCCTAAATTATTAAATTTACATAATATATTCACATAACATTGTTACACATGGATACAATAATTTAATCATTTACAATGACTGTAAAATACACTTTTATATATTGTTACATACACATATTGCTTTAAGGCGGGCTGTTATTAAATTTATGTATTATATAATTAGACTGAAATCATTTAAGTGTGAAAAATACTGCCTCAACTCACATGCGTTCTCCTCAGTGAGTTCCAGAGTCTGTAAATAGAACTGAATCATAGGCTTTTTCTAGATCTACAAAAATAAAATGTGTACCTTGACCTCTTACTACTCGCCTTTCAATTATCTGCCATAAGCTAAATATGTTACCTAAACATGATTTCCCTGCAGTGAAACCAGCTTAATCCTCAGACATATGCTTGGAGATAATTCCCTCTAATCTTACTGTGATGATCTTACGTAATAATTTATTCATGGAATCCATTACACTAATGCCTCGGCAATTGGAGGGATCTTTTTTTTTACCCTTCCTGAAAATGGGATTTATGTAGAACAACAGCCAGTCTTCTGGGTTATCATCTCCTTCCAGAACCTTAATTAACACTGTTGTTATAGTCCTCCTTAAATCCGCTCATTCATATACCCACAATTCCATACATACCCTCCCGGACATGCCTTTCCGTTCCTGGATCTTAAGACACTACTCACCTCATTTTCAAGAATTGGTTCTTCTATCATACACTTGTTTGATGGGTCGTCATATTTGACCTCCACTGCAAATTCTTGCCTATCCTCTACTGAAAGTCCTTCAACATATTTCACCCAAGTTGACACCGGAATTATTCCTACTAGCTGCGACCTATTTGTGTACATTCTCATTCTAATTGTTCTCCATTCCTGAGTTGATCTATTATATCCCAATGAATGGTCAATCTCCGAACGAACTCTATTCCAAGAATTTTCCTTGCATTTTCTAACCGTACGTTTTGCTTGTCTCTTAAGTATACCATAGATTCCAGATCTTCCTGTTTTTTTTAACTAAACCAAACTCTATATTTCGTCTTCTTTTTTCGATTACTTCAATAGCTTCTCCCGCTGTCCGCTTTATCTTCTTATTGCTTATCTTTCTTTCAAAACCAAGTGCTTCTATAGCGCTTCGTGAATTACAGTCTTTATGTGGCTATAAATTTCATCGGCTATCCAATCTTCTTCTGCATTCAACTTTTGTTTCACCCTTTTCTCTTATAATCCTCTATTACTCTCGTCTTGAAGAAGGCTTACCATATACGTGGTTCTTTCAACAGTATTCCATCCTGCTGCACCAATTCTTTTTGGATCTTACAGGCACTATTATTTACGTACGAACTGATTAACAACAAAGATAAATGAATTTCTGGAATATAACTACATATTTTAAAGATGTTAAAAATTAATTTGTAACTTTTTATAATATTTAGAAATAAACTTTCTCTCACACTTATACCCACGCTTAGCCTGGCAGCTCTATTTCCTGCCGGTGTAAAAGTTAATTTGCAAAAGATTTTCGTCAATGCTTTATAACCAGAAATTTTCAATAATTCGCAGCTCGCGGATCCGGTAGCTGCTAGTAAATGCAGTGATAGAAATCAGAAGAAGTCTGAGAATGAATTATTCATCCGCACAACATCAGTTAGCATCCCATCGTGCATCTCAAGGGTGTAATGACTTTACTGGAAAAAAGGGTCAGGAGGACAAACAAACAACATCGACGCAACTCGCTAAACCAGCCAAGATGTGAACCAAGACGGCCAAAGGTTAGGTTAGAGCGCTGTATGATACAGTGCTTAGGTTAGGTCAGAGGTGGCGAAAACGTCACTCGTGAGTTATTTTGACTCGCAGGCGCACGTTCCCTCTCTGCAACCGTCCGTTTGATTTTCACACGCTGCTGAATGACGCCGTGCGTGTTGCATATTTGGTGACTCGCGGATGGAAGTCGTTTTCGCCACCCTTGGGTTAGGTAATGACGTCACCTCTTCGAGCTTTCGGTGGGATGGCAGGAAGACCATCCGAGACCTCGCCATTGGTTAACACCAGTCACCAGTACGCGATAGCAGCGCCATAATGCAGCGACCAGGAAGGAGAGGATAACGTCGAACCAGCGCGTAAGCAAAATCGTTTTTCGCCACCTTCAGAGCGGCCAATTTGCGTCGGGTTAGATAAGGTTTTCGGGACCATTTCGGCCTTTTCCAAATTTAGTCAACGACATGTTTTGATAAGTAGATTCTCAAAATTAATATTTCTTTCCTTTTGACTGCTTTGCAAAGCAGCTTAGTGCCAGAATCAAGAATGCAGTAAAAGCGAAATGAACTTTATGAAGGAAATGCATTTATTATGTGAATCAGTGGTGCAAGCGTAATTTCATTTTAAAATTGTTAAATTTGTTGTATTACAAAAGGCTTAGAATTTTAAAGCGGAATTTTGAGCACAAATAAGTTATGCAAAGGTATTTGTTAAATATCAACTAGGATTACCAATTGTTACTAGAAATGCGATTTAACTTATTTTTATAGTCACTGACGCATATTAATGGCTACCTTTAATTATTAGATGTTTTATCCCTGCATTTATATTTAACAAAAAATCCGTAGAATAAATGGCATAAGGGTACTTTGTTGTTTTGGTAATTTTCCTTAATTTATCCTTCACATTAGTCCATTAAGACGACAATTAATCCTGGCTAAAATTATAGTATAGGTTGTATTAAGTATGGTCAAGTTTGAAGAAGATATTATTTTAGGGGGAGTTGTATTTTTATTATCCCCTCGCTTTGGGCGCCAATTTTAAAGAGTATTTTATTAGCTCCACGTATGGACACCAATTTAAAGAAGATATTTTATTGGCTCCACGTATGGACGCCAATTTAAAGAAGTTTGTATTGAAGAAGTTGTATTATATTTCAACTGTTGGGGAGCCGAACTTGCATTAGTTGCAACAGCACGTATATTAACAGTTTCCGGTAGCCTTCGCCCCAAAATGTGCCTTCTGGTGGCCTTTTCCCCAAGTTTAAAAAATATTAACTTTGTAATTTGACTGTTTCTTTAAATATTATATATTTATGTTTGCCTCGTCTATGGCAGTATTTATTTTAGAGACATGGATGTCTTAGCAGGGTTGTGGTACGACTAAGAATTTAGGCTTACACAGATTATAATTTTACTTCAGTCCTTTTATTAATGCTTGACACGATTTAAATAACACTTCACTGATATAGAGAGCTGTGAGATTCTTTAATTGATTACTTGCACTTTTTAACACGTAAACTATTTTTCGTCTCACATGAATACGTATTAAATCTCTTGAGGACACTTTTTTCGTCTGGTTAGTAACGCTGTCTGCAACCAACTGAGTTGATTTCAACCGTCTAAACTTGTAAATTTCTGTATTTAAAGTCTCTGATTGGTTAATCCTACTCCAATAGAATACCTTCATTTAACTAAAGCTTTTTCTGGTTGTTGATTGGCTATTTTTAAACTGTCTCAAAATTTACATTGTTGTTGCTTCAATAATGACTAGTAGCATTTAAACTTTCAAATTCATTATTGTCTCAAGGTTACCTCGATTGTTACCTCATTGTTAGCAACTTTTAGCTTATTATTCTCACAGCTCCTACATTATTAAATTACGTAATACATTCATATAACATTATTACACATGGATTTAATAACACAAACATATACAATGACTGTAATATACACTTTTTATATATTGTTAAATACACATATTACTATAAGGCGGGCTGTTATTGAATTTATATTTTATATAATTAGACTGAAATTGTTTAAGTGTTAAAAATACTGCCTCGAGTTTTACTAAGTATTACACATATTATATGTTTAATGCATTTGCATAACACAAACTATACCTTGAATTTTCTAGGAATAAACTTTTAAGTCCTCTTCATTCTAAATGATATTTGAATAATTCGCAAAGCATAAGATTGTTTATATTTCCTATTCATGGAAAGAGGAAACAATTTTAAGCCATGACATAGCAATAGGTTTTGAATAAATATGGCTATGGTTTTAGCTTACTGTTATGTATTTCTGTTTTTACCCTCAACGAAATGCATAAATGTGTAATGAAGAATTGTCCGTATTAGCAAGAAGTAGATAGAAGAATATGGGTTTGTAGGAATAGTTTGTAGAAGAGTGAGTAGAGAAAGTCACGTGAATGCAACACATCCTATTTTTAATCGTTTAAGCTATGCTGGTACTGCTTTACTGTCAAAAAGAACGATATTAATAGTGTATTCAACATTTTCAATATAGCATTCAGTGTGACCTTTTGGTGCCGCTCTGCAGAGTTTCTCAAGAAGTCCTTAAGGATATAAAAATATTTAATATGTAATTCAATTGAATTAATATCGGTTGTAAATGCATAATAGTATCCTGTTTTTCAAGCCTAGTAATACATGGCCAAGGGATTCTTCGAACTGTCTAGCAACTATTTTATTTGTTTTTTTTATCAAGAGGACATGCAAAGACCGCAGGGCTCGTCTTTCCCTGAACAGTGCCCTAGTATACCGCTCGAGTTTCCAATATCCCTTAGTTGCATTCGTAACTCTAAAAGTAAGACATCATAACTATGAAGTTCTTTGCAAGTAGAGCCACAATGTGAAAACTTTCTTTGAAAGGTGCTTGAAGAGTATATAACTTTTCATATGACGTTGTTGCTTATTCGTTCTGAAACGAAATAAAAAATAGCCTATTTATTGTGTCAAAATCATAAGAGTGGCTGCCCCAGTGGCTAGGCGGCTCATCTCTCACCAAGGCGACCAGGATTCGATCCCAGGGGCCCTCATGTGGGATTTATGGTGGACAAAGCGACGCTGGGTGGGTTTTCTCCGGGTTCTCCGTATCCCCCGCCATTCATTCCACCAACTGCTTCATCATCACCTTTCCTTTCATATCATCTACTTTCTCGCTCTCATGCCAGGCATCGGGATGGTTACCCATCCTGGATATTCTATTAGATCCAAAGTGTGTAGTCCTCGACAGGCCTCTGACTCCAGACACCCGCTTGTAAGTCCTGGAAGGTGTAAGCCCTACCTACGAGGAGTGAAATAATAAGAAGAAAATGATAAAAATATATGAAGTATGTTGTGTTTAAAAACTCATATCGATGTTTAAAATGAATCGTTTTTGGGCCCGTTTTAGTCATAACACTCATTTATGAAGGTTTTATGATTTTTTCACACTATACCGTTGTGTTCCATTGATAATGCCAAAATATAAAGAAGAATAAACAGTATTAATCAGGTCACTTGTATATAGATGTTTTTATTAAAACTTAAAGTGGCACACCAACACGGATAAGCTAGGCCTTAATGATTAATAGTTTATTTCAAATTCACCACAAATACTTCCAAAACCTTATACCTAGATTATACACCCAATCTCACTGGAATTGAAACCACCTTGTGTGCCGATTTATATTTGCTATTAGAGTTCTGATAGTATAACACACATTTAATCAACTGAACTAGAATTTATTAATGAAATAACTTTGTTTTTTCGCCGCATAATTTAGTAAAATTTATTTTATACAACGTCCTGTTTGCAAGCAATTATTTAATCGATAGTAGATATATAGGTTTCCTCTAAATATATTTTTAAATTATTAATGCAGAGAATTCCTGCCTAAACGTCTCTTTCATTCCTTGGTGAGGCCATTTACAACAATTCTGTTCAGACATTTTAAATAACGTAGGCAGTAGAAAGCTACGGATAATTAACGATTAATCTGTTGCAATAGTTTATCATGAAACTAATGGTGTATATTAAGAAACAGGAATATCGAAATAAAACGTTACAGATATAGTAGATAGATTCAAAAATCTCAATATTATTCACTGTTGCAGAGTCTGTGATACATCCCTTTTGGCAGATGCACCCCGCAAAACTTAGTGTTGTATACCCATGTCATATGTGCCTGCCATAAAGGATGTGCATCAGGATATAACCATCAGCATAGCTAAGCTGGAAGAAATCGCTTCATTTGGTACAAGAGAAGATTCACCAAGCGTGAAATAAGGGTTGTACAGAGACGTACAACGTATTCTAAACTGATTGCTGTAGACGAGGCTGTCCTCCTTATTACGTCAGATCATGGTTAGGTCCCGGTACCAGTTTTTACTTTCTCTACTACGTATAGTAAGTACGGGAAGTATTGTATTCCACCCAAAAATTCGATACCGAGATTTCAGTGGAAATATATGTTTTGAGATCCCCTGAATCCAAAAAAAAAACATTTTTGGAAACACGTCCGTGTGTGTGTGTGTGTGTGTGTGTGTGTGTGTGTGTGTGAACAGCATAACTCAGAAACGAACAGTCGGATAAATACTGCGACGGTATTACTTATAATGTTTGTGTATGTGTGTTTACTCCGCGTGGTGAAGCCATTTTGTGACGTGATTCTTTGTTAGGTTTGTAGCTCCATCTGGTGTTAGCAATTTGCGGTAGTATTAGTGTTCGTTTGAAAGAATGCTACTGTTATTTTATTTAATTTTGGTTTACTGTCCTCCGGCTAGCTATGAACTTTTTGGTCGAGCACATCTCTTTATACAGGTTGTGTAAACGGAAATGAGTCTTTTATCCAAAGATAACACTGATGAAAGAATTTGTTTTACACTTTTGTTGTCGAACACAGTCACTATCACATTTACACATTGATCTTGACACTCGCCAAACTGAAACTGTTATAATAACTTCTTACTGATCACTTTTAATTCGGTACTTCAACCTTTTGTGTAATTAACTTTACAATACCTGAGATTTTTCATAACTCTGCTACGCGTAACCTGCGAATCGATAGCCGACGTATACTGTACAAATATTTCTGCTGGACTGAAGGCGACGTGTAACGTACAAATGTTTTCGACGAACTGACGGGAAGATGACGTGTAGTGTACAAAGATTTTCGATGAACTGACGGACTGAAGGACTTTACCTCTAACCTAGCCCTTTTTATACTCCTACACCCCGATATGCCTAAAGATTATAACTGAATTGCTATTGGCTAATAAAACGCGCCAACATTAGCGTCTATTTTTATATCCAATGAAAATTATGAATACATATGCTCTAGGTAAAATGTTCCAGCAAATTCTAAAGGAAAAACACGCCAACATTACGTAACTTCCTCGTCTCTAATAATGATAAACAGCTCACCCCCTCGCTGCATTATTGCACGCTATTATTGTCAGTTTCAGTAAGGCAGTATAAACTTACTTCCCAACAATAATTACAATCAACAAACATCTCAAATCAATGTCACATAATAATGCATATTCATACTATAATCACTCTTTACATTTAAATAATTTGTGATACAAATTACTGCATCAATACCAAACTTGGTATTTAGGTTCAGCATCTTCCAGAGATGCGATACGAAGGTTTTCAAGAAAATCCCCCACCCCAGACTACCCCTTACATGGAACATTTTTCGAAAATTTTAATTTTCTCAAAAATTGCTCTAACGATTTTAATTAAAATATCATATTGTTTAAGATACTTTCATAACAAATAAAATGTATATCTTCAATTTTCTGGGAATGTCTGCAAAACTATTCTTCATTGTGAACGACTTTTGCATAATTGGTCAACCATAGGAGATAGACAAAATTTTACTACACAAAAATGTAGATCGTGTTAAATGCACAATTTATGTCATATACATTTTTTTTGTTGAGTGAACCATTTTCGAGATATTACTTGTTATTCCCTTAAATTGTTCAATACTTATTTTCTCAAATGGGAGTTCGTTATTCATTTTTTTGTCTTGAATATGCAAAGAGTATTAATCTGTGGCAAAGTGAATGGTGCTGCACATAGCAACCAGCTATTAAGAATAATGCCTATGCTTAAAGGCTACTGTATTTCTATATTGCTCTTGTAAATATATATTCCCCTTACATCTACAAGAAAATTAGCAATAAGATAGAGTCTGCAAATGTTTATCTCGATTAACATGAAGTAAATGGAGAATAAGTTTGTAAAAATAGTTTGCACAAGAGTAGAGAAAGTCATGTGAGTGTAACACATCAGATTTTTTTCTGACGATAATACCGCTCATAGCATATTTCAGTGTCAACTTTTTTAACATGCAAGTACTGATTGCTGCTCTAGCTGTACTCGTGAAAGACTGCATGAGATTCGCCATGTTTAACTTCATCTACTATCACTGCAACCAGAGAAGTCAGATAATTACGACAGAGGCAACAGAATTCGCTAGTTAGTGACAAACACGTTCTACTCTGACATTTTGGCAGTTTTATTTGATCCACTTTCTTAGTGGATGCGCCTCATGTTAAGAAAATTGTTAAGAGCAACAACATCTCTCTGATACATCATTTAATTACACTTTAATCACACTCAGCATAATGCATTTAGCGAAAACTACGGAGCACACTGTTACATGCTTTTTTACAAAAATACGGGCGTTGTATTAAAAGCTCCAAAGTAGCTAAACACTATACCATTAATTTAGGATTTTCTTTTATTACGCTGCACTACGCCCATTACTTATTTTCGCTGGTTTATGACATTGTGAAAGGAATACCCAGAAAGGCTACAAAAGGTATGGTCGACATGGTCGAGTTACAGACAAGAGACTGTCCCCATTAAACGATCTTGAACAATATAAACTACATTTTGAAAAGATAATGTAAACTGCCTTGCAAAAGGAAGTTACAATATATATTTCGATATTTCTGATTAACAATGGGTAATTAAGTGTCTGTATATTGAAATGTTCCACCAATGGCCACTATACTCGTACTTAAATTGCAGGTAAGGCATCGAGATAAGCTGATAACAACACACACACGCATATATATATATGAGAGAGAGAGAGAGAGAGAGAGAGAGAGAGAGAGAACGCTACGAAAGGTTACACTTACTCGTATAAAGGCTCACAATTTAACAGAACCTTACAAGGTCACATAAACCAGAATATACGAAAAGAACACATTTAAATCCCACAACTGTCCTAATGTAGAATACTTTTTATATCTACTTAATTTATTCCCCTTATGTTTGAAATACAATACGGTAAATGATAAAACAATTCCTCACTCACTTGCGAATATCATATTCAAAATACAAAAGCTACAATAACACATATTTTAGAAACGTGCATTGTTTCAGTATAAGGCACATTGTGACCCTAATATGGAATACAGTAAAACAAGGGTGGCGAAAACGACTTCCTTCCGCGAGTCACCAAATATGCAACACGCACTGCGTCACTCAGCAGCACGTGAAAATCAAACGGACGGTTGCAGAGAGGGAACGTGCGCCTGCGAGTCAAAATGCCTCGCGAGTCACGTTTTCGCCACCTCTGCTCTAAACCATGCATGAAGAAATATAATACCAACCAATTTAGGTTACTAGAGGTTTGAAATAAGAGAACATTATAGCATGTAAACACTTTAAATTAATATTCTGTTTTGTATTTTATTGTCAACTGTAATTTTTTTTAAAATAATTGCACAGTTGAGGAATTTAAATTAACATCCTGACTGGCATGGCACATTTTATTTCTTACACTTTCCACAATTGAACTGATTATTTTGGTTTCCAAAACACTTTTCATGGGCCCATAATTTGCATGTTTGGCACTGGATCCAGACACCATAACTTCCCATAGTAGATGCATTCAGCAACCTCCTCAGATGAGATTTCACTAGCCATCTATTTCCGCGCCATCTTCAGGATTGGAGCATGTTTTATTGCAGTATTTTTTGCGAAATGTAGGTTTATTTGCAGCGTGGGATCTGGACTATTCCAACTCATTCTTGGTTTAAGTGGATGTAAGTAGCTTTGTTGACTCGGCTCTTGGACCTCTTTTGTTTGTTGCAGCTGAACCTAGGCTGGGAAGTGCGCTTAGTTCAGATATGCTAGTGATTGTTTGTTTAGAATTATCGCCATTTTCTCTGCTGTGGTTGCCTGTTTCCTTGTCAAAGGACTCTTCTAGGAAGTCGTGATCATCGAATATGTCCCTGTTGAAGAGGTAGATATCAGCCTTCTTAACCCCACTAATGGCACTTTCCATTTTTGCCGCTTTAATGTAAGCTTTTCCCAGAAGTTCGGATATCTGATAGTGTGTAACTGCACTTGGTCTCTGTGATTCGTCAACATGTCCGAATTTCGGCATTGTAAAAATTCTTCAGAGTCAGCATAAATGCAACATCTAATGATTGCAGCTTATGAGAACTGTTTAGTGAGACACAAAATTGAAACATGTTGCTCCTTTACATAAATAATGACATCTTTGATAAATTTCTAGAATGCGAATAATGGCCATCAATATTAAGAAAACTGTTTCTGGTGCAGACAGTTTGGACATTGCTACAAAATTTTAAAACCATTTCGTGAATATGTCCATCTGGATTCACCCAGATTTATGGCAGTCAAATATTGTTCCAAGGAGTACTCCGTCCATAAGCTGATTGATTGGAAACAACGACAGTGAGCAAACTTCCGCGTTCAGCCAAAGAAAGAGAAGCTACTTGCTTCTTCCCTTGAAGAGTACGATCTTCACCTGTTTTGGCTGTACAACAGTTAGGCCTATCGCATAACAATTGAAAATTCTGTCGGGTTTATAATAATATCGTTCAAACTCTCTTTCTAAGATATCAAAGAATTGAGACACGTTTTCTCTGTAGAATCGTTCACTCTGGACAACAGTGTTGATGCAGGTGTTCTTAAAGATACGGAAGGATTCCTCTTCAGGAATTTCTTGAACCAATTTCTTCCAGCACACTCACTTTCTCTGTTGAAGGGATTTGGTATATTGTTGGCGCGAGCAAGCTCAAAAATAAGTCTGCGTACATATTTGCTGGGCAGCCAACGAACCTCATTTTCATCTCCAGACAATGATCCGCAAGTTCCTTTCCCAGAGGGAATACAAAGTGGCCTTTCTTCTTACAGGACATTGACAATGTCATCAATATTAAACTGTCCGTCATTTTTCAACATTTTAATAAAACGGAAGAGTTCTTCGTGGTAAATTATTACATTTAATGTATAATAGGCTTTAAGAAAACCCATCTGTTTGGAACGCAAGGCCACTGCCGCTTTCATCTTTGCGGCATCCCATGAACATTTCGTCACTTTTCCCGGCATCTAAAACGCACATACATGCAAACACTTTTGTTAAAAGCATGTTTATGCTCTAGCAATCAAGATTTTAAAATATTTGATTTAAATCAGAAAAAAGTACTCAAGAAATAAAATTATGTATACATTTATTCTGAGCGGGTTTCCAACCCGTAGTCATTTACTTCCATTACACTCTAACCATTAATTGAATATGATGAACACTGTAGAATTAAAACATTTTAATTTTTTCCATATACAAAAACATGACGGTAATTACCATGTAAACGTATTCCTAATATGGAGTATTCGACATTGAGATCGACGTGGTATTCCACATTAGGAACATTCTCGCCATTTATTTTAACCATGCTGCACACAAACCGGTTTTAGCACTGTTTTAGCAAACTATACAAGGTATTTCCACTGTGACTACTTTATCAAAACTTGATAATCAAATATTAATTTCATTTACATTATATAGACTTCCTATACATTCAATCGTGAAGTCAGAAAAACTCAAAATTTGTGAAAACCTTCATTGCAACACAAAGATTATTGTACGTTAGCAAGGAATAAACGTTACTGCATTCTCCACCATTTTCACTGTAGTGGCAGCTGCACTGATTTCCGACAGATGTCACCTTCATAGAGAATGAAAACCTGAGTATTTCACATTAGGCAAGTATTCATCATTAGAGCGCCTAATGATGAATTATGTGATCTAAAATTTGCCATAAGAACTTTATTATCCATTTGCATTCCATAACGAAAAGTATTAAAAAAATCTGAAGTGTTACACTCACATGAGTTTCTTTAATATTGTACAAACTATTTTTACAACCGCTTATTCTCCATATGCTTCATTTTATTGGAGATATCGAGATGTTAATCTTATTGCTAATTTTCTTGTAAATGCAAGGGGAGTTGGTAGGCTTTAAGCGATAGTCAAATATATTAAGAGCTGGTTGCTATGTGCAGTATTCCATTCTCTTTGCATTACCAGGATAAAAAAAATTAATAACGAATTTGAGAAAAAGTATAACTATTGAAAAATTTAAGGGAATAACAAGCAATATCTGGAAAATGGTTCATCCAACAAAAACAATGTATATGACATAAATTGTGTATTTTAACGCGATCTACATTTTGTGTGTAATAACATTTTGTCTATCTCTTATGGTTTACCAGTTATGCAAAAGTCGTTCACAATGAAGACATTTGGAGACATTCCCAGAAAATTCGAGATATACATTTCATTTGTCATAAAAATATCTTAAACATATGATACTTTAATCAAAATCGTTAGCCATTTTTGAGAAAATTAAAATTTTCGAAAAATGTTCCATGTAAAGGGTAATCTGTGGTGGGGGTATTTTCTTGAAAACCATCGTGTCGCATCTCTGGAGGATATTGAACCTGAATATCAAGTTTGGTGTTTATCCGACTGTTCGTTTCTGAGTTATGCTGTTCACAGACACATACACACACAGATAGACACTCACACAGACATATTTCCAAAAATGCTTTTTGTGGATTCAGGGGTCTCAAAACATGTATTTCCGCTGAAATCTTGGTATCGAATTTTTGGGTGGAATGCAGTACTTCCACTACTTACTACACGTAGTAGAGAAAGTAAAAATACAGGCAAACACAGAAAAAAGTAAGCGATCAGAAATGACCAAGCCAGAAGCTATTTTCCCTAGAAAAACGGATGCATATTACAAAGTAACTCATCGCTTACCACGCAGTGACCATGAACAGGTGAAGAGCTCGAAAACACATACTTAATGAAAACAGCTAAATCGACCAGCTAAGCTCAGTACGTGGGTGGAACACCACTAGAACAAATAAATTTCTCTTGGTATAAGCGCTTAAAACAAACCACTAAAGGAATCAGCACAACACACTCGCAACTTTTCGGCAAATTACATTATAAGACACAGCTTAAAATAATTTCAAAGTAATGAGTGGATCTCTACATCCCTGCATAGAACTAAAATCCTCCCTGATGTTTTTGGAAGTGAACAATAAGAAACCCTATCTATTCTCCAAAACTTATGTTACCCGAATTGATTTCAGGAGGACAAAAATGCGAGAACATTGTGATTTTAAATATATACTGTATTTGAATATATAAGAAAAATACATAAGATTTTGCAATATGACTCCTGGCTCAGCAAGATCTGAGAATGAGTTTCGTCTCCCCTATTCAGAAATGATGACGAACCTATATAGACGTACCTATTGATAAAGCCTCTCAGACTGTAAGCATTGTATTAGAGAATAGGTATTGTGAGATAACATTTCAACTGTTATTGATACGCTCCGTCTTGGTTTCACAAAACCTGCGGCATGGATGGAAACTCTCGCGGATTATATGCGAGGGTAACAGTAGGCCAGATAACTGTTTTCTGTCGAATACTGTGCTTGCAGGAATTTTAAGACCTTTTTACATTTATATGTCATCATATGGCATCGGTTTCAAGTTATCCAATGATAGGATGTGGAAGTCAGAATATATGCTTACGATGATTCTCAACAGACTCGTCTTAATGTGCCAAAACTGATCCTCCATTTGTGTGGAAATCACTTTTACAGAGTACAACACGTTTAAAATAAGAGGAGTTAAACTATTTCAGGATTTGATAATGCAGCAGCAGATCTTTTTATTTTTGCGTATCAAATACCACACGATTTGGGGCTTTTGGCATATTCCGACTTCACAACGTTTTAAAATTGGTCTTCTCGGTCTTCCAACCTTTCTTCTTCCTCTGGGCATGTATTTATTATTTTAATTAGAATACGGGAAGCATCCATCCTACAAGATGGCCATACTATTTTTACTTTCTCTAGTACGTATAGTAAGTAGGGGAAGTATTATATTCCACCCAAAAATTCGATACCGAGATTTCACTGGAAATACATGTTTTGAGACCCCCTGAATCTAAAAAAAAGCATTTTTGGAAACATGTCCGTGTATGTGTCTATCTGTGTGTCTGTGAACAGCATAACTCAGAAACGAACAGTCGGATAAACACCAAACTTGGTATTTAGATTCAGTATCTTCCAGAGATGCGACACGAAGGTTTTCAAGAAAATCCCCCACCCCAGATTACCCTTTACATGGAAGATTTTTCAAAAATTTTAATTTTCTCAAAAATGGCTCTAACGATTTTGATTAAAATATCATATGTTTAAGATATTTTCATGACAAATAAAATGTATATCTTTAATTTTATGGGAATGTCTCCAAAAGTATTCTTCATTGTGAACGACTTTTGCATAACTGGTAAACCATAAGAGATAGACAAAATGCTACTACACAAACAATGTAGATCGCATTAAACTACACAATTTATGTCATATACATTTTTTTTATTGAGTGAACCATTTTCCAGATATTGCTCGTTATTCCCTTAAATTTGTCAATACTTATTTTCTCAAATGGGAATTGTTTATGCATTTTTTTTGTCTTGGATATGCAAAGAGTGATCTGTGGCAAAGGGAATGGTGCTACAGCTAGCAACCAGCTATTAAGAGATATGTATGTGCTTAAAGGCTACTGTATTTCTATATTGCCCTTGTAAATATATATTCCCCTTACATCTACAAGAAAATTAGCAATAAGATGGAGTTTGCAAATGTTTATCTCGATTAACATGAAGTAGATGGAGAATAAGCGTTTGTAAAAATAGTTTGTACAAGAGTAGAGAAAGTCATGTGAGTGTAACATATCAGATTTTTCTTTTTATTTATATTGTTCTATTACTTCTGAAAATGACGGCTACATTTAGTTCTCCCCGAATCTCATCGTTTCTCTGATGTTCCAGAAGCGAACATTCAGCCACAGGTCTTAGAAATTTCACTTCTGCTATTTCAACTTCCATTTTTTTGCCCTTTTTTTCGTTCTTTGTTAATGCCCAAGTCTCAGCTGATTAAAGCATGATTGGTAGGGTCATTTTAAAATCACCACTCTATGAGCTTATTTTATAATGTTCGTTTAATAGTTCCATTTAGCTTAATAAATTTATTTTATTTATTTTCTCTATCACTACTTCTTAAGTGTGAGATTATGCATCCCAAGTGCTTGAAACTGGAGACCTGATCAATAACTTTATTGTCTACTCTTTTAGTTTTTCCTGTGAATATTTTTAAGTTATGCTGTTGTAATAACATTTGGGTTATGCTTTTATAAATTGCATTCAGGGTGTGCAAATATTATTTGGTCATCTGCAAAGAATAGAGTATTTAAATTACATTTATTCATAATATAGAACATTAACTGAGCTTTTTTGTACTGTTTTATAAAACTTTTGATTATTGAATAGGTCCACAGAAACAGATGGCTCGTCAAACTCTCAAGTCTGAGAATCTTTCTTATTGCACATTCCCACCGCTTATTTCGCGTAGCAAATTTGCCACCCTTAGGTAAGCGCAAAATGTTTATTGTTGTACGTGCGAGCATCTCTAATCTCAACTTCAGAGTTCGTGCTTTGCTATATAAAGTGGATAAAGGGAGACTAAATGGCAAAAACTGCCCCAAAATAACAGTTTTTATTTTTTTGTTCACACTTATTAATTAGAATTTGCTCTTTAGTTTGATATATTTTTATTATTATAGTGACAATACTTATATTTTCAATATAGTTTTCAAATTGGTACTTCATCTGCCATTTTGTATTATAAATTCTGCGTCACTTCACAGAAGAGAATCATAGCTCCTACAACTTTGGAGTAGGTACATAAATTTTAGCCCATTTTGAGAGTGTATTCTTGTAATGTTTGTGTATTTGTGTTTACTTCACGCGTTTGAGCCATCTTGTGACGTCATTCATTTGTTCGGTTTGTAGCTCCATCTGGTGTTAGCAATTTGCGGCAGTATTAGTTTTTGTTTGAAAGAATTTTAATTTTATTTTTTTATTTAATTCTGTCTCACTGTCCTCCGGCTAGCTATTATCTTATTTTGGGTCGAGTACTTCTCTTTATACAGGTTGTGTAAACGGAAAGGAATCTTTTATCCAAATATAACACTGATGAAGAAATTTGTTTTACACTTTTATTGTCGAACACGTTAACTATCACATTTATACATTGATCTTAACACTCGCCAAACTGAAACTGTTATAACAACTTCTTACTAATCACTTTTAATCCACGTACTTCAACCTTTTGTATAATTAACTTTGCCATACTTGAGAATTTTCATAACTCTGTTACGCGTAACCTGCAAATTGATATCCGAAGTGTGCCGTACAAATACTTTCGACGAACTGATGGGAATGCGACGTGTAGTATACAAAGAATTTTGATGAACTGCCAGGGTCTACCTCTAACCTACTGTTTTTATACTCCTTCACACCGATATGCCTAAAGATTATAACTGAACTGCAATTGGCTAATAAAACGCGCTAACATTAGCGTCTATTTTAATATCCAATGAAAATTATGAATACATATGCTCTAGGGAGACGTTCCAGAAGATTCTCAAGGAAAAAACGCGCCAACATTACGTAACTTCCTCGTTCCCAATAATGATAAACAGCTCACCCCCTCGCTGCATTATTGCACGCTATTATTGTCAGTTTCAGTAAGGCAGTATAAACTTACTTCCCAACAATAATTACAATCAATAAACATCTCAAATCAATGTCACATAAAAATGCATATTCATATTACAATCATTATTTACATTTAAGTAATTTGTGATACAAATTACAGCATCATATGCCCCACTAGAAACATAATTATAAATATTTACAACTTGTTTGGAAATTTTATAATTGGGTTTTTAGTCTCCTAAATCTTGGAACACACGCTATCACTTTCACTTATCACTTCACACGTATTTAACACACGACATGTTTTTCCTCTATCTTCCCACTACTTACTGGCTCTGGTTTAATGTGTTTAGACTTTAATCTGACATTACAAATTTTTTATAGCAAATACTGTACCCTGAATTATTTAATTACTGTTACAAAATTGCTTACTTTCTTAAGTTGTTGACAAAAATTTGTGCATTTAAGAATTTTTGTAATTACTATACATATTTACTAAAATATTCACCCTCTACACATATATATTTACATCTCTTAAATCTAGGCACTGTTTCACATGTTCTGTTTGCTACATAAATATTTGTTTTAATGACTTTTACCCCATTTTTGTTGTTTTGTACTGTATATTTACAATCCTCTTGGAATTATATCTACATACTTTACTTTAATATCACATTAAGTTTAAATTTTTTACATTTTTAATTTCAAATACTGTTACAGTTACTAAAAAAATGTTTTAAACATTTAGTTATGTCCAAAATTTATTTCTCCTTTCTTATGACATACATACATAATTAACCCTCTTACGTTCCAATACATTGCTCTGCATTTCGTCTTTAACTATCCAGCATTTACTATTTATCATCTTTGTCTTCTGTTTCACCTTTATCGTCATTGTTGTATGGTTTCAGCATCTCAATATGGAACTTTCCAATGCTTTTTCGAGTTGTTGGATTACATAACTCATATGTATTTGTTCCATATACTTCAACAACTTCATATGGTCCATGGTACTTGAGAAACATTCGCCAATAAAGTTTATTTGCTTTATCCGACAATTTCTTGGTTTTAACCAAACCTAATTCTCCTATTTTGATCCTCCATTCCTTTCTCTTCTTTTCTTCATGTTTAATTTTTCTTTTTATGGCTTTTTCTTCATCCTCTCGAATGCTTTTCGGAACATCTCTTCTTCTGTTTGTGGTATCGAGTGCGCATCTGGAATGGCTTCTGGAATTTTCTTACAAATTGTATTGATCTTCTTTCCTAACTTAAGTTCACATGGTTTATCCAGTCACATTGTTTACTGTATCATTTAATAGATTCTGAACGAAATTCACGTATCCATACCATTGCGTTTGTTTTCGATGACAGAGCACCCTTAAATAATTTGAAATTTCCTTAATTTCCCTCTCCACTGGGTTGGAGTTCGGTCTGTATCTTGACGAAAAATATTGTTTAATGCCATTTTCTTTCAGTCTGTCCATAAATTTTTTTCCTGTGAAGTACGAAGCATTATCGCTCAATACAGATTGGATAGGTCCTTCTTCTATCACATATGACTTGAGTAGTCTATTCAAACATGCTAAACCTGTAGGTTTTCTCAACGGGTAAATTCTTACATATTTGCTGAATATATCATAACAGACAAATGTATATTTATTTCCAAATTGACTTGGAGGCATCGGACCATGAATATCAATACTAATTACGCATCTCGGCTTATCCCTTATAACCGAATTAGTCTCAAATGCATATGCTGCATTTATTTGCTTTGCCTTCTGACACAGGTTGCAGCACGATATAAATTTTCGAACTTTCTGACGCAATTTGGATATGTATAAATTTTCTAAAATCATAGAAGTTGTCCGGTCCGTCCCTGAGTGTGCTAACCCTTCGTGAAAATTCTTAATTAGTTCCTTTTCCATGCTTTTCGGAACCATTACCTTCCAACTAGGCACTTCTTTTCCATGCTTCTTGTATAATGTCCCATCCCGAATTGCTACAATTTCTTTCTTTGCCTCTTCAATTAGTGGTGCCTTTTCTTTAAGTTCAAATAATTTTGCGTCCTCATTTTGAATTTCCCCTATATTTTTCAATTTTCTAATCATTTCTTTACTTAAAGGAATTTCAATTGTCAATATTTTGACTTCATTTCGAGGCCTTTCAATATTTTCGGGAATTTGTGGGTTGTAGTTCAATCTTGATAGCAAATCACTGAAGGTATTATTTTTGCCAGGAATGAGTATAATCTCAATATCAAATGCAGATATTACATGAATGTATCTAGCAAGTTTTCCAATATATAATCTACACCGTTGTATGAAAGTTAAGCTGATGTGGTCTGAATATACTTTCACCTTTTGCTGATAAATATAGGTTTTAAAACGTATTAATGAGAAATATAGTGCTCCAATTTCTAACTGAGTCACTGAAGAATTCCGCTCAATATTTGTAAGTCCTCTAGAAGCTGTACTAATGACGTGAAAGTCATTGTTGATGTCTCGCTGTCCTAAAATTCCGGCGTATCCTTGCATTGATGCGTCGACATAAATCTCATATTCCAAATCTTCTCTAGGCCTCTCGAGCAATATGGACTTAGCAAAGAGTTCTTTTACTCTCTCAAAACATTTTTGATGATCCTCTGTCCATCTCCACTTATTGTTCTTTCGGAGTAGCTGCCGCAGTGGTTCTATTTCAGCCGAATATCTTGGTACGAACTTACTCTGAAAGTTCAATACCCCTAAGAGACGTCTAATTTGTTTTACGTTCCTTAGTGGTGGAATTTTCATTATTGCTTCTATTCTCTTCTGATCAGGTCTTATACCTCGTTCATCCACTACATAACCCAGAAAATTTATTTCCTTGACACAAAATTTTGATTTTTGTATGTTCACAGTCATACCATGTTGTTGCAGTTTATTTAACACATAATGGACATTATTCATGTGTTCTTCAAATGTTTGACTAATGATTAGGAAGTCGTCAATATACTTTATTAGAAAGCCATCTGCAGAATTTCCAAAGATACTGTGAATGGCTCTCAAAAATCCACTTCCTGAGTTTTTTAAACCAAAAGGATTTACACAAAAGCGATACTGGATCCCCGAGTATTGAAATGAAGTGTAATCACGCACTTGTGGATCTAATTCCACTTGCCAATATGAAGCAGTGAGGTCAATAGATGTCAGAAATCTCCCTCTTGAAAGTTTCATAATTAGTTGTTCAATTCCCTCACTTTGAAAATGATCTGGCTTCATATACTTGTTGACATATCTACCGTCTAAAGTTATTCTCAAACTACCATCTCGTTTAATACTCCAGCAGATTGAATTTATATACTGAGAATTACTTTGCTCAATAATCCCATTTTTTAACATGCTATTTATTAGTTGTCTAGCTTTGTCCCGAAGATTTATAGGTAAATTGTCATACTTGTGCCTATATGGTGGTACGTCTTCTACTTGAAATGTATGCTGATATACATTACATCTGCCTGGGATATTACTAAATACTGAACTATTGTTTATCAAAACATCATGAAGGATTTGTTTTTGCGTTATCGTAATATTATAAGCTTCTTCACACTTGTGTATTATTTCCTCATTTCTCTTCTCTTCCCAGCTGTTGTCTGTCTCGCTCACATGGTCGTCTTTTGTTTGGATTGTAAGTTTCTCTACTTTCTCTGGCATTTCTGCTAGCTGTTGAAAATATGGCGTGGTATTCCCTTCATATTCTGTGAGTACCTGCTTTATCTGACTATTTGTATCAGTCTCTGTTATTTGCACAAAAAAACTCTTGGTCACAGATTTTTCTCATCCTTTGTCATCTCAATCTCAGAAACTTTCTCTTGTATAAAAGGTACCTTTATTTCTCTATCTTCTTTTGTTATTTTTAACTCTTCATGTTTAAAATCTATACGTGCTTCATATTCATGTAGGAAGTCACATCCTATAATTATGTCACAAATCAGATGGTTTACAATTAGAAACATAACCTCAAAATTCTCTCCGCCGATAAGTATGTTAAGTAGAGCTTGTGTTTTTATGACCTGTGTCGTTCTTCCGATTGCAACACGACAAACTAAATTACTAGTAGGAAGAGCCATAATTTTGTTACCTTCATTAATTAAATTTATGTAAAATTTCTGTGAGCAAATTGAAGCTGACGAACCAGAATCTATAGTTGCAATGATCTCTTTCTTCGCAATTTCCATCCTAACATGAGGTGACTCGAAATTTTCTCCCTTATCTTTTGTTGCTGCAATCTTATTACAGGGTGTGTGTGTAGGCATATTATTTGTATTGGTAATGGATACCGAATTATTAAAGACGTCCTGATAACCTACTGCACAGGAGTCTATTAACAGTTTTCCTGGTTACTTCCAAGTTCACGTACGGGACTGCCATTCCTAACAGGAGCTAAATCTATCTCATTGTCGCTACCATTGTTTTGAGTTCCCCTTCCTCGAGTTCGAAATCCTCGATTTCTGAAATTATGTCCCCTTGGCACGTAATTTTCTTGCCGTTCCTCAGATCTTTCCCGGTTACTGTTTTCCCTCCAGTGAGTGAAATTTTCCCTTTGTCTAATGTACCGCCTTCCATAATTTTGCCCTCTTTCAGGCAATCTTTCTGTCCTGACATAATTTATTTGTTCCTGTCGACCTGGTCTCCCATCTATCCTCGATCTTTCAAATTGTGGAACGTATGGATGATGCCGTTGTCTGGTATTATTTTCATGACGTCTGTCTTGTCCTCTACTTTGCTGATAACTACCTTGGTAATTTCTTCTATCTCGCACATCTAAAAATCTATGCTCCCACTCTCGAGATATATCTTCTTCCTGTTGTTTCAAAGCTGTCATTAATTCTGTCATCTCATAGATGCTACGTAGTTTTGCAATTAATAAGTAATTTTGTATCCTTAAAGGATAATGCCTTGTGAGCAAACTCACAAAATCTTCCTCATTGATTGGAGGTGACAAGTTCCTAACCTGACTAGCATGTTTCAGTAAATAATCAGTCATTGATATTCCCTCTCGTGGATCAAATTGACCATGACTAAGCATTGCTCGAATTCTGTGCTGTACCGTAACATTCCAAAATCTGTTCATGAATAACCTCTTAAAGGATTCATATGAAATTTCACCCCCTGATACCATTTGTAACCAATCTAAAGTTTTCTGGTCCAAACATCTTTTGACAACTATCATTTTTAATGCTTCAGGTATTTTTTAATTTGAAAATACTCTGATAAGTCTGCAATAAACTGTACTGGACTGGAGTTTTCATTAAATTTTGGAAGTGGAAAATCACTTAAGATATGATTATAATTTTGCAAATTCCCTACTCCCATATTTAAATTCTCTAGTGTTACTTGTGCACTCTGAGTTTCAGCATTAGCTATAGATGAAGCTGCCGCATCACTCACATTATTTGTCATACCTGAGGAACTACCTCTATCATTATTTTGTACATCTGATACATTCACATCACATATATTTGCCCTTGAATTCAATTCTAACCTATTTACAGTACCTTGCAGATTTTCTATTGTCTGTTCCAATTTTTTATTATTCTCATTTTGAACAGCTTGGTGTTTGTTAATTTCAGAAGTTAGCTTTTGATTCAAATCTTTAGACAAATCTTTAACTTCTTCAGACAATTTATTTCTCTGTGTTTCTGACTCCTTCTGAATTTCAGATATTTCCCCTCTGAAATTAACTTGCACCTGAATTAAATCTGCATTTGTAGCCTCCATCATCTCTCTTAACTCATTTGAAATGCTACTCATTCGGCTACCTAACTCTGTACATTTTACATCAACATGTTCTATTTTATTATTAACCTCACTTTTTTGGTTAGATATTTCCCTGCTCTGTCTACCATTTTCTTTGAAACTTCCCCTATCTCATTTGCTATCATTTCCTGATTTTCATTTCTCATTCTCATCATACTACTATCTAGCTCCATGAATTTCTTTTCAATTTCTTCCCTGTTTTGTTCTAAGCTTTTACCATTATCTTCCCTTAATTCCTTATGACTCTTTTGCATATCTTCCCTGTTTTGATCTATTTTCTTTTCTAATTTCTCATTATTCATTTCCATGTTCTGAGTTAGTTTTTGTTCTAATTTTTCATTATTCTGAGTTAGTTTTTGTTCCAAACTCCTATCAAAATCTTCCCTCAATTCCCTCTTAATCTGATCTAATTTTTCACCAAAATTTCTAAACATTTCCATAATCATACTAGCATCAAAATTAACATTTCCTGCTGTTCTATTCTCGCTTTCTGCACTAACATTTCCTCCCTCAAATACTACATTGTTTGAGCTATTTTCTGTATCCTGTATTGAATTACAGCTAACTGTTACATTATCTCCCTCCATAATTATTTCTTCTGTATTATTAGTAGCCATTGTTTTCTTTATCCTACCGCTCCTAAGGTACATTTAAAATTTTACACCTTTTTATTTTTTAGAATAAAAATCACACGTTTCTAACCTTTCTGATGCTATCTGCTGATGTAGCTTTGATGTCCAGCTTTCTGCCCCTCTCTCCTAGGTTTGTATGTCGCTTCTGCGTCGTATCATGATGAATCTACGTCGTTTTGGTGTTCTGTATTTGAATTCCCCTGTTGCCTTTTAATCTCGGAATTACGATGTCCAATCATCCGCGTAGTCTGTCGTTCCTATAGTTGTTTCCGGAATCTGCGTCTTGTAGTTCAGTTCACTTCTCCATTCGCCACTTCCTGGTTATCTCACTTCTTCCTGGTTAATTCTGCCCCTTCCTGGTCATTCTGCTCCTTTCCTGGTCACTCTGCCCCACGTTGGGCGCCAATTTGCGAGTGTATTCTTGTAATGTTTGTGTATTTGTGTTTACTTCACGCGTTGAAGCCATCTTGTGACGTCATTCATTTGTTCGGTTTGTAGCTCCATCTGGTGTTAGCAATTTGCGGCAGTATTAGTTTTTGTTTGAAAGAATTTTAATTTTATTTTTTTATTTAATTCTGTCTCACTGTCCTCCGGCTAGCTATTATCTTATTTTGGGTCGAGTACTTCTCTTTATACAGGTTGTGTAAACGGAAGGGAATCTTTTATCCAAATATAACACTGATGAAGAAATTTGTTTTACACTTTTATTGTCGAACACGTCAACTATCACATTTATACATTGATCTTAACACTCGCCAAACTGAAACTGTTATAACAACTTCTTACTAATCACTTTTAATCCACGTACTTCAACCTTTTGTATAATTAACTTTGCCATACTTGAGAATTTTCATAACTCTGTTACGCGTAACCTGCAAATTGATATCCGAAGTGTGCCGTACAAATACTTTCGACGAACTGATGGGAATGCGACGTGTAGTGTACAAAGAATTTTTATGAACTGCCGGGGTCTACCTCTAACCTACTGTTTTTATACTCCTTCACACCGATATGCCTAAAGATTATAACTGAACTGCAATTGGCTAATAAAACGCGCCAACATTAGCGTCTATTTTAATATCCAATGAAAATTATGAATACATATGCTCTAGGAAAACGTTCCAGAAGATTCTCAAGGAAAAAACGCGCCAACATTACGTAACTTCCTCGTTCCCAATAATGATAAACAGCTCACCCCCTCGCTGCATTATTGCACGCTATTATTGTCAGTTTCAGTAAGGCAGTATAAACTTACTTCCCAACAATAATTACAATCAATAAACATCTCAAATCAATGTCACATAAAAATGCATATTCATATTACAATCATTATTTACATTTAAGTAATTTTTGATACAAATTACTGCATCAATTTTTAGGCTCTAAACTTTGGTACTACTGTTAAGTATGACAGCCTTTGGGTGCTTGGTCTGTGGTTTCTAGAGAGCTCGATTTCGCCACTTTTGCTTTGAACAGCTTCTATGAATGACATTTTTTGGTACAAATGACCCGCATTCCCAGAAAATGTTGAAGATAGAAGTTATTTTGATATCCTAAAATTTAGCTAACTGCTGTTGTAGATATACTCTGCTGTTAATAGCATGGTTGGTTATTTTTTTAATAATTGCTGGTAAATTTTAGTCAAATATGGTATAACTAACTAAAAATCCTCTCCTCCTTAATATAAATACTTTTGAATGATCAGTACACTCAGAAGGCATGCATCTACATCCGTAAAAATTCCGGTCTGATATCTCAAATACGACGCGTGTTTTTAAAGTAAATATCGTTTTAATAGTGTGCCGTTACAGTCGCAAATTTGAGCGTGTGCGATCCTTCCTCCATTCATTAGGAAGCCAGACGCAGCTGTGAGCGATCTTCAGTTTGTGTTTCCCTGTAGTCAGAGCGTTTCAAAATGTTCAAAACAATCCAACAAACTGGCGACTGTGAAATCAAATCAGTGATTCGTTTTTTTGACTGCGAGAAAATTTATGCCAGTAAACATTCATCGACAATTGAGTGAGGTTTATGGGGAAGTGAGTTAGACACACAGGCAAAAAAACTCAAAAGTCGATAGCATATTCGGTTGGGAACAATTCGACCACCCTCCCTCTAGTCCGGATTTGGCACTCTGCGTTTTTCATCTGTTTCTTTATTGAAGAAATTTCTTGGTGGAAAACACTTCAACGACGATGATCTTGTGAAACAAGAAGTGCAGTCTTGGCCATTATCACAGGCGGTATTCTTTGACGAAGGCATATAAAACTGGTTTCCCGCATGAATAACGGCGGTGACTATGTGAAGAATTAGTGTAAGGTAATGAATAATAATAAAATAATGTTTTGTTATTTTTTAAGGAAAATTATCGGTAACTGCTTTAAACTTAAAAAAACACGCCTCTTAGTTTCTGATAACGGGTCTTGAAATTAGAATATCTAACATTAGCAGCATAGGGCTTTTAATCTCCCCTCAACTCATTTTGATAGGGTGAAAGGCTTCGTACTACTGTCCGGTACCTCAATGGGCTGCAAGGGTGACTCTTTCTTAGAGGGAATTTTTTACAGCAATGTGCCTTGAGAGTTACCAAGAAATTTATCTTTGGATCATAATTAGTTATAGCTTGCATTGGAGATTCTGAAAGCGCATATATTCATATGTTTAAACATCATTATTGTTTTACATTCGGGTATTCACTTTAAACAATTTAATCAGATATTGTAATGCCAAAACATTTTAGCTGTGATATATTAATGGCGAATGTTGCAGTTAAATCAGAAAGAGTGATCGAATATACGCAAAAGTAGGATTAGATGTAAGTCCTATATCATTTCTTCGTATTCAGCAATTGTTTAGGATACAGGCAGAACTGTAATACAGGAGGTAGTACGAATGTACTTCCCCTTAGAATTATGTATTCACTGTATTAAGAGATTTAAGGGGTACTTTCGAAGATATCCTTGGCAACCATTAGAGGAGCAAGTTGTTTGGTTGTAAAATACTAGCAAAGGATTATAGTGTGCTATATAAATACACCTTAAAGTGTAAATAGTAATAATATTCTTCGACAATTTAGGTTTGTATACTTGATAGTCCTAAAAACAGCAAAGAATAACCGTGTAGCTGGTATCGTTTTCCAAAATAAGCAATGTTCTTAAAAACGTTTTGAAAATGTTATGGAAAACCACCGTTATACAAAACAGAAACAGTTTTCACGAGTTTGATTTAAAGGACTATTTATTTATATTTATATATAGAATTACAATATTTACACACCCTTCTGTTCCTAACGTGAACAAAAGTTGGACAAATAACAAACTTGGTGTTTAGGTTCAGTATATTTCACGATGCGACACGAAGATTTACAAGAAAATTCCCGCACTTCATACTACTCTTAACATAGAATATTTTTAGAAAATTTTGATTAAAATATCATATATTTCAGACATTATAATGGCAAATGAAATGTACATCTTGAATTTCTTGGGAATGTCCTCAAAAATCTTCATTCCGAATGAATTTTTCATAACTAGTAAACCGTAAGAGATAGCAAAGTTTACTACACTAAAAGGGTAGGCCTGCCTAACATAGAATTTATGTCATATATATTTTTTGAAGTCATCTATTTTTGAGATATCTCGTTATTTGTTTGAATTTTCCAATACTTATAATTTTCTCAAATGGGAATTTTTTATTGTTTTTTTTATGTTTTAGACAACATGCAAAGAGAATGGAATGCTCCATATAGCAACCACTCTTAAAAGATTTGACTATCTTAAAGCTTAAAGACTACCATATTCTCCTTTCATCTATAAGAAAATTAGCAATAAGATTCTGCAAATTGTATATCCGTTAACATGAAGTAGATAAGGATAAGTATTTTGTAAAAATAGTTTGTACAAGAGTAGAGAAAGTCATGCGAGTGCAACACATCAGCTTGTTTTTTCTTCCAACTTACCCCTCTGATTCCATTCCTCCTCCTCCTTCCTCCAGTCCTTTTGCTTTCATCCTCGGATTTATTTTCTGCACCAAATATTTCCGAGTCTACCCTCAGCTCTTTTCCCATGTTGACACTATTCCCAAACTTTTCTAGGCATTCCTTCTAATGGACTATACTTATTTATATACTGGCGATTTGCAACCCTTCAACGAGCGTTTTACTACGTTAAAATGTTTGCTATGTTCTTGCTATATCTTTATGTACACTTTCAAGACAAAATACTGCTCATTAAGTGTTTCGGTACATACTATGGAACTGCGTTTTGCATTCTTTTACATTTGATAGTCCGAGCAGATGGCTCCGTGGTAACGTGTAAGGATCGCATTCAGGACGTCCTGGGTGCGTTTTCCCTCAGTAGACCACTCTGACCACGGTTTTTTCGTAATTTCCCCGGGTTGGAAGGCGAATCCTAGTGTGGTACCTCTTCTATCACGTATTTCTTGTGCTTCATTTTTTGTCCCAACATTTCCTTTCAACTTTTTCAGAGTTGTACGACGATGACAGCGTTGATATACTGCGGCAGAACGGTGGGATTTCCGCTATGGAAAGATCTTTCCCTGGCGCTCGGGGGGGGGGGGCTGCTGTCCGCTTTTCCTACCTGGGAGTGTCTCATTTATTCCCGGGATCCACTTGTGAATGGCAAAGCACGGCTAGCCGCCATTGGAATTGGTATAATGTTGGAAACGCTAGGGATTCTGTCCTTACTAGCGCACATCGTTGTTCATATCTGATCGCCTTTCGGGTCTCCTCTTCATCCCTTCGTCCCATGGTCACGTTGGAAGCACAAAGCTTCTACAATGGCCTACGAGCGATGCTGAGCTCCAGTAACTAGCGGTCCCTCCGTCTGACTTCTCCTAACTCATTGAATAAAACCTACATGGTAAAATCTTTTCCCCCCACCAAATCGCCGATATGAGATTGACTCGCTTTTTCCTGCAACACTTCCTGTGTGCTTACAATCAGTCCATTTATCATGGAGAGACTTTGCACATACTTAGTATTCAAAGTTATGAAGGTAACCTGCATGTAGTACTCAGCATATCCAACTCTAAAGCCTAGGTTTGGGTATTATAATTATATATCTTTCCCCTTCTTCTCAACCACTCGTGCAGCAATTAATTAAACACGTTTGGAATGTACTTTATACGAACTGCTTTTAAAAATGTACCTACAAATGTTAATGAAGGTAAAAGCAAGATGTATAAATAATAAAGTTATAGTTATATTACTACCACCTTTCGATAATGATATAGATGTAGGTAAAATTAATTTAGCAAAATTAATGACTTAAGAAATTTTTATCACAAATACAACTTAAAATTCTGCAGTTTTCATTTTGTTATACATTAAAATAGCAAGAAATTGGGACCATTTTCCTTGAAATTGTCTTTCTCAACAGAATCTACCATATAGCTTTGAACTGTTAATTCTATTAAGATTATTGAATTTAGTAAAATTAACTTCACTTGTACACTTAAAGCCTTGCTCCTTTTAAACTTGCTATAACTCTCGATTAAATTAATCTTCCATATTCATTCCACTTTAAACCATATAAAAGAAAGTTATAAACTGAGTCAGTACTATCATCTACAAACTGAATTTAAAATTTTTGATTTTGAGTTTCCAAGCCAAAATATTCGCCAAAACCGCGAAGTATACATCGCGAGTATTGAGCTCATCTCGCCGAAGAGTGGTGAGGTCAGTGTAGGTATGTTCTCTTCGGAGGCTGCGACGCGACTCTTGACTCCAAGTGCAGCGAGGGATCCAGGCTGGAAAAGGAGAAAGGAGAGTTGCGTGCGCATGACATCACGTAAGACTTGTCAACATGACAACGTTAAACACCATATATCATTCTATAGAGTGCCATAACTTGTAAGATATAATTATGTGTAAAATACCACCGATGGAGGTTTGGTATTCCTTGTAGAGTCCTGTATTTTAGAGAGTACTTCCATCAGAGCTTTGGTCGCATTTTCTATCCAACCAAGGGAGTGAATAGCATCTGCCTTATGAGCAATATAATGTTAATATTTACGTTACTCCGGGAATTCTCAGGTTTCTAACTGTTCTGCTAAAATGATGATGCTGATTTCAGTATCAATTGCTATTTATTGATTTAATAGACATTCCTTTTGCTCTTTTAGCTTTGAGTCTCTTCTTTACAATTTTCTTTCTAAACATTGTGACTATTACAAACTTTCAACATTTAATTTGATACTATAACAATTTATTTTCCACATTTATTTCTTTCTTTGCAAAATAAATATATACCCACAGATATTTCCCACATTGCGTTTCCGTCGTCGTCGTCGTCGTCGTTCCTGCTACGTCGTAGGGGGAGGTCGTCTTCAGGAATCGAGTCACCGATGTCAGCAGGAAGCACGTCGTGTCTCAGGGTCAGCTGTCGGCGATTCGATCTGAAATTCCCTACTTAATGATGTCAGTGTAGGATATGGGAGTGGTGACACCAGGATGTTGCCTTGGAAGAAACACTGTTTTCATTTTTCTCACTTTGGCGCTTCTTTTTTTTAGAAATCCTGCAGGATTCTCTAGTATTCCCTAACATGTGCGATTCTTTAACGCTGTATTCCCACTAGTACCTCTAGGTCTACAAACGTATGCTCCGACTAAATATTTAATATGTCGGTGCTCTATCACAGTTCTTTTGATTCGCGCGAGATTGAAGTAGTCAGTTGACAATATTAAACCGATTATAAGCTTAAATAAAATATCCCAACGAATACTATTAGCACATTAATAAACTATTCAACATATATCACTTTATGATTAAATAATTGTGCGGGGACTTAACAAATTTTGGAACGTGGTGCCCTTTTCTGACTCGGAGTTCTACTGTTCACTTAACGAAGAATCATGATTGTGTGAAATCCAGCTTCGTCTACATACATCAGCTTATTACTAGCCTCCGGAATTTTGCACGTGCAACCACGTATCTTCTCATTGGTTCTAACAATTATCCTGTATATTCATTGACTCTCCGGTTAAAAATTCGAAGCTTAAACGGTAAGAAAATGCCGTTGCCTACAGCGTCTACTTTCTCTTAAAACTAGGTTCTTCCCCTCGAAGTACCAGAAACGTTGGAGTTTTATGGCCCCACGCTTGGAAAAATACAATGAATGTTTTGAAGCGATGCTGCTCTGTTTCGCCTAAATCTTGCAGATTTTCTTACACAATAACACCTTTATTTATTGGACAATATTAATGAAACTTAAAACATGTTACACTTTTTGAAGGGCTATTGATCGATTTAGCTTTTACTACATTTGCTTTAAAATTGTAGAAAACTATGAAATGACGTGTTAATTAGTGCTTAATAATTCATAAACCATAATATTTGAGGATTCCTTTTTGTGCGGGTGTAATGAGGCAGAAATATCACTACACAACTAAATGACCCTTTATCATCGCTTTACCTCATACAATATAAACATCATTATTTCCCTCTTCAACGAAGTTCTTCTACAAGATTTCTCTTCTTTGAAGTTTACGCGTCTGTTGTTCATAAAGTTACAATGGCGTTTCTTCTCTCTTGTTGATTTTCTTCGCCTTTGACAAGGAGTACTTCTTTGTCGTACGCTCGCATTGCTAGCGTCTTTCACTTATTTGCATTGCTTAGTGTAAAACATATTTTATCTATACATTTATTTAAACCCTACCTATTACTACTTTTTCGTTCATTTCTTGAGATTTTGTTTTACATAATTTTCTTCCAATATGTGAATTTCTTAGATGTTACATATTATATCTGTATGCTTTTATGATTTTCTTCTCATTCTTGTCTTGATGTGTAATGTGATGATTATATGAATGAATGATTTATTGTCTACTTTGTACTTACCTGCAATTTATACAATGCTTACCATACAATGAAGTTGCTTATTATTTCTCTTCCCCTTATATTTAATATTCCGTTGTATATATAATGAGGAAGTATAATTTTCCACTATTTCCTTTTTTGCCTTGCTACCCTTTTTGCGTATCATCTCCAGTTTGCTTCACGTTCACTTTAACCTAATTTTTCTTAAATATTTTCCTGCTTTCTCCATATATTTATTTGATCTTGTATTAAAATTCCTCCTAACGTTTAGCTCTATTGGTAAATTTTTCATTTCTTTAGCATTAAATTCTCTCTTCCTTTGTCGTGTCCTCGCATTCCAGAATATAATGCTAATTGTCATGTAATCTATTACATTTAGTGCATCTCTACCCGCTTCTTCTCCCTATTTGACCACTTAAATTCATTACACCTGTCCTCGCCCATGCATAATCCATTCTGGCCTCTTTGTGGCATACTTCGATGTATCTTCATTTTCCCATTCCGTTTAAAGTATTTATAACGTGACTCTACATAAATTTCAACTTTTCTTTTGCATTATTATTTTATATTTTTGCTACCTTCTTTCTCAATGGCTTCTGAATTAGCCATATCTCGATCAATTCCGCTACATGGGGCAATGCGGAAAAATTAAGAAATACTTGGTTCCTTTGCAAGTTTAGTGGAGACTGGCTACCGAAATAGTTATTTTTTGTTTTGTTATGAGAACTCACAGTATGCAGGTGTAATGCATTTTGGATGCAAATCGCGGCAAATGTAATATTAATCGTTCACGTATAAAGTGCAGATTTCAAATGCGAGGGTAGGTACTTTTATGCTTCTTCTTATAAACAGAACGGGGTGGGAGAATTCCTATCTCTTATCAGGGTGTCTATTTACAGACATCTTAGTTTAGGGTAGGGGTTTTAATTCATAAAACTTATTATGTTCTTGGATGTTCGTACGCTTTAAATGAATGTTCGATAATATTTTCGTGTGAAATGCAATGCCTTCTCTACTAACTAGGTACATGGTAGATGAAGTAGGTTGTTGTATTGTATTTCGACTTTTGGGGAGCCGAACTTCAAGTTATTGCAACCGCACGTAAGGTAAAAAGTTCCGATAGCCTTCGCGCCAATGTTCAAGAATCAACTTTGTATTTTCTTTAAATATTATATATTTAAGTTTGCCTCGGCTGCGTCAATATTTATTTCTAGAGACATGAATTTCTTAACAAGGTGTGGTGCGGCTGAAGAATGTAGGCTTACACACATTATAATTTTTACTTCACTACATTTATTAATCCTTGACACGATTTAAATAACCCTTCACTGATATAGAGAGCTGTGAGACTATTTATTAATCACTTGCACTTTATAATTCGTAAACTATTTTTGTCTCACACTGAATACGTATTAAACTTCTGGAGAACGCGTCTCACGTCCGGTTAGGAACGCTGTCTGCTAGCAACTGACTTCTGAATTTGTACAATTTGCCCTATTTCAGATTCTGATTGGTTAATCCTACTCCAATATAATACTTTTATTTCACTTAAGTTGTTTTCTGGTTGTTGATTGGGTATTTTATAAACTGTCTCAAAAATTACATTATTGTTTCCAAGAATTACAAGTAGCATTATAAACTTTCTAATTCATTATTGCCTCAATGTTACCTCATTGTTAGCAACTTTTAACCTATTATTCTCACAGCTCCTACATTATTAAATTACGTAATACATTCACATAACATTATTAAACATGTACATAATAATATAAACATTAATACAATGACTGTTACATACATTTTATATATTATATTATACACATATTGCTTTAAGGCGGGCTATTATTATATTTTATATTATATAATTTGACTGTAATCATTTAAGTGTTAAAAATATTGCCTCGTAGAGAAAGTAAAGTATTAAATAGGCATTTCCAGACACTCTTACACAAAATTGCGAACCTAAAAGTAACAAACATGTTTATCACCGTACGTTCATAGTTATTTCTGGATATTTGCAATATTAAAAAATTTCTACACTTCAAGGAATCATAAAGAAGCACACCTAACTCGTGGTGCCCTTGGTATATAATAAACTGTGAAGGAGAGAAGGATTCCGGTCTACACACTCCCCCAAAACCTCTTATCAGAGAAGTAATTGCTTCCTGCTTGTGGCAAGGCGCCCTCTGAATCCCGTCTCCGGTTGATTAGTCCGCGTTAACACGAGTCCTTTGAAAGCCAAGACACGGAAAGGGACCTCCTTGTTGCAGCCTGTAGCAGATGAAACGTGTCAACTTGCATGACATGCCATTCGCTTCCCACAATGAAGCGGCATAGTAACCCTTGGGATGATCCACTGTTGCTTATTGTGACGGTTGATCTTCATGCCCATTTCCAGCTCCTGTGATACTTTTATTTTATAACACACCACAGCGCCTCGAAAGCCTCGGGAGCTGCAAACTAAGTATCCGGGTGAGCACTCAAAGATCACACACTTATAACATTTGTTAAAACATATTTTCATATTTAAACCGATGTAACTGTAAAATTTGGCAACTGTGAACATTTTCGATTTGTTTTATTCTGCATTTTATTACACATAACTTTTACTTCCATGCTACACAACTGTTTTTTTTTTCAATTCCAACCATTTTAAAGCTACAATTTATAACTTATTAGCTTGAAATCTTTGATTTTTTTATTATTACGATTTTTAAGAATTATTAAGAATTACGAATTTAAAATTTTTGTGTACTAGTTAAACATGTTCAATAATTCAGTTGAAATTAAATATTTTTCATGAGTTACAATGAAAAAGTTAAAAAGTTCGTAACAATTTTTTTTCTCTTAAACGAATTAAAATTAAAACAATACCTGCAGAACAATTCTCATATGTTTGTATACCAAGCTCAAGTTAAAAATTTGGGAGCATTTAACTTTGCAATATCACAAAGGGATTAAGTATAAATAAAAAAGTAACACCTCAACAACGGTTTGACATTGCTCGTTAACATTTTGTTAACGTTTTATTTTTTAGTATATGGTAACGTTCAAGCGATCAGAAAAAAAGCTGTGAATTTTTGAACTTTCATAGTTACATTGTTATATTTTAATACCTAAACAGAGACCTCAGAGGGATCCAAAATTTCATCATGATGAAAGTAGTAAAAGAAGTCTGATGTGATACAATCACATGACTTTCTCTATCCTCTAACTTTATTAGTGGGTATGTTTACTAAAAGCTTATTTTTATATTTACTGCATTTTAATCTAAATTAAACCTCTACGAAGTAGCTACAATGTGCGTTTTGTTATAGATACAAAGTCTAGAGCGATAGTCAAATGTTTAAGAACTGAACGCTACACGCTGCCCTTAAAATTCCATATTATTTACATGAAAACGCAAGAAAAAATTTAAAATTGACAGGACTTAAAAAGAGTGGCTAAGTATTGAACAATTTGAACATTAATAACGGAAATCTTGGAAATGCTTGATGCCACAAAAAAAGTTATTTTAAATGAATTGTGGGGTTTAAAGAGATCTGGGTTTGTGTGTAGTACGTCTTCGTCTATTGCTTAACTTTTACCATTTATACAAGATTATACAAAACCCTTTCGAATGAAGAGCACTCTACAAGCTATTCTCCAAAACTTCAAGATATAACGCTTTATTCGTCATTCATCACACACAGACATATTTCTAAAAACGTTTTTTTTGGATTCAGGGGCCTCAAAGTATGAATTTCTAGTGAAAACTCGGTATCGAATTTTTGGGTGGAATGCAGTACTTCCCCTACTTACTATATGTAGTAGAGGAAGTAATAATACTTTATATACAGACAGAGAGGGAGAAAAGAAGGGTCAATTAAATTGAAATTTGTGATGTTGTGTGATACGTTTCTGCTAATATTCGAAATAAAAATTAAACCTGTGGTTTTTATTCTTCATCAAGGAATATTTTAAACCGGATTTTAAGGGACAAAGAATTCAAATACAAGCATCAATCCAAAATGAAGTTCAAATTAGCATATTTTTGCAAATATTTATAAGTCAATTTGGTCAAAATTCTGGATGTGTTTCGTTGTAAACTGTTGCATAAACATCCGATTTTTTCATGGCGAGAATAATTGCAAGTTTCATTTTGCATATGCAATATTAGCTTTCGGCCATACGTAACATTATTTCTTTAGCGATTCTCAGATTTTATATATACGGTATTTATATAAATTGTACTTAAGGGGAGAATAAATGGCTAAACGTGTGTAGTACTACTGATTGGAATTTCATCTTTAATTTGAATAACAGTTTATCATTGCGGACAGGGTAATCATATTTTTTTGACATTTGTACTTAAATGTGTTCATTTGCTGTTACAAATCTGTACTGAAATGAAGCCCATTTCGATAGAGATTTCTAACACATATAGATTTTCATTCCGATACAGATTTCCGCGCTTGCCACTCAGAGCCAGTGAAAAACAGTTTATTTTTACGAAAATAGTTATATTTACATACCTTTATCACTAGATACGTCTTGTCAGATGCTTCATAAATGAAATTTCTAATTTCATTTGCCGAAAATGTTTTTGCTTTTGCCCTCTGTACCCTTCCGATTTCTGTTTTAATAGGTAATACTACTTTTTATACATAGATTTATCATTCCATGTTTTACATCTAAAGTAGTATTCAATACCGAATAGATTTCATTGTTTTTTATATTTCTTCAAAGTAAACTATGAACACATTTTATGACAATGAAGTTATATTTTTTCTTGCTCGCCAAACCATGAACTTGCCATAAAACTTTTCATACATTTTCTTTGACTTTTCAGCACGTAAATTCTTCATTTACATTCCTCGCCTCTTCCAGGATATCAGGAGGTGTGGAACTAAATTCCATCTCTTCAAACTCACAATAAACATTTCTGTCTCCATCTTGTAAAATCAAAACCTGCGATCTTGAATCGATATTCACTTGTTATCGAAGCGCATCTAAAATACATATCGAGAAACTGATTTATCACATTTTTATTTTCTTTCGTATGCATCTACATATTAAATATTTATTGCATATCTAATGTTTTTTACATGTCGCAGAAAAATATTGTATACAACTCTCATATAATGCTAAGACGCTCGTAAAGCTTTCGACGCGAGCGAGCGTCAAAAGCGACTCGTCACTCGCGTCTTAATAACTATCATTATAGGATCGTTGCATAAATAACTATTAAGTATACCTTTAATGGTAGTATTGCATATGCCATTTTGAACTGTGAATTTTGAACCACACAAACTTTCGAGTAGAGATATACTTCAGCACATCTTTAAATGGAATTTTTGCTCTACATTGCTATTACTGTTAAATATGACGGTTTCTGTGTACTAAAAACACGGAGCTCCTTTATATGTAAATTTATGCGAGTTTATTTTGTCGATTTTTGCCTGAACGGCTTTTTCTGCGAATGACATATCTGGTATAAATGATCCGTTTTCTCAGAAAATTTGAAGATATGTAAATTCAATTTAGGATAATAAAATAAATCGCAAAATGCTATTGTGGATCTTCTTTGTCGTTAAACAATTTTCTTTATAAAATAAAGTTCTATAAAAGTACATCAATGCATTAACTGTGTGTAAAACGTTCGGTGTTTCTGAGATATTCGGTCCTGAATTTAGTAGTTTTTACATTGGTTTTTAATCTCTCCTTAAAACCCACTTCTGAAGATTTTTCTGCACAAATAAGGTTGCTTTGTATCATATGTGATCATTTGATCCCAAAACAAGTATTTGTAGTAAATCGATTCCTGTGTGTGTGTGTGTGTGTGTGTGTGTGTGTGTGTGTGTGTGTGTGTGTGAACAGCATAGCTCAGAAACGAACAGTCGGACAAAACACCAAACTTGGTATTTAGGTTCAGTATCCTCCAGAGATGCGACACAAGGGTTTTCAAGAAAATCCCCCCACCCCAGATTTTCCTTTACATGGAACATTTTTCGAAAATTTTAATTTTCTCAAAAATAGCTCTAACGATTTTGATTAAAATATCATATGTTTAAGATATTTTCATGACAAATGAAACGTGTATCTCGAATTTTCTGGGAATGTCTCCAAAAGTATTCTTCATTGTGAACGACTTTTGCATAGCTGGTAAACCATAAGAGATAGACAAAATTTTCCTGCACAAAAAATGTAGATCGCGATAAAATACAGAATTTATGTCATATACATTTTTTTTGGGGGGTGAACTATTTTCGAGATATTGCTTGTTGTTCCCTTAAATTTTCTAATATTTTTTTCGAATAGGAATTCTTTATTTTTTTTTATGTCCTGGACTTACAAAGAGAATGGAATGCGCCACATAGCAACCAGCTCTTAAAATATTTGACTATCGCTTAAATACTACCATATTCCCTTTGCATCTACAAGAAAATTAACATATCGATTAACGTGAAGCATATGGAAAATAACCGTTTTAAAAAATAGTTTGTTTAAGAGTACAGAAAGCCATGTGAGTGTAACACCTCAGATTATTACTTTCTCTACTACGTATAGTAAGTAGGGGAAGTATTGTATTCCATCCAAAAATTCGATACTGAGATTTCACCGGAAATACATGTTTTGAGACACCCTGAATCCAAAAAAAGCATTTTTGGAAGCATGTCCGTGTGTGTGTGTGTGTGTGTCTGTCTTTGAACAGCATAACTCAGAAACTAACAGTCGGATAAACACCAAACTTGGTATTTAGGTTCAGTATCTTCCAAGAATGCGACACGAAGGTTTTCAAGAAAACCCCCCTACCCCAGATTACCCTTTAAATGGAGGATTTTTCGAAAATTTTAATTTTCTCAAAAATGGCTCTAGCGATTTTGATTAAAATATCATAGGTTTAAGATATTTTCATGAGAAACAAAATGTATATCTTGAATTTTCTGGGAATGTCTCCAAAAGCATTCTTCATTGTGAACGACTTTTGCATAACTGGTAAACCATAAGAGATGTAAAACGTTTGCTACACAAAAAATGTAGATCGTGTCCAAATACACAATTTATGTCATATACATTTTTTTTGTTGAGTGAATCATTTTCGAGATATTGTTTGTTATTCCCTTAAATTTTTCAATACTTATTTTCTCAACTGGGAATTCGTTATTCACTTTTTTGTCTTGGATATGCAAAGAGTATTAATCTGTGGGAAAGGGAACGGTGCTGCACCTAGCAACCAGCTATTAAGAGATATGTAAGTGCTTAAAGGCTACTGTATTTCTATATTGCCCTTGTAAATATATATTCCCCTTACATCTACAAGAAAATTAGCAATAAGATAGAGTCTGCAAATGTTTATCTCGATTAACTTGAAGTAGATGGAAAATAAGCGTTTGTAAAAATAGTTTGTACATGAGTAGAGAAAGTTATGTGAGTGTAGCACATCAAATTTTTTTATTTATTCCGGGGACTTCGAAACCTGTATTTCAGAATAAATCACGATATCAATGTTTGGAGTGGAATAAAATTCCTTCTATCCTCACCATAGATAAATGTTAGAGAAAGTTAAATTCCTTTTATGTTCAGCTTTGCACAGCAAATTATATTTACGATCTTGGCTCCATATACCCTAGTGATAATAGTTTGGACACTATAAAGTTACCAATGCGGCTTCAACTTCCAGTTGCACATACTTGGATATTTTATTAAAGTCATAAGGTAGCTCTGTCTCTTTTTAAAAGTCGGCACTATAACGAACTGTCCTCCACCTGTTCGTATCGATCATACGTCAACCAGAGAGCCACGCCCCTCCCTCTATTCCTGCTTGTCACTGATGGTTCATGCATTGAAAACTAGGTGAATACCTTTTAGGTACACAATAATGCATAAACTTTTGCAATTTCAGAATTATTGTGGTTGTCATATCTGTGAGTAACAGAACACTATTTTAATGGAAATGTTGTATTATTTTCTATATTTGCTGTAATACATCAAATAAAATAAAAAGATATTTGGATTAGGGAAACAACTGTCGCTCTCATAACACGCTAATAAAATAATTTCAAAAGTATATTTTTACGATTCGCGCTACTACAATGTTTAACATCTAATACTGTCTGCCAAATTATGTTCAGAACTAGTACACATTTTTAAATGGTTAACTGAAACAGAAAATAAAAAATGATTTAGTAATTATTTTGCTCAAAAAGAAAGTCATTATACATTTTTCTCAAAATACAGTCTGAATTGAATTATATGGAATTATGGTATAGTTTTATTTAAGCTTTAATTGTTAATGCTTAAATAAAAATCACGTACATTTTATGCAGTAGGAAAACAAAACAAACAAAAAGAACATTAGCATTGCAGAACATTTTCGTAATTTGTGTTAAACGGTCTAGAAGAAAATCTTTTCCCAGTGATGTGCAAATGCCCATACCCTACACCCTAAAAATTGAAAACTTTCACAAGACTTACCCTACTCACAACAAATTCTCATATAATGTATGATATATTATCTGCTCTATATTATAGTATTGATCTAATAGGTAATCCACGTTGCGATATATTTTTGCCTAGGAATGATTTAAAATTAAGCAGCATGTTCTTGATTACTTAAAAATACGGAAACAGCATTCAAATGTTTAGTGGGGTACAGCATTCACTGTTGAAACGGAAACAAAAAAGATCACAAGCCTCCAAACAAACAAAAAATTGAGTTTTTATTTATGAACGCTCTTTAACTGCTGCGGTCTTTAGGGTCCCATTCTATATTGGGCACGAAAGACCAGTAATTTTGCTCAGAGGCCTCTTTATCACGCTTGAGGTTCTTTTACGAGACGTAAATCTACGACACGGGACCACCGATTTACTTCCCTTCCGAAGGAAACCATGCTAAGGATTTTTACGCCCGAAAAAATCCATCGCTCTCCGCCGGGTTTGAACCCGCGACCCTGGAAACTAGAGCTTAGCATAATAACCTCTACACCACGGAGGACGACAAGCTTCCAAGCATGTCTATTAAATGACGTATTTGGAGAATCTTCAACATGGAATATTTCGAAAACAGCTAACGGTATGAAGAGTTTTATGAATAAGTATTCATAATAGTATTTTAATCAGCTCTACATTGCTTATATAGTAAGCTGTTCGCCATCTCTTATAATTTTCCAGTTGTACAAGATCGTACAAATTTCAGCCAAAACGAGGACTTCATACGCCATTAGTAGTAAATTCAATATATACACTTATTAGTCACTAAAACTATTTTTAACGTGGTATTTTAATTATAATCAAAGTGCCAATTTGAGAAATGAAATATGGTAAAAATGTTGAGTGTAAAGAGTAGTTTTTGGGTGAATGAGTTTTATTAATTTTTTTAAATATTCGCCTGTCATGCTTAAACAGTGTGTGACTAAATTACGATAATAAACTTGGAATTCAACGGGCTTTTCGGTTTCTTTTTGGCGGGCCAGGAGCCTCTAAACTTTTATTTCCCATGAAATAACAATATAGAATTTTTGGGTAAACAAAAACCATTTCCTCTACTTAACTTAGAAAAAATAATGTAGTTAGGCCTTATTTTCAGATAGAACAAAACCAGTATGAATAAATAGTTTTGTATAATTTGATAATAATTGTTGTTCACACTAGCCGCGTGTAAGCATTAAGTCATAAATTTGTCACCGACACAGTTGGGACGCGGATCCGAATCTTCGGATCTCTGTGTAGATGCTCTTGCTGCTTGAGATTATATGGCGAAGGAAGCCATGCCGTACGCCTATTAAACCTTCACATTAAATTGAAGTAAACCTTCAAGCCAACTTCGAGTATAAATAAAGGCATCTAACTATGAAACACAGAAATTAAAAACACTTATAATATTACAAATTGATTTTGAGGTTTGATATTGGAGTATTCGAGATTGCTTTGAAAGTTGAGCAAGTTTCTCCTCTCCAAGAATTTATTCACACAAGCTAGCAAGATCTTAGATGCAGCATCCTTCGTCTTCCAGTTCAACCTTCGTGATCAAGAGAGAGAAAAGGGAGTCGCTGGATCACGACATTGGCTGATGTTTCACAACCATAGGGCGGCAGTATGGAGTGTCTACGAATGGAACTACGCACCTCTACAGGCTTCATGAACTGAACGTAGTAGGAAGGAGGGCAGAAGCCGAGACACCGATATAGTGGTATTATAGTAAGATTAAGGTGCGTCATTTTTCGACCTTTACCACATCAACATGTTCTGGCGAGTCAAGATTAAAATTTTTCCATCTATGTAACGGCAGCAAGTGAGGAGGAAAGGGAAAAGAGTTCAAGCAGACTTGGTGGTTGCTAAATAGGCGAGTTTGCAATGTTGAGAAGGATGTTTTAAAGGTTGTTAAATTTTAAAAATTTTAATGATTGTTATTAGAATCAAATAATGTAGCCTATGTTGCGTTGGCTAATGTCGTGATTATAAAACAAGTCAAAGATGTGGCAGTAATTTGTATCACAATAATGTAAATGCCAGAGCGATTATAGTGTAAATAAACATTATTGTATGACATTGATTTGAGATGTTTGTTAATTATAAGCATTGTTAGGAAATAAGTTTACACGGCCTCACTGAAACCGACAATAGGAGCGGATAACAATGAGCGAGGGGGTGAGTTGAATTATAATTAGAAGAGACAAACAAATGACGTCAGTTTGGCGCGCTTTTCTGAGAAATGGAGGGAATTTCTTCCCTAGAGCACATGTTTTCGTAATTTTGATTGGATATAAAAATAGACGCTAATGTTGGCGCGTTTTATTAACCAATAGCAGCCCGGTTATAATCTTTAGGTATATCGAGGGTGGGAGTATAAAAAGCAAAAGTCAGAAACAAGTATTGCCCAGTCCAACAGAAGCATTCGCGTGTAATACGTCGATCGGTTCAACATAAGTATTCGTGAGTTATACGTCGCGTAGTTCAACGGAAGCATACATAAAGTACAAGTTACGCAATTCTACAGAATCTCTCGCGACGTAAAGTTAGTTATAAATGTGAAACACGCGAATTAATAATGTGCAGTAAATAAGTGATTATAGTGATATTAGAAAATATAACAGTTTCAGTCTGGCGTGTATCAGAGTAAATATGTGAACTTAATTAATTGTGACGGTAATAAAAGTGTAAAAACAAATTATTTTATCAGTGTTATCTGTGAGTAACAAATCCTTTCCGTTTACACGCCTTGATCAAGAGATATGTTCGACTGAATAATAATAGCTAGCCGGAGGACAATGAACCCAACATTCAAAGTAGTAATACAATAACAGGCGCCCAGCAAAAGATAACACGAAGTGAACGCGACAAATTGGCTCCCATACGTTGTGCAGATAAACATGAAGCATCTTCCAACTACCAACTAATAACAAATATACCACTTCAAAGAGCCATCATTACAAGAATATGGTGTGTTGCATCTTACGTCTGTTGCTTTAAAAATCACATAGATAGAAAGACTCTTAATATATACGAACGTTGCTGTGCTTAAGTCTGATTCAACTTTCCATTCACTGCCTACATCCAGTTAGTGTGGAATAGCAGTTTTCGATATACACTACGTGATCAAAAGTATCCGGACACCTAGCTGAAAATGACGTACAAGGTCGTGGCGCCCTCCATCGGCAGTCAATATGATGTTGGCCCACTCTTAACCTTGATGACAGCGTTCACTCTCGTAGGCACACTTTCAATCAGTGCTGGAAGGTTTCTTGGGGAATGGCAGCCCATTCTTCACGGAGTGTGGAACTGAGGAGAGGTATCGATGTGGGTCGGTGAGGCCTGGCACGAAGTCGGCGTTCCAAAACATCCCAAAGGTGTTCCATAGGATTCAAGTCAGGACTCTGTGCAGGCCAGTCCATTACAGGGATGTTATTGTCGTGTAACTACTCCGCCACAGCCCGTGCAGTATGAAGAGGTGCTCGATCGTGTTGAAAGATGCAATCGCCATCCCCAAATTGCTCTTCAACAGTGGGAAGCAAGAAGGAGATTAAATTTTCAAAGTAGGTCTGCGCTGTGATGGTGCCACGCAAAACAACATGGGGTGAAAGCCCCCTCCAGGAAAAACACGGTCACACCATAACACCACCACCTCCGAATTTCACTGTTGGCACTACACACGCTGGCAGATGACGTTCACCGGGCATTCGCCATACCCACACCCTGCCATTGGATCGCCACATTGTGTACCGTGATTCGTCACTCCACACAACGTTTTGTCACTGTTCAACCGTGTAATGTTGACGCTCCTTACACCAAGCGAGGCGTCGTTTGGCATTTTCCTGCGTGATGTGTGGCTTATGAGCAGCCGCTCGAACATAGATTCCAAGGTTTCTCACCTCATGCCTAACTGCCATAGTGCTTGGAGTGGATCCTGATGCAGTTTGGAATTCCTATGGTCTGGATAGATGTCTGCCTATTACTCTTTACGACCCTCTTCAAATGTCGGCGGCGGTCTCTGTCAGTCAACAGACGAAGTCGGCCTGTACGCTTTTGTGCTGTACATGTCCCTTCACGTTTCCACTTCACTATCACATCAGAAACAGTGGACCTAAGGATGTTTAGGAGTTTGGAAATCTCGCGTACAGACTTCTGACAGAAGTGGCCCCAATTACCTGACCACGTTCGAAGTCCGTAAGTTCCACGGAGCGTCCCATTCTGCTGTTTCACGATGTCTAATTACTACTGAGGGTGCGGATAATGAGTACCAGTAGGTGGCAGCACAATGTAGCTAAGATGAAAAACGTATGTTTGTGGGGTTTGTGGGATACTTTTGGTCACATAGTGTAAATTAACCCAAACGGAGATTAACTATAAAACCCGGAGGTTAAAAGCTTTTATAATACTGCAAGTTTTCTTAGAGTTGTGAGATCGTCTTGAAGTTTATCGGAATGCTTGAATCGGATAAGAAAATTTAATGCGCGTACTAGTATTATACTTCCAACTAGCTCAAGCTGTTAGAGCATCTGCAAGGAGAGTAGAAGATAGTGTTTTAGGGTCCCGGCTGTGGCACTGAGCGTTTCCAAGTCTGTTTAAAATCTTCAATATGTCCAAAAATAAGCTATGTACGAGTATATCTCAGTTCACCCCGTAATTTCAGCCACTATATTGTATGACTAAGTGCTTGACTTTTGAAGCCTGAATATAATAATGTGTTACTGTTGATGGCTATAACTTCGGTCTCTGAAGTTAAGGGAATCTTAAAAACTGGCACATATTTTCAAAGAAAGAAATTAAATGTTTCTTTGAGCTCACAAATCTGCCATTCTTAACAATAGCACCAATTTATAGAGCAAACTTTCCCTAACAGATTGACTAAATCTTATCTCGATATTTTTCTGATGAGTGGTGCAGAATTTACAGACAAAACGCCAGATTCAGTACAGTTTTAAAACATATTTAAAATATAAGTGTCTTTCCAGCAATGATAAAATATATATAAATATAAAGAGAAAACTCCAATCTATAACAGTATATAAAAACAAAATTCATTTTTTGGCAATTTTTGCCATTTAGGCTGTCCTTAAATATCGATAGACTATGCTAATAATAGCCCATCACACGCATGAGTGCGTAAATTCACTGGGCATGCCTAGTTTGCAAATGCTTAAGTTTCACACAACTAATCAATAGGAGTACTGTAGCATAGGACCCCAGACTATTTCTCTAAGGCACTTCGCTATTTACAACACTTCACTCTAAAAACTATTCAAACTCTAAATATTAAGTTCATCTTGAAAAAAAATTCTGATGTATTACACTCAGATGACTTTCTCTACTCTTGTACAAACTATTTCTACAAACGCTTATTCTCCGTATGCTTCATGTTAATCGAGATGTTAATCTTATTGCTACTTTTCTTCTAGATGCAAGGGGAATATGGTAGGCTTAAAGTGATAGTCAAATCTTTTAAGCGCTGGTTGCTATGTGGCGCATACCATTATCTTTGTATGTCCAGGGCATATAAAAAATGAATAACGAATTGGAAAATTTAAGGGAATACCAAGCAATATCTCGAAAATGGTTCACTCAACAAAAAAAATCTGATGTGTTACACTCACATGACTTTCTCTACTCTTGTACAATCTATTTTTACAAACGCCTATTCTCCATATGCTTCATGTTAATCGAGATATCGAGATGTCAATCTTATTGGTAATTTTCTTGTAGATGCAAGGGGAATATGGTAGGCTTTAAGCGATAGTCAAATATTTTAACGCTGGTTGCTATGTGGCGCATTCCATTCTCTTTGCATGTCCAGGACATAAAAAAATCTGATGTGTTACACTCACATGACTTTCTCTACTCTTGTACAATCTATTTTTACAAACGCCTATTCTCCATATGCTTCATGTTAATCGAGATATCGAGATGTCAATCTTATTGCTAATGTTCTTGTAGATGCAAGGGGAATATGGTAGCTTTTAAGCGATAGTCAAATATTTTAACGCTGGTTGCTATGTGGCACATTCCATTCTCTTTGCATGTCAGGACATAAAAAAATGAATAACGTATTTGAGAAAAAGTATAAGTATTGGAAAATTTAAGGAAATAACAAGCAATATCTCGAAAATGGTTCACTCAACAAAAGAAATGTATATCACATAAGTTGTGTATTTTAACGCGATCTACATTTTTTGTGTAGTAAAATTTTGTCTATCTCTTATGGTTTACCAGTTATGCAAAAGGCGTTCACAATGAAGAATACTTTTGGAGACATTCCTAGAAAATTCGAGATATACATTTCATTTCTCATGACATTATCTTAAACATATGATATTTTCATCAAAATCGTTAGAGCATTTTTGAGAAAATTAAAATTTTCGAAAAATTTTCCATGTAAAGGGTAGTCTGGAGTGGGGAGATTTTCTTGAAAACCTTCGTATCGCATCTCTAGAAGATACTGAACCTAAATACCAAGTTTGGTGCTTATCCGACTGTTCGTTTTTGAGTTATGCTGTTCACAGACACACAGACAGACACACAGACAGACAGACACACACACGGACATGTTTCCAAAAATGCTTTTTTTGGATTCAGGAGGTCTCAAAACATGTATTTCCGGTGAAATCTCGGTATCGAATTTTTGGGTGGAATGCAATACTTCCCCTACTTACTATACGTAGTAGAAAAAGTAAAAATGAATGACGAATTTGAGAAAAAGTATAAGTATTGGAAAATTTAAAGAAATAACAAGCAATATCTCGAAAACGGTTCACTCAACAAAAAAAATGTATATGATATAAGTTGTGTATTTTAACGCGTTCTACATTTTTTGTGTAGTAAAATTTTGTCTATCTCTTAAGGTTTACCAGTTATGCAAAAGTCGTTCATAATGAAGAATACTTTTGGAGACATTCCCAGAAATTTCGAGATATACATTTCATTTCTCATGACATTATCTTAAACATATGATATTTTCATCAAAATCGTTAGAGACATTTTTGAGAAAATTAAAATTTTAGAAAAATGTTCCATGTAAAGGGTAGCCTGGGGTGGGGGGGATTTTCTTGAAAACCTTCGTGTCGCATCTCTGGAAGATACTGAACCTAAATACCAAGTTTGGTGTTTATCCGACTGTTCGTTTTGGAGTTATGCTGTTCACAGACACACAGATACACACACAGACGACACACACACACACACACACACACACACACACACACACACACACACAGACACACACGGACATGTTTCCAAAAATTATTTTTTTTGGATTCAGGAGGTCTCAAAACATGTATTTCCGGTGAAATCTCGGTATCGAATTTTTGGGTGGAATGCAAAAATTGTATATGATATAAATTGTGCGATCTACATTTTTTTTGTTGTAAAATTTTGTCTATCTCTTATGGTTTACCAGTTATGCAAAAGTCGTTCACAATGAAGAATACTTTTGGAGACATTCCCAGAAAATTCGAGATATACATTTCATTTGTCATGAAAATATCTTAAACATATGATATTTTAATCAAAATCGTTAGAGCCATTTTTGAGAAAATTAAAATTTTCGAAAAATGTTCCACGTAAAGGGTAATCTGGGGTGGGGGATTTTCATGAAAACTTTCGTGTCGCATCTCTGGAAGATACTGAACCTAAATACCAAGTTTGGTGTTTATCCGACTGTTCGTTTCTGAATTATGCTGCTCACAGACACACACACATACTTTTTTTGGATTCAGGGGGTCTCAAATCATGTATTTCCGGTGAAATCTCGGTATCGAATTTTTGAGTAGAATACAATACTTTCCCTACTTACTGTACGTAGTAGAGAAAGTAAAAAAGGCAGCACTATTGCAGCTTTGTATAATTCCTGCTCAGAAGATTTTTCAAAAGACGTAGTAAATGTCGACACAATCCTAAAAGTAATATATGCAGTATTATAAATGCAAAGAATAATTTTAACTCCAAAAGAAGGCGAAAAGACACCAGCAAACGCATTTATTTACCTTAGGGGGATGAGAGATATGGTATTCGGGCGACGAGTTTATCCGATTGCTATTTACATCTGTTCAATTTTCAGTTTTCCTTTTAAAATCGTTTTGACTTTAAATTGTCTGCATATTTTAACCAACCACGTTTTGTAAAAGAACATCCGTGGCGCCGTCGTTCATATTACCTTTTCTACTATGTGTAGTAAGTAGGACATGTATTGCATTCCATCCAAAAATTCGATACCGAGATTTCACCGGAAATACATGTTTTGAGGCGCCCTGAATCCATATAAAGCATTTTTGGAAACATATCCATATTGTGTCTGTGTGTCTATTTGTGAACAGCATAACTCAGAAACGAAAAGTCGGATAAATACCAAATTTGGATTTGAGTTCAGTGTCTTCCAAGAATGCGACAAGAAGATTTTCAAGCACCCCCCTTTCCAGACTATCCCTTACATGGAACATTTTTCGAAATTTTTTATTTTCTAAAAAATAGCTCTAACGATTTCGATTAAAATATCATATGTTTAAGATATTTTCATGACACTGAAATGTGTATCTTGAATTTTCTCAGAACATCCTTAAAAGTTCTCTTCATTCTGAATGACTTCTGTATAACTAGTAAAGTGCAAGATATACACAAAATTTTACTACACAAAAAATGTATATCTCGTTAAAACAAATAATCTATGTAACTTTTTGTGGAGTGAAGCATTTCCGAGATAATTTGTTGGAAACTTTCCAATACCTACTCTTTTTCTAAATGGGAATTCATTATTTGTTTTACGTTCCTACTACGTGTAGTAAGTAGGAGATGTATCGCATTCCACCCAAAACTTCAATACCGAGATGTCACCGGAAATGCATGTTTTGAGTCCACCTGAATAAAAAATGCACTTAGAAAATTGTGCGTGTCTGTAAACAGCATAACTCAAAAATGAAGAGTTGGATAAATATCAAACTAAGTATTCAGGTTCAGTGCCTTTCAAAGATGCGACACGAAGGTCTTCAAGGAAATCTCCCCACCCCGGACTAATCTTTACATGGAACATTTTCCCAACATTTTGGTTTTCTTAAAAACGGCTTTAACGATTTTGATTAAAATATCTTATATTTAACATATTTTCATGACAAACAAAATGCACATCTTGAATTTTCTGAGAATGTCCCCAAACGTCTTCTTTCTGAATGGTTTTTGCATAACTTATAAGAGGTAACAAAATTTTTCTTCACAAAAGATGAAGAGCTCGTTAAAACACACAATTTATGTCCTATACATTTTTTTGTAGAATGAACCATTTCCGAGATATTCCTTGTTATTTGCTTGAATTTTCCAGTACTTATACTTCTTCTTAAATGAGAATTCGTCATTATTTTTTTTTGTCCTGGACATGCAAAGAGAATGGAATGCTCCACATAGCAACCAGCTGTTAAAATATTTGACTATCGCTTAAAGCCTACCAATTCCCCTTGCATCTACAAGAAAATTAGCAATAAGTTTAACATCTCGATATCTCGATTAACATGAAGCATATGGAGAATAAGCGTTTGTAAAAATAGTTTGTACAAGAGTAGAGAAAGTAATGCGAGTATAACACATTAGATATTTTTTTCCTGTTATAATGCACTGTGTTATAGCACACGTAAGCTTCACGTTGCAATTGGTTTAAAACTTCCGTAAACTCGTGGATAACAGAATAGGGTTTGTAATACTGTTTTAAATGTAGATGAAACGACTCCGTACCATTTGTAGCTCTGATTTCATCTGTTGGCATAGTGGCCCATAAATTAGGGGGGGGGGAATTAACATCCTCACTTCCATAGTTTTCAAGTACGTAGTCTAGAAAACAGTTTAACTGATTATGATTGGGAGCAATGCTATGCAACCCTACGAACGCATCCATGACTTTGTTTGGAGGATGAAATCTTAAACCAAACCTAAATTTCAGAAACTTTCCGACTCTTGTTTGAGGACGAAGTACATGTTCGACTATTTTTCAATACCAAACCTGACCTAAGTGAAAACAGCAGCCTTTAATGTTAACGCTCGGAAACACTTTCTGTGCCGCCAAAGGTTAATGTTTCATGGTTAAAGGTTTTAGTGCACAAGCTACGAATACCGTTCCACATGCATTCGTGCGCTGATACAGTTTTTGATAACATTAAAGAAAAAGCAACTTGGATATACCCTAAGGTAGTATATGTACATAACGTGTAAAGCTGATGAAAGTGATTAGGTGAAACGTAAACTGTACCATCCGCTAACACAGTACGCATATTACTACACAGAAATTTCAGATTTTGTTCACAAGTGAAAAATACCATATTAGTTTCCAAAACTTAGTCTCGATTTGTTAACGTATCTAAACTATTTAACTGCTCTAATGCTCTCTTTGTATTATGAACATGAGTAGGTCGTCCTCTGTAGTGTAGTGGTCAGCTAGCCTCTACTTCCTGAGATCGCGGGTTCAAACCCGGCGGAGGGCGATGGCTTTTTTCGGGCGTAAATATCCTTGGCATGGCTTCCTTCGGAAGGGAAGTATAGGCGGTGGTCCCGTGTCATAGATTTACGGCACGTAAAATAACCTCAAGCCTGATAAAAAGGCCTCTGAGCAAAATTTTCTCTTTCACGCCCAATATAGAATGGGATTTGAAATGGTAACTCTAGGCCGAGCCCGAGCTATAGAATTATTAATAATTCGGGTAATTAGCTTTTAGTGAAATTAAATTATGCTATGTACAACTATTTTTCTTTTTACTGTCTATATAGCTTAAGAAGGGTGATTTAATGATATGTTTGTACCTATGTTACGAATATTAGAGGAGTAACAAATTGTTTAATGTAAATAATTTAAGCGTTATGTTAAAATACTGTCCACGACGAGATATCTTAGATGCAGGAAAAGTGTCTCCGAAGGCAACAAGTGAGTTTTACGATGTCTCTCTGGTAGCAAAACTATTGTTCGTACAGCGAGAGTGTAGAGCCATTGTCCTTTAGCACGGTAATTCGCCGTGACCGGAGTGAGTGAGACAACAAGCTTAACGGTAAAATAGGGAAAGCCGCGATTTTATGTTAAAATGAGCAAGAGGGGGTGGAATAGGACCAATAAGATCCAAGTAAATCCATATGAAATCGCTTTGAGGGGCGCGAAAAATGCACCAATAGGAAATTAAGTAGCCTAAGAAGCCCGCGACCATAAATAGATCTGCTAAGACCAAAGATCGAGGAGTTACTTCGAAACTACAGGCAGAGAAGGATGCTGCCGGATACTTAAGAGATGTCGCGCCAAAAGTTAGTGAATTAAGACAGGCTTCGCTACACACATAAGAATCGCTACAAGTAAAGAGATTTGTAAATATATAAACTTCGCGTCATATCAGCGCCATGTTTCAACAGCAGTGGACAGTGTTTTAACGGCGACAATATCAGTGTTGTGAACTACCAGAAGTAACGAAATAAAGAAAACAGTGGTGTCGTCTTTTTGTAACTGAAGCACGTCTATTTCTCTCCGTTACCACACCCGAGATCTACGTTTCCTTTACCGAGGAAAAGTCCCTGCTCTTACATATTTCAGTAATTACTACAGCTAGCCGAGGATAGAGACGCAGAGAATCAGCTTACGTCGAACTTCCGGAGTCTACGCGGAGGCTGCAGAAAGGTAAGTCATGAGCTACGGGCATTACGAAACAGAACAACTTCTGACAGGAGGAGGTACTGCCACAGACGCTAAGAACCATAGTAGTTAAAGATCGTCCATAAATAAAACAACAACAAAAAATAGGATGAGCGGGTATCTGTTTACCACGGGCTCTGTACAAATGAACGAAAATTTGCAGTTATTCCGCATAGCATGTGTTACAAGAATCCTAGCTCTTTTGTTTTCATGATCATGGGTTACTCTTTAATACACTATTTCACTAATTTCTACACTAGCCTGAAAAGTTGCGACACAGTTCTTCTGCGTGCACCTCCACGTTCTCTTTTTACGCTACCTTCTGTATTTAAAATTGTGCTTAATAATATAATGTTTAACCTTGAAACATTAACCCTAGTTTTGAAGTTGCAGTTCATGTGGTGGCACAGATAGTGTTTATTGATTTTGTCTAAAATGGCTATAACGATTTTGATTAAAATGTCGTATATTTAAGATACTTTCATGACAAATAAAATGTGTATCCCGAATTTTCTGAGAATGTCCCTAAAAGTCCCCTTCTTTCTGAATTCCATTCTTTAAATGCTTAAGGTGACAAAAAAAGATAAATGAACTTCGATATCCCTGTCGAGACTTCGTTTCCACTACCTACGTAAAGCAGTAACTTTGACTGTGTACATAGGGATACCCAACACAACATACAGCCTTCTACCTTGTGTTGTCCCATTTGCAGTAAGTTTCGCCTGTTGCCATAGAGCCAACACACAATCTTCGATCTAGCGCCATCTACAAGCAGCAATAGTTATGTATGCAGGACGGGATAGAATAAGCACGGAGCTGCAAAGCTTACGTAGCATGTAATTAGGAATTTAATTTAGCGATATTGAAAATTTATCTTTTGCGGTAATGAAAAAGTATTTATGCGGTTATGAAAATTAATTTTTGCGGAATTTCTTTACGTTTTTTGCGCATTTACTATCCAGCCAACGTTAACCCTCCCTTAGGAAGGTTTGGAGCTTCCTAACTATTTTACACGAATATGTAAATATAAATGACTGCTAGGATAATAAACGGTGGCTCATAAACCTCAAGACGTATTGTTTATATTACGAGGAGAATCGCAAACACACCTTACAATTTGAAATGTTTTTATAAACGCTCTACGCTTCCTGGAAGAATAAACTAACATAGTCTGTCATCTTCTGGCTATAACTGGTTTAAAACAAATGACCTAACAAGGTTAAGTTTTGCATAATACCATCTTAAAACTTGTATCAACACTGAGTCTATAACACATCTTACCTATTTCATTTTACCTTAATGATTTGTGTTGTGATATTCTCCTTACACACAAGAAGATTGCGTTTCTTCAAACTGTAAGAAATAACACAGTTCCTTTAAGAATAAAATGCTTAATACTTGACGAATTCTACAGTAAATATTTTTACTCTCTCTACTACGTATAGTAAGTAGGGGAAGTATTGTATTCCACCCAAAAATTCGATACCGAGATTTCACCGGAAATACATGTTTTGAGACCCCTGAAACCAAAAAAAAACATTTTTGGAAACATGTCCGTTTGTGTGTGTCTGTGTGTCTGTCTGTGAGCAGCATAACTCAGAAACGAACAGTCGGATAAACATCAAACTTGGTATTTAGGTTCAGTATCTTCCAGAGATGCGACACGAAGGTTTTCAAGAAAATCCCCCTACTCCAGATTACCCTTTACATGGAACATTTTTCGAAATTTTAATTTTCTCAAAAATGGCTCTAACGATTTTTATTAAAATATCATATGTTTAAGATATTTTCATGAAAAATGCAATGTATATCTCGAATTTTCTGGGAATGTATTCAAAAGTATTCTTCATTGTGAACAACTTTTGCATAACTGGTAAACCATAAGAGATAGACAAATTTTACTACACAAAAAATGTAGATCGCGTTAAAATACACAATTTATGTCATATACATTTTTGTTGTTGGGTGAACCATTTTCGAGATATTGCTTGTTATTTCCTTAAATTTTCCAATACTTATACCTTTTCTGAAATTCGTTATTCATTTTTTCGTCCTGGTAATGCAAATAGAATGGAGTTTTCCACATAGCAACCAGCTCTTAAAATATTTGATTATCGCTTAAAGCCTCCCAATTTCCCTTGCATCTACAAGAAAATTAGCAATAAGATTAACATCTCGATTTCTCGATTAACATGAATAAGCGTTTGTAAAAATAGTTTGTACAAGAGTAGATAAAGTCATGTGAGTGTAACACATCAGATTTTTTATAAAACTATTTAACAAGTGAAGTTTGTATGCTGCATCGTTTAAAATCTGAAAGAGTAGCAGCCTTCAATAATTAAAAAGTCTGGATCACAATCAAGAATCTCTACATAAAAAGTAAATTGCAACATTAAGTCTTGAATTAGTGTTACTCTAGTTCAGGTAAAATATTTTAGTCAAACTATTCACACTGATATGCGGAAGAACTCATATTGCATGCAACCACGTAACCACTCAAGGACTGACAGGTGTTTCCTCACGCGATCTAGAGCCTTGACGAACCTTGCACCAAGTTCATCAAGCAATGTATGTGTGATCTGATAAAATGCTTGATGGTTTTCTTTCATTTCTATGGCATTTTCCACAAATTAAATGCGCACCTGTGGAATACCTTTCCAGGAAATTACATTTAGACCAAGATAATTGGTTAACGTGTGCGCCTTAAATCCAACAAACGAATCAAGGCAGAAAAATAATATCTTGGCCACACTCTTTGCGGTAAGATATTTGATTTCTCCGAAACTAACGAGAACGATGAACATGTCCATTTTGAAAAACGTTTAGATAAGTTACAACAACGTATCATGAAATTATATTCCATAATTAGACAACAATCAGAATTAAATATGACATACTATTGCTACTAATCTTTGAAATTCCAAAACTGTAGGCATTCTAATCAAAAGTCTGTGGGACACACAAACTGGTAAAGAAATGTTGGGTAGAAATATTCATTCAGGTTTAATACTTTAAATCTAAACAACAACAATTTGGAAACTGTTCCTGTAACACCTAACATTTAGCTGGAAGGGAAAAGCATCATGTTGTATGATGTGAAGCCAAAAGGGAACATTAAATAACACACAATCACGTAAACAGAAAGATAAAATATTTCAAGAAGGAGATAATCTACTGAGTTGTAAATTTTCCTTCTTTATACAACTATATTTAACACTCTGCTAACGATGTTGTTTATAACACAGAAAGGATATAAAGTAAACATCTTTTACTTGATTACTAAAAAAGATTGGCATTGTCAGATTCGATTCTCTTTACTTTTCCTGTTTCTTAGTTTTTGTATCGTGACCATATACATATATTGTTTGAAATTAAATTTCGCGGCAGTTATCTTATTTTACATGCATATTCTGTGAATCAACGACTATCTTCTATCCATGGTATTTCCAACTAAATATCAAGGTCTTCCTCGCAAGCATGTTGTTTTATAACTGAAATGTATTCGTATTCAAGTACAAGGGCTTTGTAAATCCGTTTTCATCTTTTAGTAATTTATGATGACGACTTAACATGGTAGTTAAGGTGATGAATCAACAATATACTCCTTACAATTTGCGCATGATCAGTTAATTCTGGCCCAAGAATATGAAGACGTAGAATACTTACAAGTAAATTGATTCAAGAATACAAAAATTCATTCATTCATTCATTATCTGTTTACCCTCCTCTTATGTAGGACTTACACCCCCCAGGACTTATAAGCGGGTGCCTGGGGTCAGAGGCCCGTCGAGGAGCAGATACTCATGGATCAGACAGAGCATCCAGGATGGGTGATCAGCCCGATGCCTGGAAGAATACAAAAAATGGGGACTAAAATAAATATGGATAAATACAAATATATTACCATTGAAGGTGTTCATCAAGATTTGGTACTGGAAGTCAAAATGGGGATAATTAAACACACATGGCAGTATAAATACCTGGGAGTTAAGATTAAATAAGATGGGAAACAACAAAAGGAACTAAGATCAAAGATAAAGAAAAGTACACTAAATCTACTTTGAATGGTATATTATGGGATAAAAGAAACTATAACTACAATTTTTAAAACAATAGTTAGAAATATTATAACTATGGCTCCAACGTGTGGACTCTTGAACCATCATTTAAAATAAAATTATTGGCAACAGAAATGGATTATTGGAGGAGATATGCTAGGATATCTAAAAGAGAAGAGAGATTAGAAATGAGATTATAAAAAGCAAATATTAATGTTGAAAATTAAATTTTAGATTTTATTCAACAGAAACAATTAGAATGGTATGGGCATGCTAAAAGAATGGAAGATGAAAAATTACCTAAAAGGATAATGGAGTGGACGCCAGCAGGAAGGAGGAGAAAAGGAAGACCGCATAACACGTGGATTCAAGGAATTAAAGGGGCAATGCTGTATTGAGAAATTGAAGAATATTTATGATCCAACAGGCAAGAAAGGAGAAAGGTGGTAAGAATATGTTAACAATTGTAGTCTTTGGTTTGGGAAAAATGTTTTATATAGTAAAACCGGAAATACTATGCAGTAATTTATGAAATGATATAGGTTTTTATAGTCCATTTCCTTCTAGACTTTGGCTTTTCAGTGGTGAAAGAATTATCGAAGTCGTCTGAGTGGTTCTTCAGATTTCCCTACATATACACGCAGGCATACACACATACAATTTTTTATTTTTACAATATTAATATAGATAGAACTAGCATGTGGTTTATTTTAATGTTTTATATTTGTAGAAGTGCGTTTAACTAAGGTTTAACTCGACATGCACAGCTGTACGTTTTCTCTATCGGACTTCGAGTTTGAACACGTTACACTTTGACACGTGTTACTGATTTTGTGCTAGATATGGACATCGTTAATTCTTATAAAAATGGTGGTATCCATCCATTAGCAACAAGAACAATAAATAGAGCAACGAATGTGAATGACAGGAGCAGAGATGCTATCAGTGAAATGCTGTTTTTAGGTCAGAGCATTGCACTGGTCTGCAGAAGCGTGCTATAAAACGAATGGAAGTTGGTCGTGTAATGTTATCACCGTCAACATCCTCGTATCTGGACTGATGTCTCTGGTTAGAGAAGTGTGAAGTTTCCTTAGTTTAGGAACTTTATGCGAGTTCTTCACTGGACAAGCAAACAACTCAGTTACTGTGACCACCAACTTCTCTTTGAGAAGAATGGGTCGTCGGGATCTCTAGAGCAGTGTTTATGGCTGGGTTACAAAACCGCGTCTTGGTTCAAGGCTGGTATCTTGTTTTGGATAATGTATACGTTTACTTCTTTAAAGAGATACGACCTTAACAACTGTTCTTATTACTTTCTCTACTACGTATAGTAAGTAGGGGAAGTATTGTATTCCACCCAAAAATTCGATACCGACATTTCACCAGAAATACATGTTTTGAGACCCCCTGAATCCAAAAAAAGCATTTTTGGAAACATGTCCGTGTGTGTGTCTGTGTGTGTCTGTGAATAGCATAACTCAGAAACGAACAGTTGGATAAACACCAAACTTGGTATTTAGGTTTAGTATCTTCCAGAGATGCGACACGAAGGTTTTCAAGAAAATCACCCCACCCCAAACTACCCCTTAGACGGAACATTTTTCGAAAACTTTAATATTCTCAAAAATGGCTATAACGATTTTAATTAAAATATCATATGTTTAAAATATTTTCATGATAAATGAAATGTATATTTTGAATTTTCTGGGAATGTCTCCAAAAGTATTCTTCATTGTGAACGACTTTTGCATAACTGGTAAACCATAAGAGATAGACAAAATTTTACTGCACAAAAAATGTAGATCGCGTTAAAATACACAATTTATGTCATATATATTTTTGTTGTTGAGTGAACCATTTTCGAGATATTGCTTGTTATTCCCTTAAATTTTCCAATACTCATACTCTTTCTCAAATTCGTTATTCATTTTTTTGTCCTGGTAATGCAAAGAAAATGGAATACTCCACATAGCAACCACCTCTTAAAATATTTGACTATCTCTTAAAACCTACCAATTCCCCTTGCATCTACAAGAAAATTAGCAATAAGATTAACATCTCGATATCTCGATTAACATGAAGTAGATGGAGAATAAGCGTTTGTAAACATATTTTGTACAAGAGTAGAAAAAGTCATGTGAGTGTAACACATCAGACTTTTTTTAAAATGTGATGTCCTGAGAGAACTGAACACTGCTATAAAATCTGATACAATCTCATTACTTTCTCTTCCCACTATAATTTATTTTTATATTTGTCCTAGAATTATTATTAAAGAAATCTCATGTGTTGCCTTCGATGAATTTCTCTACTCACTCTACTGCAAACCATTCCCCCCAAAAATATTCTTCTATATAGTTCATGCTACTAATGTTAAAAAGGTTCAATATTCATTAAACACCTCTACCGTATGTATGTGGACGTAAGGCTGTCTGTCGGGTTAGCAGGCCAAGGCCATGGAGTTTATAAGGAGAATAGAGTTAAACTAATGTGACTGTTGGTCACAATATGATGGCCATGAAATATCGTTCTCTTTGGATGGTCACGAAAGAAAAAAGAATAGCGATTTGCAGTTGAAAAATTATGATGTTACATTCACATATCTTTCTTTACCAATGCTTCAACAACCTATTCTTACAAAAGTTTATCCTTATATCTAATTTATAGATTTAGATATTAGAGAAATACAGAAGCCCTAAACGACAGTCAAATCTGGTCGGTAGTGTTCGATTTCAAATTCCGTTTTTTTAAGTAACTGCGAGAAAAAAATTCTTATATGTTTTGAATCACGTGACTTTCTTTACCCTCTATCGTTTACAGGAGGGTGTACAAGCTATTCTTGGGAATGCTCATTTTTCTATCTACTTCATTTTAATCGAGACAAACCTTTGCAGAAATAGCACATTTCATTATAGATACAAAGAAAACAGCGATAGTCAAATATTTAAGAGTTGGACGCTATATGCTGGCTTTAAAATTCCATAACCTCCCTATGCTATCGCGAGAAACAACTGAAAATCGACAGGATTTGAAAATAATGACAAATTCGAACTATATACAACGAATATCTCGGAAATGGCTTATGACACAAAGTTATTTGAAATAAACTGTATGTTTTAAATAAAACTAAATTATTTGTGTACTGTGTTTTAGTGTATCGCTTTACGTTTATTAGTTATACAAGATTATACAAAATTCTTTCCAAATGAAGAGGGCTTTTATAGACTACTCCTATAAAATTCAATATGTACATTTTATTTGTGATGTAAATATGTTTAATATATGGTATTTTAATCAAAATCGTTAAGACCATTTTTAAGAAAATTAAAATTTTCGGATAATTTTCCTTGTAAAGGGTAGCTGAGGGGCATCTCAGTTCAGTATTTATTCGACTTTTCTTTTTGAAGTTATGCTATTCACAGATACGCACACATACACGACGTTTCTCAACTTTTTTTTATTTAGGGGCCTCAAAAGATGCATTTTCAGTGAAATCTCGGTATCGAACGTTTGGGTGAAATGCAACACATTCTCCATCTACTAGGTACGTGTTAGAGAACGTGAAAAGTGAATCGTAATTTTGCTCTCGAGAACGTTTTTAAGTATTTATAAAACCCAAACCAATAGGAAGAAATGTCTCGGAAACAGTTAATTCCAAAAAATTGCTATACATTTAGTCTATCTCTTATGGTTTATAAATTATGCAAAATCATTCAGAATGAAGAGGACTTCAGAGGCTATTCACAGACAATTCAAGATGCAGAATTCATTTGTCATGAAAATATCTTAAACATAGTATTTTAATCAAAATCGTTAAGAGTCATTTTTGAGAAAATTAAAACTTTCGAAACATTTCTCATAGTTTGGGATGGGGGAATTTTCTTGAAACTTCGTATCGCATCCTTGGAAGATGCTGAACTTAAAGACCATGTTTGGTATTTAACTGACTCTTCGTTTTTGAGTCACGTTGTTTACAAACACACACTCACACTCAATCAGGTTTTTCTTTTTATATTCAGGGGCCTCAAAACATGTATTTCCAGTAAAATATGGACATCGAATGTTTGGGTGAAATACAATACTTCCTACTGCCTACCTTAGGTAGTTGGTAGAGACAGTAAAAAGCAAGTAGTGCAACGACTCTTCGTGAGATTCGATCCACAACCGGGAAGTTCCACCAGATTCCATTAAGTGGTGTAATTGGAACAAATTGGGTAATGGGGACAAACTTTGTTGACCTATCTTTTCGAAGTGTATTTATTGGTCGCGTTTGTAGGTCATCCCGCTCAACCTCTCAATCGTTACGCTGCCGCATAGAAGACACGCTCTACGTTAAACTTGGGTGTCAAACCCCGGCTAGCACAGTATCTTTTTATTAGGTGAATCAAGGTCTGCTAGTTCTATCCTCAGGCAAGTCCTTGTTATGCGTATCTAAGCTTCTGTACCTCGGGGTCCGTCAGAGGGCCCCAAATCTCAACTGGCTTAATTAAATGACCTAGCTAATAGGTTTTGATAGAGTTGGTGTAGTTATTTCCCGCTACCCTCTAGTTCCCTCAATAGCAATTCTACATCCCTGTGCTAAGTACGACTACCCTCCGAGACTACTACACCCCTGTTAGTGACCTCAGAGTTTACCACAGTTTTTGCTACAACACTACCACAGTATTTCAAAATTCAAACCAATAAAATAGATTATTTCGGAAATGATTAAATCACCAGAAAAAAGAAGTAAGTATTTGATACAAATTGTTGATTTAAGCAGATTAAATTCTTTGTATAGAAAGATTTGCCTATTACTTATATTTGCCAGTTATGCAAAAATCATTCAGAACGAAGAGAACTTAACAGGCTATCCGTAGAAAATTCAAGATACCTAAATTTTATTTGTCGTGCATACATCTTAAACATGTGATATTTTAATCAAAATCATTGGAGCCATTTTTGGGAATTAAAAAGAAGTTTTCGTCCAACCTTGAGGTGTGGAATTTTCTTGAAAATCTTGGTATTGCATCTTTGGAGTACCTTAACTGTACTGAATTTAAATGCAAAGTTACCATATTTGCAAGACTTTTCGCTTTTGAGCTAAGTTTTTAACATACACACACACATATATATGTATATATTGTACCTGTATCGTTAATTTGCAATAATAGTTTATATTTAGCTACTTGCGTATTATACTGCCCACTCTCTTCCCCCGCCTTTGCTAATACCAGTACGTAGGCTTCCTTACTCATGTACACATTTAACTTATAAGATTATACAGTGCTCATAAGTAATTTAACGCTAACTTAATCTTACATAAACGCCACATGTATTATTATCATTCCTTTTAGTAAAACAAATGACTCGATATCCATTTTCTTTTCATTTAAAAGTAACAATTTGAGGAATATCAGAGTTTTCTTCAGCAATAATGTGCAGGGTTGCGGACCGTGATAAAATGTTTTCAAAAAGAGCTTTTGTAATAATTTCACTAAACTATTGTGTTAGCTATTACAATTTGGTTAAAAGACGAATGCTTACTTTCATTGTATCACAGCATTCAGCTTTGATAGATGATGATGAGATGCGGTTTAAAAGCGCTAAATATCTAAGTTCATCAGCGCCCTAGCTTTGACAGAGGAACAATTTTTGGCCATAACGTGGAATTTTCTCTCTTCTTGCTCTCATATATTCAATTGAATTTATTTGAATGCATGTGCATTATATGCTTTAGGGATTTAACACACTATTTTTAATTTATTACTTACACTGACGTGCAAAAAATGGTTCATTCCTCAACATCGCAACATGGTTCTCTCTCCGTGAGAACCCGGCGGAGGACGATGGATTTTTTCGGGCGTAAAAATCCTTAGCATGGCTTCCTTGGGAAGGGAAGTAAAGCCAGTGGTCCCGAGTCGTAGATTTACGACACGTAAAAGACCCTCAAGCCTGATAAAGAGGCCTCTGCGCAAAATTGCCGACCTTTCACACCCAATATAGAATGGAACGCTAAGGACCACAGCAGTTAAAGAGCGTCCATAAATAAAACTGAATTTAATTTAATTTCTCCGAGAGATTTTCACATTCAGGTAACCAAATATGGACGCCACCCGCCGGTATAAGTACTTTGTATGTCTGGCCTGGAAAAACAATTAAGGGACATACGAGGCACACTATTTATATTTTGAGCCTAATAATTAAAACAAGGTAGTTTCTAACTGAAAACGCTTTATTGTTTTCAAAATATTCTCCTTTATGATCAATACACTTTTGCGTCCGTTTGAACCGTTTGTCAAAGCATTTATTCCAGTCTTCTTGAGACACCTACAAAACATAGTTCAACGGCTTCTTCTGCCAACGAAAATCGTTGTCCACACAATTTATTCTTGTAGTTCGGGAACAAAAAGAAGTTATTGGGTACCAAATCAGGACTGTATGGCGAATGACCCATCAATTCGATTTTTTGAATCTTCAAATACTCTGTTGTTAGACGAGATGTGTGTGCACTCGCATTGTCTTGATGAAGAACGATCCTACGGTTCTTGTTGGTTTTCCTTACTTCACCGAAGACTTCCGGCAAATAAATGGTTGTGTACATTGGGCATTGACAGTTTTACGTTCCTATAAACGCACTGTTGTCACATGGCCAGTTTTGCTGAAAAAGCAGGCGACCATTTGCTTCGAAGTGCTTCGAGGTCAACAACTTTTGTTGGATTTACTTCATCTTGAAACACCCATACAGTCGACTGCTGTTTACGTTCCTGCTCATAGGCATAGATCCATGATTCGTCACCTGTTACAATCTTATATACGTCTTTTAAGGCCCCGCCATTATATTTCTTGAGCATTTTTGTACACTAATCGACACGAGCATCTTTTTGAGATTGCTCAAATTATGTGGGATCCAACGAGAACAAACCATTTTCACGGCTAAATAATCAGGCAATATTTGATATATGCTGGTGGAACTAATGCCTAGGGTTGCCTTAATCTCACAATATGTCGCATAACGAGCTTCATTATTAGTTTTTGCACAGCATCAACATTTTCTGGGACGCTAATAACCTTAGCTGTTGAGCGCCCTTAAGCCCCATCTCATCATCATCATCAGCATCAATGTTTTCTGCCATAACAGCTGATTTTGGACGATCTTCACAAACTTCATCATTGAGCGAACGGTGGCCATGATTAAACTCATACCAGCGTTTCACAGTGGCAAAGGATGGAACCTCGTCACCAAATGTGGAAATTAGTTGATCGATGCACTTTTGTCTTGATAATTCACGTCGAATGTCGTAATAAGTCATTGCACGAACATTTTCAAGAGTTAATTCCATATTTTTGTTGACACACAATTTTCAAGTTAGTGTAAACAAAACAAATGACGCTCTATTAACAAAATGTTTGAAGTAGATTATGGTCAAAAATGTCCAAATTTCCATTGGAAACGTCCGATGGCACCTACAACATTCAGGGTTGCCAAGGCTCAAAATATAAATAGTACCCCTCGTATAAACGAGCCAGTGAATGACGTTATAATGGATGTGAAACGAAGGGATGGATCGGATAATGCCTCTGTGGAAGTGTTTCAGTACAATTTCTACACAAAGAAAAGCTTAACTAATACAACATAATTCGGCATTCTAGAGGAAGAGATGAAGAATTATTTGCATGTAAACTGGACAGATATATATGAGAGATGGCATCAGTGATATTATTTCTCTGCATTTGTGATACTATATTTTATTTTTGCGCAAAAATTCACTGATTAACGGTACTTCGCCAGTGAGAACATAAGCCAACTAGCTTGAAATTTTACCTTCAACAAATCAACCATATTCTGGGAGAGAAAAGTGTCCTGATAATCCAGTGACAAGAATTATTTTCAAAGAACGAGGTGTTCACTTTGGCAGCGGTTGGAGCTAGATTTGTCAGTACCAACATAAGCAGCTGGTTGCACTTATGGGCCAAATTTTATGTAAGTCAGTGTACCTAAAATAAGTAGAGTGTACTTGCAATACGCATTGGATTCCTCCCAAAAGTTCGACATCAAGATTTCACCGGAAATACATGTTTTGAGGCCCCTGAACGCGAGTATTTTTGAAAACGTTCCGTGTATGTATGTGAAAAAAAATGTGACAGAAGATTTTCAATAAAATCCACTATCCCAAACTACTCGTAACCTGAAAATGTTTTAATTTTTCGCATTGTTTTTAAAAAATTGCTAACGATTTTAATTAAAATGCTATACATTTAAGATATTTACATGACCAATAAAATGTATATATGGAATATTCTGAGAATAGCCTTTGAAATCCTCTTCATTTGGAAAGAATTTTGTATAATTTTTTTAAGGAATAAACTATAAGAAAAATACTAAAACGTACTACATCACTTGGTAGATCTCTTTAAAATATAAAATATTTGTGAAATAACTTTTTCTATACTATCAGCCATTTCCGAAATAACACTTAATACCCATTTCTTTGAATTCTTCAACACTTGTCATTTTCTTAATGTTGCCGCTGTTCAATACTTCTCGCGATGTCATGGGGAGAGTATGGAATTCAAGGTCAGCATATACCGACTAGCTTTTAAATACTTGGCTATTAACTAGACTTCCTCTATGCCTCTTTTACCTACAACGAAAACTATAACAAACTATTTCTGCATTAACATGAAGTAGGTGGAAAACTATAGTCAATAGAAGTTTCATTAAAAAAATCTGATGTGTTACATGTATTCACATGGCTTTCTCTATCCTCTATCGCTTATTAGTGGGTATAAAAGTTAGTCTTACGGAAGTTTATTTTCCTATCTACTTCATTTTAATCGAAATAAACCTTCTCGGAAATAGCTGCATACATTTCGTTATAGATGCAAAGGGAATAGGATAGTCAAGTGTTTTAGAACTGGACGCTACATGCTGGCCTTAACATTCCATACTGTTTCCATGACATCGTGAGAAACAATTGAAAATTGACAACACTTTAAAAGAATGGCTAAGTACTGAACAATTGGGACCATTAGTAACGACAGCTCAGAAATGGCTTAGGTCACAAAAAATTTACTTAAATTGAATTGTGTATTTTAAAGATATCTACATTTTCTGTGCAGTAGGTTTCCGTCTATGGTTAATGTTTACCAGTTACACAGGATTCGACAAAATTCCTTCCGAATCAGAGAACTTCACAGGCTATTTCCAGAAATTTTGAGATTTACATTTTGTCATGCAAATACCTTTAATATGTGGTATTTTAATCAAAATTGTTTTACCAATTTTTAGAAAATATAAAATTTAGAAAACTCTCGCATATAAAGGGAGTTTAGGGTGGGTATTTTCTTAAAAATCATCATTATGTGCATAATCGACCTTGCGAGAGAACGATTCGGCGTTTTGATCGATAAATTTAAAAGAAGTGGTTCTGTCAGTGATCAAAGAACGCCTGTACGTAATCGAAGTAAACGCTCCAACGAAAACATAGGCGCCGTTCGTGAGAGTGTACGCGAGAACGGAAACAAATCAATTGCTCGTCGAGTGCAAGAATTGGGGCTTTCGCCGACCACAACATGGGTAATTCTGCACATGGACTTGAAATTTCACGCTTACAAAATGCTGTTAACTCAAGAACTAAAGCCCAACGACCACAGGTTGCGCCGTGTATTCGCTGACTGGGCTATGGAGGAATTGGAAACTGATCCGGATTTTTGTCGAAAAATCATCTTCAGCGACGAAGCCAACTTTTGGATGAATGGTTGTGTTAACAAAACAAATTTCCGTTATTGGAGCAATCATAATCCAATGGAGATTCAAGAACGACCACTTCATCCCCAAAAGGTTACTGTGTGGTGTGGATTTTGGTATGGTGGAATCCTTGGTCCATATTTTTTCCAAGATGAAGATGGAGAAGCTCTAACTGTCAATGGAGAAATATACCGGGCTCTTTAAGAGACTATTTTTGGCCTCAATTGGATCTCAGAAACATCCAAAAAGATGGTGCCACATATATACTGCTCTCGAAACAATCGATCTTTTGAAGGAGAAGTTCAGAGGTTTCATTATTTTCCGTGGTGGTGATGTTAACTGGCCCCCGAGGTCATGTGGTTTAATACCGTTGGATTACTTCTTGTAGGGTTATGTTAAATCTTGAGTTTATGTCAACAAGCCAAAAACAGTAAATGATCTTATAAATAATATCACGCGTGTTATTCGTGAAGTTGGACCTAATTTACGTTCTTCTGTCATTGAAAATTGGGCCAATCCTATACGCGGAACCCAACGAAGTCGCGGCGGTCACTTAACTGATGCTCTCTTCCACACGTAATGACATTAATTGTGTTCCAAAATCAAAAAGGAAATAAACCTCTATCATTTATAGAACGTGTTTTAGTTAAGTTCAAAGATAGGGCACTCTTGTTGAATGACCTATACAAAGTGTAGTGTTTATGCGACTTTTCATTTTGTAGTTATGCTGTTCACATACACACACACACACACACACACACACACGTGCGCGCGGATCAAAACATATATTTGCGCTAAGATCTCGATATCGAATTTTTGGGTGGTATGTACATGGTAGAGAAAGTAAAAAACGTGGTGGGTAGAGAAGGTAATGTGAATGTAACACCGTTTCAGAGTTACATTATTTAACTTTGCAGTAGGTACTTGCTGCTTGGACACTATTTCCTTTTCAGACTACTACTTTTGTAATGAAAACTGAATTATTTCATAAGTTCTATATATTCCACTAGTTCTATAAATATGGAAGGCACTTCGAATAATAAGGAATATTACGTAAAGGACAAAAAATAGAATTGGAAAAGCAAAGGGGAAGAAGAAACCATTGGTATTTTCCTAATTTATGTAGAGAGGGTATATACCTATGTTGCTGAGGAAAGGAATATTAAAAACGTTATAAATGTCAACTCCTTCATAAACAGTTTTTCTTATGTAGCACAAAGAATAGAGAACGGTGCCGGAAGGAAATCTGATAAACGCGTTGCATCTCTGGCTTAGTATACAAGGACGTAGTAAAATCAGAGCTAGGATTAAAAGAAAGAAAACAGCTCTAACAAAGGAGAACCAAAGGAATCTTTCAAGTAGATTTGCACACGCTTCCAAAACAAACTTCGGATTTTCGAATTCACATATTCAACTAGTCATATATGTACGTAAAGTTATTTTAACTCTTTGTAACAACAACTGCTGGAACATTATACTTTTTCTTACTCTTTCTGATATGCAAATACTAACAGAAATATCTAAGGGGTACACTGATTCAATTGCTCCTTTTCTTTTTTGTTTGGCTTTTGGGATATTGAAAACCTGAACTTCATTACTGAACTTTCACAAATGGCAAGGTAGTTTCGAAAACGAAACTAATGGCACAGACGCTCGTAAAACTAAAGAGCGAAAGTTCAACTAGGTGCTTTAAGGGTGATGGATAGTGAAGCATACATTCCGAAGCATCAGTTAAAATGATAGGAGCAAATAGAGCAGAAATTAAACAGTCACGAGAATGAAAACAAAGTTGATGAAAACATGTTTAAGAAAATCAATAAATTGAGGAATAAAAAAGGTACAAATAGTGGTAGAGCTAAAATGAGAGGTTAACTTTGTGAAGCACACCATAGTGCAGTGAACATTTTAACTTCCCCCAAACGATATCATTTTCCAAAGTTGCTATTCATACGTCAGCATGAAGCCAAGTAGCTTAGTAAACGCGGTTAAAATAAATAATTGCTCTTCATTTCAGATAATACATCTACGAAAAAACTGATGTATTACACTCACATGAATTTCACTACCCTCTATCGATTATTGGTGGCTATACAAAGTATTATTACGAAGGCTTATATTTCTATTAACTTCATTTAAATCTTGATAAATCTTTGCAGAAACACCTACATTATAACACATTTCGTTATAGATACAAAGGGAATAGCGATAGTCAAATGTTTAAGAACTGGACGATATATGCTAGCCTTAAAACATCATATCTCGAGAAACAGTTGAAAATCGACAGGACTTCAAAAAATTACTAAGTATTGAACAATCTAAACCATTATAAACGGATACTTCGGAAATGGCTGATGCTACAAAAGGGTAATTTGAAATCAATTGTGTGTTTTAAAAATATCTATATTTCTTGTGTGGCATGTTTACATCCGTCGCTTAACGTTTATCACTTATACAAGATTATACAAACTCCTTATGAATGAAGTGTTGTTCATAGGCTATTCTCGGAGAATTCAAGATATATATTTCATTTGTCATGTAAATATCTTTAACATAATCGTTAGAGCAATTTTTTAGAAAATAAAGTTTGAAAAATATATCATGTTTGAGGTGGGGATTTTCTTGAAAACCTTTGTGTCGCATCTTTGGAAGGTACTGAAACTAAATACCAACTTTGGCATTTACGACTTTTCGGTTTTGAATTATGCTGTTCACAGATAGACACAGACACAGACACAGACACACACACACACACACACATTTCAAAAATGATTTTGTTGGCATTCAGGGGCCTCAAAACATGTATTTCCGGTGTAATTCAGGTATGAAATGCAATATTTTCTCTACCTAGTAGGTATGTTGTAGAGAAAGTAATACGATTATATTTGTTATGACAGTGTCTCAAATGTGTGCCACTTTAAACCAAATAGTCTGTTTTAAAATAGAATTGCATTAATGTTTTATATTTATTCCTTAAAATGTGTCTTACATATGTATGGCACCTGGTACATTTCCGACATTATTTTGGGTTATGATACTCTCTCTGTCCTTCTCTCTCTTTTTCCCTCACGTGCTAGCCGGCCACGAATGAATGCATGTGATGGGAAGAGGAAATTATACGGTTATGAAACAAGAGGGCGGGGCATCGGAAGGATAGCCAAGTAAACAAAACATCCGCAGTTCCAAGTTGCCAGCGAGGCTGAAGCCAGCAAATGTAGTAGTATGTACTGTTTTCATTGTGCGGGTGTATACACTTACCTATCGGCCTGCCCTCACTCCCCTCTGATCCCCAGCCCTGATTTTCAACAAGCGCATTCATATCGTGGCCTACTAATACACACACAATATCGACGTTTACATATAGAGATGCTTTAGACGGTTTAAGGAACTCCAAAACGTGTATTCCTGATATACCTCAATACCAAAATTTGTCGATGGGATACAATGCTTCCTCTTCCTACCATAATATATAGCAAAGGAGATAAATATAATAATTTTTTTTTACAAATTCTGTGCAAGTAGCATAAATAGTTCAAAGCAGAGAAGATTCAACCAAGTCGTAGATTTCATATCTTTTACATTTAAAATAGTTTTAGACTGAAGCACCCATAATAAAATAGAGCAGCATTATAAATCTACCAATCATTTACTAATGCTGTATGTTTACATCACGACAAGGAATGATGTGTGTTTAGACAGTACATCTCCAGAGGTTGTGAAAATGCGTGGGGAGTTATAAATTTGATGCATTAAAAGTATTTAAATGCATCTACAAAATAACTGCCGACTATGTCCTTGTACATTTTCTAAGCGGTGCGAATTGGATGCAGTCAGTGGAGTGTTTTCAATGTATCGTTCTAGCACTAGCTGTTACGTCATAACTGGGGTTTTATTTTTCATCCTAGAGAGTGGGATGTACTGTTTCCAATTTAAACACTTACAAGAAATTCCACTTTTAGGCAGTATAGTTTAATTATGTTGATGTTGGTGTAATTAAACCTACCTAATTAATGAATTTCGCGTTGAAAGAAATTCAGTACAATTAACTCAACAGAATTAAGGATATAATAAGCACTGAAATAGATTGGTGTAGTTTTCTTTACGAATGTTTGCATCACGCTTTGGGAGCCAATTTGAAGTAGGTTGTTGCTTCACGTGTGAAAAACCGATTTGAAGTAGGATGTATTATATTTCGTCTTTTCGGGAGCTGAACTTGAAATAGTTGCAACCGCACGTATGGTAAAAAGTTTTCGGTAGTCTTCGCCCCCCAAAAAATGTTTAAAAATATTAACTTTGTAATTTGACCGTTTCTTTACATATTATATATTTATGTTTGCCTAGGCTGCGTCAGTATTATTTTAGAGACATGAATTTCTTAACAGGGCGTGATGCGGCTAAATAATGTACGCTTACACAGATTATAATTTTTAATTCACTCTTTTTTATTAATTCTTGACACTATTTAAATAACACTTCACTGATATACAGAGCTGTGAGATTCTTTTGTTAATTACTTACACCTTTTAACACGTAAACTATTTTTGTCTCATACAAAATACATATTAAATTTCTCGAGGACACATCTCGCGTCAGGAACACTGTCTTCAACCAACGCGTCCAGTTATGAGCACTGTCTACAAGCAACTGGCTTGAATTCCACCGCCTAAATTTGTAAATTTCTGTATTTTAAGTCTCTGATTAGCTATTCCTAATCCAATAGAACTTAAGCTTTTTTCTGGTTGTTGATTGGCTATTTTATAAACTGTCTCAAAATTTACATTACTGTTGCTCCAAGAATGACTAGTAGTATTATTACTTTCTAATTCATTATTGCCTCAAGGTTACCTCATTGTTAGCAACCTTTAACCTATTATTCTCACAGCCCCTACATTATTAAATTACGTAATACATTCACATATCATTATCACATGTATACAACATTTTAAAGATATACAATGACTGTAAAATACACTTTTTATATATTGTTACATATACATGTTGCTTTAAGGCGGGCTGTTATTGAATATATTATATAATTTGACTGAAATCATTTGTGTTAAAAACACTGCCTCAGCACTTACGTTTAAAATTATTTTAATAGCATTTATCACGAGCTGATAAAATAAACGCAAAAATAATGCAATGTTTACAAACATAAATACTCGGGCAGTACTTAGAGCTCCTCGATTACAAGCCACAGCCTATTTCTCTAGTTTTATAACTTGCCTACTTTATTGATAGCTAAACTTACGGTAAATTTACACATAATGCCATATTTCAGGAGTACTTTCTTAATCTTGAAAATAGAGTACATAGTTATGTTGTTCTACATATACAATCAGAAATAAAACTATTCAGTTTAGTTTTATATCTAGTGGCCTCATAAGAGGTTCCGATTTTTTGGTAAATTCATGTTAAAGTCCAGAGTAAGTTTGTTTACAGAATATTGAAACTTGGGCAATTAAATTAGTCTTCTTCACTATAGTAAATATATAAGCAGGTTCTAATATTATCCAACAAGTAACATAATAGTTATACTAGTTTTCATAAACAAGTTCTGTTGTAAAGAGCATATTATCACAGCAACGAGTTAATATAAACAGCGGAAATAATAGAATGAGAGCATATCTAATCTCAACACTAAGAAAAACCAACAGACTTCTAACTTCAGAGAAGATAAACGCTTAGAATATATTAAACAAAAGGTATCTCGGTTGTATTTGAGGATGGTGAAATAATACTAATTATTATAAAAGCAACAGTTACTGAAATAATACAAAACTTCTAAGAATCGATTGTATCTCGATCATCTTCCGGAAATACTTATAAAACAAAAGCTACAGAAATAACAGCCCAATATGGTAACTTGGTGTACTAAACAGGTGCGGTTAGACTACAGAAATTCAACTTTCTTTTAGCATTTTTTGCTGAATAGTACTGTAATGTAAAAGTAGTAAAATAGTCAAAGGTAAAATAGATTTAGAAGGAATTCTCCACAATTTCGAATCTGTGATGTCTTTCTTTTTGTAAGGTTAAGTTGACTGAGGCGATGTAATTTTTCAAAACTGAAAGACCTTTAACCCAAAGCGATGATTAGAGCCATTTTCAAGCATTGAGGTTTTGAGTGGTCGGTTTTGTGCTCTGCTCGTTGGGCCATTAGCGCTCGAAAATACGCGGAAATATCACTTTGTAGTGCTTCAATTCTGATAATTATCCCACCTCAACCACCTTAACTGGCAACTCTAACAAAATTACCAGTTTCCAGTGAATGCAGGTTCCCTGTCGGTATCTAATGTGGCTGAAGTGAGGGGCTAAGGCCCTCGAGTTCTCCGGACCCTGCAAACAGAGACTTATTCACTCCATTTGGTATCTAAACAGTCTTGAAGCACTGCACTACATATTGCTAAGTTATAAGAAGATACTTGCATTTGTACTACCCACAGCAGAATGGGTGATACATTCTGTAAATTAAGAGGTACCTAAAACGAGCGTCAAAAGCGAAAGCTCACTGATGAATGACCTACAATAATTAACGGTAGGCGATAAGCTATCCCGTCATCTTGGGTCATGAAACAGTCGAATGGTGATTGCCGATATGTCGCATATATGGAATTACATAATTAAAGAGGCTATTTGCAAAGCAACGGTAGTAAAATGTCACACTGTTTGACTCGGATACACAATCATTTAATAATCTTCCTAGGTACTCGTATTCATTTCTTTTATTGATTACTCTATGAAATGTTATCCCTTTTACTTTCTCAAATTAAATTGACCATTAAATGACCATCACAATTGCAGTACGTATTTTGTTGTAGGGGTTGTATTATATTTCAACTGTTGGGGAGCCGAACTTGTAGTAGTTGCAACCGCACGTATAGTAAACATTTTCCGGTAGTCTTCGCCGCAAATGTACTTTCAGGTGGCCTTTGCCCCAAGTTTAAAAAAATATTAACTTTGTACTTAAACTGTCTCTTTAAATATTTAATATTTATGTTTGCCTCGGCTGCGTCAGTATTACTTTAGAGACATGAATATCTTGGCAGGGCGTGATGAGACAAGAATGTAGGCTTGCGCTGATTTTAAGTATTAATTCACTCCTTTCTATTAATCCTTGACACAAATTAAATAGCACTTAGCTGATATAGAGAGCTGTGAGATTCTTTTTATTAACACTTGCACTTTTTAACACGTATACTATTTTCGTCTCACACGAATACGTATTTAATTTCTCGAGGACACATCTCGCGTCTGGTTATGAGCACTGTTTGGAGGCAACTGAATTGATTTCAACGGTCTAAACTTTTAAATTTCTGTATTTCAAGTCTCTGACTGTCTATTTTTAGTCCAATAGAATACCTGCATTTAACTAAAGCTTTTTCTGGTTGTTGATTGGCTATTTTTATAAACTGTCACTAAAATCACATTCTTGTTACTCCAAGAATCACAAGTAGTACTGTTAAGCTTTCTTACTCATTATTGACTCAAGGTTACCTCATTGTTACCTCTTTGTTAGCAACTTTTGACCTATTTCTCACAGCTCCTACATTCACATATATTCACAATATCCTCCAAATAAAACACGACTAAGGCATTCACTTTCCCTCCATAATATCAAGTAGCTTTTATGCAAGACATTTCTTTCTACAACGCTTAGTTTAGGAGATATTGTACAGTTTAAACTTAAATGGTCCACACTGTATAATCTGTAAATTTATGAAAACAGTTAAGATATGCCGATAACTGGAAAATACAAAGCTATAAGCATTAACACGTCAGCACTTAATAAAGTTTGTTATAAATAGTTCTGCATTCAAAACTAAAAATGATACCATAATCTATTGGTGAAAAGGCAATACCTTTAGAAGTTTTTATAAAATAAGTATCTAGTATCGGTGCACGAGGAATAGTGGTATCGTCCCATTCCTTCTTGTTATCTTTAATAATTTTATCGTTTATAAGCAAAGTTATATTTAGAACACAATATTTGTAGGTTATACTAAAAATGTAAAGCAACACTATCTTTCTAGGGATTCAAATCCTGAATCATTTACAAAGGAAATAACTGATGTAGTGTATTCAGTTACATGCTGAAAATACCTGCAAGCTATGGTCACATATTTAGAACTAAAATGACAGCTCATAATTTAACGACGTCAAGTTCAGGATAGCTTCTATGTTTGCAAAGAAATCTTCGCAATTGTTCTAAATGCAATGAGTTCTTATTCAAATTATTCCAAACACAAAGATAAAATAACACTAGTTTATCATCATCATCATCAGCAACACTTCACAGTTTAGCAGATGTCTGCCGTTCCGGCATCACACTTCCCTCCATCGCTTCAACGGTCTTCCTAGGTTTCTATAACCTTGTAGTTTGTACATATATGTTGAAATGGAATGCGGGTATTATTCATTCTTTGTACAAGATTTTTCCATTTCTCTCTGCTTGTATATTGTTTGTCATTTAGGTAAAATATACTTAATTCTTCTATTATGTCCTCACTTCTAATTCGGTCTAATCTTGTACACCGTTTTACTGTTCGGAGATACTTCATTTCTGCAACTTGAATGTTATTACAATCCCTCTTTTTATAGCCCATGCCTCCGAACCATACAGTAGAACAGAAACTGCCATTGTCTTGTAAAATTTTAACTTTTTTCTCTTCAAGTGTTTGCTATTATTCCACAAATGTATTGGAACTTACTCACTTTATTGTTTATTTCTTCGTTATGTGTTTTATATGTTATATTGGAGCCCAAATAGTTAAAACTTCCAACTTGTTCTAACACTTAATTATTTAAAACTACCTTAGATCGTATTATTTGCGTTCCTCTTAATGCCATCATCTTTGATTCTCGACCGCACATTTTTAGACTGTATGTTGAGTCAATTTCTATAATTGATAGATAGTAATTTGCAGCCTATTTTCACTGTCTTTAATTAACACCATGTCATCCGCAAAGAGTAGCATATTTAGTGCGTCTTTTTTATTTAATTTTATACCAAATGGCATTTCTTCTTTTAATTTTCGGAGAATGTCATCTATGCATATATTTAATAACAGCGGATGCAAATAACAGGTGCAAATTTTGAATATGATCTAAAAAAATTATTGCTTTATCAAATTTAAGACAGTTGGGATTAAACCATTATTATCATTTCTTGTGATAGTCGTCCATTTCCTAAAACAATATTTATTTTTGTTTCTTAATATATATTTTTAAGTACATCTATTAAGTGTTTTGGGTATTTCTTTTATTTAATATTTGCCAGAATCTGGTACTGATGACCTTATGAAATGCTTTTTCTAGATCTAGATGATTTTTAAGGTTATATTCCTTTCTCTTTTCAATGATTTGCTTAATTGCAAATATATTATCTATACACGATCTGCCCTTTCTAAATCCTCTTTGATCTTCTAATAATAGTGCTTCTGTGATTGATTACATTTAAACATTGGTTAATAATTTTTGTGTACAGCTTATATTCTTGCTCAGGAGACTTATACCTCTATAATTGTTAAATACGTTTCGTTTTCCTGTTTTGAATAAAACAATAACGCGTGCATCATACCAAGTTTTAGGAATTATATTCATTTGCCAACATTTATTAATGACTCTAAGTAACCTTTCATGTACTTTCATTCCTCCGTGGAAAAAACACAGAATTGATAAAATATGGAGGAATAACGTTAGTTATAATACTTATATTTGGAACACAACGCTTGTACGTTATTCTCAAAAAACACAAAATACCACTACTTTTCTAGCGATTTAAACCCTGAATCATATACAAAACAAATAACAGATGTAGTTATTCAACTACATGCTGAAAATACCTGTCAGTTGCGGCCACACATTTAGAATTAAAATGCCAGCTCATAAGTTAGCGAAGTCAATTTCAGGATAGCTTCTATGATTGCAAAGAAACTTTGCAACTACAAATTTCGAAATTACTTTGACTTTCTATATTAGAAAAAAAACATGTGCCAGCTTTTAGCTTTAGCTTTTTCGTGTTTCTAAAATCAGCTTTTAGGTTTTCTCTGGCATTAAAACTGGACATGTGATGGATATTTTATAATTACCACTGTCAACGCTTTGCTGCAGAACAGCCCGAAGCTGGTGCATGCTCTTGTCTAGTTGATTTCAGGGGCCCAGTTGCGAGGATGGGCATATCCATAATAAGCCAGGAGCTCAGGGCAGAAATGCTGCCACTCTCGCGTTGAGAAAGAGGATTACTCATGATCCAACGATGTATAGACCTAGTTAATTATAATTTCAACAGGATATCCCCTGTTTCTATCCAAAGAATGCACTATTTACTTTCCTCACTAAATTAGGGGAACGGTAAGCCAACAGAATCTCTACTCCTTTGAGGTCTTCATTTACATCATCCCAGAATCACTGCCATTATGCTTCAATAGGCTATCCCAAAGCAAGGGAAGGGGTAAAGCTGCTGGTTTAGTTCTCTATAATACTTGATTAAATATTGTAGACAATTTTGTTCATATTAATACTACAGAAGAACAAAACAGAAACGATAAGCAGAGAGTAGACAAACAGATTTTCAATTCAGGCAGCTTCTATGTAAGCCAATGAATAAGCCTCATATTTCATAGGTTAAAATTTCATGTTACGGTTGCTCATTATTTAAGTATTCTATGGCTTAAGCGACGTCTCAAGGATTAGCGACTTAAAATCCTGGTTTCGAAGCGCTTAAATCCTCCTCTTCAGTATTCTTCGCCTGATTTATAAATATGTGGTTTTAGCTATAGCATACTTGAATAATAGCGAAAGTGATTTAAAATAACTTATGACTCTAAAATGTGCTAAAGTATTCTATGACCCTTTTCACTCTTTGAGTATTACAATAATAATTTTTGGGAATCATTTTCATAATAGAAGTTCCTCTTTTTACTTTCTCTACTACGTGCAGTAAGTAGGGGAAGTATTGTATTCCACCCAAAAATTCGATACCGAGATTTCACCGGAAATACATGTTTTGAGACCTGAATCCAAAAAAAGCATTTTTGGAAACATGTCCGTGTGTGTGTGTGTCTGTCTGCGTGTCTGTGTATCTGTGTGTGTGTGTGTGTGTGTGTGTGTGTGTGTGTGTGTGTCTGTCTGTGAACAGCATAACTCGGAAACGAACAGTCGGATAAACACCAAGCTTGGCATTTAGGTTCAGTATCTTCCAGAGATGGGACACGAAGGTTTTCAAGAAAATCCCCCCACCCCAGATTACCCTTTACATGGAAAATTTTTCGAAAAGTTTAATTTTCTCAAAAATGGCTCTAACGATTTTGATTAAAATATCATATGTTTAAGATATTTTCATGACAAATAAAATGTATATCTTGAATTTTCTGGGAATGTCTCCAAAAGTATTCTTCATTGTGAGTGGCTTTTGCATAACTGGTATACCATAAAAGATAGACAAAATTTTGCTACACAAAAAATGTAGATCGCGTTAAAATACACAATTTATGTCATATACATTTTTTTTTGTTGAGTGAACCATTTTCGAGATATTGCTTGTTATTCCCATAAATTTTTCAATATTTTCTAAAATGGGAATTCGTTATTCATTTTTTTGTCTTGGATATGCAAAGAGTTATAATCTGTGGCAAAGGGAATGGTACTCACCTAGCAACCAGCTATTAAGAGATATGTATGTGCTTAAAGGCTACTGTTTTTCTATATTGCCCTTGTAAATATATTTTCCCCTTACATCTACAAGAAAATTAGCAATAAGATAAAGTCTGCAAATGTTTATCTCGATTAACATGAAGTAGATGGAGAATAAGCGTTTGTAAAAATAGTTTGTACAAGAGTAGAGAAAGTCATGTGAGTGTAAGACATCAGATTTTTTCAGTAATAATAATCTGTGTAAAACTGCCTCCTACTAGACCGAAAATGTGGAACACAAGTTATTTTTCAACCTACTTTCTGCCTTTTGACTTGCAGCTGGTACATGGAGATGTTTTGGTAAGTTCAGCAGTGGGATTAATTTCTTTGTTGTTACATTTTTCCAAACAACTGAAACCTAATGCATTACAAAAGCAACTCAAAATTTACATTATTATAAATATAATAATGTTTAAGAAACAGAAAAGTTCTTGTGTTGAGTAAACATTGGGGTTTGGATTTTACAAATTACTGGAAATGTGTCTGCCATTCTCTTGCTCACCATATACCGCCCTTTCTGTACAGAATTTTGCAGATAATACCTTGTAATACCGGATTTTTTTTGGAAGACAACATGCTTTAGTTCCGGTGGGATTGTTGGATGTGTTATGAACCCCACAATAAAAATTGGCTGCATTGAGATCTGAGATTGTGGAATCTATATTGTTGTAAACTGTCAACTAATCGTTTTGCAGAGGCGCATATATTGGATGGCGTACATAAGGATTATGTTTTTCATATCATAATTCCTTAGTGAAGAAATCAAGAAGCTCTGTAACATGCTGCAATAGCAGTCTCAGTTTGTTGAGACAGTCCCGCTTATTTCATCATTTTCTTCTTCGAATAATGTTAATGTTGAACTTTAAAGTGAACATCACGAAGAAGTTTAAGAAAACGAAGACCTTGTTGTATTAAAGTCTTAGGTCATTTTTTGATCCAATTCTGGAATCGTGTGTGTGTTAACTCCATAGGTATAGGCAGGTCTAAATTATACAGCGGAGGGTACACCTCGCGCACCGCAAATTACATAGATCTATTGTGGCTACCATCAATGAATGAAGTGAGGGAACCACAGGAGGCTACAGGCCACAGGGATGCACGAAGTCGCTTACATTTCCTAGCCGAAGAACCGGTTCACTACTACAGCTGCCCAGAGAAGACCTTAAGCAACCTTTACTACTAGGCAGCCCTCTGCCTGCACAGGGAGTACTCTTTCCTTGGAGTTAGCAGCCGTGTTATCTGTCCGGCACTGTCCGCGAAGCCAAGAAGTACATCTGAAAAATGGGAAGAATACGAAATTAAAGGGAAACGGGGGGAAGGAAATTGTGGTAGAAGAAAACCACCCCACTATTGGTCGCCTTACCGACGAGGAAAAACCAGAGAAACCCAAGGTTAGAGTGGCGGTTGACGAGAATTGAGTCCAGCACTCACTGAATGTGAGCCTCACACGTTACCGTTGATCCATCTCACACGGTCACCTCCATAATTAAGAAGGAACTGTGTTTCACCTATCCAGAAAACAGAATTCAGCCATGTTATTCTGTTTAAAAAAATATTAACTGTGGTTACAAAGAAAGAAACATATGAAAACCTAATCCCACTGGTTTATTTGTTTTTAACTCAAATGTTATATATTTATGTTTTTAAATCTTGAAGTGTCTTTTAAAAGATAACATCCATACAATGATTATCAAAACTAACTATTATAATATATTCTCGACTTTTTTATATCAAATGCTTCATCGTGCGAATGAATACTTTCTAACATATGCTTGAATTGAATTTTATTTATGGACACTCTTCCCTTTACGTCCCTTCCAAAGGAAGCCTTGCTAAGGATTTTTTCGGCCGATTGTTTCAAATCTCTGATTGGCTAATTTTACTCCAATAGAATACTTTTATTTAACTTAAGCTTTTTCTAGTTGTTGATTGGCTAATTATTAAAAATGTTTTAAATAATACATTATTGTTCCAAGAATTACTAGTACGATTATTAAACTTTCAAATTTATTGTTGTGTCAAGGTTATCTCATTGTTAGCAACTTTTGGCTTCTATTCTCACAGCTCCTACATTGTTAAATTACTTAATACATTCACATAACATTATTATACATGTACATAATAATATAAACATAATACAATGACTGTTACATACACTTTATATATTATTTATACACGTATTGCTTTAAGGCGGGCTGTTATTATATATTATATTATATAATCAAACTGATATTGTTTGTGTTAAAAATACTGCCACAATAGGAGGCCGAAAAGATAAACAAAAATCTTATATCCGAAAAAAAATGTAAAACTGATTGAAATATACAGATCATCATCAAACCAAAATTTTGGCTACCATCAACTGTTTTCGAAATATTCCATTTTGCTTCGCAAAATCTGCGTACTTTGATCATGGAAGAATAGGTTATTCCTTTATGACTACAACTCCTGAGGTTATTCTTCCGTGCTTCCGAGAACACTTGAACGTTGTTCTTTTGTGCTTCCGAGAACATTTAAACTTGTTTCCGTATGCTTTATGTAATTAAGAACTTATTGCTCATTTTGCATTTCTAGGCAAAGGTGTATCATGGATAGCGTAACGTGAATAGAATAAATACATAAGTATTAATTTCTAATGGGTTCTCTCTACATCTTAATTTTCTCTTTTAGTCTAAACTAACTTCCAAAACTTCTAAAGTTTAACGATAAACTTTATATTATGGTGGAATTACTTCTGTTAGTATTTAAGTAGATGCATGTATATACATTTTTACTTTATCCACCACTTTTCTAATAGATAGAAAAAGTATTGCGTTCCATCCTGAAGAAGGTATTTTGTTTTAGGAGTTGTATTATATTTCAACTGTTGGGGAGCCGAACTTGAAGTTTGTTTGCAACCGCACCTATGGTACCCGCTTTCCGGTAGTCTTCGCCCAAAGTTTAAAATATTAACTTTGTAATTTAAACTGTTTCTCTAAATATTATATGTTTATGTTTGCCTCGGCTGCGTCAGTATATTTTTTTAGAGACATGGATGTGTTGGCAGGGTTGTGGTGCAACAAGAATGTAGGCTTACACAGATTATAATTTTACTTCACTTCTTTTTATTAATGCTTGACACGATTTAAATAACACTTCACTGATATAGAGAGCTGTGAGATTCTTTTTATTAATTAATTACACTTTTTAACACGTAAACTTACTTTTCGTCTCACTCGAATACATATTATATTTCTTGAGGACACTTTTTGCGTCTGGTTAGTAACGCTGTCTGCAGGCAACTGAACTCTAAATTTGTAAAATTTTCTCCTTTTTAGTGTCTGATTGGCTAATCCTACTCCAATAGAATACCTTCATTTAACTAAAGCTTTTTCTGGTTGTTAATTGGCTATTTTATAAACTGTCACTAAAATTATATTATTGTTGCTCCAATAATGACTAGTAGCATTATTAAACATTCTTACTCATTATTGCCTCAAGGTTACCTCATTGTTAGCAACCTTTAACCTATTGTTATCACAGCACCTACATTTTTAAATTACGTAATGCATTCACATAACATTATTGAACATGTTTACAATAATATAAGCATATGCAATGACTGTTACATACATTTTACAGATTATTACATACACATATTGCTTTTAGGCGGGCTGTTATTGAATTTACATATTATAATTTGACTTAAATCATATAAGTGTTAAAGATAATGCCTCAATCCTAAAATCAGCTATCACATTTAACCGGAATACATGTTTTGAGGCCCCTGAATCCAAATACATTTTTAGAAACATGGTATTTTTGGTGCGTATATGTGCGTGTGTTTGTGTGTATAATTCCAAAACAAAATATTGAATAAATAGATAAGTTTAGTATCTTCCAAGATGTAACACAAAGATGTCAAGAAAATCTCCCACCCTAAACTATTTATATGATAAAATGAAAATACTTATGAAGTATTTAAATTAATTTTATATATCTTGTGTACAGAAAGATAAACCTTGCTATACAAAAAGGCATAATCTCTTTAAAGGTACAATTTACTTACCTTAAAATTTTCAGGAGAGTTTCAGGAATTATGCATTTAAATATCGTTTTGCACTAGTTAAAAATATTAAATAGTTCAGATGAAATTCGTTATTTTCCATAGCTCTCACGAAGTTAAATAATTCAGTAACATGTATGCAAAGTATATTTTTGCTTTTAAACCAAATAAATTAATAAATGTCTGCACACTAATTTATAAATGGTTGTGTACTAAGTTCAAATTAGAAATTTGCGATAGAATAAACCGTAGGATCCAAGGAACATTTTGTATTTCCATAGCAAAATGTATTAATGATGAATAAAAAGTAAAATCTTAACTATTTGACATAGCTCGTTAAATTTTTGTTTTGTTTTATGTTTTCAGTATATGGTAAAAAAAATTCAAATCAATCAGAAGTATACTGTGAATATTTGGGCTTTCATAAATACATTGTCTTAAAATTGCTGTGTGTATATCGTCTTGAAACCCAACCGTGGTGGTATTTCTGCAGTTTCTGCAAAAGGATGGAAATTCCATATTAACATCAAGTCATTTATTCGCAGTTGTCCTTTGATCTTCAACAAGCGATGTAGAATATACTGAAAATACGTTTGGTATCAGAAAAAGGACGATAAAGAACGATTTTTAGGCCCATGTATTAATGTCATAAGGTGCCCGAACCTTAGCGTAAGCGATTCGATTATTATCTTCATCAATCATTTGGCAGACAGCTTTGATATTTTTATCGCTCTTTCCTGTAAGGCGTCATAGCATTTTTTGAAAGACGTCTGCTTTGGAGACGTTCATCTCCAAAGCATTCAGAGACAGAACCACTGAATTCTTTCAAACATTGTGTATCTGACGACAGTAATATTGGTATCGTTCACTCTTTAGACGTTTTGTTTGCATTTCAAATGACCTGCGATTAGACCAAAAAGTTTTATGTATTATATTCACATGACTTTTTCTGTCACTTATTACTTTCTCTACTACGTATAGTAAGTAGAAGTATTGTTGCATTCCAGCCAAAAAATTCTATGTAGAGATTTCACCGGAAATAAATGTTTTGAGGCATCCTGGATCCAAATAAACATTTTTGAAAACATGTCCGTGTGTCTGCATTTGAAAAAGATAACTCAAAAACGAAAAATCGGATAAATACCAAAATTGGTATTTAAGTTTAGTATTTTGAAAGAATGCAGCACGAAGATTTTCAAGAAAATGTCCCCACCCCAACTACAATTTACATGACACATTTTTCGAAAATGTTTATTTTATAGGAAATGGCTCTAACGATTTTGATTAAAATACCACATATGAAAATATTTACATGATAAATAAGATGTATAACTTAAACTTTCTGGAAATAGCCTAGAAAGTTCTCTCATTCGGAAGGACTTTGTATGAGCATGTATAACTTGTAAACGTTAAGCGATAGATGAAAATGTACCACACAAAAAATGCAGATATCTTTAAAACACAATTATTTAAAATAAGTTTCTTCTAGCATAAGCCGTTTCTGAGATATCCGTTATTAAATGTTCGAATTGTTCAATACTTATTCAATACATTTTCAGATGTTTCTCGCGATTGCATGGAAACAGTATGGGATTTTAAGGCCATCATATAGCGTCCAGTTCTTAAACATTTGACTACCGTGTTCTCTTTGTATTTATAATGAAATATAGCTATTTCTGCAAATATTTATTTGGATTAAATGTATTAGATAGAAGAATAAGCTTTAGTAGAAATAGTTTATGTATCCACTAATAAAGATAGAGTGTAGAGAATGTCATGTGAATATACCACATCAGATTTTCTTATGGAGCTTCTACAACTATTCTTACGAAAACTGCTTCTGCTTCTGCTTCATTTTAATCAAGATAAACATTTACAGAAATATTTTCATTATTCATTTCGTTGAAGGTGTGTATAAGATGGATAGAGGAAACGGAATCGATAGTCAGATGTTTAAAAACTGGATGGCTCCATGCTAGCCTAGAAATGCCCTATTCTTTCCATGACCTCACAAGAAACATTTGAAACAGTAAAAGCACTTAATTTTTTCATGTGTCGCATTCACATGAGTTTCCCTACTCACTCTTCTGTAAACTATTCTTACAAATGCTTAATTCTTCTATCTACGTCTTGTTAATCGAGTTAACTTTCATGACACTTTACATTTCGTTGTAGGTATAAGAAGGCAAATGCGATAATAATTTTTTTTTACTTTCTCTACTACGTATAGTTAGTAGGGGAAGTATTGTATTCCACTCAAAAATTCGATACCGAGATTTCACCGGAAATATATGTTTTGAGACCCCCTGAATCCAAAAAAAATCATTTTTGGAAACATGTCCGTGTGTGTGTCTGTGTGTGTGTTTTCTGTCAGTCTGTGAACAGCATAACTCAGAATCGAACGGTAAAACTTGGTATTTAGGTTCAGTATCTTCCAGAGATGCGACACGAGGGTTTTCAAGAAAATCCCCCACCCCAGATTACCCTTTACATGGAACATTTTTCTAAAATTTTAATTTTCTCAAAAATGGCTCTAACGATTTTTGTTAAAATATCATATCTTTAAGATACTTTCATGACAAATAAAATGTATATATTGAATTTTCTGGGAATGTTTAAAAGTATTCTTCATTGTGAGCGACTTTTGCATAATTGGTAAACCATAAGAGATAGACAAAATTATACTACACACAAAATGTAGATCGCGTTAAAATACACAATTTATATCATATACATTTTTATTGTTGAATGAACCATTTTCAAGATATTGCTTGTTATTCCCTTAAATTGTCCAATACTTATACTTTTTCTCAAATTCGTTATTCAGTTTTTTTTGTCCTGGTAATGCAAAGAGAATGGAATACTCTACATAGCAACCAGCTCTTAACATATTTGACTATAGTTTAAAGCCTAGCAATTCCCCTTGCATCTACAAGAAAATTATCAATAAGATTGACATCTCGATATCTCGATTAACATGAAGCATATGGAGAATAAGCGTTTTTAGAATAATTTGTACAAGAGTAGAGAAAGTCATGCGAGTGTAACACATCAGATATTTAAAAGGCAGATCCCTAAGTGATGGTTTTAAATGATGGCTTTACTCCTAATGACCACGAGAAAGAAAACTAATAAAGATTTAATGCTTGGAAAAAGTATAAGTATTTGAAAATTTACACCAATAACAAAGAATATCATGGAAATGATTAAAGCCACAAAACTTTACTTGAAACCAATTGTGTGTTTTAACGAGATCTACACTTTTTGTACAATAAGGTTCTGTCTATCACTTACGGTCTACCGATACATTAAATTCATTCAGAATGAAGATGACTTCAAAGAAAATTCAAGATATGCATTTTGTCATGCAAACATTTTGAATGTGAGGCATTTTAATCAACATAGTTAGAGCGATTCTTAAGGAAAACAAAGTTTTCTAAACTTTTTCCCTGTAAAGGCCATTTTGGAGTGGGGATTTTCTTCAAAATCTTCATGTCGCACCTTTGGATTATACTGAACTTGAACAACTTTGATATATAGCAGACTTTCGTTTTTGAATTATGCTGTTCACGGACATACGGGGGACAGACACGCAAACCTTTTTTTTTAAACTGCTACTTTTTGAGGCACAGGAGGCCTTAGAATATCTATTTCTGTTAAAATCTTGACATAAAAGTTTCGAGTATAGTATAATACTTCCTCTACTTACTGTAATAAGGTAGTGGAGCAACTTATTTTGAATAAATTTTGTATTTTAAAGGGATCCATACTTTTTGTGTGTTACTTTTTGTCTATGCTTTATAGTTTACCACAGAAGTAATTCAGAATTAAGGATTACACAGGCTATTCCCAGAATATTCTAAATATACATTTTATTTGTCATGTTCACCCTAGAAAAAAAAGGTAGTCATGTCTTGAACGCCAAATTGTTCTAGTCCTACACAGCACAGCGCTGTTTACACCATACTCAATACAGCTGTGTAGCCGCTGCAGCAAGTTGTATGGTATTTTGAAACATGCTGCCTTCCAAGTGTTTTCTTTGTAGCGCTGTGGCTAACCATAGGGCACTTCTGTGGATAAAAGCGTAGATTTGCTTCACGCATGTAGCAAACACTTCTTCTTTTTTCCCTGTTAATAATGTTTAATCAACACGTAGACTACTTTTTTTCGATATAACTGCATTTCATGCAAGGCATTTATTATTAGTTTCAAATGGGAAGAGTTCTGCTCTGCAGTGAATGAGGTGCATTTGAGTGCTCAGCGTTGCCGCCTGGTTACCCCCACTCTTTTCATATTTCTCTCTCACTCACACATCGGCCTGGCGCTAGAATGGTCGATGTAAAGAAACCCAAACTGAATTTTCTAAACTTTTATAATTCTCCTGGTGTTTAAATTCATAATTGGGAATATACTCGCATGTTACGTACATATTTTAAAGTGTTATATAATTATAATTTATGAATACCTGTGCTTTTAATCCAATGGAACTGCCAGTGGCCCATCGGTAATACTTCGAGCCTGACTTCGCAACACCTGCCTCTTTGACTCGCCACTAAATTCACCACAATAAGCCATTGCACTATTTTACTCTTGCTGCTTGCTCTCTGAACAACAACTGTATACTGAATTAACTGTGTAGGGTAGTGATGGGTCGAAGGAGTCGGAGTCGTTTCAAAGGAACGCTTCCTCCTTTGGAAGTGTGAAGTAACCATTCCACTATTCGGAACTGGCACTTCCTTTCTTCCAATCACTTCCAACTCCGTGGAAGTTACTTCCACAACAGTTTTACTTCCACTCCGCCGGAATACTTCCAAAGCATTTACTTCCAACACCGTCGGAGTTACTTCCACAACAGTTTTACTTCCATTCCGCCGGGGTAGTTCCAAGACATTTACTTCCAACTCCGTCGGAGTTACTTCCACTTCCAATTGCATCATTCCATCAATTCCATTGCCATTACATTATCTAACCAGTATTGCGTTTGCGTATTATTTAGAAGTCGCCATGACATTGGGTATCATTTCCTTTATGGTAAATGAGATGACATTAATGCAGCCTGCTTCACGTTGCAATTTGAGAAAAAATGTTTAAGTAAATTAAGTCAACAATTCTGACTCAAGTACTCATGAATTCGGATTTGTATCATTTATGCAAAATTGATGTTAAATGTCCTATTGAGTATGACAAATGCAATGAACGCCTTTAGTTGAACGTTAATACAGGCTTTAAAAAATACGCATAAACTTCCTATCCTCCCCTGATGTATGGTTCAATACCAATTATGCTTTCATGAGAAAAGGAATTTTTTTTAGTTATATTTCATCTACTCGTACTTCCTACGCCATATAGTAGTGATCTTAATAAGGGAATATTGCAGTAAGTTGAAGGTTATGTACAGAATTTCAAAAGCACGCAGAAGCCTTTTTTTTTCTGTTGTAATCATTTAATTCCGATTATGCTTCTATGAGAAAATTCCAATTTCTAGTTACATGTCTACTTAGTACTTCGCACGTATGTAGCAGTTATAATAATATAATATTGCAGTATGTATGTAGGCAAATATTGCATTTTAACTGCCTAAAGCAACATTTTATGTTGATTGCGAGTTTTAGCCTTAAAATTATTAGTGAGCCCTTTACGTGAACAGCGCAAATTATGCATAATTACCCATTTAAAATATTTTTTCATTTGTTACATTGTCGTTGTGAGCAAAATAACTTTTTAAAACAAGAAAACTTTTAAAACACCATAATTATCGACACAAAGCTACAATGGTATTTAATTATGAATTGTCATAGTCACATAACCTCATTTTAAAACAGCTGAAGCTGATAAATGTTACTTCCAGTTTCACCAACCTCATTTCTGTTGAAAATGTTGGTACTCTACATTGCGCATTTTCCTTATCCGCTTCGTTGTTGGCTATCTGCCATGATGTAGATTAAGAGCCGTCAACAGCAAAACAGCTGATAATTCTGCATATACAGGTGTAACTAAGACGAACAATTTGTAATTTGCATTATTCTGTATTTGATAACCTAGGTTTTTTTTCTCACAAAGATGGAGTAATACCTTAATAATTTAAACTACTAAAGTGCCTTAAGGAAGTAAACTTTGTCCCGTAGACTTAGGGTTCAGAAGGATAAATAAAATAAATGTAAATCGAAGCATACCTCTTTTTATTAAATTCTCAAAATGTTTCGCTTCAGAATGACATAAAAATCAGCTCGTAGAAATTATATTTAAATTAATTTCCCAAAAGAATGTTTTATGTTTGCTAAAACCACATTTATTGCAAAAGAATTTACCTCCACATTGTTCATAACCTAAACGTTTAACACGCAATAAAGTAATGCTTTACGAAATATCTAGGCATAAATTTCAGTCTTAAAGCCAGTGTTGGAAATGGAATTACAAATTATTCATGTATGTAGGGTCTACATTACTACATATGATATTACCAATATTACTTTGTAGTTCAGTATACAACGGAGATAAAACACAACTTACTAGCGTAGAACTACAAGCCATTAAATTACAAACACTTGCTTATGTGACAGGAGACATTAATTGTTAAAGACATGTGTGGCATCCCATTGTAATGCTTCCTCTTCATAGACTAGGGGAAGTCATTTCGGAGTAAAACAGTGGAAGTATTTTCACCAATACTCCGGAATGAGGAAGTGGAAGTACTTCCAATGGAACTAGTTCCACCAAAGGCCGGAACCACTTCCTCGGAGTGGAACTGGAACTACTTCCTTGAAACGATTCCGACTGAGGAGTGGAAGTGTTGGAACTAGTTCCTGCAAAGTAACGCACTCGACCCATCACTAGTGTAGGGTAAATAAACTCCAACCCAGATTTAGAAACAACACACAATAATAAACATGTGACGGCTCACGTTCTGCAGATTCAGCATTCTACAAATAACACAAGTGAGCTGGGTGGGCTGTTTGCTCTCTCTCAGCTTTAACAAACGCCTTGGTTTTACAACATAATTCTTTACCACCATTAAGTCAGTAGTTCTGTATAATTACAAATATATATACTTAATGTATACAATAATGCATACATACAAATAATGTGACCATTACAGTGCTTACGTGGTTATGATATAACATATGGGTATGTTTATTCGTTTGTATTAAAACTATTGAGCTAAAAATACGTGGTTTTTACGGTTGTGTTACGAAAATTACTCCCTACCTTCTAGTGGGTTACTTTTTTGCAAAATTTCAATTTTGTCTTAGCGCAAATTATATTTATTAGAAACAGATTCGCTTAGCGCGGGTCACCCTTTGCTTACGGCGAATGCAATATGACAACACAGCGGAACTCCGATTGGTTGCCGCTCTGGACGCGCTCAAGGACAAACATCATCCCATTTGAAAATCACAGTAGTAAAGTTCATAATGGAATAGTTATTACTCTGCAAAACACTGGCTTCACAATTTCATCATGGTCCCATATCTGTATTTTTTGGATATCAAGGGACGGTGTGTTGTGGCAGCTTGACAATACACTGAACAGTGCGTAATACACGATAATACTTGCAAATATTTTGATTCCCTCTGTCAGGATGAGATACCCTGATGGAATTGTTGAATTCGTACAGGATAATCATCCTGTCCACATATGTCGAAATATTTAAAATTTGTTCTCAGAGAAGCAGGATATCAGAGTGTTAGACTGGCCTTCCTGTTCATCAGATTTGAACCCTAATGAAAATGTGTGGACTGAAGTGAAAAGGGAGCTGCGTTTGAATTTCCCTGTAGATGCACAAAGAACAAAAGATGGCTTTTGGACACAATTTCAAGAAGACTGGGATGTTGTAGCTTCTCGTCCAAGTTACTACGGTGATTTAATTTAATTTATAACCCGATAATTGAGGGCAGTTTTACGTGTTCAGGGTTCATACACCCGACATTAACTTAATTTATTTTTATGTTTTTTAGTTTTAGAAGATAATAGTTTATTTGCATTTATTTCTTTAGTTATTTAAAACCAGTATTTTATTAGAGTTATGGGTTTTGTGCGTGTAGATATGCCTAAAACTTAAGGTTTCTAAAGTTATATTAATGCAATAGTACATATACATATCCGTCATAAAATTAATATAAAAATAGCAATAACTAATGCGAGATTTAAACCCAGGAACTTATGAGCGCAAGTTTTTCAATCTCTGGGCCAACAAAACGTTATTCCGTGCAATGTTTTCAGTAACTTATAAGCGTCACCGGCGAGAAACACCGTTATAAGGTGATCATTGCGCTCAGAGAGCAGACCATTTTACAGTTCCTAAATGTGCGTTGTGAATACAGTTGTTACGAACGTACACGAAGCCCTCCCATCGTCGCATGGAATCTGGGAATGACTCATCTTTTAGTCCACGTGTGTACATATCTTAAATATAATATTATAATCCAATTCGTTAGAGCCACTTGTGAAAAACCGAACATTTTGAAAAATCCTCCATGTTAAGGATACTTTGTGGTGGGGGATTTTCTTTATGTCGCATCCTTGGAATATGCTGAACCAAAATAACCTAAATTCCACGTTCGAAATCTATCCTACTTTTCGTTTTAGTTACGCTGTTCACAAACACACACATAGCTATACTAAGGACGTTTTTTCTAAAAATGCCTTTTTCTGTCTTAGGGTGCGTAAAAATACATATTTCCGGTAAAATCTCGATATCGAACCTTTGAAATAAAACAGCACTTCCTCTACTTCCTGTAAGTACATAGTAGGGGAAGTAAAAATACCTTTAAGACTTAGTTCAATAATTATATTAGAGACATATTGGTTTATGACTAGCACAACCCACAGCTCTATCACGTTGGACGTTTACTACGAAGTTCTCTCTCTCTCTCTCTCTCTCTCTCTCTCTCTCTCTCTCACTACTCTGTCGCCCTTTCAGTCTCACCGTATCTTTACTTTCCACTCTGAATCTTTCATTCACTCTCTACAACTCCATTCTCTTTCTCCTAATCGTTTCTATCGTTCTCAGCTATGCATTTCACTCTACCCTCTCGTAACCAGCGTATGTGTCATGTAATGTTTTGAAAATCGGCGCTAAAGCTACTTTATGGGGCTGTTAATAAAAATTGAAATATAAGTGAAAGATTCACCACTACTCAATTTCTACCTGCCACCTCCATGAAGAACTCATTGCGTGCGTGTTTCATATTCACGGGTCCCAAGTTTGAATCTCTTTTGAAGGCGAGACATCAAGAAAGGTTTTATTCCAAAGTTTTCCCCCTTATCGTCTTAAGATGAGTTGGGTAACTTTAAAATTTATTGACCTCCTTGTTTAAGCACCACTTCACCCATTTCATTCATTTATTGCTGGGTCTTAATAAAGCTTATTTTTCATCTACTTCATTTCAATCTAAATAAACGTTTGCAGAAATAGCTTATTTCCTTATATATACAAAGCGAATAACGATAGTCAAATATTTAAGAACTGGACGCTATTAGCTGGCTTTAAAATTCTATAGTCTTTACATGCAATCGCTAGATATTAACTGAATATTAACAGGACTAATACAATGGCGAAGTATTGAACAATTCGAACCATTAATAACGAATATATCGGAAATGGCTGATGTCTCAAAAAATTTATTTGAAATAAATTGTGTGTTTTAAAGAGATCTACGTTTCTTGTGTAGTGCGTTTTCGTCTATCGCTTAACGCTTACCGCTCATACAATATTATACACAATTCCTTCCAAAATCATGTAAATATGATTAATATATGGTAATTTAATCAAAATCATTATACACATTTTCTATAAAATCAAAAAATATCGAAAAATGTTCCACGTAAAGAGTAGTTTCGGGTAAGGGGATTTTCTTTTGAGGATACTGAACTACATACTAAGTTTGGTGTGAGTCGACTTTTTGTTTTTGTGTTATGCTGTACAGACACAAACATGGACCTTTTTCTACAAATACTTTTTTGTATTCAGGGCCTCAAAACATGTATTTCCGCTGAAATCTCGAAATAATCGGTACCGAGTTTTTGGGTGGAATTGAATACCTTCTCTACATACTAGGTTCGTGGTAGAGAATGTAAAATAATAATAATTTATAATAATAATAATAACAATAACAATAATATAGGAAAATTTGTGCAACTTCTTTAATACACATTCTATTGAATTTCCCTTCTCTACATTTGAGAAAAGGTAATTACGAATGCATGTAACAAGGAGAATCTAGGGAGTGACATGGAACACCTTTTATTTCAATCAATTCAGCCGTTCTTGAGTGGAAAGATAACATATTACAGTAAATAAAAAGAAACACAAAAGTAAGCCTTCCCTTCACACAAGTTAAAATAGATTATTTGTCTAAATTATTCTGAAAAATCTGATGTGGTACACTCACATGACTTTCTCTACTCTTGTACAAATTATTTTTACAAACGCATATTCTCCATCTAGTTCATGTTAATCGAGATGTTAATCTTATTGCTAATTTTTTTGTAGGTACAAGGGGAATTGGTAGGCTTTAAGCGATAATCAAATATTTTAAGAGCTGGTTATTATGTGGAGTATTCCATTCTCTTTGCATTACCAGGACCAAAAAAATGAATAACGAATTCCCATTTGAGATAAGTATAAGTATTGAAAAATTTAAGGAAATAACAAGCAATATCTTGAAAATGATTCACTCAACAACAAAAAAATGTATATGTCATAAATTGTGTATTTTAACGCGATCTACATTTTTGTGTAGTAAATTTTTGTCTATCTCTTATGGTTTACGAGTTATGAAAACGTCGTTCACAATGAAGAACACTTTTGGAGATATTCCCAGAAAATTCTAGATATACATTTCATTTGTCATAAAAATATCTTAAACATATGATATTTTAATCAAAATCGTTAGTCATTTTTGAGAAAATTAAAATTTTCTAAAAATGTTCCTTGTAATGGGTAATTTGGGTGGGGGGATTTTCTTGAAAACCTTCGTGTCGCATCGCTGGAAGATACTGAACCTAAATACCAAGTTTGGTGTTTATTCGACTGTTCATTTCTGAGTTATGCTGTTCACAGACACACATACTCACGGACATGTTTCTAAAAATGCTTGTTTTGGATTCAGGGGTCTCAAAACATATATTTCCGGTGAAATCTCGGTATCGAATCTTTGGGTGGAATGCAATTCTTCCCCTACTTAATATACGTAGTAGAGAAAGTAAAAAAATCAGCTACGGTTGTAGACGTAGACGCTATCTTAAGTGGCAATCGTCTCCGGCATCTTACATTGAGTTAGGTCATCCTAGAAACAAGCCCGTAAGACTGACGTGAAAATTTAGTGAGACGTACAGAACCCAAAATACTGTAACTGTAGCCTATTTATGTTAGTTATTTGTCAAACATATCAGAAACATTTTGATAACGCCTTATTATGTGTATGCATAAAAATGACCATATTCTGTAAGCTTCACTGCCATTCGTTCTCTATTCCCTCCTTCTCTCCATCTTTGGCATAGTTCGCCTTGGATACTTCAGGAAAACATTTTGAGGCATATTCTGAATTAAATCTGAAATCCAAATGAACTTATAGTGCGCTTTTATAATTTTGGCGTTCCAGAAAGTTTACAAACGCCACAGAAAAGATTTTTAAAGTTCTGAAACAGGCTCCTGGCTTGTGGTTTCTCTGAGCTCTGGCAAATTCACTGCGCTGTGGTGTGCGTAGCAAAATCTAATAAGATCAAGCCCCAGGCTATACGAGCAATAACCGCAATTTTAAGCAATAAACTTGCATCATAACTCCCACTTTAATATCATGAAACAAAACATATGTCGCTATATAAATTAAGATATTAAAGCAAGAACTTCTCTCGTTAAAAAAGGAAAGAAATCTTATTTAGAGACGTGTGGATTTCAAAGAAGTTCTAGCTTATGCATAACTCCACTTACTTGAAATCTAGGCATATAATAAAACCGTAAACAAAAACTGTTTGGTAAGTTTTGATTTGGATGAGTAGTTAATTTATAACGGACTAAAGTGAAGTCAAAATTACCAACTTTAAACACACTCTCATTCTCTCTCTCTTTATGCGAGGGGGTGAGTGAACGGTTGGTTGGGTGTAGTTTTACATTTTCTAGCAAGAATGGTCGAATAGATTGTCACTAAGCTTCGTATATCACAAAATACTTTATATCCCACTTAGAAAATACGCTGTATCGGATCTCATTACTTTCCAAATGACGCAAAATAAAGAAATTAAATAACTGTATTATTATTATTCATGTTTTCGAAAAGGTTACTTAACTAAAGCTTATAAGCATAATATTTCAGACAGTTATGCTATTTGCTTACTAATTATCCGTGTATACTGATGTGCATAAAATGTGGCCCATAAATGAACGGAGCTGTTGATCTTGGTACTGACAAAACGTAGCCTCACCTGCTATTCGCCTGACTACCTCTGTTTTTCGAGTATATTTCTGCCATTGGATTGGCAGTGTACTTTGCCTCCCCGAACTGCTGAACCTTATATTTTCGTGCTACATTACCTTTGTCTTATTGCCGTTTAGAAGCAGCAAAAACGTAACCTTCTTCTCAATCTCGCTGATGAGAGTTCTCATTTATGTAAATGTCGTAGCTGTCTTCCAGTTTAATCTCGCATGCAAAAAATTCTTCACCCCTTCCTCAAGAAAGCCGAATTATATTGTAATTGGTTTAGCCTTTCCTTGTGTACCAATCATAGCAAAACTCTTTCATTTAGGTGGTGTCCTACCATACCTTCATTCCACACAGCTTATAAAAATCGCTTATTAGTTAGTTTTTATGCACTGAATTGTTTTTCAGACCTGTCACATAGAGCTGAATTGGTCGGGCGGAGTCAAAAGCTGGTTACCTGGAGGTGGAAACCTTAAGAAGAGAAAAACACTATGATGATCTGGGGGAGTGAGCTACTTTTTATGCAGGAGTGTGTACTTACGTAAACTGGTCATGTAGCTTTGAGCGTAAGCTCAGCTTGTGTATGTTAAGTACAGGTTAAGCGATAGTTGCATTTTTATTTTCTCTACCATGTACCTAATAGGTAGATAAGGTATTGCATTCCATCCAAAAATTAGATACTGAGATTTTACCGGAAACACATGTTTGAGGCCCCTTTATTAAAACATTTTTAGAAAAAGGTCTGTGTGTGCGTGAACACCATAACTCAAAAACGAAAAGTCGTATAAATACTAACTTGTATTTAGCTTCAGATGTGAGAGGATGTTTTTTGAAACAGTCCTCGAACCCAAACTACCGCTTACGTGTAACATTTTTTGAAACTTTTTATTTTCTAAAACTTTCTAAACAATTTTGATTAAAATATGTATTAAAGATAGTCACATGTCTAATAAATTGTATATCTTAAATTTCCTGGAATAACCTTTAGAGTTCTCTTTATTCGGAAAGAATTTTGCATAATCTTATACAACCAGTGAACGCTAAGCAATAAAGGCAGTAGCCATTTCGGAGATATCCAATAATGTTGGAATTGTTCAATACTTAGCTATTCTTTTAAAGTCCATCGTTTTGTTGCTTGCGAAGTATCATGGAAAGAGTATGGAATTTTAAGGCCAGCATATAGCGTCCAGTTCTTACACATTTGACTGCCGCTATTCCCTTTTTATCCATAACAAAATGTGTAATGTAGCAGTTTTGGAAAGGTTTATATCGATTAAAATGAAGTAGATAGGAAAATAGTAAGAATAATTTGTATACGAATTAATAAGCGATACAGGGTAGCGAAAGTCATGTAAATGTAATATATGACTTTTTTAAAGAGCGTATCGCATACGATGGCTTTCAAATCTCATACTCCTAGCATGACGTGAAAAGAAACGAATGAATTCCTATTCGAGGAAGATATAATTATTGGAAAATTCAAACGAATAACACGGAACCTCTTAGGAATAATTAACTCGAAAACAAATAAAAAAAGATTACAAATTGTGTGCTTTAACTAAATCTACATTTTTTATGTAGGAAGATCTTGTCATCTCTTATCGTTTACTAATTATGTAAAACACATTCGGAATGAAGAGGACTTCAATGGATATTGCCAGAACGTTCAAAATATGCACTTCATTTGTCATTAAAGTATTTTAAATATACGGTATTTCAATCAAAACCGTTAGTCATTTTTGAGAAAATAAAAATTTCCGAAAAATGTTTCATGTAAAGGGTAGTTTGGGTTGGAGGATTAGTTCTTGAAAATCTCCATACCAAGTTAGGTATTGATCTGACCTTTCGGTTTTGAGTTATGTTGTTCAAATTTTTCAAAAAAGCTTCGTTTTGGACTCAAGAGTCTTAAAAAACGTGTATTTCCGGTGAAGTCTCTGTTTTGAATTTTTGGGTGGAATACAATACTTCCTCTATTTGATAGAGGTAAGTACTAGAGAAAGAAAAAGTAGCATCAGAATATGAATAAAATAGTACGTAAATGTGTGACTCTCCAGGAAACTGACTGAATGCCTAATAATATACACGTGCCACCAATATGTAACCTTTTGTAAACATTTATTTACATTCTTCTGTCTGTTAAGAGAGATACAAGAAATCCAAAATGAATTGCTGGGTTCATAGAATTATCTCATTAGTCGTTCGAATAGAAGATGTTGTTGGCAGATTAGAGAATAAATTACCTCCAGTTTCTTAAAAATATTTTACAAATGAATTTTTGAAAATATTAATGATCGCAAACTCTCTCCGCAGTCAAGGAGATGTAACACATAATAAGTGGACAGAACTTCTCTCGGCCCCTACTACACCAAATGCAGCAGCCAACGTAACAACTTCGTTACCGGCTGGAAAACATTTTCTCAGCTTCACCAGGATGCGCGCTGTCAGCCAGGATAGACGGTGCTATGGCCGCGGGGAGTCATCTCACGTGAGTTACCTCCGTGTGTGCCTCGAGGGTGGGCCAGCGTCCAGCAGAAGAGAAAGACTTCGGTTGTAAATAATTTCCAAATTAAATTTCTTATGTGCAGAGCGGTTAAATTGTATTTCACTAGAGCGGTTCCATACGTGTTTTCGTAGATTTGAAATTGTATTAAATTCGCAAACATGGCGCAAGAAGGACAGAATTTAGAATATACATTAGGAATATGGCAAGTGTAATTTTCTTTGTTAACGTTATTAAAGCTTTACATTAATACCTACATCTATTGTTAATAAGCTTAAAAAGCTGTAGCAGGAACATGCAATGACTAATTAAACTTTGAGAATCAGAAATATACTGCATTGCATACCTGTTACACCACGAGTACAGTAAACCGCTATGATAATTCTCAATCTTAGCTAAATTTGTAATATACACAATAACTTAAGGTAACAGCTTATGTTATTTTTTATAGTTTACTATTGATTGAAGAAACATTGGCTTTAGCTGTCACACACAAAATGACTGTTTTGGATTAAAAGCTGTACAGACATACTTCGAATATGTGTAGAAAAAATCTGATGTGTTACATTCACATGTCTTTCTCTACTCTTGTACAAACTATTTTTTCAAACGCTTATTCTCCATATGCTTCATATTAATCGAGATATCGAGATGTTAATCTTATTGCCAATTTTCTTGTAGATGCAAGGGGAATTGGTAGGCTTTAAGCGATAGTCAAATATTTTAAGAGCTGGCTGCTATGTGGAGTATTCCATTCTCTTTGCATTACCAGGACAAAAAAAATGAATAACGAATTTGAGAAAAAGTATAAGTATTGGAACATTTAAGGGAATAACAAGCAATATCTCGAAAATAGTTCACTAACAACAAAAATGTATATGACATAAATTGTGTATTCTAACGCGATCTACAGTTTTTGTGTAGTAAACGTTTGTCTATCTCTTATGGTTTACAATGAAGAATACTTTTGGAGACATTCCCAGAAAGTTAGAGATCTGCATTTCATTTGTCATGAAAATATCTTAAACATATGATATTTTAATCAAAATTGTTAGAGCCATTTTTGAGTAAATTAAAATTTTCGAAAAATGTTTCATGTAAAAGGTAATCTGGGGTGGGGGATTTTCTCGAAAACCTTCGGGTCGCATTTCTGGAAGATACTGAACCTAAATTCCAAGTTTGGTGTTTATCCGACTGTTCGTTTCTGAGTTACGCTTTTCATCGACAGACACACACACACACACACACACACACACACACACACACACACACCACACACCACACACCACACACAGACATGTTTCCAAAAATGCATTTTTTGGATTCAGGGGGTCTCAAAATATATATTTCCGGTGAAATCTCGGTATCGAATTTTTGGGTGGAATACAATACTTCCCCTACGTAGTAGAGAAAGTAAACAGAAATAAAGACATTTATTATGCACCTTTCATGGAATAGAGGATTGGTGAACCCGTCTGTAGTGTTATACATATAACCCTGTTGCTGAGAGTTTTCTTACGCGCTGTAAACATCAGTATTAATTGCTTCGGAAGAGAGCAGTAAATAGTATTAGACTATTTTCCGAGAAAATAGAAATGTTTAAAAATAATTAACATTTCTACGTTTAATAGATTCACTACTTCTTAAAAGGCTTGCAACAAAACTGGTGTAATGACGAGACCACTGAGCATGCATAATAAGGCTTGTCTTGTGCATGGCCAGTATTTATTGCCACAACCGGAGTAACAGTATTTCACCCTCCATCTTACAGCCATGAAATCAGCCACCGTCGAATCTGTCTTTAGTGGTTGCCACAGATCAGCAGGTTTCTCATTATTCTAGCTTAGGATAGGATTTCGCGTGGCAGTCTTCCAAGTGCTAAAATGTTTCCCAAGATCAGCAAGAAAATAGCAGCAATTATTTATGTCGCGAACACACTACCACATTTCCTAACCCCCCCTCTTAATACAGATTTTTGTAACCTAGAATTGCAATTATATTTGGATTTCCAACGTACTTGAAAAGCAACCCATCAGCTCATTAACCCAGCTAAGGAAGAATGTGTAAAATTAAATAACGTATTCTAGTATGTCCACAGAACCCACTCCGTAAGATGTATTCATGAAAACCTTAAAGATTTTCTCAAGAAGCTATTTAATATGAAAGGATAAACATAAAATTAAATAGATAATAACACGGAAACTATTTGAAAGATGATGCTTATAAGTAGTTAGCTTCAAGTTATCTACACTCAAACCATTGTAGCACAAAATATCCAGTTGTGATAATGGTTGGAGCGTAGATAACAGAGACCATGGGTCACTGACAGGTAGGTGAAAACCGACACAAGTGCGATTGCAAAAGCCAAGGCTACAAGGGATGAGGAAAGGTTTGTTATCCCCAACCTCTTGCCCACAGTCCATTGACTGTTCAATCTATTCCCTTCCGTCCTGCTTTAATGTTTAGAAATTCCTAATGACTGATTATAAGAAAAATAAATTACATAACGGGTCGCCCCGCAACCGGGTGAACGAATTCCCATTTGAGAGAAAGTGTGAAGTATTGCAAAATTCAAACAAATAAGGAGAAATATTTCGGAAATGGCTCATTCCACAAAAACTGTATATGACGTAAATTTGTTTTAACAAGATCTACATTTTTTGTGTAGAAAACTTTTTCTATCTCTTGCGATTTACCAGTTATGCAACAGCCATTCAGAATGAAGAGGACTTTCGGGGACATTCTCAGAAAATTCAAGATATACATATTTGTCATAAAAATATCTTAAATAATGATACTATAATCCAAATCATTAGAGCTGCTTTTGAGAAAATAAAAATTTTCGAAAAACTTTCCATGTAAAGGGCATTCTGGGCTGAGGGATTTTCTTGAAAATCTTCGTGTCGCATCTTTGAAAGATACTGAATCTAAATACAAGTTAGGTATTTATCCGACTTTTCGTTTTTAGTTATGCTGTTCACAAACGTCCACACAGCCATTCAGTCGCACAGACACACACAGGGACTCTTTTGATTCATGGGCCTCAAATCATGTATCTCCAGTTAAATCTCGGTATCGAATTTTTGAGTGGAATGCAATACTTCCCCTACTTACTATATGTAGTGGAGAAAGTAAAACAAAATGCCAAGTCATAGCCTTCAAGTTTTTGAAAATATTAAGAGATAAACTCTAAAATAAAATCAACTACAAAATGGCCTTCCTAAAGTCAAATTGAAAGGGGATAAATAAAAAAGAATGTCTCAACATAGCATAAATAATATTTAAAAAAAACGTTCGACATAACTGGCTCTACTAATTTATCGGAATAGTCAGTTTTCCTAATTTTCCTTTGTATGGAAATAACCTGAACCAATTCAAAACAAGCACGAAAAATAGCTATCGCTGAAAATGTTAAATTCTATATTAATAATGTATGTAATTGTTAGGTTTAATAATGATTAATTTCTAAGATAACAAACAAAACTAACCTAAATAGCCAGCACATTAATTTTAGCTGTTTCAAAGGCGATCGTTGGATATTCAACTGAAGAGAAACTGCAGGAACAGAAGGCTGGTGAAACCTATCAATGCGTAAGTTATTTGAAGAGGCACAAAGATATAAAACCCCCAAGGAGTGTGCCGAAGCATCTAAAAGTTTAAAGGTGGTGCATTAATTTTAAGAATTAAGTGTATTAGCATATTTCCTCATTTAGTTACCATTTTATTTAAAGCCCTGCGCGTGGCGTAGCGAGTTGGAACGTAGCCTTGCGGTTTTCAGCTAAGAAATATACGTGGGTTCGAACTATCACTAAAGCTCTCTAAAATGAGATTACATATGTCACAAAAGGTGCCTAGTGATATGAGTGCAAAGCTTTACAATGCACTCCCTCAACACATAAAAACGTGTGTAAATTATTATAAATTTAAGCACTGTCTTAAAAATATTTAATAAATGAGGCGATTTATAGCGTCGATGAATATTTAAATCCTACATTCTTAATCTAACTTTGAGGCAGTATTTTTAACACAAATAATTTCAGTCTAATTATATAATATATAAATTGAATAACAGGCCGCCTTAAAGCAATATGTGTATGTAACAATATATAAAAAGTGTATATTACAGTCATTGTATATGTTTATATTATAGTATGCATATTCAATAATGTTATGTGTTGAAGTAGTTAGTTTCTGCCTCACGTATGGAAAGCCAATTTTAAGTAGGTGTTGTATTGATTTATGTTCGCCTCGGCTGCGTCAGTATTATTGTTAGAGACATGAATTTCTTAACAGGGCGTGATGCGGCTGAAGAATGTAGGCTTACACAGATTTTAAGTTTTTCTTCACTCCATTTATTAATGCTTGACACGATTTAAATAACACTTCACTGATATAGAGAGCTGAGAGATTCTTTTATCAATTACTTGCACTTTTTAAACTAATAAATTATTTTCTCACACAAAATACGTATTAAACTTCTCGAGGAAGTATCTCGCGTCTGATTAGTAGCACTGTCTGATAGCAACACGTCCAGTTATGAGCACTGTCTACAAGCAACTGACTTGATTTCTAGCGCCTAAATTTGTAAATTTCTGTATTTCAAGTCTTTGATTGGCTAATCCTAGTCCAATAGAATACCTTCATTTGACTAAAGCTTTTTAGGGTTGTTGATTGGCTATTTTATAAACTGTCACAAAATTTACATTATTTTGCTCCAATAATGACTAGTAACATTATTTACTTTCTTACTCTTTATTGCCTCAAGGTTCTTTAACCTATTATTCTCACAGCTCCTACATTATTAAATTGCGTAATACATTCACATAACATTATTACATATGTATACAATAATATAAACATTTACAATGACTGTAATATACACTTTTTATATATTGTTACATACACATATTGCTTTAAGGCGGGCTGTTATTGAATTTGTATATTATATAATTAAACTGAAATCATCTAAGTGTTAAAAATACTGCCTCAGTTGTAAGAATTTAGTGGAAGTTTTACTTAAATTAGTGATATCTATCTGGATATTTATATGATTTTGAAATACATATCAGCTCAGCAATGAACGAGAATATTCTTTAATCTCCAGATATTTTATAACGTGTTTTTTTGAAGGCAAGGCAACTCATTAGAAACTCGATAATGATTAACTTCACATAAAATTGTATTTTTTCTTTGAAGAAATGCGAATTTTTATTTAATACAATAATTATCTATTTCTGGTTCCTATTTTACTTACTCATTTCAATTCTTTAACTCAATAGTTCACTTAGTATGCTTAATGTTGATTATATTATTGTTTTCAATAAGACTGTAAAATTCCTACAAATCCCACTTTATTAGGACCTTTACAAAGATGAATATAACCTAAAACCTTTCACTTCAATAAAGTAAAAAATGCAACCCAACTATAGCAAAAATAATTACAATTTGAAGAAGTATTATCTTTACATTATTAGCACCACGCTTTGGGCGCCTATTTGAAGAAGTTGTATTGTAGTTCCACTGTTGGGGAGCCAAAACTTGAAGTGCAGCTCATGTAAAACGTCGTGACACTCCATATGCGCAAGAGAGGAGAGATGAGGAGAAGTGTCGAGAGTAGTGGGGGAGCAAAGGAACAGAAGTATGTCAGAACTTGGAGGCGGTCGCTGATCCCTACCTCTCTTATTATGCAAGTGGCTGGACAGTGCTATTGCGCATTATGCTTCAGGAGTGGGGGACTGCCACGACGTTTTACACTAACTGTAGTTGCAACCACGTACGATACAAACTCTCCGATTGCCTTTGCCCCCACGTTTAAAAATCAACTTTGTATTTTTAATGTTTCTTTACACATTATATATTTATGTTTGTCTCGGTTGCGTCAGTAGTAATTAGTAGAAACACGTATCTATTAGCAGAGCTTGAACGGTTAAAGAATGAAGGCTTACACAGCTTATAATGGTATTTAACTTCGTTTTATTAATCTTTCACACGATTAAATAGCCCTTCACAGATATATCCTACTGTAGAGCTGTGAGATTTTTGTTAATTGTACTTTTTAACACGTAAACTTTATATTATTCACGCCGTAATGAATTTTATATGTCTCACACTGAATACATACCGAGCGAACTGCTCAGGTACGTTGCGTTCTAGCATCTGCCGTCTACTGCTTAAATTTGTAAATTTCTCTATTTCAAGTCTCTAATTGGCTAATCCTACTCCTATGGAATACTTTTATTTAACTTAAGGTTTTTCTAGTTGTTGATTGGCTATTTATAAACTGTTTTAAATATTATATTATTGTTCCAACAATTACTAGTAGCATTATTAAACTTTCTAATTCATTATTGCCTCAAGGTTACCTCATTGTTAGCAATTGTTAGCTATTCTCACAGCCCCTACGTTGTTAAATTACGTAATACATTCATATAACATTATTAAACATGTACATAATAATATAAACATTATACAATGACTGTAACATACACATTTTTATATATTATATTATGTGCATATTACTTTAAGCGGGCTGTTATTATTTTATATTATATAATTAGACTGAAATCATTTAAGTGTTAAAAACACTGCGTCAAATTAAACTCCCCAACATAATTGTAAACAATTTTCCCCTTATGTGTGACAAAATATTATGATATGTGCTTGAAATTAATTCTCTTAAGCTAGGCTCTAGATGTCTTCTTGAAAAATGTTATCAAGAGCAAACTAAGCGTTGCTTACTTCTACCGTTGTTGCTAACCTTAGCGAAATTCATTTTTAACATAAATATACAGAAGTTAATTGCGTTAAACAATTTACATGTGAATACAAATGACAATACGCAACATGATTCTTCATTTTCCATAACTATAATTTAATTCTCTCTTTTAAATCCATTTTTTGCACTTCTGCTGCGTATGTTTTTTGATAAATGCATGTTTTTTTTTCCTTTAGAATGATGTGTTTTCCTTTATATCGTTATTTGTCTTCTCCCTCTTCCTTTTTATATACAAACAAATTAATTTATACTAAACTTTCTTTGCAAGTAATTTAAACCTTGTAACATAATATTTCTTAACAATTCCATACTCAAAATTTTTAACACAATAACATAACATTATAAATGCGTCAAGCATTGTTCATCTCTATGAATTGCACTTCTTGCTTGCTTTTATATCAATTTAACTTCACACGTCTCTTTCGACTCATTTAAATTCTGCGTCAGGGGGTTTAATAGTGTTGACCATATCATCTCCCCGTATAGGATAGTACGGCCTAGGCCTATCGTGCCACAGATTAAGAGAGTTTTCATAAGATTCCAAGTTAAATATTCAAGAATATGAATCTATCTCCACTGATATTATTATTCTATTCCTGAATATAAGCAATGGATTAAAAAAGATCATGCCTTTAGGAAGCCATAAGCAAGCCTACCGATCATCATGGAATGTATTTCTGAAGTCTAAAGTTTGATTGTGTTTGGAATAGATGGCTTGGTTTCAGTCGTTTGCATAATATATTATTTAATAGTAGGCCTGTTTCAGTTCAAATGAGGCTAATATTTGGCTGAGCAGAATATTCTAGGTTTTCCATTATTAATTCCCTTTCATCTAGTTTATGTGGGGTATATTGTACTCTACATGCTCCTTCCAATTATGGTGGCACTGTTCTGTTACGTTAATGAGATTCTTAATACACATTTCTTGTCTTTAAAATAAATTTTCTATAAAACACCCGATGGGAATGTGTGATATTGACAGGCCCCTTTCAGAGTTCATTACCAGATTTTCCTTCGAGGCTCGTAAGCTAATTATAACATATCTACTGCATCCAAATTGAAATTTTGCAGGAGAATGGACGAACATGACCTGCCCGCTGCACTGTGGTTTTTGGCAAAACTGATAACCGATAGCAAAATATTTGAAACCCAATTGAATAGCATACATCCGAAGGCTTCAGAGACTAATTCCCAGTATTGAATACGCTCTATCCAGCAAGATCAGGGAATGTAGCAGGCCGCAAAACCTGTATATACAGTTGTACCGTCTGTTCTGCGAATTTTCGCTAATTGGAGGTGAACTGTAGGAAACAGAACTACGTCTGCAAAACGTAATCCACTACAGCAGATAAACAGTTGTTTGTAACATCAGTAAACATCCCGTTGGTTGTTCGAAGACTTAACCTCAAGCTTTGGTCAGATAATTCTCTCTCCTCAGAATGATAGTGTCTTAAGTCAAGAAAAGCCGCAAGGAATAAAACAATAAATTTACTGGCTCGGAAAATATTTCTTCTTCTTTCTATTTTTTTACTTCTAGATAAGGCAAGTATTACATTCCACTCAAAAATTGAATATCGTAGTTTCACTGAAGAAACACATCTTGAGGTTAACTGATCAAAACAGAACATTTGGAAAACATATCAACATTTCTGCGCACACAGGCGCCTTTCTTTTATTTCTTCAAAATTTGCTGACTAGTACATAAAAGAATTATAAATTAAAATGTTGATAGTTTTGCAGTTTTTTTGGGAGGGAGGTGGTACGTTGTGAGTTATCTTATTCAACTGCAGCTTGTATGGTATATCGCGAACAGCACTTAACCTTTTACACTTTATTATACCTAAAACCAATTATTATTTGGCAGACATAGCCGAAATTGTTGCGACGATTTCTTCAATTTTTAGTGGAGTGTTTGTTTATGTAGCAATGAAGATATATTTATTTTTGTCTTTAGAGAAGTAATTAAAATTGGACTTGCCCTCTAGAATAGCTTTTCTAGAATGTGTCGTACCTAGTTATGAGCAACTGCTTCCAGGTGTTCAAACTTGGTGAAATTAAGTCCAAGCAGGAATTTCTTCAAAGTGGCGAAAAAACGATTATCAGAAACCAATCTTCTTCGGGAATTTGTCTCCTCCTCTATTGATGTGCAAAGCTTTTTCCCACCTCATGATCGCTAGTGCATGTTTTTCTGTGATGATGAATCTTGCCAAAATATTCCTACTGATCGCTCGTGTTCTTTGCAGTATTCACACTCTTTTCCAGAGAGACTGTGCCCTGATCATTCTCTATAGTACCTGTCTACACATACATAAAAGCTACTGGAGGACTTTCCTTAACGTATTAAGATGAGAACCCTACCTTCATCAGTGATTGCCGGTGGCAAACTTAGTAGAATATTATGGATACGGGAGAAAGTAAACTATAATACACCTCTCGAAATATTGCTATTAATTTCTATTAATATTAATATATATCAATCCTATACCATCCTAGCAGGTTCACAAAAAATTAACATTATGGTGCTTTAGAAAGTAGGATTGCATTATGCATTAAAATTGATATCAAAAGATTTGACGTAATGTTTAGGTCCCTTCATTCATAAATTTCGTATCTATAAATTTTCGACAAAACCATTTACAATTTGCCAGAATAAGGCATGTCTCATACTTAACTGGGTGATAACGCATGTCCACAGTATGGAAAATAATAAAGTAGCCGACTAAAATCATCAGAGGCAAAATGCATTCCAGTAATTTCCTAGTAATTGAATTGCAATACTCCCTCTTCAAGGATTTAGTCCAGTTACATTCTGTTTTCTGGAGGTATAACTACTTCTTTTGCTGTCAGATGACTGTTTTCTCAGCTTTGTGAGCACTGTAAGACAATGTTAACGTGGGATGAACATGTATCTGATTAGCTGGAAATGGATAGTAAAATTCTGCTATAAAAACTCTCTCTTTACCTTGCAATTCAACTGCTAGACTAATGGAAACACTGCGCAGGACAAGAAATCAACGCCTTCGTAAAACCTGTGTGCTGTTTGCGTAAACGCTTGTAAATTTAACAATAAGTTAACCGAACGAGACTGTGTGAGGGTTGCATTAGATAGGTCCCGTGTTCGATCACTGTTGATTCGCCCACTCAAACCCTGTTTCTTTCACGGTATTCCCAGGTCGGTAAGCGAATGCTGGGATGGTTTCTGTAAGGCCGCGAATTTTCCTATCCACCCATTTCTTTGTCGTGTTCCACTATGAATGACAAGGTTAGTGAGCGTTCTGGCGAGGCGTGTGGTGGTGGAATTTGCTTTGGTAACCGTCTGTCCGCGTTCACGGTGTGACGCACCCCCAGCGAGACCTCTTCTTTGGGAGGGAGGTTTGTGTGGGTGGCCCCGTCGGCGTCGGTATCTCACACATGGAGACTTTAAGAGATCCCGCCTACATCTGAGCCTGCCGCACAGGATCCGCTCGCCCTCTGTGGCTATGCTTCACCCCTTCCTCCCGAAGGTTTAGTAGGCCCGCTATAGGTTTCTGTACCTAGTCCCCTCCGCATCTAATTTACTCTTCTCTATTCTATTCTACTCTAACAATAAGTTTCTTTAAGCCTTGTCATGATTCCCATGAGTAAACAAAGAATTTTCCCATCCCCTACTTTCCGAAACGTTCCTTTAATGGGTTCAGTGCGATATTCAATTTTACCGTAGCATTAGCCGTATCCAAAATAGTCCATGTTGAGTTTTACATTTTCTCAAGAGAGTCATCTGACGGAATGTTCGAAAAATCTACGATTCCCCTTTGTTCTTATCCCTTGCAATTATGAGGGGATTTAAATGTAAGGTCAATATTTAATTTATGGAATATTTACTACGATTTCTGAATTTATTGCCCCTTGTTTGTGCTATCAATATTTTAAAGATATTCCACTCATTGCATATAACTAATCACTTAGTTTTTATTTTAAATAATTTCGAGGCAAAAATAAATCATATAAAACCTAACTTGGGCTATAAAACCATTTTTATGTTAGAACTCTAATACATAAGTTACTAATTGGCTCATTGTCGCTCGTTGGAAAGCAAATACAACCATTTAAACACAAGAGATCACAAAGAGTATTCTATGTTGAAGGGGCAATATGAATTAGGCTACCACTAGTTCAGAGAAATGTAATAAAGGGAACTTATTACACTTTGGAATTCATCAACTGTTTAATATGGTCTGTATAAGGAAAATATACTTTAACGATTGCCCGCACAAATGGGTTAACATCTATGTGACTTTGTAATTGAATATGCTTGTATTTTGGGATCGATAATAGAAGTTGACTGTAGTAAGGCATATAAACCGGTTTACTCTTGACTACTAGGATGCAGACGCACAACGTTTATAAATGAGGCATAGCATAGTCAGAAGGTATAGCATTCCATTTTACCATACCCCAAAAACTGCAAGCCTATTAGGCATAAAAGTCGTGCGAGTGTATTACATCACATTTTTTCTGCGTTTTGTACAAATAAGTTGAGCTGAAACATTTAACAATGTAAACCCAGTTGTGCATCGTGTTATAGTTCTGTGCCTATGAACATAGACGGCGTTTTATTTGTTTAATACCTTGTCTACCACTTATGTAAGATAAAATATTGCAATTATCTTACAAGTTCGATGTAAGAATATTGCCCAAAGTGAAATATTAGAAGACCTTTAAGTGGCAAAAGGAAAAAGAAGGCAAAAAAGCGTTAACAAATCTTAAGGAAGTCCATATTTCTAAAAACACAGTCCAAATGTAATATAAGGCACCAAATGAACACCTTTTCAGGCTGCAAAGCGAAGATTTTCAATAAATGCTCACACTCCAAACACTATTCCCGTTTTTTTATATAATTTCTTGAGCATGACCAAGGATTTTTATTAAAATATCAAAACATAGAGGAACCTGCTAAGAAAAGTAAAATGTTTCTCTTCAGTTTTCTGTATATTCTCATAAATTTTTATTTGTTTCTGTCGAATGTTATATAATCCAGAAACCATAGGAAAGGATTACCATAGAAAATATTTAGCTGAAGTTAATGTAGGTATACAATTTATGCCAAATAACTTTTTGTACGTTTTCCAGAATTTTAAGTCAAGGTTAAACTGACATGAGATAAAAGTACTATAGGGAATATGTAGCTCAAGTTATTTATGCTTAGCTTTTCGTACTATTTCCAAAATATCAACGGTTGTAAATTTACCGGAATTTTAAGTTAAGACGTTTCGAAATATCTGGTACGTGGTATTTTATTTCGCAAAGGAAAACAAAAGGATCAAACAATTATACAGTGCCGATATAATTCGTAATAGTTTATGCTGGTAAGGAAATATCTAGGCACTAAAACACCTCCGCCACGCACACTCCTTACTTGATTCTAGCACTCCACTTAATTTTTGTTTTACTCTGCGGCGGTATTATTTATAATGTTTTTGTATATTTGTGTTTACTCCACGTGGTGAAGCTATTTTGTGACGTGATTCTTTGTTAGGTTTGTTAGCTCCATCTGGTGTTAACAATTTGTGGCGGTATTAGTGTTTGTTTGGTAGAATGCTACTGTTATTTTATTTAATTTTAGTTCACTGTCCTCCAGCTGGCTATTATCCTTTTGGTCGAGCACTTCTCTTTATACACGTTGTGTAAACGGAAAGGAGTCTTTTATCCAAAGATAACACTGATGAAAGAATTTGTTTTACACTTTTTATTGTCGAACACATTCACTATCACATTTACACTTTGATCTTGACACTCGCCAAACTGAAACTGTTATAATAACTTCATTACTGATCATTCTTAATTCGCGTACTTCAACTTTTTGTATAATTAACTTTACAACACTTGAGATTTTTCATAACTCTGCTACGCGTAACTTGCGAATCGATAGCCGACGTGTACTGTACAAGTATTTCTGCTGAACTGAAGGCGACGTTTAACGTACAAATGTTTTCGACGAACTGACGGACTGAAGGACTTTACCTCTAACCTAGCCCTTTTTATACTCCTACACCCGATATGCCTAAAGATTATAACTGAGTTGCTATTGGCTAATAAAACGCGCCAACATTAGCGTCTATTTTTATATCCAATGAAAATTATGAATACATATGCTCTAGGGAAAAATGTTCCAGCAAATTCTAAAGAAAAACGCGCCAACATTACGTAACTTCCTCGTCTCTAATAATGATAAACAGCTCACCCCCTCGCTGCATTATTGCACGCTATTATTGTCAGTTTCAGTAAGGCAGTATAAACGCACTTCTCAACAATAATTACAATCAACAAACATCTCAAATAAATGTCACACAAAAATGCATATTCATACTATAATCATTCTTTACATTTAAATAATTTATGATACAAATTACTGCATCAACTCCGCCCTTTTCCGTTGCTCCTGAGCCTGAAAGCGACCTGTATTCAGTTATTGGGAAGCACGTTTTACAACCACTCAGGTGAAATATTCTCGTACTCTTCCCCTTTAGCCGCTCTCCTAGGACTGAGTTTTGTTCAAAGGGTACTGTGAGTATATTGGAATTGAATTCAAACCAATAAGAGGTTGCCTCATCCTGAGCTGGTGTGGATAATAAGGGTTTCTTCCAAAATTAAATACATAAAAACACCATAGGAAACTAGAAGTATTGACATGTTTTCGTGCTTTCTACTGCACATCATTTCTGATACTACGTTCTTTCACAAACCTTCTTTGTGCCAGTAATGTCAGAAATGTTCATGGTGAGTTCAAACTTTATGTCGTCAGTGTAATGGATCATAAGCTGTATTTTCAGTCGTGTGATTTAAATTGCTTTGTCACAGTACGTAAACAACAAGGCAATAATTATTCTACGTCCTACACAAGCCCTGTTGTTTATTACCTCCTCCATCTCAGCTGCTCTCATTTCTGTAGTAGGGTCATTGAAGCTGCTTTGCTGCATGTTAATCGTATAAAACAGCACGACTAGGACGGAGAGCTTTGAGAGTTTAATGTCTTTAGCAGATTCATATGCAAATTGACGTTTTTCACGGATAATTGAGAGCCTTACAAAAACCATTTTATACTTGTTTCATACTTGAAAAATTACGAATATGGAGAATTAATTTTGCATATTTTGAACATTTCATAACAGATAACCGGACATTCAGTGTAGCAGATTTACAAGATTTCGTTGCATAAACGTCTATTTGCATAGCTTTAGAAAGTTTTTAAAAATGTAAAATTTTGTAATAATTGATAAACAGCGAAACACCACATATACGGCTCTAGCAAAATTTATGCACTTGAGAAAGATGTTGCACCAAATCAAAAGTAAAGGACAGTTTCAATGGTAGCAACTACAACAGAACAGCTCTCTCATGCTAAAATGAGTTATAAGAGACTTCCTGAGAATATTAAGAATTCAGAAACTTTAGGTACATGCCATGGGACCGAGCGGGATGGCTTAGGTGGCAACGTCTGTGCACCGCATTCGGCACGTCCTGGGTTCGATTCCAGGTGGCCGCCCACTCTGACAATGGGGTTTTTCGTGGTTTCCCCCTAGTCGTCTATGCAAATGTCGGGGTGGTGTTTTCTACCACGATTTATCCTTTCATCCATTTTCTCTCACTTCACATCTCCTTTTTATGTTTCAGGTGTGTTTTCTGGTCCTGAGGTACTGACGGTGTCGGGCAGATGGCGCAGCTGCTTGCGCATTGTAAAGATTTCTCCCTGTGAACGCCAGGGTGCGTTATCCCGCCCATTAGGTCCGCTTCGTCGCCCTCTTTCGGGATTCTTCGCCTCTGCTGACTTGCAGATGCTCAAACTGGTAATATTAGGGACTTCCACGCGTTTCTGTGGGCCTATCTGTCTGCAGACCCGAGACCTCTTATGGCTCTTTCATGTCATCCCTGCCTCCCCGGGGGTGTAGCCACAATAGATCAAGCTGGACGCAGTGGCGGGGTGTCCCCCTCGGATGACCAAATCCTACATCATTCTACATGGCATCGCGTGAAGCAGTTAAAAGCTATAGACTGTGGTGGATACATTAAATAGAATTACGACTGTACTGCGATACAAGTGATGTATAATGCATCACTGGAAAACGAGAAAGAGTTTGAAAATACGAGATGAAGTCGAATATATCCTGTTTGCGAGATTCTCTAATTCACTTAACACATGTGTGTTGCAAATTATTTTTTCAACTATAGTGAGTAACAGAAATATTTAGTGTAAAACAAAATTAATTACTATCAGCTGTTCAAGAGCAGTATCAAGGTCGACCGTGCCAGCATCTGCGAACTGGTAGTCACCGAGTCACGCTTGATAGTGTTGACCAAGCCAGTAAACAACTGAAGATGTGCTGCTGCACGATTTAAATAGTAAGTAAATGTTAACAAATAAAGGAAAGTAACAACGGTAAGATTTAATGTCTGCTACAATAAATATGCACTTCAATAGTTGTGGATTAAATACATTTTATCAACATTTGCGACAAAAATACAAAACGCACTCCAATTTCAACTTCCCCTGCATGATAGAGTGAATGGGAAGTGGATAAGACATACTATCGCCGAGAAAAGTTATTTGCACACTTCTGTGCCTAAGTACAGATTCTGTGTAAAAAAAAACCTGACAGCTTATGCCTAAAGCTGTAGGATTTTCAAATTTCCAGTGAATTTTAAAACTTCAAAAATTTTATCTGTAATGACCAGACAAATTTTTATATTCCACATCTATGTTCACAACTACTCTAAAATTATTAACCACACAAAATATATTACTCAGTGTATTCCCTGTTAGTCACTATGAATATTTCCTGACATATTTGTTGTGAAATAAAAACAGCATAGAGGAGGATGAGAAGACAATCATCTGTTTAATAAACAGTTCATATATGCTACCATTGATATTGCATTCTCTTTGCAGAAGCTCATGTGAAATGCAAGCGCGGCGTTTATTTCAGAAAACTCAAAAGGGAATGCTGGGGAATGACCACAGGAATATTCTGAAATAATGAACCATGTACTGTAACTGTAATATTAAGGAACTAAACGACGAGTACGCCATTTTACGACTGCGGTTTACTTTCGCAAGATTCCTGGAACTCATACTAGTGGATTTCTTGCTGTGGAGAAACACGAAATCACTCCTTTGTGAGATCCCTTAAACGTAAAAGCAGAGCTTGTAAGGATCGTGATAGCATTAAGGAGCGGTCAAATAAGATAATTCGAGTTCGAGTTCATGAAGATGTTGACGAAACTATGTAACCGCGTAAATGCAGGTATTTCGAGGAACTCTCTCTTACGTGCACAATATAAAATTTTCTTACTTGTATCCTCTAGTAGCAGACTCATTCCACGAACATTCCACATATTGTTATTTACTCAGCTTTGTTTCTATCATTATCAGGGCTTTTCCTGCACGTAATGCTTCAATTCGCAAGCGCTCAACTCAGCGTGTTCTCTTTTCCAGAGCAGAAAAGTGAATCGCACGCACAATAGCAATTCAGGGACAGCGATCAGCCTTCCAAGATGGCTATTTCCAGAAGAGCCGAAGCCAAAAAGGGACAGAGTATTTTAGAAACTTCTACCCGCGTCCAGATAAGATTCCGGACAGTTCGATAAGCTGAGAGCAATTCCTCCTTTCACCACACTTACGCCAGCTGGCAACCAGACCACGCGCTGCCTAATAAGGGTCAAATAAGTAGACGACCATTTTTATGCAATCTGTTGATGTCTTAGTTCACTGAAGGGATACCAGTTCTATATCGATCAATACATCTCAGATCAACCAGAAATCAGAAGCTTGGTGGTATTTTAGATTTATTTGATATTTAGTGTATCATTAATATCTGTGGTAGACTTTGAAACTACACATTTTTTGAAATGTGTAAAACTAGAAAGTTTTATAAATGTAATTCTTTTACATAAATTTGAAGCTGGTCGAAAAGTCTACAATTACCCACTTAAAACTTTAAAAATTAATCGTTCATTTGGCCAGATTTCATCATTATCAGGTATTAGACTTAAGTATATTTTACGACATACGCCCCTCACATAGTGCTCAAATGTATACGATTTCTTCATGAATGTGAAAAATCTTTAAAATATTAGGATTCTGCTAACAGTGAGTTGGGTTTTTCTTCATCGGATTAATTTCCAATAAATTAGTGAATGTCATGTTTTAAAACAAAGACGAAAATTAGTTCTCGTATTTATAATCATTTTCACAACAATGAAATTAGTACCAATATGTCCTCGGTAACGTGTGTGGTATATTGTAATATACGTTTCCTTTTGTATTAAATGTGATCTCAGGTTTCATCCAAGAAGAAGATATTGGTTATCTTATGAACCTAAAATATGTAACTCTGTTTGAAACGTAATATTCGAATAGGAATTTAAAATGGTATTCCCCATATATTTAAAAAGTAAATATTTTGAAAATGTATGAAATTAGTATTTTTATTATAAGGCCACTTTGACACATGCAAAATTTAAGGGGCATTGAATGAGCTTTTAAACGACAAAAATATACCTATAAAATCCCGGATATCATTTTCAAAACTCTACAAAGAGGACATATTCTTCTTCCTTTTACGTTTCAGGCCATTGATCCGTTCCGAACTCACTTTTATCTTAATATAGGAAGAAGATCGTTAGATAGGTCTTCCTAACGATCTTCTCCCTTTAGGTTTATAATCTAGTATCTTTGGTAACTGTTGGCATCAATACTATTAATATGATCCTTGCGTTTTTGTTTACGTTGTTCTATAATTTCTCCTGTTGGGGTAATCTGTGGTATTCTCATATTTCTTCATTGGTTAATCTATCCCATCTAGTTACTCCGTTGTTAGATCTCAAAAATATCATTTGTACTTATTGTTGTAAAACCCAAATCTCACTTCCATAAAGTATCCAACCATTTCGCCTTTTCTTTGCTAAGATTTCATCCATTAAATCTGTCGGACTTTCTGTTACTATGAGAAAAAACTAGAAATCAATTATTTCCAAAAAAATCTGCATTTTTAATGCACTACATGAAATATCAGTCTGATGTGTAAAGATCGAAAGTTTATGTTCAGTTGGTTGATTTTACATGAAATGCCCCTTAAATACGAATCATTTTTTGCTGCATCTATCAATTTTACTGCGTATTGAATGAAATGATATTTTCCCGTTCAAACTGTAGCCCAGATTTTGTTTTCCTGTTATTTTTTTAATATGGCTTGAACACCGGTGTCATCTCTATCTTTTAAATACATTTTATCTTAGTTGTGTAGTCGCCTTCATTTATCGTCTACTCGAGTAGGTTACCTCCACCATCTGTCTAAGGCCTTCTTTTGCCATACGTTTTATTTGTATTAATTTAAGCGAAACTGGCCCATCTAAAATTAATAGCTGTTCTGCGGATTTTTGCTACCTTGGTTACCTCCCTTTGCTATTTTAGTGTTTACGAATTACCCAATCCTAGATGCAGAGAGAAACCACAGACAAACGACACACAAGATCTCCCGAATGTGGATGATGGACGCTAATGTCTGAAATTTCTCTCACTTCTTTCCAATTTTGATGCAGTTGTTTAATACAACAGTTATAGGTTAGGTTTTCCACACGTGTGGGTTTGTCAATGCAAAGGTAAAAGAAGGTGCCTTTGTTTGAGGTTCTAAATACGGCTGCAGTGTTCCGCTCTGCTGTGCAAGCTCTAAAACAAAGAGGAAGGCTTAAAGGATACACAGGACATGGTATTCCTGGAGATTAATGAAGATGTGCGAGACGAAAACGCCTGAGGTAGCAAGGATTAAGAGAGAGGGAGGTACACGTTCAACAAGCAGGTTACACGTGTTGGCCTAATTCTATTTCCGTGTGAAATTCCCACATAGAACAAAACACAACCTCAGTACCACATGGTACAGCAATGGAATGTCGTACAATCAACACAAATTAGCTTTCTTACACAACTAGCCTTCAACATATAAATATATTAAGACACTAGCTGGCTCACCTGATTTTGAACGGTTAGCGTTTTAAGCTCGAATTAATTTCATTTACCTACCCCCGTATTTTGACCAATTTTTCGCAATGATCTAGAGCATTTTTATGGGAAATCTCCCATTTACCACTTATATGTGTGTAGTACAGTCCCGGCTATTCGTAATAAGGATCCGGGACAAATTAGCAACCAAGGTATGTGCAACCTTACTATAGTATAACAACTTAGTACAATCCTTCGGTCTAAGGACTGCGCGAGTATTCAGGAGGGATAAATCGCCCCGACTCTATTGTCTTTTACCTTAGCTACTGAATTATACAATGAGGTGTCTTAAAGAGGAAGTGGGCTGACCCACAGGAAACAAGTGTCACATTACTGTTGTGAATGCAGCAATTTTATAGCGTAGAAAAATTTAATACGATCTTGTTTACATCGTGATAAATAAAAAACTAAAATCCTTATTGTAGTTCTGTAAGATAAATGTTGTAGGGAACAGTTTTTAGATGATGATGGTGATATGCAATTGTTCTCCGTGTAAAGAAATTAAAGCCGCTAGAACTTCAATTAAAATAATTTCTATTATGAAAATCAATCAGCCAGGATTTTTTTCCTCGAGGAGTTAGATTGGGAAGTGAGGTCTATGAAATACCCTATAAAGTGTTAATTAACTTTTGGAAAATATCCAACGATAATACAGCATGTATGTGAAATGCTATCGCTAGTTATATGCAAACATTTGTTTTCACACCCGCTGCATCCTGCTTTTTGCGTAGCCTTTCACAACAGTCTACAAACACAGCATTTTTTTGCAATGCTTTTGTGTCTTTAGTTCTGCCTCTACATTTGGATAGTTACAACAGTGGTGTGATTAAGTCATAAATAGTTTTGCGAGAATAAAAATTAAACACAGGCAAGGAGAAATTATGGCGTGGCGCATCAGCAAGGACTCAGAGGCAGAGTAGAAGAGGCATGCCCAGCCAATGTAGTTAGAGAGGGGAATACATGACCAGGTGCGTTACCTCTCCCAAGAAGTTTTTGTAAGTTGCTAAACCATAGTTCCGGAAACGCAATACTGCTGATGCAATAAAAGGCAATACACTGCCTTATTTGCTACTGTATATAGTAATATCCAGTGGTGGAAAATGAAATAGGACACATACATCGGAATGAGAGAAAATGTATTCTATCTCTAGTCACGAAGCGGAACGGCCTCACAGGTAAACAACGCACATGCGCCACCTCATTTTATCCTACTTCACTTCACTCTTAAGTTGTCCCGATCCTTATCCTGGTAATAATGGATACAAAATTCCCTGCTATTCACGCAAAAGAATTTGAAATTTGGAAAGAATTCTGACTTCCTTAACTTCCCAACACGCAACAGTCATCCAAGTTCTGGTATTGCTGCATGTCTATGTAAACCGTTTGCGAGTGGAAGAATCATCGGTCGAAATGGTAGTAAGTGAAATTTTAAACCTTTGTACCCTTGGCTCCATATGCATTCACTAAGTGAAAGGCTACATATTTTTCACATAATACACCTTGTACAAACTATTTTTACAAACGGTTATTCTCCATCTACTTCATGTTAATCGAGATAAACATTTTCATAAACTTATTGCTAATTTTCTTGTAGGTGCAAAGGTAATATGGTAGGCTTTAAGCGATAGTCAAACCTTTTAAGAGCTGGTTGCTAATGGAGCATTCCATTCTCTTTGCATGTCCAGGACATTAAAAAAACCAAAAACAAATTCCCATTTGAGAAAGAGTATTGGAAATTCAAACAAATAACAAGGAATATCTCCGAAATGGGTCAATGGATTTTTAAAAAAATGCATATGACATAAATTGAGTGTTTTAACAGTTATCCGAAAGTCATTCAGAACAACTTTTGGAGACACTGCCATAAAATTCAAGATATACGTTTAATTTACCATGAAAATATCTTAAAGATATGATATTTTAATAAAAATCGCTAGAGCCATTTTTGAAAACAATCACATTTTCGAAAAATTTTCAATGTAAAGGTCAGCCTGAGTTGGGGGATTTTATTGAAAATCTTCATGTCGCCTGCTTGGAAGATACTAAAGTCAAACGCCAAGTTTGGTATTTATCCGATGTTTCGTATTTGAGTTATGCTGTTCACACAGAGACACACAAACGGACATATTTCCAAAAATGCTTTATTTGGATTCAGGGCACCTCAAAACATGTATTTCCATGAAATCTCGGTATCGGATTTTTGGATGGAATGCAGTAGTTCCTGTATTTACTATATATAGTAGACAAAGTAAGAATGAAATGTCGGATGAATATCAAATGTCGCATTCAAGTTAAGCCACTTCCAAGGGTATGATATGTAGATTTAAGAGAATTCCTCAGGACAGACTGTCATTAAATGGAAAGGCATTGCTTATTTTTGACTGTTTCAAAATGGATTTAGTAATTTTGATTAAAATATCATCTGCATCACTATATATCACAAAATATCATCTGGTCAGATATCTATATCACTAATGCAATGTATATCTTAAATTTTCTGAAAATATTTTGTGAAATTCTCCCCAAGTTGTATGCTTTTGTATAACTGGTAAGCAAAAAGTAGTTGAAAACCTAGTGCAAGAAAACAAGTAGATAACACAGAATTTGTGTGAAATAGACCATTTTGGGTATTAACCATTTTCGTTACGGCATGTGTGGAAGAATAATTACTTATCATTTATAATCTTGACCTATCCACAACCAGTATGAAAGAGCAATAATGTCAAACTTAAGATATTAAATCTGTTCATATAAAATACCCTTGAAATGAATAATAGAGAACTTGTGCATTGAAATGTTATTTTGTTTGTTTGTTTGAAACATCTCCGATTTATATCTTCTTTGGTTTGCCAGACAGATAATGTGTGCCAGGTATATGAAAACCAGAGGGTTGTATGTGTTTATTTTGCAGGAAAGCGGTTTAAAAAAAAGTGTGAGTAGGTGTGTGTATAATTATATATATAATGGTCTGTCTCGGCTTATACTGCTCATGGTCACTGTTCGTTTCAAGTAATGAACATGTTCATTACATCAGTATTGGTTGAGTCATTACTGATTTATTACTAGGCTTGCAATCTTTCGGAAAGATAACGCAAGTAGAGCGCACTAAGATATAATTATGAACCAGTTCAAGCATACCCACTGTGAATACGGTGAAACCGAACTCGGCCCCATTTTCTCTTTGGAATCCTAATCTGTCCCGTCTTCCAAAACAACCTAACTCGGCCCTGTAGGAAATTAATCTCAATCCAGTTCATTTTAAAATACTTATGACTTTCAGAGACCTAGTGATTGCGAAACGATATTGCAGTTTCATTTTTCACAAAAACCGATTTTAACAGTAAAATGAGATGTTATATAAAATTTTGATCCACTAAATGCGTGTAACATACACAATCGTTGAAAATAGGGATATTATTAAAAACGTTAAAATTCTAATTAAATGAAGGATTTTTAAAAACGCCGAAATATCATCTGTAATAATGTTTGTTCGTTTGTGAAGAGCTATCAGCAATGCCACGTTCACAACCAAACACTTGTGCTCTGTACCACTATCAGTTTTTCGTAATAAGGATGCCACACCACTTTACACTTCACTATTCTCAGAGTGTCATTACGATTTCGTACTATATGCTATGGGACTGAGTTAGCTTGCTGATAGTGTATGCCACGGGACTGAGTTGGCTTGCTGACAGTATGTGCTACGGGACTGAGTTTGCTGATATGTATACTACGGGACTGAGTTGGCTTACTGACAGTATGTGCTACGGGGCTGAATTAGGTTGCCGACAGTATATGCTAAGGGGCTGAATTAGGTTGCTGACAGTATATAATACGGGGCTGAGTTAGCTTGCTAACAGTATATAATACGGGGCTGAGTTAGCTTGCTAACAGTATATAATACGGGGCCGAATTAGGTTGCTAACAGTATATAATACGGGACTGAGTTAGCTTGCTGACAGTATATGCTACGGGACTGAGTTAGGTTGGTGGCAGTATGTGCTACGGAACTGAGTTGGCTTGCTGACAGTATATGCTACGGGACTGAGTTAGGTTTCTGACAGTATGTGCTACGGGACTGGGTTAGTTTGCTGACAGTATGTGCTACGGGACTGAGCATACTACAGGACTGTAGGCTACTAACCCATTTTACAACCTTAATGAATATTAATGAATATTTTGTAAATGATCCAATTTTTTTTTAATTTTGTGCATGTATATTTTGTTAATTTGAAGCTGTCCTCTGGGTGTATTTGATAAATTTATAATTTTGATTAATTAATAATGTTACGTAATTATAGAGGCCTAATGTGTATATCTACAGAGCAAAATTAAAAAGGCAAGAAAATGCACAATAATAATAGTCTCATCTGCATCTGTGTGGATGCCTACCTTTCAACCCGTAGTGCCCGAGTTCGTATCTCGGTTTGTGTGTGTTATCTAGGTAACACTTCTTCTTAATCCTTTTTACCTACTAAGTAAAATTTTGGGGTAACTCTGAACTCAGTGAACCTGGATCCATCTGTGCATGATTCCACCCATTTCATTGATTCTTACCGTTAATCTTTGAAGTAGATTTTATTTTAGGAGGAGTTGAATTGTTTACGTTATTTGCTCCACGCTTTGGGCGTCAATTTGAAGGAGTGGTTTTATAGCTCGACTGTTGGGGAGCCAAACTTTATGTAGTAACTGCTCCACGTATGGTACAAAGTTTCCGTTGGTCTTCGCCCCAATGTTCACTTTCCGGTGGTCTTCGCCCCAATGTTCACCTTCCGGTGATCTTCGCCCCTACTTTACTTTAAACTTTGTAATATATATATATATATATATATATATATATATATATATATACTTATGTTTGCCTCGGCTGCGTCAGTATTAATTTTGTAGAAACATGTTTCTCTTAACAGGGGGTGATGCGGCTAATGAATGTAGGCTTACACAAATTATAAATTTTACTTCACACCATTTATTAATCCTTCACACGATTAAATAACACTTCACTGATTTTTAGAGAGCTGTGAGATTATTTATTAATTACTTGCACCTTTTTTAACACTAAACTTTATAATATTCGCCGTAATGAATTTTCGCCTCACACTGAATACGTATTAAACTTCTCGAGGACACATCTCGCGTCCAGTTAGGAACGCTGCCTGCTAGCAACTGACTTCTGAATTTGTACAATTGGCTCTATTTCAGTTTCTGATTGACTTATCTTACTCCAATAAAATACTTTTATTTAACTTAAGCTTTTTCTGATTGTTGATTGCCTATTTATAAGCTGTCTAAAAAATTACATTATTGTTGCTCCAAGAATTACTAGTAGCATTATTAAACTTTTCAATTCATTATTGCCACAAGATTACCTCAATGTTACCTCATTGTTAGCAACTTTTGACCTATATTCTTACAGCTCCTACATTATTAAATTATGTAATACATTCACATAACATTATTAAATATGTATACAATATAAACATAATACAATGACTTACGTACATTTTATATATTGTTGCATACACATATTGCTTTAAGGGGAGCTGCTATTATATTTTATATTATATAATTAGACTGAAATCTTTTATGTGTTAAAACATGCTGCGTCATTTTTCCCGTCATTTAAATTGTCGTTAAACATACAAAAATGATAAATAACACTACCGAAAACAATTTTATTAAACCTAACTGCTCGACTGCTCTTGGGATACTTATTCTTTGTTTCTCCTATGAAGTGAACGAAAACATAGCTGCCATAGTGTTATCTTTTGTTCAGACAATATGCATTTCTTGTAATATATTTGTTTTATTATACACCAGCTAGATTTCCTTGTGCAAATATATATTCTTTTTCTAGACAAGCTACATTTTCTTGTGCGAATATATATTTTTTGTTCTCTCAACTTGGTCCTCTTTGTTTGTACGCAAAGGATTTAGACGTATAGAAAAACTTATTTCTTTCAAAGCGCTTGTCTTTTATTTGTATCAAAAGCGCTTTCATCAGTTTCCTTTTCCACCCTATTTATTTTTGTATGAAATACTTGGCATGAGATGTTTGTGTTTGTAATATGGACATGTTACTTGTGAAATCAATAAGCAGAAGTCGACACGGCCGCACACCTAGCAATATGTTTTGATGCCTGTGGTTGATGTTATGCGGTCTGTTCAGTTCTTCCTGCTCTAACAACAATCAAGGTTAAAATGATTTTAAAATATTTCTTTATTAGATTATGTACTCCACAACATATGATGGAAATTCTATGAGTTATGTACATTAAAGCTAAGTTTTTAGTCGCATCATATTAATTAGGAATAAATATCGGTTCAATTACGTAACATGACCTTTTTTATAAAGAGACAACAGTTAAAAGACCATAAAATAAATCAATACACTATTACGCCAACCACGAGTTCGTGATAAACAAACAGATTTAAAATCAAATTGCTCATTGTTTGTGAACATTTAGACGTCCAACTGCGATTACTTCGATAAGATTTGAAGGAACGCAACCACGTGCGGTACAAAGTTTCCGGTGGCCTTCACCCCAATGTTCACTTTCCGGTGGCCTTCGCCCCAAGTTTAAAAAATTAACTTTGTAATTTGAATGTTTCTTTAAATATTATATATTTAGGTTTGCCTCGGTTACGTCAGTACTAATTTGTAGATACGTGTCTCTCTTAATAGGATATGATACGGCTAAAGAATGTAGGCTTACACAGATTATAATTTTTACTTCACTCCTTTTATTAATCCTTGACACGATTAAAGGACACTTCACTGATATAGAGAGCTGTGAGAGTATTTATTAATAAATTGCATCTTTTAACACGTAAACTTTATAATATTCGCCGTAATGAATTTTCGTCTCACACTGAATAATATTAAACATTTCGAGGACGTGTCTCACGTCCAGTTAGGAACACCGTATACAAGCAAATGACTTCTGAATTTATACAATTTGCTCTATTTCAGTTTCCGATTGGCTAATCCTACTCCAATAGAATACTTTTATTTAACTTAAGCTTTTTTCTGGTTTTTGATTGGCTATTTATAAACTATCTCAAGAATTACATTATTGTTGCTCCAAAAATTACTAGTAGCATTATTAAAGTTTTAAATTCATCATTGCCTCAAGGTTACCTCAGTGATTACCTCATTGTTAGCAACTTCCGGCTTCTATTATCACAGCTCCTACATTGTTAAATTACATTCACATAACATTATTAAACGTGTACACAATAATATAAACATTAATACAATGACTGTTACATTTTATATGTTATTTATACACATATTGCTTTAAGGCGGGCTGTTATTATATTTTATATTATATAATTAGACTGAAATCATTTAAGTGTTAAAGATACTACCTCAGGTTCTAAGGGAGTGAAGTCTAATATTATACAAATTACATATTTCACTTTTCTGCAGGAACGCTGTATTTATGATCTTCTGCCATCATAACATTTCAGATAAATAGTCAGTATTTAACATTTTAATACAGAATTAAAATCTACAGAATGTTAATGAATTCTCGCACTTCTCACCAGGAGAAAGCATATAGTGCAAAGCTGTAACCAATACCGAGACTTTTCATTGGTTAATTTGTTACGGCTATAACTTGAAAACTATTACACTTAGAACATACAAGTCATAAACCATCCTGTCCTTAGAATAGAATTGGTTAGTTGTGTATTCGCGGACACGTTGTGTACCATTTGTTACTCAAACAAAAAGTCGTATTAATAACACATTTCAAATTTCGGAACTTCACGTTTGAAGGCGTTAAAAGCCTTTCGAAAATTTCCCAAATGAAAAACAACTTTGCAACTGATAGATATTCGAACATTTGCTTTTTTCAGAAATGACCTTAATGACTTTAAAATGCAGGATATTTAGATTACTGTATAATAAATTATATGCATTTCTTGAATTTCCTGTAAAAAATCTATTTTTTAATGACAATTAAATTTGTATCAATGGGAAACCGTAACTAGATACGATAGCCTAGTATATTAAAGATGTAGGTTTCGTTAAAATATATTATATAGATTCCTTTATAGCTTCTTTTCAAATAACCATTTTCAAAAATTGATTGTTTGTATTTTTCGATCTTAATTGGCAGTTATGTTGCTGATCATAAATGTGACCTATAACCTAGGAATTTATGTGTTATTTTTCCTATTGCCTCAAAGTTTATAACAGAATATATGTTGAAACCATTATTAAGCTTTTATATGATGTATTTATTTACGACAGAAATGCTAGAGAAAGTCGTTGTGTTTAATAATTGCATATCATAGTGTTTATCATAGTGTTTATGTTTCTAGGAAAATCCTAAAAAAGGAGTAGTTAGACGAGAAAAATATTCTTAAAACATGCACAGAGAGAGAATGCCTGATTACCAAAATATTTTGGCAGTTAACAGGCATGAATTATATTTTATTCCCTATGAAGTGCTTAAGAATGTCACTACAATAGCAGAATTTGGTTATTGGAACACAAATAAAAATGTCTGCCTTGAAATTTTGAAAAACGCATCTATTAAGATGTTTTGCTTTTTATAGAGTATTATACAATTTGGAAATCATGCACAACACAGTATTTACAGCATCAGTGCTTTTTTCGTGTTTCTCTCAATCAGAAGGTACGTAAATACTGGATTGTATATTGCATGACGTGACCAAAGTTTAAGTCTCAGAAGAAAATAATTTTAAATAAACTAGATGGTAAGGGAAGGCGACTGCGTAACTTAGTTCATCTGTCTGGTACCATACTAACCTGCAGTGCAGGTTCACACACCCACAAAAAGTACAACGCCCATTTAATTCAATAACAACAAATTGTATGACAGAGGAAATTGGTTGCACAATCAATCATCTATATCTAAGAACCTATAGGTAACCTCGCGATAAGCCCTCCATGCAGATAGCGCGCTAAAACAATAATATAGGGCCATTCACAATTAAAATTACAGATTAACGACGTAAAACTTAGACAAACTAAAAGCGATGTTTTGTCATTAACATAGACAACTGCAAACTTAAGCAGCACCAATTGCAAGAGAGGGTTAAACAGCTGAGCTGATATGGCGACCTGCTTAGCGACCATCGAACAAAAGAGGTTATGTACATGAATCAAATATGAACATGAGCTACCAGCTCTTCGGTTAAAGGACGTACTCACAAAACATCACCTACAATCGTAGTTTGTTTTGCTGCGATATTTAAAGTTGCCCCAGTGATTCGTGGCCCGTGATCTCACACAGAATGTGTGTTAGCGAGTAAACACATGGCGACAGAAAATTTGTTGGGAGATGATAAAATGAACACGTGATGAGAATTGCTCTCTGATTACTAGTTTCTCATATTTGACGTAGACATAAAATTAACGCTGGACCTTGCAAGCTTCTAAGTGTAGGTCTAATTCAATGTTTATGCGATTAATTGTGAATGGTTCCATTACAATACATAGCATCTAGCTTTTAAGTTTGTGATTATTACGGTTAATTTTAATTGTGAATGGGGCCTAAGTCATAAGCATAGCGCTTACTCAAGTATATTGTTTCAAACAACTGACGGTATTTGTATTTAATCTTTTTAGGACTTATATTTATCCTACATTCGGTTTTTGAAGATGTGGTGAAAACCTAGAAATAAAACCTTATCCCCTCGGGACCTCCTGAATGTGAGACACGCGTGCTAACCCAAGAGTACGGAGGAAAGATAATTATGGTGGATTATGGTGAAAATAGAAGCTTTTAAGTTTCGAAATTGTGTTTTTTTGCCATCCACAGTAATCCTTGGCTAATGAGGAACGTTTGGTGTAGTAGATCTTGCTCCGCGGTAATATATTGACCTCCCACCCTCCCTTTTATGCGACCCTTCTTATATAGTCGTTTTTGGCGGGTTTTTGGCAACATTTGAAAGGAATTGCTGCCCACGTGAAACATTCGAGTTTTAGACGTGCAGGGCTCTCGGCTACGTCCTGTCCTCTCCTAAAAACATCCCTCGGCTACGCTTTGAGGCTGAGAGCCCTCAATCCCTCGGCTACACCTTGCGGGTTAGCGCCCTCAGTCGTGTTTTCAGCATGTTGGGATTTCAAATGTTGGCAGCGGAAAGACAACGTTCCCGTGGTGCCACGGGTGAGATGCACGCGATGCGACTTCTGATAGGCAGTAATATGAAACAAAAGTGACAAAATATGCCATTAATTCATGAAAATAATTAAAGCAACACGTTATTTTTTCTTTATTACATGTAATGATGTTTTGAAAGCAATAAAAGTTATGCAGTATATGCGTGTGTTACGGGCCATAATCCAATATCAACGTTTTAACGAGAATTATATATACCAGATGTCCCACACAAGTTGTCCTTAGTTGAAGTTAGTTTATCCCGGATAGTGTAGATGCCATAAGGTTTGCCTAAACGGAATTTAAAAGGAATTCCTTACCGACAGAGAGGAGATCGCTAAATGTTAGACCGACGCATAAAAACACACACATTAACTGCTATTACTGGTCCCAGAACTCATTCTATAGAGCATTTGGCGGCTGTATGAGGTGTTCCGGGTTCGATTCACGGCTGGGATCCAGAAAGTTGTCTTTAAACAAAACGTTCCATGGTATGCCCAGGGTCTGATGTTGGAATGTGAGTGTACATGTGTGTGTGTGTGTGTGTGCATATGTGTTTTATTGGTTATATAATAAACCATTCGCCCATTAAAAGGAATTCAGAAATGCCACTTTGCAAATCCTGAGCAAACGTGTTATCAGTTAATCCACTATCAGCATAACTATATGACACCACCAATTGGTGCCGTAAAGTTAACAAGATTAAACAAAATTATGTGTTTTATTATATTTATGTATCTTTAAAGGTAAGTTAGAGTTAAACAATCTTCTATTAGTGCATTATTCATAATAAGCATGTACAAATGCATGTCTGCCATAGTGGATGCATTAATGTAAGTGCTTCTCAGGATAACATTTGGATCGCTACAGATACATAGCTCTTCCCACAACCCATTGTACCTGAAATTATCCATCATTTCTAAGTATAATCTCTGTTCGTCGGAAAACGTGCACTAAACGCAGACGTTGCGTCAGAAAACATTCAAAACACAGCCTTCGAGCCTCTGCCGAGTTCCGTACGTCGTGCGTCTTCGCATAGATTATAACCATATCTGTGTACTCGTTACTGGTGAACATATTAACCCGTTTGCCTCAATGACCTGGTTCGAAATGCAAGGACGCGACCACGCGACGCGTATCAGTACGAAACGCAAAGTAAACACGCGCAGAGGGTAGCTGTACCTTAAGCGACATTTCGCTTCGTACCTCTACTGCCCCTTTCAACATCAGTGACGCGACAACTTCTTTTGCACTTATATATGCGAGAAAAATAAAACTGCAAAGGGCGGCTTGTTTGGGCCATCTATGTATGTGAATACTGCAGAAACACTGTGAAAGCATTAAGAGTTTGAAGTTTTAATCATATAAAGTAGAGAATGCCATAAGGATTGCTATTTTAAGACCAAAGAGCTATTTAGGCAACATCTAAAATGAATAATACTTTACTTAGGAGTGATATGATAGCAATCGAGCTGTAGAGGAGGTTGAAGTTTGGATACGAGTAAAAAAACGGCAATTTCTTAGCAATTACAATATATTCTTTGTACCACACTGCCTCTGTTAAAATGTATTAACTTGTGTTGAAGATGCGCGTTAATGTAATAGAAGCAGCTAAATGTTGTGCCTTATTTCTCCTTTTGCCAGACAAGCGTTTCTACCCTCAGTTTCCTCTATGCATAATTCTTTAAACATTCAAAGAATAATCTGAACGACTTGGTATTCCATATTGCTGTCTAAACTAGCGTGAAATAAGGCATCCAAGTATTACCTGTACTGGTATTGTTAATCTGTATTGTGGAATATGGCTATTTAACCGCATTTTTTCTGTTGTTTTCGTTTTTGAAACATCTAAAATTCGATATACCGTGCAACATTACTATATTGTGATATAAGTGCGGCAGGTGAATACTAGAGAACCATGAAGAGTGTGAAGATACTTCCTAGATTCTCCAATGAAGTTTACGCATATATATTGCATAGTTTTTTTCGACAGTAGTAAATAACAAAAATCTGATGTGTTACATTCGCATGACTTTCTCTACTCTTGTACAAACTATTCATAAACGCTTATTCTCCATATGCTTCATGTTAATCGAAATATCGAGATGTTAACCTTATTGCTAATTTTCTTGTAGACGCAAGGGGAATTGGTAGGCTTTAAGCGATAGTCAAATATATTAAGAGCTGGTTGCTATGTCGAGTATTCCATTCTCTTTGCAATACCAGGACAAAAAAAATGAATAACGAATTTGAGAAAAAGTATAAGTATTGGAAAATTTAAGGGAATACCAAGCAATAACTTGAAAATGGTTCACTCAACAACAAAAAATGTATATGACATAAATTGTGTATTTTAACGCGATCTACATTTTTTGTGTAGTAAAACTTTGTCTATCTCTTATGGTTTACCAGTTATGCAAAAGTCGTTCACAATGAAGAATACTTTTGGAGACATTCGCAGAAAATTCAAGATATACATTTCATTTATCATGAAAGTATCTTAAATATGTGATATTTTAATCAAAATCGTTAGAGCCATTTGTGAGAAAATTAAAATTCTCGAAAAATGTTCCACGTAAAGGGTAATCTAGGGTGGAGGGATTTTCTTGAAAACCTTCGTGTCGCATCTCTGGAAAATACTGAACCTGAATACTAAGTTTGGTGTTTATGCGATTGTTCGTTTCTGAGTTATGCTGTTCACAGACACACAGACAGACCGACACACACACACAAACACACGGACATGTTTCCAAAAATGCTTTTTTTTTGGATTCAGGGGGCCTCAGAACATATATCCGGTGAACTCTCCGTATCAAATTTTTGGGTGGAATACAATAGTTCCACTACTTACTATACGTAGTAGAGAAAGTAAAAAAATCTGATGTGTTCACTCACATGACTTTCTCTACTCTTGTACAAACTATTTTTACAAACGCTTATTCTCCATCTACTTCATGTTAATCAAGATAAACATTTGCAGACTCTCTCTTATTGCTAATTTTCTTGTAGATATAAGGGGAATATATATTTACAAGGGCAATATAGAAATACAGTAGCCTTTAAGCATATACATATCTCTTAATAGCTGGTTGCTAGGTGCAGCACTATTCCCTTTTCCACAGATTAATAGTCTTTGCATTTCAAAGACAAAAAATCTGATGTGTTACACTCACATGACTTTCTCTACTCTTGTACAATCTATTTTTACAAACGCCTATTCTCCATATGCTTCATGTTAATCGAGATATCGAGATGTCAATCTTATTGGTAATTTTCTTGTAGATGCAAGGGGAATATGGTAGCTTTTAAGCGATGGTCAAATATTTTAACGCTGGTTGCTATGTGGCGCATTTCATTCTCTTTGCATGTCCAGGACATAAAAAAATGAATAACGAATTTGAGAAAAAGTATAAGTATTGGAAAATTTAAGGGAATACCAAGCAATAACTTGAAAATGGTTCACTCAACAACAAAAAATGTATATGACATAAATTGTGTATTTTAACGCGATCTACATTTTTTGTGTAGTAAAACTTTGTCTATCTCTTATGGTTTACCAGTTATGCAAAAGTCGTTCACAATGAAGAATACTTTTGGAGACATTCGCAGAAAATTCAAGATATACATTTCATTTATCATGAAAGTATCTTAAATATGTGATATTTTAATCAAAATCGTTAGAGCCATTTGTGAGAAAATTAAAATTCTCGAAAAATGTTCCACGTAAAGGGTAATCTAGGGTGGAGGGATTTTCTTGAAAACCTTCGTGTCGCATCTCTGGAAAATACTGAACCTGAATACTAAGTTTGGTGTTTATGCGATTGTTCGTTTCTGAGTTATGCTGTTCACAGACACACAGACAGACCGACACACACACACAAACACACGGACATGTTTCCAAAAATGCTTTTTTTTTGGATTCAGGGGGCCTCAGAACATATATCCGGTGAACTCTCCGTATCAAATTTTTGGGTGGAATACAATAGTTCCACTACTTACTATACGTAGTAGAGAAAGTAAAAAAATCTGATGTGTTCACTCACATGACTTTCTCTACTCTTGTACAAACTATTTTTACAAACGCTTATTCTCCATCTACTTCATGTTAATCAAGATAAACATTTGCAGACTCTCTCTTATTGCTAATTTTCTTGTAGATATAAGGGGAATATATATTTACAAGGGCAATATAGAAATACAGTAGCCTTTAAGCATATACATATCTCTTAATAGCTGGTTGCTAGGTGCAGCACTATTCCCTTTTCCACAGATTAATAGTCTTTGCATTTCAAAGACAAAAAATCTGATGTGTTACACTCACATGACTTTCTCTACTCTTGTACAATCTATTTTTACAAACGCCTATTCTCCATATGCTTCATGTTAATCGAGATATCGAGATGTCAATCTTATTGGTAATTTTCTTGTAGATGCAAGGGGAATATGGTAGCTTTTAAGCGATGGTCAAATATTTTAACGCTGGTTGCTATGTGGCGCATTTCATTCTCTTTGCATGTCCAGGACATAAAAAAATGAATAACGAATTTGAGAAAAAGTATAAGTATTGGAAAATTTAAGGAAATAACAAGCAATATCTCGAAAACGATTCACTCAACAAAAAAATGTATATGCCATAAGTTGCGTATTTTAACGCGATCTACATTTTTTGTGTAGTAAAATTTTGTCTATCTCTTATGGTTTACCAGTTATGCAAAAGTCGTTCACAATGAAGAATACTTTTGGAGACATTCCCAGAAAATTCGAGATATACATTTCATTTCTCATGACATTATCTTAAACATGTGATATTTTAATCAAAATCGTTAGAGCCATTTTTGAGAAAATTAAAATTTTCGAAAAATGTTCCTGTAAAGGGTAGTCTGGGGTGGGGGGATTTTCTTGAAAACCTTCGTGTCGCATCTCTGGAAGATACTGAACCTAAATACCAAGTTTGGTGCTTATCCGACTGTTCGTTTTTGAGTTATGCTGTTCACACACACACAGACACACACACAGACACACACACACACAGACACACAGACACACACACGGACATGTTTCCAAAAATTCTTTTTTTGGATTCAGGAGGTCTCAAAACATGTATTTCCGGTGAAATCTCGGTATCGAATTTTTGGGTGGAATGCAATACTTCCCCTACTTACTATACGTAGTAGAGAAAGTAAAAATGAATAACGAATTTGAGAAAAGTATAAGTATTGGAAAATTTAAGGAAATAACAAGCAATATCTCGAAAACGGTTCACTCAACAAAAGAAATGTATATGACATAAGTTGTGTATTTTAACGCGATCTACATTTTTTGTGTAGTAAAATTTTGTCTATCTCTTATAGTTTACCAGTTATGCAAAAGTCGTTCAAAATGGAGAATACTTTTGGAGACATTCCCAGAAAATTCGAGATATACATTTCATTTCTCATGACATTATCTTAAACATATGATATTTTCATCAAAATCGTTAGAGCCATTTTTGAGAAAATTACAATTTTCGAAAAATGTTCCATGTAAAGGGTAGTCTGGGGTGGGGGGATTTTCTTGAAAACCTTCGTGTCGCATCTCTGGAAGATACTGAACCTAAATACCAAGTTTGGTGCTTATCCGACTGTTCGTTTTTGAGTTATGCTGTTCACACACACACAGACACACACACAGTCACACACACACACAGACACACAGACACACACACGGACATGTTTCCAAAAATTCTTTTTTTGGATTCAGGAGGTCTCAAAACATGTATTTCCGGTGAAATCTCGGTATCGAATTTTTGGGTGGAATGCAATACTTCCCCTACTTACTATACGTAGTAGAGAAAGTAAAAATGAATAACGAATTTGAGAAAAGTATAAGTATTGGAAAATTTAAGGAAATAACAAGCAATATCTCGAAAACGGTTCACTCAACAAAAGAAATGTATATGACATAAGTTGTGTATTTTAACGCGATCTACATTTTTTGTGTAGTAAAATTTTGTCTATCTCTTATAGTTTACCAGTTATGCAAAAGTCGTTCAAAATGGAGAATACTTTTGGAGACATTCCCAGAAAATTCGAGATATACATTTCATTTCTCATGACATTATCTTAAACATATGATATTTTCATCAAAATCGTTAGAGCCATTTTTGAGAAAATTACAATTTTCGAAAAATGTTCCATGTAAAGGGTAGTCTGGGGTGGGGGGATTTTCTTGAAAACCTTCGTGTCGCATCTCTGGAAGATACTGAACCTAAATACCAAGTTTGGTATTTATCCGACTGTTCGTTTTTGAGTTATGCTGTTCACAGACACACAGACACACACACACACACACACACACACACACAGGCACACACACACACACAGACAGACACACGGACATGTTTCCAAAAACGCTTTTTTTGGATTCAGGAGGTCTCAAAACATGTATATCCGGTGAAATCTCGGTATCGAATTTTTGGGTGGAATGCAATACTTCCCCTACTTACTATACGTAGTACAGAAAGTAAAAATAGTATTTACACTGCAATAAAATTAATAATTTACCAACAGCTGATGCACATGGTTTCATTAACAAGATCAATATTAACGTTGCTACTGAAAAGGCGATCGATTATCCACGTCTGCTTGTTGATCTTAAAAACAATCGATAACTTGCAACACTCCAAAGTAAATATTAACAAAAGGAAGTAAATATCCAATTATGATTTAGATGATAAAATTCCAAATCAAGGATGGTTTACATTCCATAATCTACAATAATAAATGTAACAAAAGTGTCGTTTCTATCGTTCCCCATATGGCCAATGACCTTCAGGGATTACTTCATTCCACAGTGATGACTGGGCCCCATTTCTTAATGGAGGCCTCCAGCGAGCGGAATCCGTTGCCTCAGACGGAAAGGTGATGAGGATGACGGTGGAATGAGAGGACCTACAGCCTCTACTGAGGACTCCGAACCATGTTGGGCCTTGCAGATACTACAATGAGCAAGTTAGAAGTGAAAGTGTGAATAACATCGACTTAAAATCGCCACCCCAGATCCGGAAATGGAATCCCGGACCCTCAGTACGAGAGCCGGAGCTGCGCCACCCCGGCACTCATGTAACAACAGTTAGATTATTTATTATACTTTATGCACATACGTGCTGTGAAATAACGAAAATACATTGGTAGATTAAGCACTAATTGTATAGGAATTAAACTTTTAACTATGACAGCTGAACGGTAAGTGGATAAAAAAATCTGATTTCTTACATTCACATGATTTTCCCTCTGTCTAGCGCTTATTAGTGGATACAGAAATTATTCTTCTGAAAGTTGATTTTCCTATATTTGTCATTTTAATCGAGATAAAGATTTCCGGAAATAGCAGCATTATACATTTTGTTATAGATACAAATAGAACAGCGATAGTCAGATGTTTTAGAATTGGGCGTTATATACTGGCCTTAAAATTCCATCTCTTTCTGTGCAATCGCAAAAACAACTGAATATCGAAAGGCTTGAAAAGAATGACAATGTATTGAGAAATTCGAACCATTAATGTAGAATATTTTGGAAATGGCTTATGCCACAAAAAACGTTACTTGAATTAAATTGTGTTTTAAAAAGATCTACTTTTTTGTACAGCACATTTTCGTCTATCGCTTAACGTTTACAGCTTATACAAGATTATACAAAATTTCTGCCGAATGAAGTAAAGTTCACAGGCTTTTCCCAGAAAATTCAAGGCACATATTTTATTCATCATGTAATTATCTTTAACATATAGTATTTTAATCAAAATCGTTACAACCATTTTTTAGAAAATAAAAAATTTCGAAAAATGTTCTATGTATACAGATTTAGGTGTGGGTGGATTTTGCTGAAAATCAATTTGATGATTTGTCGCACCTTTGGAAGCTGCTGAACCCAAATATCAGATTTGTTATACATATTTTCATCTTTGAGTTATGCTGTTTACACACACATACACTCACACATAGACAACCACAGACAGACACACACGAGTCCTTTAATAAAACTGCTTTTTGGATTTAGGTGGCCTCAAAAAATGTATTTCTGGTGAAATCTCGGTATTTTTGAGAGGAATGAAATACCTTCTCTAATTATTATATACGATGTAGAGAAAGCAAACACACTATTGTGGAAAAATAAGATTTACTACAGAAAACAAACATACTAAAATATTTATCACAGTATTACTAATTCTTCATCAGAATAATCAAACTACACTCCTAGCCTTTCCTCTGGGAGATATCCTAAAGTCGCTTTTAAGATTCCAAAAAGCGCAGCTCTCAAGAGAGGATCTGAACAATAAACCTACAACAATAATAACAGCTATGCTTTGAAAATCCTGCTCTTAACACGTAAGCTGAGCTCTTTCAGGGATTCTGAAAACTCCTGTGAAGTTGAGTAAAACTCGCAAGGTCTTTTAATCTGGATAAAAGAGTTTCCTGTGTGCCCACAAATCCCATTCTAGCAGAGCATGCTGGCAGCAAAGTGAAATGGGGCTTCGAGGCTACCAGGTTATCCAAAAGCAAAGCTACTAACCTTTCCGGATAAAATGAAGTTTTAAAACAAGGCTTCGGGTCGTGGAAAAAAAAACAATCACAAAAGCGAGGAATTCTAAAGAAAAAGTTGAAAGCTTTGTTTAAATTAAAACGTAAAACTCAATTACGACGGACACCAATAATGCACTTCTCACTGACGAAGAACTTTTTCAAACTATGAGAGAGAGGAAAGAAAACACTTCCAGGAGACAGTCTGAGTATCACAAAAGGACAAGGTAGTTAATAAATTATATTTATTGACTGCAAATGTGTATTATGCGGTGGAAGAGTTAAGTATACAAACTAATATTACAAAAATAAGTTCTCAAACAATAATAATACAATGTACAATATACAATCATATGAATAATTTTCTATCGACAATCATATTATTGTAGCTACCAGTGTAACGTAACAGCTAAAAGGTAGAATCAGACGACTAAAAAATGTAATGCCATAGCCGGGATTTGAACCAGGGATCCCCCAGTCTCCTTCTGGTTGCTCTAACCACTGAGCTAACATGGCAACACCAGTACGACACTAAATTCTCCGACTGATTCGCATTTTTCCCGGTAAACCACAAGAGATCTCAAATTGCACTTACAGCATTGTAAGTCACCATTGGGGTAGGTCTCTCATTTCCTTTAGATTTACCGGGAAAAATGCGAATCATTTGGAGAATTTAGTGTCGTATTCTACCTCTGTTGCCATGGTAGCTCAGTGGTAACCGGACTGAGACCAGGAGATCCGTGGTTGAAATCCCACTATGGCATTGAATTTTTCAGTGAGCTGATTCTACCTTTCCAACCTTGTTTAACACACGGCTTGCGTGGAAGAACAATTAATTCCATAACACCATTTACTATTGCAGATTCAGTTTTCGGATCAACTTTTTTTGTAGCAACGGATTTCACGGAGCTAACCGTTTTGAAAACATTACATTTATCCCGATTAAAATGGAGTAGATAGGAAAATAAATTTTCGTAAGAATAACTTGTATACCCACTAATAAGCGATAGAAGATAGAGGAAGTCATGTGAATGTAACATCAGATTTTTTTTGTCACAAAAGCCGGTTACCATGGTTCAACTTTTGAGTGCTGTTTCCGCATGCTTGCTAAAAATAAGCCTTTATTGCTTAATTTGTAATCAATCCTCGATAAAATTGCATCGTGAATAATTTAACGTGTATAGAATGGCTATTTTTATATGCATACTGTAATATATCACGGATATTGGTTGATTTATTATGGGCAGAGAAATTCTTTGCTGCAAATTTTAATTTCTATACAGATAAATCGAAGTTACTGGCGATGAGATTCTCTATTTCATGTCGAAAAATACCTTACTTGGCATATTATCTAGAGTACCTATCTAAGGTCACAAAGTTACTTACATGATCACTATTATGACCGGAGGTATCTTCGAGGATATCCAGTATCTCGCTTTGCTCACTTCTGTATCTTCATTTTAAATTCACGAATGCACTCATCTTCAATTTACCAAAAGTGTGTTAGAAAAACATTAATAAAAAAAATGTGCTTCTTCTTGCCAAAGAAATGTAATCTGAGGTTCTTCAAACATTTACACATTTATCTTTAGAAATTTAAATTATGCTCAGCAATTGTTACATATTTTAGAATGCCATTGTTTATCCCGCGTTGTTAAGAATAAACCATTTCTATGGGCGCTTAATGCTACACTGTTTGTCCACAATCTTGTCGGAAATGTATGTCATATGCAAACACAACAAAACCTATTTCCTGTGATTTCTAAAGAAAGAGTATTGTATTATCGCTGAGATAAGCCAGAAAAACAGGGTATAGTGGTCAAGCGACTTCCTTTCGCTATCACTTTTTAAGACAATTTTCCCGAACATATTTCTGTAAATTCCTGGTTGTACAATAAGATAAAATGAACACGAGTGGAAAACTTTCCCAAATAACTTTCTTGGTGAAACTTCGATTATAAAGCCAATCTCGTAGTACATTTAAGATAATCTACGAAGTTATTATTGTGGCTTGTTTTTCACAGACAAAACATTTTAATTGTCCAAGAGAATAGGACAATAACCAGACTGTCAATTATGAATATTTTAAAACAATTCTGGAGGGTGGACGGGCGCATAATAACTGGCTTTAAATCCTAAGGGAAGGCGTGAAAAGCACCTAAATTATTCTAAAAGGTACCTAAAAACCCAAGTATTTATCTGAAAACAAATAATGCTTCCCAACGCTATATTTGACAACGTTGCATAACTGAACCATACACCGAGTTTACGGCATTATCCTTACGGTGAAGGTCACAAAATGGCAAGCTTAAGCTACTTGGACTGAACGCTGTAAGTACACACACTTCTGTTCAGATAAGAAATATTTTACAAATATGTCCTGAAACTGTAAGAAAAAGTTTTACGGTTAATGCAGAAAAAGTATACATTTTAATAGTTTTAGCTTTCTAGTTAAAATAAAATAAGACTTTGACAGAAATGAATTTTCTAGCAAAATGTCAAACTCTGCACTGTTCAAAGTCCTTAATAACGATGCTAAATCGTTTGTAGAAATAAGAGTAATTTTTCAGAACAAATTTGTATCGTAAATCAGCTCTGTTGGGAAATTCTAGTCATATCACCTATTTTTCCCTTAGTGGTTTTCAGACCTCGGTAGATCATCTTCGAAGGGGTTGAGTTGAACATGACCTTTCGTATTTCTTTTGAACAGAGGCGATTATGTTCGTAAGATCTGGACAGTTTTTTGGCAATTTTAGCTTGAGAAGTTCTAACTGCATGTCTGTGGTACCACACAAGATTCTAAAAAATAAAAATATTTTTTAATTACGCCCCATTTATAAAGGGCTCCATCACTTACTTCTTTACAAGGCATTTTGTTGTCCATCTGCATCTGATTATCACAAACGTGATAACTGACAAACTTTCGACCGATCTGCAGGAGAAAGATAGGTGTTTTGTGACATGAATAAATACACTTACACGCAAAAATAGAAATTGAAATGATCATCAATCAACAGCAAACTCCATAAAGCCCGCTCAAGCTGCGCAAATTCCTGAACTCTCAAAAGAAGACATCAAGTTATCAACACCCGGTTTAGAATACGGCACTCCAAAATAACGCAATGTTATCTTCACTAAGGACCAACTCCAAGCTATGCCAGCTGTAACATTCCTCTCACCATTCAGGACTTCCCTACAGTACCTACTGTCCACAGTACAGTAGATATAGACAAGCCGGCATTTTCAATTTTCTCAATGTAGTTACCAGACACAATATGCTCAAGAAGACGCTACAGTTTCTAATATAAACAAAACTCTCTGACTTACTGTAAACATTGACTTAATTCCATTTTTGTGCGATTGTAAGTTGATATTCATAACGCACCTTTGTAATAAGAGGGCATGATAAGGCCATGTAGTCAAAACGACCTTAAATAAACCTCAAAAAAGGAGTGAAACTTTTCGGTGAACATGTTGTGCTGCTACACAGTAATTTTGACCTGTGTGAAATGCATTTATTTTACAAAGATTGCCTACAAAAATGTTTATCTATTTTGAATTATCCAATTGGGTCTGTATCCAATTGGCTCTCAATTATAACATGTGACTCTGTCCAGTTTTTCAGCTCCCACCTCTCTCTCAATGTCACTTTACTGTTTTCACTATCACTTCACACTGTCACTTCACCGATGTTCATTCGCTGGGGAGTCGAACACAAGACTTCGACAACCCCTCGCTCCGCAGTAGCACTCACTGTACATCACACCAACTCGTTTGTAAAACCACACCATCAGAAACGCACTCGCTCACTAATTGACTCCTCTCGCGAGAAAGCTTGCTTATTTAGCCAATGGAACCTTCTACAGAACATTCTACAACTATCATGGCACATTTTCTGCAGATCTGGGAAAGAAACTTCCAGAGAATTCTGATTATCTGTCGATTGCGCTTCTGGTGTTTATGCAGGCGGGAGTGCGACATATCTTTGTTTATATCCGACTGTCTGTTGCCGATCCCCGATAATTTTGGACCATAACCGATGCATCACAATATTCATAGGCATAAGAGCATACTGACACAGAAAAATCGTAAGCAAATTTAATTTTTATATCGAATCTAGTGTTCAGAACAAAAGAAAACTTACTATATTTCATTCGGCCAAGCATGTAGAATTGCAGGGAATACAACCTGCATGTTTATTTCATCCAACAAATTATATATTAGTATATAATTCCGGAGACATTATTTCTCAAAGTTGACAGCATTATCAGCCAATATCAAATCCTGAACATACGATGTTCACATTTTTCAGATATTTCATATAGGCTTCTTCATACTTGTTATACGGATGATAACTAAACCTTGGTAAAGGCTGACGCTTTTACGAGTTGATCCTAGCTATAAATAAATCCCGTTATTTAGTACACCATGCCTGGCTTCATTATAACTATCTCCACTATACGTAACCTAATAGTAACAGCAAAGTGTTAAACTTTATCAACATACTGATGATGAATTGATGTGAATGCTATTAAGCAGCTTATCCTCAGGGAGATGGAGATTCCTTTAACCAGATGCTCTTAATATAAGTTTATCTTCATGAATGTTACACACTTTAGCGTACTCACTTCCTGTGTATACACCAGGAAGTTTCAACCACCACTTCTGCCTTCCTTTTGCCAGAGAGAGAGAGAGAGAGAGAGAGAGAGAGAGAGGGAGAGAGAGAGTAGTTTACATCTTCCGATAGGCAACTATGCTATCAGCAACAATATTATGTAACTTATTTATAGTGAGTGGACGAAGCGGCGTCTGGGCGGGTTTTCTCCGGGTTCTCCGGTTTCCCCCGCCATTCATTCCACCAACTGCTCCATCATCACCTTTCCTTTCATCCATTTCACCCACATTTCGTTTCATCTACTTCCTTCATCCCATACCAGGCATCGGGCTGATCACCCATCCTGGATGCTCTGTCCGATCCATGAGTGTCTGCTCCTCGACGGGCCTCTGACCCCAGGCACCCGCTTGTAAGTCCTGGGGGGTGTAAGTCCTAATAAGAGGAGGGTAAACAGATAATGAATGAATGAATGAATTTATAGTGAGTAACTTATTTTCGTACAGAGAATATAGAGCAAGGAGGGGAAATTACGCTTGATATGTTAGGGAAACAGTGAAGCAGAAAATACATAGGCATCATTATTCCAAGCCCGTAATTCCACGCTTTACTTGCGGCAATTTTGCAGAAATTTTTTATATACTCCAAGTTATTACCATAAATAATGTTGATTTTCTGCTTGCGTGGTAGAGTATAAAGCAGAATCCTGCAGCAACATGCTATTTTTCACCTCTGATTATGAAATGATCTTGTTTTTGTAAAATTTGGTAACTATTCGGCATATATGGTGATATGTTTATGGTATTTCCGTTTGAATATTTGCTTAGCAACGAAATAAAATTCATTTAGTTTTTTTTAAATAACTCAAAAACAGCTCTACGATAGCGCACTCTGTTACGATTTTAACTCTTTCTCATTCAATGCACAACAAAGTAGCAATAGACTAAAAAGGTCTGATGTGTTACATTCACTTAACCTTCTCTACCTCCTATCGCTTATTAGTGCGTATACAAATTATTCTTAGAACGTTTATTTTCCTATCTACTACATTTTAATCAAGATAAACCTTTCCGAAAATAATTCCATTATACATTTCGTTATAGATACAAAGGGAATACGCTAGTCAAGTGTTCCAGAACCGGACACTATACGCTGGCCTTAAAATTCCATACTCTTTCCATGACCGCAAGAAACCACTGAAAATCGACAATATTTAAAAGAAAGGCTAAGTATAGAACAATTTGACCCATCAATAACGGATATCTCGGAAATAGCTGATGTCACGAAAGGTTATTTGAGATAAATTGCGTGGTATACAGGGATCTACATTTTTGTGTAGTACGTTTTTGTTTATTAGTTAATGTTTGGTAATTATGCACGAATATATAAATTTACTTCCGAATGAACAGAATTTTGCAAGTTATTCCCCGAAAATTCAAAATATTGTTTTATTTGTCATGTAAGTATCTTTAATACATTGTATTAAATCAACATCATTAAAAGCCATTTTTGCAAAACAAAAAAAAAAAAAAATAAATAAAAAATAAAAAAAAAATAATTCTATGTAAAGGGCAGTTGGGGGTTGGGAGGATTTTATTGAAAACCTTTGTGTTGCATCTTTGAAAATACCAGGTTTGGTATTGATCCCACTTCTCGTATTTGAACTATGCCGTGCGCAGACACACACACGCGCGAAACGTTTTCTAAAAATCTGATGTGCTACATTCTCTGTCCCTTATCCTTTATTAGTGAGTATAACAATTATTATCCTTACGAAAGTTTATTTTTCTAAAAGCACTTTTTTTGAATTCAAGGGGCATCGAGACGTGTATTTCCGGTGGATTCTCTACCTACTATGCACGTGGTGGATGAAGTAAACAGGCTTTTATTATGAACTAAAATACTTCAAAGGGTATGAAGTTGTTACACAGCTTCACTTCATATCTTTCTAATGTGTTCTTATTTTGGTAATGTCTTATAATATGCCCTGAATTAATAATATCTTAGAATTGCATCAGTTGTTAAACAGCTATGGTATATTATTTTCATGAATGTATAAACGTTCGGAATGTTAATATCAAAATCTAACTGCTATTAATATTGCTGGTTGGTACATAGGTGTATTAGGTATGACTTATTTTCTCTTGTTAATAGTTTTTACTACTATTCACAAGTTATTGGACGAACCTCAATATTGACTTTCATCATGAAAATTGTGGGTCAAGTTATGAAGATAAGCCAAATTCTTCACAAAAGTGTGGTTGATCTAAACATGCAGTAAATACTGCTTAAATATTTTCATGTATGTTGTTCATATGGCTAAATTCCGCACAATATGTTACCCAAATGAGGTAGCGAGTATTCTATGTTCTTGGCAGTCGTCTAGTCATAGAAGTGAAATATTATGTGTAAGAAAAGGTCAAGGACTTTCTAATCATCGATGACTGTTATTGTAAGGAGAATGCTTTAAAAGTAGTGAAACATTTTGGAGATGCAATATTATTTCGTGTAGTGATACACAATATTGTCATTAACGTGATGATAAAAACAATACATGCAGAGGAAACTTGCAAAAACAGTAGTACTGCAAAGACGAAGGTAAACGAAAAATATCATCAAAACAATTCGCATAATGTTTAAAGAAAGTGGTGCCAGATTAGATAATTTAACTGTTAGTCACGTCACTCGTTTACGAAAGAATATATACAATGAAAGACTAAACAAAAGATCTGATGTGTTACACTCACATTACTTTCTCTACTCTTGTACAAACTATTTATACAAACGCTTATTCTCCATCTACTTCATGTTAATCGAGATAAACATTTGCAGACTCTATCTTATTGCTAATTTTCTTGTAGATGTAAGGGGAATATATATTTACAAGGGCAATTTGGAAATACAGTAGCCTTTAAGCACATACATGTCTCTTAATAGCTAGTTGCTAGGTGCAGCACCATTCCCTTTCCCACAGATTAATACTCTTTGCATATCCAAGACAAAAAATGAATAACGAATTCCCATTTGAGAAAATAAGTATTGAAAAATTTAAGGGAATAAGTAACAAGTAATATCTCGAAAATGGTTCACTCCACAAAAAATGTATATGACATAAATTGTGTATTTTAACGCGATCTACATTTTTTTGTGCAGTAAAATTTTGTCTAACTCTTATGGTACCAGTTATGCAAAAGACGTTCACAATGAAGAATACGTTTGGAGACATTCCCAGGAAATTCAAGATATACATTTTATTTGTCATGAAAATATCTTAAACATATGATATTTTAATCAAAATGGTTAGAGCCATTTTTGAGAAAATTAAAATTTTCGAAAAATCTTCCACGTAAAGGGTAATCTGGGGTAGGGAGATTTTCTTGAAAACCTTCGTGTCGCATCCTTGGAAGATACTGAATCTAAATATCAAGTTTGGTGTTTATCCGACTGTTCGTTTCTGAGATATGCTGTTCACAGACACACACACAGACAGACAGACACACAGACACTCACACGGACATGTTTCCAAAAATGCTTTTTTTGGATTCAGGGGGTCTCAAAACGTGTATTTCCGGTGAAATCTCGGTATCGAATTTTTGGGTGGAATACAATACTTCCCCTACTTACTGTACGTAGTAGAGAAAGTAAAAAGGAAAGAAAAGAAAAACAGTCTACATTATCAGGAAACCATGAGGGTGCAGTAAGTAAATTTGAAATTATAGATTTGAAAACGGTAAGAAGAGAACGTTTTGTTATTACGTGCTGAGTAATAATTTGGAATATTTTAAAATAATTTTTGTTCAAAGTCGCTTAAACACTGAAGTCACAACACGGTTATTAGCATCATAGTGTACAATTCACACAGTAACACAATCTTCCTTTACAGTACTTAACCAAAAAACAAAAACAATGTTTTCTTACCAATCCTAAATTTAAATAGAGAGGAAACGAAAGTGTCACTCCGTTCTCTTTCCTGCTCAACCTTGCGGAACTTGCATATGGGTTTTGGTATTAAAATGTATGTTATTGTAGAATTTATTTATGGCGTTGGCGTTTTACTCAACTTTTAAGCGGAACTTTCCTATATAATGCGGAATTTGCCTACGCCCGACCCCGAATGTTCAAACCAATTGAAAGTACCGGTTATATTTATAGTGACATATTTCAAGGTGCAGACCTACAAATTCAGAGAGTTGGAAGGTTTGAAAGCAAGAGCGTATAATAGACTTATAATGTATAGAGTGCAGGCCGCTCCTAGAAGGGGAAAGGTAATATCTCAGCTCTCTAGATCTAGGGTAGGCATGAGGGCCAAGGAACCATTCAAAACGGGAACGCAAGGGATGTACGGACCCATTTTCGGTTATATGCAGACGGATAAAAAAAGATGAATGTTACCAGTATTTTATACCAGCTTATATTATAGCTGGATCAGCTTGCTAAGTTTTACTCTGCTAAGGCAGAGGGATTCGGAAATTATCTTTGGCTTGACTGAAGCATCCCTCGATTTATTGTACACACTTTCTTGAGTAGAGCATTGAAAGTCACGCAATGCTGACTAAATCACTGTCAACTTTAACCCAATAACTTTGTAGCATTCTATTATCACAGGCTGATCCTGCTACTGGGCAAGGATAGTGGTCGAACTATTCATTAGCATTACCGACGCCTTCAATAACATTACTTGTTTCCAAATTACTACTAAGTTTCTAACCTTCATTTCTAGATGAATTTTATATTTTAATACTAGTATATTTATGACCCCAGTAGCACAAAGTGTTCCCAAAATAATTAGCAGCACTGATGAAATAATTTTTTAAGAATGTTTAGTCACAGACTCTTCCTTTGGCTGTATCCTTTTGATGGTCAGCATTATTTAAAGCTCTCCGAAATCTTAATTTGTCTGTTGGCTCTGCTCACTCTCGCGTTTCATTATTCTTGCAAACAGAAATTTCTTAGCCAAACATTTTTCCTCGGACGAAATTAATCTGTAATTCTCATTTGTTCTCTGTTCTGTTTATGGCTCCTACCCGTTATTTAAGTTGCCCTTTGGATAATATATTGCATTTACTTTAAAATTCAACGCTTTCAACTACCATCCAATGTAGCGAGCGGGTGTTGCGCTTTCTCGTATACATGTGCTATCTCACGTAGATTATGTCTCAAGGTGGAAGTTCTCAAAAGCTCTCGCCTGGGCTGCCAGTCGTAGAGCTGAGGAAAAATGCCTATCCTCACTACCTATCTTTGGTGAATCTCAGGATATTGTGGGTAAGGCAAATTAATAAACTGAATTCTCTTTAGCGACATAATTTATTTTAACACAATAATTTATCGAAGCGAATAGTAACTGTTCCCCTTTTGAATAATACTGAAGTGATCTATAAATTGTATTTTCTATCTTCCCACTACTTTAGATTTTGCCGTGGAGCTAGCTACGTCACACGATATCTCCCCCATCCACACGTTACAGCACCTGTCAACAAATAACTCGCAAGAGAGAATATGAAAGTGTTGAAATCTAGAGCCGACCTTCCTTTTATACTCCTCTGCTATGACGCTATCATTCACGCCATTTTATGTAATTTCGTAGTGGTGATTTATTTTTCCAATTATAAGAAGTCAAGCTTCGTCCAAATCCTTTGGTAAAACCCACTATCTCTGTCTCACTCACAACTCTGAATTCTCTTTCTATCATATGACTCTTTTTCCAAATCTCTTGATGTTCCAGGACTTGTACTCCTATCCCTGTCCTTGTCTCACCTCGGACCTATCTCTCTCTCTCTCTCTGCTGTTGCTTTGCGTAAATCTGTATACATAGCGTATGTTGGTGGACTTTAACCCTGTCACTAGTTCGCTTCCTTGCTAAGTACAATGTCTCCTTACGTATGTCTACATTTTAACATGCGTATATTTTATTATATAAAATTATTTCCAAAGTTATATTATATGATTGGTTATATTCTTATCTAATTATTGATTCCTGTTATTTACAATTGTTTGCCCTGTTGGATGTATGTCTCCCTACATATATACTTATATTGTGCACTAATTATAAGTCACTTTTATGACCTCAAGATACATATACAAGAAGCAATTATTTCTGCCTTTCTTGTTCACATGCTTTTATCTATGTATATTATTATTGTTTAATTTGAGTAAGCATACAAGTAAAACCGTTTGTAGAGTTTTTGATTAAATGTTGAATGTTAACTAAGTCTTTGTTAAAATGCACGCACGCCTGTCACCGTTTATTTCACGTGGACCCATCATCCTTTAACACATAGTCAAAATTCGACAAGGATGCAAATCTAGCAAACCAAATCTAATTTTTGGACTGTGGACTTATAGCAGTTGGATTAAACCGCGAGAACAAGTATTAACAGCTTTCAGAGGTTTAAGTATTGATGACATAAATAAGGTGTTTTAATCAAAAAATATTTCGGAATTTATACCGTTTTGCAGTTCTCATTTCAAATTAATTAACATATGTTTAAACTACGTAAGGAGTAATTTTAATGGTATTTCCATTAAGGTTGTAGCACTTAGCATATAATAGTCAGGTTTTGTTAGCAGCAATTGTAAATTATGTACTAGAAAAAGCAGCACTTTCCACGTTGTTTTATTCACGCCATTTATGGTACGTGGTTCACTTATCTTTGCCTACCATGACCAAAGGAGAACTTCATCCAGCAGTAGGAGTGCTTCCTTGTACAGTATTTATTGGGACACACGTGTAGAAATTGTGGGAATTTCCCATTACACTACGGCAAGCAAATATGCATGAAGGCTGTAACCTACCATGCTGACTGCCACAGGTCTTTGATTCGTGAATGAGATGAATTAATGAGGATGCAAATGAGTTTGGAGTCCGTTAGCGCTTAGTTTTGCCAATTCCAACTTCAGAGTGAAGACCGAAGTACGGAAAAGCCTCCAGCCAGCTAACTTGTCTCAACCGGAAATCGAATCCGGTCCAACTAGTTCCAAACTGAGCCACCCTGGTTTAGGAAACTCCTATTTGTGAATGTTCATTAGGATGCAACAAGTTCCACGACGCCTCCATTCTGGCTTTAACAATATGCAGGAATCCCTGTTGATTATCTTGTAGTTGGAAAGTTGTTGATCAACAATCGAATTGATTTTCCCGCCAGTATCTATAGCATTATTCCTTAGAAAAACAATGATTTGCATCAAAAGAGAATACCCTTTGCTTGTAAATTACCTACCTACGCAATAGTTGGATAGCATCTCTTGCATTTTATTTATTACAACAGATGTACAATATTCTAAACTATATCCAGTAATACATTCTAATTGCTATTATTTTCTTATTATGCATCCCATTTTCACCTACCTATAATCATGTCGAGATGTTTTGTGATGTCATGTTTTGAGGCTGTAGCGGGGTTTAAAAAGGTAAAATGGTGTAATGATCGGTTCTTGGTGTTGGTTTGGTAATTCGAGAGGATTGATGTTGCTGCCGGCTACTCAGGTAGAAGAATATGGATTCTGGAAACTCTTACTTCAGGGAGTGTGTGCATGGGAGATGAAATGGAGCTCACTTTTCTCCTCTCAGATGGCCTGTTTATTGAAGATCCACACTGATGTCCTCGTCCGAATACCCATTCACACAAGACGCGATTTCTCCTGTCATTCCCTGCTATTGTTTCCGTGCATTACCCTTACTTAAGTATATTTCGAAGTTGAAGACGTCACAATATTACTTTAATGACTTAACCTTTAGTCATGTTCTAGCTACCTTTTACTCACGTTTCCTTTAAACTAATTTCTCCCATACATAAATAAGTACTTGTAGAAATCTGCACTGTTTCCCTCTCTGATATAAAATACTTTGAATTCCTACAACTATCTAATTCTCCCTCACTGTACAACACGGAGTGACCTTCTCTACCCTACGGTTCGACACAAAGTATTCATCTTCTCTCCCCTACGTTCTGACGCAAAGTCAACTTCTCTACCTTGCGGTTCGACATTAAGTATCCCTTTTACACACGTCTGAAAGTTGCTCTCTGTCATCGATAATTTTCTATTTCACGCCTATTTTCTAGTTTCGACCTATCTTTTAGCTATGCACGTGACTTTTATTAACTTTTATTGGTTCTCTCACTGAATTTTTCCTCGTCTTCCATTGGCTCTTAATTTCATCGTCCGAGCCTCGCTCGCGTCTCCCATTAACAACTTATGTTCGCTAGAGTGAATTTTCTGTGCGCTTGACTGAATTCGGTTTCCGGCCCGTTGTCTTCGCATCCTGAGAGTTGTACTCGGCTCCTATTGTGACTAATCGCTTACTAATGTCCCTCTTCCTGTTCGTTCCTCAATTTTCAACCTGTCACGGTTTTTCGTCAAGTCTCTTCTTTTTCAAATACACGTTTTCTACATTTTATTTCACTTTCTGATTATTAATTTTTAGCTAATCTTTACTTTATTTCCCTCGTTATGATTTTATTTCCCCCCCCTTTCTAATTCTTAATGTTCTCTTTTATTCTTTCCTCATATTGGTGTTCCGCTTCTTATTTTGATTAGATGCTTATTAACATACTTATTATGATGTATTATATATTATTCATATTCTTCGGGCGGATCTTATCATTTCAAGGCCCATGTGTCCAAAGCAGCGGAAAAAGTTTCCTGTGTGCGTGAACAACATAAATCAAAAACGAAATGCCGGATAGGTACTAACTTGGCATTTAAGTTTAACTTCTTTTAAAGATGCGACACGAAAACATTTTAAAGAATGTGGCCCCAAACTAATCTTTACATGGAAGTTTTTTCCAAAACTTTCCTTTTTCTAAAAAATGGCTCCAACTACGAGTATGTTGATTAAAATTCCACATATTTAGGATATTTACATAAAAAAACCAAGTGCATATCTTTAATTTTATGTGAAAAGTGTATAACGTCCTCTTTATTCGAAAGGAATTGTATATAATTTCGAACAACGATTAAACCGTGAGATATAGACAAATACTTATCATGCAAACATTTCTTCGAAGCACATAATTTATTACAAATAACTTTTTCGTAGCATCAGTCATTTCCAACGCATTCGTTATTATTCCATTTTTTCAATGTTTTCTTTGCTGCGCTCTTCAGTCGTTTCTCGCGATTTTCTGAATTTCAAGGCCAGCATATAGTGACATCTAGGCTATCTGTTTCTGCATCCACCTGTATACCTTTCCACGAAATATGTAATGAAGCTATTTTTGGAAAATTTTATTTCGATTAAGATGAAGCTGATAGGAAAATAAGCTTTCGTAAGAATAGTTTGAATACGTATATAAAAAAACGATGGTGTGGAGAATGTCATGCGAATAAAGCACTTAAGATTTTTCATTTAAATATTATCCCGCATATTTTTACCCTTTCGCATTGTTTGGTAATGCAAATTGTATTTAGTTTCTCCACATAAAATGCAGTATTCCACGTAATGTGAACCATTTTCATTGTATTCGTTTTATAGGACAATTATCAGTTGTTACACCCTAACCTCAGGCGGTATAAAATTTTTACTTTATATTCAACACTATTTTTATACGGATTTTTATTCAAAACATTTTGTCTTAATCCTTTTAGGTAGCGACGGCCGGCGATAGAGGACTTCAGGAAGGCGGCCTCCACATAAATAAACGCCCCGTAAATAAAAAATAACGCGGGAAAGGAAGGATAACACCAGGTGTCATTAATTTCTGCAATCACCGATTTACTTTATGGATTTTGTTTGGTTTGTTAAACGGCGAGTAGCGTGAACATTTTCATTACGCGTGTGTTTCGACTACATCAAGTCCGTCCGACCAAGTTCGCGTTTAACTGCGTGAGACGTCAGGAGGGAAATGCTTCGAATGTTTTGATATTTACATTTGTATTATTCAAGTAGGTAAAGCGGTTACAAGGAAAAATATATAGCTGCTCGTTCCGACTGCATAAGCAGTAAGCATAAGAAATGGGTATAGGCTTTCGGGCTGTGTGATCTTGGAAGTGTTTACTAATGTCTACATTTTTGTCAATACCCCAGAAGAAGCGCCTTTATTTTTGGTTTCCAAAACATTACATTACTTCCAAGCTGCATAGATAAAAGGAGAGATGTGAGAGCAATGGAGGAAGTGAGTGGAATAGAGTAAAAATCGAGAGAGATAGATGGAGAAAGAGGTCTGTGGGAACTGGAGAGTATAATCTCCACAATAATGCGAACACTTCTGCTTATGTGGTATGGGAGTAGTTGTGTCTGCCTCACATTCAAGAGGTCAAGAGTTCGGTTGGGAAGTCCGCAGGAAGCGAATGCTTTATGAACCTCAGGCATATTGGAGCATAAGCTCAGTCATTTCACAATTCACTACCCAATACGATCTATCCTCAACGTTAACCCCGCCCCCCGCACAAGCGTAGAACTGCGAATTTTACTAGTGCATATTGGAGTATGTGCACTTGGGGGCAAAAAATAAATTGTGCCGATGTAATGAACTGCATATTAAGTTGGTAAGGGAAGCAAAGCAGCTCCTCCCTTTCATGGCTCTACCCTAACTCTTATTTAGTTCTAGCAACCAAGTTCATTGGCTGCTTTTGCATAGTCTTTTTTCGCGATGGCGGATGTGCATCAGAGGCTAGGGTCCAAGGCAGCTTTAGGTTTGTTGCGAAGATATGATTAATTGGTTTTGTTAATTGTTCTTCCGTAGTCTACAAAGGTTGAATCAGATTGAAAAACTATATAAGTCGGTATTGGGGTATGTTACCTTAAGAGTAGTTAAGGATGCCTTCTGCTTTCAGGGAGAATTGGAGACACATGAAGAACTTATCATATCGACATCATACTCAGATGGCGAAGCAGTGTTACGGTAAACTGAAGATCGAGTGTTTGAATCCCGATGATGTCATTTAATTTTTGTTCTGATTCTACATTTCCATAGTAAATTCGGAACTAGTAACATGTTAAATAAATTTTATCAGAGTTTTGCAAGAAGGGGAATATAAATAAGGTTGCAAACCCTTTTTAAGTAATGCGAAAATACTGTTTTGTGACCTTTTTGTAATGCCTTTTCTTTTTACGCGGTTCACTCCGTATAACTCAATTCCTTACCATGTTTATTTGCGATATTTTATAATTCAAAATCAATATGTCTGTTGCTCTTGTTGCTTTTGATGCTGCCCTGGGTCGTCTTAGTATTCATTCTGAACTACTCCGAGAAGTCTCAGAGTCAGTGGTTCGATTCAGGATGGCAGGGGTTAGGAAATAGTTCAAAGGATGATTTCCTGGTAGACCTGTTGTTCTAATTTTTAGGGCGGTAACACACTCTTGGCAGTCTTAACAACGTTGCAGGCTAAACTGAACTATTCTTTTATTCCAAAATATTTCTTTTCGTCGACCTTCGTTTATCGAGTTTATGAGTTGACATATTTTCGGCCCTTACTGTACATTTTTCTGATCTTATGCGTGGTTTCAGAAACGCGTATTTTGATGAGCTCCTACCGCGTATAACATAATTATAACCGCTCACGTTAACTTTGAGGCAGTATTTTTAACACTTGAATAATTTCAATTAAATTATATAATATGTAAATTCAATAACAGCCCGCCTTGAAGCAATATGTATGTAATAATTTGTAAAATGTATGTAACAGTCATTGCATTTGCTTATATTATTGTAAACATGTTTAATAATGTTATGTGAATGCATCACATACTTTAATAATGTAAGAGCTGTGAGAATAAGAATTTTAAAGTTGCTAACAATGAGGTAACTTTCGAGTCAATAATGAGTTTAAGAGTTTAAATGTTACTAGTCATGATTAGAGCAACGATAATGTAAATTTTGTAACAGTTTAAAATTAGCCAATCAACAGCCAGAAAATGCTTTAATTAAATGCAGGTATTCCATTGGACTAGGATTAGCCAATCAGAGACCTGAAATACAGAAGCTTACGGGTTTGGACGGTTGAAATATGTTCAGTTACCTGCAGACCTTGGTAGTGACCGGATGGAAGATGTGTTCTCTAAAGCAATATTACGTATTCGTGTGTAACGAAAATTAAGTATACGCGTTAACAAAGCGCAAGTATTAAATTGAGGAATCTCACAGCTCTTAATATCAGTGTAGTGCTATTTAATTTGTGTCAAGGATTAATAAAAAGAAGTGAATTTAAACTTAAAATCTGTGTAAGCTTACAATCTTGTCGCACCACGCCCTGATTAAGAGAAACACTTTTGACATCAAACCAATAAGAGACGGATAGATCTGGGGAACGTCTGGCGAGTACCTTTCAGGTAAAATGTTTCCGTTTCCCAACCCTTTCGCCGCCCGCTTTGTTCAAACCAATAAGAGATTAGTACATCCAGGTAGGTGTGGAATACAACTGATAAGGGGATTCTGCGAACACGAAAAACACTATAGAAACCAGAAGCATCGGCACTTTTTTGCACTGGACTGTGCATATACAGGGTTATTCTAAATTAGTTACCTGAAAGCATGAATGAATTATTTCGAAACTGTTGACGGAAATTTATTCCGATGTTCATCAAACCTTCTGTCATATCATCAAGTTTTAAACATGGTCGGGAGACTTCGCTACATGCACTCGCTCGCTCGTCTGGCGGGGAAAATGTGAAGCAGTCGCAACACCTGGAGCCTAGTAAGTAGTCGCCATGGAGTCTTACAGCGTTGCGGAGCGCCCGCAGTGTTGTCTGTGGTTTCATGAAACTAAGTACAAAGTATCAAAAAACTCCCCCGCAGGTGAAAACTATCAAAACATGGTATGATCGAGTCGTAAAAACAGGTTGTGTGGGACACCGAGAGAAAGGACAGGGACGCCCTCCTGTAGCAGGCCACGTTGTGGAAGCCGTGAGAACAACTTATGCACGAAGTCCAAAGAAGTCTACAACTAGAGCAAGTTTGGAGCTGACCATTCCACAACCTACGGTATGGAGAATTTTACGACGACGACTGCAGTGTAAGGGGTACAAGTTGCAACTGGTTCAGGCATTGAGTGCTAATGACAAGCTTAAACGTTATGAGTTCTGTGCGTTCGTCAATGAATTAACGTAGCTGTAGCTCGGGTAGATGCGAACATGATCACGCGTATCTGGGATGAACTGTCGTACAGGTGGGATATCTGCCGAGTAACAAAAGGGAGTCACATTGAACATTTGTAAACACTGTAAACAAAACTTAATGTTAATGTCAATGTATGTAATGGAAATGGAAATAAACTACGTAAGATAAATATATATAATTTAGCTTTATTATCACGTAACTAATTTAGAATAACCCTGTATAATGAAATGCTTTCTTATCATTCTATTTTCTTTCTTTCATCCTTGTTGCTCAAGTTGGGAAATATTTACTTCAGGATATTGTTCAATTCCGTCATACGAGATTCTCACAAATACTTCGGAATATTTAAAATTCTGACCAAGCCCAATCCCTTCCTGCGGAGTTTGCTCAGCAATTGGCAGATGGATATATCTTGCGTTTTCCTTAGTTTCTGTTTCAAGTTGGAAAAATAAACTCTTTGCAGTATGAAGAGACTAGAAACCAATAAACCTTACCACGCAAAAAGAAAGAAACGAAAGGACTCAAGTAGATATCCTCGTCTTGAAGGTTTTCTCGAAGTTTGCAAATAGAAGTTCTATAACTATGCTGGAGCGAACATTAAGAAGAGCGGGCATAAGGCAGTCTATTATCAATAGAAAAATCTTTACCAACTAATTAAGTTGGAAGTCTTTAAGGAAGGAAGAACGGAGTTCTGTGGTGAATTTGTTTTCTCGGTTGGGGGAATTAACAGTAACTTCCTGCTAACTTCTGATTACAAAGTGGTTCGAATTCGAGGGCTAGTAATTTAAAATCTAACACTAACTATAAACTAAAGGAAGAGTGTTCAGTATCTCCCGACAAGTGAACAGTTTTCTCTAAAATGCAGAATACATTTATAATCAAATACCGACCGTAGTAAAAATTCGTGAAAAGTTTGTTAAGGTAAAGAACAGGCAAGAAAATAAACAGCTCAGCATTTTAAAATAGTAAACTAAACGGCTGTGTGTGTGTGTGTGCGTTTTCTTGTCCCCTCTTTAACATCTTAGGTCATAGGCGGCTTTGCCTTTTGGAAAAATTGATCCTGGCAATTCTGCTAACTGGTTTACTGTTTGTGTTTGAAGCCGAAATTATAAAGTCAATAATTTTCATAATAATCTGGGTAGGATAGCGAAATAAAATAAAAATAAAATATTTAAAGTCAGTGCATGTATTGAAAGGAGAAGCATTGGGAAAATTGTTGACTGTTTAAAGCGACAGAAAGACCAGACGAGCAGAGCTTAGCTAATTAGGGACCAGCCCCAGGTATAAAAGGTAAAACCGCTGAAGCCAGTTTCTCCTGGAAATACTGGGTGCAGTTGGACTGACCAGGAAGTGAAAGTCACTAGAAGCTTCATGACGCTCAGTTTTGGGGCGAAATTTTTAAGGGGAGCGAGGGGAAGCTAGGAGTTTTTCTTTGTATCGCGCGTTGATGAAGATACTCTCGCTGGGGCACTTTTGAAGTGCGGAACGACAGTCTCGTCGAGTTGCGAAGACTGGTTGAGAACTTGCAAGAGGGTCGAACGATCAGATGTAATTGATAATCTTCGGTCTTGGAAAAGGCACAGTAACATTTTAAGAATTTAAAAGTGATCGGCAAATATTAAGTCTTATTTTAACGGTGAATAAAAGTGTTCCAAGAAAGCGTTCGTGTTTCTATGTACACACACTCACACAAACCCAGTGATTAGAGTTCCATGCTCAAGCAGCTGTAGCAAAGTAAAAAAAAAACAACTAGGAGGAGAAAAGCAGCAATCGTGAGGCAAAGTTATTGCTTCATTGTTGGAGGACGTAGCGTGTCTGCGTCATGTTAATCTTTGGGTTCTTTGGGTTGTCTTTAAATTCTCTCTCTCTCTCTCACACACACACACACACACACACACACACACACACACACACACGTTGTTATCCGTGGTGTAGTGGTTACTTCTAGTTCCAGAATTCACGTGTTCAAACCCGGCGGAGGGTGGTGAAATTATTTTTGGGCATAAAAATCCTTAGTATGGCTTGCTTCATAACGGAAGTAAAACCGGTGGTTTCATGTCGTATATACACGGCACGTAAAAGAACCTCAAGCCTGATAATGAGGCCTCTGAGCAAAATTACCGGTATAGAATGGGACGCCAAGGGCCACAGCAGTTAAGCGTTCATAAATACAACTCGGTTTAATTTAATTTTTTTACGGACTCTCTTTCATGCCCCCAAACTAGGTAGGATAGAGAATAATCCTGGCTAAGGAATAAATCCTCCATCCTGGAATTAAACCCGAGACGTCTGGATTAGAAGGCTGGCAAACTTGCCACCAGACCACAGAGGCAGTCGTTACGAATACTTATTCCTAAACGTTCCGCAAAGTATCTAATTTTGAGGCAGTATTTTTAACACTTATTTGATTTCAGCCAAATTATATAATATAAAATATAATAACAGCCCGCCTTAAAGCAATATGTGTATAATATAATATATAAAATGTATGTAACAGTCATTGTATGTGTTTATATTGTCGTAGCCTCTACTAAATAATACTCAGAAAATGATGGGGAGACACTCGCTTGCAAAAGGTACCGGTAAATTAATAAGATCTTCACATGGCGAGGCTAAGACGGGGACGCAGCTAAGTTAAATGCAGAAAATGATATTGAACCGAGACGTTACATGGCTTGAAGGAAGGAAAGGACACTACACTACCATAAATAACCCTGCAAGAGAATGCATGATTAACAGTTTAATTAGATAAAGAAAGATACTTAGCTGTTACAATTGTAGCCCACATGTCTGCCGAGCGAGGTCATCGGGCCGGTCTGGCACGGAGAAGGCAGTTCTACATCCTTCCTACTCGGAGATTACCCACTGACTGCTTTGTCCCAAACGACACTTCCTGTAGCGCTATCCCCTCTCTAAGGTTCCTAACTTACCCCCACCCCAGACCAACTGCCATCTCTATCATCTTTGCATACGTCACAATATTATTATGTACATGTTCAATAATGTTATGTGAATGTATTGCGTAATTTAATAATGTAGGAGCTGTGAGAATAATAGGTTAAAAGTTACTAACAATGAGATAACAATGAGGTAACCTTAAGGCAATAAAGTTAGCATATTAGTAGCATTATTAGAAAGTTTAATAATGCTACTGGTAATTCTTGGAGCAGCAATAATGCAATTTTTGAGACAGTTTATAAAGTAGCCAATCAACAACCAGAAAGAAGCTTAAGTTAAATAAAAGTATACTATTGGAGTAGGAATAGCCAATCAGAAAGTGAAATAGGCCAAATTGTACAAATTCAGAAGTTAGTTGCTAGTAGACAGCGTTCCTAACCGGACGTGAGACACGTCCTCGAGAAGTTTAATACGTATTCAGTGTGAGACAAAAATAGCTTAAATGTTAAAAAGTGCAAGTAATTAATAAACAATCTCACAGCTCTCTCTACTACATTCTTAGCCGCACCCTCTCTGCAAAGAAATTCATGTCTCTAACAATAATGCAGACGAAACCGAGGCAAATATAAATATATAATATTTAAAGAAACAGTCAAATTACAAAGTTAATATTTTTAAACTTGGGGCGAAGACTATCGGAAAAATTTTACCATACGTGCGGTTGCAACTACTTCAAGTTCGGCTTCCCAACATTCGAAATATAATACAACCTACTTCAAATTAGCTTTCCATAAGTGGGGTAGAAACTTTGTTTCTCAATTTACAAAGATACACAGTTCTATGTTTCCTCTTGACTACCAAGCTCGGCAGCAGTCGGCTTCTCTATACTTCTGTTATGCTATCTAAGCTGTTAGCTTACAGAAGACGCCGCGTAGTTGATCTTTTGCCATTAAACAGGACTTCTATCGGGAAACGATTCGGCTTGCACGATTAATTTGGACCTCGATTATAACTGATGTCAGTTTTTATATTTCCTTACGCGTTTCTAAAGCATGAGGGCTAGTTTTTATACATTTCTCCTTTAAACTAATCTACTAATAAAAGAACTTACGAGGTCAATCATTCTGTCTTTAACTACGAAAAACAGAGAAAAGTGGTTTTAAGACCATTAAGGAAGCCATGACTTGTTTTCTTACATGATCTGAGTTTAAACCGAGTATGAGCCAGGTTGGTTTCTGTCTCGATTTCATGAAGTATGAATTAAACCAGCACAACGAGTATGAAGAGGTTTCGCTGTTGATAACACAAGATTAGGTATATTTTTACTTTCTCTACTACGTATATTAAGTAGGGAAGTATTGTATTCCACCCAAAAATTCGATATGGAGATTTCACCGGAAATATGTTTTGAGACCCCCTGAAACCAAAAAAAAAACGCATTTTTTGAAACATGTCCGTATGTGTGTCTGTGTGTGGTCTGTGTGTGTGTGTGTGCCTGTGAACATCATAACTCAGAAACGAACAGTCGGATAAACACCAAACTTGGTATTTAGGTTCAGTATCTTCCAGAGTTGCGACACGAAGGTTTTCAAGAAAATTCCCCCACCCCAGATTACCCTTTATATGGAACATTTTTCGAAAATTTTAATTTTCTCAAAATCGGCTCTAACTATTTTGTTTATAATATCATATGTTTAAGATATTTGCATGACAAATAAAATGTATATCTTGAATTTTCTGGGAATGTCTCCAAAAGTATTCTTCATTGTGAACGACTTTTGCATAACTGGTAAACCATAAGAGATAGACAAAACGTTACTACACAAAAAATGTAGATCGCATTAAAATACACAATTTATGTCATATACTTTTTTTTTGTTGAGTGAATCATTTTCGAGATATTGCTTGTTATTCCCTTAAATTTTCCAATACTTGTACTTTTTCTCGAATTCGTTATTCATTTTTTTTGTCCTGGACATGCAAAGAGAATGGGATGCGCACATAGCAACCAGCTCTTAAAAGATTTGACTATCGCTTAAAACCTAGCATACTGCATCTACAAGAAGATTAGCAATAAGATCAACATCTCGATTAACATGATATGGAGAATAATCGTTTGTAAAAATAGTTTGTAGAAGAGTACAGAAAGTCGTTGGTAACACATCAGATCTTTTTATAAACCTTCAACTTATTCACCTTTCTTTTTCTCATCTTTTTCACTCTTTTTACTGTCTCCAAAATGAAATATTGCTCCGATCCAAAACGTCAATACTGAAATTTAGCCGGAAGGACGCACTTTGAGCTCCTGAACTACATTTTAAGTTAAAGGTCCCACTGTATATGTGTGATAAGCTGGTTGTATGGCATAACACCGAAATGAAGATTTCGACATTTTATGAATGAAAAGCAAAGCTTCTATTAGAATTGCCCAAACAAGCTTTATGTGACTTTTCCTTATTTTATACGTACATGTACACACAACGCACACAACAAGCCTTCTATTTTAGTGTTCTTCTTTCTTCTCCTCATTTGTATACATTGGATATTGAAAACGGCCGTCTTGTGGCACAACAGTTTAGAATTTGGATATAATCCAATGCTTCCTGTGCATTAGGTACATTAAATAATATAAGCAAGACAGATAAGATAAATACCTCCGTCCTTTATGTAGTATAGGATCTTTCATAGTCAATAGCCAAGAAGAAAACATGTATTAGGAAAATAATATGGCGACTTATTTATGAATCCTGGGGCTGAATTACCAACGTTTTTCCTGACAGAAATATCACACATTTAGTTGCTGCATAAGATTTTACTACTGTAATATTCTGGGCTTCAGAAATACCGAAACTGTGAAATTACGACTGATAATAGTTTACCTAGTTGCTTACTTTTAGTGATACACTTTTCTGATTTTGAGATTTCACTGAAGGCATGTGAAAAAGTTATGTTTAGAAGTTATGTTTAAAAAAACATATTTTCTTTCTTACTCTTTGGGTGTATATATGGGCGCAAATGCGCGCATGGATGTCAACTGCGGCATTTAAGCTAGAGAACAAGGCGTTAAAAGATTTTTATGAATGTCGTTTATAGCCAATCATTTTGTCACGTCCTAAGTTTTGCTGCACTTATCCCCTAATTTAAAAGCGGTTTATTTGTGCGGGCGCCCTCGTGGTCAGTGAGTGGTGTGCTAGTCTGTTGTGACACGTACCTGTTGGAAGCCTCTGGAAGATTTAGTAGTGCCCGGTGTTCATCTCTGTAATTGCGAAAATCTTCTCACTCCGGTTTATGTATACTTTGTTGTTTGGCTGCTATGAGGAATTATTGTGGGTTGAGAAAGTATTTTACTAGCTCCACGTATGGACGCCAATTTGAGAAGATGTTTTGTTATGTTATTTATTAGCAACACGCTTTGGGCGTCAATTTGAAGAAGGTTGTATTGAAGGAGTTGTATTATATTTCAACTGTTAGGGAGCGGAACTTGAAGTAGTAGAAACCGCACGTATGGTAAAAAGTTTTCAGTAGCCTTCACCCCAAGTTGAAAAAAAATATTAACTTTGTAATTAAACTGTTTCTTTAAATATTATATATTTATGTTTGCCTCGGCTGCGTCAGTATTTATTTTAGAGACACGGATATCTTAGCAGGGTTGTGATGCGACAAGAATGTAGGCTTACACAGATTATAATTTTACTTCACTCCTTTTATTAATGCTTGATACGATTTATATAACACTTCAATGATAGAGAGCTGTGAGATTCTTTTATTAATTAATTACACTTTTTTAACACGTAAACTTATTTTTCGTCTCACACGAATACATATTATATATTTCTTGAGGACACTTTTTTGTGTCTGGTTAGTAACGCTGTCTGCAGGCAACTGAACTCTAAATTTGTAAAGTTTTGCTATATTTCAGTTTCTGATTGGCTCCAATAGAATACATTCATTTAACTAAAGCTTTTTCTGGTTGTTGATTGGCTATTTTATAAACTGTCACTAAAATTTACATTATTGTTGCTCCAATAATGACTAGTAGCATTATTTAACATTCTTATTCATTATGGACTCTAGGTTACCTCATTGTTACCTCATTGTTAGCAACTTTTAAGTTATTATTCTCACAGCTCCTACATTATTAAATTACGTAATATATTCGCATAACATTATTGAACATGGATACAATAATATAAGCATATGCAATGACTGTTACATATATTTTACAAATTATTACATACACATATTGCTTCAAAGCGGGCTATTATTGAATTTACATATTACATAATTAGAGTGAAATTATTTAAGTGTTAAAAATACTGCCTCAGGGTGTAGAGTTATATGGTGTACTAAATTGTATTATGCTGTAGCTCAGGAGGCTCTTTGCTCTAGCAGGGAGTGGGAAGACAAAGAGTTGCGGTGAATAACACTTGTACACTGTTCTTTTAGTTTTGATGTATACCACCATTAATATATTAAAAAAAACTTAGTTTGCACAAAAATGATTAAGAATATATACATATGTATACTCTGATGAAAGCGTAACTTTGGGCCATAGCGAACTTTAACCGAAATAGTGTGTATGTCTATAGCTAAGAGACGTGTGTAAATTAAATGTGATATTATTTATACATTAATATGCTGTTACTTATGTCTGTGTAGTATTTTAAACCTTTTAACTGTTTTAAAATGTTTGTACCGCATCTTAAGTATTCATTCTTTCATAGCACTATTTACGCAGACTGCCACCGAGATTAACACGAACTGAAAGAATTGTGCAAGTTTTGCAGCTTCGCCTATACCTTTGAATTTAAACTTATACCTAAACTAAGATTGGCTCTATGGATGACGTGTCCCTCTACTTAGTCATTAACAGCAATGTTCTTTGAGGCAGTATTATTAACACTTAAATGATTTCAGTCAAATTATATGATATGTCAAAAGTTGCTAACAAAGAGGTAACAATGAGGTAACCTTGAGACAATGATGAGTAAGAATGTTTAATAATGCTACTAGTCATTATTGGAGCAACAATAATGTAATTTTAGTGACAGTTTATAAAATAGCCAATCAACAACCAGAAAAAAGCTTTTTTAAATGAAGGTATTCTATTGGAGTAGGAATAGCCAATCAAAGACTTGAAATACAGAAATTTACAAGTTTAAGAGGTTGAAATCAGTTCAGTTGCCTGCAAACAGTGTTCCCAATCAGACGCAAAAAAGTGTCCTTGAGAGATTTAATACGTATTCGTGAGAGACGAAAAATAAGTTTACCTGTTAAAAAGTGTAAGTAATTAATAAAACAATCTCACAGCTCTCTATCAGTGAAGTGTTGCACAAATCGTATCAAGCATTACTAAAAGGAGTGAAGTAAAATTATAATCTGTGTAAGGCTACATTATTGTTGCATGATAACCCTGTCAAGATATTCATGTCTCTAAAATAAATACTGACGCATCCGAGGCAAACATAAATATTAAATATTTAAAGAAACAGTTTAATTAAAAAGTTAATATTTCTTTAAACCTGGGGCAAAGGACACCTGAAAGTACATTTGGTGCGAAGGCTACCGGAAACTGTTTACTATACGTGCGGTTGCAACTACTACAAGTTCGGCTCCCCAACAGTTGAAATATAATACAACTCCTTTAATACAACCTACTTCAAATTGACGCCCAAAACGTGGTGCAAATAACGTAAAGATATAATAACTTTCTTCAAATTGGCTTCCATACATGGGGAAAATAACAATACGATAAAAACGAGGAAACAAGCCTACTTCAGATGAAAGCTTGCGTTGTACCTACGACGATATGTATGCATAACCTATTTTTGCAAACATTATCTGGATTGACATGAAATGGATAGAAAGCAATTTCATTTGTAACATTCATAAGGGTTTCTGTACGCTTTATCGTTTATTAGTATGTATGAAAACTATTCTTACAAAAGTTTATTTTCCTATTTTCCTTTTTAATCCAAATAAATATTTGCAGAAATAGCTATATTACATATTTCGTTACAGATACAAAGAGAACAGCAATAGTCAAATGTTTAAGACCTGGACGCTATTTGCTGCCCTAAAAATTCCATATTGTTTCCGTGCAATCGCGAGAAACAACTGAAAAACCACAGAACTTTAAAACAATTCGAACCATTAATAAAGGATTTCTCGGAAATAGCTTATGCCACAGAAAACGTTATTTGAAATAAATTGTGTATTTTAAAGGGATCTAAATTTTTTTGTACTATACATTTTCGTCTATCGCTTAACGTTTACCAGTTTTACAAGTTTATAAAATCCTTCCGAATGAAGAGGACTTCACAGGTTATTCCCAGAAAATTCAATATACAGATTTTATTTGTCAGGTAAATATCGTCAATATACAGTATTTTTAAAAATCTTTAGAGCAATTTTGAGAAAATAAAAAATATTGAAAAAGTTTCACGTAAGGGCTAATTTGGGGTGAGGTATTATCTTGAAAATCTTCGTGTCGAATCTTTGGATGATACTGAACTTAAATACCAAGCTTGGTGTTTGTCAGACTTTTTGTTTATCGATTTTGAGTTATGTGGTTTACAGAGACAGACTTACGCACGGGGACATTTTTCTAAAAATTCTTTTTATGGATTCAGGGGACCTGAAAACTGTGCTTCCGGTGAAATCTCGGTATCAAATTTTTGGGTGGAATGCAAAATAAGCGTTCGTAAGATAGAACATAAAAATAAATTATTGTGGGCAGAGAAAGGCATGTGAATATAACATGGGATTTTTACAGGCATTCAGCACAGATTTACTGAATCCATAAAGGCAGAAAAGTTAATGACTTTAAGCTCACTGTAAATGTTTTTGCCTAAATGTAATGTTTTGTATTCTTTGCTATGCGTTGTGTCTTGATAGAGAAATCAGATTACATTTTGGGAAGTTCTTGCTCTGTATTTGTTCGAGCTTGAGTAGGAAAATTTTCCCACGAGATGCGGGCCTTTTGATGAAAAGGCAATGTGATGAATACGCTTTGTTCTTCGAAGGAAAGCCAGTTATGCCGAAGTCGAGGTAACATTCGTTGTGCAATTCATTTGTTCAAAGCCTGTTGTTTTAGTTATCTTTAATCACTTAGTGTTATATTACACCACAGGCGCCAGACGGCAACAATGAAAATATCTGCTGGCAGTTTTACGAAGTTTAGAGATCTACTGTCTTTTGAGAAAGCATATACGAGTACATAACAAAATAGTCGAAGCTTTACTGTAACCTTCTATTTTTCAAACCTGAAATCTTCAAACCTATTACATTTGGTAAACTATTAATAACTAGTAATAAGTAAGGTGACTGAAAACTTTAGAGATTAAAATTTTGGGACAAAATATTAGACGTTCTGTTAATTTAATTGCTAATGCAATTAAAGATGTACGAAAATCAAACGACCTACGAAAGTGTCGATAGATTGATAAATCGATCGATCAATAAATTAGACACCCTTGCAGTAGTTTTTGCCTAAGGCCAGACATTTCAATTAATAACTTGCGAGTTCTCTTCAGTCTGCTAAATTTCCTGTTACTGTAAAATTACAACTTATACAAAAGCTTACAGGATGAAAATAAAACCTCACTAAAATACAGCCCATGTGAAATAATTTTTAGTGACATTAAAATTCATTCTTAAGCAAAATTTTTTATATGTATCGATTTTCCAGTGATCTTAAAAGTAAAAACTGGACTTTATTTTTTATGAAAAACCAATTTAAGAAATATTTTAGAACATTTAAGCACGTACCATTTTTAAAAAATTATTTTTCTCAGCATTTAATATACTCATAAAAGGTATTTTTAATTTTATATGCGAGAAAATTTCCACAAATATTCCAAATACAATGCAGATAATTTATAGAACGCTTCTGTTTCATATTAGAAGCCTTGCGCATGGTATATTAATTAATCATAAAATCTGATTATTATTTTAGGATTAAAATATGTAATGTTATTAATTTTTGTGTTGGTGTTTACGATCACAGATTTTAAAAGGAGTTCTACAATAACTTTAAAGCTATATAATTATGTGCAAAACTAAAAGCTCTGAAAGAATACGGCGTGTGGGATATTTCAAAACTTCCAATTGCAATTTATAAAAATCTAATATGATTACATCCACATGACTTTCTCTAACCTCTATAGTTTATTAGTGGGTATACAAACTATTCTTAGTAAAGCTTATCTTTCTGTCTACTACATTTTAATCCAAATAAACCTTTGCAGAAGTAGCTACATTACACATTCCGTTAATCACACAAGCAGAACAATTGTTTAAAAACGTTTAAGAACTGGGCGCTATATGCTGGTCTTAAAATTCCATACTATTTCCATGCAATCGCGAGAAACCACTGAATGTTTAAAGGACTTAAAGGAATGACCAGAAACTGACAATTCGAATCTTTAATAAATATATTTCAGAAATGGTTTATACCTTATAAACACTTATTCGATATAAATTGTATGTTTTAAAAGAGATCTATTTTGTTGCTGTTGTTGTTGTACGTTTTCGTCTATCGCTATCGTTTGCCAGTTGTACAGGATTGTACAAAATTTCTTCCCAAAGAAGTGGAATTTTCAGGATTTTCTCAGAAAATTCAAGATATGCATTTTATTTGCCATGTAAATATCTTTAATATGTGTTATTTTAACTAAAATCGTGACAGCCATTTTTAGAAAATAAAAAACTTCTAAAAATCTTGCATGTAAAGGGTAGTCTGGTTTGGAGAGATTTTCTTGAAAATCTTGTGTCACATCTTTGGAAGATAATGAACCTAAATACCAAGTTTGGTATTTATCAGAGTTCTCGTTTTTGAGTTATGCTGCTCAAAATCACACATACATAGATCTTTTTCTGAAAATGCACTTTTTTTATTCAAGGGGCCTCAAAACACGTATTTCTGGGAAAGTCTAGATATCGATATTTGGGTGGAATATAATACTTCCCCTACTTACTCTCAAAGTATACATTTACTACATATTTTACTACAAAATATACGTTTTAATACCCCAAGTCGGTAGCACATCGTTTCTGGTATGGCACTACCGAGTAGTTTCGCCAGCCTAGTGCTTGTTCCTAGACTGGTATACAGGTCTGTGAGGGATTTGTCTTCATTAGTCAGCCAGAGAGCTAGATGGGCAGTCCTGCCCTATAGCGCTTCCAGTTTTATTTAATTAGTGTACTGTACTGTCAAATCTTCACAGTATGGCTTAGACAGTTATAACCTGGCTAGGATCTAATTTTCAAGATTGGCTTTAGCTCCCTTATTCTAGATTCGTACCCGATGCTTTATTTTATGTTTCCTTTCTAGCCCACGCAGGTTTTAACAACTTCAAATCATATACTGATAAGAACAGACTAAATTGCAAAACTTACCAAAAAATAACATGTTTAGTTCTTTCTGTAGTTTTGTTAATTTCAATGTTTTCTTTAATTTCATATGTATTTCATATTATAGCCACAATGCTTATATTTTAAATACATTGCCATATTGCACTTGAATTTTGCAACACTTCACAGAAAACGAAAACTCCTATACACTTTGGATAGAGACGTAAACTTTAGACCACGTTTTAGGGGTAGTTGTATATAAATTTGTACTACTGTTAAGTATGGCAGCTTTTGTGTGCTCATGCCATGTGGATTCCTTCTTTGCGAATATATCAGAGTTTGTTTTCTCTATTTTTGCTTTGAACAGTTTTTTTTTTCGTGAATTACATTTTCTGGTATAAATCACCCGTACGAAACCTATTGAAGATAATTAAATTTTATGGTGATAATAAACAGGCTCTAAGTTCTGTTGTGCATCTACTTTGGTGTAAATAAGATGCCAGATTATTTTTAAAAATTCTGACGTGATACATTCACATTTCTTTCTCTAGCCTTTATCGCTTACCAGTGGGTACATAAATTATTCTTAGTAAAGCTTATTTTTCTATCTACTACATTTTACTACAAATGAAGTTTTGCAGAAACAGCTACATTACACATTTCGTTATGCACACAAAGGGAACAGCGGCAGTCAAATGTTAAAGAACTGGACGCTATACGCTGACCATAAAATTCCATGCTGTTTCCATGTAATCGCAAGAAACAACTGAATGTTAGCAGGACTTTAAGAGAATAAATCAAAAATGTACAATTCTACCCTATAATAATGGGTATCTCAGAAACGGTTTATGCCACAAAAAAACTTATTTAAAATAAATTGTGTGTTTTAAGAGATCTACATCTTCTGTGTAGTACGTTTTCGTCTATCGCCCATTGTTTACCAGTTAAAGAAGATTATACAAAATTCCCCCTGAATGAAGTGGATTTCATGGGATATTCCCCGAAAATTCAAGGTACTAATTTCATTTGTCATGTGAATATGTTTAATGTATAGTATTTTAATCAAAATCATTAGAGCCATTTTTAAGAAAATCAAAAGTTTCGAAAAATTTCCATGTTCATCTCTCTACTACAAAACGACTGTTGAGGTATTTTACAGTGGATAATTTTCGTTTTTAAGATGAATAATGTTATTAGTTATTTATTGAGCATATATGAAAATACTTATTTAGGAAAAAAAGTAGATAACCTTAATGATTATGTGAAGAAGTTATGTTCTTCAATTGTTGGAGTTTATTGTTGTTGAAGTTTTACTGTTGTTAGCCACACGCTTGGGAAGCCAACTTGAAGGTGTTTTGGTTACGTAATTTTATTTACGGAATTTATTGTTACGTATGTTATTAGCCTCACGCTTGGGAAGCCACTTGAAGCACTTATGGTCTTGGAGTTTACTTTATTTATTTATTTAGCCTCACCCTTGGGAAGCCAAATTGAAGAAGATACTGTCTTTACGTTGGAGTGTTGTTTATTTACCTCCACGTATGGACGTCAATTTGAAGTGGATTGTTTGTTACGTAATATGCTACTACGTATGTGAAGCCGATATGAATATGTATTTTTTTTGTTGTTACCCTTCAAGTTTAAAAAAATATTAATTAACTTTGTTATTAAACTGCTTCTATAGATATTATTTATGCTTATGTTTGCCTCGGCTGCTTCAGTATTGTTTTAGAGTCACGTATCTCTTAGACAGGGTGTGGTACGACAAGAATGTAGGCTTACACAGATTTTAAGTTTAAATCACTTCTTTTTATTAATCTTTGTCACAAATTAAATAGCACTACACTGATATTAAGAGCTGTGAGATTCTTTAATTTAAAACTTGTGCTTTGTTAACGCGTATATTTAATTTTACGATTCACACGAATACGGAATATTTCTTTAGAGAACACATCTTCCATCCGGTCACTACCAAGGTCTACAGGCAACTGAAAGATTTCAACCGTCCAAACCCGTAAACTTTTGTATTTCAATTCTCTGATTGGTTAATCCTAGTCCAATAGAATACCTGCAGTTTACTAAAACTTTTTCTGGCCGTTGATTGGCTATTTTTAAATTGTCATAAAATTGACATTATCGTTGCCCTAATCATAACTAGTAGCATTTAAACACTCAAACTCATTATTGCCTCAAGGTTACCTCATTGTTACCTCATGTTAGCAACTTTAAACTTATTATTATCGCAGCTCCTACATTATTAAACTATGTAATACATTCACATAACATTATTGAACATTTTACAATAATATAAGCATATGTAATGACTGTTACATACATTTTTTTAAAAAAATTATTACATACCTATTGCTTCAAGGCGGGCTGTTATTGAATTTACGTATTATATAATTTAATTGACATTACTCAAGTGTTAAAAATACTGCCTCATATGACACAAGTGAATGTGTCTCCGTGTCACTGTTGTTCGTGCACTAGTTTTTAGGAGTGTCATGTTAGGATTTTCCACTATTTGGATATAACGTTTTATAATCTTAGCCTTATAAGGTATAGGACATAAATCATGAAATAAATCGATATCGATAGCTGTAACAAGTGAGGCTGTCCTGATAGTCTTATATGAGAAGTAAGTTGCCCTCCCGGGTTGTCATTTGTTATTAACTGGTGTGTTGAACGGAGAAGCAAGACAGCCACATGCACGGATGCCGTTCCTTAAAGGGAAGTGAGTATGTGGCAGATGTTGCCGAATGTAGCCTATTGTCTAAGCAACATAGTTATTATAAATTCAGATTTAATCATTCTACATTTAATAATGTACGGAGGTTTTTGCTTCTTCGTTATTTAGAGAAAGGGATATCACAAACTGGATTCATCTTCTCTCTATAAGCCACGGCAAGTTTCAATGCCAGTATTACGTCATTGCTATAGAAAATAAGTCATACCTATTATTGACATCGTGCCAAATGAACCCACTATGCACAGTATTGAATGCCGTAAAAACCTATTTATAATACTAGGGATGCATAAACGAAATTAGGTAGAGATAGTCGTATTACTTTTATTGATACGGTTTTATTCTCGTAGTAAGTATAAATAAAAATCTGATGTGTTACATTCACATTACTTTCTCTACCCTCTATCGCTTATCAGTTGTATACAAATTATTCTTACGAAAGTTTATTTTCCTGTATACTTCATCTTAATCGGAATCAACCTTTCCGTAAATAGCTGCATTACACCTTTCGTTATAGATACAAAAGGAATAGTGATAGTCATATGTTTAAAAACTGTATGCTATATGCTGAAAATCGACAGGAATTTAAAAGAGTGTCTGAGTATTGAACAATTCCAACCATTAATAACGGATATCTTGGAAATGTTTGATGCCAAAAAAAAAAGTTATTTTAAATAAATTGTGTGGTTTAAAGAGCTCTGCATTCTTTCTGTAGTACGTTTTCGTCTATCGTTTAACGTTTACCAGTTATGCAATATTATATGAGGTTTCTTCCGATTAAAGTGGTCTTCACAAGCTATTTCCAGAAAACCCAAGGTATACATTTTATACGTTATGTAAATATCTTAAATATATAGCATTTAAATCAAAGTCGTTAGAGGCATTTTTTTCAGAAAATAACATTTTGAAAACTGTTCCATATAAAGGGTAGTTAAGGGTGGGGGATTTTCTTGAAATTTCTATGTCGCATCTTTGAAAGACTGAAATTAAATACCAAGCTTAGTATTTAGGCGCCTTTTCGTTTTTGAGTTATACTGTCCCACACACACACACACACACACACACACACACACACACACATCACACATATAAACGTGCGCGCGCGTGGACCAATTTCTAAAAATGCATCTTTTTTATTCAGGGTGCCTCAAAACATATATTTCTGATGCAATCTGGTTATCGAAATGTTGGGTGGAATGCAATACCTTTCCTACCATCTTCTCTACGCGGTAAAGAAAGTAAAAACTGAAAAGAATGTGCATATGAATATACACATATATTTACAATGTGCAAAGGCATCTAAGTAAAGCTCATATACAGTAATTACTATTTTAATTGCATAAAGTGCAAGAGATTTCCTTATAAAATACCGCTAGTTATAGCTAATGCTTTTTCATCAAGAGGTAAACTTCATCCCTTTACTACAGGTCCATTAGCAGATTAATGTCTTCATCTAGGGACATAGGAAAGAAAACCGAGTGCTTCCACTTGCTTTTACTCCTCAACGGTTTGAATTTTATCTTTCAAGGGAAAAAATTGCCGTCACGTCACGTCACGTATTAAACAGAACATCTGCGCATAACGTCAACATTCCCTAAGAGTCTAATCTACTTTTAGTTCCTCAAATTACAGAGCTTTCTCCTCAGTTGCTCAAGCACGTCCAACTTTATTTCTACAATGCATTTAAATGTTGCACTGCATGACATCACCGGTTAAGCTTGCATAATTTCAGTTCCCCCTTTTGTTATAACGTTCCCATTTCGTTTTAATTCACTTTTCGTAACTTCTCAAGAGTCGTGAAATATACAAAAGGATAATAATAAAGAGCAAACAAACGCAAGCACTAGAGCAAATGTAACAGTGAAAATAAACATTAAACTCCAAAGTGGTGCTACTTTCTTGCAGTGGCATAATGTTTATAATATTAATGTAAAGTTTTTAAACAAAAAGTAAGAAGGTAAAATAGGAAAAGAGCTTCAATATTGTGAAATACGAGTGACATATAATTTACTACTAAAGCACAAATGCTTAATAATATCTAATAGTCTTCTAATAGTGTGCACATTATACAGAGTGGAATGAGCAGGGTTCCATAGTCTAAGGGATGATTCTAAATGGCATACTGATTAAAGCATTATAGCAATTTTTATCTCAGCAATAGATATTATGACTTATACAGTTTTTTAACTGTAATTTCTCTAAGTTCTCAATATCACTCCATTGTTTTATGTAGTTCAACTTCACTGAGAGTTCATTTACTCCTCACTGTCACTTCGCTAACGTGAAAACTGGTTCAATTTCCCCGTTCTTCGCTTTACTTCTTGGCATAGCTGCGTAATTCAATACGCACGACAAAGACAATTCTTCCGGACGGTTCACTCGTTGGATAGTCGAACACAAGACCTCTTTAATCTCTCCACAGTAGCAGGAGTAGCATTGCACGTCACAATTGTCGTCATAAACTTACTTGTAGTGCCGTACTTGATGTCGTACCAGAATGGCACTCGCTAACTCGGTCACTAACTCCTCTCGCGAGAACGCTCGCTTATATACGCAGTAGAATCTTCCACAGAACATACTAAAACTATCTCGACACACATTCTGAAGGAGGGAAAAAGAAACTTCTATAAGATTCTGGTCATCTGCCAATAGCACTCTCGGTGTTTACGCTAATGAGCGCTACTTATCGTTGTTTATCTTCTCCTACTGCCTGGCGCCGACCTCTCGATAACCTTGGAGCATAGCCGCTGCGTCACAATATGCTATAAAGTGCTTTAGGTTGGAATTTCGTCGTATACCTTTATTCTGCAATGCCTATGAGTATCAAAACGCGCTTAAACCTATCGATAGAGTAAAACAAATCAAACAGATATTTTCCTTAGCAACTTTTAGGTACAATCCATTGGTTTCATACAATTTACAACTCAAGTTTCCGCACAACCGTAATTTTCATGGTGCAGAGGAAACTAGCAACAACCCACAATCCGCTCATGGTGTCACGTTTCTTATGCAATTTGACTGTGATGTGGCCACGCTGATAAGCCAGTGTGTTCACGTGGCGGTAATTGACGAAGGCCTGCGTAAGTCTTCACAAACCGAGATCAGCCAAAAACGATTCTGATTTACTAGCAGCAGGATGCGATTGAAACTATCATGCTAAAGTTACTAGCAGAAGCATTCCAGATGGAACGCCCGTTTAGAAGACGTGTGATTGCTCATCAGCAAGATTGACTGCGAAGGCAGTATGAAGCTAAAAAATCTGATGTATTACACTCACATGACTTTCTCTACTCTTGTACAAACTATTTTTACAAACGCTTATTCTCCATCTACTTCACGTTAATCGAGATAAACATTTGCAGACTCTATCTTATTGCTAATTTTCTTGTAGATGTAAGGGAATATATAATTAAAAGGGCAATATAGAAATACAGTAGCCTTTAAGCACATACATATCACTTAAACCTGGTTGCTAGGTGCCGCACCATCTCCTTTGTCACAGATTAATACTCTTTGCATATCCAAGACAAAAAAATGAATAACGAATTCCCATTTGAGAAAATAAGTATTGAAAAATTTAAGGGAATACTAAGCAATATCTCCAAAATGGGTCACTCAACAAAAAAAAATGTATATGACATAAATTGTGTATTTTAATGCGATCTACATTTTGTGTGTAGTAAACGTTTGTCTATCTCTTATGGTTTACCAGTTATGCAAAAGTCGTTCACAATGAAGAATACTTTTGGAGACATTCCCAGAGAATTCAAGATATACATTTTATTTGTCATAAAAATATCTTAAACATATGATATTTTAATGAAAATCGTTAGAGCCATTTTTGAGAAAATTAAAATTTTCAAAAAATGTTCCATGTAAAGGGTAATCTGGGGTGGAGGGATTTTCTTGAAAACCTTGCTGTCGCATCTCAGGAAGATACTGAGTCTAAATACCAAGTTTGGTGTTTATCCGACCGTTCGTTTCTGAGTTATGCTGTTCACAAACACACAGACACAACCACGGACACACACACAGACATGTTTCCAAAAATGCTTTTTTTGGATTCAGGGGGTCTCAAAACATGTATTTCCGGTGAAATCTCGGTATCGAATTTTTGGGTGGAATACAATACTTCCCCTTCTTACTGTACGTAATAGAGAAAGTAAAAAGATCAAGATTAAAACAACTGCATTAAAACCTCATCTTTCATTGCAGGTACACAAAAATATGCGATATACTAAGATCCGCGAATACAAACTTTTTTCGCATTCGTCGTATGCACAATTGTTTCCTGCGTTGCTACTTAAACTGGTTTGAAAATTGCCTTGTATTTTACACGTACATAGTAGGTAGAGAAGATATTGCATTCCACCCAAAAATTTGATACTGATTTTCACCGCAAATATATGTTTTGAGGACCCCTGAATCCAAGCAAAGGATTTTTGGAAACACGTCCGTGTGCGCATCTTTGTGCCTGTGAACATCATTACTCAAAAGCGAAAAGTCGGATAAATACCAAACCTGGCATTTAAGTTCGGTATCTTCCAAGGACACGTAGATTTTCAAGAAAATCTATTACTCCAACTACCCTTCACATTGAACATTTTTGAAAAAAAAAAATTGATTTTCTAAAAAGGAGCTCTAACGGTTTGTGTTAAATACCACATAATAAAGATATTTAAATGGCAAGTAAAATAAATATCTTGAATTTTCTGGTAATAGCCTGTGAAGTCCTCTTCATTGGGAAGGAATTTTGTATAATCTTGTATAACTTGTATACGTTAGGCGATAGAGATAACGCACTACACAATTTGTTTCAAATAATTTTTTTTTGTGGCATAAGCCATTTTTAGTTATCCATCATTAATTGTTCTAATTGTTCATTACATGACCATTCTCTTAAAGTCTTGTCAACATTCAGTTATTTCTCGTGATTGCATAGAAACAGTATGGAATTTTAAGCCAGTATACAGCGGCCAGTTCCTAAACATTTCACTATCGCTGTTTCCTTTGTATCTATAAGGAAATGTGTAATGTAGCTATTTCTGCAAAGGTTTATTTGGTTTAAAACGTAGTAGATATGAAAATAAGTTTAGTAAGAATAATTTGTATACCTACTAATAAACGACAATTGTTCTAGTTGCTTCTGATGTTACCGCAATATTTAAGGTTTTCCATTTTCATTTGAAAGAAAACAAACTTTACTTCCATAGTATTTACTTTCTCTACCACGTACCTAGTACGTAGAGAATGTATTGCACTCCACCCAAAAATTCTCTATCGCGATTTCATAGGAAATAAACGCTTTGAAGCCCCTTGTATCCAAAAGAAATGTGTTTAGAAGAATGTCTGTATGTGTGTGTCTGTGTGTGTATGCGCGCGCGCGTGCGCGTGTGTGTCTATAAACAGCATAACTGAAAAACAAAAAGTTGGATAAATACCAGGCTTGGAATTTAATTTGTTATCTCCCAAAGCTGGATCATAACTCAAGCGATGATTTTGATTCAATTACCATATGATCCTATGACAAATAAGATGCACATCTTGAATTATATGGGTATAGGCTATAAAGTCCTGCTTATTCTGAAATACTTTTGTATAATTGGTAAACCGTAAGAGATCCTACTACACCTAAAATCCAAATCTCACGTAAAACACAATTTTTGTCAAATAATTTGTTGTAGCATTAACCATTTCCCAGCAATTCTTTGTTATAGGTTTGAATTTTCACACATTTATACTTTTTGAAGTGGCATGTAATCAGTCCATGTTGATTACTTTCAGACTATTTCTATTCTAAACAAATCGTGATCAACCTAACGTGAATAGAAGAATTTTTTGTGTAAATACTAGAATGTATATAAGATATACATTCTATGTATTACATTCTTGTAATAAGTACAGAAAGCCGTGAAACTCAGTAATTAAAAATTACAATAAATCAGTGATTTAGTTAAATATTTATTTAATGTGCTCTTAAGACCGGAGCTTTGGATTTGAAGCAATTGTTTAATACTGAAAATTTCTAAATATAATTACTTTATCAGGTATTATGTACATTCGTGTTTCAGCCAGATATTTTGCAGTTATTGCTAACATTAATTTAAGCACCGTTCTGAGTTTCTAAACCGTCTTTTCTGCATTAGGTTTGAATAAACTATTCAAAGGGAATTGAAATTTTTGGACCAATGAGCAGGAGTTGAATGTAACCATTCTTTACATTAAACGAATGATAAAATAAAGAATGCAACGGCTTTCAATCAATCACAAGAGTCTTAATGAATTATTGTTATCTCCATTGAGTCTAAAACCTAAGGATAGAAATACGTTATTATTTTTTATTATTAATTTACTGCTTGAAAAATTGCTCTAAAGGTGCAATTATGCTTTGAAAAAATCTGATGTGTTACACTCACATGACTTCCTCTACTCTTGTACAAACTATTTTTACAAGCGCTTATTCTCCATTTGCTTCATGTTAATCGAGATATCGAGATGTCAATCTTATTGGTAATTTTCTTGTAGATGCAAGGGGAATATGGTAGGTTTTAAGCGATAGTCAAATATTTTAAGAGCTGGTTGCTATGTGGCGCATTCCATTCTCTTTGCATGTCCAGGACATAAAAAAATGAATAACGAATTTGAGAAAAAGTATTAAGTGTTGGAAAATTTAAGGAAATAACAAGCATATCTCGAAAAAGGTTCACTCAACAAAAAAAGTGTATGACATAAATTGTGTATTTTAATGCGATCTACATTTTTGTGTAGTAAAATTTTGTCTATCTCTTATGGTTTACCAGTTATGCAAAAGTCGTTCACATTGTAGAATACTTCTGGAGACATTCCCAGAAAATTCGAGATATACATTTCATTTCTCATGACAATATCTTAAACACATGATATTTTAATCAAAATCGTTAGAGCCATTTTTGAGAAAATTAAACTTTTCTAAAAATTTTCCATGTAAAGGGTAGTCTAGGGTGGGGGGATTTTCTTGAAAACCTTCGTGTCGCATCTCTGGAAGATACTGAAAACCTAAATACCAATTTTGGTGTTTATCCGACTGTTCGTTTCTGAGTTATGCTGTTCACAGACACACACACACACGCACACACACAGACACACACACGGACATGTTTCCAAAAATGCTTTTTTTGGATTCAGGGGGTCTCAAAACATATATTTCCGGTGAAATCTCGGTATCGAATTTTTGGGTGGAATACAATACTTCCCCTACTTACTATACGTAGTAGAGAAAGTAAAAAAGTAATCGCTTATAATTAAACTCTTTAATTGTATGTTAGTAAATTTTAGAGAGGAATTTTATTTATGGAAATAGTTTGTGAGAAAACAAATGTTAAATTTGAAGATTAAATGTTTTTGCTTAAGCATTTTCACAATATGAGTATTATTGTTTAATAATATCTCAAATAAGCACATTAACAAGAATTTATCTCATAATGATTTCTTTTGCTTCTAAGAAGTTATGCAAAATTTTATTCATCTCATAAGCACATCTTATCTGACAATTGGAAAATGAGAATTTACCGACAAATGAAATAGCGCTAAAATGACACTTAATGATTTTATGCTGTTTGAAAAGCAATTGATACAAATAAAGGCCCTCTTTCATATTTTTTGTCCCTCTGCATCTGATATATTCCTGAGAATTTCCTTGAATGATTTGTTCACCTAAAATTAGGAAAAATATTTCCTTTTGGTTTTTGCTACTATTTTAAAGGAAACTAGGCTGTAAAGCGGACATATAAGCGCTCTGCGAGTGTTTTAAGAGGTCCTACAGTTATCAAATTTGTATAGATCTGGAGTAGAAGGTTTGTGGTGTCTAATAAAACTAACATCCATATTTATCAATTTTGGCTGTTTTGGCCTCTTTTCACAATTGGGTACCTCAAGCAGATATTTCTCCTATTAGCAAAATATATTTTTGAAATATATTATACAGAGTAATGGTTTATAGAGTGATAGTTTTAGATACTTCTTCTAAAAGTGTCTAAAACTATCACCGAAAACTCAAAAACAATTAAAGGCATCTTTCTGGATTTTAAATCAATAACCAATAATATTATATCACCATTATCATATATCTAACAGATGATAGTCTTACAAGGACTGTTCCAATGTACATAAAATTCTCTTATCTCTTCACAGGGCGACCCTGATGATCTGGAGCTCAAGATAGCCCGGGGGATCGTGCTTCTTGGCATATGGTTGACGTGCTGCAACCAATTTTCTTGATGTTGATGAATATACTGCACGACAGATTCCATTCCCAGTTCTTGTAGGATGTCTTCATTTCGTTGATGGTCCCATTTAGTGTAGCCTGCTGTCTGGCACGTAAACCTCATTTCATTGGGATTAATACTAGTATTATCACATTTTAAGGCACAAGCTTTGATGCCATAACAAGGAGGTCTTGCCAAGGTCTTGTGCAGGCGAGTGAGGGCAAGTTTTTGGACTAAGTAAGGTTTCATTATACTCGATAATACCAGCAAATGTGTTAAATTTAAGGATTTTTGTTATATATCCAGATGTGGTAAAAAGGAAAGTTTAAAACGTAGGTAATTAAACACATTAACCCTTTATAAAATAGTGTTATTTATACAAATTTTGCAGCGCACCGGTTCTTTGCCTCAGAATGGAATTACTTTTGTTTTTGCTGTGAGTATTTCCAAGTGATATTTATCAACTATTAATGTTAAATTATAAATCGATCGTTGTAAACTATGTTCTGAAGTGGTTAGCTAGACCAAATCATTTGCACAAATCAGGGTATCTATTTATAATTATATGGCCATGCTTTGTGTTTCTACATTCTCGTATTATTGCATTCTTGTACGTATTGATAGGAGAAGCGAGAGAGGACGTCCTTGTATGAAGCCGGTAAAAATTGTTAACCGATCGGAGATTTCTCTTATTAGTTTTAACAGAAATGAAAGTTCTTAGTATACAGGTGTTTCAGAAATACTTTTACAAACTTCGGGTATGGGTTCCTCACACCAAAAGAAGGAAAAAAGTCCATATGAACACATGTCCCATAATCCTTGGTTTTCGCGTTATTCCTGTCACAATGAAAGTGTGAGTTCAATGGCCTTCGGGGTCCAACCTCAAAACTTCATTTCTCTATGCATTCATAGAAGGCGTTGACCCACTGTACTACATACGGCAGATGGCGAAGTGTTACCATGGAGACATGTTTACGATTGTCATTTGTCATTAGTCTGTCTTCAACGTTTCAATTGTGTACATGTAGTGAGTTAACTGCACGTGTTTCGTTCCACCATGCTGGATATTCATTTCGTGAACAGGCAGACATGACTTTTATGTATGGTCGCGCGAATGGTAATGGACGCGAGGCTGCACGGCTCTATCAGATGGAGTTTCCAGACCTCAGACAACCGAGTCATCCAACCTTTGTCGCTGTTTATCTTCGCCTTGCTGAGACAAGAACCGCTGCACCACGGACTATTGATCGAGGAAGACCAAGAGTTGTTCGTACGTCGGAACGCGAAGAACAGATGTTAAAGTGTGTCGAAGACGATCCAGGTATCAGTACAAGACAATTGGCTGTGGCATCTGGTACATCACACGTGACAGCATGAAGGAATAGGCAGAGGAGGACCAGTTCCATGGCCTGCACGTTCTCCCGACCTCAATCCTGTGGATTATTACCTCTGGGGGCATCTTAAATCATTGGTTTATGGAGCAGCCATCCCGGATGCAGAAACGCTTCGATGTGTCATGGAAGCCTGCGAAATCATTCGACACCATCCCGGAGTTTTTTGACAGGGTGCGATGTTCCATGATTCGACGAGTACAGGCATGCATAGAAGCAAGAGCAGGACATTTCGAGCATTTATTACGAGTTTTGTATGTTATAAGTGTACCACTCTGTTGAACACCTCCTAACGAGAAAACAAAGGATTATGGGACATATGTTCATATGAACGTTTTTGCTTCTTGTGGTGTAAGGAACCCATACCCGAAGTTTGTAAAAGTATTTCTGGAACACTCTGTAGATTTAAAATATTGTTAATCATTTACTGTGGGATACTATTAGTACCTATATTTCTATAAGTTTATTATGGTGCACATGGTCGTAATCTATATTCATAATGCTGGTATGTACCTTCTCCTCTAATATTTATATTTCCATTGTTAGATAATGAAGAACGGACAGATGAAAAACAGGAAACAGAAGGAAGTGATGAGGCGGCTTGCCATAAAACGGAAATTTAAGAAGATTACATGTATTTACAACCCTACTTCTCCCTCGGGGGAAAAAGTACTACCGACAGACTTGGTGTGCGCGCGTGCAGATGTGTATTAGAGGGGTGCGCTTGCTAGTCATCAAATTCATGGCAAAGGGCAAATGTCGTCCTCGCATAAAAGTCTCAGCGGTCGGGCACCTTAATTTAATGTGAGGGCGATGTACTACAACCCTTTTTGGCACTACTCCACCGCTTTAATCCGGTACTGATTTTGAGCATTTCATCAGCTTTTCCGCTTTCGAAATCCGCCTTGCAGCTAAGTATGCTATTCCCCTGGACTCACAGATGATAGAGAGGAGAACGGATGACGTTAATGTTTGAAGATTATGGACAAAACTGGATATTTATAGTCTGGTTTTTTATGACACAGACCTCTGAAGTTGTTATTTTGTTGTATTGTTATTTGCCCCACGCTTTGCGAGCCAATTTGAAGTAGAAGTTGTATTGTAGTTCAACTGTTGGGGAGCCAACTTGAAGTAGTTGCAACCGCACGTATGGTAAAAAGTTTCCGGTAGCCTTCGCCCCAAATGTACTTTCCGGTGGCCTTTGCCCAAAAAAAAGTTTAAAAAATATTAACTTTGTAACTTGACTGTTTCTTTAAATATTATGTATTTATGTTTTCCTCGGCTGGTCAGTATTATTGTTAGAGACATATTTCTCTTAGCAGGGTGGTGGTGCGCCTGAAGAATGTAGGCTTACACAGATTATAATTTTACTTCACTGCTTTTATTAATGCTTAACACGATTCAAATAACGCTTCAATGATATATAGAAAGAGAGCTGTGAGATGTTTTTATTAATTTGCTTGCACTTTTTTTAACACGTAAACTATTTTTGTCTCACAGAAAATACGTATTAAATGTCTCGAGGACACATCTCGTGTCCGGTTAGTAACACTGTCTACAACCAACACGTCCAGTTATGAGCGCTGTCTACAAGCAACTGATTTCTACCGCCACATTTGTAAATTTCTGTATTTCAAGCCTCTGATTGGCTATTCCTAATCCAATAGAATACTTTTATTTAACTTAAGCTTTCTCTGGTTGTTGATTGGCTATTTTATAAACTGTCACAAAAATTACATTATTGTTGCTCCAAGAATAACTAGTAGCATTATTACACTTTCTTACTCATTATTGCCTAAGGTTACCTCATTGTTACGTCATTGTTAGCAACTTTTAACCTGTTATTCTCAATTACGTAAAAATTACGTTATTAAATTACGTAACACATTCAGATAACATTATTACATGTATACAATAATATAAACATATACAATGACTGTAATATACACTTGTTATATATTGTTACATACACATATTGCTTTAAGGCGGGCTGTTATTAAATACATATATTATATAATTAGACTGAAATCATTTAAGTGTTAAAAATACTGCCACACCTCTTAAGGTTTTCATACATACAAATTTTATTTAATCACGGCTGGAAAGTTTTATTTATTTCTTCTAGAACAGAGCAATTCTCCAATTACAATAGCTGCATATAGTACATACATTGTTCTTCTTTTCTACCATATTTCGTGCTATTACATATTAGTTTTTTTATTGGGGCATCGAAATTCCAAATAATTTCACTAGCTGCCATTGGACGGCACTGTTTTCCGACTGCATTTCCATTATTCACTATACATGGCGTGTCCATTATTTTTGAAACTGGGTTTGGGTCGCTTTTCACCTTGCTTGTAGAGTTCATTTCTGCCGGTGACAATGACCACAACTCTATTTTCCTGAATGGCTTAGTAAGCCGAAAATTTTGTAACCTGCAGAGGGCTTTCTGACTGGAGTATTCAGATGGGTTCGTACGTTGCTATTTTTCTGATGAGCCTACGTTTTGACAAAGGTAGTTATTTTGCGGAGCCATAGACGGGATTCATGTTTGCTAACTTTCTATAACTGTCATTTTTAATACTAATAATTTGAGTTTTTTATATGTAGTTTTCGAGTTCCTTTGGCCTCTTAGGGAGTGTTTAATTGCTTATAACGCTCGTTATTTTGCTATGCTTTATTCAAATTGTTAAGTTATTTGGAGTTCATTTAAATTATCAGTTTATCCAGCTTTTACAGAAACTGTTAGTTCAGAATTTTTGTAAATAGTTAATATGTTCAAAGTTTATCTAATAATCTATTTTTTGTAGTGACTTACTTTGCAGCATCACGGGAATTATTTCACAGTCGTCTTGTTTGTCTAACGACCAGGCAAGTGTGAGGTGAGGAGCTAAACCGATACAGCTAAATGGGGCAAATATGTACGTATTTATATTAAAATATCTCCTCTTTGCAATAATAATAATAATAATAATAATAATAATAATAATAATAATAATAATAATAATAATAATTCATGCAATAACATAAAGGTATCCTAAAATCTATGAGATTGGACATTTTTGTATGTTCATGCTGCATATGATGGTGCAAACTGAAGTAAGTAGTTTGTTACGCTCCACGTATGGAAAGCCGATTTGAAGTTGTTTGTATTGTTATTTATAGTTCAACTGCTTGGGAGCCGAACTTGTAGTGGTTGCAACCGCACGTATTGTAAACAGTTTCCGGTAGCCTTCGCCCCAAATGTACTTTTAGGTGGCCTTTGCCCAAGTTTAAAAAAATATTAACTTTGTAATTTGTTTCTTTAAGAATTAAATATTTATGTTTCCCTCGGCTGTGTCAGTATTATTGTTAGAGACATGGAAGTCTTGTCAGGGCGTGATGTGACAAGAAAGTAGGCTTACACAGGTTTTTAAATTTTAATTCACTCCTTTTTATAAATTCTTGACACAAATTAAATAGCACTTCACTGATACTGAGAGCTGTGAGATTCCTTTGTTTAATTACTTATACTTTTTAACACGTAAACTTATTTTTGTCTCACATGAATACGTATTATATTTCTCTAGAGGACGCATCTTGCATCCGGTTACTATCACGGTCTGCAGGCAACTGACTTGATTTCAACCGTCTAAACTTGTAAATTTTTGTATTTCAAGTCTCTGATTGGCTAATCTTAGTCCAATAGAATACCTGCATTTAACTAAAGCTTTTTCTGGTTGTTGATTGGCTATTTTTAAACTGTCTCAAAATTTACATTATTGCTGCTCTAATAATAACTAGTAGTATTTAAACTCTCAAACTCATTATTGCCTCAAGGTTACCTCATTGTTATCAAGTTTTAACTTATTATTCTCACAGCTCCTATATTATTAAATTACGTAATGCATTCACATAACATTATTACACATGGATACAATAATATAAACATTTGCAATGACTGTTATATACATTTTACAAATTACTACATACACATTGCTTCAAGGCGGGCTGTTATTGAATTTACATATTATATAATTAAACTGAAATTATTTAAGTGTTAAAAATACTGCCTCAACACTATATTGTGGCAAACCTTTGTTAAATAACCGATTATATAAGACCGTTTTCAACAAATGCTTGGGGTCAGTCCTGTTACTTTGTATCTGTCTTGCTGTTACACCATATCCAAGATCCAAACGCTCCTAGTTTTTAGACACCTTCATTTTGATAATGTTAAAGGTTATAGGTTAAAAGCCTCTAGCACCTCCGAAGACGTCTTGCCATCTTTTCCTGGAGCATCCCACATCTTGCTACCCAATTAGCTTATAGTTTATAGCCGGTCTAGACGAATCCATCCTTTGCAGATGTGCCCATTTCATTTTATATTCCTGTGCCTTTAGCTAGTTTATTGTCCAGGTCAAAGCCATTGTTAAACGATAATTGACAACTCAAATAATTGTATGAGCAAATCTAAATATAGGTAACATAATATATTTAATACCACAAGAGAGAGAAAACCAAAAATAAAAGTTAAACTATTTTTAAAGACAAAAATAATGTGATTTAGATAACCATAAAATTATAATCATAAATAATATAACTGAAAAGAACACGCAATTTATTTTTATGTTGAACTTTTTCTGAATTGTTTTTAAGAAAAGCTATGGAGCTATTTCTGTTGAGAGTTAATTGTAATTAGAGCACAACTTCAGAAGAGGGGGACTTTTTATACGATGAAGTTTTAGGTATCCTAAATTGGAGAAGTCGTTTTCTGAATGTATCTTACTAGCATTAAAACATATTTAATAAAGTAATTCTGTGCATAACAGGTCATTTATAACTTTATATAGGAATAATTGCTCAGCAACTATTCCGCGATTGGAAAGTGACATTAATTGAACTCATTTTAAAGTTGACTGTAAGGAATATTCCGATTATGGATCAATCCATTATGAATTTTGTAACATAAATATCTCGGAAACATTTTTGAATTGTTTTTCCAATTAATTATTACATTTATACATAAGTGACCATACAATCGAGTCTTGCTTCGAACAAGACTTTTATATAAAATAATCACTACTGAATATATTTTAACTCCTTCGAGATTCTGGATTAAAAACACAATTTTTTCAAAGAGTCGACAATACTTTGACGCAGCAGCTTGTAAGAAGACATAATGATTACGTATTATGTTTTTACGTAAATTATTAAAACTTGAAGATCTTCTGTTGTGCTGCTTTTGTTTTGTTTGGTTACATAATTTTAACTGCCCCACGTATGGGAGTTAATTTGATGCGGTATTGCTTATAATGTTTGTTTACATCAGTGTTGAAGCCATCTTGTGACGTCATTCATTTGTTCGGTTTGTAGCTCCATCTTGTGTTAGCAATTTGCATCAGTGTTAGTTTTTTTTGTTTGATTTCATTTCAAATGTCCTCCGGCTAGCTATTATCCTGTTGGCTTGGGTCGAACATGTGTCTCTATACAGGTTATGAAACGGAAAGGAATCTTTTATCCAAAAATTACACTGATGAAGAAATTTGTTTTATAATTTTTATTGTCGAACACGTTCACTATCACTTTTACATATTGATTTAGATACTCGCCAAACTGAAACTGTTATCATAACTTCTTACTGATAATTCTTTCAATCCACGTACTTCAATCTTTTATATAATTAACCTTACAATACTTTAGATCTTTCATAATTCTGCTGCGCGTAACTTGTGACGAACTGACAAACTGACGACGACGTGTAATGTATTGAGAATTTTGATGAACTGGCCTGAATACGACGTGTAATGTATGAATGCTTTCGACGAACTGAAGGACAGACTGACTTTACCTCTAACTTGGCTTCTATTTATAATCCTGCATACAGATACGCCTAAAGATTATAACTGAATTGCTATTGGCTAATAAAACGCGCCAACATTAGCGTCTATTTTAATATCCAATGAAAACCACGAATACATATTGCTTTAGGGAGGAAACATTCCAGAAGTTTCTACCGAAAACGCGTCAACATTACGTAACTTCCTTGTTTCCAATAATGATAAACAGCTCACCCCCCTTTCTGCATTATTGCGCTATTATTGACAGTTTCAGTAAGGCCGTATAAACTTATTTCCCAATAATATTTACAATTAATAAACATCTGAAATCAATGTCACATAAAAATGCATATTCATATTACAATCATTATTTACATTTAGGTAATTTGTGATACAAATTACTGCATCAAGCTATGGCTTAAGGTTTTCGGGAGGTCGGCACCGGATAGTCGGAGATAAACAAAGATAAACAACGCTTCCCCTCACACCCAGAACGTGTGTCAAGATAGTTCTAAAATGTTCTGTGGAAGATACCATTGGCTATATAAGTGAGCAGTAAGTGATTTGCGTCAGTCAGTCAGTAAGCGAGCGAGTTAGCGAGTGCTTCCCGGTGCGAGAAAAGTGCCGTTCTCCGAGCGAGTTTATGACTACTGTTACTGCTACTGCGGAGCGATAGATTGTAAGAGTGTTGTATTCAACTCTCCAGCGAGTGAACCGTCAGGAAGAAGTCTACATCACGAAGGAAGTAAAGTGACGGGGAATTTAGGTAGTTCACATTATTGAAGTGACATTGTGATTTAAGTGAAGTCTTTGTAAAAGTTTAACTGAATAAACACAATGAAGTGACATTGAGGAGTTGCGTTGAAACAACCTGGACAAAGTCACATAATATTCTTGCTGATAGACACTTCAGAAGTTGGACCTTGTGTGCCTAAGCGACTGATATTCAACGCCAACAAACACCTCCTACCAGAACATAGGTACTAGTCGGGGACGATATGAATGCACTTTTTGGAGGGCGTCACCATGTTTTGTTGATAATCACGGCTAGGAATCAGAGGGGAGTGTGGGGCAAGGCGATAACGAAATGTACAGTCGCACAATGAAAACAGTGCTACATGTGCAGGCCTCTTCGCTAGTAAATGTAACTTGGATGTTTTCTGTACCTGAATGAACTTCCAATGTTCCGCCTACTTGTTTCGTAACCGTTTAGTTTCTCTTCCCACCACACGCTTTCAGATCGTGGCCGAATAGTACTACCACTAAGTACACGTTGTGTTGGCTTTGTTTACATTATACATGTAGCCCCAGTTGACCGCAAGGTGTACCGAGTCCCAAGTTCCTTTCATAGGCAAAGGGTTTGTATTACAGGCTGTAAAGAAGAAATTTAATCTGTTGTATTCACATGTTTTTCTCTGCTCCCTCTCCTGCAAGCTATTCTTACATTGAAGTAGGTTGTTGCTTCACGTATGGAAAGGCAATTTGAAGTAGGAGTTGTATTGTAGTTCAACTGTTGGGGAGCCGAACTTGAAGAAGTTGCAACCGCACGTATCGTAAAAAGTTTCCGGTAGCCTTCGCCCCAAATGTACTTTCCTGTGGCCTTTGCCCCAAATTTAAAAATATTAAATTTTTGTAATTTGACTGTTTGTTTAAATATTATATATTTATGTTTGCCTCGGCTGCGTCAGTATTATTGTTAGAGACATGGATTTCTTTGCAGGGTTGTGGTGCGACTTCAGAATGTAGGCTTACACAGCTTATAATTTTATTTGACTCCTTTCATTAATGCTTGACACTATTTAAATAACACTTCACTGATATATATATATATATATATATATAGAGAGAGAGAGAGAGAGAGAGAGAGCTGTGAGATTTTTGTATTAATTACTTGCAGATTTTAACACGTAAACTATTTTTGTCTCACACGAATACGTATTAAATTTCCCGAAGACGCATCTCGCGTCCGGTTAGAAACACTGTCTACAAGTAACGCGTCCAGTTATGAGCGCTGTCTACAAGCAACTGAGCTCTGAATTTGTAAACTTTGCTCCATTTTAGTTTCTGATTGGCTAATCCTAGTCCAATAGAATACCTTCATTTAACTAAAGCTTTTTCTGGTTGTTGATTGGCTATTTCATAAACTGTCACAAAAATTACATTATTGTTGCTCCAAGAATTACCAGTAGCATTTAAACTTTCTAATTCATTATTGCCTCAAGGTTACCTTATTGTTACCTCATTGTTAGGTTAGCAACCTTTAACCTATTCTTCTCCCAGCTCCTACATTATTAAATTACGTAATACATTCACATAACATCATTACACATGTATACAATAATATAAACATATATAATGACTATAATATACACTTTTTATACACATACACACATGTTACATACACATATTGCTTTAGGTTGGGCTGTTATTATATTTTATATTATACAATTTGAATGAAATCATTTAAGTGTTAAAAATACGGCCTCAACATAAGTTTATAGTTCTATATACTTCTTGTTTATCCAGATAAACTTGCATTACACATTTACGCATATCGTATAAGAAGAACGAGTAGGCTAAAGCGATAGTAGTGAGGAATGGACACTTCCCTAACTAGAAAAGAGAACCAAAGGTAATCTATGTCTCGTTTTAATATGGTGGAGACTGATTTTTCGAACTTTCGCGAGGTAAATTGTTAATATACAGCAAATTTCTATTTGGAAATGCTCTTGAGTACGAGTCAATTCTCGAGATGTTAGCATTTTAGTCCTCAAACATCAGTTATATGTCCTCGTATAAATTAGCGTTTCCTAGCTATTTACATATTCTTATATCGGCAAGCTACAGCCCCCTTCCTCCTTCATATACTTGGGATGAAGGAGATGCCAGTGGGTATCTTAAGACGCGCCCTATTAACGCCCATACAGACGATCAGAAATCGGATGAGGTTACTTCCTGTGGGATCTGTACATAGCTGGTGGGTTTCCTACTTCCTAGGGAAATGGGAAACGCTCAATTTCCCATTTCTTTGCAGGCTTTCAAACCTTAGCTTTGTCATACAATTATGTAATTTATAAAGGGTTTTTATTGTAATTCTTATAATCCCCATTTACTAAACTTTTGTTGTAAGTTATTATAAATCTGTTATATAATTGATAGTCCACATTGAACTTTACTTATGTATGTCAATTCTTGTATACCGCTGTTTAAGAATATACTTATAGGCAATTTTCTGGATATAATAATTAATATTTCAAGCCAAGGTGCAGTGATACGTAAGTTGAGAATGGATTACAATAAAATATATTTATGGGACAATTTTAACACATTCCTATTGCAGGTACTGAACTTGAGGAATGATGCTCAAAAATATAACAAAGATAAGGAGGCTTTTGGACTCAGGTGAAAAACTTAATAGAAAATTAGTGCCAAATAAAGGCAATTTCTTATTAACCTGGAAATTATGCTTAAAAGCAAATAGTATACTGTTAACATGCTGCCTAAACTGTAATCATTGCAATTAATTTTTGTGTCCTAATTGAGCTAAAATACTGTGCTTTATCTTCGGTGATAGTTTTTCCATACAGCCAGAAAATTACTTTACATTTTTATTTTAAGTGATTTTGTTTGTAATTTAAGTATTTTACATACTATTTTAACTAGGGCTTAATGTGTACTTCTATTGAAACTCACCTCAGATATCGCAGATCAGTTTTCACGCACTAGTAAAGGAATTCTGAAATGAAAGCAAAGAACAGACAGGCTGTCAATAAACAATAAGAATTGTTTTATTACATATACAGGGTAGACCATTCAAGTTGAGACTACAATATCTAATTTAAATTGGTCCTCATTTTAGGTTCTCATTTTAAAAAAAATAAGTTGACCCTAAAATGACCATCATAGCGTCCTCCAAACGAAACACGACTAATGGTATTTACTTTCCTCCATAATTCAGCAACGTTTATTAAAGATGATTCCTTCTACAACGCCAAGTTTTGGAGATATTGTGCAGTCTCAGCTTAAATGGTCCACCCTATATAATTATCCTTAAAGATACAGAATCTGTGACAAACATAAAAGAAAGCCCTTATGGGCTATTGAAACAATTGTGGTTTGGAAGAAAACCAACATAAAATCTAAATACTGTATCGTTAAGTAACACTAGTTCTCAAAATACGTCATACGTAATTCCTAATTCAAACAGGCGCTGGTATCAGTCCATTCCGGTTATGTATGGGACGCATGTAAACGAAGATTACCACTTTACCGTACGTCTATTTATAAATTAAAGCTGCAGAAACGAACAATAGAATTTGGGGTAAATTGGATAAACAGCAAATTGTTAAATGAATGGTCAACAATTCTGTATAAATATAATATGGAATGTACAAATCACATAATGTACATACGCAGAATGAACTAGCTAATTGCGCATACTCAGCTTTAAATAAGATCCCAATAGCGTATACTAAAATGCAATAAACTGTCATAAGACTTAACTAATAATACATAAACTATCAGCCATATTTCTCGTTTAGCAAAATAAAAATTAAATGCATTAACAGGGCACAATACCAAATGATGATGCATGGCTAAATTATCCACAAATGTCTTCTCTACGCATTTAAATTTACGCAGTCCCTTATAATATATGATAGTATTAATGTAAAAGTTTGATGTGTTACTAAACAGAGGACTTTCTCATCCCAATTTTCTACACGCTATTACTTACATAAACTTGCCGAGCGAGGAGGTGGTGCCGCGGTAACGAGTGCGACTGGCATTTGGCAGCTGCCGTGTTCGATTCTCCCTGACACTCACTCTGATCCTGGGTTTTTTTCATTTTCCCAAGTCATCAGGCGAATGCTGGAAAGGTTTCTTTCAGTCCCCGAATTTCCTGTCCTCCATTTCGTTCCATTCATCATTTCATTCGTCCTTCACCCGTTAGGTCTGTTTCATGGTGGAAAGTGTCGGCGTTGGTGTTTCGGTGCGGCGTGGCAGGGAAAATGAATGTTCTCTGTGGAACTTTCTCCATCCCTCGAACTTCAGGGAGTATAACAAAGCCGCCCCTTCAGAAAGGGTCGTTGGACCCTCTGTGAGGGACGGGAACCCCGGTCTGCCTGTCCAACTGTGGGGCTTCTCAATTTGGAAACTCTAGGGAACCTGCCATTGCTGTGTCATTACTCCTGGTTCCGGCCGCCCGGTGTCTCCTTTTACCTCCCTCCCTGACGGGGGCGCCCCCTTGTGAGGCATAGGTACAATATCCTCCCTGGATCGGTGCCGTGCCTCCACCCCGATAATAAGAGGAATACAAAAGCTTATTCCTATTTCCATTTCATGCTAAACATTTGCAGAAATGCGTTTATTACAAATTTTGTTCCAGGTACAGGCATATAGTATGCTGAAGCAATAATCAAAATTTTAAAAAGTGGACCGTATTATAATCTGAAGAAGGTGTTTTGTTTACGTAATTTATTTACGTAATTTATTAGCCTCACGCTTGGGAAGCCAACTTGAAGAAGTTTTATTTTTTGTTTACTGTTTATTTATTTACGTAATTTATTATTACGTAATATGCTGCTACGTATGAGAAGCTGATTTGAAGATGTATTTTTGTTGTTACACTGCAAGTTTAAAAAAAAATATTAATTTTGTTATTAAACTGCTTCTATAGAGAGTATTTATGTTTTATTTGCCTCGGCTGCTTCAGTCTTACTTTAGAGACACGTTTCTCTTAATCAGGGCATGGTGCAACAAGAATGTAGGCTTACACAGATTTTAAGTTTAAATTCACTTCTTTTTATTAATCCTTGGCACAAATTAAATAGGACTACACTAATATTAAGAGCTGTGAGATTCTTTTAATTTAATATTAGCACTTTGTTAACGCGTATACTTATTTTACGGTTCACACGAATACGTAATATTTCTTTAGAGAACACATCTTCCATCCGGTCAGTACCAAGGTCTGCCAGCAACTGAACATATTTCAACCGTCAAACCCGTAAGGTTTCTGTTTTTTAGGTCTCTGATTGGCTAATCCTAGTCCAATAGAATACCTGCATTTAAATAAAGTTTTTTTCTGGCTGTTGACTGGCCAATTTAAAACTGTCACAAAATTTACGTTATTGCTGGCCTAATCATGACTAGTAGTATTCAAACTCTCAAGCTCATTACTGCCTCAAGGTTACCTCATTGTTACCTCATTGTTATCAACTTTAAACTTATTATTCTCACAGCTCTTGCATTATTAAAGTATGTAATGTATTCACATAACATTATTAAACATGTTTACAATAATATAAGCATATACAGTGCCTGTTACATACATTTTTTTACAAATTATTACATACATATTGCTTCAAGGCGCGCTGTTATTGAAATTATATATTATATAATTTAATTTAAATTATTCAAGTGTTAAAAATACTGCCTCAAATCGAAACTGCAAGGCCTATCTTAAAGAGAATGTGAAACAACGAACATTTCCATGCAAAGAGCAGTGTGTGGTAGGAGGGTTTTCTTGAAAATCTTCGTATCTCATACTTCTAAGATTCTGAACTTAAATACCAAGTTTGGTATTTAACCGAATTGTCGTTTGTGAGGTGTACTGTTCACTAGGGCAGAAACACACACGTACCTTTCTCTAAAAATTTATTTTGCGACTCAGCGGACCTCAAAACGTATATTACCAGTAAAATATCCATATCGAATTTAGGTGCAATACAATACTCTCATTATAGGCAAGTATAATTCTCCTCTTTGTAGGACGTACAGTCGAGTGTAACAAAACCTGCCGATGCTTTTGGTTACTATTACTTTTTTGTATTCTTCAAGGTTGTCAGTATCTCATCATTTGTGTTCTGCACACGCCTTAGGTAAGCCACCATCTAATCGGTTTAGCTGAAGTCCGATAGTTATCATTACCTTATGAAGAAAGTACGGACCTAACTGGGCGAAGAAACAGGTGGAGAATCGGTATATGTCACCTAAATGGGGAAACAATATGCGTCCCAAAGATGTCCATGCTAGCCTCTGAGTGATTCAGGCTCTTATTGGTTCGGCATTCGAGGTTTAACCTCTGTAACCGAATGAGGAGGTCGCGGCAGAAGCGTGTTAATTATTGATTGCCAACTTCAACCTTGGTTCCTAATATCGACACTTTTTTTTGGACTTGACTGTACACACAAGCCAATGCCTTGGGTTAGTACTCTGCCGAAGAGCAAGCATACCTAGAACGGGTGATGAGCCCAGTGCCTAGTATGGCGGTGAAGAAAAAGGAAATAAAATGTTGTGAATGAAAGGGATGATAGAAAAATTCGCGGATCAAATTATCCAAACCAGTATTTTCCTAATGAGGGAGGAAAACAACGAAAAAACCGTTGGTGAAGATAGTCGGCCCTGTGGGTTTGAACCCGGGACCCACACCCCCCAACTCGAATGGGGTCACAGACGTTACCGCCCGAGCCATCTCGTTAGGTGACAGCTTCTTCTTTTCACAGTGCGTACTCACAATAAATATTTGAATAGATCCAAAATTAACCAATACGCCTATAGGTTGCGTTCACAATAATAAAAAAGACACTCTCTTTTTTTTTACTTAAGAACAAAACAGTAAACAAGAACAATCGTGTAAGACGCTTCACAGTTCAACTGGGAAACATGTTTCAACGAATTTTAGAAAACGGCTAATATCAGAAAAAGTTACTAAGGATAAATCGTATATTATAATAAGCTACACTTTTTTTCTCGCGAAGTCAGCATGCTTCTATCACTAATATTTTATCACATATACAAAATTATGCAAACATCACTCAGAATAAAGAGGACTCCAAGATATGCATTTTATTAGGCATGCAAAAGTCTCAAACATTCGGTATTTCAATCAAAATCATTAGAGCAATTTTTGAGAAAATAAAAAATGGCGAACATTTTTCAATGTAAAGGATAGCCTGATTTGGGGAATTTTCTTTAAAATCTTCGTTAATATGCTTAAAGACTTTCCGACTGAAATATAACATTTAGTGTGTATTCTAATTTCCATTTTTGAGTTGTTCACATGCAGATAGAAGCAGGGACACGCATGTGCGGACCTTGTTCTGAAATTTTTTTTTGAGGAAATTCATGGATAAAAAAATGTTAATTTCCAGTGAATACCAACAAGGAATTTATCCATGTTTGAAGTCTTAGAATATATGTAAAACATTTTTAGAGTTTGAAGGCTGAATCAGAGTTGAAACATTTAATGCCAATGCTGGTACTCGAAACACGGATCTTCGGCTATCCCTTCCGATGTACTTATACCTTTAGCTACTACGGTGAGAGAGCACACGCACTAAACCCTGTGACCCTCCTTCCAATTTCTGGGCTTTATAGTTAAATTTATATTATAGGGTTAATTTATATTTGGAAATTTTTGTTACACAGGAAGCTGGAAACCTGAATCAGGCTTGAGTTCGACTTATAGATGAAGCACTGAATTTTTCAAGTCTGATGCAACTTTCTAACTTTATTGCCTTACAAGTCCAGTGTGAAAGAACTATTATTATCAAATATGTTTATAATGCAGTTGGGTTTAGTTGAAACATGGAAAGTAGAAAGAGATAGTACTATAATTCACAAGACAGTTGATGATCCTTAACTGCCTCTACTATTGAAACTTACTGTTTAAAATCTGGGTTGGGTTGAAACATGAAATTTAGAAGAGAACAACTAACACCCGAAAGCCAGCGAAGGAAGGGCGGCCGAAGGTATCAGGATATTTTCCATATTTTGGTACCAAAAGTGCAGTGGCAACAACACTACAGCTGATACTGAGAGACTAGGAGTGAAGGTTGATTGTGGCAGGGTTGTTCCGATCTCCGAAGGTCATTAGCGCACCTGTTCACCTAGATCAGTCAGGTAACGTCAAAATGGCCATGTTCCAACTTAAACCTTATGTACTTTAGAGTTTTTTACACAGCAAGCGTCACAAAAAAGCTTGTTATAGCAATTAAAAATTTGCAACTAATTATCTGTATGTCTACTTAAAAATATTTACTTTTTCGAGACCAATTTTCCATAAAGAAATCCCTGCTGTCTATCGTGCAAGTATAACTAAAGTCTGATTGCATCAGAGTAAGGCATCAAGCCATACGTCTGTTTCAACCTATAAATTTTTGGAGAACATAGTGAGAGAAATGGGAATACATTCCATACCTTTCAGCGACATCCGTGTTAAGTCATCTGATGTATCACTGGTGGAGTTTTGTGCATTTGTGTTACTGAAAAGAGCCTTTGGAAGCAGACCCCGCGAACTTTGGATGGTCTCTGGAGAAACGAAATAAACTGGACATCCCTGTATTTCGTAGCAGTTTACTCCAGCGGAAGCTGTGCTGCAGATTCATAGCTCAAGCTAAAGGCAGCTAGATAGATCATCATTGCTGGTGGAGGCATGGATTTTCGTAAGATAAGGAGGTCTTAAGTTTGTTATCATACATTACGAACAACCATCTGTATTTACAGATGATGTGGTTATTCTGGTAGAATAAGAAATATCCAAATATTGGCATGTATGTTTCAGTATTGCCAACATATGCAACTGCAAAGTTCAGTAACTAAGCCAAAGGCAATGACCTTTATGCCATGTATGAATTACATACAAAATTGTCTTAGAAAATGGAATAATACAAGGTATAATATTTTCTATATTTGGGATGTTACCTAATTTATCTGGGAAATAAAGACGCAACTCCGGAGTAGTACTACTCGACTCTAAATGGGCGGGTTAAGTTTATACGAACATGGTGGAAAATACAAACGTGTTTCGACAACAGTGAGATTAGTATAAAAATACCACAGTACTACCAACAAAGTTCATGGTACACACGATTTCGATGTATTGGTACAACGAGCACTTTGGATTTGAGTTATTACTCTCCTGTTAGTTGTATTAACATCCTTGACATTTGATGCTTTTGGCTGGATTAGCCTTTAGCCACAATACCCTCTGGACCGAATGGGATTTACTGACTCCCCACATCTGGGGAATACTGAACTCAAACCTAAAACTAACCCCAATAAGCAAGCTCTGGGGACAATGCGAGGGGAAGTTTGAGTTCTCTCCCCTGCGTTCTACAATTTCCTAAGGCTGAAGACCCTCGTACACCTTAACATCGCCTTACTGGGTAAACTACCTCAAATCAGAAGCCCTGGTGTTCCAAAATGTTCTGTATCTCGAGAAAAAGTGCTGACTGGATACGCTTAATTCAAGCTCCACTAAATCTTGAATATTCAACAGGCATGAGCAACATTTTCTCAGCAGATTTATATTTTCCTATATACTTGGAGATCATGACACTTGAGAGCGACAACCATCGATCTGGATATATAAGGTACTGGTGTTCGTTGTCAAATGAGATAGCAGCTAGAATGTGTGCAAAAAAATATCCAGCTCTTATCTGTAATTGCATACACGAAAATATATGAAGAATTAAGGAGGCTTTCCAACTACTTTATTTGAAATTTGTTCCCCTACACAATACTATGCAATGCATAACATGAACCACGAGAAGAGATATGAAAAAATATGTAAAATAAATATTGCACACTGTCATTAAACACTGAGGTGCGTTAACCGTTGTCTCAAATCCATGTTGAAATCCTCGAGTTTTATAGTGCTTATGTGAGTGATGCAAATTCGATAACAAATAATGATTTTAAAACTACTTTTACAGAAAATACACCATTAATATGCCAAGTACACTTTTAAGACACTTTGGGGACTATAAAGTGATTTCAGTAAACTTTATTTTGTACAAGAAGCAACCATCTGTAACAATTTTCCACATTCCCTAAAGGAGCAAAATAACAATTTTCCTTAAAGTATCTCAGGTTCACGGAGCCAGTGAATAAAGTGATGATAAATTAGTGAGTTCAATGAGTTCAAGGTCCAAAGCGCTAAGACTTAACCCAATATTTGACTTTCCAGAATATGGTAATGTCAAGAGGGGAGAGTTAAACACAATCAACATCGCCAACTTCGGGACACGGGATAGTGAAAACGTTCTGGCTTCATTTATAAACTTCCACATGAGATGTCTTACAACTATCTTTCCGGCACGTCCTCCTTTTCTACACAGTTTCGTCAACATTCCCCATGAAACGAACTGCATTGTACACAGTACGGAGCCTTTCCCTCCAATCCAAGTATTACGGAATATGTATTCCGGAACACCATTGTCGAACACTAACGTGTCTCAGCTGTGTTGCACTGATGTCATTGCAGTATTTTATATCACAACACTGTGAATGCCAGAGTGATTGTAGTGTAAATTAGCATTATTGTATGACATTGATTTGAGATGTTTGTTAATTATAAGCATAGTTAGGAAATAAGTTTACACGGCCTCACCGAAACTGACAATAGGAGCGGGTAACAATGAAACGATGGGGTGAGTTGTTTATTAATTAAAAGAGAGAAACAAATGACGTCAGAGCAGCGCGCTTTTCTTTAGAAATGGAGGGAATATTTTCCCTAGAGCATATGTGTTTGTAATTTTTATTGGATATAGAAATAGACGCTAATGTTGGTGCGCTTTATTAACCAATAGCAACTCGATTAAAATGTTTAGGCATATCGGGGTGAGGGAGTATAAATTATGAAGCCAGAGCAAGTATCGCGAAGTTCAACGGAATCATTCATGGGTTACACGTCGCGCAGTTCTACAGAATCTCTCGCGTCGTAAAGTTAGTTAAAAGATGTGAAATACGCGAATTAATAATGTGCGGCAAATAAGTGATTATAGTTACATTCTAAAATATAACAGTTTCAGTCTGGCGTGTATCAAGAGTAACTATGTGAAATGAATAAAGTGTGACGGCAATAAAAGTGTAAAAACAAATTCTTTTATCAGTGTTATCTTTTGGTAACAACTCCTTTCCGTTTACACACCCTGTTTAAGAGATTTGCTCGACTGAGTAATAATAGCTAGCCGGAGGATAAAGAACTCAAAATTAAAAATAGTAAAACAATAACAGGCGCTCAGCAAATAAGATAACACGAGATTACCGCGACAAACTTACAGTGAAGGAGAAGTTACCTTTTGATAGACACACTTCCTACTAGAGGGACTCATCCAGTGGATAATCCCGGACAAATCATTCCAGGAGGACAAGTCTCAGATAGGGGATGATTGGTTAGCTGGATGACGAGTCTTCCAGTAGCAGACTGGAAGGAGCGTGTCAATCCAACGTAGTTTATCTCTTTCTATAGTAAACTCACATAGAATGAATTGCAGATAAAGTGATAAAGACCAGCGACATCCAATTCGTCCACCCAGAAAATTGCCACTGTCTAATTGGACCAAGGGGGGAAAACCAGCCAAGAAAAGTGGTTCCCAGTACAGCCTTATTTACAAATGTTTTAGATGAGCTAGAAATGGCTAAATCAAATTATATTATTAGCTTCAGCATGATCGGAACATATTTTCAGGAAATTATAGATGTACAGAAGTTCAAATTTGACAGTGTCACAAAATAATTTATTAAATGTCTGTTGTAGGGCAGTATTTCAATTTCAACGCATACTTAGCTGCTAATCACTGTATAACATATCTCCAATTTTTTCTTTGTTTTCGCGAGCAAAATTAAATTTATAAATACAGAGAATTTTTCCCTCTCAGAATGATTATACGACTAGTATAGATAGACAATGAACTAAAATGTGGTCGAACTGAACAGATAATCACCACTCACTAATCGAATCGTAACACAATCGTGAACACATTCCGGTTATATGGTCGAACTAGCATACGCCCCGTCCATACAAACAACACAAGTTTGTTATGATAACCGATGCGCTGCCTTCAAAATTACTAGTCATGCAATATCCCAATGGGCTTGAAGGAGACATTTCGACCAGCAGTCCTACCTTACAAACTTAGTTTTGACTGCTCTACAAACAGTGTTAGTTATTTGACCCAAGAGTTTGGGGCACTCTGTATGCCATCAATGTAACTGCTTAGTTCGTTCTCTGCGTGCTTGGAAACCTAAGAAGGTGTATTGTTTACTTGCTTTCGAAAACGCACAGTGGGGACGTACAGCAAATTTAGCAGAGCATTGAAATCCGTGTTTATGGCTACGAGATAGATACGCGTTTCCACTGCGTTCGAATCAAAATGTTAATGTGACATCAACAGAAATACAATTTTGAGCGTTAATGAACACATACGGGCGTGTAAAGTTTTCATTTTCAGGATGTTCTACAAACCATCAATTATATACCTTATATTTCCAATATTTGCCTTTCGAAAATGGTTGTAATTATATTTATTACAATATCCTAATTTAACATAGGGAATAAAGCAGGTATCTTGAATTTTCCATAAAGAGATTATGAAGCTTCCTCCGTTGCCAAAGGTTTTTATGTAACTGGGAAACTTTAGAAGGAAGAAAGAAATAAACAAAGAAAAAAGAAAAGAAATTAAAGAAAAAAACACTTTACAAAAAATATAGTTCTCATTAAAACATATAAATTATATTAAATATAGATTTTCATAGTATAAGTGATTTCCGAAACATTCCCTGTGACACAGAGAGTAATTATTGTAGGAGCTGAATTTTAGAGCCTTGCGACTTTTAGCTACGTCGCCTATAGATACCGGATATATTACTTGACTCTTTGTCATTATTTTGTACCTTCATTCCTACTACGTATACTCACATTAAAATGTTTTCAACCCAAGAATCTGAAGTTGTACGCCACATTCTGAAAGGTATGGACAAAAACACAAGCCCTATTTTGGATAAAATGAATATTTTTACGATTAAATAATAGAAGTACTGTTTAAAAATTACACTGAATTTATTCCTTTCTCTACTATGTATAGTAAGTAGGGGAAGTATTGTATTCCACCCAAAAATTCGATACCGATATTTCACCGGAAATACATGTTTTGAGACCCCCTGATTCCAAAAAAAAAGGATTTTTGGAAACATGTCCGTGTGTTTGTGTGTCTGTGAACAGCATAAGTCGAAACGAACAGTCGGATAAACACCAAACTTGGTATTTAGGTTCAGTATCTTCCAGAGATGTGACACTAAGGTTTTTAAGAAAATTCCCTCACCCCAGATTACCCTTTTCAGGGAACATTTTTCGAAAATTTTAATTTTCTCAAAAATGGCTCTAACGAATTTGATTAAAATATCATAAGTTTAAGATATTTTCATGACAAATGAAGTGTATATTTCGAATTTTCTGGAAATGCCTCCAAAAGTATTCTTCATTGTGAACGACTTCTGCATAACTGGTAAACCATAAGAGATAGACAAAATTTTACTACACAAAAAATGTAGATCGCGTTAAAATACACAATTTATGTCATATACAGTTTGTTTTTGTTGAATGAAACATTTTCGAGATATTGCTTGTTATTCCCTTAAATGTTCCAATACCTATACTTTTTCTCAAATTCGTTATTAATTTTTTTTGTCCTGGTAATACAAAAAGAATGGAAAACTCGACATAGCAACCAGCTCTTAAAATATTTGACTATCGCATAAAACCTTCCAATTTCCCTTGCATCTACAAGAAAATTAGCAATAAGATTAACATCTCGATATCTCGATTAACATGAAGCATATGGAGAATAAGTGTTTGTAAAAATAGTTTGTACAAGAGTAGAGAAAGTCATGTGAGTGTAATACATCAGATTTTTTGTTCCAGATCTGTTAAACATTCAATACACAAATTATGTCTCTGCTAAAGTATATGCATGTCAGGGAAGCTCTTGTACCAGTCCCATCCTTTAAAATACTGCCAAGAAAGGCATAAATAAAGATTCAAGATGATTGCTTCATAGATTTTGCTAACGAATGTGTTGGTTGCAATGAAGACTACGAAAAATAAAACAGAAAGTTTATTGGATGCAATGTGTTCGTTGCCAGCGTTGGCTTTATGAAACGTGCACTTCATATATTTACGTTTTTTTTTTGCCTTGTGGAAAAGTCATAACAAAGAACTTTAAAATCATATTTATTATGCAGTTTTTCCTAAACCTTTTTCTGCAGAGACCATTACTGCTGATAAGTAACAGTGTAAAAATGTATAGCAAAATTATTGTTACTTTAATAATTCACGAAACATGAACTTTGCGTACAAAAAATCTGTGACCATTTCAGCCACACTCATAGGAAGAGATAGCCAAAAATTCGGGACTTTTGATCTAAAATAAATTTAGTGATCATGAGCACTTTATATTATAAGACTAATCTTCAAGGAATGTATAACTCCTTAAATACATTTTTCTTTCAAAATTCTTCATATAATACAACATTTTAAAATCTATGGTTATCTCACCTTGCCTTATAACCTTTTCAGGTCTATTTCTTATATATTATACGAATAGATAGGTTTTCAAATCCTAATTGCTGCAAACGTCTTTAGTAATACCAACGGTATTAAAATAATACCAATGAAATTTAAGGATTTTAATACTACTAACAAGAGGTTATTGTACAGAGAAATAAAATATTCCAGCCAAAAAATATAGATAGTAGTACTTTCACCAATGATTAGGGCCCGGATTTTTAGTTTTAACCTGTATTTTCCTAACTATTAAAATAACACATTTCAAAATATATATTGGTTTCACACTTCCTGGAGCAGAAAATGTGAATTTCATTACACCTAAAAAAACCTAAACGGCTGTTTTCACTTTTTCGAAATGAACAATGTTATTTTCGGATTGAAACTCATTGTAAAATTATTTCCGGCACTTATAGCCAGCATATAGTTCAAGTTACTACATTTAAACGCAGCACATGTGACGTAGCGACACCTGGATGAAGGTGATAGATCAGGAGGAGCGTAACCTGCGTAGCGGGATCACCTCCAATTGTTCACCGAGAGTGCAACAGAGTATACTGAGAGTGCTTTTCTAATCTAATTGTTGTATAGTGAAACAATGCTTAAATCACGTTTATTGAAAGAGTGGATTGCTGAAGATCCACACGCCACTTTTGTTAGTGGCAGACGGTTCTGCTTACATGTTGAAGGCCGGAGGGGAGTTCTACAGTTCTTTCACCCGACCATGCTACATGTTACATGCTTGGCCCACGATGGCACCGCCTTGCGAAAGAGATTATAAGCCACTTCGATGGCATGAACAGCCTGATATCTTTGATCAAGAAGGTTTTTTAAAAGCCGCAACACGTAGACAATTGTTCAAAGAGAAGGTACCACAACCCCTCTTCGACCTGAGCTGGGGATCTTGGCTGTCTGCTGCCATTTACTGTTCTGAGCACTTAAAAGACATTAAAATTGTCGTCACTGAATTGGATGAAACAGAAGCTTCCTGCATTGCCAAGGCTAAGAAGTCATTCGAGTGCCCCACTCTTGCCGCTTCCCTTGTGTACATTAAGACACATTTTTGTTTTATACCAGAAACTACTCTCCGGTTGGAAAGTACAACTTTGTCGCTGAAAGATGCTCTAGATATCATTAGCAATGTTTCAACTAAAAAAGTACCTGAAGCGGTGGGAGTTACAGAAGATTCTTCAACGAAATCCTGCTTTTGAAGATATGAAAATCATCAATTCAGTATTGCAGGGAGAAAAGTATACAGGAAAACTACCACTAGAACCTGCTGCACTGGCATCGATGTTCTACGCTCCAATGACGTCATGTTCCATTGAAAGAACCTTTTCTACATACAAGAATGTGTTACGTGATAATAGGAAATCGTTTACGCCAGAAAATTTGAGAATATATGTAACTACCTACAGTAGGCCAAAACTAAATCTTACAACTAAGTACCAGAAAAGCAAAATTATTGAAACCTGTATTGATCCACGAAGCAAAACAAAAAGAAACTTATTGTAATCAAGAAAAACCTAAAAAAAACCTATTTTAAACATATAAGAAACCTAAAATGAAGGTTGGGTACTAATGAGCATCCTGTGAGTACTTACGTCTTATGAGTTATTGTATTTTATACACAGGTAACTTGTCAGTGCACTGCGAAGTATTTGTTAGCATGATAATACATAATTTAAATACTTCCTTGGAAGCATTTATTATGATTAACATATATAACTAAAATGTGCATTTTATTAGTTACATACATATCCCGGTCGTCTCCTTAGTGCGGTGGTACCAGAGCTGCTTATCAAACCGGAGACCCAGGTTCGATTCCCGGTACATGCCCGGGATGCACTCAGCCTCGGTCTGGTCCCTGAAGGTCCAATTGAGGAGTTACTTAGTAGCGGCTCCATGTTAAGGAGGCCGTATATACTAGCGGAAGGGACCCAGGTTGCTGCTCCAGTATGCACCCCAGTCATGACGTCTGTTGTGGGCAGGCCTTGGTCACGAAGTTTGGTTTAGTTTACATGCATATTTCGCTTCTCGAAATCTGCCCGATAGGTTTTGAAGAAATTTACTTATAAGAGGGGTTTTTAAGGACGAGAAATTGGTCTACGTAGGTCTCATCTCTAGGAAAACTCATTTCACGGACATTCTTAAAAAAATACTATAATTAAAAACAATTGCCCATTGGAAAAACCAAAGCTGTGGATATAACATTAGAAGTTAAGGTGACATACATATAAAATGAACAAGGAGAGAAGAGAGAGAGGGGGGGGAGAAAAGAAAAACTATTATAACAATATTTATGTCGTAACAAAGAAATATACATTAATTAATATTCACTGCTTCAGCAAATTATTTTATTATCTATACCAATATTGCAAGAGAGAAAAATTTTACGTATGTGTGTGTGGGTGGTAATCTCAGAAAACACTCAACGGAATTTGATAATTTTTCACCATTAGCAGTTTTCACCAAATTTCTCTCTGACAAACATGGTGTATAACACATCTAATTTCCTTTCATAAATTACTTAAGATTATAAATTATTTACAAAGCCCTTGCAATTGAATACGAACACATTGGAGTTGTTAAAGAAAATATTTACAAAGAAGACTTTGAATTTTGTTTGAGAATGCCATGGAATAGAAATAGTTAATGTACTCCCTAAAATATGTATACAAAATGAGGAAAATGCCGCGAATATTTTATTCAAAGCTATATATAATGTGTGTGTGCGTATACCTCTGGGTAAATGGTCACAATTTAGAAGTAAAATATCAAAGTAAAAGAGAATCGAATCTTCTTATGCATTAGATACGCATACGATGCCAAAATATTTTAATAACTCTAATGTAAGAGAATCTTACTTTATTTCCTTTGTACGTCATAAACAAGATATTTTTATACTATATACCATATTTTATATAGATAGTATGTCAAATAATTGAATAGCTGCCTAGAAGCAGATTGTAACCCTCATTTTTTCCAAAGCTGGATTTTACAAGGAAGAAAGAGGTTAATGGTGCTTGGGACAGGCCAGAGATATTGGAGGGCATTGGTACTCGTAGAATATATCCAATATCTCTGCCTTGTCCCAAGCTTGCCCGTCGGTTCACTAGATAGGGGGTCGAACACTAGACTTCTCCAATATCTCGCGGAAGCAGCATTCACTGCAAGCCATAGCAGTTGTCACAAACTCGCTTGGAGAGCAGCACTTTTCATCACACCAGAAATACACTCGCTAACTCACACACTAACTAACCAACTAAATTGCGAGAGCGCTCGCTTGTATAACCGTTGGAAATCTCCACATATTTCCAGAACGTTCGAGGAGAAACATTCTCGTAAAGATTCTTAACTGACGATAGCGTTTCCGGTGTTTACATTGGCAAAAGGGCTACTATTCGTTGTTTATCTCCAACTGCCCGGCACCGACCTCCCGATAAACTTGGGTTTTGGCCGTCACAATATTTAACAACTTCACATCTATTTCTTTGTATGCGAATTTGTGATATTCTGTGTCGCAGTTAACTTTGATTTCACCATATTGCGTTTCACAGACCACTTAATATTCAGTTGGTGTGAATCCTTGGTTTGTCTATTGACACTAACTGCTCCCTTATAAACGTATTTTGTATAATAAATGCGAAAAAACTAAACATGAAAGTTTAGGCTTATTAACGCAACAGCCGTGTTCTGCTGGAACTACTGTTACTGCCGTTTAGTTTCAACTCTCTATTCAACACAAAATGATGATCGTACCAATACCACGCAGTATGTAATTTACCAACTGAGGAGACATCACAGTAACTAGGCAACTAGAAATAGATATGAGGTTTTAAGTAAATAAGCTGAAAAAACGTAATGTTTCTATTTCATCTAAAAAGATCTGATGTGATACATTCACATGACTTTCTCTACCCTCTAACTTTATTAGTGGGTATACAAACTATTCTTACTGCAACTTGTTTTTCTGTCCACTACATCTTCATCTAAATAAACCTTTGCAAAAAAGGCTACATTAAAAAGAGAACAGCGACAGTCAAATGTTTAAGAATTGGACGCTATATGCTGGCCTTATATGTGAATGACTCAACAAGAAGAAAATCTGATGTGTTACACTCACATGACTTTCTCTACTCTTGTACAAACTATTTTTACAAACGCTTATTATCCATATGCTTCCTGTTAATCGAGATATCGAGAGGTTAATCTTATTGCTAATTTTCTTGTAGATACAAGGGGACTTGGTAGGCTTTAAGCTATAGTCAAATATTTTAAGAGCTGGTTGCTATGTGGAATATTCCATTCTCTTTGCATTACCAGGACAAAAAAGAAAATGAATAACGAATTTCCATTTAAGAGAAAGTATAAGTATTGGAAAACTTAAGGGAATAACAAGCAATATCTCGAAAATGGTTCACTCAACAACAAAAAATTTATATGACATAAATTGTGTATTTTAACGTGATCTACATTTTTGTATAGTAAAATTTTGTCTATCTCTTATGGTTTAACAGTTATGCAAAAGTAGTTCACAATAAGAATACTTTTGGAGACATTCCCAGAAAATTCGAGATATAAATTTCATTTGTCATGAAAATAACTTAAAACATATATCTTAATCAAAATCGTTAGAGCCATTTTTGAGAAAATTAAAATTTTTGAAAAATGTACCATGTAAAGAGTAACCTGTGGTGGGGAGATTTTCTTGAAAATCTTCGTGTCGCATCTCTGGAAGATACTGAACCTAAATACCAAGTTTTGATGCTGTTCACAGACACACACACGGACATGTTTCCAAAAATGCTTTTTTTGGATACAGGGGGCCTCAAAACATATATTTCCAGTGAAATCTCGGTATCGAATTTTTGGGTGGAATACAATACTTCCCCTACTTACTATACGTAGTAGAGAAAGTAAACAAGGCAAGAAGAAAAAAAGAAAGTATGACAAATATTCAACAATTCGAATCTTTAATAACGTATAGTTCATAAATGGCTTATGCCACATAAAAATTTGTTGTAAGTAAATTGTGTGTTCTAATGGGATCTGCAGTGTTTGTGAGGCGCGTTTTGAACTATCGCTTAACGTTTAGCATTATACAAGATTATACAACATTCCTTCTGAGTTAAGTGGACTACACAGGATATTCCCAGAAAATTCAATATATACATTTTATTAGTCATGTAAATATTCTAAATAAATGATATTTTAATCTAAATTGTTAGAGCCCTTTTTAAAAATTAAAAGTTTTCGAAGAATGTTCCTTGTAAAGGATAATTTGGAGTGGGCAGATTTTCTTGAAAATCTTCGTGTCGCGTCTTTAGAAGGTAGTGAACCTAAATACCAGGAGCGGTATTTATCCAAACTTTTTTGAGTTATTCTATTCACAGACATACATACACACCAGGACCGTTTTCTAAAACTCATTTTATTGCATTCAAGGTCCTCCAAACGAGTACTGCGTGAAATATCCCTATCGAATTTTTGGGTGGAATACAGTACCTTCGGTACCTACTATGTAGGTGGTAGAGAAACTAATAAAAGTACCTCAAACTATGAAGTTACCAGTTGGTTGCTATAACAGCGCTTCAGTAATTCAGCTTTAATACACAGCTGTTTCTATGTAAAAAATACTACTTCATGAGGTTTTTGTGATCTAACGAAGTATCAGTTAATGGAAAATATCTATACATAATTACATGCAGAATTTTAGTAAGTTTATCAAAATTGTAGTGCACAGCACTACTAATTAAAACACAATATAGCTCATTCTGACTTCAATTTTGATATTGTTATACACTGGGAGAGGCCAAAAGTGTTTGCTAATATATAAATTTAGTTACCCCGGCATAAACGTTGGGGGACATAGCTACAGAGGGAATACGAGAGATAGCAGAAACTTGCTGCACAAAGCTAAAGCGCGCGTGGGATATTTATAAATAATACATAAATTCCCATTTAACACTGGTTTATTATAAAGTTACCTTGGTGCAGCTACATAATTTCCAGAAGTTACAGACAAACATTAGGGGAGATGCCCCACGCACACACACGGCAACGCGCATGCCTACATACAACCACACACTCTGAAGATATCGACTCGACTGACGATACTGGTGACGCTACGCTATCAAAGAGTCTCGTCCCTCAGCGCAGCCTTCATCCCCCCTGACTAGGAGTTGGAGGGAAAATGCCGCGCCGGACAAGAATTCAAATCACAAACGAAATAATTAGTTCAACAATATACACAGCAATAATATGCCGCCGCGACAATGCCCACACATACGCTACAATATCATATACATTTTTATTCTCCTATTCTTGACATATGATAACGACTTTTACTTACAACGGAGAAAAACTGCCTTAAAGAGTTCTTATGGCTTTGTGAAATCACGGAGTGATGCTCGGGAGTTCAGATGCTTATTTTATAATTAGATGTATGTCTGGGATTAGCAATAAGAATATATTCTGTTTACCTTTCCTCTCCGCTTAAAATACTATTGTACAAGCTGACAGATTCATCTGTTTGGTGTTTGCTTTGTTCTTTTGTTTTCACACACCTGGTACATGTATACAGCTGGGTTTGGCTGTTTCTGCGGAAACCTCAAGAGGTTAAAAGTCAATCAAAGTGCCAGAAAGTCTCGGTGCAAAGGAAACTTATTACCTTTGTAAAACCGTAGATGTGTCAATGATTGATCTGCAGGAAAAGGCAATTTCGGTGAACTTGTATATAACTACCTCTGCGGGAAGCCAGAAATTAATCTTCAAGAAAGAGAAAAATAAAATATGTTACAACGCAAGCTTTGAAAGAGTTTTTCCCTGAACGATATTTTGTAAGTTATCCCTCATGAAACGTTCGGTTCAGAAAGGAAGCCCGCACATTTCACCATCCGCAGGATTGGGGTTTGTAGTCAGTTAGCTGCATACAGTTCTTTTTAGTTTCTCACTACGTATAATCGGTAGGGGAATAATTGCATTCTACCAAAATAAATTGATACTGAGATTTCACCGGAATTTTGAGGACCACTAAATCCAAAAAAGCATTTTTGGAAACACATCCGCGTATGCACGTGGTGTCTGTATGTGTCTTTTCATGTGTGAACACCATAACTCAAAAACGAAAAGTCGGGTAAATATTAAACTTGGTATTTGGGTGTATTATCTTCCAGGAATGCAACACGAGAATTTTCAAGAAAATCTCCCCACCCCAGACTACCCTTTATATGGAACATTTTTCGAAAATTTTTATTTCATCAAAAATGGCCTAACGATTGTGATTAAAATATCACATGTTTAAGACATTTTCATGACAAATGAAATGTATATCTGAATTTTCTGGGAATATCTCCAAAGTCCTCTTCATTCTGAATGACTTTCGCTTAACTGGTAAACCGTAAGACCTAGATAAAAGTTTACTTCACAGAAAATATAGAACTCATTAAAACACACAATTTTTGTCCAGTGAACCATTTCCGAGATATTCTTGTTATTTGTTTGAATTTTCCCACACTTGCGCTTTTTCTCAAATGAGAATAGGTTATTGGTTTTTTTAATGTCCTTGACATGCAGAGAGAATGAAATGGTCCGCATAGCAATCTGCTCTTAAAAGATTTGACTATCCCTTAAAGTCTACCATATTTTCCTTGCACCTACAAAAATATTAACAATAAGTTTCTGCAAATGCTTATCTCGATTACCATGAATTAAATGCAGAACAAGTTAGTTGAAGAGTAGAGAAAGTTATGTGAGTGCAGCACATGAAATTTTTACTTTCTCTACCACTTATAGTAAGTAGGGAAGTATTGCATTCCACCCAAAAATTCTACAGCGAGATTGCACCCGAAATACATATCTTGAGGCACCCTAAATTCAAATAAAGCATTTTAGGAAATATGTGCGTGTGTGTTTGGCTGTGCGTCTGTATGTCGGTCTGACTGTGTGTGTGTGTGTGTGTGTGTGTGTGTGTGTGTGTGTGTGTCAACACGATAACTGAAAATTAATAGTAGAATAAATACAAAACTTGTATTTAGGTTCAATATCTTCCAAAGATGCAACACAAAGATTTTCAACAAAATCCCCCCTCCAAAAACAACGATTTACATGGAACAGTTTTCAAACATTTTGATTTTCTTCAAAATGGCTGTAACTATTTTTATTAAAATACCATATATGAACGATATTTACACGACAAATAAAATGTATATCTTACATTTTCGAGGAATAGCATATGAGGTCCTTTTCATTCGGAAGGAATTTGGTAGAATTTTGTGTAACTTGTAAAGGTAAAGGTTAAGCGATGAACGAAAACTTACTTTACCAAAAATGCAGATCTCTTTAAAACACACAATTTAATTAAAATAAGCTTTTTTGTGGCATTAGCGATCTCTGAGATATCCGTTATTAAAGGTTCAAATTCTTCATTTCTTGGTCATTCTCTTAAAGTACTTTCAACATTCAGTTGTTTCTCGTGATTGCGTAGAAACAGTATGAAGTTTTAAGCCAGCATATAGCATCCAGTTCTTAAACATACGACTACCGCTGTTCTCTTTGTATCTATAACGGAATGTGTAATGTAGCTATTTATGAAAAGGTTTATTTGGATTAAAATGTAGTAGAGAGAAAAATAAGCTTTAGTAAGAATACTTTGTATACCCACTAATAAAGCTAGAAAGTAGAGAAAGTCATGTAAATGTATCACATCGAATTTTTTTCTCTTTTCTTTATCCTGAAAAGGCAAACTAGAGTAACCCTCAGCGCTTAGGACCTCGCAGTCATTTGGGCCTACGGACATTGGATATAAATCATGGATCGATTTTAGGGAACGTTGAAAGTTGTTTAATGCTATTTATAAACCTTTAAATGTCCTAAAAGACATGTTGCTGTAGATTGCAGTGTTTTATTTGCTTCATACTGAATAAAACAATTAATTAGTTACGAAGCATAGAATTCCCCTAAATGTTAGGACCTCGTTTAATGCTATTTTTTGTCTAGAAGTCCCTGAAAAGGTTTTCGTGATCTTAAATCACCTTTTGTTTAAAATTCGCATCACTGACATAAGGACTTAATACCTGTATAATAAAGCAAAAATGTGGTTTGCTGTCACTAGGAGCAATTCTGTAAATTAGAGAGGCAAAAGAAATTCTGAGAAAAGTGAAAGGCTGAGTTAATAATAGTCAGATGAGCGGTTAACTATTGCATAGCAATAATATTGGGGAGGGGGGATAATATGTAGACGGAGCTAAAAGTAATAAGGGCTTGTAATTTTGGATCAGAGACTTACTCTGACCTTGTTACCGGCACTGGTGCTTACTGCTCGTGAGATATTTTACGCCCTTAGTGACGCGCTGGCGTGAGTAAGATTTCGTGTCTGTTGCGAAAGTTCTCGCCGGTAAGCATTTTGGCGTCTCACGGCAAGTTACGCTACTAGCTTCTTTTATTGCCGAAACAGTTATTTCAAATCTTAAAATATATGCTGTAGAATTAGCGGGTACAATAGTTCAGTTAGTATAATTTCGAGTACTACAATTCACAGCCAGCCTATTTCTTCATCTCAAATGGTGGGGAACTCATTTCAATAATTCAAATATTAGTTCATAATAAATATCTCAGTAAATTTAAACTGGTGTTATCCTTTAACAATACGCCCAAACATACCTCGAGAAAGCTCTCGTACCAAACCTCTGGAGCAGCTGGCGCACGAGACAACAGAATGGGCTACGAGATCTCTGCAGCAGAATTACAAACAAGCAAGTAAAGTAAACGGCTTCAAAAGTGATTACGTTTCTGCTTCAAACTGAGGCCTCATCGTGTTGCAATCTTACTGCTTCAGGATGCTGTGTACTCTGAAATGCTCGGTTTGAATTTACCACGCCTCTCACACAGTCTATGTCTAGCGTGGTAGAATTGACTTCCTGGCGGATAATGTTTATTCAGTAATTGTTTTGGATTCTAGCATTTGTAACGTGTTTAAAAATATTTGAATTTTCTTATTTTCCGTTATATTTCAAGATATGCTTAAAATTCTAGTAGCTCTAAGTTATAGCAATATTGAATCTTATCTCAGGTCTTCCGGGTTTGGAAGATAAGATGTTTACTGCATAAATAATAAATACATGAGCGAACTTTCGGTGTTTTACGTTTTATTTTATTTCTCAAAGTGCTATTATGACGAACAATATGTCACAACTGAAACAAAGCTTTACTTATATTTGCTTTAATTACTTGTAGACATTCTTTATATTATACTAATTTGTTGTTAGTTATTGATATTTGATAATTCGCGTAGCAAATTAAAATACTTCCTCCGCTTTATCTGTAAGCGTCTCCTTTTCAATAAAATTTTTCTTAACAAACACGTTGGGTGAACCTTGTTTATTTGAGCTATTGTCTAGTTGCTATCGATCGTAAAACTTCTTCTTCTTCTTTATCTGTTTAACCTCCTTTTATGTAGAACTTACACACCCCAGGACTTACAGGCGAGTGCCTGGGGTCAGAGGCCCGTCGAGGAGCAGACGCTAATGGATCATATAGAATATCCAGGGTGATCAGTCCGATGCCTGGTAAGGGAGGAAGGAAGTAGATGAAACGAAATGATGGTGAAATGGATGAAAGGAAAGGTAGTGGAAACCGGAGGACCCGGAGAAAACCCGCCCAGACGCCGCTTTGTCCACCACAAATCCCACATGCGGTTCCCTGGGATTGAACCCGGGCGAGAGGCGAGCGGTCTAACCACTCGGCCATGGCGCCGCCCGATCGTAAAATAAAGTTTCAATTTCTTTTTTTAATTTTTAATTTTCACATTGTTTAAAAATTCTTGCATGTAATATACAATATTCACAAGAGTAACATATTTACAATTATATTATATATAAAACATTATTATATAAATGCTTGCTTTTTTTACATATTTTGTATTAACATAGTCTTTTTTATTGTGAAGTCATTCTTTTTCGATCACTTTATTTAACGTACCTTCAACGTTGTTCGTTTTTTATCTCATAGTGTAGCAATAAATACAATTCTAATTCATACTTTAAAATAATAAATGCTCAACACAAAGTTGATGACACAGATGGTGTTTTAAAACAGTAATACATTAATAACTTGATACACAATGCATACATAAATATACAGTGTGCCAAATTTCCCCATTCATTTCATTGGATCTCCGTCTTACCATTCCTTAGCAGGTGTTACAAATTATTTTGGATTCCTTTACTAATGTCTGCTTAAGTGGTAACTAAATTTATAAGCATTAAGGTATACAGTATTAGATGAAATGAGGAGGAACTAGTGCTACAAATGTAACGTGTCCAAAAATGAGAGCTTCAGCTATCACTTTTTGGGATTTTAAAACTAATTTCAGGTTTCCATATATTCTATATGCCTTGCTTTCGTTTTTCTCCGGTAGCTAAAAGGTCTTTGATTGGCCAATTAAATGTCTAGAGAGTGAGAAAAATCCATAAGACATAACAAAATAGCGAGAAAATGTAACGATGTAACATCAGCATCCTTTTCGGAATTTTAAATAATTTTAACGGAGAAAAGAAAGTAGCTATAGAAAAGATTCCAGCAAATCTTATTGACATACTACATTGCAAATTACAATAACATGTTTTGTTTGTAACAGTCATTTTCAAATGTAAAAATGCATTAAAATTATATTTAAAAATAACTCATAAGTGAATTCTTTAATAAAATCTACAATAATTCTGTATGTTAGGACCTACAAAGTTTTTGGAGAGATATAACTATAAGTAGAATGTTCCATAAAATAAAAGTAAAGCAAAGAAAAAAAACAAAGAAAAATACCTCATTAAACTGTTAGGACTACCGCATCAAAACTTCAGAAAATTTTTTAGTTTGCTTAAGTAACCAAATCTGCCGTTGACAAATATCTGTATAAATTAAACAGTTCAATTAAATGCTTTAAAACCTGACACAATTCTTTGTTCTGTATCTTAAGTAAATCTATAAAAAATCCGCATAAATGCACTGAGTCTAAGAAATTGGCAACAGGATTGCAAAAGTTTGAAGGATAACACACCACGTAGCATCTATGAACGTTATGCAGCTTAAAACTGTGAGCCATTAACCTGAAAATCCATCTTTTCTAGTCGAAGTATAAAGTAAACTTCTCAATCTCGCTGAGGGCAAAATCCGAGAGTATGAAAACTTCCTTGCGCTTTCATGTTATGGGCTTTATGGCTATGCATTCCAAGGACGTTCAGAATTACGATGATCTTTCCCAACTTTTGTTGGATCACATTCTCAACTGTTTCAGCGGTTGTTTACAACTGCAGATTTTGAATTATTTTCTCCATTAACAAACCCCGTAACTCTGTTCGCGTTATTGCACTGAATGAGGAGATTCTTCTGCTTCTCTTTACTGCTTTCTGTTTCTTCCTCCGAATATCCCTTTCTTTTCGTCCTTTCTGTAAAGTTGCATTGCATATAATGTTTTGAAAACTGTAATAAAGCTAGTTTTTCTGCTAATAGAAACTGTATTATAAGCAAAAGTTAACAATGTACAAATCTTATGCTTGCACTGAAATCAGAAGCTGTACTAAATTGTTTCTCGTGGTAACTGGTTTGTATTAAGAGTAACAAAAAATTGTTATAACTAATTAAGTATGCACAGTTTTAAAACTTGTAAATAACAAAACCTATTAGAACGTTATGTTGACAAACGTTTGCTATATAGCATTAAAAACAATGTTCAATAATACACCAAATATTTTGATTTTTTCATTTTACCTTGGATTACAAATTCCCTTTTGGATGAAGTAATTAAGATGTGATATAGCATTTTTTCTAATAGGTTAAATGAATTTCTTAACGAGAAACAAGCCATTCTTGTGTGAAAGGATCAGACAGGCAAAATAGACTTTTTTCTAAAAATGCCCAATATGTACAATTCCGGTGAAATTTCTATACCAAATGTTTGGATTGATTACACTTTTTCCTCAACCAATCAGGTAAGCGAAAGAAATATAAGAACACAACGTTATATTCTCGGTGGCAGAGGAGTTAAAATCTGTGATTAGTTGAGATGTGTCCCACCGAATCCTATTCGAGTTCATAGTAACTAATTTATGATTACTCCTTAAGCATTCCATGTGTGAAATTGTAAACGTTTGCAATTTTGGTCGATTCATTGTAAAATTTAATGAAACAATTAGGGTTTAATGTATAATATGTACAGCCAATTTCATGCATATTTTTAAATTAGTTCCAGAGCTATTAATTTTGGTTACTTATTTTACTGTTTAGAAAAGTTGCTCCACATGAAGTAATAATATTTTAAAAATTTAATATTTTAAAATGGCGCTATTTAATACTATATTAAAAAATTTTAGAGTTAAATTTTTATTTATCCTGCTAATTTGGGGGAAAATTAATGTTAAACTTTAGAGTTTAATTTTTTGCTTAAAAACTTTCAAAATATGAATACTGTTACTTAATAACGTCACAAGTAATTATGTTAAGAAACTTTCATCTCATGATATTTTATCCTGTTAATAAAACCAGGTATACAAAATTTCATTCATTTATACGAAAAGTACATCATTTGGAGAAATTTCAAAATTGCAATGTGGTGACAAATGAAAACCTCAGAAAAGAGAGTTTATAAATTATAACGCTAAAACACTGTTTCTAACCTTATGCTGCTTAAAAAGTGCTTAATGCATGTACAGTCCCACCTTCGATTTTTACTTTCTCTACTACGTATAGTTAAGTAGGGGAAGTATTATATTCCACCCAAAAATTCGATACTGAGGTTTCCCCGGAAATAATGTTTTGAGGCCTCCTGAATCCAAAAAAAAGTATTTTTGGAAACCTTTCCCTGTGTGTGTGTGTCTCTGTGTGTGTGTCTGTCTGTGAAACGCATAATTCAGAAACGAACAGTCGGATAAACACCAAACTTGGTATTTAGGTTCAGTATCTTCCAGAGATGCGAGACGAAGGTTTTCAAGAAAATCCCCCACCCCAGATTACCCTTTACATGGAACATATTTCGAAAATTTTAATTTTCTCAAACATGGCTCTAACGATTTTGATTAAAATATCATATATTTAAGATACTCTTATGACAAATAAAATGTATATCTTGAATTTTCTGGGAATGTCTTCAAAATCGTTCTTCATTGTGAACGACATTTGCATAACTGGTAAACCATAAGAGATACACAAACTTTTACTACACAAAAAATGTAGATCGCGTTAAAATACACAATTTATGTTATATACATTTTTTTGTTGAGTGAATCATTTTAGAGATATTGTTTGTTATTCCCTTAAATTTTCCAATACTTATACTTTTTCCCAAATGGGAATTCGTTATTAACTCCATATAGCAACCAGCTCTTAAAATATTTGACTATCGCTTAAAGCCTACCAAATACCCTTGCATCTACAAGAAAATTAGCAATAAGATTAACATCTCGATATCTAGAATAACATGAAGGATATGGAGAAAAAGCGTTTGTAAAATAGTTTGTACAAGAGTAGAGAAAGTCCTGTGAGTGTAACACATCAGACTTTTTCTGCTCCTCTGCAGCTAATTTCGTTTTTTAGGATTCCTGAAGCCATTTCTTGAATGGTTTGTTCTCTTTAATATTTCGTTTTTACTACAATTTTATGAGAATCCAGACTTAAGGTAGAATTTTAAATCGATATATAATACGCGTTGAAGGATTGTAAATATTTAAAATTACATAGCACTAAAATACAAGCTTTGTAGTGTATAATAACACTAAACTCCATATTCATGAATTTTAGCAATTTTTGGCCTTTCTTTACAGATGCGTATCCGTAAGTTTGTTGGTTCAGTGAACTAGAGTAAGGCATTATTTCTAGGAAGATCAGACGCCAAGAGAACCGCGAGGTGGTTTTACATTTTTCTCATTACAGCCCAGGAGCCAGAGTTGTGCACGCTGCAACCGACCGTAGCTTAATATTAGCTGCAAGAGAAAGCTGGCGATGTCAAAGACCATTTTATGCATCTCATACTGAGTGTAAAATTCTGCAGATAAAAAAGAGGATCCAGCACGCGAAGGGACCATAAAAATTAGATACTGCTGTAGTAGCAGTCGCTTACAAGTGAAAACAAAGCACCCTTGTTCCCTGGAGCTATCCGCAAGCAAGTTAGATTGTATTGGAGAATAAACACAGCATCTCTCCCTCCCTCTTCGCCGTTAGCAGGCGACATCCTATGAAGCACTTCCAACATTCTTTATCTCTGTCTCATATTCCATGGCACTGAGGTAGCAGAAAGGTAGCTATCATATTCCAACATCTTCTGTGCAACAAGTGTGTGATGAAAGCACAAAAATATAGGCAGCGTTTACGAGGGCTCTGTCGACGGTATCGAATGTTCGAGAAACATCCTGTTCACATGAAATGCCAGAGCGAGTTCGGTATTGATGTCTCTTTTGCCCATCTGTGTTATTTCGGGAACTCCCAAACTGCTTAACTGAATGTAGCACGGAGATTTGGCTAAAAGTTGTGTTTTAATATATCTAGAGGTTCAGCTAAAACTCTCCCAGTCTAGGGATTACCAAACACTCTAAGGATAATAAAAAAATGAAGATATATATTGACAATATTGATAAAAAATCTGATTTGTTACACTCACATGACTTTCTCTACTCTTGTACAAACTATTTTTACAAACGCTTCATGTTAATCGAGATGTTAATCTTATTGCTAATTTTCTTGTAGATGCAAGGGGAATATGGTAGGTTTTAAGCGATAGTCAAATCTTTTAAGAGCCGGTTGCTATGTGGCGCATTCCATTCTCTTTGTATGTCCAGGATATAAAAAAAATGAATAGCGAATTCCAATTTGAGAAAAAGTATTGGAAAATTTAAGGGAATAACAAGCAATATCTCGAAAATGGTTCACTCAACAAAAAAAATGTATATGACATAAATTGTGCATTTTAACGCGATCTACATTTTGTGTGTAGTAAAATTTTGTCTATCTCTTATGATTTACCAATTATGCAAAAGTCAATCACAATGAATACTTTTGGAGACATTCCCAGAAAATTCGAGATATATATTTCCATTTGTCATGAAAATTTCTTAAACATATGATATTTTAATCAAAATCGTTATAGCCATTTTTGAGAAAATTAAAATTTTCAAAAAGTGTTCCATGTAAAGGGTAATCTGGGGTGTTTATCCGACTGTTCGTTTCTGAGTTATGCTGTTCACAGACACACACACGGACATGTTTCCAAAAATGCTTTTTTTGGATTCAGGTGGACTCAAAACATATATTTCCGTTAAAATCTCGGTATCGAATTTTTGGGTGGAATGCAAAACTTCCCCTACTTACTATACGTAGTAGGTAAAGTAAACAGATAACTAATCCTTCTCTGCATGGTAATGTGCTAGGATTACAGCCTGTTCACTCCAAAGAGCAAAAGCCTTTCCAACTGTTTTTGCCTTCCAGGTGACGTCAGTAAGCTATCTCAAGATATCCGAACCATTCGAGATGGTGCAGGTTCCATTTACTCACTCATTTATTGTTTGAATGCCCAAATAGCTATTATTTGTAAATTATTGTTTTCATTTCCCTATTTAAGTATTTATTCCTCCAGATTATATCATTCATGCAAACCTCTGTTCTATCCGGTTATTAGCTTAACATAATAGTTTCATTCTATAGTGATCCTCAACTAGTTATTTCAATTCATAGATACTTAAAAACCATAGATTAAAGTTTAACAAAATAACAATAGCAAACATAGAAAACCATATAATAAATATATTTTTAATATAATATGGGAATTCGCTTATTTCTCAAAATTGTAATTGAGCAGCAATGATACTTGATACTAGCTCTATTTGCTGAACAAACTGTTTGTTTAATTTAAAGTCGTGACAAAACTTAGAAGTAGGAGCTGTTTCTCTTACTTTGATCATAAATCAATTAGCGTAACGTTTAGGTGGATATTAAGTTCCTCTCCATCTATCTGTAGCGGGTAGAGGAAGTATTAGATATATTCTACCCAAACATTTTGATTGAGAATTCATCGGAACTGCAGGTTTTAAAGCTTTGAGTTGCCTTAAATAGTATGTAAACTTAGTGAATTAAAACAGAAACAAGACTTAGAAATGAAACTTAAAACTAACGTCTTTAAAAACTCAACGAAATTTAAAACGACTTAAAATGAAATCAAATATTTTAAACTGAATTTGGACATATGTTTGTTTGTGGTTTAATAGTTAAAATACGTTATAGTTTCTCAATTTATTAATCCACGATTTATAAAATGAAGATGTTCTAGAAAGACTGTTTTTTTTTTTGCTTTCTCTAATGCTTTCTTTAATACTATAAGTAACCTTAAGATTCCATTTGGTGTACTAGGGTGCAAATAGTGTTGGAGAATAAATTATAAAAATACTATAAGGAAGCAAAGGGGGTATTGTATTCCACCCAAAAATTCAACAGAGATTTTACAAGATATACAGGTCTTGAACTTCCCTGAATAAAACCATTAGAGATAGGTCCGTGTATGTGTGTGTTGTGAGAGAGGGTGTGTGTGTGTGTTGTAGAGAGTGTGTGTGTGCGTTTATTGTGAGAGAGAGAATGTGTGTGTGTTGGATATATATATATATATATATATATATATACATATAATTATATAGATTGTGTGTGTGAGTGCGTATGTGTGTTGTGAGAAAGTGTGTGTATGTGTATTGTGAGAGAGAGTGCGTGTGTATTTGTGTATTGTGGGAGAGAGAGTGTGTATTTGTGTGTTGTGAGAGAGAGTATGTGTGTATGTGTTGTGAAAGAGAGTGTGTGCATGTGTGTTGTGAGAGAGAAGGTGTGCATGTGTGTTGTGAGAAAGGGTGTGTGTATGTGTGTTTTGCGAGAGGGTGTGTGTATGTGTGTTGTGAGAGAGAAGGCGTATATGTGTGTTGTGAGAGAGAATGTGTGTATGTGTGTTGTGAGAGAGGTGTGTGTATGTGTTGTGAGAGAGTGGTGTATATTGTGTTGTGAGAGAGAATGTGTGTATGCGTGTTGTGAGAGAGAATGTGTGTATGTGTCTTTTGAGAGAGTGTATGTGTATGTGTCTTTTGAGAGAGTGTGTGTGTGCATGTGTGTTTTGAGAGAGTGTGTGTGCATGTGTGTTGTGAGAGAGAGTGTGTGCATGTGTGTCGTGAGAGAGAAGGTGTATATTGTGTTGTGAGAGAGAATGTGTGTATAGGTGTTGTGAGAGAGAAATTGTGTATGCGTGTTGTGAGAGAGAATGTGTGTATGTGTGTTTTGAGAGAGAGTGTGTGTGTGCATGTGTGTTGTGAGCGAGAGTGCGTGTGTATTTGTGTGTTGTGGGAGAGAGAGTTTGCATGTAAGTTGTGAGAGAGGGTGTGTGTATGTGTGTTGTGAGAGAGGGTGTGTGTATGTGTTGTGAGAGTGGTGCATGTGTGCTGTGAGAGAGAATGTGTGTATTCGTGCTGTGAGAGAGTGCGTATGAGAGAGAGTGTGTGTGTATGTCAGAATAGTGTAACTCAAACCCGAAATGTCGGATAAACACCAAATTTGATACCTAAGTTCAGCAACTTACAAGAATGCAACACCAAGGCTTTCAAAATGTCCCAAACTTTTATATGAAAAAACGTTTGTTAGTTTTGATTTTCCAAAAAATGGCTCTAACGATTCTGATTAAAATATCATATCTTCAAGATATTTATATGACTAATAAAATGCATAACTTGGATTTTTCGAAATATCCCTTTTCATTCGGAATAATTTTGTGTAATATGTAAACTTTAAACAGATACACAATGGCTTACTACATACAAAATTTTAAACCCATTAAAATACGTACAATTTACCTCCAATAAATATGCTGTGGCATTTACGATTTCGTATATACTTTGCAATTGATTTGAATTTTCAAATACTTTATGCTTTTTTCAAGTGCTAAGTTGCTATTTGCTTTTTTTTATCGTTTTCTGTAATTGTTTTTCCATGTCATTAAGCATTTATTTAGATTAACAAGAAATAGAAGAATATGGTTTTGCAAAAATAGTCTGTAGCAGAGTGGGTAGAGAAGATCATGTGAATCTAACACATTTTAATGCTTAGTGGTAGATTTAAACATCGTCCTCATAACACAAGAAGCTGCTAGTGTATTAAAATGCCAATTATCGGAAAAAAGTGTTACGTTATTAAGACTTCTTGAAGTCTGTGCATAGGAATTTCCTGCGTATAGCGTCCAGTTCTTAAATATTTGACATAGAGGGTAGAGAAAGTGATGTGAATGTATCAAATCAGATTTTTCTGTAAGATTTCCGTATTTATGAAATTATCCTCTTATCACGTACCGTATGAAACAAATTTTAAGGAACAGATATGAAACTATGAGCGATATTATATTCGGTATGGAAAGTATGGGTGGCGTCACCAAAAATAAACTCCCTTAATCAATTCTATTTGAATGCTGTAAATTACCAGTGATAGGCTTGCTGAATGTCATATACTTAGAGCCTCAACCTTGTGTAGGTAGGGGTAGGTACGAAATGAGTTATTTGTAGCGTTAAAATGCATAGCAGTCACATTTATTGTTCTAAAGCAGATATGGAATAGAATTATTGCCGCCATCGAATAAGGATGCGCAGGTGTAAGGACTGTTGTTTCTGGTACACATATCGTAGAATATATTAGAAAGAATGCCGTTGTTGGAAAAGTTATAAATAATCGTCGTTGGGTGCCATTTGTAGCGGGAAATCGTCGTTCCAGGCTTGTTGTGGTCTTCGGCAGTGTTCTTCCTCGGCTATTGGTGCTCGTCGGTTGTTGCGTATTCCATTCCTAACTATATCTAATTATTAATTCTCAGGTTATAGTGGGCGAGGCAAATTTAGGAAATACACTGAAATTTTCCCTTAAATGAAGTTTATTCACAATTGAAATAATTATGGGCGGCTAGATTTTCCCATTATTCTAATCTCACCGCTTTAAATTAGTCAGGAGCCTAGCTATCCGTACACGCATTCCCACCCTTGTGCATCTGTAGCACCTCGTGTCGACGTGAATTCTTGAAGATCAGTGATAGAGAGAGAATGGCCTCCGAGGCCTTGTCTGCCCTCATATACGGGAGCCTAGTGACGCTCACCTCTGCGTTTAAAAATGTAACGACGTTTCCTATTGGCCCTCAGACCCCGTTATCTTAACATGTATGAGAATGTGTGGTTTCAGATCCGTGCGCTTAAGCGTCAGTTCCATATCTCCGTCTCTTTCTTTTCTCTATCTGTCTCTTTCTATTTCTCCGTACCGTTACCGGTTCCCTGCCTGTTGGCTTGGTGAAAGGTACGCTCTACTTAGGATTATGCTTTCTTAGAATTCTGCTAGCCCGTTTCTTACAATCAGCTCTGTACAAATGTTAGATGGTGAATATTTTAACATGTTAGTGACTTAAATTATTACTGTACAATTCTTATATGTATGGTTCCGCTTTCATATGTACAATTCCTATATATGTATAATGTATCCCCTTTCAACTATATATACATCAATAAGCGTCGTTTTAATGTAACACATTCATTCTTATTAATATTACCATTATAATTACTATTCCTTACGGTTGCTCTCAGCAGATAGACCTTGATACCAAAGAGAAGTTTGAAACAAATTTTCTGATGCGATACATTCACATGACTTTCTCTATCCTCCATCGTTTATTAGCGAGTATAAAAACTACTCTTACTAAAGCTTGTTATTATATCTACCACATTTTAATCCAAATAAACCTTTGAAGAAATAGCTATATTACACATTTCGTTATAGATACAAAGAAAGCAGCCATAGTCAAATGCATAAGAACTGGACATTATATGCTGGCCTTAAAATTCCATACTGTTTCCATACCATCGTGAGAAACAACTGAATGTTTAAAGGGCATTAAGAGAATATCCAAGAAACGAACAATTCGAATCATTAATAACGGATATCTTAGAAATGGTTTATGCGACACAAAGACTTATTTGAAATAAGGTTTTTTGTTTTAAAGAGATTATACAATATTCCTTCCAAAAGAACAGGACTTCAAAAGACTATTTCTATTCAAGACATACATTTATTTGCCATGTAAATATTTTTAAATGTGGTATTTTAATCAAAATCATTTCTGCCACTTTTTACAAAGAAAATTTTCGACAAATCTTCCATGTAAAGGGTAGTTTTGGGTGGGAGGAATTTCCTGAAAATCTTCGTGTCGTATCCTTAGATACCAAGTTTGATACTTATTCAGCTTTTCGTTTTTGAGTTATGCAGTTCACAGACACACACACAGACACGCGTGCGCGTGCGTACCTTTTTCTAAAAATGCTTTTTTTTTATTCAGGGGCCTCAAAACAAATATTTCCGGTGAAATCTCGACATAAAATTTTTGAATGGAATACAATACTTCGCCTACTTACTACACGCAGTAGAGAAAGTAACTAGTCAACTAACAATGTTGTCGTTTCCTGGGATGTCAATCAACTGGCTAGAATTATGCAAGAAGGAAGGGTGAAGGGTGACGTTTGGAGAGGGTGGAGCTACACATTTTATTCATTCATTCATTATCTGTTTACCCTCCTCTTATGTAGGACTTACAGGCGGGTGCCTAGGGTCAGAGGCCCGTCGAGGAGCAGACACTCATGGATCAGACAGAACATCCAGGATGGGTGATCAGCCCGATGCCTGGTATGGGATGAAGGAAGTAGATGAAACGAAATGTTGGTGAATTGGATGAAAGGAAAGGTGATGATGGAGCAGTTGGTGGAATGAATGGCGGGGGAAACCGGAGAACCCGGAGAAAACCCGCCCAGACGCTGCTTCGTCCACCACAAATCCCACATGCAGGTCCCTGGGATTGAACCCGGGCCGCCTCGGTGGGAGGCGAGCGGTCTAACCACTCGGCCACGGCGCCGCCTACACATTTTGTTACGAACCTCAATTCCTGCGTTTCTTATATAGCCCATTTTTGAGAATGATTGAAATATGGATAGACACATAACGAAGTTTCCAACTAGGGATCAAATATATAACTTGAACTTATCGGAATTCGCAGATTAACGTGACTTATAATATTATCAGTGAATTTCTTCCTCATCAAGTTTCAACTCCAGCAGCCCTTTGGATTATGGGCAGAAACGTTTTCTACTATGTTTTGGAGGTGAGCACGAATTCCCTTATCCGAATATTTTATTGACTCTGCGTTCCTGGAAAAAAAAACTTAATATTTCTACTTCTGTGCTATAGTGCGGACCGCAGGAAGTTTTCTTGCGGTTATTCTACGATGCGAAAGTAATGCCCCAAGCGACGTTTCAGAGATTCTGTTCCTTGAAAGGCGCACAATGGCCGTTAGAACGTATGTTTCGCGGTGTGTCGATTGGTTTTTTTCTCCCTACCACCGCCATTAAAGGAAACGATATCAGGTTGGTGAAGTGAGCATACACAAAAAAGGCATAGAAAAGAAAAGCCGTTAACAGTTGACTGCCTTCTGTGCGATGAGCTTTTTGAAAGCAAACGTTTGTAGTTGGACGATCGCTACAGAAAACGTTGCTTGTAGAGGGATTCTAAAACACGAAAGAAAAATACTGCAAGATTAAAGGTAGCATTCTGTGGCGTCGGTGAAAACGCAAATAGAACATTTTACTCATGAAGTACTAAGAGCAGATTAGTAAAGCCTTGAGACACCTCTCCTTCGCCCTCGACCCGATTTGAACAGGTACTCCAATGTTCATCACAGAAACTGAAGTGCCGAGAGTAACTGTTACACAAGTTACATTTCAGCGCACTGTAGGAAGATGGAGTTTCACATGAAAGCACATCAATGCACAAATTGTCTGATGTTATTAAACGGAAATTCATAGGCTTCTTGAGGAGGATATCGGATTCCATGTTTACTAAAGTCGCGAATTGCATACTGTATTGTAGTCCTATGTCCTACATTTCTGCCATAAAACAACAGAAATAGATTTAGATCATAACTGCATAGTCCTAATATGTAAAGAATGATACAGGGAACCAACATGAACTATTTTCATATAGGAATCTGTGCTCCAAAATAATACCTTTGTTAATTAGGAGTTTTTTACATTTTACTTGCTTTCCCAGCTTAGCATGTATGACTTTTTAAACATAGAACGACGCTTTATTAATTACATTTAATAACCTTCTTTATGAAATTTCTGTGATATGATCTAGAATTTTTAACGATAAATTCGTAATTTTATAAAGCTCCGGATATTTCTAATAACGTATAAACGTTTGAAAAAAATTCATTCCATATTTCATTGTAGATACAAGGAGGATACAGGAAACGGAAGCGATAGTGAAATGTTTAAAAGCTGGTTACTATATGCTGGTCTTAATATTCTACACTGTTTCCATTACATCGCGACAAACCATTGAATAATGGCCATCTCAAAAAATGACAAATTAGCCATGCAAATGAATAACAATCAATAGCTCAGAAAACGAATTTGAAATAACTAGTATGTTTTAAAAGTATCTACGCTTCCAGTATGGTAGGCTTTTATCTATCTCTTATGGCATACCAGTAGTTATAGAACATCATTTTCGAATGAAGAGGATCTCAAAGACTATTTATTCCCAGAAACTTCAACATATACATTATATTTGTCATGTAAGTGTTTTAAATAGATGGTATTTTAATAAAAATGGTTTGAAAAAATGACATAAAGTTGGGTAACTTGTCCATGTTAAGCCTAGTTTGAGGTGGGAAAATCTTCTTGGAGTCTTCGTGTCGCGTCTTTGGAAGGTACGTACTGAGCTTAAGTACCAACTTCTTGAGTTTTGTTGTTCACACACACACACACACACACACACACACACACACACACACACACACACACACACACACACACACACAGGGATCTATTTTTGAATGATTTTTTTATTCAAGGGGCCTAAAACATATATCGTGTGATACTACATTGACATTTAAATCTTGGGTAGAATGCAATACTTCCTCTAATACTAGGCACATGGTAGAGAAAGTGAAAATTGGTTGACACACACACACACACACACACATTTTTACTTTCTCTACTACGTATAGTAAGTAGGGGAGATATTGTATTCCACTCAAAAATTCCAAACCGAGGTTTCACCGAGATTGTATGTTTTGAGGCCCCCTGAATCCAAAAAAAGCATTTTTGGAAACATGTCCGTGTGTGTGTTGTCGATGTGTCTTTCTGTGAAAAGCATAACTCAGAAACGAACAGTCGGATAAACACCAAACTTGGTATTTAGGTTCAGTATCTTCCAGAGATGCGACCCACCCCAGATTACTCTTTACATGGAACATTATTCAAAAATTTTAATTTTATCAAAAATGGCTGTAATGATTTTGATTAAAATATATATTTAAGATACTTTCACGACAAATAAAATGTATATCTTGAATTTTCTGGGAATGTCTCCAAAAGTATTCTTCATTGTGAACAACTTTTGCATAACGGTAAATCATAACAGATGGACGAAATTTTACTATACAACAAATGTAGATCGCGTTAAAATACAAATTTATGTTAATTCCCTTGAATGTTCCAATACTTATACTTCTTCTCAAATGGGAATTCGTTTTTTTTTTTTCTTTTTGGTCCTGGTAATGCAAAGAGAATGGAATACTCGACATAGTAACCAGGTCTTAAAATATTTGAGTATCGCTTAAAGCCTACCACTTCCCCTTGCATCTGCAAGAAAATTAGCAATAAGATTAACATCTCGATATCTCGATTAACATGAAGCATATGGCGAATAAGCGTCTGTAAAATAGTTTGTACAAGAGTAGAGAAAGTCATGTGAGTGTAACGCATCAGATTTTTTAACTTATAATATTCAAGTAAATTACGAAATCTCTCTAAATTGTTAATCCACAATGCTTTAGTTAACATTAGCGTTTAAATTAAACGCTCATAAACCTTTCAATGCCCCAGAACAGGAGCATCAACATGGGGACCGTCATGGGCTCTATGATGTCTCGAGTACTCTCGAATTGTCACAATCCATAAAGTATCCCCCTTCCCGGATTTAACGAGAGTGTCACAAATGATATATGGAAATATCCCACAACAAAATGTCCATTGTATTGAAATCAAATGAATATAAATGTTGGAGTCTGGAAACCGTGACCTAGTCGTAGATATGATAAAAGCAGATATTAAATTGCGATTGAAGTACTAACCATTCCCTCTTGGGCAGCACGTAAATTGCGACTCGTAGAAACAAACAAAAATTGAGAAAGTGCTTTTCTACTTCCTTCTACGTTTAAAACGAGCACATTTTAATAACCTGATTTGGCGTGTTCAAAAACACTTTAATCACGTGTTTCACTGCAAGGCTGTTCTCATACAGAATTACAAATAATAAAGTAGTTAACGGTTTCTGTTACGTCCTTTACCCAAAAACGCTTCCTTCTCAAATTTCCTTACCCAATTATTATTTTATGTCAGGTATTAACAATGTGACACCTGCTGGATCCTATGAAGTAAGAGCGAGTGTTAAACACTGTTGAAAAACATGTTACATTCACATGACTTCCTTTACCTACTATCGTTGATTTTTGTATACCTAACACAAAATACTCTTAAAAAGGTTCATTTTTCTATCTATTTCACGTTAGTAGTGATATAAAAATTAAAATTAAATTGAGTTTTACTTATGGACGCTTTTTAACTGCTATGGTACTCAGCGCCCAATTCTACATATACTGGGCATGAAAGTCTTGAAGTTTTGCTCAGAGGTCTCTTTATCAGGCTTGAGATTCTTTTACGTGCCGTAAATGAGGGACCACCGAAGGAAGTCATGCTAAGGATTCTTACGCCGAAAAAATCCATCGACCTCCGCCGGGTTTGAATCCGCGATATCGGGAACTAGAGCCTAGCATGGTGCCCCATGACCACGGAGGACGACAGTAGTGATAACTCTTTGTAGAAATACTTCCATGACACATTTCGTTGTAGGTACAAGGAGGGGATAGAGGAATCCGGATCCTTTGTCAGATGTTTAAATAAAAAAATTCGAAATTTCCTCCGTGTAAATTGAAGTTTGAGGTGAGGCATTTTCTTGAAAATCTCCATGTCGTATTTTTGGCAGTATTGAGCTTTAATACTAAGTTTGGTAGTTATCGGACTATTCGTTTTTGAATTATGCTGTTCACAAACAACACATGTATGCTTATGTAATAGATTCACTTGGCTTTCTCTACGCTCTATCGTTTATTAGTGGGTATACAAACTATTCTTACAAAAGTTTATTTTTCTATCTTCTTCAGTTTAATTCAAAGAAATCTTTGCAGAAAGAGTTACTTTACACATTTCGTTATAGATGCAAAGTTAAAAAGATACAAGCAAAGGGAATAGCGATAGTAAAATGTATAAGAACTGGACGCTATATGATGGCCTTTATGGCGTCATACTCTTTCCAGGTAGTCGAGAGAAACGATAAATATTGGGACTTTAAAGCAATGACAAAACTATTGAGGTATTTGAACCATTAATAACGGATATCTCAGAAATGACATATGTCTTATGCAACAAAAAAGTTATTTGAAATAAATTGAGTGTTTGAAAAGAACATGTTTTGTTTAGCACATTTTCGTCTATCACTTAGCGTTTACCAGTTATACAAGATTACTCAAAATTCCCTCCGAATGAAGTGGAATTTACAGGCTATTCCCAGAAAATTCAAGATATGTATTTTATTTGTTACGTAAATATATTAAACATGCGGTATTTAAATCGAAATTAGGGCCATTCTTGAAAAAATAGAAACACTCAAAGTCTTCCGAGTAAAGGCAATTTTCTTGAACATATTTGGTCATATCTTCGGGAGAAACTGAATTAAATTCAAGTTTGGTATTTATCCAATTATATGTGCGAGTATAACATTTTGGGTGCTATTTTGGTGTGGTGTTATTTCTCATCTACCACAAGAAACAACTGAATAGCGACGGCACTTTAAATAGATGACAAAAGTATTGGTACTTCAGGCGTCGTTTTGGTGTGGTATTAAAACTCGTTAGTACGGGTTAAAACAAGTCGGGCACCATGGATGTGGTATGGTTGGGTTGCTGGGTTCGTTGTGGGTGCGGGACCGAGTTCTTAGCCCCTCATGAGTTTTTTCCCCTTTCAGTGATAATGTGATATGGGACCGGGGAAGGATTCCTATCTCAGGTATACAAGCAAATAAGGCACAGCTAACCAGTAGACGACCTTGGGTTGCTGGTCACTTTATTTTGCCAAAAACACACTCCCTCTGTCCCACACAAGACACAAGCCGATCACTACAGTTATGATGATTTATTAAGACGCTGTCACCTAATCTACGTCCGGATAATAAGTTGTCTTTCCTTACTATAAGGCGCTAATTTCTACGATTCTCACTTATTCTCTTGCACGGCGCTATACGTGAACTTTGTTACTGTAGACACTGCAACACTTAGCGTTTTAACATGATGCTGGTCGGAACGAGAGACCAAGAGGCTCCTACTTCGTTCTGTCTAGGATCGTTTCCTATTTCACGCCCATTTTCTAGGCGACTTGGTTTGGTGCCTAACCACGTGACTTATCACGTCGGTTATTTGCTACTTTCTTTTCTACGCTTACTTTCTATTGGTGGTTCTCCTACCAAGACTAGTGGGAATTGCTATTTTCAATCTGGTATATTTTATGGTCTGTCGCTCATTTCTAGCGCTGGCTTCTGTGTTTCGGTGAATTTGGAGACCGATTAAGCACGTACATCTTGGTGTCTGTCGGTCGCGTTCGAATTTTCTGTCTTTTGTTCGGAAAGCCACATGTTTGGCAGAATTTTTTAGAGACAGGAGACCTTTCCGGTGTGTCCCGTTATAGTCTCAAGCACTATTAACAACTATGTTCCGGTCTACCCATCTGCAAACTTTAGCTCTTTTGAAATTTCATTCTTTATGCTACAAATATGACTAATTTATGTGTATTTATTCTATTTATTTGTTCTATTTATTATCCCTGTATATATAAATAATTGTCAGGCGCGTGTTTCTGCTTCAAAATATCTGTAAAAATCCATTTATTCCAACCCTATCATCGACTCTTCCGGATTGTTTTGCTTTAGGTGTTGTGTTCTTTAAATTTTAATTGGTGTTTTTTAATGGAGAGTGAGGGTGATAAAACTGAATATTGAAGTGTATATTGTGTATTTAGTTAACTGACTGTCATTCCACCAGATTGCTGAAGAAAATGGAAGAGTATTCTGTAAAGCAGCCGATAACTAAAATTATGCATTTGTGCTGGATGAGCAGAAATATCTATAGCAAAAGTCAACTGTTTTTAGAGGTAAAGGATACAACATTTAAATGAACAGCACAGCCCTCAACCTATTTAACTGTTTTCGGTTTGCGGCAAATGAAATGTACACCCTTTCGATGTTGCGTTCGGCCATATGCATTTAATAACGTCGTGCAAGGCCTTGCATGGTCTAGTAACAAATTTTGTTGCGACAGAATATACTACAGGTGTTGCATTTCTCGATTGTAAATCCAAGAATTTTCTCTCATTTTTATCGGTTGAAAAGGAAAAGGAAAATTGAAATATAAGCATGCACAGTATACATGTGAAGGCCAATTCGAGTGTCACCTATTTAAATGCCCCATTGATATAAAACTTAGTTCACAGAAGCATAAAATTAAACAGGTCAGATGCATCATAGGATAGGTTCAGTGATAGCATCCTCTTCTAATGACTCCACCGACATTATCGAAGATAATTTAGGTCGCAATTTACATAGCCGGTGAATTTCTTTATTTCAAGGTATTAATTTTGTTCTGTCTGTAATAAGAGATGGCACTCAGGAATCAATAATAATACTGAAGTTGTAACTATTAAACGAATCTTGACTACAATTTATTCGCCAGATCTTCATATATATATATATATATATGAATATATATATATCAATATTTGTCCTATGATAGCAGATATTTCCTGTATACTAAATAAAAACTCTATTATAATTGCGTACTTTGCGTATAAAAACATAATTTTACTGCAAGTTATTTAATTTCAATGCATAAACCGAGCGAGTTGAGTCCGCGGTAACGTGTGGAGCTCGCATTCCCGTCGACTGTCAACTCTGAACTTTGAGTTTTCCGTGGTTTTCCCTGGTCACTAGGCGAATGCTGTGGTGGTTTCTCATTTACACGATTTTTCCTCATTTATTTATATTCCGTTTCTTTCTCATGTTTCAGGTGTGCTTCTAGGTTTCGTGTCGTGAGGCGGTGCCAGACACGTGATTCGGATATTTGTCCAAAGGAAGATCATTTCTGTGGACACTACAGGGGTGCCTGTTCATCGACTTCACTGGGCAGCCCCAGTTGTAGGATGGGTCTTCGAACCAGGAACTTTTAGAGATGCCGCGCGTCTCTTGGTGTGTCTGTCTGCCTGCAATCTGTATACTCCTACAATCCCTTAACTTCATCCCTTCCTTCGTGAGGATGGTAGTCGCAACAAGGGGTAGGTCGCAGTGTACGAGGTGTAGCTCTCCGTTGTATACTCTATACTCTATCCATGCACAGCCTTTACAAAATGTAAAAGCGTTAATTTAGTATATCACGTATATACCTACACAGTTTTAACTGCACTTTATTTTAGTACAGCTCATCTACCAGCGGATGTATTCATACTTTAACACAGATTCTTCTTATTCTAATACTTACTAGTGGTTGTACCTACCGTGGTTTGGTTCCAGTTCACACATAACCTAGACTTTATTTAGTTAAAAAGGGTACATACTATTTCCTATAACATTAAATATAAAGAAAACAACTTGTCACCTGGTCGTAAAGTAGATTCTTAGTTGTTGCATTTTGTGTCACAGCTGTTCAATCGCAAATATACAAGGTTATATAATTGCACTTAAGCAATTAATTCTAGAGTTTCGTCACAGTGGGCTAAGTCCCTTTATAGAAGCTTATACAGAGTGCTTATACATGTACCTGATTTAAAACATGCATAGCTTCCAAAATATTAAAGATTGATATATCATATTGGTACAGTTACAAAAACATTCTGATGTGCTACACTCACATGAGTTTCTCTACTCTTGTACGAACTTTTTTACAAACGCTTATTCTCCATATGCTTCATGTTAATCGAGATATCAAGATGATAATCTTATTGCTAATTTTCTTGTAGATGCAAGGGGGATTGGTAGGCTTTAAGCGTTAAATATTTTAAGAGCTGGTAGCTATTTGGAGTATTCCATTCCCAATGCATTATCAAGACAAAAAAATTTAATAACGAATTTGAGAAAAAGTATAAGTATTGGAAAATTTAAGGAAATAACAAGCAATATCTAGAAAATGGTTCACTCAACAAAAAAAATGTGTACGACATAAATTGTGTATTTTACCGCGATCTACATTTGTTGTGAGTAAAATTTGGTCTATCTCTTATGGTTTACCAGTTATGCAAAAGTGTTCACAATGAAGAATAATTTTGGAGACATTCCCAGAAAATTCGAGATATACATTTCATGTGCCATGAAAATATCTTAAACTTATGATATTTTAATCAAAATCGTTAGAGCCATTTTTGAGAAAATTAAAATTTTCGAAAAATGTTCTATGTAATGGCTAATCTGGGGTGGGGGAATTTTCTTGAAAACCTTCGTGTCGCATCTCTGGAAGATACTGAACCTAACTACCAAGTTTGGTGTTTATCCGGCTGTTCGTTTCTGAGTTATGCTGTTCACAGTCACACACAGACACACACACGGAAATGCTTCCAAAATGCGTTTTTTGGATTCAGGGGGTCTCAAAACATGTATTTCCAGTGAAATCTCGGTATCGAATTTTTGGGTGGAATACAATACTTCCCCTACTTACTATACGTAGCAGAGAAAGTAAAAAGATGGGAGAATACTTTTTAATGCAAGAAACTGCTTTTGAAACATGACCCAATATTTTGGACTATGAAACGGGTGTTCTATTATTTCTACTGGTGGATTTGAACCCCAAAACCTCACATTCTGGCGATTCACTAGTCTATTAAGATGGAAATGAGCTTAGCCTGTAAACCACACATTGTTCACCCATTCATCATTATCTTCCATTCTTTTGTTATAGCTATTGCACATTTCAACACGTTCAGGTTTTTCTTTTTATTTAAAGTTGTGCTAACTGCATGGTCATATGCGACTCATCAATTAATTACATTAATTCATACTTATCAAACAGTTACATGTTTGCAAAGAGAACATAAAGAGAACATATAAAGAAAACATAAAATATATAATGGAATCACAGGGTTAATTTTAGCATGGTCAAATAAATATTAATATTACGATTGGTATTCAAGCATGAACGAGAAAACATTAAATATTATATTGAAACATTTTATATTTTGTTAAAAAGAACGATATTGTGCGGGAATTTCTTTACTTTTAGATAATCCATTTGAGTATTGAGGCAGTATTTTATATCACAACACTGTGAATGTCAGAGTGATTGTAGTGTAAATTTACATTATTGTATGACAATGATTTTAAATGTTTGTTAGCCATAAGCATTGTTAGGAAATAAGTTTTCATGGCCTCACTGAAACTGACAATAGGAGTGGGTAACAATGAAGCGATGGGGTGAGTTGCACTTAGAAGAGACAAAAAAAATGACGTCAGGGTAGCGTGCCTTTCTTTAGAAATGGAGGGAATATCTTCCCTAGAGCATATGTTTTAGTAATTATGATTGGCTGACAAAACAGACGCTAATTTTGGCGCGATTTAGTAACCAATAGCAGCTCTAGTATTATGTTTAGGCATATCGGGGTGAGGCAGTATAAATTCTTGAGCCAAAAGCAAGTATCGCGCAGTTCTACAGAATAATTCACGAGGTACACATCACGCAGTTCTAAGAAATCTCTCGCGAGGTACACATTACGCAGTTCTACAGAATCATTCATGAGGTACACATCACGCAGTTCTCAGCAATCTCTCGCGAGGTACACATTACGCAGTTTTAATGAATCATTCGCGAGATATCTACACGTCGCGGAGTCTTGAAGAATCTATCGTGAAGTGCACATAATACAGTTTGGAAGAATCTCTCGAGTCGTAAAGTTAGTTACAGACTGTGAAGTACGCGACAACTATTACGACAGTAATTACCTTCGGAAATATAACAGTTTCAGTCAGGCGTGTATCAAGATTAAAGATGTGAAATTAATTAAGTGTGACGGCAATAAAAATAAAAACAAATTATTTTATCAGTGTTATCTTTTAGTAACAACGCCTTTCCGTTTATACGCCCTGCTTAGAGATATTTGCTCGACTAAATAGTAATAGCTAGCCGGAGGACAAAGAACCCAAAATTCAAAATAATAAAACAATAACAGGCACTCAGTAAATAAGATAACAGCAACAGATTACTGCGACAGTATCTATTGTAGCATCACGTTTTTGTTGAACTGCTAGTGGCTGCTTTACTTGCAGTTTATATGCGAACAGTTTGAGCCCTTGATTCTAAATCCTCCTGATGGACGTCGGACTCAGCCTCAGTTTGCACGCCTTTGTTGCCCTTTTTTTGGACCCTCATTGATTGACAACCATATAGCTGCAATGTTCATCTACCTGAATTTCCTTTATTCAGGTTAAGGAAGTCCCTTGTTCATTAAATTTCTTTACAGAATGCAGTATTGTCTATGGAGATGGTACTACTCGACAATTAAATTCATTAGATATCTGTGTTGTGTTTGTACCACTGATTTTGTTGCCAAAATATGTCCTCGCAGCCGTGGTGAAAACCATAATGAAAGTTTTCCCCAAGCTTACACAACAATTACCTGAAAAAAGAAGAAAAATAGGTTACCAGCTTAGCGAGTTATCAAACATTAAAAACATGGACATTTTATTGGCGCACCCGCTTTATTCGTATAGTTAAGCATTACTCAAGGGATTTGTGCTTTAATGGGTTAAGTGCCTTCACGTGGCGTGAGTATTTGTTGTACTAAAAAAAGCTTGTGTTGGTTTGAAAATAGTGAAGCATCATTTTCAGTTATATTGGAGCATAAGGTGTCTGGGTGACATAACACGGCTGGCTATGATGGGAATACGATATAAATTGCGTTTGACTACATTTGGCTAAGTGTCATTTCGTATATTGGTAAATATCATTGCATTCAAGCAATTAATGATACTTTATGCATGTAATGAAGCATTATTTGCATTTATCGTGCAGCAGACTGGATGCTTTTCATTTAAACTTAAAAGTAATGGTTTGCAACTTCAATATAATTGCATTTAGCTATAGTTGGCTAAGTGCCTTTTCGTTTATGGTTAAATACCTTTGAATTTAAGTAATTAATGATACCTTTTGTATATATCGACGCATTATTTTCATTTATGCTACAACAGGCTGAATGGTTTTATTCAAACTTAAAAATAATTGGTGCCACTATGGTATAACTGCATTTGCTTACAGGTGGTCAAGTGTACTTTCCAAGCTAGTGCTAAGCGTTGCTTTTATTTATACTGCTGTAGGCTGAATGTTTTCCTTCAAATGTAAATGTAATTCTTTCGTACATTAATATATTGCTTTTGATTCTAGTTCGCCAAATGCTTTTATGTGTATACTCGTAGTAAAATATCTTTGCATTTAAGTAATTAACTGTATCTTTGCAGTATTATAAAGCATTATTTTATTTGTGCTGTAATAGGCTGAATATTTTTATTCAATTTTAAATATAGTTTTTAGTAACTTGAATATAATTCCGTTCAGTAGTATAATTCCTTTTGGATTTAGTTTATGGCACCTGATTCTTACGTGGTTATTAACTACGAGATATTATCTGTCAGTAGCATAATTATTTTCAGCGTAATGCTTTGCACTCTGCCAGCATGTGGGGGAGATGTCCTGACAGTGTTTGTGTTTTATGCTAATATTGAATAGTCTCTCATTTAACTTGACACATTCCACCTTGCTTGCACGCTGCTAAGGACATGGTTGCCTTTGGTGGTTTGCTAAGCCACGCAGGTCGTTTTAGTTAGACAACAGTACTGCATTCAGTTCGATTTACTATTCCTTGCCTGCGATCAACATGGACTTTGTCAGTGGTGTGATTTATGCTTGTACAGGACAAGTTCTTTAATATCAAGATTTATTACGTTTGTTCAATTGTGCAGTTACTACATGTGCTAAGTTTCACAAGTTGGTGGGTAGCCGAGTCCTTGCATGTAATCTTGTTTATTTTTTGCATACCCTTATAGGTTTAATGACATTTGATCCTTGTGCATCCATAACGATTTTATCGGATTCTTGAATCAATTTGAGTGGTGGTAATATTCGTTATTTAATGTTGGAAATTTTAAAGCGTTATATGCTGATACCTCAGTTATTGAAAAGAAGATATAAACAATTAAACAAAGAAATAATAGTAAGACAAAAATAATTAGAAGAAATAATTTCTATATATTAAATCAAGGTATAATATAATGTGCTCGAATTGAAAATATTTGTCAAGGAAAAGGCTATTAGTGAGTCATGTTAAATGAAGTCATTAGCGACAGCCGAATTAGCAAACACGTTAGTATAACAGCTCTTGGAATGCGGTTAAGGGGTGAATTCGGTACGTTTGAACAGTCAGATATACCAGAATTCTGTGTAACATAAGGGGAAAGAAATTCTGAGAATCCGGTAGGTAAAGAGCAACAAGGGAACAGACGCACACGTAAGAATTGCAAGATTGGCTCCACGCAAGAAAGAGACTTGGTGCGGTAGTTCTAAAGTAGGCGGAGCTTGAGTTAATATAGTTAATCTAATCACACACTCGTTTTTGTGCTCACATTCGTGCATACATTCATCACTCTGGATACTTATGACAACTTGTGCGTTATTTTAAGCGCCCAGTGACGCGCTTGTGTGAGTAATATTTAACGGTACCCAAGAGGGGTTTTGCGGATAAGTGCTTTAGGACTCGCGGTAAGTTACGCTTCTAGTTTCTTTTATTGCGGAAAGTTATTTCAAACCGTAAAGTTGGTACTGCTGAAGTTAACAGGTATAATAATTCAATTATAATTTAGAGTGCTGCGATTCATAATAAGTTTCATTCTCTATCTTCAAATAGTCGGCAACTCTCTTCAATAGCTCAAGTATTAGATCAGATTAAATTTCTCAGTTAGTTTAACCTGGTGTTATCCTTTCAAAATACGCCAACGCATACCCTGAGAGAAAGATATCATAGCAAACCAAGTAGCAACCGGCAGAGGAATCAACAGCAGATATTGAAGCAAAGGGTACAACTTCAAAAATGTGACGAGTAACGTCCGGTTTCAGTATATTAAATATTATTTTGTTAATCTTGAATTGGGGAAGCTGCATAAGTGAGCAGGTATTTGTTGTTCAAATGGAATGCTCGTTAATCAAATAAATCTAAATTCATACAGGCATTGGCTCCTGTTTAAATTCGACCTTTGGTCTTGTTTCCGACTAACGCCATCACTAGAGCTTTAGACAGCACACAATGTGCCGTTACAAGTTGTTTGTCAACTATAACTACAGCAACAGATTCACTTCACACTTTGGCGTAATAGCTCGAAGTCGAACTAAAGCCTCGCCAACTCGATTGGCGGCTTCACGTCCACTTAGGCACGACAGAGGTAGACAACCGATACGCGAAGGTGATGGAGTCAGTACCACGCTTCCCCCACGAACCCGTGGCCTTCATGGCCGGGAACGCTGCCTATCGCAGCTCCTCAGTTTCCTCAAGATACTAGTGAGCAGCGACCCTATACCAGGGATTTAAAATCTGCAACCTCACATGGGTGGGATCGAACACGGGTGTATTCCGTGACCGAGAACCAGAAGTCCACGCTCTGGCCCTCTGCGCCACGGCACAGGACTAATTTACTTATTAGATGGTTCATTAATTTTTACAATTTAATTTTGTTTGCTCATATAAAAATTTTAATTTATAATAACAATAATAATATAAATACTCCAGTAATTCTCGAAATTAGTACATTAACAATACAGGTGAATATTCTGGTGAACTTGACGTAGGAGCATGTCACAAAAATTTACTTCGCATTAAACATTTTAATTTGAAATACAAGCCGGAATGTATATGATAATGCGTCGTGAATCGTAGATGCAAGGTGTATAACACTACAAATAGCTACTATAAAGTAGAATATTTGTAAGGTAAATATCGCTTGTGTTCGCGGATGGGTACCTTTCAGACTGCGAAGAATGCACTAGGCAGATTTAGTCTTCAGGACTGGACAGGGTTTGGTTTCCATGTAATTCTCAAAGGAAAATGACACTTATGTCAGACTGAAAGAACGATTACTAAATTGGTTCTATAATATCATTAACTAGAGGTCCTGGATTAGAAGTAAAGGGTCTTTCAACAAGAGTGTCCTATATCTAACATGTGATAGATGCGTTGTTATTGAGTTACAGCAGTCATTTTTTCATGTGGTTACAGTCGTTATTGACAAATAGCCATGGAATGTTACAGTATTCATCAACGCGTAGAAATTGTGAAAATGTATTATCAAAATGGATCATATATTCGCCAAACCTTCCGTGTATTGCGTGAAGTTTACGTGTGCATAATCGTCCTTGCGAGAGAACGATTCGGCGTTTGATCGATAAATTTGAAAGAAGCGGTTCTGTCAGCGATCAAAGAACGCCTGTACCTATTCGACGTAAGCGCTCCAACGAAGTGAAAGTGCGAGAACGGAAATAAATCAATTGTTCGTCGAGCGCAAGAATTGGGGCTTTCGAGGACCACAATTTAGCGAATTCTGCATCTGGACTTGAAGTTTCACGCTTACAAAATGGTGTTAACTCAAAAACTAAAGCCCAACGACCATAGGTTGCGCCGTGTATTCGCTGACGGGGCTATGGAGCAATTGGAAGTTGACCCGAATTTTTGTCGAAAAATCATCTTCAGTGACGAAGTCCACTTTTGGATGAATGGTTGTGTTAACAAACAAATTGCCGCTATTGGAGCAATCACAATCGAATGCAGATTCAAGAACTAACACTTCATCCCCAAAAGGTTACTGTGTGGTGTGGATTTTGGTATGGTGGAATCATTGGTCCATATTTTTTCCAAGATGAAAATGGAAAAGCTCTAACTGTCAAAGGAGAAGGATACCGGACTCTTATAAGGGACTATTTTTTGGCCTCAATTGGATGGTATGGATCTCAGAAACATCCGGTTTCAGCAAGATGGTGCCTCATGTCATACTGCTCTCAAAACAATCCATCTTTTGAAGGAGAAGTTCACAGGTTTCATCATTTCCCGTGGTAGTGATGTTAACTGGCCCCCGAGGTCATGTGATTACTTCTTGTGAGGTTATGTTAAATCTCGAGTTTATGTCAACAAGCCAGAAACAGTAAATGATCTTATGAAATAACATCTCGCGTGTTATTCTTGAAGTTGGACCTAATTTACGCTCTTCTGTCATTGAAAATTGGATCAACCGTATATGCGCAACCCAACGAAGTCGCGGCGGTCACTTAATTGTTGTTCTCTTCCACACGTAATGACATTAATTATGTTCCAAAATAAATAAACCTCTATCATTTATAGAACTGTTTTATTTAAGTTCAAACATAGGATACTCTTGTTGAAAGACCCTATACTTGCTGCATTGCAAGTCAATATAGGGTACGACATTTCGGAGAAACTGAAATAGCCTTGGAGGTTTATTGGGATACATGAGCCATTTAAGACAAATTTAATACGCTCGTCAAGATAATATGTCGCCACGACGATAATGCGCCTTGTGGTTCGAGATCCACCCTCTAACCTTAGTCTACGCCTCGCCAGTGTGAAAAGTTAATTAACACAGATGCGCTTGAGGTAGATATGAATTATTTTCAGTTACGTGTGTGTTGCAGGTTTAAGTTTCAATGTGTGAATCCTGTAAGAGATATATGTTTATTTTGTTAGACACTCCCGCTTACCAATGAAAACATAACAAGAATACATCTTTAATTAGCTAACTTACCCGACGTTGCGCGGCTAGCTTTTCAAACTCGAATATCGAATTAATTAGTTAAGGGTAAATATGACTGAATTTTGACTGGTTTCCGCAAAAGCTCGACTTTTTTGGCATACAAATTTACAATCTTTGCTGTATCCTCTTTTATTTTGTCAGTTGCGTCTTTTTAAGGCCTACAGAAGCCATCCTTTAACTCCATGTGCGTGATATTTAAATGCCCAGTACGCGCTTCTGTTGCTGTTTTCTCGGATTGCAATTTTTCATTATTTTGCTCAGCACTTCTTATCAGAATAGCTTGAAACTTGCACAGAATGTAGAAATAAAGTTGTATCGGTTTTTATGCTTCATAATAGGTGATTCCATAATTTTTTAAAAATTCTGATATTTCAATATTTATATTTTTCTGTAAGCCAAACTAATAATCAGATATAAAAACCCAATACAATTCCAATTTATTCTTGTTTGAAGTGTGTCTGTGCAAAATATTGGAATGATTGGATGAAAACTTTGTCGCGAGGGACTTTGCGAGTGCAACTATTAATTTATTCAAATAATTTTCAATATTTACTGAACCAAGTAACCATGGTCAAAACTTTGCACGGCATAATGTGGTTACAGCATAAATATGTGTTCAAAATTTCATCAAAATTAATTGAGAAATATAGAAGTTGGAAAATTCAATCATATGTACACTTAATTTCATTTACCTCCACCCGTTCTTTATGAAATTACCGGACAATGAACTAGACCATTTGTAGTGAATCCTCCCCCTTCCCTTCTTATAATTGTAACGTCGTACTTTCGCAGCTATTCCTAATAAGGGTGAACAACCGCAAAAGGATGTAAAACTTTAGCAGAAAGTCCGACTTCCTTAACCTCAGCCATTTACGAGAGTCTTGCAAGTTCTAGAACTGCTGCATAGCCTATTGGCGGTGGAACAAACATCGGAGGGAACGGTCGAGTCATGTTTAGATAAGTACAGTAGGTGAAATTTGAATTTTTGTACCTTCTGTTTGATCCCGTATTTATTTAATAATATAATAATACTTATAAAATAATATATAATAATATTGTGGCATGTTAGGTGGTAATATTGCAATATGTGGTTATGGCATTATTATATGGTGATTTATTAGGTTGGCAATACAGTCCGGTAATGACGTAATGGGAGAGGGGGTAAAACCGGTTGTATCTTGTGGAAGCGTGTAGGACGATTTCTCTCTTCTAGCGTCACCAGCCAACAGTGCAGACGTGATAGTTATGGCGCTTCGTCATGCAGGAAGGTAAAATGTATCATCTTTAATTTATAGTAAATATTAACCATCTAAATTTATACCATCTGCCTTCTTAATGAAGATAGTTCCTTCCTGACCCATGATGATTTTATGAATATTTAGGTAGTTTCCAAGTAATTTAAGTAATGTGTTAGCTTGTCCCCGTCGGACCTCGTGTTATTTGGTGATTTATATTCTGGTACCATACTCTACCCCCCGTAATTATGTGAAAATAATAGAGGTTTCGACAATATAATTAGTTTTCACATACTGCAGAAACTCTTGACATATGCCACGAAATATATGTGAAGCTGGTGAATATAAAGATTCCGCACTTTTAGGTCACCAAGTTAACCTCTCTGGAGAAGCCTGCGAGCATCGAAAAAAATAATATTCTGAGTTGTTAATATAACATATCGTTTAGCGATTTATAATGCCAGCAATTTGCTCTCTTTATATACTTATTTGGTTTATTATTCCTCACTTTATAGAATTATACATGCCCTGTTGACGAACTTGACTACAACAGAAATGCAAAGGAAATAAAGAAGAATATCTTCATCCAGAAAGTCAGTGCGTAGAAACCCTCTTAAAAGACCTTAGTCACGATTCGAAAGAATGAGTCACGTATGCGTTGTTTGTTCATGCTTAGCCAGTGGAGGGAGGAGCGGGATGCGGGGTCAGGGCGCTTATCTACAAGCATCAGACGACCGACCAGTTTTTGACTTCTAGGTTCTGCATTGCTATTTTAATGTCTTACTCTATAGGATAGTAGTTTTCAGTGATAGAAACTTAATTTAAGAAACAATGTTTTTTCTATAAATAATCACTTGCTTGTTTTTATAGTTTAAAGGGGATTAAGGAAAAAAGAACCTTGCACTTTTAGCACACGATATTTATGCATTTGAAACATAACAGACGATACATTTGCTAATTTGATTAAGGATAATAATTGCTGCTAGGATGCATTTTTAAAACAATTTTACAATTAAATTGTATTTAAACACGAAAAAAATTAAATTACATAATGGTCATATGAACTTATCGCTCTTGACAAACAAATGTTATCCAAAAACTTATTATAGTGATGGCGGTAGTAATGGAAGTAGTTTAAAAGCACACTACTTCAGCGTTTAATAGCACTCTTAACTGGTTAAAAACCACAGTTTTTACTTTCTAAGCTTGCATCAGTGGAAATAATATGAAGTATACGACTGACATAGAAGCACATTTCTGCTTATATTTGGTTATAATCAGCTATTCAATTACAAGTGAGTATTTCGTTTATGTCTGTAGAGTGAGAGAGCTTCAGTTAACTAAACAATTCTATCATATACATTTCGAATATTGTAAAACACTGAAGATCTGAAACAAGCTTCTTCATTTAGGTACAATCTGGAAAGAAAAGAAAACATCTGATGTGATACATCATATGACTTTCTGTACCCTCTAGTGAATTTATAAACTATTCTTACTAAAGCTTATTTTTCTATCTACTACATTTTAATCCCAATAAAGCTTTGCAAAAATAGCTACATTACACATTTCGTTATAGATACAAGAGAACAGCGATAGTCAAATGTTTAAGAACTGGACGCTATAAACTCCATACTGTTTCCATGCAATCGCGAGAAAGAACTGAAAACCGATGAGCCTTTAAAAGAATGAAAAGTATTAAACAATTCGAACCTTTAATAAAAGGATGTCTCAGAAACGGCTTATGCCACAGAAAAACTTATTTAATATAAATTCTGTGTTTTTAAGAGATCTACATTTTTTGTATAACACGTTTTCGTCTATCGCTTAATGTTTGTCAGTTATGCAAGATTATACAACATTTCTTCCCAATGAAGACTTCACAGGCTATTCCCAGAAAATTCAAGATATACATTTTATTTTTCATATAAATATCTTTAATATATGACATTTTAATCAAAATCGTTAAGCAGGTTTTTAAAAAAACGTAATTTTCAAAAATTGTTCCATGCTAAGGCTAGTTGTGACTAGAGAGATTTTCTTGAAAATCTTCGTGTCGCATCTTTAAAAGGTACTGATCCTAAATATCAGGTGTGGTAATATCCGACACTTCGTTTTTGAATTATGCTGTTCACAGAGACACACACATATAACGGACCTTTTTTTTAAAAATGCTTTTTTTTTGGATTCGGGGGCCTCAAAATATGTATTTCCGGTGAAATCTCGGGATCGAATTTTTTTGCTGGAATGCAATACCTTCTCTACCAACTACTTACGTGGTAGAGAAAGTAAAAAGACGGATCATATGTCGGTATTTGAACCTTCTTACTAGAAGCCGGCGTTCTACCGCAGAGCTGTGTAATATCGAGCATCTCAGATGTTTCAATTAAGACATTGATGTAAAATTACTTATATAGGAAAAGCAAAACGAGCATGTATGCTTTTAAAAGGCACGGAGGCAGCTTATTTAGCCGAAAAAAAAATGCAAATGCTAACCCCGGGCTTGGACACGCAACTCTATAATGCCAAGCCATAACGCTTCCCTCTGCATCAAATCGGACAGTAATACATCTATCCTTATTTTTTTACATTTGATGCCTCTAGCGCCCCCGTATCCCCTCTCCCACACCTCTGTCGAAAGAGTGAACAAAATACATGGAACAGCTATGCGTGTTCTGGACCCCAGATACATTTGAGGGCGAGTGTACAGCTTCTATATATTCTTATTTAGAGGTTTTGATACTGTTTCATTACACACACATCTTCAGTAGTGTTAAATAGCAATTAAAGAAATAAATGAATATAACATCGATTCACACCGATATAAGCAAGATCGACTCTCGCATTTCCAGCCATGTCTTCTTTTTGCATAGGTGTTACGTCATGGCCATCTAAGAATATACTTGGCATAAAATGTAACCGCTTTTGTTTTTAACACACATTCTCTAAAAACACAGCTACTAACCGGCTTTTGTTTCTACATAATTCTTTGTGGAGAAATATTTTCTACTCCACGGAAATCTTAAATTTTAAACGAAGGTTTTCTGGATTCCTTATTTTTTTTAATAATTTATTAATTGAAATTAGGTATTTTATGCCATGTCCGTTAGAAATAATAGGACTTCTCAACACTGAAAGAATTGTTAAAAATCGGTTGAGTGGTTTTGATATTATCCTGCGTATACACGCACGCACGCACATACACACAAACATACTGTGGCGTATTAATAATTTGGGGGTTTCATTGTCATTATCGGACATATTGTTGCTCTGCATTGTTATTACCACACATATTGTTGTTTTTGTCTCTCACTCAGTTTCGACTGCAGACACTCCTTCCTCCTGGGCACTGATCACGCAAGCCAGAAGGCATTTGATGACTGGGATGACGTCACTCCTGGCTGGTAGTTTTTGCTAGCCACGAGTGATGGGGATATAGCATCTGCCTTACTGAGTATTCCATGAGTAGCGGATTGCGAGTGCAAGCTGGCCTTGGGATCGATGAGCATCTTCCCTCGCCTTTCGTATTTAATAATGTAGGAACCCCTAACGGTTGGAAAATAAATGTGTAAGTAGATTTGTGTTTTGGATTTTGTGCAGTGAAAACCCGCACCTTCCTCTTAACCTCCACACCACGTTTCGGTCCTCCGCAGCCAAGTGGATATAGTCCCCTAAATGTACGTGCTGGGTACTAAAAATTAATTTAATTTCTCATGTGAACTTTTAGGCCTTTACCCAGCATCATGTAAAAATATACATAATAATATAATTAGTAGAGATTGCAGGTGTATTACAGAACCAAAGACATAAACAAATAGGGCAGGTTTTACAATTTTACAACACATCATCTGGAAGTAGCACACGGAGCGCAATGACAGCATTTCTAATTAACACTTTGCGTCGAATATACAATGCACTGAAGCAAAGCATATTGGAATAAGAGTGCTAATTAGGAATGCTGTAGATGCTACGACGTTAATTTCAAATCATCTAGGAACAAAAACTGACTGTCGTGCTTGTCAATTTTATTCTTCATCCGTTTCTAGAACCCACGAGTCGCCACTGCTCACACAGACACTTCCTTTATCTATAGATGACAACGTAAGTGATCCCGGAGTTGTCTACGCAACCGACAGACCTTCTGGATGAACGGAACGGACAGATGATGCGGGAATGTCAGATATTGGATTTCTACTTCGTTAGATCGGGCAATAGAATGAAAGTTATTGACGACTTGGGTTCCCTGGCAATTATCTCACAAGAAAATAAATCCCGAAATGCTGTCCACCTTCCAAGAGTTTTATTAGTATCTACATCCCACCCAAGAGGACGTGGCTAAGATCAGTTTCCTTAGTGGGGAATTCTTCCTTTTTCTTTGCGTGCTTTCCAATTCCCTATCGTTTTACTTCGAGGTAAGAAGCACGTGCCAGATAGCTTTCGATGGCTTCGAAATTCATTAGTACCTCGATCTTTGTATCGATTACAAGAAGACTAGGAAGTAAAGCAATTATGTTTCATAAATATTTGCTCATGGTAGATAGATAAAGACATCTAGGATTGCTTCTGCCCTAACGACTAGCCCGTTAGTCTTTAAATGTAATAGTCACCTGGTTGGGGTTTCTTGTTGTTTGGAAGCATAAATGCGAGTGTGCAATTAAAATGTTACCAGTTTACCAATGAATGTATAGCAGTTCACATTACTTTTCTTGAGAAATTGTTTCTCAAGGTAAAGCTGCGGTTACGACTTTAGATATTGAAACAATACCTCCAAGTTAAAATGCTCAGAAAAGTTTTTATTTCCACACACAGATATTTTCTGATGGGCTGTGAAATTAAGTGATGTGTATTGAGTAATGGCTATTTCTGTGTCCTTAAACTTTGTAGGCATCTGTTTTTTAATGTTTTCACTTTCTCTAACACCTACTTATAGGTAGAGGAAGGACTGTATTGTACACAAAAATTCCATATCAAGGTTTCATTGGAAAAATATGCTTTAAAGCTTCCCTGAATACAAAAAAGGAAAAAATGGAGCATTTAGAAAAATGTTTGTGTGTGTGAACAGCATAACTCAAATGGAAAAAGTTTAATAAAAACTAAACTTGTTTAAGTTCAGCGTCTTTCAAAGACACGACACGAGGATTTTAGAGAAAATATCCTCAAGCCACACTCTCCTTCACATTAAAACATTTTCATTATTCTTTTATTTCTCAAAAATTTATATACAATTTTGATTAGAACGTCACATATTTAATATCTTTACATGAAAAATAAGACGCATATCAAGTTTTCTATGAATATTTCGAACTTTCCTTTATTTGATTGAATTCTATGTAATTCTGCATAACAAAAGTAAATTATAAAAAGATGTAGAGCTCATCAAAATACAGAATTTGTATAAATATATTTCGAGCCGCAGCCACTTTAGAAACGTTGGCAAGTTTAGATCTTCCTATTGGACGTGCTTGAAAGTTTGAATTTTTTTTTTGTTTCCTTTCTTTAATTTGAAACAGTTACTACTTAAAGCTATATCGTGAGTAACGCAGCGAGGATAGAAGCATCACTTTTGCATTAGAGGTATAATAATATACAGAATATTATATTTATATTTATTTTTGATTAGTAGAGTAACGCAACAGGACCAGATTTTTAGTTTCTGTATTGCACAACATTTTGGTTCATAATATGCGTTTATTCTCTCTTTTGCTTGTTTTATTTCTTTTTTTAAATTCTTAAATTTATTATGATAATTTTGGCTTATCTTTAACTTGAGCATAACAAAGTGATTCGAAAATTACAAAAATAAAGAATATGAGGTTAAAAATAACATTTGTGTTAAAATAAATGTATCTCTAAAATAAAATTCATGAGGTGGTTGTATGACCCTACAAGCCTTGCAGAAAAGAATTGTACACTAAAGAACATGCTACTGGGAATAAATAATAAGTTGAAAATAATGATACTAATTTACTAATACTTTTGAAATAACATCAATACATTCAATTCTGTGTACGGATTTAAAATGAATGAGTATAAAACATAAAACTAAGTTTTACTCTTAGAGATACAGAAAGTCATTATAGAACAAATAACGTGTTAGGCATGCCTGTAGATATCAAATTAAACTGGAATGATTATTTAGCTTTATAAGGCAGAAAATTATCTAGAATAGTTTTTCTAATTCTAATTTCTATACTTTATCTAAATATGGCAAGTATGGCAAAGTGGCAAACATATTTTGTTTTATTAGAGACTATCATTATAATTAAAGGTTTTTCGCAGGAAAAACCCTATACCTAAATATATTTTGTTACTTCAAAATAATACTGTACGTTAAGGGGTATATAATGAGTTCACATAGACTTGTAAACTACCGTTTTCTCAAGTGGGTATCATAATATATAGTATATACATAAAAAGAACTACCTCACGGTTGTTCAAGGAAGCATTCATAATTAATTTTTAGTGCATGAAGCACAAACGTATAACACCAAAAAAATTTATGCAGGTTTTTTAGAATTACAGAAAAATAATCAAGTTAGCTAACCATTAGAACGAAACCTTATAATAGGCAGGTACAGGAATTTCTAAGCAATGAAGCCAGGACGAAAGGAAACGAAGTTGAACTTGGACTTAACGCGATGACGTCGCAGGTTACAAACAACCCCCTTCCTCGCCTAGTCCGTAAGCGTTTGCAGACAGCACTCAACAGACCGTGTTTACCTGCCCGTCAGTTACTCATGGACACTGTTGTTTATATTTTTTGTACTGACATAATGCTTTGAGTGTGGATAACTTGAATCCTACTGTTTAATAATTCCTATGCCTGATTAAATCACCAGAAATATAATAACGCTTAATATTAACAATTTTAAGCTTAACCTCAAGGACTGGCTTGTAACAATTCCATTTTACAAATGAAGTGAAAACTTTAAATCTGAAACTGCTGTAAAGAATGTACTTTGAGACACCCTATTACATGGATGTGTATTACTGGTTCAATGAATTTTATTGTATTGTACTGAATGAATCTCCTCGGGAAAAGTTCTCTCTCACAATATACTTACAAAGCATAGCGACCCGATTATATACCTCTATATATAAGGGATGAAGAAGTATATTTGTCCACCTTTAAACTACTAATATAACTCATTGAAAGGAGCAAAAAAGTATGCACAATCTTTGGTCGATTTCTAAGCGCTTCACCAAAAATAAATAAATTGCAGTATTCTAACATAGCACCACCAAAGCACGTGCTGTGCGGCGGCCATTAAAGGGCAGCTGTCATATGAAGTAAACAACACTGCTCTTGAAGAAATAAAATGTGTAATTTTATTACATTTTTAATGGATCTATGTTGATATTGAATCAGGAATGTTTTGAAAGATTTCTATGATATAACATAAATGTTCAAGTTATTAATGTCGTCTTTCCGTGGGGAAAAAGAAATAAAACATTCACACAAATTGGAAAGTTAGAATCAGACAACTGAAAAATTCAATGCTATAGACGATATTTGAACCACGGATCTCCCGGTCTCCGTCGGATTGTTCTTTTCAGTCTTCTGATTCTACATTTCCAACTTTGTCCGACACACGCCCTGTGTGGAAGAACAATTAATTCCATTAATTGACCTAATAGTGGTCGAAACTATGAAGCCTGGGACTTAAAGTACTTACAACATTGTAAGCCGCCATTGGGATATTCATCTCAATACAATTTTAGATCTACTTGTGGTTTACCGGGAAAAGGTGCGAATCAGTTAGGGAATTTACTGATATGTTGCCATGGTAGCTCTGTGGTTAGAGTAGCCGGATGAAAACTGGAAGATCCGTGGTTGAAATCCCGGCTATGACATTGAATTCTTCAGTCATCTTATTATACCTTTCCAACCTTGTCCAGCACACACGGCTTGTGTGGAAGAACAATTAACTCTATTCACACAAATTGTTTGCAAATAATTCTGAAGATGCCTTTAGATATGCGTATTCTCATATCCGCATATGAGATGTAATGAAAATTGAAAGCACCACATTTTGCGCATCAAGAGCATTTTTCATTAGCGCCTTATGAACGAATTTTCGGTCCCGATATAGCAGCCATCACTGCTGCTAATCATAGTTTAGAACCTCCAACATTAGGACATAGTTTATGTTTGCTTGTTAAGTCCTCCTGTTTCCATCGCATTCGTGTTTATAAAAAATAAATAAAGAGCTACTCATGTTTTATTCGTTTCCATATTTTATTTTGCAATGGCAGAATGCACTCTTTGCATCAAGAATATTTAGGTGGCATTTGTGGTCCTCTCTTTTGATGAAACGAGTCACATTTTCCATCTCTGCGTTCAGCACGAACAGATTATCTGGAGAATCTTCTAATACACAATGTAAATGATATGTTAGCTCTGTCAGACAAAATGCGTGAAAGACTTCGTACTTGAAATTTTTGTACCGCGCTGTGGTCTAGTTTCATCTCGCTGCAAAGTACAATCGCTTTTATCTACTGGAATTACCTCTCTTCGACTTTGTCAGAAAAACCCCAGAAATTTATGATTCTAAGGAAACTTAAATGACGAATTTTACTAAATGTGTTGCTCCTGCAGAAACAGAGGTAAAAATCTACTCACTTTGAAGAAGGTGTTTTATTGCTGCTACGTATAGAATATCAGTTTGAAGATGTATTATATTTCGACTGTTGGGGAGTCGAACTTGAAGTAGTTGCAACCGCACGTATTGTACCCGGTAGCCTTCGTTTCGTAGGTTTAAAAATATTAACTATGTAATTTTGACTGTTTCTTTAAACATTATATTTATGTTTGCCTCGGCTGCGTCAGTATTATTGTTAGAGACATGTTTTTTCTCTTTGCAGGGTTGTGGTGCGACTGAAGAATGTAGGCTTACACAGATTATAATTTTACTTTACTCCTTTTATTAATTCTTGACACGATTTAAATAAAACTTCACTGATATAGAGAGAGCTGTGAGATTCTTTTTATTAATTACATTAATTTGTCTCATACGAATACGTATTAAATTTCTCGAGGACGCATCTCACGTCAGGAACACTGTCTAAAACCAACACGTTCAGCTATGAGCACTGTCTACAAGCAACTGACTTGATTTCTAGCGCCTAAATTTGTAAATTTCTGTATTTCAAGTCTCTGATTGGCTAATCCTAGTCCAATAGAATACCTTTATTTAACTAAATCTTTCTCTGGTTGTTGATTGGCTATTTTATAAACTGTCATAAATATTACATTATTGTTGCTCCAAGAATGACTAGTAGCATTATTACACTTTCTTACTCATTATTGTCCCAAGGTTACCTCATTATTACCTCATTGTTAGCAACTTTAACCTATTATTCTCACAGCTCCTAAATTATTAAAATACGTCATACATTCACATAACATTATTGAACATGTATACAATAATATAAACATACAATGACTGTAATATACACCTTTTATATCTTGTTACATACACATATTGCTGTTATTATATTTTTTTATTACATAATTTGACTAAAATAATTTTAAGTGTTAAAAATACTGCCTCAGCTTTCTTTGAAACTGTTAATATGTTTAAGCATGCCTCTTTACTCAAACAAATCAGAGTTCATTTCGTGATAAACGCCTCATATAAATCGATTCTTACGGCGGATCTAGTGCTCAAAGAAATAGAAAAATATTATTATACTACTTAATTCAGTATAATAGAATCACTAGTTAAGATACAGACATCTGCATCTACTTCACTCTGAAACCATATCTGACCGACTCCTGTACAACGATTGTTGTAGAGGTTATAAGACGACGTTACTGGAAAATCTAATGCAGGCTAAAATAAATTATGTTTGATTATGTTAGCCCAAGTAAACTTATAACACACGCCATAGATGCACACGCTATAGTGCGAGTTCAACACGTCTGTGTCCTTTCTCTAACACGCAAGCACGCAAAAACAATGGCATGCAAGTCCGTGATGTCTTTCACTAGCATTTACGGCGTGTTTTAGACAAGTTTGTTTTGACTTCAGGTACAACTGGAATATTTCATGGTGAATGTAAATGCATTGTTTGCATTGAACTTCCCAACCCGACTGTAGCAAGAACTTGGATAACCTATTTTAAAGAGGAAACACCGGAAAACAATGACAAAGAAATAATAACAGGAAACATGAGGGTTTAATAGCAGCAAAGATGATTTACAACACCATTAGGCATTTTTCGAACGTTATTCCGTTTTCTACATTAAACGAATCGTGGCAGTAATAACGTAATACAGGAATATATAAATAATTAAATAAAGAAATAATAGTAAGATAGAAAAATAACTGCAATAAATAAGTTGCGTATATTAAATCAGGGTATAAACCAGTTTGAGTAGAAATGTTTATCCGGAAGGATGAAAGTAATTAGAAAGTCAGGTTTAATATTTTAAAATGGGAACCTACATTGACCCTAAAATGACCGTCAAAATGTCCTCCAAATAAAACACGATTAAAGGCATTTACTTTCTCCCATAATATCAAGCGACCGTTATTCAAGAAATTTCTTTCTCCAACGCTTAGTTTTGCAGATATTGTATAATCTCAACTTAAATAGTCCACCCTGTAGAAACAAAGTGTCTAATTGGAATCTTTCATTATTAAGGGATAAAGAAATGCGGAAAATGTCATTACTTTCTTTATAATATATTTTCAAAAAATGTTCCATAAAAGTAGGTAAATGTACGTTTCAGAAAATGAGCCCGAATGTTTGCAAACACATGCCAGATTCTAAAGCTTATTTCCGGTATATAATTCCAGCTCTAAAAAGACAAAGAAGTCATGCTTGCCGCTTTATGCCACATTTGAATGCCTGCTCACAACCTTCTAATACAAAGAGAAACCATTCCTGCAGTTTGAACGCACAAATTTGTAAACATTTAAATGCATAGTGGCTGGAAAACGTTAATCAAAAGGAGATGGCAATGCTCAGGCGGCTCTTTAAATTTTAAAATAATTTTAACATACAATTTTGTGGAGCTAAAAGCCAAGGCTAGATAACTCACGTTGGACCCTTTATTAAAAATTGTGAAATTTTGTCATATTTAACCTACCTTAACCATATAAGAGCGTCATTTCCTATACCTTATGGTAGTTATAGAAACTTCATTTCTTTCCAGAGACGCGAGCACTGCCTTTTACACAGGCCACGTGTCGTCCTCCGTGGTGTAGTAGTTACCATTCTAGCCTCTAGTTCAAACCCGGCGGAGGGCGATGGATTTTTTTCGGGCGTAAAAATCCTTAGCATGGCTTCCTTTGGAAGGGAAGTAAAACCGGTGGCCCCGTGTCTTAGATCTACGGCACGTAAAAGAACCTCAAGCCTGATAAAGAGCAAAATTACCGGTCTTTCACGCCCAGTATAGAATCGGACGCTAAGGACCATAGTAGTTAAAGAGTGGCCATAAATAAACTCAATTTAATTTAATTTAATTTACAGAGGCCACGCTCACTCGTCCACAGCTCTTTAATTCGTCACACTGCGACGCAAATACGTGCTGAAGATTGAATTAAGTTATTAAATAACAAACATTTGTTTTTCGGCATTTTACCAAAGTTTTGCCTGGTGTAATTAGCAAGGTATCGTTGCCTCAGCCGATTGTTCAGACTCCGAAATACATCAACGTTAGTTACAAGAGACAGCTTTTATATCAGCTGAATTGCGTAATTAACATAAGGAAATGCTGCCTAAGTATAATGCTGCCTCCACATCCCCCTACATTTAACGCGTTCCAGCTGTAACGCGTAAATATCACTTCTTCGAACCACTATAACTACCGGCAAACCGAAGATCTAATGGACTGTGGCCCAAAAACTAGTTTGTTTTTAGTCTTTAGTTCCATTTATACCCCGCCTTTAGCTACATTGGTCTTATCGGTGGCCTCTCCTTTGGAGCTTTTGCCTAATGACAATGGTGTTAACTCGTGTAACTCTTGACGTTGGGTTTCTTACACCTTTGGTTTTTAATCATTAGATCATACACACATTCACACTCTCATTGAACAACCAGTGTATTAGTTTTTGTTCCATTACGCATATTCACACATGTCGCCCGCCACTGCAGGGAATAAGGTCACTAACTTCTGGCGGTCAATGAGGACATGATGGTGGTCGAGATCACTTAGTGTGAGAGTAGCGTTTTGTTCCGTAATTAATAAGAAACTTAATTACGGCTCAGAAAGTTTTCTTCTGCATAACACAATGTGTAATTTATGACGTTTATACGTTAACTCATTCATGTGTGAATTCAATCTTGTACCCGTTTGTTTATATAACTAAGCAACAAGAAGCATTTCCTAACAATATTCTACGTCTCTGAGATAAATTAAAACCGTGTTTCAAAATGACAGCATTTTATTAACGATTTGTGGTCCCGTCGGTTCTCCAACCCAATCTCCAGAGATTTGAGAGTAAATAAAGAAAAAAATATCCTATACGAAACAAAAGCAATTCAGGAAGTATTATTCAACCTTTATAATCACGTGGCAAAATGGAATGCGACAATTAACAGTTTTGAACAACGACTTTTATGGTGCTGAATTGATATGTTACATTCACAGGACTTTTGCTACCCGCTATCGTTTATCTCTATATAGCTACGTGAAACTATTCCTACGAAAAATTCCTATTTTTCTCTCTATTTCATGTTAATCGAAATAAAATTTTGCAGAGATATTTCCGTTACATATTTCGTTGTAGGTACAAGGCCTATATGGAAAGCAAGCAATGGTCTGATGCTACTAGGTGCTGGCCTCCCCATTCATCTTTTCAGGACAACACGAGAAACAACTGAATAGCAACAGCACGTTAACAAAATGACAAACGTATTGAAACATTCGAACCAATAATAATGGACATCTCAGAAATGGCTGATGCCACAGAAAAAGCTATTGGAAATAAACTGTGTGTTTTAACGAGGTACACAGCTTTTGTGCAATAAGCTGTTATCTGTATCTAAAGGTTTACTCATTATACGAAATTATATAAAATTCCGTTAGAATGGAGAGGACTTCACAGGAAGATACTGAACTTAAATACCAATAAAAAAATGTTTTCGAGTTACCTGTTCACACACAGGAACCCTTTCTTGATTCATGTATTTGCGATGAAATATCGGAGTTACATTCACTATAGTTAGGTGGCAGAGAAAGCAAAGGGTGCATTAAAGAGAAAGTTTGCAGGTACTTTACCGCCAAATGTAACAAATCTGTTGTTACCTCATGCTCATTGTTAGTACCATAGGTCAGAGAATGAATCGAATTAGCAAAACTCACTGTTTCGGGTGAGAATCTAACCACTTATCTTCTTATGTGCCAAAAAGATACCGTGATGAATACCTCAACGCGCCCTTAACTGTCAACTACATCCATCTAGCCCTAGCTGTCTAGACAACGTTGGCTAAGGAGTTTGCGTACGGCAGACGCTAGCTATGGCAGGTAAATTTATGTAAGTTTAAAGGCACTACTGGATTTAACATATGCTAAACTGAATTCCGTAATGATACCTATTAAAAGTATTCGAAAATGGAAAATAAAAGAAATAGTATACGAGAGTAATAATAATAATAATAATAATAATAATAATAATAATAATAATAATAATAATAATAATCCCGCTACAGTCCATGAAGGAGTTAGACCTGCCAACCCGACTACCGACCTCACGTCCACGTACGCACGGCAGAGGTAGGCGATTCATCCAACCAATACGGAGAGGTGGTGTGGCCATCATCACGCATCCCCAAGCCAAATTGTTGGCCTCCGTAAACGGGATCGCTGTCTATGGCAGCTCCTGACTTTCCCCACCATGCTGCGAGGGCACCGGTCCTACAACCGGAACTTAAAATCTATGGTTGGGTTCGAACCTGGGTGTATTCCATGGCTGGGAACCAGAGGTCCATACTCTAGCCCGCAGCGCCACGGCAGCGCCACCTACGACAGTATCATATCTAATTTGTTTTACAGTCCCCATAACTAACAACTTCCGTGACGTAAACTACCTAGCCAATCACGTTATCCTGCGAAGTATACGACTAAATGCCTGTATTATTCAAACCCATTTAAGCGCCGTTGAGGCACGCTATTCAAGACAAAATTAAAGTTTCTTGAAAGTATGCCACAACGGAGAACAGAAATTGGATGAGACAAGTTCCGTACACTTTTGGAGATTTTCGTCACAGTATTTCAATAGTTGGACGTCGAATGTCCGTGGTTCGAGTCCTGCCCTGGCAATGAATTTTTCAAATCTGATTCCACTTTTTAGGTTAACCAGATTAACAATATCAACTTCTTTGGTATTCTTACTTTGTTCAGTTTTTCAACTGCCACTTCTCTAATGTTCTCAATGTTGTTCTCAATGTCAGTTCAGTGTTTTATCTAGTTCTCGACTTTTACGGAGACTTCACTTATTTGGCACTGTCACTTCAGTATTGTAAACTAGTTCGATTTCCCCATCACTTCAGTTTGTTTTTACTGTCACTTCACCTTCTTCGCGACGTAGCGGCATAACGAAATACGCACGACGTAGCCTCTTCTTCCGGACGCAGGGGAGTCAGACACAAAACTTCTACAATATCTCGCTCCATATAGCACTCCACTCACTGTACGTCACAGTAGTGTAATCAACTCGCTCGGAGAACCACACTTGTCGCAGCAGAAACGCGCTTACCAACTCGTTTACTCACTCAGTGACCGACTCAACCGACTAATTCGCATATTCCTCTCTGGCGAAACCACTGGCGTCTATAACCCACGGAAGTTACCACAGAACATTGTAGAGGTTCTGAACACACGCTCTGGAGCGAGGGAAAGGAAACTCCCAGAAGATTTTGGTTATCTGACGATAGCACTTCCGCTATTTACGCTGGGCGAGAGCGCTATTTTTCTTTATTTATATCCAACTGCATGGCGCCGACCTTCCCGTAACCTTCCCGTAGCTCCTGCATCACAATATAGTGGAATTTAAAAATTCGTGTGCAAAAGAAATTTAAATCGATTAATCTTTGTTTATTATTTCAGTTGAGCTACTATACATAACTCAAATAGTACTATGCGCATGTACTTATATACCACGAGTTATTTTCGCTACTCCATTGAATTTCAGCTCTCGTACATAACATCAGTAATTCTTAGCAGTAATGCTATTTCTGCTACGTGTAAAAATGTCGTAATGCAAACTCCGCCTTCACACTGTTTGAGCTTTATCCACGGAAAAGAGCACTTCTGCGCTCTGTAAAACTCAGTCTTGTAACTTAAGTTGATGCAAATCCTTACCTTGCAGCTTTATCAAAACTTCCACATTATTCCTCTCTAGCCCATCTTCTTCCCATCTATGTAAACTTAAAGAACTTTTATCTCTCAAACAACCAAATAATTCCTGCTTTCAATGTCTCCAATACTTGAGCGAACTTTCCTCCAAAGGCCAGATATTATTATATGCAATATTGCATTATACCTCGGTGTAATCTCCTATAAGATATTCTGGTCTTGGAAAGCCTTCCTTATTGACCGTTTATCATCGTCATGTGCAAAGTGTACGCTTTTATATTTCTGAAACTTTAGTAAGAAGTTTAAGAAATACTTAAACTTTTAAATAAGATAAAACATGTTTAGGTTACTGATACACGAAGCAAAAACTGTGTATCTTATAGCAGAATTTTTGTTGAATGAGTGTGATGGCCAAGGACATTTCCTGCGCTTTGGTTCGTTGCTCTGTCGGTGTCTGCTGTCTTCTTGTTTTGCGCTTTCCTGTTTAGGTGTGTTTTGTATAGGTTCAGGAGAGAAGGGGAGAAAGGATTGGCAAAAGTCTCTTCTCTGATAGGATTTTGTGCACATTAACAATTACTGCATACTAGAGGTCTACATTTCTTACGATTTGTACTGCCTGTACCTACATGCCCCGGCAGGAAGGGTTTCAGCATAGGTAGGCAGTTTTCCTCAATACTGGCTAGGTCAGGACTACCTAACGGCAGGAGCAGGTGAAGAGGTGGGATTGGGAAGCCTGTCTGCTGATCTTAACAAGCCAAGAGCGTACGATGCATGGCCTTACGATACAACATCCTAATGCTTATTAATGTTAGATTTAAGTTGCTTTACATAATTAATGCTTCAAACTGTTAAAGAAGTAATAAAATGTTACCACTTTGGAAACATTCGAAGTGCTTTTTTGGGATTACTTCAACCATTATGTCGAACAATATTTTGTGAGGGTTTTAAAATAGTATGAGATACTTAAAGGGGTTCTCAGCTTTGCAAGTTCATGTTATCATTATCGGTGTTATATCCTTGGCATACAATTGTTTGAAATGCATGCTTTTAACAAAGCCTAACAAATGAACTCATGTTTTTTTTAATTCTCATATTTATTTATTCGGCAATTTTTCCGCTTTTAATTGTCGCCGGCTTAATACTCCCTTAGAAGGTAATCTAACATTTGATCTTTGTCACACCGCAAAGACATCCTTTTAAACTGCATGAATTCTAATAAAAGTGTCGAAAACGTGAAGGAATGTAAAAATTGAAAAATGTAGAAACATTTATATTAATGAAACCTTTAAACATCCAACAATATCGAAAACATGTAAAAATATTTTAAAAAGCACAACAATGTGAGGACCAGGAATAAAATTTGGTGAAGTGTAAAATGTTAAACGTTGTAAAGTTGCGTAAAATTGTTTATAAACATCAAAAATGCTTTAGAAGGAAATCATTCTCACTACTAAAGAGTTTCCACAAAATATGAAGCATTTATGAAATTAGGATGAACATAATAGGAATTATTTTGCTTCACTAACTCCCATAGTACCTCAAAACAAGCACTGATTTTGACGTCCCAGTGTAGGTGCTGGACGACAAACCTCTGTTACTATTCTCGTCTAGTAAGGTTTTCAGGTCCTGTAGGCTTAACGGACCATACTGCTCTGTGTGAAGGGACAGAGTTGGAGAAAAAAAATCTGCCTACCCTCACGCTAGGATGAGAGTTCGTTTATACTGCCTAAATAAGCAGACGTAGGTAGGAGTAGTTCGAAAACATATACATCATTGTTTAATTCTTTTCCTTGTTCTCATACCGTAATTATGCCTTTGGAGATGATACCGGGATTTTGAAAAACTTCTGTAACACCCGCGGGTTAGGGCTATCCAAAGGGTAATTTACATACACTTACGTTATTTCATGCCTTATTTGGAGTTTAAATCTGACGTTGAGCTCCGCAAAATCCGGTGTCAGGCTCTGCCTTGACCTCCAGCAGAAAAATACCAGTAAGTTGGGGAACTTTAATGTAGTGCCGACATGTTCATGTTGCCATGTAGCTCATTTGGGTAGAGCAACGGAGATCGAAAAGCCGTGGTTCAAATCCCAGCGAGACATTGCATTTTTTAGTTTGATTCTACTTTTCAACCTTGCCCTATATAAGACTTCTGTAAAGTATTAACACTGACAAAGTAGCTTCAGTGACATAGCTTCCTCACACGGAGCTCATCCCCACGCTACGGCCTGTATTAATGCAAAAAACAGAAGTACATGGATTATTCTTAGTCATCCAACATATTCTCCAGATATCACTGCCTGATTTTCACCTCTTCGGAGCACTGAACAACTTCCTCAGAGGACATTCCTTCCGTTCACATGAAGTCGATCACGCATAGAAAGTTTATAAATGTGAGATTCCAAATGCTGCCACAACAGGGCAATTGTTTGGTTCATATGCTAAAAAAACTGATGACACTCACACGATTTTCTACATCCATGAAAAATTTACACTTAGCAGCTATATATATAATTCGTATCAAAAGTGATTCTTCTCTCCGCGATTTGTTGCAAAACATTTTCTCTAGGGATAATTTACATTAACCAATAAGACTTGCATAAAACATGCAGAAACAAAATTCAAATGTTTAGCTATTGTTAAAAGGTCTTGCAATGGAAATAAAAAGAAGAATCGCAAACTTTGGAGCATGTACATCATGTAACTACTCTATAAATAAAATTTACAACATGGAATATGTCGAAAACAGCTAAAGCTATGCAAAGAATTATTGCCACAAATTGCGTATCTTAATGAACTCTAAATGTTTATTTTAGCAGGTTTTGGTTCATCTCCTATGGTTTCCTAACTATATAAAATTCAGTTAATATGAGAGGTGCTTTACAGGCTATTCAAAGAAAATATTTGGTGTCACATTAGTATATTGTATTCTAATAGACATTAAATATTTTTAGAAAATTGAAATAAAAAAATTATTCATATAAAGTCGTTTTCGTTTTTGAGCAATACTCTTCATACATTTGGAGTAGTATAATACTTTCTCTATTTTTATAAGTAGATGATAGAGAGAATAAACTTAAATAAAATTTATAGAAAAAATATCTTAGGAAAAAGAAAAAAATTACTTGTGCTTATAATCTTTCCTCCAAACATACCTTGTAGCGAGTGAGGTGGCATCATATTAAGTGTGCGATTCGCATTTGGAAGGTTTCCGGTTTGATCCCCGGGGACCGCCCACTTTGATCCATGGGATTTCCAGGTCAACAGGAAGATGCTGGGGTGGTTCCTTCTCTACCATGATTTCTTTTCAATAATTTCCCATTCATTCACTTTCTTCACAACTTTCAGGTGTGCTTCTTGGTTTTTAGGTGTATGGTAGCGCCGGGGAGATGGCACGGATGCATGCTTAAAGGAAAGAGTACTCCCCGCGGACACCAGAGGACTGCCTAGTTGATGGATAGTTCATCCCCCTCCAACAGTGAAACGTGTCTTCGAGCTTGGAAATATTAGGGACTTCCACGCATCTCTGCGGCAGTCTGTCTGCGGCCTGCAGCCTTCTGTGGCCGCTTCGCTTCATCGTTTCCTCCTGTGGGTAGTAGCCGCAATAGATTTAGTAGATCAGAGCGTGAGAGGAGTTCCCCTCCGTTCCTAACCTATACCTTAACACCTCTGTTGTAGACGATTTCTCCTGTATGTCATTAAAGAGATAAGCTTTCAAAAATGTGTAAGGGATCATACACCTGCCAGAGCAAGTAGTGTAAATAACAGGAATAAATAATTAAGCTAGCAATACAACTAATAATATAATGGAATTAATTGTTCTTTCACACAAGCCGTGTGTTGGACAGGTAGAATCAGATGACTGAAAAATTCAATGCCATAGCCGGAATTTCAACCAGGGATCTCCCGGTCTCCATCCGGTTGCTCTAACCACTGAGCTACCACGGCAACATGACATTACATTCTCCAACTGATTCGCATTTTTTCGATACCCCAATGGTGACTTACATTCTTTGTAACTACTTTAAATCCCGGGCTTTATAGTTACAACCACTATTAGGTAAATTAATGGAATTAATTGTTCTTTAACACAAACCGTGTGTTGGACAGGGTTGGAAAGGCAGAATCAGATGACTGAAAAATTGAATGCCATAGCCGGGATTTAAACCACGGATCTCCCGGTCTCCGTCCGGTTGCTCTAACAACTGAGCTACCATGGCAACATGCCGATACGACATTAAATTCTCCAACTGATTAACATATTATACTGTAAAATAACTTGTATTATAAAATGTAGGAAGCGAGCTAGCAGCAGGTCAAAAGTTCATCAACGACGCATATTAATGAATACAGGATTTGGTAAAGCAACGACGAGTAGAGAGGGGGAGAGAGATCCGAGGAGAGACAAGGATGGAGATAGAGGGATAATTCCAGGAAAAGTTAGGTGTCTACGGGAGTTGAAAAAGGAGTCAGGAAATAGAAACAGAGGGAAGAGTGGTGTGTGTGTGTGTGTGTGTGTGTGAGAGAGAGAGAGAGAGAGAGAGAGAGAGAGAGAGAGAGATGGGTTTTACCAAAGAAGTAGAAAGAAGCTGACATAAAAATGAACTATTTCCTTGTGATAGCATGTTGAGTACGTAACAAAACAAAACAGATTTGGTAAAAGGGCGCGAAAACTAGCATCGTAGCAGCAAGGTATAAAAGGGAGGTCCGCCCAAGATTTCAGCACTCCCTTAGAAATTCTCTCATGTGAATATGGAGTAGCCAACCAGCGGCAGGTTGGCGTAATGTGTGTATGTGGGTGGGAGATAGTGTGAAACACAGACTGAAATAGCGGGAAGATGAAAACTGCAGTATATAGATAATCCCATTATTCTAAGGGGAGTAGTTGCTAGCCATTTCAATAATTTTGTTGTTTTGAAATAAATACAATCTTTAAAGAAATTCATCTTATTAATTTGCCTTCACCCAAAATATCCTGAGATACGACAAAGATAGGTAGGTAGGAATGGGTTTTATTCACAGCTTTACGGACTGGCAGGCAAGGCAGAGAACTTCTGAGAACTTCAATCTCGAGTCATAATTTAGGTAAGATATCGCTGCATACGTGAGAGGCGCAGCAACACCCGCCCGCTACGAATGACATATGCTGTCCTGCTGGTACAATTTTTCAGTATGTATCCCCTACTTTAGAGGTTATTTATGTTCATTTTTGGAACCCTGAAATGCTGAATGCAAATAGGATTTAATCGAAGATTGTAGCAAGTACGAAACAACTGGCGGGCTTCCAAAGTGATTATTGTGCAGAGCTTTCAGTAACAGCTGAGCAAGCAGATGGGTTATTTACCGAAGTGTGAGTGTAGAGGGACCGGAAGATCGCCTGATCTATCTGCAGTATCGCCTCGCCCGATTTGGAAGCAGCAATTAACACAGGCGTGCCTATTTTCCGCACCATTCTCCGATATTGATTGACACCAACTGAATGCACAGTGTGTATTGTTAACAGTAATCTCTCTCTGCCAGTTGTGATTCGTTTTATGTCGCATTAATCATGTCACCAGCACTAGCTTTCGATAATCTTCTCTCTGGTGCCAGCTTCATGCACACGGCGGAAATCACGTTTTTTATTCTCATGTCCAAAACGCAGAGCGTAGGTAGTGTGGAAATCCCTCTCAGGACTCTCGTACAACTCAAATATTAAGCAAGTGGAAGAAGGGAAAAAATCTGATGTGTTACAGCTATATGTCTCTCTATCCACTATCGTTTATTTTTATATAGCTGCTCTATTTCATGTAAAATAAACCATTGCAGAAACACAGTGCTTTTCCGTCACACTGTGGCCATAGCATGCCTGCTCGCGCGCCGGCCGCCACAGCTCGGACTCCGGCCAAAAGAGTTATAATATAACCGCCTCATGTACTCATTGTTAAATTATAATTACAATTATAATTATAATAAGCATATAGCTTATAATATTAGATGTTGGAAATCCTGTCGTCTATCAGCATGTGTCTGGCATTTGTGAGGAAGTTTTCATTCATACTAGACAGCTCAATATCAGAAATTTAATACATTTTTCACCTGTTTCCTTTTAGTTCTTCCAATGTATGGAGCTTCTTGTACACATCTTATTTTTTAGGTTCCTCCATTGATAAAATACTGATGATACGTTCACATGACCTTCTCTACCTTCTATCTTATGAAGCTTATTTTTCTACTACATTTTAATCCAAATAAAATTTTTCAGAAATAGCTACATTACATATTTCGTTATATATAAAAGAGAACAGCGACATTCAAATGTTTAAGAGCTGGACACTGTATGCTGGCCTTAAAATTCCATACTGTTTCCATGCAATCGCTAGAACTAACTGAATGTTGACAGGACTTTAAGAGAATGCCCAAGTAATAAACAATTCAAACTATTACTAACGAATATCTCAGAAATGGCTTATGCCACACAAAAACATCATTTATAATAAATTTTGTATTTTAAGGAGATCCACATTGTTTTGTGTACTATGTTTTCGTCTATTGCTTAACGTTTACTAGTTATACAAGTTTATACAAAATTCCTTCTGAATGAAGAGGACTTCACAGGCTATTCCCAGAAAATTCAAGAGATACATATTATTTGTCATGTAAATATCTTTAATATAGAGTATTTTAATCAAATCTTTAGAGATGTTTTAGAAAATAAAAATGACGGAAAATGTTCTATGTAAAGGATAGTTTGGGGAATTTTCTTTAAAATCTTCGTATCGCACCAGGTTTGGTGTTTATCAGACTTTTAATTTTGAGTTATGATGTTCGCAGACACACACACACACACACACACACACACACACACATTCTAGAAATGCTTTTTTCTTTTTTTGGATTCAGGAGGCCTCAAACACTCATTTCACTCTGGTGAAATCTTGGTATCTCTTTTTTGAGTGGAGTGTAGTAACTTCTCTATCCACTATGTACGTGGTAGAGAAAGTAAAAATTACATACAGTTATATCGAGGAACGTGAGGGCCATAATTCTGTATTAACTACCCCATATTAAACAATGTCCTCAATTAAATTCAATGACGCATTATCTGTATGAGCGAGAGCAAAGTCTTGTTGGAAAAATCCACAATGATATTTAACACCGGTCAGCTGTTCAAAAGATGGAGTAAGTCATTTCTGTACCTCTGCATTTATTATTTGTTAAAAAAAGATATAGGTACTGTTGTTCTGTATACATTTACTGCACGCCAATTTTCGAGTCATGCAAGGGAATATCGTGTATAAAACAGGGTTTCTCTGTATACAAATATTTCTTATTTTGCAGCGAAACATAACCATATAAATGGAACTTTGTCAGCGAAGAATGTTAGGTATAGATCAACTGCTCTATCATTTTGCAAATCCAATTACAGAAAACATTGTCTTATTTATATTTAATAGTTCATAATAATAAAAGCTCAGGTAGTAATCGTTGTAAAATAGAAGCGCATTAAACTAACTTAATTGCTGAAATTAAAATTTAAGAAAGAACAGTTTCAGGTGTAAAATATATAACTTTGATATTAATAGACTTTTCATGAAGACTTATGGCACCTAACCTACATTGTATTTTAGTGGATATCGTCGCTTGTTAAGTTAGGTTAATAACACATTCTGAGTATGCACGTATTTTTCACTAGTTCGCATCAGTTGAATGCTTATTAGCTATGATGAAAACTAATGTTAGTTACTTTTTAAATTCTCCGTATGCTTAGAATGGGTTCATTTCCTTGGAACATTCTTAAGTTGACACATTGAGGCAGTATTTTTAACACTTAAATGATTTCAGTCTAATTATATAATATATAATTCAATAACAGCCCGCCTTAAAGCAATATGTGTATGTAACAATATATAAAAACTGTATATTACAGTCATTATAAATGTTTATATTATTGTATAAATGTTCAATAATGTTATGTGAATGTATTACGTAATTTAATAATGTAGGAGCTGTGAGAATAACAGGCTAAAGGTTGCTAACAATGAGGTAACTTTGAGGCAATAATGAGTAAGAATGTTTAATAATGCTACTAGTCATTATTGGAGCAACAATAGTGTAACTTTTGAGACAGTTTATAAAATAGCCAATCAACAACCAGAAAAAGCTTTAGTTAAATAAAAGTATTCTATTGAATTAGGAATGGCCAATCAGAGACTTGAAATACAGAAATTTACAAATGTGGTGATAGAAATCAAGTCAGCTGCTTGTTGACAGTGCTCATAACCGGACGCGTTGTTTGCAGACAGTGTTCCTAACCGGACGAGAGACACGTCCTCGAGAAATTTAATACGTATTTGTGAGAAAATAGTTTACGTGTTAAAAAGTGCAAGTAATTAACAAAAGAATCTCACAGCTCTCTATATCAGTGAAGTGTTATTTAAATCGTGTCAAGCATTAATAAATTGAGTGAAGAAAAACTTAAAATCTGTGTAAGCCTACATTCTTCAGTCGCACCACAACCCTGCAAAGAGAAACATGTATCTAACAAAAATACTGACGCAGCCGAGGCAAACATAAATATATAATATTTAAAGAAACAGTCAAATTACAAAGTTAATATTATTTGAATTTTTGGGACGAAGACTACCGGGTACCATACGTGCGGTTGCAACTACTTCAAGTTCGGCTCCCCAACAGTTGAAATATAAAACAACTTCTTCAATACAACCTACTTCAAGTTGACGCCCAAAATGTGGTGCAAATTACGTAAAGAAACTATCTACTTCAACATAAGCTTTAAACAAATTTTAATCATTTTATGCCCCGGTACACTATGATTTTGGGGGCAGTTTGTTATTTCATATAACTTTCGTACTCTTATAAAGAGGGACAACAAATGCAATAAGTTTTAAATATTTATATTATTTAAGCACATGTTAAATATTTTCCATAAATCGTCTTTTCTAACCACGTTAACAGCTGTGAACAACTTATACTGTATCGTCAACAGCACGCGAGCTGGTCCCGCTTTTGGTTCTGGTAATTAAGAACTCCCTACATTAATTCGTATATCCAGTAGAAAACCTTGATGCGCAATTCATGGTTTATTTTCCATTCCTTGTGCAATTAGAAACACTGACACACACAAGCACGCGCACTGATTTTTCTAAGTGAAAGAATATCTTGAACATCTGAAATAAAATCTTGGGTTGCCAGTTTAGGGATTGTGCTATCTCCTCCACTTAAACGTTATTGCTCATTTTATTAAATAGTAACCTGAGAAAATATTAACCTAAATGCAGAATTGGGAAGGATAAGAAGAAGAGTGTATGAATATTATTAAAGCTTTTATTCCAAAAGTGTTTCCCTTAACAGGACGGTGCGTGCATTTGTACCTTGCTGCACTCACTGGTGATAAATGGTAATTAAGCAGAGTAAATATTACGCGAAATGAATAATGGACAAATGTAGCTGGAAGTACGGAAGTGTCCGGTACGGTGGGTTTTATCATAATGAAATGCAGTTTCATAGAAATGAGAGAAACGCTGAATGGAAGAGTGGCGTATGTGACCATAGCAATTACTACAAGTAAATGCCAAAAATGTTTACTGCGCTTTGTAAGTCACAGAACTTAAAAAGAAGAATTACAGCACGGTAAGGTAAGATTTTGTAAGCAACTAACACTGAAATAATTTCATTTTTACTTTATACCGCTTTTCAAAGAGGAAACATGTGTATCTGAGGATCATTTAGAAATAAATATGTGCTTTAATGAGATAGTAAACAAAGTTAGTTAGCAGTTAATACCAATGTACGTAATTGAAAAAAATATTGTGTATGTTGACTTTGAAGAAGGAAACTCCTTTAAAATGTTTGATTTACGGAGGAAAAAATTGGCTCTGTGGTCAAGTGTTCAGCGTTCTGACTTCTCAATCCAGAGGTCCCGGGTTCAGTTCCTGGCTGGAATAGCGGAATGTTTCTTTAATTTGAATCTATGTGTGTATTCCTTATACTAAAATGCTTAAAATCCAATGTTAAAGAAGCTACAGTTAACGAGTTGTTTCTCAAGTCAAAGCCCAACATGACCACAGAAATTACAGGGGACTATACAAATGCAACAGCAAACAAAAGAAAGGGGGAAAAAATTACCACACAAGTCGTCCGTAGTTGTAGCTAGTTTATACTGGATAGCGCGGATGTCTAACGGTTTGCCTATGTAGAACTTCAAAGGGGTCTCCATGCCGACAGAGAGGGGACCGTTAAATAAAATACCAATGCTTGAAAACGAACATTTTAACGGCTATTACAGGTTCCAGAGCTCATTGCGTGGAGAAACTACCTGCTATATGAAATGTCCCGGATTTGATCTGGGAATCAAAGAAAAATAGTTGTCTTTAAATAAACATTTCACGGTATTCCCAGAGTCTGGTGTTTGAATGTGAGAGTATCTACGTGTGTTTGGGACGGGGGGGGTGTGTTATCGGTTATTTAATAAGCAATTCGCTCATTAACAGGAATTCAGGATTGCCGCTTGATGCAAACCTGAGCACACGTGCTAAGTCATTTAGATCAATGACAGTTAATCTATAACAACCAGTATATGGCAACAATTGGTGCCGCAAGGTTAACAAGATTATACAAAGTTCTATTTTATTATATTTAAGTACCCTTAAAGGTGCGTTGGAATTAATTTTTTTCTATTAGTGCGTTATTCATAATAAACAGGTGCAAAAACCATGCCCGCTTTGGTGGACGAATTGGCGTAAGGGCCTTTCAGGTCCAAGTTCTATCTGGAATCACCTTCATTTCTTAATGTTATTTCTGCGATTCAAAAAAAAACTGCGCAGAAGGCAGATGCCGCGTCTGAAATGCTCAGAACACAGTCTCTGTGCTCAGCTGCATTTTGATGCGTCTCCGCACAGATCGTAAACATATCTGTGTGTTCGTTATTGGTGAATGTTACCTTTTTGTCTGAATGGCCTGGCTGGAACAGCTTGCAGGTGAGCACGCGACGCTTATCAGTACGAAACTACCATGTAAACATCTGCAGACAGCAGCACTACCACAGAAACCTTTCGCTTTGCACCTACACTGTCCCTTCAAACAGCAGTGGCGCGGCAACTTATTTTGCACCTATGTTTGTAGGAAGCATAAAAGTGCAAAGGACGGCTTGTTTGAACCACGTGGTATATAAAAAGAAGAAGTTTACTACGTCAGTGATTGCGAAACGTGGTCTCGTGAGTCGCAGCACTGAATTTAATAAAGCCTAAGCGTGACGTCACGGCATACCATATCTCCGCTAGTAAGAAGTAGGTTGGAGTGGATGAAAATTATTGTGTCCCTACGTCAGAAGCCAAATAGGTCAACCATTCCCTACTCGTATTCCAATATGTCATTTACTGAATTTATAATTCATCATGAATAATTTGTTGGTTTAGGTACGATAAAGACTTCGTAATGTGCGTTTAGACTGTTTAAGTACTTACCCATGTCTTCCCCTCTCTTCTACTCATTTCCAACTTCTGTTAGAGTAGGGGTGGCCAACCTATTTTGAGCTTGGGCCAGCAAATTAATAGCATTTACAGGGCCATCTAATTAAGTTAATATTAATAAGTATTAAATGGCTGGCCCCGTAGCACCTGCCTATTGTGCGAAGGGTCCCGCGTTCGATTCCCGGCTGGGGGTTCGAAATTTTTCTCTAACCAAGATTATTCGTTATTCTCCCCAGAGACTAAAAGTATAGATGGGAGCGTGAATATGTGTGTGTGTGTGTGATCTAATGTTAAAAATCAAAAGTGCAAGAAACCCAACGAATAAGAATTACACGAGTTAACACCATTGACAATAGGCAATACGTTTCAAAGTAAAGGCCGCCGATAAGACAATGTAGTTGAAGGCTAGGTATACATAGAAATAAAAGAGACTATTAAATATTACGTAAGTATTACATAAATACATATTAGTAATGTTTTCAGGTAAGTATAGCTGTAGGCCGATATATAAAACATAATGCTATAAAAGTCATTCAGTTGTCTCATTATTCACGTTTTTTTAAACACATAATATAATTTTATACACGTTTAAAAATTATAAAATAAAACACACTGAGTTATAATAAAAATACTCCTTAGTACAGTAATTAATAAAAATATTCTAATGGATTTTGAGGACTGTAATGTTAGTGTGACTTTTGAACTTTTTCTTTTACCAATTTATCAGTATATTTGATTTTTAATCATCGATGTGCCAGATCAAGTATAATAGCAATAAATGCATGTGTAATAATTAAACGTAAATTATTCTTAGTAACATTCAGGACACAAAACGTTTGTTCACAAATGTACGATGGAGCTAAATGCACAAGAGCCTTTCAGAAAGGTCATGAACTTCAGGAAACCTGCCTGAAGACACATTTATAAAATTCAGTCAAATTATTAGAAGTGGATGATCCTAACGCTCTTTAAATTTAGCTCAGAGTCTGGAGTGGTTTTGGATTTCTATCATTTGCACTTGCAATGATTGGGGGTATTAATGAATCTCAGTCTCTGAAATATAAAATGGATCTATGAATAAATCTGTGTTATTATTTTCAGATTCGAAAGAGGAGTAGTTTGTAATAATAAATACATTCACTGGAATCTTGATATGTTGGCGGATCCATAAAAATGTCTTGATGTGCCATTACTTGGTCCACAGGCCTAGGGTGGTTGTCCCGTGGTTTAGAGGATAGCCTTCAAGTGTCACTATGATTTGTTCCTAGACCATCGTATGTTGTCTCGATATTGGTATCCTCCAGCTTTTATGAGAGGCTTCAATTATTCCTTATGTTACAAATGTTTTATTATATAAATCAATTATTTTATTTATGAATTCTTTTTTGTAAGCTCCAGCACAGTATTTCACAATCAATGCATGAAATACATATATATTGGTAATTCAGATTTTAATATAATTGTTAAATATTCAATTGATTTAATAACCTCTTAACTTCCACATATTACGTTCGTAGATACCCCCGGTCAATTTACATCTCTAGAGTTCTCTGTTTTTATGGCCTATCTTACCAATTTTAAGTTCATAATTTATGGACCATTTTTTTGCAATTAATTAAATTCTCTCTGAATACACACTGATGCTTTATGCGTTTACTTATCAACAGTGTATTTCTGTTCGTATAAGTTACTTTTTGTTCTTATTAATATGTTTTACAGCATTAATAAAAAGCTTATCTCAACCATTGTAAATCAAGATCATTGACAAAACGTCATAAATATCTTTAACAAGTGGAATTTATTGCTTCAAAAGTTCCCAAGAGATGTGTTATTTAGTTTAAATATTTTTTAAAGTATGAAGATTTAAATTACAACTGCAGATAGCTAACAAAGGCGTTGTTGATAAACAAGATCAAGGCGAGGAAGTCAAGGAAGTGGCATAAAATATACAATGCTACCAATACACGCAATTGAGTTTTCTGTAAATTATAAGCCACAACAGACATTCTACAACATATAATTTCTGAATTAATATAAATTTTAATTAAAAAACACAAGAGAACTAATATAAAACATGATTAAAGTCATATTAGATATATTTCTAATTAATAAAAAATGAATAAAGTGTATATGGTGAGGCAGTATTTTATATCACAACACTGTGAATGCCGGAGTGATTGTAGTGTAAATTAACATTATTGTATGGCAATGATTTTAGATGTTTGTTAGCCATAAGCATTGTTAGGAAATAAGTTTACACGGCCTCACTGAAACTGACAATAGAAATGAGTAACAATGAACCGATGGGGTGAGTTGTTTATCACTAAGAAGAGACAAACAAATGACGTCAGGATAGCGTGCCTTTCTTTAGAAATAGAGGGAATATCTTCCCTTTAGCATATGTGTTAGTAATTGTGATTGGCTGACAAAACAGACGCTAATGTTGGCGTGATTTGATAACCAATAGTAGCTCTATTATAATGTTTAGGCATTTCGAGGTGAAGGAGTATATATTCTCGAGCTATAAGTATGTTTCACGCAGTTCTAAAGAATCATTCGCGAGGTACACATCACGCAGTTCTATAGAATCATTCACGAGGTACACGTCGCGCAGTCTTGAAGACATACATAATACAGTTTGGAAAAAACTCTCGCGTCGTAAAGTTAGTTACAAAATGTGAAGTACGCGGCAACTAATACGACAGTAATTACATTCGGAAATATAACAGTTTCAGTCAGGCGTGTATAAAGATTAAAGATGTGAACTATTAATTAAGTGTGACGGCAATAAAAGTATGAAAATAAATTCTTTTATCAGTGTTATCTTTTAGTAACAACTCCTTTCCGTTTACACGCCTTGATCAGAGATATTTGCTCGACTGAGTAATAATAGCTAGCCGGAGGACAAAGAACCCAAAATTCGAAATAATAAAACAACAACAGGCGCCCAGTAAATAAGATAACACGAGCAGATTACCGCGACAATGAAATAAATTATGGAATACAGATAATTGGACATGAAAAACAAGAAATGTATTTTAAATAAATTTTGTCATTTAATACGCCTTAAATAAAAATGTTTCCAAATTTCTTCTTTACACTCCGATAAGGAGTAAGGATTAAACTACTACATGCTAGAATGTCTGAATTTCGAAAACAATTTCTAACATGTCCCGCTATTTGATTTATTGCAATACCTGGGGCAGCATACGTGAGGAATGTATTAGTATAGCACATGGTGGTCATCAGCTGTCACTTTGCGATATTTGTGAGCTGTTTCGGTTTGAAAACGCCTGCTAGGACACCGCAAATACCCGACTCCATACAATAGAGGTGCATGCTAATGAAATGGCGTGCGTGACGCGTGTACAGGATACCACTGCAAATCACGCGACTGTTTCTGTGCTTACTTTGACATTTATCGCATTTTCTCAGTTTTACTGCTGAGGCGACAATAAACCCTGGCCTTTCGCTTAATTGAATAGACACAATTCCATTTCCTCAATATGCTTGTAAGTATAAACAAAATCATTCCAAAAGTGGTACAATGATTACAAGTAAATAACATATATTACAGGTAGTTTATTTTCCATAAACGTTTTATGCTTATCTTATGTTTATCCATCTATAGGGCAGAGAAAGGAATATATATATATATATATATATATATATATATATATATATATATATTAACAATTTACTTTCAGATACATGAATGAGGGCTCCTAAACTATAAAAAAGTAGATAAACGTCAACGGGTGCATCTCGTATGTGTGTGTTTCTGTCTGCTCGTCTGTGAAGGAAATTTCAAATTGCATACGCAAAGGAACGCACGAATTGTGTGCCAGGGTTTTTTTTAACAGGTATTCTCATAAGGACCTTGCAATAACCGATTGAAAAGGCTTAATATCCAGTTTATGACGCAGGTCATTTATCGGATATACAGGGAGAGTAAAAAAACTACGAACCACCTGCGCGGTGTTTTTCTGCCCGCGTCCTCGGCGCTCGTTGCCGTCTGTCGCTATCATAGCAAGGCGCAGATTAAACCATACATTTTTAAAACTACTTTTAAAGGCTTTAAGTGCCAACTTTATGAAAGGAAATGCTGAAACTGGCCACCGTCGTTGTCCATACAGTTTTGGCACCTCTTTAGGAAACTATCCATCACTCGCCAATTTTTTACGTGTCAGTTGAAGTCCGTACATATGTAAATGCAATTTCCTCCTCTATTTTTTTAGAGAATTAACAGCCAGGGAGCGTAATTTTTCCTTTTTTCAATAAGACTGGCTTATACGGCCAATATTTCGATGAGAAGAATTGAAAGTGTGTTTGAGGACAGAATTATTAGTGTAGATTTGTAGCCCCCTCGCTCCCCCTGCAATTTATATCTCTGGGGTAACTTAAAACAAAGTATACAAGATAAACCCACACACCCTGGAAGAATTAAAACAAAATATCCGCCAGGAAATTGCTAGCACTACTCATATAGGCACATATATTTAAGAAAAACGTAATTTTGACATCTTCTCGCCTATTTTTAATAAAAACGTATTACTAAATACGTAATTAATAAATTACATATTTTTGCTTTCTCTACCACCCATTTTAAGCAGAACAGGAAGTATTGCATTCCAAAGAAAATTTCATATCGAATTTACCTCAATATACCTACGCTTTGAGAAGAATGGTACACGCTACCACCTTAATCCAAAGAAATTGAAAAACGTACCATGTGTTAATGCGTGTCCGATTGAGACAGTGTAACTGTAACAGTACATCCCAAAAATAAAATTTAGGATAAATAGCACATTGGGTATTTAATTTCGTCATCTTCTAAGGCATATAATGCGAGGCTTTTCAAGAAAATCCCATATATGCGGACATATTCCTAACAGTTCTGTAAATGATTGTGATTCTATATTAGAATTACTTTAAAATACCAATTGAAGGCTTCATCACCTGTGACGTTATGCTTTCATAACATATTAAATATGTGTATACTACTATTAATAAAGAGGTAAACACAAAAGTAGGATACAATAAATTACACTTTATGCCTATGCGTTCAATGTGCGTGTGCATGCGTAATGAAACGACAGTTTCAGACAAGCTTGTAATAAAGTGCAACTTATTATTATTATTATTATTATTATTATTATTATTATTAAGTATTATTATTATAATCTGTCAGCTCGAATCATTTTTACTTTTTCTTCCGCCTACCTGTACTAGGTAAGAGGAACTATTGTATTCGACCCAAATTTTCGATGTCCAGATTTCACCAAAAATGCGTGTTTGAAACGTGGTGCTGCGTATTTCAAGGATTGTTACGAAGAATTCAAGAATAATTCACAACCCAAACTACCCTTTTCTGGAAAAATCTTTGGTAATTTTGATTCTCTCAAAAATCTCTCTTTGATTAAAATACCATATACTAAACATTTACATGACAAATAAAATGTATGTATTCAGCTTATGGGAATACCCTCTGAAATCCTGTTTATTCTGAATGACCTTTATATAACGGTTGAGCTGTAATAAAAAGATCATAGCTTACTACACATAAAACTTGAGGCAGTGTTTTTAACACTTAAATGATTTCAGTCTAATTATATAATATAAAATATAATAACAGCCCGTGTTTAACAATATATAAAATGCATGTAACAGTCATTGTATTAATGTTTATATTATTATGTGCATGTCAATAATGTTATGTGAATGTATTACGTAATTTAATAATGTAGTAGCTGTAAGAATAATAGGTTAAAGGATGCTAACAATGAGGTAACCTTGAGGCAATAATGAGTAATAAAGTTTAATAATGCTACTTGTAATTCTTGGAGCAGCAATAATGCAATTTTGAGACAGTTTATAAAATAGCCAATCAACAACCAGAAAAAAAAACTTAAGTTAAATAAAAGTATACTATTGGAGTAGGAATAGCCAATCAGAAACTGAAATAGGGAAATTGTACAAATTCAGAATTCAGTTGCTTGTAGACAGTGTTCCTAATCGGACGCGAGACCCTTAGTATGTATTTAGTGTGAGACGAAAATAGTTTACGTGTTTAAAAAGTGCAGTTATTTAATAAAAGAATCTCACAGCTCTCTATATCAGTGAAGTGTTATTTAAATTGTGTCAAGAATTAATAGAGAGTGAATTAAAAATTACAATCTGTGTAAGTCTACATTCTTAGCAGCACTACACCCTGCAAAGGAATCCATGTCCTTAACAATAATACTGACGTAGCCGAAGCAAACATAAATACATAATATTTAAAGAAACAGTCACACTGCAAAGTTAATATTTTTAAACTTGGGGCGAAGACTACCAGAACTTTGTACTATACGTGCGATTGCAACTACTTCAAGTTCGGCTCCCCAACATTCGAAATACAATACAACTCCTCCTAACACAACCTTCCTCAAACTTCCGATTTGATACATTCACATGACATTCTCTACCCCCTACTTTCATTTCTAAGTATAGAAATTCTTCTTACCAAAGCTTATTTTCCTGTCTACTTTATTCTCATCCAGATAAACCTTTTCGAAAACACATTTCGTTACAGATACAAACAGCAATAGTCAAATGTTTAAGAACTGGACACTATAAGCCAGCCTTAAAATTCCATACTGTTTCCATGCAATCGCAAGAAACAAGTGAATTTTGACTTTCAAGAGCCATGACCAAGACATGAACAATTCGAAATTTTAATAACCGATATATCAGAAAAACTTTTTTAAATAAGTTGTGTGTTTTAAGGAGATCTACACTTTTTGTGTAGTACGTTTTCGTCTATGGCTTGACCCTTACCAGTTATACAAGATTATCAAAATTCCTTCCCAATGAATAGAACTTCAAAGGATATGCCCAGAAAATTCAAAATATACATCTTATTTTTCAGTAAATATCCTTATTATATGGTATTTTAATCAAAATTTTAGTTCATTTTTTATAAAATTCAAAAATTTCCAAGAACATTGCATGTAAAGGGTAGTTTGGGGTGGGGTATTTTCTTGAAGAACTACGTGTCGTATTTTTGGAATATATTGAACTTAAATACCAAGTTTGGTATTTATCCGACTTTTGATTTCCGAGTTATGTTGTTCACACTCAAACACACACGCACGTACGCGCGCGCCGATATGATCCAAAAGTGCCTTATTTGGATTCAGGGGGTCTCAAAACACATATTTACAGTGAAATCTCGATATCGAATTTTTGGGTGGAATGCAGTACTTTCCCTATGTACGTGATAGAGAAAGTAAAAATGTAGATATCGTTAAATCATACAATTTATGCTAAGTACACATTTTTGTGGCACTAACTATTTCTGAGATATTCCTTGTTATTAGTTTGTATTTTTAAATTCTTATGCATCAGTTTTTTCTCTTGATTGTGTAAACAGAACTGTACTTCAAAGCCATCACATGTAATGGATTTCAATATCGCCTAAGGCTACGTATTCTACCGCAGCAAAAAGTGCAGGTAATAAAACCATTTCTGTTAATGCTAAACTGGATTAACACGAGACAGAGAGAAAAATCTGATGTGTTACACTCACATGACTTTCTCTACTCTTGTACAAACTATTTTTACAAACGCTTATTCTTCATGTTAATCGAGATAAACATTTGCAGACTCTATCTTATTGCTAATTTTCTTGCAGATGTAAGGGGAATATATATTTACAAGGGCAATATAGAAATACAGCAGCCTTTAAGCACATACATATCTCTTAATAGCTAGTTGCTAGGTGCAGCACTATTCCCTTTGCCACAGATAATACTCTTTGCATATCCAAGACAAAAAAAAAAATGAATAACGAATTCCCATTTGAGAAAATAAGTATTGAAAAATTTAAGGGAATAACAAGCAATATCTCGAAAATGGTTCACTCAACAACAAAAATGTATATGACATAAATTGTGTATTTTAACGCAATCTACATCTTTTGTGTAGTAATATTTTGTCTATCTCTTATGGTTTACCGGTTTACCAAAAGTCGTTCACAATGAAGAATACTTTTGGAGACATTCCCAGAAAATTCGAGATAAACATTTCATTTGTCATGAAAATATCTTAAACATATGACATTTTAATCAAAATCGTTACAGCCATTTTTGAGAAGATTAAAATTTTCGAAAAATGTTCCATGTAAATGGTACTCTGGGGTGGGGGGATTTTCTTGAAAACCTTCGTGTCGTATCTCTGGAAGATGCTGAACCTAAATACCAAGTTTGGTGTTTATCCTACTGTTCGTTTCTGAGTTATGCTGTTCCAGATAGACACACAGACACACACACACACACGGACATATTTCCAAAAATGCTTTTTTTGGATTCAGGGGATCTCAAAACGTGTATTTCCGGTGAAATCTTGGTATCGAATTTTTGGGTGGAATGCAATACTTCCCCTACTTACTATAGTAGTAAAAATAGGAAAGTAAAAATAGGATTTTATAAGAATAGTTCGCGGAAAAGTAAGTAGAGAAGGTGATATAATTGCTACAAGTCGTATTTTTATTCTGAGGTATTGGCTTCATCCTCTTGCTAACCTCTAATGCCCTCCCCCAATATGGGAACTACTAATCTAATGCCTCTAAAATAGTTTAATTTATGGCAGTTGCAAAACATAACGAAAACGAAAGTAAACCACGCACATGGAAAAATTACAGTTGTAGAATAAGTGACCAAAATTGCAGAGTTTATGTAGTAAAAGCACACTCAGCCGTTTATGTAAATGTGCTTCATTTCAGAGCAACATGTTTCGCAAATTGGTGGCTTGTACTAACATAACTTGTTTATGCCTGAGCGGAACAAACAAAAGCTAGCCACTGTGCGGTTCATTTCACCAGCATTACAGCGAGAGGACCACTACAGTATAGCAGCTTACGCTTGCTAAATATTCCCTTTTTGTAGTCTTGCTTGTCTACTGAATATGCATACAGATGCTTGAGAATACGGCAGCAAATTCCAAGCTTTGTGTGGTGAAAGTAGTTTGAATAATCGATGTGTCCTCTGTCAGCGGAAAGTGTACACGTCTTGGCGTACCTACACACAGTGGATTTCAAGAGCAACGCAGTATACAAATTAAAAAGATCTGATGTGTTATTCACATGACTTTCTCTACCCACTATTGTTTATTATTGGCAAAACAAGTTATTCTTACGAAATTTTATTTTATTCCAGATAAACCTTTCCGGAAATAGCTACTTTACACATTTCTTTATAGATACAAAGGGAAAAGTGATAGTCAAATGTTTAAGAATTGGGCGCTACATCTGGCCTTAAAATTCCATACCGTTTCCATAACATCGCGACAAACAATTGAAAATCGATAGGACCTCAAAATAATGGCTAAGTATTGAACAATTCGAACTATTAATAGCTAATACCTTGCTAATAGCTGATGCCATAAAAATTATAGGAAGGAATTGTGTTTTGAAGGGAATTAGACATTTATTGTGTAGTATATTTTCGCCGATTGCTTGTTTACCAGTTATACAATGTTATACAAAATTCCTTATGGACGAAGAGGGCTTAAAAGGATATTTCCAGAAAATTCAAAATAGGCACTTTGATTGTCTGTAAATATCTTTAATCTGTGATATTTTAATAAAACTCCTTGCAAAATTTTTTTAGAAAATAAACATCTTTGAAAAATGTTCCATATAAAGGTAGTTTGGAGTGGGGGAGTTTCTTAACAATCTTCGCCAAGACTAACGTGTAGCTTTTTCAAAAAATGTCTTTTTATTATTCAGGGTGCCTTAAAAACATGTATTTCCAATTACTTCTGGAGATGGATTTTTTTAGGTGGAATGCGCTACATTTTCTACCTACTAGGTACGTGGTGATGAAAGTAAAAATAATAAAAAAGTCAAGCACAGGAAATTATTTATTTTGAAGGGCATTTTCATGAGAAAGAATTTCTATTTCTATGTTACGTAGATACTTACAGTAAGAAGTAATGCATCCCATCACAAAAATTCTATATCAATATTTTACTTGATATAGATGTTGTGAGGCCCCCTGAATAATAAAACAGCTTTTTAAAAAATGCTCCGCGGGTGTGTGAACAGCATAACCCAAAAAAGAAATGTTCCACAAATACCAAACTTTATATTTAGGCTTAGCATCTTTCAAAGATGCCACACGAGGATTTGCAAGGAAATCCCCCACCCCAAACTACCCTTTAAATGAAAGAGTTTTTGAAAGTTTTGGATTTTCTCAAAATTTTGTTATAATGAGTTTGATTAAATAATATTTTTTTAGTGTATTTATATGCCAAATAACATGTATGTCTTGAATTTTCTGGGAATAACCTGTTAAGTCCTCTTCAATTAGAGGTACACAATCTCCATCAGGGATACACAAAAACGCACCAAACAAGGAATGTAGATCTCTTTAAAGTGCAATTTATTTCAAGTAATATTTCCGTGGTATTAGCCATTTCCGAGCTAACGGTTGTTACTATTTTCAGTTTTTCAGTACCTTGTCTTTATGTGATATTCTCGCAATCGTATGGAGGCAATATGGAATCGCTAGGCCAGCATATAGCGACCCAGTTCTTATGCATCTAATATCGATTCCACTTCCTCTATCCCCCTTGTAGCTTTAACGCAATGTGTAATGAAAGTGTATCTGCATTGGTGTATCTGGATTAATATGAATTAGATAGAAAATAAGCTTCCGGAGAATACTTTGTTGAATAGACTATACTAAGTGGAGAAAGTCGTGTGAGTGTAACACATAATTTTTTTTAATTTTACTATCTTTGTTGAAGCCTCATAATTTCTTTATTATATTCAGAAGGAGCACATTCATCATTACTATGAGTGTGCATTACTTCATTTATTTTAAACATACACTATGTGATCAAAAGTATCCGGACACCCCACAAACATACGTTTTTCATCTTAGGTGCATTGTGCTGCCACCTACTGCCCGGTACTCATTATCCGCGACCTCAGTAGTCATTAGACATCATGAAACAGTAGAATGGGTCGCTCCGTGGAACTCACGGACTTCGAACGTGGTCAGGTGATTGGGTGTCATTTGTGTCAGAAGTCTGTACGCGAGATTTCCACATTACTAAACATCCTTAGGTCCACTGTTTCTGATGTGATAGTGAAGTGGAAACGTGAAGGGACATGTGCAGCACAAAAGCGTACAGGCTGACCTCGTCTGTTGACTGACAGAGACCGCCGACATTTGAAGAGGGTCGTAAAGAGTAATAGGTAGACATCTATCCAGACCATCACACAGGAATTCCAAACTGCATCAGGATCTACTCCAAGTACTATGGCAGTTAGGCGTGAGGTGAGAAACATTGGATTCCATGGTCGAGCGGCTGCTCATAAGCCACACATCACGCAGGAAAATTGCCAAACGACGCCTCGCTTGGTGTAAGGAGCGTCAACATTACACGACTGAACTGTGGCAAAACGTTGTGTGGAGTGGCGAATCACGGTACACAATGTGGCGATCCGATGGCAGGGTGTGGGTATGGCGAATGCCCGGTGAACGTCATCTGCCAGCGTGTGTAGAGCCAACAGTGAAATTCGGAGGTGGTGGTGTTATGATGTGATCGTGTTTTTCTGGAGGGGGCTTGCACCTCTTGTTGTTTTGCGTGACTCGATCACAGCGCAGACCTACATTGATATTTTAAGCACCTTCTTACTTTCCACTGTTGAAGAGCAATTCGGGGATGGCGATTGCATCTTTCAACACGACCAAGCACCTGTTCATACTGCACGGGCTGTAGCGGAGTGGTTACACGACAATAACATCCCTGTAATGGACTGGCCTGCACAGAGTCCTGACTTGAAATCCTATAGAACACCTTTGGGATGTTTGGAACGCCGACTTCGTGCCAGGCCTCACCGACCTACATCGATACCTCTCCTCAGTTCCGCACTCCGTGAAGAATGGGCTGCCATTCCCCAAGAAAACTTCCAGCACCTGATTGAAAGTATGCCTGCGAGAGTGAACGCTGGCATCAAGGCTAAGGGTGGGCCAACACCATATTGACTTCCAGCATTACCGATGGAGGGCGCCACGAACTTGTACGTCATTTTCAGCCAGGTGACCGGATACTTTGATCACGTAGTGTAAGATACATTGCCATTACAATATTTAGTTGTTGACAAAATCTTTATGCCTAGGAACACTTCAACAGAAAATGAAAGGGCATAAACTCTAACAATGATAAGATTCCGTGACACAGGACAAACACAAGTACCACAATTGACTTAGAAGCCGGATTCAGAGAGCTGACGTACGAGAGACATAAATATATTACAGCACCCACTGATAGATTTTAGATGTTTTATTAAAGGTAACTGGCCACCCACACATGCTTCGCTTACGAAATGAGCTTTTACATTTAATATTTCAAAACTACAGCATGAAAAGTGCCATTTGTTTGATGTGTAACCTTTATAGGGGCTGCTGGAAGGATACTTTCTTAAAAATTAGTTATGTGGGGGTGATTACTGTTTTCTGTGATTCAGACACAAACATTGTATGAAATGTCCTTTTCCGGATGTAGTTACACGCGCTTGAGTGGAAAATCGAATAGGAAAGCGCTATATGACAAGAATCTCATTGAATAAGAGAACTACGAAGAAATTATCTTCAATAAGTAAACATTTGGAGAGGGCATTTATTGTAGGGACACTATACACAGGTAATTGCTGCTCACGGTATATCGTTTACCGCGGTGAAATTTGGAATTACTTGAGGACATGATGTTGTAATTTTGGTAAAAATAAGACCTTTGCGGTATCGACACACTAAAATAACAGTGCGTGGTTTCAGTGTACATTACATTTGGTGATTTGTGTATTAATTTTTTTTAAATGTAGAGTCAACTGAAAAATTCAATGCCACAGCAAGAATTTGAACAAGGTTCTCCCGTTCTCCGTGCGGTTGCTCTAACCATTGAGCTGCTGTGACAACATACTGGTGGGACATTGAATACCCCAATTGACTCAAGTGGTTTCCCAGATACGCCACTAAGGCATCTCACTAGAGATGACAATCTCAATGATGAGCTGCCATTGCAGGTACTTTGATACTGGGTGTTTATAGGTTTTTCTTTTTTAATTATTATGTATATAATTAATTGGAACTAATTATACTTTTTAGAGACCTTATCCTGGTCTTTGCAAGTTTTTAATATAGAGCCAACAAAAATTAATGTGTATTAATTGTTGCTGCGAGTGCCACATTAGGTGAAATTTGTAAACTCATATACCCAGGCAACGTCCTGAGCCATAACGTATTCTGATGAAGCGCGGTTTTCTGGATACACCTGGCTCTGAGCCAGGAGTTCAGGAATATGAACAGCCACAGATTAATATCGATCTCTCTATGAAGAAAACCAACAAAGTAGCTGGGGGATCTGTGGTGCTGAACACATTACCTCCCTGTAACTGCTAGATGATTGCTGACGTGAGGTCGGCAATCGGGTTGACAGACCTTGGTCCTTCAAAGACGGTCGTACCGTTAACAGCAATAACTGGTGTGATTATATCTCTGTATTAAACTCAATAGCTAATACATAGTGCGAAATGTATATATTAAAGAAACTGTCTGCAGTACTTACGTAAAGCCAAACATGTATACACACATTCGTATAGAAGTAACGTAAGTTAGATATTCACAGCCATCTTGCGAATTTCTTAAATTTTACCAATATTTGAAAAATAGTACAGAAAACAGAGCATTATAACAACGTTTTAAAAGTTCACATTTATGATGTACTACAAAATCTGGCAATGTATAAAATGGGTATTATATGCCACAGAAAATATATGTACATTACTTAGTGAAAGTTGTAACCATTAACAACACATGCATCCTACGTATCGTAGGCAGTGAAAGTGACCGTTTTTTCTGTCTAGTATTCTACACGCACATTGCTCTAGCAATCCGCAATATAAACTGGCACACAATTAAGAATAGAAATGAAGTTACCCTGCAAGTTGTATAAAATGTTGCTTTTTAGCACATATTCACTGTTTAAGGGGACAAGGTAGTCTGAACACACAGAAATTACCCCTTAAGTGTGTTAAATTACCACTGCTCTTAAAGTTCTCAATGGTCTTTCCTGAAAATTTCATGAATTATTCTATAAATCATAAAAAATTATTTCAAGTGGTTGTTTGCATTGATAACTTATGTAGTCAAGTCCATAAAAATTATTTCATTCAGCAGAAAAATAATAAAATGTACTCTTAAAACATGTGAATTCATGTACCTTTTTCTCTGATATTACTTGCAATACAGAAGCAAACTTTTGCAAGCTTGTTATTAGTATCAGCTATCTTGTGAACCTCAATTATTTAGTTATATATTGAAAAAAAGTTATTTGCAAATTCAAAAAAGTAAAAATGTGGAAAATTTGCAATGTTGTTGCCTTCTTAATATCACTAATGTACATTATAAAATTATGATTGTCATTCAGAAAGTTTAACTGAAAATTTCAGCTCTCTACCTCTCATACGTTCCGAGAAAAAGGTACATAAGTATCCCAAAATGTTGTTTTGAGAAAACTGAATTTCAAGTTTGAATATTAAAATTCTGGCAGAATTCAGTACATTCCAGGGTTATAATCATCTGCACCTTCATTCCTGGATTGCTTCAGCTTTTCTGATTGTTGCCTTCTCTTGGTCCTGGCCTCTTTTGTTAATTGCTGAACTGCTCGCTGGGCATAATATAGTCGTTCGTTGTTGAAAGATACAAAAATGTTCTAAACATTTAATGTTGCATGCCAGCTTTAAAGGAATCTGAGGCAGTATTTTTAACACTAAAATGATTTGAGTCTAATTATATAATATGTAAATTCAATAACAGCCCGCCTTGAAGCAATATGTGTATATAATAATTTGTAAAGTGTATGTAACAGCCATTGTATATTATTGTAAACATGTTCAATAATGTTATTTGAATATATTACGTAATTTAATAATCTAGGAGCTGTGAGAAATAAGTTAAAAGTTGTTAACAATGAGGTAAACTTGAGTCAATAATGAGTAAGAAAGTTTAACAGTGCCTACTACTTGTGATTCTTGGAGTAACAATAATGTAATTTTGGTGACAGTTAATAAAATAGCCAATCAACAGCCAGAAAAAGTTTTAGTTAAAAGAAGGTATTCTATTGGAGTATGATTAGCTAATCAGAGACTTGAAATACCGAAATTTACAAGTTTAGTCGGTTGAAATCAGTTCAGTTGCCTGCAGACAGTGTTACCAACCACACGCAAAAAGTGTCCTCAAGAAATATAATATGTATTCGTGTGAGACGAAAAATAAGTTTATGTTAAAAAGTGTAATTAATTAAAAAAAAAGAATCTCACAGCTCTCTATATCAGTGAAGTGTTATTTAAATCGTATCAAGTATTAATAAAAGGAGTGAAGTAAAATTATAATTCGTGTAAGCCTACATTCTTAGTCGTACCACAACCCTGCTAAGAGAAACGTGTCCCTAACAAATACTGACGCAGCCGAGGCAAACATAAGTATTAAATAGTTAAAGAAACAGGCAAATTACAAAGTTAATATTTTTTAAACTTGGGACAAAGGCCACCTGAAAGTACATTTGGTGCGAAGGCTACCGGTACGTGCGGTTGCAACTACTACAAGTTCGGCTCCCCAAAAGTTGAAATATAATACAACTCCTTCAATACAAACTACTTCAAATTGACGCCCAAAGCGTGGTGCTAATAAATAACATAACAAAACATCTTCTCAAATTAGCATCCATACGTGGAGCCTTCTAAAACACACCTTCTTCAAATGCAGACTAGCATTTAAATGCTATTTAAATGTCTTAAAAGCCCCTTAACCCCCAAAAGCGTATATTTTCTTAAACTAGAAATAATAGGGATTTTATCGGTGCCTAAATTAAAAAATGTGATTTTTTAAAATTTCAGAGTATCTTGGCCCCTTAAATCTTACTGGACCATAATGGGATGTACAGAATAGACTGGAAGTCCATTTATACTCTATTGGACCCGTTCTGTAAGCGTAATACAAATAAGAAATAAGAAACCAAACAGGCTGTCCATTTTGTAACACTGATTATGGTAACGGAAACAGTATACAACCCTGGCTGAAAATGTCTGGTAATACGATGATCGACAGAAGTGTTTTAGAGCGTTTGATGGCTTTCCGCGAACGTCAGATCTCTGGTAGAATAGCAGAGTATGTCGAGAATTACTGTGGTGCACTTTAGCCAAGCACCGTTGTCACGACCAACGTTATTGGAGTGCAAGAAAGCGGATTTTAACACGGAACTTATCTTGAATGCGCGACTGTTGAAGAACAAGCAGGCGAGCAGTAACTTATGAGGCCCTGGAGGCGCCAGTCAGCTCATGATTACCGATTAAATATTTCCGCAATCATTCTTCAGAGTTAGGCATTCCAAAACTGACATCGCATGATCGCCTACGGAGATGTTTAAAGATGCAATGTTGTCGTCTTGGTAGTTACCGGCCTATCAGAAGTTGACCAATGCACGCATGCCAGTATTGCTTAAACGCTTACCGAGCGGAAAGGAAAAGAAAAACGCCATATTTAGTGTCATTCATGGCTCTGTTACACCACACATTCTGTCTCCCAAAAATAACGACAAAAGGAACTGCCGAACCGTTATTTAACTGGACAGAACATCAGAACATTATGCTTTGAACCTGCCTGGACGAAAGTTTTTTCCAAATCGTTGGATTGAACCTGGATGAGAATAATAACCAACCTATTGCCACTTATTTAAGTGTTCTGTTGTATTAATTTTATAATCATCCAAGTTAATGACGATCTGCAAAGATAAATTTTTAAACTTCAGTAAATCTGTGAATTTTGTAATTTTAAAATTTTTAGATTAAACTAGAATAATGACTTTCAAGGGAAAATACTCTATCAGATCAAGAATAGTATTAGAAATAAACTTCTAGAGCAGTTTGCATGCTTTCAATACTTGTGTTTTATAAACATATCAAAACGACAGAAGTCTTAGATAAAACTCACCAATTTCAGTATATCTGTGCCCTATAAACAGAACTTGAAGAACGAAGACTAAAAACGACACACTAATATGATTTTACAATGTGATGACTCTTCCAAAATTACTTTATGGAAGTGAAACATGGACTCACAAGGAAAGTATTTTCACAAAGTTGAAGCTTCTGAGATAAAATTCATAGTAACGGTTAAGAGGAGTCGTCAAGCCCTATCTGCGAATGTTAAATTAGCAATGTTAGTCACCCCTTACCTCAGAACTCGCTTATACAGAAATACGATAGTTTCACATGGTGTTTACTCATTTCTTATGAGCATATGGCTTTGTTTTGATGTTAAAATACTGATTGGAAAAAAGTTATAATATTTTTGTAAAACTCTTAACTTTTCAATCAAATTCCTTGCATTTTAATCTTTTAGAAATAAAACATTTGAATAACTACAACTAAAGCAATTTCAATATGGGATTGTTTGTACTATATGGAAAAAGTGTTATGTAGATATACCTTTTAGTTTCAGAGAAAACGGGTCATTTATGTTGAACATTTTTGTACAGAGTAATTCAGTAAAAAGTCTGCAAAATTTTGGTAATCATAATATTCTTAGAAATGTATGTATAATAGTAAATATTTGAATGAAACAAGCACCAAATTAGGAAGAATTAATTGCATTTTGAGGCAGTATTTTTAACACTTAAATGATTTTAGTCAAATTATATAAATATAAATTCAATAACAGCCCACCTTGAAGCAATATGTGTATGTAATAATTTGTAAAATGTATGTAACAGTCATTGTTTATGCTTATATTATTGTATACATGTTCAATAATGTTATGTGAATATATTATGCAATTTAATAATGTTGGAGCTGTGAGAAATAGGTCAAAATTTGATAAAAAAGAGGTAACAATGAGGTAATATTGAGGCAATAATGAGTTTGAGAGTTTAACAGTAGTACCTCTGATTCTCGGAGCAACAATAATGTAATTTTTGCGACAGTTCATAAAAATAAACAATCAACAACCAGAAAAAGCTTTAGTAAAATGAAGGTATTCTATTGGATTAGGAATAGCCAATCAGAGACTTCAAATACAGAAATTTACAAATTTTATACGGTAGAAATCTATTCAGTTGGTTGCAGACAGCGTTACTAACCAGACGCAAAAGGTGTCCTGAAGAAATTTAATACGTATTCGTGTGAGATGAAAAATAAGTTTACGTGTTAAAAAGTGCAAGTATTTAATAAAACATCTCACAGCTCTCTCTCTATATATCAGTGAAGTGTTATTAAATCGTATCAAGCATTAATAAAAGCAGTTATGTAAAATTATAATTTGTGTAAGCCTACATTCTATTGCATCACAACCCTACTAAGAGAAACGTATCTCTAACAATAATACCGACGCAGCCGAGGCAAACATAAAGAAAAAGTCAAATTACAAAGTTAATATTTTTAATAACTTGGGCCAAAGGCCACCTGAAAGTACATTTGGGGCGAAGGCTACCGGAAAGCGGGTACTATACGTGTAGTTGCAACGAATTTCAAGTTCGGTTCCCTAACAGTTGAAATATAATACTACTCCTTCAATACAAACTACTTCAAGTTGACGCCCAAAGCGTGATGCAAATAACGTAACAAACCATCTTTCTCAAATTGGCTCCCAAAGCGTGGGGCTGAAACTATCAACTACTTCAATTTTTACAAAATGCAATATATTATATATAACCTTTTTTCTATTTTTGGCTTTCCGACTCCCCTTAAGGGCTGTACAAGAATTAAACTTAGAAACAAATATATTAGAATATAACTAAGCATTACAGAATCAGGAAAAGTTATTCAATATAAAATAAAATGGAAATTAATGTAGAGAGAATGCGGGCCAATCGCATCCCATATAGAACAGTCCATTATTCACCACAAGGAAAGAGAAGTGTAGGAAGGCCACGTAAATGATGGATCGAATGAAGCTGGAACAGGTTTTTCACCTAATCCGTGAAGGAAGAAGAAGACTATTGCCATACTCTGCAAACAACCCTAACTTCCATACGCTTCACAATTCACTGTTACGTAATGCGAAAGAAGAGTTGTGCAAATACCGCTGCTCCAGCAACGAGCCCTAAGTCACAGTCGTGCATCTATTCAAAGTATGGCCTGTAATACTAGTTGCGGATCGACATTCGAACAGGAAGGCGTTTTAAGTTATTATATTAAGGGTCGATTTCACCAAACGCGAGTAACTTTTACTCTCGAGTAAAACGTGGTTTACTCGCGAATAAGCCATTTGAGCGTTTCACCAACTTACTCTGGAATACATTGCGTATGCGAGAGTAAATCAGAGAGTAACGTTACTCGGCGAAACATTGTGGAATAAAGTACAGAGTAACTGCTAGCTAGCATTTTACAATGGCTGCACCGCTGCAGGATTGATGAGAATGGTTTTTGAGAACAGTTCTAGCGATGAAGTTGAGGATTTTTACCAATGAGACTGAGTACTTTGGTGAATACTGGATCATCATTATGATCTGGCCTTGGAGGTCCACCACCTACAAATTAGAAGAAAAAATAGAACAAAAGCTTACACACATATTCATGTTGCATATTAAAAAGAAAACAAATGTATCACTTATCTTATTGCAGCCATTCTCTTATTAGCTAAATCCTTCTTTGCAGCTTTTTTAGCAGCTCCCACTCTGTCTTTATATTAGCTGCAGTTCTGTGTCCCATAGTGCTGCCAGCATTATATTTTTCTGCAGCCTTCTCCCGTGTTTCCTTCTGGCGCATAGCTGAGCCATCTGTTCTCTTGTTCTCTAACACACTTATAATTCTTCTACCACAGAAAGCGATAGGAGTTTTTCGGAAGAATGGCAATTTGGACTTTTCTTTCGCTTTCCTTCGTCTGACATGATTCTGTAAATCATGTACAGTATGTATAAGTTAACAGGATAATTTCATTATAACGAAAGCTTAGGTTACATTTTTTTCGAAAATATTAGCTATTACCGTGTATTTCTACTTACCAGTGCTTTCGTTTACTTCATTCTCCGAGGCTTAACCCTCTAAAAACTTTCGTTAACTCGCACTAAATTCCTTCAAATGGCGAAAAAAAAAAAGCTGCAAACATTGCTCACAAACTATGAGAAACTACGCGATCGGCACTTTTCTGGTATAACTATTGGAGTACTAACTCGAGAGTACTTTAACCTCCACACAAGCATGGTGAAACGAATACATGTCACTCTGGAGTTACTAGTCTAGACTTTAATCGCGTTTGGTGAAACTGGCCCTAATATGGATGAATCCGTGTGTTTTAGTTACATCGGAGGTAAGCGTGCAAAACCTCACAGCTTAAAAGTCAGCAAAAGGGACTTCCTACTCTCACTGTACAGTGGAAAAATTGTTGGCAATCTCCCGGTTACACCGCAAAATCTGGAACAGTCCGCACGTGCGTAAATGAGGAACGGGAAAATACCGCAAATTTCTGTCAGGAGGTTTGTGCGAAACATGTCACGTACGAACAGTGCTACCATTCTTGCACGCGAACTGGAAACTCATCACCGGTTTTCAAATAATCAACAACGTTTACATTAGTGGTACAGGCTATTTTCGTTTTTTCGCCACTTTGTTTGCTGTAATTAACAGTCCGTTTGCAATCTAAAACCGGGACTAAAAGTTTGTTTATAAGTCTGCTAAAATGGATACAATTAAAACCCCTACGCTGGTTAGCGTAGTATTTATGTATGTTTTAGTTCAAATTATCGAAACCATCCAATTTTAGAACTCTTTTTGGCGTTTGTTACAAAGGTGCAACACATTTGAGGCACTATTTTTAACACTTAAATGATTTCAGTCTAATTATATAATATATAATTCAATAACAGCCCGCCTTAAAGCAATATGTGTATGTAACAATATATAAAAATGTATATTACAGTCATTGTAAATGTTTATATTATTGTATACATGTGTAACAATGTTATCTGAATGTATTACATAATTTTATAATGTAGGAGCTGTGAGAATAATAAAATTGCTAACAATGAGGTAACAATGAGGTAATAATGAGTAAGGAAGTGTAATAATGCTACTAGTCATTCTTGGAGCAACAATAATGTGATTTTTGTGACAGTTTATAAAATAGCCAATCAACAACCAAAAAAAAAAAAGCTTAAGTTAAATAAAAGTATTCTATTGGACTAGGATTAGCCAATCAGAGACTTGAAATACAGAAATTTACAAATTTAGGTGGTTGAAATCAAGTCAGTTGCTAGCAGACATCGTTACTAAACAGACGCGAAACGCGTCCTCGAGAAGTTTAATACGTATTCGTGTGAGAAGAAAATAGTTTGTGTTAAAATGTACAAGTAATTAATAAAAGAATCTCACCGCTCTCTATATCAGTGAAGTGTCAATTAATAAAAAGGAGTGAAGTAAAAATTATAATCTGTGTAAGACTACATTCTTCAGCCGCATCACGCCCTGTTAAGAAATTTATGTCTAAAAATAATACTGACGCAGCCGAGGCAAACATAAATATATAATATTTAAAGAAACAATAAAAATTACAAAGTTAACATTTTTTTAAACATTTTTTTTTTTGGACGAACGCTACCGGAAACATTTTTACGATACGTGCGGTTGCAACTACATCAAGTTCGGCTCCCCAAAAGTTGAAATACAATACAACTCCTAGTTCACATTATTGTTTATACGCGATTTTACCCAAGGAAGGTTTATAGTAAAAATTGGTTATTATTGAGATTTTTCACCTGAATCTGCATCTTTTTCTATATTTATTGACAGAATCTTGAAAATTGCTTTGTAACCCCTTTTTTGCCTCTCGAACTGTAGGCCAGGCTTGAATCCTAGTTTAACCAACTTAGAATCTAAGGTGTTTTTATTCAGAAGGTATTCGTATTAGTCGAAAAAGGCATGGATAAAGCACCACAGCTCTCACATAGACGAACATAGCCCTTGGAGGAATAGAAGCAGTTATAGAATAAAGGGGCAAACGAAGTATTCGACTGAATAATTAGGAATTGGCAATTTATACGTATTTTGTTTAATTGTATGAGTTCCTGTAAACTTGCAGATTTTCTCAAAAAAGACTCAAAATTTAGACTCAATGACAATACACATTAATCATCCCTACCATTTAGTTACTTATAGTCCCTGATCTATTATAGCTACTTTAAGAATTATAATCATAATATTAGGTTTTATTAAATTTTCCTATGAGTTTGTAAAGTTCATCGTCTTTCAATATACCTATAAATTTCTTTGTCTCTCCAGGTTACTTCTCACGCATGAGGGGGGAATTAATAAATAAATAATACAGCTTTCTTACATAGCTTTTGCATATCAATGAGAAATTACTTCCCAAAATGTTAATTATATGATGTATGTGTATATACACACTCATACTATTTCGTGAGACATTTCTTGTTAAACGAATATAAATATGCCATTCATTCAAAAGCTTTCAGAAATTTTAATTTATTTATAAAGGTAAATTTGATATTAATGTGATAGCTGAATTCCGGTTCAATTACCTGTAGAGGTATAGTTCAACTGAATATTGCAGGATGCTATTTATTACTGGTGAACTTATTTTTAATGCTGTCACTTTATTATTACGGATCAAATCCCAGCACGCTACAATAGGATAGACACGCTACTTCTTTACTTTCTCTACTACGTATAGTAAGTAGGGAAAGTATTGTATTCCACCCAAAAATTCGATACAGAGATTTCACCGGAAATATATGTTTTAAGACCCCCGGAATAAAAACAAATTGGAAACATGTCCGTGTGTGTGTGTGTGTGTTTGTGCGTGTGTGTGAACAGTATAATTCAGAAACGAACAGTCGGATTAACACCAAACTTGGTATTTAGGTTCAGAATCTTCCAGAGATGTGACACGAAGGTTTTCAATAAAACTCCTCCACCCCAGATTATCCTTTACATGGAACATGTTTCGAAAATTTTAATTTTCTCAAAAATGGCTCGAACGATTTTGATTAAAATATCATATGTTTAAGATATTTTCATGACAAATGAAACGTATATCTCGAATTTTCTGGGAAGTATTCTTCATTGTGAACGACTTTTGCATAACTGGTAAACCATAAGAGATAGACAAAATTTTACTACACAAAAAATGTAGATCGCGTTATAATACACAATTTATATCATATATATTTTTTGTTGAGTGAACCATTTTCGAGATGTTGCTTATTATTCCCTTAAATTTTCCAATACTTATACTTTTTCTCAAATGGAAATTCGTTATTCATTTTTTATTTTTTGTCCTGGTAATGCAAAGAGAATGGCATACTCCACATAGCAACCAGCTCTTAAAATATTTGACTGTAGCTTAAAGCCTACCATATTCCCCTTACATCGAAAAGAAAACTAACAATAAGATTAACATGTCGATATCTCGATTAACATGAAGTAGATGGAGAATTAACGTTTGTAAAAATAGTTTGTGCAAGAGTAGAGAAATTCATGTTAGTGTAACACATCAGATTCTTTTCTCTATAGAGTTGGGGTTAATGTCCTTATGAGCCATTACAATACGATGGCAAAAACTGATTCTGCTGGTGAATTACTTCAGAACACCGGACGTACACTCTGGCCGCTGCTCTTCATCCAACGTTGAAAAAGTGTAAAATCTAGTTATTTAAATGAGGGTTTTTATACACGAACATTATCGTCTAGATTCAAAAATTAGTTCTCAATGTCTATTAGGAGAAGGCACCAGTCCTGGAAAAGGTGTACAGTCATATCCTTGTGGTTCATAATCCTCTCTATAGGTGATTCAAGTATTCCTTTTTAAGTTCTCTACTACCGACCTATAGCAGGCAAAGGTATTTCTGTATTTTTTAAGTCCCAGAATAAAAATAAGATGTTTATAAACGACCATATGAGTATGTGCGTGTGAACAACATACTTAAAAACAGACAGAGTCAGATAAATACCAAACCTGGTATTTAAGTTCGTGTTCCCAAATCAGAACACAAGTTTTTGAAGAAAAATAACTTCAACCCGAGCTATTCTCCACGTGAAAATTCTTATTTATTTTTGATTTTCTGAAAAAGACACAGTGGGTTTGATTTAAATAATCATATAATTAATATATTGACGTCATTAATAAAGTACATATATGAGGAGCTTTCTAAAAGTTTTGAGCCTGATTCAGAGATGTTTTGAAGATTGCCAAATTCATATTATAATAATTGTTAAGTATCGTCCTTTATATGGCGCGCTGTAAAGTTTCAGACGCCCTAGTGTAGTCACTTGTTTGTAATGGTCTTGTGCTACGATAAAAGTACTTCGATTTGAATTAAATTAACAGAAATTAAAAGATTGCTCACCTTCCTCTTAGACGGTTAAAAGGGGTGACGCTGAATTTAAGCGTGGTTGCAGATTCTTCAAGATGACGAGCGCTTAGGGCGTCCCAAAACCCTACGACCAAAGAGATTATGACAAAAATTCATGTCATCATATTCAAATACGTATTGATAATGTAATGTAATGATAACGTAATGATTAATATGCTTGATATTACGGGAGAAAGCGAATCCATGTTTTGTTTTGTTTCGAGGACGTTATGATAGTCAATTTAATATTACTTTCTCTACTACGTATAGTAAGTAGGGGAAGTATTGTATTCCACCCAAAAATTAGATACTGAGATTTCACCGGAAATATATGTTTTCAGACCCCCTGAATCCAAAAAAAGCATTTTTGGAAACATGTCTGTGTGTGTGTCTGTGTGTCTGTGTATGTGAACAGCATAACTCAGAAACGAACAGTCGAATAAACACCAAACTTGGTATTTAGGTTCAGTATCTGCCAGAGATGTGACACGAAGGTTTTCAAGAAAATCCCCCAACCCAGACTATCCTTTACATGGAACATTTTTCGAAAATTTTAATTTTCTCAATAATGGCTCTAACGATTTTGATTAAAATATCATATTTTTAAGATATTTTCATGACAAATGAAATGTATATTTCGAATTTTCTGGGAATGTCTCCAAAATTATTCTTCATTGTGAACGACGTTTGCATAACTGGTAAACCACAAGAGATAGACAAAATTTTACTACCCAAAAAATGTATATTGCGTTAAAATACACAATTTATGTCATATGCATTTTTTTTGTTGTGTGAATAATTTTCGAGATATTGCTTGTTATTCCCTTAAATTTACCAATACTTATACTTTTCACTTTTTTGTCCTGGTAATGCAAAGAGAATGGAATACTCGACGTAGCAACCAGCTGTTAAAATATTTGACTATCGCTTAAAGCCTACCAATTCTCCTTGCATCTACAAGAAAATTAGCAATAAGATTAACATCTCCATATCTCCATTAACATGAAGGAAATGGAGAATAAGCGTTTGTAAAAATAGTTTGTACAAGAGTAGAAAAGGTCATGTGAGTGTAACACATCAAATGTTTCTCTATAGAGTTGGGGTTAATGTCATTATGAGCCATCATGTATATGCCATGTTAGCTTAAGTGACGTTAAGAAATATTTCTGCTTCTTGTGAATTAAAATATTTATTTAGTTCCTTTTCGAAATTTTATACATAAAGTCTGAATGTTCAACTGTAAATATAAATTCAGTTGCGCTTGTGAGGTACATTTAAATTATGCCATTAAAATTAAAACCTGAGGAAGTGCACGAATAGACGTTCGCTGAAATCTGAGTTATGAACAAACTCTACATTGACTCATCTTCTATAAAACGACCTTTAACATATCGAAACATGTAAACCACCGATGTGGTTGCAGCAGATATAAATATACGTCCAGCCTAATTCAACAGCTAAAACGGTAAACAACCTTTATTTAAACAGCTACATTGTCTATGTGTCTAATTTTATTTCTTTGAAGTTAACAGTTGAAAAAATATAACCTTGAGGGAGGTATGGACAGAACTTGTGCAGGTTACAAACGCTTGTCTGAACTTTATTTGTATGAAAACATCATGATGATAGTACCTCTCATTTCAGAAATACTAACGATAATATTTTTAGATTATGCGCGTATGTATGGTGTATGTGCATTAAACATATTTAACAGATTTAACCATAGAACATATTTTGCAAGAAGTCGATTAGGTAACATTATTTTAAATATCGTGAGTTAAAATAAAAATGAATACAAAAGGATAACATAACTACATGTTGTTGAACATAACTAACCCAAAATTCTAAGAGATGTGAAACCTCTGTTTTCCATCTCAACCCCTAATGAGCAGGCAACTTCAACGCCTTAGTTGTACGACGGGACAGTTCCCTGTAAAGGCGAAAGCTGCAGATGCAAAAGAGAGAGGAGTATAGCTAGTGAGAAGATCTTCTCTACTACGGTAACGGGCGGCCAAGTGCAAAGTCTAGAGCACTAACTCGCTGCAGGTAAACTATAAATGCAATCAGGCTGGCTCCCGATTAGAGATGAAGCGACACAGCGAGTCGAAACACATCTCCTTGCCAGTGCTAGTTGAGACACAAACGGAATTTAGGATTTATGAGTGAGTAACTGTACCTCTAGTTATAGGTAACCAGCTGTCTGCACTATGAGTAACCAGGAAAGTATGTTTAAAAATAAATATGTTTGACAGCGTTAGCCTCTTCTATACGCACACACACACACACTCTCTCTCTCTCTCTGTCTAAAAAACGACATTGATATGTTAACATCGCGTTTGATCAAGGATAACGGACGCACTGCGCAGACTCATACAGCCGTCACTCCCATTTCTTTTCTCTCATTTGAAGAAGTTTTTGTATTGAAGGAGTTGTATTGTATTTCGACTGTTGGGGAGCCAAACTTGAAGTAGTTGAACGTATGGTAAAAAGTTCCCGTAGCCTTCGCCCCAAATTTAAAAATATTAATTTTGTAATTTGACTGTTTCTTTAAATATAATATATTTATGTTTGCCTCGGCTGCGTCAGTATTTATTTTAGAGACATGGATGTCTTAGCAGGGAGTGGTGCGACTGAAAAATGTAGACTTACGCAGATTATAATTCTACTTCATTCCTTTTATTAATGCTTGACCGATTTATATAAAACTTCACTGATATAGAGATCTGCGAGATATTTTTATTAATTACTTGCACTTTTTAACACAAACTATTTTCGTTTCACACTGTATATATACTAAATTTCTCGAGGACGCGTTTCGCGTTTGCTTAGTAACGTTGTCTGCTAGCAACTGATTTCTGAATTTGTAAATTTTGCTCCATTTTAGTTTTTGATTGGCTAATCCTAGTCCAATAGAATACCTTCATTTAACTAAAACATTTTCTGGTTGTTGATTGGCTATTTTATAAACTGTATCAAAAATTACATTATTGTTGCTCCAAGAATTACCAGTAGCATTTACACTTTCTAATTCATTATTGCCTCAAGGTTACCTCATTGTTACCTCATTGTTAGCAACTTTTAACCTATTATTCTCACAGCTCCTACATTACTAAATTACGTAATACATTTACATAACATTATTGAACATGTACATATTAATATAAACATTAATACAATGACTGTTACATACATTTTATATATTGTTAAATACACATATTGCTTTAAGGCGGGCTGATATTGAATTTATGTATTATATAACTAGACTGAAATCATTTAAGTGTTAAAAATACTGCCTCACATTGCAAATTAACAAAATTTTTAATGGCGTGCTTGTATTCAACCCTATGCTATTTCTGAGGTAAACCTGTTTCGAACACTGAGCATTATACCATAGGAAGAAAGCTATAATACCTGATCTCGCAACTCAAAACAAATGGATAAGGGTTGGAATTCTGGCTACGGTGCTAGCAAGTCTCAGGTAAAGGATGGGGTGGGTTTATATAAAATAGGAGTGATTGATTTGCGTGGATATTGCGGCATTTCGTATACAACTTCTATACGTTTTGGATGTGCATTAAAAATACCGAGAGGTTATTATTTTTATTTGTTATAAATTATATTAAATTACAGTTATATTACTGATTTTAATACTGTAATATCTAGCAGTAATGACAAAGGATTGTCAAAAATTAAAATTTTCTTGCAACCGCAAGGTTTATTTTAAAGCCACCGGGACACTCATTAGTCAGCGGAGGGTTGAAACCAAAAGCATTTAACTAACACTGTAGTTTTCCGACTGCGTTTTGATAAACTGCTGACTTATTGAGTTTCACGCCCTTCAAGCACCATGCCCAAAGTCCCTTCAGATGTAAGTTAATATCCGGACGGTGACTATAAGTTGCTTGTATATGCTTGAGTAACCTACTGGTTGCGTGTTGCCTTCCTCTGCCATCTGCACTGTAGCTATTGATCTAAGAGAAGATAGAGCTCTGAAATCATGGAAATTCCGTTGTGTGCGTTTTGGAACACGTAGTCAATGTTATTCCGAATTGATGACTTATTACATAGTTGCTTAAGTAACTTAATAATTGGCGTTAGTAGCGTAGTTGACTTCCTTGTAGTTTAGTTTACTTTAATTTATTTTTTAATACACCACTATAGTTTTTGGTCATGTTAATGAATATCCAACACCGTATTTGTCTGCTGAAAGAAGGAAATTGTGGAAAAATCCCATTGTGTTTGGTATAACGCCTGAGCCATCTCGTTGTGTAAGTACCTACTTATCAACATACGCAAGAAGGTAAGCTTGGAGTTTAATACTCTCTGCTTATTTTTATCGTCTGATTTAGCAACATCTCCATGATTAAAAGTTTAAAGAAATTTCTCCGCGTGGATATCAGATGTTTAATGTGTAATTTAATGAACGTGAGCTAAATTATAGTCAGAGCATAAAACAGTCCCGACAGCAGCTATTGTTCCTTTAATGGCTTGCTAATGTTGATGGATTCTTTTACGCATGCTTTCTACACAATCAAGTTTTTAGGGCTTCCTCTACAAGGAGGTAATATTGTACGTCGGCTCTCCACGTTATTACAGCCTTTCACAACCGCCACACCCTTCTCCACTTTTACAACATTTCCTAATTTCCCAGCTACAGGTTAGAACAGTTATAGCAACAGTTCCTGTAACTACAAATTGTGGTGATTCACGTTTTAATTAATCAGACTATAATTAATGAACTGTTCCAATGTATTTAAGCGAGACACTATTGTATTTTCTGACTGCTGTTGTTTTATGCAACTTCAGTTATTTTTACACTAGAGACAGGGGAAATATAAAAAGGTAGCACCATAAAGCATGTCAGCAGACATAGCAAGTATGTTTTAGGATATTCAATTTAATTTCTGAAAATGCTTAATTTAATTCGTGCGAGTTTCATTAGGTATATTTTGCATTTATTAAGAATTCCTATTTCGGTTTTTAAACTACAAATAATCTTAGATGATGATAAATACGAGTGTTATGTCGTAATTCTGAGCATCATAGGAACTACCAATGCCATTTTTCTTACACAGTAATCAAATCAAGTTATAATGGGAACAAAACAAATGAAAATGTGGAAAAAAGTAACTACAATAACAATTACTATATTTAAAATAGTAAAAATTCCGCCGTTCTGGAACGAACTTTCCGATTTAGATGAAAATATTTAAGATGTTTACATATAGAAATATATAACCAGAAGTAACACAAAGTATAGATTACGCAAGTGTTAACAACTGCATAAAGCCATGAATTAAACTTTTGTAAACATATATCAGGTTCATTACATGTGCTCGAAAATGTCATGTTTACCCCGGTACCCCTTAAGAAGCTACCATTAAAAGTAACTATAACCTTGAAGATTTTCATAGATGTACAAAACATCCTATTAAATAGAGTAACATTAAAATTCCACATATGTAGGTAGGATTACAAAGTGCAAACATTATCCAAATTAAACTTTAATTGATAAGTTTGCTACTTGTTAGTAATTGAAGCTAGTTAAGGGACACACGTGTGATAACAACCGAACCAAATTCACTAGGAATTCAGTAAAGTAATTGTTTAATTTTTTTGGTTTTGGCCATAACTCTGTAGTGCTTCCTCTTAACTGGTATGTTGATTACGTCAACCAATGTATGGTCAAAGGTTTTGCATACTGCATTACTATTCCTTATTGACAAAATAATACTTATTTTTAAATAAAGAAAGCTATCTTCTTATAGCGGTGCATACTTGGTCAAACCAATGAATTCAATGAATAAAGGTAGAATCAGGATGAAAAATACAATGTCATAGCCAGGCTTTGAACCATGAATATTTTGGTTTCCGTCCGGGTGATCAATTATCTGAGCTCCTTGGCAACAATCCAGCAAACATTGAATTCCCCAACTGAATTTCTCTCTTCTTAAGTCACTCTAGAAGGAGATTGGCATGTTGGGATCTACTGGCTGTCCAGAGCAACTGGCTAAACATAACAGTTTTTTGGCTAAAGTGCGCGAAGCTAAGTCAAATTTGTTCAGTTAGTCAAAAGCAATTTATCTCTATTTTCCTTTTTATTATTTCTTTTTGTTCGTTTTGTCACCTTACTTTATATTTTAAAATATGCATGTACGGTCAATTACTTGTGTAATAACTTAAATCATATGAAACCAATAAAGATCATCCCTCCCACCCACCCACTCGTCCGTCCGTCCGTCTGTCCATCCATCCTGCATCCGTCTACTGCCGTCGTTTTTCCCGATAAAGCACAAAGGAATCTCAAATTATGAGATGACAAACTCCAATGGCAACTTACAATGTCGTAAGCACCTTTTAGTTCCGGGATGTATAATTTAACCAACCATTAGGTCAATCAATCGTATTTAATTGTTCTCTCACACAAGCATGTTTAGGAAAAGGTTGGAATGGAAGAATGAGACTGAAAATTGCAATGCCACAGACGAGATTTGAGCCACGAATCTTCCGATCTCACTCCGGTTGATCTAACTCGCATTTAACGGGGAAAATGCGAGTCAGTTGGGGAATTTGATATCTTGCACCCGTTGTACATGCCTCTAATACAGTAATATACATTTATCGGAGTTTATACCTAGTCCGTGAACAACTACAAATTCTAAATGCTGAAGCTCGTTAACATGCATTATGACATGATTGTATATTATACTGTTGTTTTTCCTTTGAGGAAAGGGCACGCAATACGGATATCAGCAATTTATAAACATTTGTAGTGGGCTACTTAGGTTTGAATTTAAGCACTAAATCTCTAAGAGCCTGGCCCACAGAATCATCAGAGATGAAAATAAATTATATTCTCAGTTTAAAGCTCTCGTGTTACACCTGTGAAACTTTAATCACTTAGAACGCGAAAACAAATTGCACTTCGCGTTGAAATATTCTAAACTTCATACTGAATTTCAAACACAGGAACGAAGAGCTCTTACCGTGTTTCGTTTTCTGACATTCAGTACCTCATGGCTGAGGTCAGCTGGTGAAAATGGATTCGTTCGCCAAGTCGCCAAAAAGGTAATACAGGTTGAGATGTACAATATCTCCAAAACTAAGCGTTATAGAAAGATTTTTCATTAGAAAATGCTTATAAAAGCTGTTTATATTGTGATGAGAACTAAGTAAAAAAAATAAGAAATGTTGGTTTCCAATTACTACTTAACTTGACCCTCAAATGACCATCCATGGATGTTCCAACCTTTCGTTGCGCTCTTCGTACACAGCCATTCAGAATTTTCTTTGTTATTTATGTTGGTGTAAGGACAATTGCAAAGTGCTTTATATAAATGTTGTTTAGTTTTTACAAGGATTTAGAAATCAACATGAAAAGGGTAGGTTTCCATTTAAAACATTTAATTGACCCTAAAAAGACCACAAAACGTCCTTCAAATAAAACACGACTAATGACATTTACTTTCCCCTATAATAACAAGCAACGTTTATTCAAGACATTTCTACAACGCCTAGTTTTGGAGATATTGTACAGTCTCAACTTAAATGGTTCACCCTGTATATAAAGATATAATTGGAAGAACAGTCATAGAGTAAGAGGCTCTGGGAGTTCAAAAGTAATCATGAATCACCTTTCTGCCGTCCCTAAGTACCTTATACCTTGTAGAGCTTACCATCTGTAATAATTTCAATGTATATAAATATTTGTGGAACGGAAATGCTATGTGCTTCATTGGTAACATGATAGCGGCATACACATAACTACTAGCTCGGAGCTATTAATTAAGATTGCCAGTTAATAGCTAGCAGGTTTTTCGAATATCATTCATTATAATTAACTGCATAAATCAAGATACCTTATTACTGGCGCGTTTTTCTTGGCAACGGGCGGTCTCCTTTGCTTTCAGATGTATAGCAGCACTTTTTTTTAGAATTTGCATCACCATAGGGCTCGTTTGGGGAACTATTAGGCGGTCAAACTCAAAAAAGACACTCCAGTGCTTGCAAATACATGTCTTATATTCAACTTATTTGTGGGGTTTGTGATCGAATACAAAACTACACTGCCGTTTGTGAAAAGTGCAACACCAAGAAGAAAACGCATGAATTCAATGCATTTAATACCACAGGTTAGGTACATGACAAGTAATAAATGATAAACTTTTCAAATCTATACATTACCTTTGAGCCCTAATATTCAGTATTTGGTGTGGCCTCCATGTGCTGCAATTAGAGCTGCTATACGCGTGGCAAAAAGGTTCTGAATAAGTTTTTGAGGGATTTTCCTCCACGCATTTTGTATTCGAGCCCACAAATCCGTGACACTGGTTACTGAAGGACCGTGACGCACCAGGTGCCGACCAATATCCCAGACATGTTCGATGGGCAGCATGTCAGACGAACGTGCAGGCCAGGGAAGCAATGGTACCGTCGCCCTTCGAAGAAGGCTTGTATATTCCTCGCATTATGTGGCCGGGCATTGTCCTGTTGAAATGTGGCCTGTGGAGATGCCTGAAGCAGGGGGAGTACCTCAGGCTCTGCAACTGCCGTTAGGTACCGGTTGCTGTTCAAAGTGCCCTCAATTTGTTGGAGGCGAGATCGATTACTGTAACTAATGGCGCCCCAAACTATCACACCTGGTTTTTGTCCGCTATGCCATCAACAATGTAGCCCTCCAGGTTGCCCTTACAACGGTACCGCCGTACACGTATGCGGCTATCACTGTAAGACAAGTTGAAGCGGGACTGGTCCGTAAAGACTACATTTTACCACTCAGCACCTCAGTGACGGTGTTCACGTGCCCACTGCAGTCGGAGGAGCTTATGGTTTCTGGACAATGGAAGCCGACTTAATGGCATGCATGCAACCAGTCTAACCTGCAGCAGACGGCGACAAACCATTGATGCAGACAAGTTCAAACCTGTTGCAGTGCTCAGCGTCGAGCCGACACTGTGGATGAAGCTGTACCTACAGTCCGTTATGGACATGTGGACAAGATGACGGTCATCCCGTGCTGTGGTCATGTTCCGTGGTCGAGTACCCGCTCCTCGCTGCGTACGGCCTTCATGTATCCACTGCTTCCACACACGCATCACTGTCGTAGCAGCATGCCCTGAACGAGCCAAAATGTCACGGTATGACAGACCCGCTTCCCGGAGACCGACTATTCTGCCCCGTTCGAACTCACTCACATGCCGATATGGCTCCCTTTGACGTCGTCGAGGCATACTGGCACTCACTTTATTGTTTCCACCTTGTTTGACAGCTCTGCACTGACTACACTGGGCGCAACACTGACCTTGTCGGACCGACACGAGAGGGCTCTGTTTGGCCTACATGTACCTCATCTCTCTGCAACCCTGATCCTACTCTTCTACACTTCCATCAAGTTTAGAGTTATTCGGGAAACTCTTTGTCGGTGAAGCAATTTTCACAAATGGCAGTGTATTTAAATGTTAGCCTGCAAAGCAAGTGTTATTGCGGTCTGATTTTGGCACCGTCTTCGAGTTCAGCTCTTAAGTATTGTACGATAAGAGCAATAATGTGGTTAATGCACCCCACAATGATTTTCTCTAAAATGCTTCTTAAGTAATTTTTAATTTTCTTTAATAAGAAGAGGAAGCATTGTGTTTCGTCCAAAAACTCGGTATCGACATACGCGTTTTAGTATCCCCTGAATCTCAGTCCATAGATGTGAACAGCCTAAGTCAAATGGGTACAATTTAAGAGTAGTTTTCTTTTAGATGTTTTAAACTATTTATAGATTTCACTGAATTCCAGTCATTAAAGGTACCCTAAACAACAAATATTAAGTTAGAATAATGAAATTCTCGTCTGTTGTGATGAAAATTCGAGGATACGAATAATTATGCAAAGAAAAGTAAGACTAACATATCAGCCATCAGGATCTGTGGCAATTCTTACATCTGTGCATGCAAAAGTAAATGTTGTCTATGAATTGTCATGCGCATAACATTTAGGAAGAGAAGAGACTCCAGAACAGCACGGTTTATATTCAGTCTCTTGAGTCGCCCAGTAAATGACGAGAAAAAATGTATTCATCATGTAATGAGTGTGAGAAATGCTTACACACTCTAGGCTAATGTATCCAGAGGGAGCACTTGAGGAAAGCTGTGTTTTTAGACAAATTGCTTACGACAATTAGAGGCAAAGCATCACACGAGATTTATTTGCGCATCTCATACTAAGGCATATTTGGTGTTAAAATGCACAAAACTACAGATTTCGGAAAATGCAGTTATTACAAAATGCTATTTTCAATAAACTGTGACGAGTATTTAAGATATTATGGGCTTTCTCTATAAGTTTTTGTGTATATTTTGTGATTTCCCACACTCATGAAATTTCATAAGGATAGCAGGTTATACTGTAACTAATTCAGAAGGAATAAGACTTCAAAGAACTATTAGTAGAAACTAAAGATACACATTTAATTCTTCTTATGAATATCTGAAGCATATAGTAATATAATCCAAATGATTAGAACATTTTTGAAAAAGTAAAAAATAACGATAATTTTTCTATGCAAAGAGTAGTTTGGAGTGATAAACTCTTCTTGAAAATCTTCGTCTCCCATCCTTGTAAATGCTGTACTCAAATACCAAATTTGGTGTCTATCAAACTTTTCATTTTTGACTTATACTGTTCACAGAGACGCGCGAAATGTGTGTTAAAATGTTTTCCTTGGATTCGGGTGTCTCAAAACATGTATTTCCGGTGAAATATCGGTATCGAAATTTTTAGTGGAATGCAATACCTTCTCTACCTACTATGTGTATATATTTTCATGAGCGAAAACAACATCAAAACGGCATTAATATATTAAGAATAAGTTCATGAACTCCTCAAAACTTACTTGGAAAGTTCCCGAAGACAAAATTGCGAAGTGGGCATGAATTTTCTCACCCCTTAATAATGGTACTAGTTTTCACACTGTGAGTTTATGATGTATACCATATGTTCATAGAACACTTTCCTGGGCGTTGTTATGTCAACAATATGCCTCAAATTTTACTCTTATAAATCATAATTTACACCCACTAAAAGAAATTTGGCTTTTTCATTTATCTTCATAGAAATGTTTTTGTTGGGGACAGGGATATATTCGACTACCTACATTATTATATAATACACAAATGACAAGTCTGTAATTTATCGCTTGTTTTAATTTGAATTCTGCAATTATCCACTTTGTTAATTTTATTTATCATTGAACATACTACTCTGAATTCTCTTAATTTTAAGAGTTATATTTACCTACATAAGTTTCTGCGCATAATTTCTTATTCTACAAAAGTTAGACGAAGTATTGCATTCCACCCAAAATGTATGTGAAGACTTTAACAGAAATATACATTGTGGTGTTCATTGAACCCTTCCAAAATTAGAAACAAATTCATGTGTATGTGTGTGTGGTGAGGTTATTTTCAAGAAATCTCACCTCATTTACCTTGCAAGCTGAAGCCTAAATCCCTTCCGCCCAGTAGGATGTTTTATTCATTATTCCAACAGCCTTAATATACAATATTTTAATAAAAGTGTAATTATGAACATTTTCTTAGTAAAGGGTGCAGGGAATTTCATCAATATTTCTGACCTTGTATCCTAAAGGTGCCCAATTAAATATAGAATTTGCTACTTATTCGAGTTTGCATTTTTGAGATATGCTGTTTATAGAAAGACAAAGACTCAGTGCACTTTTATCTAAACGTGTTTTACTTTTCCCTTTTTTCTATTCAGGGTATCTAAATGTTGCATTTTTTTTGGTTTCAGTTTTGAAATTTTGAAATAGTAGGATAATAGGGAGACTAAAGAGAGAAAGTGGAGAAAGAAAACAGAGAAACACTATTGCCTTCCTTCCTGGTTTACTTTTATTTCGATACTTCTTTATTTCCCGCTCTAAGCTGCTGTTTCGGAAATAAAATTCTAAAAATGACATATTTGTATTAAATGCGTGGTTAAATCACTTAATCTTGCAATCCTAGAATAAACGCTACGTAATACCAAATCTGCTTTATGAAAGGATCTCTTGATACATAATTAAAGACTGTAAACAGAGCCGTTAAGCACAGTAAGAGCGCGTTTCAAGTGTTCTTTTCAAAACGTTTCGAGCTTAAAGAGGCTCAAGTTTACTTAAAATGGGGGAGGGGATGGAGAACAAGGAAAAGTAGGTAAAGGTATGAGTGCACAATGTGTTTCATTTCCAGGCTTTCAATTGCAGAATTGCTTGCGCTTTAGTTATTACTGTTGAAAAACTTCTATAGCATTTTCCCTCAGTTTCTTTTTTGGCGTAGCACACCTAATATATATGTGAATGGAGTATAGACAGGAGTGATTATATGTACAGGTATAAATGAAAAATTATAATACCATATTCATGAGCATTTATTTCAACAGAAAAAAAAGGTACAAGTTTTCGCGGCATCGTAATTCAAATACGAACAATCAAAAGTACCATTCATATATGCGTATAATACAGATAACTACATTTTTTTGTTATCTTCACTTTATTAAGTGCCTTGCGGACCGAGTGAGTTAGCTCCGCGATATCGTGTGAAGCTATATTCGGGAGGTCCCGGGCTCAATTCCCGGTGAACGCCCACTCTGATCATCTTTTTACTTTCTCTACTACGTATAGTAAGTAGGGGAAGTATTGCATTCCACCCAAAAATTCGATACCGGGATTTCACCGGAAATACATGTTTTGAGACCACCTGAATCCAAAAAAAGCATTTTTGGAAACATGTCCGTGTGTGTGTCTGTGTGTGTGTGTCTGTCTGTGTGTGTGTGTGTGTGTGTGTGTGTGTGTGTGTCTGTGAACAGCATAACTCAAAAACGAACAGTCGGATAAGCACCAAACTTGGTATTTAGGTTCAGTATCTTCCAGAGATGCGACACGAAGGTTTTCAAGAAAATCCCCCCACCCCAGACTACCCTTTACATGGAAGATTTTTCGAAAATTTTAATTTTCTCAAAAATGGCTCTAACGATTTTGATGAAAATATCATATGTTTAAGATAATGTCATGAGAAATGAAATGTATATCTCGAATTTTCTGGGAATGTCTCCAAAAGTATTCTTCATTGTGAACGACTTTTGCATAACTGGTAAACCATAAGAGATAGACAAAATTTTACTACACAAAAAATGTAGATCGCGTTAAAATACACAACTTATGTCATATACATTTCTTTTGTTGAGTGAACCGTTTTCGAGATATTGCTTGTTATTTCCTTAAATTTTCCAATAATTATACTTTTTCTCAAATTCGTTATTCATTTTTTTTATGTCCTGGACATGCAAAGAGAATGGAATGCGCCACATAGCAACCAGCGTTAAAATATTTGACTATCGCTTAAAAGCTACGATATTTCCCTTGCATCTACAAGAAAACTACCAATAAGATTGACATCTCGATATCTCGATTAACTTGAAGCATATGGAGAATAGGCGTTTGTAAAATTAGATTGTACAAGAGTAGAGAAAGTCATGTGAGTGTAACACATCAGATTTTTTTCGTAGTTTTCTCTTGGTCGCCGAGCCAAATGCTGAGGTGGTGTATTTTCCCACGATTTCTCCTTTCCCCCATTTCCTCTCACTTCATCTCCATTTCATGTTTCAGGTGCGCTTTCAGGTCCTACGGTGCCGGGCAGATGGTGTGGATGTATGTGCCTTAGAGAGATTTCTCCCCGTGAACGACAGAGTGAGCTGCCCCGGCTGTTATGTCGTTCGTCGTCCTCTTAGGATTCCTCGCCACTGGTGCGTGGGTATTCAAACTGGAAATGTTAGAACTTCTGCGCATTTCTGTGGACCTGTCTACTTGCGGACCTGGATTTCCTACGACTCTTTTACCTCATCCCTGCTTCCCGAGGGCTGTAGCCACAACATATAAAGATGGTCGCAGTAAGCGGGGTATCCGCCTCCAATAAACACATCCTACACTCTTAAGTGCCTTGCGAGGTAATTTAGAATGTTTAATACAAAACAGTAAAATACGACTATAATATATGTGTATACGTCCTATAGTTGCTTATGGATGTGAAGCCTGAACTATGACGAAGACAAAACTTGCATATAAAAGTGAGGTTCAGCACTTTAATTGTCCAAACGACGAGATCATTGAAACAGGATCACTTCAAGGCTTGCTCAACCCTTTTACTGCCGATGAAACAAAAGCAGCATTACCTGAAACAGCGATGTTAAAGCTGCATTCTGGTAGCAGAAGAACAGATGACGCCTTCGGTGGCTATTAGACACAATTCCTCTTTGGAAGGTGAGACAGTAACTATGGTTATATGTACCATGTATATATTAATGTGAATTATAATGTGAAATGATATTAATAAGCCAAATGCTTGTTATATAAATATACGTTAAGGCGTAAGTTTTATGTATGTGTAAGTGTTGAGCTGGAGCTGTGGAACTCTTGTTAAAAGCCGACAAACATATCTTTGTGTGAGAATTAGGGCCCAGGTAAAAAGGACTTGTACGGGAAGGTCATAAAAGCCAGACCTTGAGTCTTTGTGAAATAGGCGACAAGCGAACACAATATATTTTTTAGAAAGGTCACATGTTTGCAAACAACGAACAATAGACTGGTAAGTCTTCTAGAAGGTTCCAAGCTGAACGAAGACAGACAATGAAATTTTAAGGAAGAATATGTTTAAAATGTTTAAGTGCAGCCAAGTTAGTTGTAGCGTCCCCATCAGCCAGGGCGGTTGAGTATAAAGTGCTGCGATGTGAATAACATACATGTAAGCTCTACGAAGCTGTCATTATTAGTTACTTCTCATAATGTAGTAGGAACGTTGAAACGTTATCGATTTAAAAGTCCATAGGAACGTGTGATAAATACTAACAGTATTTCTCTAGCACTTATAAAATACTCGATTGCTCAGCGACCGCAAGTTTGGCGCCAGAACGTGGTGGGGCTAGACCGTTCTATAGCCCCAACTAACTAAAGTAGCTGTGTAGCTTCTCAATAAAACATGCGTGTGCCATTAAAGCATAGTGCTCTTCATTGACTTAATCTCTTGTTAGAGTTGTTACTCCTTACCTTCCTTCTCGTATCAGACCCTGCAAAGTTAAACAAGCTCTACCAAAAACCCAAATAACAGCAGCCGTGGCAAGAAATAAAAATAACACTTTAGGAGTGACAATTAAAACACAAGATAATTATCAGTATCACCATAGTTCATATATTAATTCATGTATTAGTATATCGGACATGCTGCAAGTTATGCTCTCCCACCACGAGTATACCGCAAAGGTCATACCACTGCGTACCGTTTAATTAAAAACGAACTACCATTTTGTAACCGAGCTTGTTTCATAACAATTACAGGGTTATTTGTGGTATTGATCTTGATACTCCTACTGTTTCTACCAGAATGAAAGATCTTACACTATCTAGTGCAAGGCCGCGATCTTTAGGCGCCAGTATATAATCGCATCCAGTCTAATAACAGCATTCATCTTTTGCATGAATTTTAGGAATATTTTCGTTTTAAAGGGAATGGGAAGTGCAAAATGGTGAAATGTTATATATTCTGTTCTTGATAGGATATTCTGTGATTCTTTCCGCTTAAAAATACATATGATTCATTGGTGTTTAAAACACATCAAACCATTTTAGTGGACATCACGTTGTTTTATGCTTTAGAGTTCCACGCCTCTTTTGCTAAAACTGGTAACAATTACAACTCGCTATATGGTGAATACGCATCAACCGGAGTCCGAGGTAAAAAGGCGTGTAACTGAAAATGAGGAGGCTAATGATGTACTAATGAACTTAAACCTTAACCATGATTATCTCAAAATTAAATTTTTCCAAGCATGAGGGTAGTCCAGAAAGTAACGAACGTCTGCACATTTCCGCCGTACAGATAGCTGTAGTGGCTTCTATCCAAAGTCGAATGGTTTCCTCGACATCTTTTCACAATGTTCCGTGAGTTTCAGACGAAAAAATTGTATTTGTGCTTTCTGTGATTTTTCAAAATGAACTGTATGATATAACGTCCCGCCGACTCCGAGGTAAGTAGTACTAGATTTTTTAATGCTCGAATGTTGAAACCTACAGAAATTTACACATAATTAAAGGAAGCGTGTAGTGATACAATAATGAACGAAAGAAGAATAAGAAAGCGGTGTTAAATGATTAACAATGGACGAACAAATGTGCATGGCGAATCTCGGCCCGGACGTCTGCCACTCGTCACAGATTATTTAAAGAATCAAGTGACAACAAAATCGTACAAGACAGACAGACCTAGATGAGTTACACATTTCTTTCCGAAAAATTGTTCTGGCTCTTTCCTTGGTGAAACTGTATCCCAATATCTTGGCTTAATGGACTGCAGCAGCCGATTAGAAAACGGGATTCTTAAGCTCCTGGACAGATATGACAAGTGCTTAAATCATGGATATGATTATGTGGAGAAATAATTCGAGCTTCAATTTGTGGCATGTATTTTTAATAAAGTACTTCTTGTGAATGTATGAAAGCCAAATGGTCGTTACTTCCCGGACGACCCGTATAATTTTTTTTCTCAAAAACTATAAACGCTCCAAGGATTATACTTAAGTTATTTGAGACAATGTATTGTACCATCTGAACTAAAGATATATTCTTTTAAATCTAATACATTTTAAAAAGTGAGCAATTTGTTTAACAAATTTAGATATAAATTTTTGTTCCTTTTCTCCGCAGAGAAAAAGCATTTTAGGACGATAAATACTATTTACAGCTAATTTCCTTAGTTCACTGGTATGAGACAAAATGTAATAAAAATATCAGTTCTGTGTTTTGACTAGTTTCTGAGGAAGAGGAAACTAAGTATATAAAATGTTTGTCCTTTATGCATCAAACCGTTTTAGAACATAATACATTTTCCAGTGAAACTACAACACACATAATTGCTAAAATATAACAAATATAGGAATATGTGATGATAATACAGTAATTGTTTTATATTCATCTGTCAATTACAGCCAGAGATATCCATGTTTCTTGAGTTAAGTGCACGTCCTTATAATGCTAATATTTCCCGCTCCCCTTAATTTTACCAAAATGGGCATCCCGTATTCTGAAAGCGGGATCTCCAGTACCGAGTCATATTCTATACGTCTCTTCTGAATAGGAAGTTCATTATTTCCTGAAAAAGAAAACTTTTGTGCCGGAGTAATATTGAAGAGGAAGCCTTATGAAACTAGCTTATAATGCAATTATTCTTCTAGGAAATGAACTGCGAATACACTGGCTTCTGCAGGAATACTTCACTCTGAGCCTTAGGGTACAAAACGCCACCTAGCTTCAATAAGAGAGTGAAATCGGCGTTTTTCTGCCTCTTTCCCTCTCCCCCCCCCCTCTCTCTCTCTCTCTCTCGCTTACACATTTCTTGCACTTTCTGCAATAAAATCGTGTTTTATGGTTGCAATTTGTTCAGAGAAGCACTAATACCCTGTAAAACACAATAAAGAAGCATTCGTTGTTCCTTCTAAAAAAAAAAAAGATTATCGGTTGCAATAAATTGTGGTTTACTATTATTATTATTATTATTATTATTATTATTAGCAAAATAAGCATTTCTATTGTTATTACCAGGCATAAGAATCTCCAAACATTAAAATCAGAACTGAAGGAAATAGGGTTGAAGCGCCACTGGATTATACGTAGGAAAGCTCGCATATAACAAACCGCCCCCCCCCCCAACCTCGTACATCTTTTGGCGTTTGCAAATGGCGCTCTAGGCAGTTTTCACCTGCCTGTCAGCGACCATTGGCCTCTGTTGTTTTTCAGTCTTTGATGTGAATGTGGATAACTTGAAGCCAAATGATTAAGAATTTCTAGGACTGGTTATTGCCATTCGCATTGATCACATTTTATTGATTGTTTTATCCACATTATTTATTGTGTTGGCACCTAAAATAAGGAAATTAAAGATTAAAGTTTATGGGCTTCAACACACCCTTTAAAAAACGCGTTAAACGTAATGTGAAATTACGCATTTAGTTTTATAAAAAAATAAATAAAAAAATTAACCTAACATGATCTCTTCCAGAAGTTCTCATAGGATATAATCCTTATCATAAACCTGCATTACCTAAAAGTAGTTTTGAAAACTGGATGACAGCAAATCACTTTCAAGCGAAGTACTAGAAACCATTTCATAAAAACAATAAAACAGAAAGCTTTTAGTGATTTGGAATTATTAATCTTGTGGCGTGGATATAAGCTTGAATATCAGTGATAACCCATTTTTTCACTACTAGACAAAATTTTCTTCGACCTAGAGGATTTCTAACTACACCCAAATTTGGTGTATGTTCGTCTGTGCCTGTGTGTGGGTATATGTGTTTCATCTATTAAATTCAATAATTAGCCTATCTCAGGCCTGCAGTTGGCCACATACCTAAACAAATTTTGTAGCTATTATACATAATATATTTCGAAAAGTGAAAGTTTTAGCCTTGTCAAGCTGCTGTATCCAACGTTACGGTTTACAAATACATAATGTTTCAGAACTTTGTATTGCATCCAAAATATTATAAATTTACCTACAAACAACGAAGAAAAGCATGTAATTCAGAATGTCTATGACGTTCGAGCTGGTATCGCGCGCGCGCTCACACACACAACAACAACAACAAACGCGAGAAGATTATTAGCAAAATTATCCTTTTCTGCTGCCAAGAAATCACTCCAGCTGCTTTCTTCTGCAACTCCATTACTGACATCAAGAGCCATGGCTATTCAGTGACGAATAATATTTCAGCTTGCATCATGGTAACATAAATAAAACTAAGGTGCCAACAATGGCGGAATAATATGCATGTTTCTTCTGTTATGGTTAAAATAAATACGTTTTAATAAGATGTTAAAACTTACCGGAATTTTGGTTTACGTAACACTCAAATAAGTTTGGTAACACTGATCATACACGGATAACCGTGCCATCGCAAATACCATAAGCTAATATCGGCCACGATTGCTAATACGTATCTCCTACTAACACCAAGGACTTCAAAGACTCCCTGTAGTATGTAGATAAATCATGGCCTAACAGCGTGTTGCACAGTTTCGTCCGATGGAAATTTGATTCCTTTAAAATCTCCATAATATAACAAATAAATCTGAGCTGCAAGGAGGATGTGACTGTTTCCAAATGATACTTTATCAGCCGATCTCTTTCAGTGCGCCAGTGTAAAATTGTGAGCATAGTTATGTAGTAGAAATGTTGCTCGTAAACTAGCTTTAACATTTGTTTATTATCGCGTATTTAGGTTTCGTTCCAGATGCACGAGCATGTTCATCATTTGCGCAAACAGCACTAGCAACTGGCCACAATAATCGAGAAAACTAAGGGGAACATTTTGAATCCAGCTTTATGAGTGTCACAAACGCTGGCCTTAGCCGAAGTATTATCGTTATAAGGTAGAAGAATATGCGTTTGCTTATTTTTCACTGTCATCTCACTTTGTTTTCCTTGCGCGTTAAGTTGTAATGAATCACTTGCGAAACAGTCTCTTCTTGCTTCTACTTCACCCGCTGTATTGTCGAATGCTGGACTTCTCTTCCATAGCACGCGAGCAGCACTCATTGTCCCTCACAACTGTCGACACAATCTCACTCGTCGAACACAAAGAGTTACCAGCACTTTATGTTGCATAAACTTCAAATCACTGATTGATTGATTGATTGATTGATTGTCGCGGGCACGCTCATATAGCTCGCAGGAGGCTGGGGAGAACCGTCCAGAAATACCTCGTTGCGTCTTGAAGACGTTCCTGTTGTTTACGCCGGAGAGAGCGTTACCTTATGTTCACAACCAACCGGACGATAAGCACCGCCCACAGCAACTGCGTCACAATATTTTGAGGAACTTGGAACACACAGCCCGCGTGCATATGCATGTCTGTTTCTGTGAATAGCATAACTGAAACGAAAATTCGGATAAACACCAAGCTTGGAATTTAAATTCAGCATCTTCCAAGGGATGCGCATGAAAATTTTCCAAAAACTTCTCCCATTCTAAAATGCCCTATACATATAAAAAGGTTTTCTACTTTTTATTTTCTCAAAAATATTCAATAACTTGCTTAAAATGCCATATATTTGCATTACTTATAAAATTTATGCATTTTATTTTATGTGAATTGAAGTGAAGTCTTATTCATTCGGGATTAATTTTTATAACCGTTACATCACAAAAAATGTACAAAAACTTACTACACAAAAAATATTTAGAGCTTATTTAAATACACAAAATATGCCAAATATGTCTTTTTTTAACCATTTTCGAAATATATCTCTTTACATTTTGAAATTTTTGGAAGTTTAATGGTCCTATCTTGTCCAGACAGCATCCTATGCAATTGTTCCTTTCTCCAGCATCACTTAATTAGTAACAAACCGAATATGTCTTACACACACACAACTTTCTCTAGCCTTACGACTTCATTATACCTTGCATATTATAACAATTATATTAAAAGAAATTCTTATATTTACATTACGTAACCCAATATGGACCTGTATGCTAGCACTATTCGGAAAATAAAACAATTAGCAACAATTGCGTCTTTTTATTTGCGTATTGTGTATACAACCAAGTGTACAGTGTTTAATTGGAAAATATTTCTAGTCAAAACTTTAGCGTAATGTAACTGAACATAAGAATCACTTTTTATATTAATTCTATAACACATAAGGAGTTGTACGGCTTCTCATTATTTCGAAAATAAGAAGTACATAATCAATTGATTACAGACCGACATCATCTTCAGTGCTATAGAAAATATTCCGTACAAAAAATGGCATTTAAGGGAAGCAAAGAAGCTTGGCAACTTTTGTGACATATTATAAGAACTACTGTTGACAACGCTGTGAAATGTTACAGCATGTAAACATAATAGTTTTAACTTTACAGAAACATCTTTAAGAAATAGCAACTGCAGAATGTTATCGAAAACATAACTGCCAATTTATACACATTCCGTTTTAATGATATATTGTGATGTTTCCAATTTTTCAACTACTTCTCTCTCAGTTCTCTACTTCATTTTCACTAATTTCACTTCATATTCCCTTGTGGCATAGCCTCTTCACGTCAGATGGTGGTTCATTTCATGTGAGTCGAACACAAGACCTCCACCGCCCGTAGCTCCGCAATAGCACTCGCTGCACGTCTCAATAGTCGTCACCAACTCGCGAATTGTCTGATTCAACAATTCACACGAGAGCGCTCGCTTATATGTCAGTGGAATCTTTCCAAAAGTTTCTCGAACGCTCTAGAACATTTCGACACACTTTCTGAAGAAGGGCGGGAAGAAGAAGCTTCCAGAATCTGCGTATGAGGCGCCTGGTGTTTACGCTGGCGAGCGGTACTTATCTTGTTTACTCCGACATCCCAATAACCTTGGGTCATAGGTACCCCGTCACAATATTAATTTTAGGAGGTTACAGAGTAATATTATATTATATTACTACTTCATGCCCGGAAAATATTATTTTCTTATGTATTGCATTTGCCGAGTAAATGGTGTAGTAAAGCAAAGGATGTTACAGCTTAAAAATTATGAAACTATATACAAATATATAATTAACAGAATTATTGAAACTATGTATATGATACGTTGGATTAGCTTACATACATTCATTAATATGTATCAGAATAAGCTTAATGTTGTCAACAGTAAAAATGTATAATGTTTTGATCCAAATTATCATTTAGGGTCTCCTTAAGAGACTAATAAGACCTGACAAGGTGAATGGAAAGGGCACCCAGAGGAAATCCACACAAGCGCTCTACATCCGCCACAAATCCCACTTGCGGTGCTGGGATCAAAACCAAGTCTCCTTAGTGGGAGGTGACCAGCATAACCACTAGATAACCCTGCCACTATGCTACAAATGGTGCAAATTTTCAGACCGATTTACCTTAAGGCATTTGAAGATAGCGTTCGCGGCAAAATGTTACATATTTATTGCTGATGACAATACAAAATGAATGTATTTTCATCAATTTTTTGTGTGTTGAAAACAAATTTCAGCTTTTTCCTTTCCAAATAAGTCGTAGCCTTTATATCCATCCTTTTTGTGCATCTTAATATTGGAAAGGTAAAATCGGGCCAAAAATGTAATGTTATAGCCAGAATTTGAACCACTAAACTTCGGCTTGCATGCCCCTGCTCTAACAAACTGAGATACCACCGCAACATGCCGGCGCGACACTAAATTCTCCAATTTACAATTTTCCCGGTAAATTCCAGGGCGCTCTCAAATTAATTTTGATTCCAATAGTGATTTAATAGTATATTATGCAACGAGACTATAATGGTAGTAATTAAAACGCGAGTATTATTATTAACCGAGCGAAATACAAGGGTTTTAATCACCATTATAGTCAAGTTTCATACGACTGTTTATGCTCGACCATGTATCTAAATTAAAGGTTTCATAAGTATTCGTTTCTGGTTTGAGTGATGTGTTACAATCGTTATTCCTTTAACTATGGTTACAATACAAAGACCTTGTAGCACCTGTGTCAAACAAAGTTGCTACCGTTGTGAGACGTACTACGCAGAATAATCGTTACTTGCGCTTTCACAATGTTACGTGGCCACTTCTGATTGGTCGAATACCAATACTTTAATGAACAGGTGTACTTTAATAAGGCCTACCAGTCTACCAGTCGTATAAATACTACATTTTTGCATGGTCGAGCATAAAATTTCTTAAGGACTTAGTAAGAATTTAGTTTCGTGCCAGTATGTCGCCATGGTAGCGCAGTTGGTTAGAGGAGCGGCACTGTAAGCCGAAGATTTGTGGTTCAAATCCCGGCTATGGTGTTAAATTGTCCTATATGATTCTACGTTTTCAACTTTAACCTACAGAAGAAACTGTGGAAGAACAATTAATATTTAATACTGTTTTACGCTGTTTGTTTCCATTGCATTGTAGTCTAAAAATCCCAATTCTTGCAGTTATTAACTAATTTATGTAAGATATGCAATAGATTTTCGCTCATTTATAAAACACATAGGTTTTAACTTCTATTACTTTGAGGCCCGACACTTTAAAAGAACATAGAAAAAATATATTAGGCATAAAGAATGTTGGAGTAATATTATTTTATATTTTTACGCTGTTTTTTTCAATTGAACTTTTGTCATACTTTAGTTGTAAATACAATTTATAGAAAAGGTTGTTAAAATTACTAATTGAATCATAGCGCCCCTGATACCATTTGAGCTATGAAAATGAAATCCTGCAATAGTATTGCGCTATGATCAAAGTCGGTTTTGTTACGTTTTCGGCGTAATAGGTTAAAACTGAAGATTAGGTGCAAAAACGGACTCAGCCTTAATTTAAAATCTGGTGAAACTTCAGTTTATCTTTCTGGAAGGTAATTAAGCACTTACACGTATTTTTGTCCTCGTGTATATTCGTGTCTTCTGTGGCTCACTGTACCTCTTACAACTAACAACAGGTTCATTTCTACGTAAAGTACAAAACGATTTTTGTTGCAGAAATACTCTCAGAGGGAAAGTGGATCAGCATCCGAAATAAAATAAATACTCAAATCCTGTAGCTGTATTATATACATATAGTATATTTGTTTATTTACTTATTTTTGGTACTGAACTACCCAGCAATTGGTAAAACTAGCCTTGTGTTTTTAAAAGTAAACAAAGTTGGAATTGCATATTCTGAAATAACGCGCTGTATTTTCAAATGAAAGTCAGTAAACACACGGATAATAATTGATTGATGCCTGTCAAGTATGTCTTGCGGAGTGGGTGGTTCTTTTATGTCTTGAAGGGTTTTACCGATGCCACAAGAAAGCTCATTTATTTGTCAGCCCATTTTTACGTTACATATACTACAATACTACAAATTTTATTTACAGGGCCAAACTACAGCCTACTTTGATTGAAGTAATAAGTATTTAGACCACAATAAAAATCTGACTAGTGTTGAGAGGTCGAATTCTATTATACGCTCTGCATTTGTTTTCTTAAGAAATCTTGCAGGTCTTTACGTTTGTCCAACATCATAGTCCTAGCTAAAGTAGGAACACTTCTGGAACGTTTTAAATTCTCCTATGAGATGTAATTGTCCTTAGCACCGAAGTGCTTTTAAATAATTATAAGATTTGAGTGGTATACAGCTGGATAATAAACAGCCACTTTATGTATCACGCCTAAAATATGAAATATGTTTATTTGGGACACTTTTTACTAGTAAGATAGAACTTTTGTCTCTCTGATATAAAATCAACTATTTGGAGAGGGAAAAGAGGAAATATTTTCATTTTAAGAGGAAGATACCAGTCAGATTTGTATGAAGCAAATGCGTTTTACTCTAACGTAATAATTTCAATAGAACAACTACGTTTTGAACTATGAAACAAGGTTAAAAAATTGATAGAAATAGTCGAGTTAAGTTTCATTCTATTTCCTTTTTCTGTATGGCATTCGGTGAAATCACTTCACAACTCATATGAATATCGGCTTTTCTCACATAATATTTATTTCATTATTTTATACTATGTACATATTATTTTTGAAGATATCACAAACCGTTTTTCCAGGAACCAGCATATTTTTATGAGGTGGGTTCAGGTTACATAAGCGGTATTAAACAATACCTAGATGATGGGTCAGATAGTAGTTTGCATATGAGACCAGGTGTACTTAACTTTAAAAAACAAATTCTGAAACATCGTTTTTAAACTAGGTGCAACTTTGCTCAGAAGGGTGCACGATATACTCACAAATTTGTTTATCCTTCCACATAAGAACTAATCACAAAATTTTGTCACATCCGCTCATTTCCTTTTGGCTTGAAAAACTAAACTTTTCGCCATAATTTGGGCATTTTTATTAAAAAAATGTGTTGGAAGTTTGCCGTTTTGCAAAATTTCCCTTCACTACAAATCCCTCCGGATTATTATGATCAGCATGATCTGAACCAGAATGAGAATTTTGGAAACCAGAATTACGGAAGCATCATTAAAGTTTCCTGGAACTTAACAGCTATGCCAACGTTGCCAACCGGATCAGCCAAAAAAGGAGGTCATCAGTTCACCAGTTTCTCGCTGCCTGGGGAAGGGCAGTGCGATCGTTATTGAACATCCTCTTCCCAGCTCGGTGTGAGCAGCTCGATGGACAAGAAAAATAATACACAGAGCTACGTCGAGCCGTCGATGACATCCACAACACCAGGAGGGGCATTCGCGATCAGCGAACATCGTATGTCTGATTATTTCGGCCTAATCAAAATGTAACTCCAGCTATCTTTTCTTAAGTGGAGAACACAAAATGTAACTTATCAGGCGTACTTCCGTGTAGTTTCGTAACGCCACATTATATACGGCAAGAAGCGAAGACTATACCAAATTTTAGAAACGCTTAACTATTTGTAAAGCTTGTGTTTTTGCATTTATGTGATACTTAAGATTGAGCTAGTAAATTGCTAGGAAATATTTCTGAACAAGGGAACGAGTTAAACATCGGTAACAGCACATAATGAGTTAAATATTTGTAACAGCCCATAAGTTAAAAATGTGTAACAGAACATATTATTTATAAATATGAATTATTAGAATGGATTTTCTGGGTAATTAGAACTTTCTGAATTGTATATACATGTTTGTTTTAAATTGTAAAGAAATGTATTGATGTTAAAGCTTGTTAAATTAGCGAAGGCAATATTTTAAACCAATTATTGTTAAGGTTACAAAAGAAAGAAGAATTTAAAGTGAAGTTTTAAACTCAAAATTTTGAGTTTATTTGCACGCTAATTGAGGAAATGCAGTCATTACCTCATGTCACATCCTTGTCATTATAGGCCTGTAAGTTAGCTGATTTAGCAAGATCCTGATTTAGCAAGGGGTTTGTAATGTGATTTTATTAAAGCAAACTACATAGTATAACTACTTTTGCAGAACTTGAAAAGGCTCTTCATAGAAGTACGGATTACAAAATGGATACAGGGCGTGGAGCGAATCCGCTAATGGGCCGAACTGTTACCTGTACATGTTGGACAATGGTAGCGAAATGCGGCACATGCTTTTAGAGTATTACAAAATGCTATCTGCTAAACTAATTAAACCATTATAGCACAAATAAATAAAATCCACTACATGGAATTTTATAATGTTCTTAAAGTATGTTGGTAACATTTTAGAACGATATATGAAATGCTTTACCCATAAATGGTACCTCTAAGTGGCATTGTAGTTTTTAAAAAAGGGGTTGTAGAGTGGACGCTAGAGATTAAAAACAATTTAAAAATTGTAAATCGAAATAACATTATTAAAATCTGTGCAAAGTTTGACAACACTGTGCTATAAATCGCCGGAGATATAGGCGGTTTCCTAAAATATTGATATATTGTAGCGTATATGCGTGTGCACTGTCGCGTCGGACGCATTATTGCTGTGTAGCATGACATTGTTGAACTAGATCATTTTGATTAGGAGTTTGAATTCCGTCCGGTGTGGCACTTCTTCCCCACTTCCTAGTCAGTAGCGTGAGTCAGTCTTGAGTGTGTCTTCAGGACGTGTGAATGTGTATGTAGAGTGCGTGGACCGTGCGAGTGTAGAGCATGTCCCTCCAATGTTTGTCCTGTAATCTGTTGCGAAGGGTGTAGTAGCACCATGTCAATTATTTAATAAACCACAGGTAATGTGTTAGATGTGAATTTAAGTGTATTATGTTATGAATATCCCACGCCTACTTTAAATTTCTACAGCTAAGTTCCCGGTTCTCTAGTTGCCACTGCAACTACGCTCCCCAATGTTTATGCGGGGGTAAATACATTTAATATCTAGCTGCAAAACCTTTTGGCTTCACCCCTGTATATAACATTTGCATCTTGTTCCTTAACTGCTATGGTTACATTAGACTAATCAAAATTACATTTTAACTTCAATTTCAAACAAGACGCCAAAGTTAATAACATTAAACGGCTCAGGGAGTTCAAGACAGTCCTGAAACATAAGCATAAAATATTTAATTTTATTTCTAAGAATACGATATGTTGCAAAGTAGGAGTACATTACCTTATATTAATGCGGATAATAGCAATTGGAAGGAAAGTCTTGAACCAGAAAGCCTTTTTCCAGAAAAATAACGATAAAAAGATACTCATAACACTAATTGAATTTTAGACATGAAAATGAGTATTTGCTGGATATAATAAACAGCATTCAGAAAGAAAATCCTGGCAGTCTGGAGTGACGCGCTAAATTCAGGAAAGCTGTCATTGTCTCTTTGCATTAAAGGAAAGGAAGCGGATTAAAAACACCGAGCGCTGAACAACCGCGTTTAGTTTTATAAACGATAAAGCAAAGAATCGTCTTTGAAATAAAATCTCTCACAAATCCTGCTATAGTTCACATTTACAAAGCGAAGCGTTTTCTGCTAATTTTTTTAAATAAAAATAGCTGTTAAAAGTAAGATGAATAGGAAGTTATATTTGTTCCCCTTTAAGCGCCAACGACATGTTCTTAACTCTTCAGTTAATGTTTTTACAAAAGAAATTTATTAAATGTAATAGCTCAAAAGGAAACTATGCAAACCCAAGCTTAGCTGTTTATAATATTAATATACAGGGCATCTATAAAAGAACTACCGGATTTTTAACCTAAAATATTTTAATGAAATAAGAAATTAAGATGATATTTTATACTATTGCTCTATATTGAAAGGTAATATTGGAAGTTCTTTTTATAATTAAGTGCATTTTAGTAAGTGCATTATTTGAGTATCAAACTCTATTCGACCTCTTACCACGTCACGACCAGCACATCTGGGGTGATGGTTGCCACAGAAGCGATGATACTTTTTACGTCTTCAATCTTTTCCGCATAAACAAGATTATTATATACCCCAAAAGAAGTCGAAGGTAGTGAGATACGGACTTCTAGGAGGCCAAGGAATAGACCCTGTCTTTCCAAGCCATCGGTTGCCGAATCGGTTTTTGAATGCTTCCCGCACATGCAAGCTGAAGAGGAGTGGAGTTGCATCTTGCTGAAAATATCAATCAATTGGGGGAAACACACAGCTCTAACTAGACATAACCATTTACGTTATTTTCCGCAAAAATAGAACTACTAATGACATGGTCATGTATAAACCGGCTTGCATAAAGCTTTTGAGTTGCGGATTTGATTGTCATGATTTAATCTGAGTTAACTAATCCCGCTTTCTCGTTGTATTTTTTAAGATCCCGCAGTTCGTTTATGGATACCCTGTATGGCACCTCGAAGACAGGTACCGATCATGAAAAAATGGTAACATTGAGGCAGTATTTTATATCATAACATTGTAAATGCCATAGTGATTGTAGTGTAAATTAACATTATTGTATGACAATGATTTGAGATGTTTGTTAATTATAAGCATTGTTAGGAAATAAGTTTACACGGCCTCACTGAAACTGACAATAGGAGCGGATAACAATGGCGAGGGGGTGAGTTGTTTATTAATTAGAAGAGACAAGCAAATGACGTCAGAGTAGCGTGCCTTTCTTTAGAAATGGAGGGAATACCTTCCCTAGAGCATATGTGTTCGTAATTTTGATTGGATATAAAAATAGACGCTAATGTTGGCGCGCTTTATTAACCAATAGCAGCTCTGTTATAATCTTTAGGCATATCGGGGTGACGGAGTATAAATTCTAAGGCCAGAGACGGGTAACGCGCAGTTTAATAGAATCATTCACGGGACACACGTCGCACAGTTCAACAGAATCATTCACGGGACACACGTCGCACAGTTTAATAGAATCATTCACGGGACACACGTCGCACAGTTTAATAGAATCATTCACGGGACACACGTCGCACAGTTTAATAGAATCATTCACGGGACACACGTCGCGGAGTTTAATAGAATTATTCACGGGACACACGTCGCACAGTTTAATAGAATCATTCACGGGACACACGTCGCACAGTTTAATAGAATCATTCACGGGACACACGTCGCGCAGTTTAATAGAATCATTCACGGGACACACGTCGCGCAGTTTAATAGAATCATTCACGGGACACACGTCGCGCAGTTTAATAGAATCATTCACGGGACACACGTCGCACAGTTTAATAGAATCATTCACGGGACACACGTCGCACAGTTTAATAGAATCATTCACGGGACACACGTCGCACAGTTTAATAGAATCATTCACGGGACACACGTCGCACAGTTTAATAGAATCATTCACGGGACACACGTCGCGCAGTTTAAGAGAATCATTCACGTGTTACACGTCGCACAGTTTAATAGAATCATTCACGGGACACACGTCGCACAGTTTAATAGAATCATTCACGGGACACACGTCGCACAGTTTAATAGAATCATTCACGGGACACACGTCGCACAGTTTAATAGAATCATTCACGGGACACACGTCGCACAGTTTAATAGAATCATTCACGGGACACACGTCGCGCAGTTTAAGAGAATCATTCACGTGTTACACGTCGCACAGTTCAACAGAATCATTCACGGGTTACACGTCGCGCAGTTCTACAGAATCATTCACGGGTTGCACGTCGCGCAATTCTACAGAATCTCTCGCGTCGTAAAGCTAGTTATAAAGTGTGAAATGCTCGAATTAATAATGTGCAGCAAATAAGTGATTATAGTTACATTCGAAAATATAACAGTTTCAGTCGGGCGTGTATCAAGAGTAAATATGTGAAATTAATGAAGTGTGACGGCAATAAAAGTGTAAAAACAAATTCTTTTATCAGTGTTATCTTTTAATAACAACTCATTTCCGTTTACACACCCTGTTCAAGAGATTTGCTCGACTGAGTGATAATAGCTAGCCGGAGGACAAAGAACCCAAAATTCAAAATAGTAAAACAATAACAGGCGCTCAGTAAATAAGATAACACGAAAGTTACCGCGACAACATGGACATCCCACATAGTTCGCTAATTGAATCCCCTGATATTAAACTCTTGATTGAATATTCGTTACGATATGGAGTGGGGAGGGGGTTAAAAAGTGTATAATAGACTGACTTACCCTATTAACGAAAAGTAGCCTGTGGCTTTTACAGGGTATAGTAAATAGAAAGTTTGCTGTATTTCACAGAATAACAAGTATCAGCTTACTTTATCTATCGTTTACTTCAAGATCTTACTGGAAACGCGAGTTTTAAGGTTCTATGAATTAACCAGTTTCAATAACAGATGCGTATGCCAGGTAGAATGATCATTTTATATGAGTATCTGTACTGCCTAAGAAGACAAACCTTGCTACTCTGTGAATGTTTATTTGAGCGGAAGAAAATAACCATTGCGCATATTTATGACATCACAATTTCTACTTGTCTTATATAAAACGACTAAAGCAAGTCTTATTGATGTATACAACACAAACGCATTTAATTCACTTTATCATCATCTTCACATTCTACACCTTATTTTGCCACAGTTTAGTCTTTTGTAGTATAAAAATAATAATTTACGCTGCGGTTACAATATCTTGCAGTGGCTGGATAACTGATCACACACACACACACACACACACACACACACACACACACACACACACACACACACACACAAGCACTCAGATGCTGAGGAATTTCCTAACGCTTGATATTGGGCAATCATATCCTATCCTCGCTGTAAACAGCAAAACAGTTACTGTGTGGTGTAATGGTTTGTACTCGCGCTTTTTATTAAAATTTTAACTTCTTATAATGCATTGAAAATGTTGTATGTACTTTTAATTATTTGCAACTCGACATAACTACATCTTTAATTATGAATGTGTTACCAGATATTGAGGCTTCTTAAGAGCATCTCAGATCCATCGGCATGCGCCCTAAAACTTCAGCAGTTCATGGGCAACTTTAAGGTACCTTCAGTCTTTAATAGAATACAAAAGCCACCATTAAGAGCAAATAAATCCTTGCGAAATATGATTTATATATCTTATCGCACAACGTAGCGGTAGATTTCTACTTAAGTAGATAAACTTGCAAAATGCAAACTGCGTACTGATGTACATAATGAAACTACATATCGGTTATGTACAGTCCAATGCAAAAAGTGTGCCGATGCTTTGTGTTTCCTAAAGTAGTTTTCTTCATTTAATGTTGGCAGAATCACATTACCAGTTGTGTTTCACAGCTTCCCGGTTGCGCTAATCTCTTATTGGTTTGAACAAAGTGATGGTGAATGGAGTGGGAAACGGTTTGATGTCAAAAGTCTGGATTTCAAACGCTGATGAACAATGGTCTAATTCGGCTTAGGAGCGAAGGAAGCCGGGGAGGAGGTAAGACAAACATTATGTGTAGTTGTAGGACGAAACTCACTTGTAATCAATGCCTTCTTTATTATACAGTGCTAGCACAAGTGCTTTATCCGATTTCTTTGCCATCTACTATGAGAGGTATGAGGTTTACAATATTGAATTATATACCAATGAGAAGAATAAGTTTTGAATCTGCAACCGCCTACAAGTTTTCAATGTCATCCCGGGTAACGCGAACAATATCCATTCGGTAGTCCAATTCCAGCAATACGCGGTGGCGCATATCGCGGTCAACTATAGCCAGAGCCGCACGGATTCCATTATTCGGTTCATGACCAACTGGTAAAGGTGGTTCATGGTTCATAACTGGTGAAGATGGTACAAGAACTTGATATTTGACAAATCCCCACAAAAACCACAGGAGGTGACATCAGGTGACCAGGAAGGCCAACGGTGAAGACACTGATCTTTGTTACAGGACCGTCCATTCTAATGTTGGGGAAGTTGCTCATTGAGGTACGGGCGCCCCGCAAGATGGAAACGTGGTGGAGCCCTATATTCTTAAAATAAAAAGGCTGGTTTATCTTCAAGTAACTGAGGCATCAACCACTGCGTCAGCATGACCACATAAGTTAGACCAGTAACAGTACTTTGAGGCAGTATCATTAACACTTAAATGATTTCAGTCAAATTATATAGTATGTAAATTCAATAACAGCCCGCCTTGAAGCAATATGTGTAAGTAATAATTTGTAAAATGTACGTAACAGTCATTGCATATGCTTATATTATTGTATCCATGTGTAATAATGTTATGTGACTATATTACGTAATTTAATAATGTAGGAGCTGTGAAAATAGTAAGTTAAAAGTTGCTAACAATGACGTAACAATGAGGTAACCTTGAGCAATAATGAATTTGAAAGTTTAAATGCTACTAGTCATTATTGGAGCAACAATAATGTAAATTTTGAGACAGTTTAAAAATAGCCAATCAACAACCAGAAAAATATTTAGTTAAATGAAGGTATTCTTTTGGATTACGAATAGCCAATCAGACACTTTAAATACAGAAATTTACAAGTTTAGACGGTTGCAATCAAGTCACTTGCCTGCAGACAGTGATCGTAACCGGATGCAAGATGCGTCCTCGAGAGATTTAATATGTATTCGTGTGAAGACGAAAAATAAGTTTACGTGTTGAAAAAGTGTAATTAATTAATAAAAAGAATCTCACAGTTCTCTATATCAGTGCAGTATTATTTAAATCGTATCAAGTATTAATATAGGGAGTGAAGTAAAATTATAATCTGTTTAAGCCTACATTCTGTAGCATCACAAGATGTCCATGTCTAACAAATGCTGACACAACCGAGGCAAACATAAATGTAATATTTAAAGAAACAGTAAAAATACATTTGGGGCGAAAGCTACCGGAAACTGTTTACCATACGTACGGTTGCAACTACTACAAGTTCGGCTCCCCAACAGTTGAAATATAATACAACTCCTTCAATATAAACTACTTCAAATTGACGCCCAAAGCGTGGTGCTAATAAATAACATAACAAAACATCATCTCAAATTGGCATCCATACGTGGAGCTAATAACACACCTTCTTCAACTTTCAACAGAAAAGACTGGTCCGTATACTTTATCGTAAGATATCGCATAAAACACATTTACTTTTGGCGAATTCCGTATATGTTTTAAAATGACACCAGGATTTCCCGTCCCCCTACATTAAAAATTATGTCTCTTCACTTTGCCACTCAAATTAAAAACTGCCTCGTCACTGAAGATCAGTTAACTACATCTGTCTTGGTCCTCTAACAATTTCTAGATTTCGTTACAGAACTCAAGGCGAGATTGTTGTCATCTTTCGAGAAAGCTTGTGTAGCTGTAGACGATATGCTTTCATTTTGAGACATTTAAACAGCACTTTCCAGCTGTGGTAACCCAAGCTCTCTGCTCGCCTTCATTGTCGATTGCTTCGGACTTCGCATATAAACTTCTCTTGCGTGCTCAACTGTTTCGCTGGAGACAGTGGATTTCTTCGGGCTGAGACTTCCTGTGCTGTAAAACTCGAATACAAAACACGCATGGTCTTTTTATCTGGTGGATCCTTATGATATCATGTACGAAAATGTCTGTGTAAAACGGTCACTGACTTGTGTGAAATAGAAGTACGCAATATGCATTTTATTCACCTGTCACAGCCGCGAAATTTTAAACAGAATTTGGTGAAGTTACTGTTTATTTGTTATATGCTTCAATACTGTAAGTCTCATACTTTTCATACCACACGGTAACGAATTTGGGTAAAGCATTTGTGCTAGATATGTCAATTGAAAGTATCAACATTATGGACAATCAAAAGAAAATCATTGCCCTCAGTGAACAACGTTATAGCTCAGTAAGGGCTATGTACCTATGAAGTATCTCCAAGCATAGCGTCGAACTGGTTGAAGAAGTACCACGAACGGAGTTGCTGGACACGCAACAGGTGGCGTATTTAATTACAAGTGCATAATGCAGTCCGCAATGCCGCAGAAGCACAACAAAATATCACGAGATACAAAGTAAATAAAGGCACATCTGAAAAAAGTCAATTTAATACGTGAAGTTCTCAGGATAGATAAAGTATTTCACTTTGAATAACTCCTTTAAAGGGATACAGCATTATGGAGTTATTGTATTATTAGTAGTATTCTAGTATTAGTATTATTCTCTTCTGATAATAATTGTTTGTAAAGCAGCAAGAGCAATAGATATATTGATTTTGATTTACGGCGGAAAGCATGCTAAGGAACTGAGTTATACGAAATGAAACACTAAAACATAAAAGCATTACAACACTGTCTTACTTGGAAAGAGTTAGCAACTATCTTTATATTCCTTTTCTTGCAAACGCAGATAATACTAATTTCGAATTAACTATGGAATGGTAAAATCAGAATTAAAAAGAAACATCCAATGCCATAGACGGAGTTCGAACTACCGATTTTCAGCTTCCCGTACTGCTATTCCGCCATCTGAGCTACGATTCCATATGACAGCACGTCAAGAAATTCTCCATGTGACTCCAATTTTCCGGTAAAACACAAGGCATCCTCAACTTCTCTTGAGATAACATACGCCAATGTCGACTTACATACTTTTTAATTCTACTTCTACCTTTACAGCCTATGGAAGAACAATTAATAAAACTGAAGTGATTATATTTTCTCAACGAATATAAAATGCACATCCACCATCGCCAAAAAAAACTTATGCGAAAGCTGCCAAACAACTTGGGTTGCTAGAACTAGGTAAGCGTTGGGGTAGGGCTCATACTGCTTTACTAATCCCTTACCAACGTAATACACAGCACATTATATCGGCACTTTTTTCACTCCAGTATACGTATTTCTTAACTGAGAAGAAAACAGTGAAAACGTTAGAGTGTTATCAAATGGTAAGCGAATATTTATGAACCTAATTTTTGTAGTACTCCTAGAATTATAAGAGCAGTTTACATGCTAAAATACATATTTAGTAGTATTTCCAAAAGAATCACACAAAATGCTGCGAGCACATATAAAATGTCATGCTATATGTACATTTATACTGTTGTGTTTATTCATCACTGCATGCCGTTTGGTAAATTAAAAAGGTACTAACCAAGCAAAATATCTTCTTGATATATAGTAGAACAAGTGTAACGTATGTTGTCCTTTTTAGTGGAAATTTCTACTTAAGTTTTTATTCTAATTTATTTTTGATCTTCATGTTAATACGTAAATAATACAGAAGTATTATTACATTGTCTTGTTTATTTATGATACTTGTTTTTTTTTTCTTTGTAAGTAGCACACATTTATAATTGGGTTGTTCATTTATTTATACATTTACCATTTAATTAACGATAAGCAAATCTTTCCGTAGTTCAAGTCTGTAGGCTTTACTCTTTCTAATAGTTCCAATATTATGCAGAAGCCACAAAGATGTTTCCTATGAAAGAGAGAGATTGTATAGGACAATAAGCATGAAGGGAGTTTGACCCAGTCTAGTCAGGTTGATTTAGCGGCCAAGTATCCACACGAGACGACTTTAATCCAGGGGGGGTCTCGATGTACTTAGCCAGGACATCTATAGTTTGTGGGTGAACAGATGGATCCTGATGAATACGAGATGCTGCAGTGATTATTTTATCACAGGTGAGATAGGAAAATAAGAAACAGCTGGTGCTTTAATGTTTTTAGGAGAATATTCAAGAATTTTATTTAAGAGATTGCAAATATGTGTGATTTACCTAATCATATCTGAATGTAGAAAAAAATTCTTGTTTGTTTGTATTTTCCTGTTTTTCTTCGCCTTCGGGATGAACCTTTCTGTAATGCCATTTGGGAGCAGATAAAACGTGTTTCATTTATATGAGTTTCTACATCCCTTCAACGTATGCCTTATCCCCGTACAACACAGAACACTAAACTCATTTTCAAATATGAACATTTCCATTTTTAAAATTTTTTTACGTGTTACGTCTACATACGATCGTTTATTTTTATGTAGAAGGCAAAGGTAAAAACGAACGGAGAGAATCCCGCAACCGAAGCAGAGCTTCGTAAGTAGGCCTCCCGAGACCCCTGGGAGGGAGGGATAGGGGAGAGCCAGAGTGCGAAGAACCTGAGGACTAGCGGAAGCATGGAGGGGGTTCCTAAACGTTCTAGATGGAACGCATCTGACTCCGCCCGGACCCATCCACAAGCTTCCAGACCCTCGGCGTCCCCCCGCCAGTGGGATTCAATCGGTAGCAGGTCTTAACTGAGCAGTTCCGCAATAACGCCAGGGAAGAAACCTATACAAAGCGCACATCCACCGCCCAGCCACAACCCACCGAACACCGCCGCCTGGTCCTACATCCTGAAACAGATGACAATGAAGGAGATATGGGTACAAGAAATGAGGGGCAGGAAAGTCGTAGTAGAAGAGGAACCACTTTAGAATTCGCCTAACGTTCCGGGAAAACCACAAAAGCCCATGGGTCAGAGTGGGCGGTCGCCAGGATCGAACCCGAAACCTCACGAATACGAGTAATACACACGGTGCCACCTCGCTCGGTTTATTTTTATGTAACTTCTAATACTATTCTTACGTAAACTTATTTCCCTGCATACCTCTATACATATAAGTTAGATTGCACGTTTCATTGTAGATAGTAGTGAGATAGAGGAAACCGAATGAATAGTTGCATATTTAAAAGTGAGCCTTAAAATTCCATATGCTTTCCATAACATCGTGAGAAATAAAAGGACTAAAACTGACAAACTATTGCAATTCAAAGCAATAATAACAGATATACCGGAAATACGTAATGCGCAAATAAAAGGCTATTTGAAATAAATTGTGTGTTTTAAAGAGTTTTTCAGTCTTTGCATAGTAAGTTTTTGACTATCTTTTAAGGTTTACCAGTTATACACAATTTTTAACCAAATTCGTTAGAGCCATTTTTGAAAAAAATAAATTTCGAAAAATGTTCCATTCAAAGGATGGTTTGAAATGCGGAAATTCTTGAAAATATTCATGTCAATATGTATCCCACATTTCGGTTTTGACTCTGCTGTTCACAGACACACATACGGAAACTTTTCTAGAAGGTCTTTATTGGATTCAGGAGGCCTCAAAACATGTATTTTTGGTGAAATATCGACATCTTATTTTTGGGTGGAATACAATGATTGCTATACCGAGCGGGATGGTTCAAGCGGTAACGTCTATGGCCCTCGTTCGGGTGAACACAGGTTCAAATCCCGTAGGCAGGTTTTTTCGTAGTTTCCCTCAGCCGCTAAGGTAAATACCGGATTGGATATTTAATACCACGACCCAAAGTTCCACCATAAATCTAAAACAATAGTAAAAATGAAAAAGAGGTGGTAATAGCGAATCCTGTGACATCTGTCCATAGACAATTAAAGCACTAAGACTGACAGCACCCTAATGTCATCTGCACGGCACGAAGCAGAAGATCCAGCTGCTATGCGCTAGGGTCTCTGTGGACACGTTGAAGCGGGTGGTTACAGGAATGAGATCTAGAAGGCCAACTGCCCGCCTGTATATGAAAGTGGGAGTTGGACTGGACGGCATCCTAATGCCATCTGTACAGCACGAAACAGAAGATCCAGTTGCTATGCACTAGGGTCTCTGTGGACACGTCGAAGCGGCTGGTTACAGAAATGAGACCTAGATGGCGAACTGTCCGCCATACCTCGATCTAAGAGTTATCCACTAACAGATCCGTCGCGATATACCCTGCAGTTAAATCGACGTAAAATAAATAGAGTAATAAAAGTACTCCCTATTACTACAAGGGGCATAATATCGACAGCGTTGTTTGCTTGCGGTCAACGCAGCAACTATTCCTGTTGTGTATAGAGAGTCAGGCCACTTGAATCTAAACAGATAACAGCGCTGCCAAACCTGCACTACTTCTAAACGTCCGAGTAGTACTAGTTGGCCGCGCAACGAGTGCATGTGGTGGGAAGAGGAACTAAACGGTTACAAAACAAGTGGGTGGTGTATCGGAACAACAGTCACATAAAAAAAAATCAACCACAGTTACATTAACTAGCGAGGCTGAGGCCTGTAAATGTAGTACTGTTTTCATTATGCAACTGTACATTTTCCTATCGCCTTACCCCGCACTCCCCTCTGATCCCAAGCCTTTGAGGCAGTATTTTTAACACTTAAATATTTTTCAGTCAAATTATATAATATGTAAATACAATAACAGCCCACCTTGAAGCAATATGTGTATGTAATAATTTGTAAAATGTATGTAACAGTCATTGCATATGCTTATATTACTGTATACATGTTCAATAATGTTATGTGAATGTATTACGTAATTTAATAATGTAGGAGCTGTGAGAATAATAAGTTAAAAGTTGCTAACAATGAGGTAACCTTGAGGCAATAATGAGTTTCAGAGTTTGAGAGTTTAAATGTTACTTGTGATACTTGTAAGCAATAATGAGATTTTAGTGACAGTTTATAAAATAGCCAATCAACAACCGGAGGGTTTTTTAGTTAAGTGAAGGTATTCTATTGGAGTAAAATTTGCCAATCAGAGACTTGAAGTACAGAAATTTACAAGTTTAGACGGTTGAAATCTATTCAGTTGCCTGCAGACAGTTGTCATAACTGGATGCGTTGCTTGTGCGCCCTCGAGTGATTTAATACGTATTCGTGTGAGACGAAAAATTAAGTTTACGTGTTAAAAAGTGTAATTAATTAATAAAAAAAGATATTCTCACAGCTCTTTATATCAGTGAAGTGCTATTTAATTTGTGTCAAGGATTAATAAAAGGGAGTGAATTAAAACTTAAAATCTGTGTAAGCCTACATTCTTGTCGCATCACGCCCTGCCAAGATATCCATGTCTCTAAAATAATACTGACGCAGCCGAGGCAAACACAAATACATAATATCTAAAGAAACAGCCAAATTACAAAGCTAATAATTTTAAACTTGGGGCAAGCGAAGGCTACCGGAAAGTGTTTACAATACGTGCGGTTGCAAGTACTACAAGTTCGGCTCTCCAACAGTTGAAATACAATACATCATATTCAGACTAATTTTTCATACGTAGCAGCAAACAACGTAAAGAACAATTCTACTTCAAATTGACGCCTAAAGTGTGGTGCAAACAAATGACGTAAACAAACCATCTACTTCAAATTGGCGTCCATACGTGGTGCAAACAACGTAAAGAAAACCCCAACTTCACCTTGGTCGTAAAACTAAAGAAAAGCGGCGCCCTCCTCCAAGCGCATTCATATTGTGGCCGACTGGTACTTATCTTTAGCGTTGTTTACTTGCGACCAAGCAGCAAATGTGCCTATTGTGCATAGCGAGTACATACTACTTTAATGTAAACATGATAACGGTACCACCAAACCAGTACTATTGGTAAATGTGCAGAAAGAGTAAAAATATAAATGTGTCGAAACGTCCTTTCATGCGCTTCAAAGTCATGAGAAAATAATGGATATAGTCGAATTTGAGAGCTGAGGTAGGTTGAGTTGAAGGAAATTTATTTTATTAATTGTGGCTAAACTACATGACATGTGCTACGAGTGACTCGGCCTTCAACTCCTCTTCATGGATTCTTCTATTCCTAACAATACTTACATGAGACTACTCGTTAATTTTTTTGCATGTCGTGTTTTCCTGTAGAGCCTTTGATTTAAGAATGACCAGAGGTTTTATTGTGCAAGTACTTGAACTTTAGAGAAACGCCAGTCAAACTATATTGTTATATGAAGTGTTTAGTTATCCGTTCCAATAACACGCCTTAAATGTATAAATAAAAATAAATAATTAAAATAAAAAATAGGTTTTCCCCTTTATCAAGTTTTTATGCTAATATTTCTTAATGAAACAGTAAGAAGGGCGTTACTATTTCAAGATCTGCTTTGAAAAATTACTAAGGCAATTTCAATAGAATGGTGTGGGAAATTCCTGTGCTCCTTGAGATTTTCATGGATTCGGATCTCTCGAACCAATTCCGAGATGCAAAGAAATGAAGATAAATGGTTCTGAAGCGGCGCCCTAATGACATGTCGAAAAGAACCTAGAGATTTATAAGGAAGAGGTAAGGAGAGACTTTGAAAGATTGTCTTTTAATTATAGCTTTAATTAAAAATATATTGCCATATGATTATACTTTTGTATATGCAGTCAAATGTCGTTATAAAAAAGTACTGGGTACTTTGAAATTAATTTCGTTAAACCGGTTATTTCACATTTTTATCTTAAAAACATTTAAATCTAATAGGATACAGTACGCATATGTTAATGTATTATGCCTGTATTAGGAATAGACATAGATGAAAGCAATACAGTTCTAAATTCGCTACTAAAGTAATTCCATATTTAATACATTAAAGTTGGCAACATTAAGTAATTAATTAATTACTATGTAGTAAGCTTATACACTACATGACACACCTTATAAGTGTTTTCATTTGAGAAAAATCTAATTTTTTTTCTGGACAGAACACTTCATAATTGATTCTTCCATTGTGGTGGTTTTAGTTGTGACATTATTTATTTATTTATTTATTGAGCCCCACGATTGGGAGCCAATTTGTGATGGTAAATTTATAATGTTATTTGTGTATGTGTGTTTACTTCACGTGGTGATGCCATTTTGTGACGTAATTCTTTGTTAGGTTTGTAGCTCCATCTGGTGTTAGCAATTTGCGGCAGAATTAGTTTTTGTTTGAAAGAATGCTACTTTTATTTTATTTATTTTTTTGTTTCACTGTCCTCCGGCTAACTATGATCTTTTTGGGTCGAGCACTTCTCTTTATACAGGTTGTGTAAACGGAAAGGAATCTTTTATCCAAAGATAACACTGATGAAGGAATTTGTTTTACACTTTTATTGTCGAACACAGTCACTATCACATTTACACATTGATCTAGACACTCGCCAAACTGAAACTGTTATAACAACTTCTTATTGATCACTTTTAATTCACGTACTTCAACCTTTTGTGTAATTAACTTTACCATACTTGAGATTTTTCATAACTCTTATACGCGTAACTTGCGAATCGATAGCCGACGGTTAATATTTTTGCTGGACTGAAGGCGACGTGTATCATACAAATATTTTCGACAAACTGACGGAAATGCGACGTGTAGTGTACTAAGAATTTTGATGAACTGGGAGCGATCTACCTCTGACTTGGCTCTTTTATACTCATACACCCCGATATGCCTAAAGATTATAACTGAGCTGCAATTAGCTAATAAAACGCGCCAACATTAGCGTCTATTTTTATATCCAATGAAAATTATGAATACATATACTCTAGGGAAATGTTCCAGAAGATTCTAAAGGAAAACGCGCCAACATTACGTAACTTCCTGGTTTCCAATAATGATAAACAGCTCACCCCCTCGCTGCATTATTGCACGCTATTATTGTCAGTTTCAGTAAGGCAGTATAAACTTACTTCCCAACAATAATTACAATCAACAAACATCTCAAATCAATGTCACATAAAAATGCATATTCATAATATAATCATTCTTTACATTTAAATAATTTATGATACAAATTACTGCATCACAGTACGCATATGTTAATGTATTATGCCTGTATTAGGAATAGACATAGATGAAAGCAATACAGTTCTAAATTCGCTACTAAATAATTCCATATTTAATACATTAAAGTTGGCAACATTAAGTAATTAATTAATTACTATGTAGTAAGCTTATACACTACATGACACACCTTATAAATGTTTTCATTTGAGTAAAATCTAATTTTTTTTCTGGACAGAACACTTCATAATTGATTCTTCCAAATAGTTTACAATCCAATTTGCACTTCTTATTACTATGCCAACTTCTTCTAAGATTTTTAACTTTTCTTTTGGAGAAAACTGCTTTGTTTTAGTTTTCCCTACTCCGATGGTTATATTGTTTAAACGACTTTCTCTGAGCACACTGAAGTTCCCTTCTTATGTAGGTTAAATCACATGAGACAACAATAAGCAGAGAGACAAAACTTTACGATTTAATGGTGTGTTTAAAACAAACTGCCGGAGTATGGAATTCGAGTGGACCAAAGGCTGTTTTATGGAAAAAGCTGAAGCAAAACATTGTGTGGCCAAGGGTGAACAAACCACTCTTTGAATCAGGAAAGACACTGTAATTGCTGAGCAAATCAAGAAAACGTTTTGAACATTCGATCAATCGCTCATATATTAATTAAAGGGAATTTCTTATTTTCGCTATAGTCAGATTTTCGTTGTACCGACGTTCGTGAAATTGAAGTAATTTAACACAGTCGCTTTGGAGATAGAGAAGGAAATTACATTTTTTGAACTGAAATATTCGTTAAAACGGTGTTTGACTGTACAAGAATTTAACATTTGCATCTGTCTGTGTGAACGTATTATTATTCATTAGCACTTGAAATATATTTTGGAATTTCTTATTGTTCCTCAGAGTACTTGTCGTATAATGTTAAAACCGGCAGGTTTTCCCTAGAAGCCCTCCATGACATAGACGTATATCACTTTCGCTGGTAATGTATATTTTTGGTAAAGCCATACAAAATTTTGTTCTGGTAACTCAAATAATGGAATGGCGTAGTGAAAATTAGACAAACCTTTTGGAAATAATCCTGAAGCTTTATTATTATTATTATTATTATTATTATTATTATTATTATTATTATTATTATTATTATTATTATTGACTATTTTACGTACCTCTCTAATGATAGATTCGCTGAGCCAAGAATGTTCCGCTTACACGACTTTTCTCTACGCAATACACATTCACTCACGCATTATTGTTTTATATCATATTAACTTTAAATTTTAACATCAGAAGTAGAATAAGGGGAAGTTGCAATGAGGGGAAAAAGTAGAATAGCAAAATTTGAAACGTCTCGTCAGATGATGCACTTACGCTTTGAAGAATTGCAAACATATTCAGAGAGAGAGCCATAGACCTCATTCACAATGAAAATTAACCGTAAGAATAACGTAAACTTAAAAACCTAGATGCTATATATTGTAATGGAACCATTCACAATGAAACACGTAAACATAAAAATAAACATTAGACGTAAACTTTGACAGCTGCAAAGTCCAAGCTACATAAACTAGCCACTCATAAGGCGATTCTCATCACGTGATCATTTTGCCATCTCCCATCAAATTTTCCGTCGCCATGTGTGTTGACTCGCCACCACACATATATGACTGGGGTATCTATAAAAATTGCAACAACAAAAATTATTGTTGTAGGTGATGATTCTTTGCGAGTTTATCATCCTTTAACCGCGTTCATTATTCATTTTCATTTTAATACAAGTACATAACCTCTTTTGACGGTGATTGCTTCCCAGTTCCTAGCTGAGCTATTTATCCCTCTTTTTGCGATTGGCTACTGCTTAAGTTTGCATTTATCAATGTGAATACAACACATCGCCTTACACTTTATGTCTAAGTTTTACGTATTAGGTTAATACTTAGTCTTCATTGTGAATGGCCCGTTAGTCTACGAAAGACATATTTGACAAACTATTAATAAACTACGTTTCCATTTTTTTATTGTACTACTTTTTGCTGTTTGTCAGACTGTTTACCGAAAATTGAAGACATACATGTTAATCTTCTAGTCGGGCTGTCAAACATATGACATTCCGCCAAAATAAAAGTTTTAAACTGCATTTCCATATAAAGGAATAGAAATCCTTTAAATATTTCATGATATATCCTTGAAAAATTTGATGTGATACATTCATATGCCTTTCTCTACTTTATCATTTATTGGTGGTTATAAAATTATTTTTCTATCTAGTAAATTTTAATTCATACAAAACTTTGCAGAAATGGCTACATTAGGCATTTCGTTATGGATACAAAGAGAAGGTAAATAGTCAAATGTTTAAGAAGTGCAACACTTTATGCTGGCCTTAAAATTCCATACTGTTTACATCCAATCGCGAGAAACAGCTGAATGTTGAAAGCACCGACATTATTCCGTATCGGAGTAGAAAGTATTAAATTTTACAAAATTATGGAATCGGTGTTTTTTATATGTACACACTATTGTGTAGTGCGGTGAATTTTTGAAGTACACAGGAGTTGTTAGTTTATTTATAATATTGGACCCTTCTTGGCGACCGTTTAGCGATGGCTGATATCTTGTAAGGTGTAAGTGCCAAGGTGATAAAAAAAATTGTGGCTAGCGGAATGTCGCGAAGCAATGTAAAAGGTAGCTAAAGTGAGGTGATAAAAGCATATTGTAAGATTTGCGAAAATACCAGATCGCGTAAACAGCGAGGAATAACTGACGTGCAACGATTATCACCTCACATTCTTTTAGTTTATATATCACGTACACAAGTAGAGAAGGTATTGCATTCCACCCAAACATTGGATACCCAGATTTCAATAGAAATACATGTGTCGAGGCACCCTGAATCCAAAGACCTCGTTTTTAGAAAAAGGTCCGGGGGTGTTTGTGGACACCGTAACTCAAAAACAAAAAGTCGGATAAATACCAAACATGGTATTTAGGTTAGCATCTTTTAAAGATGCGACTCAAAGTTTTTAAAAATATCCCCACCCCATACTATCCTTTACATGGAGGCAGTATTTTTAACATTTAAATAATTTCAGTCTAATTATATAATATAAAAAATAACAGCCCGCCTTAAAGCAATATGTGTATAAACTACATACAAAATGTATGTAACAGTCACTGTATTAATGTTTATATTATTGTGTACATGTATAATAATGTTATGTGAATGCATAAGGTAATTTAACAATAGAGATAATAGAAGCCGAAAGTTGATAACAATGAGGTAACAGTGAGGTAACCTTGAGGCAATAATGAATTGGAAAGTTTAATAATGATACTAGTAATTCTTGGAAGCAATAATGTATTATTTTTAAAACAGTTTATAAATAACCAATCAACAACTAGAAAGACTAAAAGTTAAATAAAAGCATTCTATTGGAGTAGGATTAGCCAATCAGAGACTTGAAATAGATGAAATTTGCAAATTCAGGCTGTAGAAGTCAGTCGCTAGTAGACAGTGTTCCTAACCGGACGCGTTCTCGAGCATTTAAATACGTATTCAGTGTGAGACGAAAATTCATTACGGCGAAAATATTATAAAGTTTACGTGTTAAAAAAGCGCAAGTAATTAATAAATAATCTCACAACTCTCTATATCAGTGAAATGATATTTAATCGTGTGAAGGATTAATAAAAGGAGTGAAGTAAAAAGTATTATTTGTGTAAGCCTACATTCTTTAGCCGCATCACCCCCTGTTAAGAAATACATGTTTCTACAAATTAATACTGACGCAGCCAAGGCAAACAAAAATATATATAATATTTAAAGAAAACAAAAATACAAAGTTGATTCCTAAACGTTGAGTCGAAGGCCACCGGAAAGTGAACGTTGGGGCGAAGGCTACCAAACACTATGTTACCATACGTGGGGTAGTTACTTCAAGTTCGGCTCCCCAACAGTCGAACTACAATACAACCTACTTCAAATTGGCTTCCATACATGGTGCAAATAACGTGAAACAACAATACCTAGGTACATCTTCAACTTAGAACACTTTTGGATTTTTTTTTATTTTCTAAACTATGATTCTAACGATTTCGATTAAAATACCATGTATTAAAGCTTTTTACATAACAAATAAAATGTATATCTTGAAATTTCTGGAAATACCTCTTTATTTGGAAGGAATTTTGTATAAACTTGTGTAACTGGTAAACGTTAAGCGATGGACGAAAACGCTCTACACAAAAAAATGCAGATCTCTTTAAAACACACAATTTATTTCAAATAACCTTTTTGTGGCATCAGCCGTTTACGAATTATCGCTATTAATGTTTGGGCTTGTTCAATAGTTTATTGTTTTTAAATCCCGCTGATTTTCAGACCTTAAATACGTTAACAACAAGCGCATTAAAATTCATTCTCTGTATTAGTACCATTAAACAAATAAAATGACTTTGTAATTGCGTGTTTTTTCCATCTTCATTGTGAAAAATCTCCTCTACCATCACCTTCTTTAAAAAGAAAAAAACTCGGCTACGTTTTGCTGCTTAGGGTCCTAAATAAGTAGTAACCGCCAAGCTCGTTGTTTGGAATCCATTACCCTTTCAGAAGCTGGCAGCTGCCGCTAATTTTTCACTGCAATGTTCGCAGCACAATCACAACAACAGCAACACCAAGATTGCCTCGTTTGATATGCGTGTTCTGCTAAAAGTAGGTTGCTTGTGAAAACAGAATAAAACTAGCAATATATTTCAGAAATTCCCTAAAAACGTTAAGAAATTGGCTCATTACGAATTATTATGGCCTCTATAACATTCAGAAAGGATAAGCCACGGTTTATACCACAAAAAGTTATTTTAAATAAATTCTGTGTTTTAAAGAGATCTAAATTTTTTGTGTAGTACGTTTTCGTTCTGTCGCTTAAGATTTACTAGTTATACAATATTATACAAAATTTATTGCAAAAGTAGTGCACTTCACAGGCTATTTCCAGAAAATTCGAGGTATACATTTTATTCTTCGTGTAAAAATATTTAACATATAGTATTTAAACAAAATCGCTAGAGCCATTTTTTGAGCAAATAAAATGTTCGTAAAGCTTCCATAAAAATGATATTCTGGGGTGGGGGAATTTTCTTGAAAACCTTTTTGTCGCATCTTTGGAAGGTACTGATCTTGAATATCAGGTTTGGTGTTGAACCGACTTATCGTTTTTGAGTTATGCTGTTCACAGGCATACACGGAGCTTTTCTCTAACTTTATTTGGATTCAGAAGCCTCAAAACATGTATTTTGGGCGCAATGCAATACTTCCCCTACTTACCGTAGTAGAGAAAGTAAACATTTTGAATTTTAATAAGAAGTTTGACATTGACTTTGCGTCGATTGCCGAACAACAGAGACAGCTTTATCAAAAAGGTTAAGGGTTCAGGGAACTAAAAATGTGTAATTCCTGTGAAATATTGAAATCCAATTTTTGGATAGAACTCAATACTTGGAATGTAAGCGATAGAGAAAGTAAGAGTCATAGTTTAAGAATAGAGTTACGATAATTTGCGTTTAAATAGCTTCCCTGTCTAATTTTCGGGATGCTGTGAATAATTAGAAATGGTGGAAACGTGCTTTTATAGACTTTCTGTGAGCTCTGGCCACCATAAAAGCACGCGGTTGGGAAAAAGCGTTACGATAAAAGTAGTTTGATTGAATTTTATTGCGGTGTCATTTATCACACGAGCAGTTTCCACTTGTTCCCTCTCGTTTGACACATTTATCGTGTTCGGTTGCAGTGTTCACGCTAATAAATCATTAGCTTCATTACACCTAACTTTGCACGTGAGTGAAGAACAATGGAGCAGCGACTATAATCATATGCATAGTGTTGGTACCACTTGATGCTTACGTTGCAATCACCAGACTGTCGTAGATAATTGTAACCATTTCAGAGCATTCTAATGAAAGGATTTCTGCATGCATTGGATACTGCTGAAGTGAAAATGTGCCCATACGAGCGACATTGCTGTTTGAAAGTCTGTTGTGCATATATGTATCTACAGTTTTGAGGGAAATCCATTGCCATTATTTATAAGTTGATCTCAGTTTTAGTACTAATTTTCGATCATATAAGAAAAAAACTAATGTGTTGCACTCGCATGATTTTCTCTACTCTTGCACAACTATTTTTACAAATGCTTATTCTCCATGTACTTTATGTTAATCGAGAAATCGGAATGTTAATCGTATTGCTAATTTTCTTGTAGGAGCAAGGGGCTTTAAGCAATAGTCAAATCTTTTAAGAGCTGGTTGCTATGTGGAGCATTCCATACCCTTTGCATGTTCAGGACATAAAAAAAAGAAATAACGAATTCGAATTTGAGAAAAAGTCAAGTATTAGAAAATTCAAACAAATAACAAGGAATATCTAGGAAATGGATCACTCCACAAAAAAAAATGTATATGTCATAAATTGTGTGGTTTAATGAGATCTACATTTTTTGCGTAAAAAACCTTTATTGTCTCTTACGGTTTACCAGTTATGCAAAAGCCATTTAAATGAAAGGACTTTTGGCGACATTCCCGGAAAATTACAGATATACATTTCATTTATCATGAAAATATCTTAAACATATGATACTTTAATCAAAGTCTTTAGAGCCATTTTTGAGAAAATCACAATTTTCGAAAACTTTTCCATTAAAAGGGCAGTCTGAGTTGGGGGATTACCTTGAAAATCCTCATGTCGCATCTTTGAAAGATACTGAACGTAAATGCCAAGTTTGGTATTTATCCGACTTTTCGTTTTTGAGTAATGGTATTTGCAGACACACTGACACCCATACGGACCTTTTTCTAAAAAAATTTTTTTTGGATTCAGGGGGCCTCAAAATATGTATTTCCGGTGAAATCTCGATATCGAATTTTTGGGTGGAATGCAATATTTCCCCAACTTACTATACGAAGTAGAGAAATTAAAAAGAATATTCAAGGGTGGTATTCGCAAAAAAACAATAAAATTGCAAATATTATACAGTTTGTTTTAAAATTAGACATTCTCTCTAAATTATTGGCAGAGGCATTAGAAATTTTGTTACTCTAAAACTTGATCCAGCAGCCATTTTTGCATTACAGAAAAGTAAAATTGCCTTTAATATATCAAATGACCCTGGTTTTGAGTATATTTCTTTTCGAAATAAAATAGAAAGTAATAGTATTAATTTCCCAAAAATATAATTTGCGTATATTTGTCTTCATTTTGAAGCTTAAGATAGTACGAATCTTCTGTAATGACATAAACCATATGTAATAAAATTTGTATTTGCTGGCTGTAATATCAAAAGAGATGGAATATTTGAAAGTAAATCAGTAAAATAATGATAAAAAGGATATTACTGCCAAACCGTACAAACACAGGCTGAACTAAAGAACGGAACCTCTAATGTCTAAATGACAAATCTGATAATTGTTTTAAATATGGTTAAAACGGATGTTTGTTTTAGCTCCTCTGTCAGGAAGCGTTCCAACGACCTACCCTTTAATGCCACCTAGTAAAACCATTTGTGTTAAAATAAAGAATTGTGTCATTTCTGAAATGTTATAAATGCATTCTTTTGAATATTATTTGACTGATGATGAATTTTAGAGATAAATAACGTTAAGAGATAAGGGAGAATATTATAAACCTGAGAGAGTGGTTTATCTAGAATGCAAAATGTGTAAATTTTGCTAAGATAACAGATTTTTTAAACTGAAAATTTTCCAATACTATAATGTTTTAAATTTATGCTGCCCCTCCTACTTCTCTCTCAAGTCTAAACAGATTAAAAGATGAATGAAAGCATGCAATCGACGACTGATATTCATCCTAAATACTGGAAAAAACCAACATAAAATACAGCCAGAAGCCCGATGAAACGGTGATTCAAATTCTGTCCAGCAGCATGAAAGGCATGAACACTGGAGTTAGATGTGACACTGCTTTCCCGTGATAATAAAAATTCTGTATAACTTAACAAGCAAATGCTATATTGTTGTTTAGTTAACAACAAATTGTGTTCACTTCTTAACTACACGGCCGTGTATGAAAATTGTAACACCGAGAAGGAAACGTATGAACGCAATGAAGTAAATACCACAGGTTAAGTACATGACAATCAACAAATGATAAACTTTTCAAGTCTATACATGACCTTTGAGCCCTAATATTAGTATTTGATGTGGCCACCATGAACTGCAATTAGAGCTACTATACGCCGTGGCATTAAATAAAAAGGTTCCGAATAAGTTCATGAAGGATTTCCCTCCACACAGCTTGCATTCGAGCCCACAAATCCGTGACACTGGGTACTGGAGGACCGTGACGCACCAGGTGTCGACCAACCATATCGCAGACATGTTCGATGGGCGACATGTCAGGCGAACGTACAGGCTAGGGAAGCAATGGTACCCGTCGCTCTTCGAAGACGACTTGTACATTCCTCGCAATATGTGGCCGGGCATTATCCTGTTGAAATGTGGCCAGTGGATATGCCTGAAGTAGGGGGAGTACCTCAGGCTCTACAACTGCCGTTAGATACCGGTTGCTGTTCAAGGTACCCTCAATTCATAGGAAGCGAAATCGGTTGTTGTAACCAATGGCGCCACAAACCATCACACCTGGTGTTTATCCGATATGCCGCTCAACAATACAGCACTCCAGGTTACGCTCACCATGGTACCACCGGACACGTATGCGGCCATCACTGTAGGACACGTTGAAGCGGGACTCGTCCGAAAAGACTACATTTTGTCACTCAACACCCCAGTGACGGTGTTCACGTGCCCATTGCAGTCGGAGGAGCTTGTGGTTTCTGGAAAATGGAAGCCGTTGTAATGGCATGCATGCAACCACTCCAACCTGCAGCAAACGGCGACGAACCGTTGATGCAGACAAGTTCACACCTGTTGCAGTGCTCCAGCGTCGAGCCAACACTGTGGATGAAGCTGTACGGTCCGTTATGGTCATGCGGACAAGATGACGGTCATCCCATGCTGTGTTCTTGTTCTATGGTCCAGTACCCGCTCTTCGCTGCGTACGACCTTCATCTATCCACTGCTTTCACACACACATACATCACTGCCGTAGCAGCATGCCCCGTACGAACCGAAATGTCACGGTATGACAAACCTGCTTCTGCCCCGTTCGAACTCACTCACATGCCGATATGGCTCCCTTTGATGTCGACGAGGCATACTTACACTCTCTTTATTGTTTCCACCTTGTTTTACAGCTCTGTACTATCTACACTGGGGGCAACACTGACCTTATCGGACCGACACGAGAGGGCTCTGCTCGGCCTACGTGTACTTCATCTCTCTGCAAACCTAATCACTTATTGCTTGCACACTCTTCTACACTTCCACCAGGTTTGGAGTTATTCGGGAAATTCTTTCTTGGTGTTTCAATTTTCACAAACGGCAGTGTATTTATCATTTAATACTGTTGTATCGTGCTTATTATAAATATAAGGTCATCTTAGAAAACCTGTCTTAAAAACAAGCGTTCCTTCATGAAAACAATAAGAGCCGGTATATGACTCGTATAGTTCTACAAGTAGGAATATTCTAGCTCAGCTACATGTCTCCAACTTTCCTCTCGTTTGCTACACCATTCATAGACCCACATTAACCCTCTCACTGCCACCTTCACTGAACTAATCCCAGACTTTGTAATACGTTCTATTTTGTACAAAACCAAATTGTGGAGAATAATATCTTAAGATTAAGGGGATGTCATGGCTACTGTATGTGGTCTGGCATAATTATCAAGTCATTTCAGCATGTCCGCTTGAAGACTTTGCTTGTCAATATCATTTTTCTGGAAAGAGTCTCCAAAATACAACACAAAAATAATTATCAGCATATATTACCTTCATATTTCTCTTACACAAAAAGTTCAGATGCCTTCTCTGCTTCAGACAACCAAGCATGAGCATAATCCCTCGGAGGCTGCAAGTACAGGAACACCCAATACTTTGGCATACCTAAATTCCATTGAGACGCAGTGACACGTTGTTCCTATTGATCTGGATCAGTTCAAGGGGCACTCACTTTCCGAGTTTCTTCACCATCTACAAATCAACGGTCAAGATTCTGTGCACTAGAATTCCTACGTGTGTGGAAGTGGGCACATACTCCAGATTGATTGAATCCTCCATGCAGCCCTCACTATCTCTATCCTCTCCATTTTGTTTTCATTGTCACTTCTAATGCCTCCTCTGCGTTCTTTATTGGTTACATTTATTTTTCTTAAGGCTGCACTAGATTTCACAGTAGTTTTGAAGGTGCACTGTTAACAAAAATTCCCAATCCCGGTCAAGAAGTAAATAAAATCTTACAAATTACATGATCTTGCTTAGAACTCACACTTTTCTCTTTCTTTACTTTTCCGCTCATCTTGAATACGCATAGTCGTAGAATACATGAACGTATCTATCTTAGCTTGTAGTCGTTTTTAAGTTTCAGAACGGTAGAAATCAGGGTAGGTTTGCAATACATAGAGGTTTTATGGAACTCGATAATAAATCAGATATTTACAGCCTTTTGACACAGTAACCCATGGCGAGTTATAGCCTATTGTCTAAGTAGACGTAGTGGACGACATAGCTTACAAGATCGCTGTTGCTCTTCGTCTTGGCTGCAAATTCTGACTTCATGATTATGTATGTGGAATGAGAGTGGGTCGCTATGAGATTCATGGTTTAAGTAGCCGAAAAAACATAGGAAGATTTTCCAGGCATGCATGATTAATGATATCCTCAGAAAAACTTTGGTTTCTGCAGGTTTTCGGACAATCATGGAGTCTGTTGGCATCAGAAGTACGGATAGAAAGATGCCAGATGGCCTCACCTTAATCCCGTGGACCAAAGGAAAATCTCTACAGTGGACGCAATTTGTGCAGACACTCCAGCTCCCTCTCACTTGTAAAAGCTTCTGCCCAAGCAGGCTCTGCTGCACTGTCATCAGTTCATAAAAAGACTTAATGAGTAGAAAGAAATCATCACCTCCTTTATTTTTGTTCTCTTAGCGGTGGAAACGATGGGTCCTTTGGTATGTATAAGTTAAGGCGTTAATTGTTGATTTGGGCCGAAAGCTGCAGGCTATCACAGGAGATCCCCAATTATCAGCATATCATAAACTACACGGTTTGGACCTTAAGGCCCGTTCCGGATTCACAGAGTACAGCTGATCTCTCCATCGCTTTTTGGGTCTTCATACACTTCTTCCACCAATTGGACGGTAATTTAGTACTTTGAGAGGACAAGGGTATGAGTCCATTCTATGAAGGTGAGTGTGTCACTCATCTCTTTTATTTTCCATCATTTCTACTATATCTGTCATTCTTAATACTTTCCGTAGCTATAGCGAGAGGAAATCCTTCAAATGATGGGGACATATCCGCAGTCATCCTCTCTTGACAAAATGTTTATTTTATCCAATATAATGTCACTTAATTACAGTTTTGAAAATACTTCTTTCCCTTTTTAAATTTTAGAGGACGTAAGTACAACATTTTATACCAAATTTCACAGTATTCGTTTAGCCCTGGGGTCTCCAGACTTTCTAGCCTTAGGGTCATACTGATTACTCCAGTAAGTTCAAGGGCCAAAACTGTTTTAATTTTCCTGGCATTATCTATAATTTCTCACTTGTGTGAGAAAACATTCTCCAAAATGAAGTACACAAAGAAGGTTTGCAGATCTAAGTTAATGAGCATCTTAAATCTCTTGCAATAATTGGTACAAGTAAAGTTGGTCCACAACTACAAGCTATTGTCTGTGGAAAGTCACAATTACATAAATCTCATTAGTATTTTTTGTATAAAAATCATGTTTGTGAATATATGTGTGGTGAATATATACATTCGAAACATCGGTCTACATACATATACGATACTCTTTACCCCAACATAACTACTGAGGGGGAAACGTAGGATGTTCATTAGTTTATAATGTTGGTGGAATTCATTTCAATTATTAGTTAGCTATTATGCTTAAGTTAAATTTTCTGCGTATTATAATTTGAGGCAATATTTTTTAACACTTAAATGATTATATAATATATAAATTCAATAACAACCCGCCTTAAAGCAATATGTGTATGTAACAATATATAAAATGTGTATATTACAGTCATTGTATGTTTATATTATTGTATACATGTAATAATGTTATCTAAATGTAATACGTAATTTAATAATGTAGGAACTGTGAGAATAATGGGTTAAAAGTTGCTAACAATGAGGTAACCTTGAGTCAATAATGAGTAAGAAAGTTTAACAATACTACTTATGATTCTTGGAGTAACAATAATGTAACTTTTGTGACAGTTTATAAAATAGCCAATCAACAACCACAAAAAGCTTTAGTTTAAATAAAAGTGTTCTGTTGGATTAGAAATAGCCAATCAGAAACTGAAATATAGCAAAATTTACAAACCTAGAAGTCAGTAGCTTGTAGACAGTGCTCATAACTGGACGCATTGCTACCAGACAGTGTTACTAATCAGACGCGAGATGCGTCCTCGAGAAATTTAATACGTATTTTGTGTGAGAAAATAGTTAACGTGTTTAAAAAGTGCAAGTAATTAACAAAAGAATGTCACAGCTCTCTATATTAAGTGAAGTGTTATTTAAATCATGTCAAGCATTAATAAATGGAATGAAGAAAAACTTAAAATCTGTGTAAGCCTACATTCTTCAGTCGCACCACGCCCTGCTAAGACATCCATGTCTCTAACAAAAATACTGACGCAGACGAGACAAACATAAATATATAATATTTAATGAAATAGTCAAAATTACAAAGTTAATATTCTTTTTAAAACTTTTTTGGGGCAAAGGCCACCGGAAAGTATATTTGGGGCAAAGGTCACCGGAAAGTATATTTGGGGCGAAGGCTAGCGGAAAGCGGGTACTATACGTGCGGTTGTAACCAACTTCAAGTTCGGCTCCCCAACATAAGAACTATAATACAACTCCTTCAATACAAAGCATCTTCAACTTGTCATTAAGCTTTACCTAGCAAATAAATAAAACCGAGTTGTCATCATTCTGTGTTTTTTATCCAATTTTACCACAGCAATAATAACAACGATAAACTATTAGCTGTCGCGGGGCCGGATTGATCACACTGATCGTTGGCTGTCGCGGGCCAGATTGATGACACTGACGGGCCGGATTTGGCCCGCGGGCCGTAGTTTGGAGACCTATGGTTTGGCCGATATTTAGCAAATAGATGAAATAATTCGCACACAAAGAAAAAAAAAACTAATGTAACATACTCACATTACTTATCGTTTATTGGTGGTATATAAACTAATCTTACTAATTTTTATTTTAATCCAAATAAAACCTTAAAGAAATAGTTGCATTGTACACTTTAGTTATAGATACAAGGGAACAGCGATAATGAAATGTATAAGAACTGGACGCTACACGCTGGTATTAAAATTCCATACTGTTTCCACGACATCGGAAGAAACAATTGAAAATCGACAGGACTTTAGAAGAATGATAAAGTGGTCAGCAATTCGAACCACTAATAACGGATATCTCGGAAATGGCTGATAACGCAAAAAAAGTTATTTGAAATAAATTGTGTGTTTTAAAGAGATCTACACCTTTTGTGTTGCACGTTTTCGCTTAACGTTTACCAGTTATACAAGAATCCTTCCGAATGAAGAATGCTTCACAGGTTATTCTCAGAAAATTGAAAATATACATTTTATTTGCCATTTATTATCTTTAATATAAAGTGCTTTAATCAAAATCTTTTGCGTCATTTTTAGAAAATAAAAAACTTGAAAAAATGTTGCATGTGAAGGGTAGTTTGGGGTAGCAGGGACTTTGTTGATAATCTTCGTGTTGTATCTTTGAAAGGTACTGAACTTAAATACCAAGTTTAGTATTCATCCGACTTTTGTTATTGAGTTATGCTGTTTACACACACACACGCGCGCGCGCGCGGAAATTTTTGTAAACAATGGTTTTTTGTATTTAAGTGACCTCAAAACATGTATTCCCGATGAAATCTCGGAATTGAATTTATGGGTAGAATGCAATACCTTCCCTACCTTCTATATACGTGGTAAAGAAAGTAAAAGGTGTCAGAAAAACCTCTGCTACAGTTCTGTTATAGTATATGTAAACATGCCGACCCTCGTAGCCGAGGTCGCTGGAGTTATAGCTTCGGCGCACCGCCAGCTATGGGTCGTGGGTTCGAGTCCCGCCATGGACATGAGTATTTTTGCGTGTGTGTGTAATTGCGGTAATAAGCTGTACAGCAAAACTGTAAAAATACAGTAATGATAAACTGGGTAACCAAGGGACGTTTTTAAAGAAAGAAGGAAAGAGAGAAAGAAAAAACAGTTATATCAAAACGAATAGAGGCCTTTTACTTTAAGTCGTAAAACATTTTAAGTGTGGATCAATTAAACCTAACACAGTAAATCAACCAGAATATTATGAGGTATTGATCGGGTATAATATAATTATATTTTTTATACTTTCACTCTTCTGATAGACCTTTAAAAGGTGCTTTGTATTTTATATTAGTTTCAGATGTTTTGCAGCATTGTGTACAAGCACGGAATTTCCATCGCTTTTATACCCATATTTCATTACATCGTACAAAAGGTTCGCTAACTTCACAGTAAGCGCATCTACCCGTGATCATTAATAACATTATCCTAATGAGTATCGGTCTGGTAAAAAAGATAATCTTCCTTTCCTACATTGTGATGGAGATATTACCTTAATTAACTAAGGCTGTAATGCGAACATCGATAATAGGAAACGTCCGGTTTTTTGTGACGCCCTCTTTCATTTTACGTGAAATTTCATCTTTCTGCTCTTTTTGTTACGCATAGGACGACAGGAAGTATCTTGGGCATTGAGCTCAACTAAAAGGAATTGAGAAAAAAATAACAAGCTATATAATGAAGTAATGGTATAAAGATCTAAATAAAATGCTGTTAGTGGACAGAGGTCTAACAAAAATCAACGTTAAAAACGCACAGCTCAAAGATTATAACAACTACATATTTCTCAAGTAAAGACTCCGTATAACCATAGACGTTAAATGTGGGCTATACAAATGAAGTAATTTTAAGTCCTTCATAAATATTTATTCTAAAAAGTTTTTTAACATATATCCTTGATGTATATACTAGAAAAGTGCAGATGTTACTGGAATGACTTTCATCCTTAAAACCGATGATACTAGATACTATTCTGAGTAAGTTTCATGAATGACATTTTCTTCTATCTTTAGATGTAATGTTACATTAACAAAATTAAATGTTTTTAGGTTGAATAGTATCCTAGACATTCGTCTTTCCGTGAATACGAATTGTTTTTCCGGCTTTTTATCTTGAATTAGATAATCGTGTGAACAATCATGCATCCCATGGCGTCGGATATGTTAAACGTAGCGTGGTATAATTAGCAATGAATAATTTTATAGAGAATATCAGGAGTAAGCGTAACGTATTTGAAGTTATTAAATTTTTCTTCTCGATTAATACATTAATCGACAGTTAAATTAAAGTACAGTTAGCGTACTCTAATAAGGAGAAACAGTTTGCAACTACGGAATTATACAATACTTTAAAGAATAGCACTAACAATGTTTCAAAAACTCACATTTTACACAAATGTAAATAAATAACTAAATCTAAAACGAAATATAAACCAAAATGTTATTCCAGACTTCGCTTTAAGTCTAATGGAGATATCTTTTAGACTGTACGCAAAAGATTATTTATTCTCTATACATTAGTTAGGTATAAAGAAATGTAGGGAGGGAAGTATTAATTTTCATTAAATAAAACTTTGCGTTATTAAGCGAACATCTGAAGAAAATTAGTTGTATAGCGGTTTTTGAAAGTATAGCCCGATTTTCACAGAAGTAAACCATGACTACAAGCTTTGAGTTTTCATATTACAGGGAGTGCTATGGTTTGGAAACACACTAAAATATTTATATGGTCCCTAAAATACTTGCTGTCGAAATTTTGAAAGCAATGCGGAAAACAAATTGTAGAACGTTTGAGGCCGGTAAAATTTAACACAAATGGCATTCCAAATGCCTTCCAACATTGGTGGTTAATGTACTAGCTACTAAATTCAGAGTTTCCGGTTTCGATTTCCGGATTGAGGGGAATTACTCCTTATCTTCCCTATATTCTGGAACTGGATCGGATACTGTGAAATGTGTTTATCATTCACAGATGAAAATCAAAGGTAATAAGACGTTACGATTAGAAAGTAATGTAAAAATAAAAATCATTGCTGAGGAGCAGCTTTTTCGATAGTCAAAGTCTAGTTAAATCGACATAGAAGTGCAAGCCGACAAATATATAATGTGAACACACACGACTTTCTCTAACCATGAAAACTGAACATATATCCATTATATACCAATGTGTTCGATTTATAGGTGAGCCGCAGATCGCAGATATGTGTATGTAAACAGCATAGCTCAAAAATGAAAAATCGGATAAATACAAAAACTTGATATTTAGGTTCAGTATCTTTCAAAGATGTGACACGAAGATTTTCAAGAAAACCTCCCCACTCAGACTACCCTTTACATGGAACACTTTTCGAAAACTTTGCCTTTCTCAAAAATGGCTGTAACAATTTTGATCAAAATATAATGTATTTAATATATTTTCATGACAAAATGCATGATTTGAATTTTCTGGGAATCTCCCTAAAAGTTCTCCTCTTTCTGAATGGCTTTTGCATAACTGGTAAACCGTAAGATATAGAAAAAATCGTTCTACACAAAGGATGTACTCGTAGACGTCTTATAACACACAATTTAGGTCCCATACATTTTTTTGGTGAGTAAACCATTTCAGAGATATTCCTTGTTGTTTGTTTGAATTTTCCAATAGCAATACTTTTCTCAAATGGAATTTCCTTATTCGTTTTTCTTTTTTATGTCCTGGGCATACAAAGCATAGCAACCAGCTCTTATGATATTTGACCATCGCTTAAAGCCTACCATATTCCCCTTGCACCTACAAGAAAATTAGCAATAACATAATCTCTGCAAATGCTTATCTCGATTAACATGAAGCAGATGGAGAATAACCGTTTGTACGAATAGTTTGTGTAAGAGTAGAGAAGGTCATGTGAGTGTAACGCATCAGATTTTTGTGAACAGCTGACCGACGTTAAATGTTAGTCTGGGTATTTCCAACAAGACCTCTTGTATACGCGCATACAGTTGATAAGTCCTTAAGTTTAGTCCAGGAAGTTTTTGAAAATAGTGCAATTTTTAAAGAATTATGGCCACTCAAGATCCCCTATTTTACTGTGTTCGATGGGAGAACTTGAAGAATAAACTGTATGCAAGAAAAAACAAAAAAATGAAGAACTAAACTATTGAACTCTCAAATGTGAACGATAATTTTCCGAGAAGATGCCAGAAACATGTGGATAGAGAACAACACTTTCATTTCTTATGATAAGGTTTCATTGTAATTGTAACTGTAAATATGAACATGTGAGAAGGTTGCTCAGATATTATAACTGTTTCGGTGAGAATCCGACCTGTGACGGTTGGCGCGGGAGCAATCGTGTGGTGGCCGCAGTGTGAAGGAAAGGCACTGTATCTCATAGTAATTACAGCCTGAGAATCCAGAAGAGTGTCAATATTACAACACAAAGTCCAACCCAAGCCATTCACACACTGCGTCAGACTACAAGTGACATCCCTCTACAAATGGCCATGAATGTAGTATTTATCTGAATTTAAAATTTAATGGAAAGGTATAACTAATAACATTGAAGACTGCAACGTGAAAGGCAAGGAATTGCGGAGTCAGCTGCCCACTTGTTTCCTCTCCCCTTCCAACTCGGCAATATCGGAAAACAGCAGGCGTTATAAAAGAAATCGACAAGTTTCCTACCTGCCACACAAAGAGAATTGATTTACAAGACAATGGAACGAGACCAACTTGTGTCCCTATGCTCTCCCAAGAAATCACTTTCTGACACGCATTTAGGAAAGCAAAACAAAGAAAGTAACGGCTTGGGGAGATTCGAGATAAAAGTCGGAATAAAGCGCGAAGGCTTGGAAAGAAGGTGCGAAGTACTGATATTTTGTTTCGCTGCAGGTTTTTACAGGCCAGCAATGAATGATGCAGTGCTTCTGAAATGTATCCACAACAGTTTTCTTACAACTAGAAACTTGTCTGTGTTGATCCACATCAAAATATTGGAATCCACGCTGTGGGGAAAGTATACTTACTTCTTTTAAAACAAGCATTTATGCTTCCGAGGCTTATTATTTCAATGTTTGTACTTTGTCTGTTCTTGCCTCATATCTATTGTAATCATCTTTCTCTAGCTCGTCCAGTTGAACTTCGTCCTCTATATCTATAGGGCTTACTTAGGGTGCATTCGTTTAGCTGTCTCATCCATTTTTGTCTATAATATTCAAAACTGGTTATAATTTCAATTTTACTCTAATTCCCTAATTTATTATATGTTGCTCCCTGTTATAGCGCTTGCCTGAATGTAAAAGTCTCATTTCAGCTTTTATCTCTCTCCTTGTTGATCCATGCTTCACTTTCATTTTGTATTACTGCTAGGTAGAGCATTCGTTATGTTTGTGTTAATTGATTTTTAAATATTCATTTAACTGTTTACACAAACTCTTAGGAATTTTATGTACTTTTCTTGATCCTATGACAAATAACGACATATAATCCTATGATTATATGACAAACAATGTTTTGGAACTGTGACATTTATTACAAAACGCTATTTTCTAATAAAATTTGACTTCTTGTAGTTACCGCCTACTGCGACGGAACTGCTACTCTCTCCGGTTACCTCGTCGACTTTCTTCTGGTGCGATGTTGAATTGCTGTAAAAGAGCATGCTAAAACACTCCTGTGTTGCCCTATGCTTTTAACTCTTCTCAGGAGTGGTTACAGCAGACGGAATTATAAAGTTTAAATTCACTTTAACTGTAGCTTATTTGGACACTTACTCACAGCTAGCCGTGAATTCTCTTCCACAATTACTTGACTGGGTTATGGGGGCCTATCTATCAACCTGTGCCTCCCACGATAAGTTGTTTTTAAATTGCTAAAATATCTGCCACACGCTCGGCCATCTGAGTGACATGAACTTCACCTCCGAGTAAAGTGTATGTAATCGTGCGATTGCCGGGGATCCGCCCTATTTTATACCCCCAGCTGAAGACGCTACGTTTTCCGTCGTAGTTTATAGCAGTATTGTGATTGGCTGATCACATTAGCGCCTTATGAAAACATGTGTCCTCCTGTCTTCCACGCTTGTGTTCCATGACGAATTCTGACTTTCTGTTTCTGTTCGGGTCTCTCTGCACCTCTTTTCAATCTCTGCCCCTCTCTCATTCAAGCGTCTCTTTTGTTCATACTTAGCCAATTCCTGTGCTATGGGTAGCCTGAGGATATCTCCGCCTGGTACCGCGTAACTTCAGGCACCTAAATTACAATGTTGCACTTCTAAATAGCCCCCTTTATATTTATCTTATAACATATTTTGCACTTAAATAATATCATTTACATTTTTGCTGACATTTACATTGATGCACCAGTACTCCTGCTACTGAACCTAAAACATGGAGTACTTTAGATGGATCCTGAATTATTCATTTAATACAAATTGAGACTTTTTTGTCTTGAATTTTGTTAGCGCCCAGCAAGGTGACGCCGCGGTAAGTGCGCGACTTGCATTAGGGAGGTCCCGGGTACAAACACCCGCGGTTGACCAACCTAACCGAAAGATTTTCGCGGTTTTCCTCGGTCGATAGGCGAATTCTGGGTTGGATAATTTTATCCGCAAATTTTCCTATCATTACCTGCATCACCACATTTCATACCGTCATACCAGGCACTAGGCTCATTACCCACCCTAGATATGCTATGATCCAGAGTTTGCTTGCTCCTCGGCAGACTACTGACCCAAGGCATTGACTTGTAAGTCCTTGAGGATGTAAGTCCTACAAGGAGGGTAATCGGTTAAAAAAGAACAAAGAAGAATTTTGTTAGCTTATGAACAAGCTACATTGAAATTTTCAGATATGAACTATAAGTTGTATTTAAGGTCATATTTAGGTTTAGGGTTTAGAGGTGGAGGAGGATTTAGCCACCGGGTTGAAGGCAGGCCTATAGTGGGGGAAGAGATGACGCGAGACCACGAAGTGTGGTCAGATCTGATGGTGGCATGCACACCGCACCGAGGTCCCTAATGTCTCCACGTTGAGCATCCCCGATGCCCCTTCAAAATCCAAACTGTCCCACGGACAGGATCGAGCAGAAGGTTCCGTGCCAGGGAAGAAACAATTCTGCCCTTAAAGCACATCCACCGTATGCGCCACACATCACAGATCATCCTGCCAGGCAGATGAAAGGAAACGTAACCAGTCGAGGCGAGAGGCAGGAAACATTTGTGGTAATATATAATCCACCGCAAAGGAAAAAGACCAGCAACAGGTAAGACTGACCGATCCAACGGGAATCGAACAAGGGACCACCTGGAATGGAGTCTCCGATGCAACCACCTGAACCATCCCGCTCAGTAAGTTGTATTTAAACGGCTGCTTGTAAAACCTGTTTTTTTTAAAACATATATATTAAATTTCAAAAAAGTTTATGAATTAATTTTATATTTATTTCAACAAAATGCAAGTTAAATGTAGTAGTCTCCTTTGTAGTTAAGATTAAATCATTCCAAATAAAATTATGAACATCTTTCACTACTATATGAATTATAATTATATTCCAAATTTATTGTCTTAAAACTCAATTTTTACCATTTAAGTATAATGTGTTCAAAATGCTTTCAGGTTCCTTAATGAAATTTAACCAAATTTAACTAATTCGTTCTTCACAGGTTGCCTGTGATTCCAAAATTATTGACGAGAAGATATAAATAACGAAATAAAGGAATATACTAAGATAAAGAAATATTCCATAGCTGCAATAAACACTTTCCGTATATGGAATCAATATATAATGCAAATAACCCGAGTTGAAAGATTTGTTCGGAAAAAAAGTCATTAGCGGGTTAAGTTAACGAAAGTCATTAGTAACAGCTGAGTATAGAGCATAGCATTAAAGTCCCTGGAATGCAGTTAGGGTTTGAAAAGTCACGTAGGCAGAAATTCTGTAAATTAGAAAAGTGAAAGGTACGCCTTAGCAATAAGGTAAGAGACGTACACCTACGTAGGATTTTAAGAGTTCACTGCGCGAGAAAGAACGTTGGTAGAGGTGTTGATATGTGGGTGGAGCTTAAGTTAAGGAAAGTTGGTCATACATTCAGATTCGTGCACATATTTCTGCGTACATTCGTAGATACATTCGTTCATAAATCCGTGTATACACTCCTGAGATATTCATGACTCTCCTGAGATTCTTGATTCTTATGTGTAATTTTTAAGTTGTGTAGCGCACATGAACGCGTGGGGTTAGAAAGGTTTAGCGGCTATTGAGAGGGATGCTTCCGAGCAACATTCCCGAGACTTATGACAACTCACAGCACTTCACTTAATTATTGTTATAGCAGTAATTAGTACGTAAATTCGACAGTCGGCGACTCTTCTCAAACTGAATATTGTAGTCAACATTAAAATTTATCAGCTAACTAAACTGGTGTTATCCTTTCAAAAAATACACTTACATATGCCCCGAGATAAAGAGCTCATATCTATACCACTAAGGCAGCTGGCTTGCGAGACAACAAAAAACGAGCTATGAGATGACATAAAACTCATCAACAGAATAAGTAATATTGTTATAAAAATTTGAAGCAGGGAACGGCATCAAAGTTCTCTCACCAAGACCGGCTTTACATGGGTACATGGCAATTGGAAGCTTAATTTTCAAGTGGAAATGTAAGTATATGCAAAAGCGGACAGCATTTTGGAAACACAATAATATGGGGGAAATAGAAATATAGTGAATCTAACCATTCCGAGATTTATTAGCTTGTTTTGCATCACAATAGTAATACTGATACCCAATCATACTTTATATGAAAAGTGCTAACGTAGCTTAATGTAAATCCACATCAGAACGAAACTAGAAGCTTTCTTTTTACGGTTTGTTTCGAAGTAAGAAATTAATTAGTATATTTGTGACGACTAAAGCATGCTCATAGTTAGGTTTCCAAGAATAGTTCAGCACTTTTGACATCAGAAAACTTGGGAATGTTCTTCGTAAGCATCATGGATTTGCCCTTAAAGGAATATTCTATTGGGAAAATCCAAAGAAGTCGGAATACGTAATTTTCTAGTAATATGTCTTATTTTAATGAGTATCTGTATAAGACTAATTGAATATAAAACTTAATTTCGTTAAAGGAATCATTACTGCTGATCACGTCAGTGAAATTTGCCTAACAATTGAGTAAGACTATGCATACAAGATAAAGTTAGAATAAAGCACTAACATTAGGAGTCAGAACAATAGCAATAATGAAGTTACGGTATATACTATTCAGGTACAAGAAGAGCTTGAAATAACAGTATTACGGTGAATACTATATTCCCATACAACCAAGTTGTTAGAACAACAACAAAACAAAAATAGGGCATCATGCTATCACAAGAATGCCATTGGTAAATAGCATGTAGCATCACTTGCAGTAGCAAACAGAATTCAACACCCTCAATTTTCCAGTATTACAGCTGTTATCAAGTCAGCGAGTACATGAAAGCAACTGTTCAACTTCACTGAGTGATTTATACTTGCATTAAGCTTCCGCCTCTACCGCATGATAAATTTGGAGGCGCGTCGATCGCCGCAAACGGAATGCTAGACCCATCTTTACATAACTAAGTTAACCATGTATTTTTTGTGGTTATCTATGCATGAAAGTCTCTACACAAACTTGTAATGGTCGCTGAGAAAGGCATTCATTTTGCAATGGACGGCAAGGCCAAAAAGTATCCTTTCCCCAAGACTGCAAACGCGACTTCGTCCTCTCGCAAGGATTGCAAGCTAGTAACTCTGTCGGCCGACTACTGTACGGAATGAATTTTTCAGCTTCCCGGTGTACAAACATGAAGTAAAACAGCGTTAGTCGAAATAGGAACCATTTTTAGCAGGCTAAGAATTCGGGAAATGTTAGCAACCAATGTATGTGCAACCTTACTATAGAGTTCCGTAAATACAGTACTGTGAATGTAAACAAAGACGCCAATGCACTGCCTTATTTTCTACTGTAAACACAGTCTGGTGATGGAAAATGAAGTAGGACATGTGCATCGGAATGAGAAACAAAATGTATTGCACCTCTAGTCACGCAGCGGATTTTCCACGGTCTCACGAGTAAACCACACCCCAATGCTCCACCTCACTCCACCCTACTCGACAATCATGGCGGATTAATAATTTGGGGTGTTACATTATTGTTCTACATTGTCATTACCAGACACTTTGTTGGTTACGCTACTCTTGGCTGGTAGCCTTGCTAGCCACGAATAGTGGGGGATAGCGTCTGTCTCAGGATTCCGTGAATAACGGACCGCGTGTGTAAGCCGGGCTTCGGATCGGTGGACATCTCCTCCCAAATTCCATTTTAATAATGTGTGAACCCCAAATGGTTGTGAAATAAATCTAGGAACGTGTGAGTAGATTTGTGTTATGGATTTTGCACAGTAAAAACCCACGCCTTCCTCTTAACCTCCACACAATGCTTCGGTCCTCCACAGCCAAGTATGTATACGTCCCTTGGGTACACAAAATTAATTTAATTTTCATGTTATCTACCCAGCATATAACAATATACAGTAAACATCACTTCACTCTTAAGTTGTCCCGGATCCTTAGCCTTGTTATTAGGAAGAAGGCAGTAATTTGGTTTTTTTTCATGTTGCTATTGGTATGTTTTCCCTTTGTTTTCTTGTTTTTTCATTGTGCTGATGGTTGGTCAATGTTTAGCATACCCACACATATAATTACACGGAAGCAAACACCTATGCCAGAGACGAGTCTCGCACCTACATTCTCCAAGCGAAAGAACATCAAGGCCAAAGATCTTAGCCACCATGACCACCGGTATAGCGGCCAAAGTTAAAAAATAATATATTTATGAATCGCTTAATATGGAACTAATATTATTATTGGTATGATGACACTTTATTCAATTTGAGTAAAACACAATAAGTTTCAGACGTTAATTTCGAGATGTGTTCCGAAATTTTACAGTTCATTTCATAGTCTAGGCATAGGTATTTATTTTAAAATGTATTAAAATAAGCACATTCAAACCACAGATGCCTAGTCTATAAGTGATTCGTATTACAATATAGGTACTTACCAATACTTCGCCTCCGACTACTGGGCAATGAATCTGTAAACAGAACGGGAGAAAATTACAATGGAATACATTATGAAAGTTCCAATGAGATCTTAAGCTACATACAAAGTCACCAATTTTAAAATCTGGATTTGTCTAAGGTTTATTAGTTTATAAATACAGGGCAGCGCACTCAGCACTTAGGTAAAAAGGTACTCGATCATTCATTTCTTTATATCACTAGTAATTCCTATACATGCCGAGAATTTTATGTTTATGGATGGTATAAAACATTTTCAAAATCCTTTATTGAACAATAATAATCGTCTACAAAAGATATAAACAACAATTTTAGAGGGAGTGTGTCTTCTGGACTGTTAATCACAACAAAATAGGGCTAGTATATTATTAAGCGCCTTGGTAGGCTATTTAGGCCCATTTACATGGTGCAGCAGGTACATGTCTGTCTAGTGATTCAGAGGCCCCGAGTCACATAGGTGAATTATATAAAACACTGGGATTCTAACAGTTTTAACTTATTCTATAAAGGTAAAACGCTCAAGTATTGTGGCCTGGTCCGAGTTTTTCTGACCTTGATAAGGTATATTTCCTGGTTTCACTTGTCCTGCAAGGGCAAAAGTGCTAGATACTGGAGCCTGGACGCATACGAACACTCATTCATCACTTCATTCATTATATCTGTAGAACTAATGTTATATGGAATACTGGACTATTTTTCTCTCTCTATACATGCTGTCTGTAGACTTCCAGGACATTAAAGTCGAGATTTTCTTCGTAAAAATGATATGTGAGGCAGTGTTTTTAACAGTTAAATAATATAAATCTAATTATATAATATATAAATTCAATAACAACGCGCCTTAAAGCAATATGTGTATAATATAACATATAAAATGTATGTAACAGTTACTGTATTATGTTTACATTATTATGTACATGTTTAATAATGCTATGTGAATGTATTAAGTAATTTAATAATGTAAGAGCTGTGAGAATATAGGTCAAAAATTGCTAACAATAAGGTAACAATGAGGTAACCTTGAGACAATATTGAATTGGAAAGTTTAATAATGCTACTAGTAATTCTTGGAGCAACAATAATGTCATTTTTAAAACAGTTTATAAATAGCTAGTCAACAACCAGGAGAGCTTAAGTTAAATAAAAATATTGTATTGGAGTAGGATTAGCCAATCAGAAACTGAAATAGATGAAATTTGCAAATTCAGGCGGTACAAGGCAGATGCTTATAGACAGTATTCTTAATTGGACGTGAGACGCGTCCTCGAGAAGTTTAATACGTATCCAGTGTGAGACAAAAATTCATTACGGCGAGGATATTATAAAGTTTACGTGTTAAAAAGTGCAATTAATAAATAATCTCACAGCTCTCTATATAAGTGAAGTGTTATTTAATCGTGTGAAGGATTAATAAATGGAGTGAAGTAAAAATTATAATTCGTGTAAGCCTACATACTTTAGCCGTATAACACCCTGTTCGGAGATACATGTTTCTACAAATTAATACTGACGCAGCCGAGGCAAACATAAATATATACAGTATTTAAAGAAACATTAATATACAAAGTTGATTCCTAAACGTTGGGGCGAAGGCCAATGGAAAGTAAAGTTGGGGCAAAGGCCACCGGAAACTTTGTATCGTACGTGCTTGCAACTACTTCAAGTTTTGGCTCCCCAACAGTCGAACTACAATACAACTACCCCTAAAATAAACCCTCCTTCATATGTTACTAGATTATTGAGCCTTATCATCCATGAATGAACGTAGCTCAAATTGTATGTCAAAGAAAGCGAATTGCTTGTAGGTCCGCGGGTCCTTGTCGGTTTGCAAACAATAAAAACCAATTTAAAGTTTTCTGAGCTGGATTTGATTAAAATCAATAACATAACTTTCCACAAACAACGTTCCCTAGTCTGTCTCGTACTCTACGATTTAACCGTTAACATTCCCCGATCCGAGTTTAACAGAACTGAATTAAGCCGCTCCTCTAGTACGTCTCTCTCTTATATGACATCTCCAGCCGCTAGGAAGCTTTGAGATGTTGATGTGGTGCAGCTCTGACCCCTTTATATACGCTTCTAGAATTCTGGAAACAAGCATTTGATGGGGCTGCATGTTTAAAGTCATCTAAACTGTTTTCTATGCTGAATCTAGCTTTGATGTAAAGAAGGATCTGATGTAGGTGACAATTTTGTGATATAAAAGTGTACTCTGGAGAGCTAGGCCGATTATCCTCAACAATAATCTCCCTTCACATTTTAGAAATATTCGTTTAAATGTTGGTTATGAAGCGTAGCGAGAATTGTGAGGCTAGCGTGCTCTGAATGGCTGAACAAGTATCTTCAGGTTTTGGAACGTTGAATACACAGAAACGCGAACAGGTCAATGCAAATTCTTGAACAATGCAGAATCTATTGGCTCGCGGATATGACATCAAGATTTTAACAGTAATCATCCCAATATTGCCTCTCATTTTTAATTTCTCTGCTACGTATAGTAAGTAGGGGAAATATTGCATTCCATCCAAAACTTCGATACTTATTTCACAGGAAATAAATGTTTTGAGGTCCCCTGAATCCAAATAAAGCATTTTTGAAAACATGCTCGTGTGTGTTTCTGTGAAAAGGATAACTCAAAAACGAAAAGTCGGATAAATACCAAATTTGGTATTTAGATACATCATTCAAAGATGCGACATGAAGATTTTCAAGAAAAGAAGCTTACCCTGAACTACGCTTTACATGGAATATTTTTGGAAAATTTTGATTTTCCCAAAAATGGTTCTAACGATCTTGATTAAAATACCATGTGTTTATGATATTGAATCTTGAATTTTCTGGGAATGTCCCCATAATCCTCTTCATTCTGAATGACTTTTGCATAACCGGTAAACCGTAAGAGATAAAGTACTACTACACAAAAAATATAGATTTTGTTAAAACATACAAGTTATGTCACATTCATTATTTTGTCGAGTGAACCATTTCCGGGATATTCCTTATGATTTGTTTGAATTTTCCAATACTTATACTTTTCTCCAATGGGAGAAAATTTTCGTTATTCTTTTTACCTTCTCTACTACGTATAGCAAGTAGGGGAAGTATTGTATTCCACCCAAAAATTCGATACCGAGATTTCATCGGAAATATATATTTTGAGGTCTCCTGATTTAACAAAAAGTATTTTTAGAAATAGTGCTGTGTTGTGTGTGGCTATGAGCAGCGTAATTCACAAACGAAAGGTCGGGTGAATACCAAACTTGGTATTTAGATTCAATATCTTCCAAAAATGTGACACGAAGATTCTTAATCAAACCACCCCACCCCAAAACTACCCTTTACATGGAATGTTTTTCACAAATTTTAATTTTCTCAAAAATGGCTTAACGATTTTGATTAAAATGCGGTATATTTAAGATATTTTTATGGCAAATGAAGTGCATATTTTGAATTTTCTGGGAATGTCCCCAAATGCATAAATGGTAAACCTAAGAGATAGATAAAATTTCTGTATACAAAAATGCAGATCTCATTAAACACAATCTATGTCATATACTTTTTTTGTTGTTGTTATCGAGTGGAACATTTCCGAGTTATTCCTTGTGATTTGTTTGCATTTTCCAATACTTATGCTTTTTCTCCAATGGGAATTCGTTATTATTTTTTATGTCCTCGACATACAAAGAGAATGGAATGCGCCACATAGCAACCAGCTCTTAAAATATTTGACTATCGCTTAAAGCCTACCATATTCCCCTTGCATCTACAAGAAAATTAGCAATAAGATAATTTCTACAAACATTTATCTTGATTAATGTGCAATAGATGGAGAATACGCGTTTGTAAAAGTAGTTTGTACAAGAGTAGAAAAAGCCATGTGAGTGCAACACCTCAGATGTTTTTAGTGTGTTTGTAAATAAAATCTGAACTGAAAAGCTTTTTCTTTACAACTAGTTGTTCTAAATGCCATACCATGAAAGTTACCTTCTATTTACAACCTCGATGCATACTCTCTGGAAGTAAGTAGCTAAGAATCTGATGGAATTATTCATCCGTCACTTCAAAAATGCACCCGATAGTTTTTGGAAGGTTTCATAATGAGTTAGCATAGCTTTGGACTTCCGTTACTAAAGACAGTGAAAGTAATGCAAATTAACCAAATAAGGACGCATATTATTGCGTATTATGAAATTATATAGGGACAACAAAAATAATGCTGAATTGTAGATACATGTAAATAACTTAATGCACTTCTGAATGTAGCTTAGCAATATCGACTGAGAAAACAAGGGTAATGATATTCCACGAAGAACCACAAATTAGATAAGAAATTCCAGTAGAAATAAGATGGTAAAAACAGTCGAACAGGCTTAAAATATTTCATATATAACCTATCCCTATATAAACAAGAAAACAGCAACATTTAATCATGAACGTTTAAATTTGAAAACACTTTTAACAACAAAACTGCTAAAGAAACGCATTTAAACCTTCATCAAAAGAACATCAGTGCTAAATTTATTAAACACTCCTGAATCCCGCATTATGAAATGAACAGACAGAAACACAATTACAGCTGCGAAAATTAGATGTCTCAGTTAAGTGTCATGCATGAAAACATTACAGTTGCAAATTATACAATAAGACACACTTTCAAATTTAGAATAAGATATGAAAAATCGTTGCAGATAAAACATGAGACTATAAAATTTACCAGAATTGCGTTTATTTTTGTGAAGTTAAATCTGCTATCCAATGCGCAATAGTGTTAAGACTACCCCTTGGCTACTGTAACCTCTCTCTCCGTCCGAATTCATCACGGGCGGAGGGCAGCATTGGGGATGGCATGTTATTGGCATATCGAAATTCCCCAGTCACTTAGGTACGGTTGGCTAGATCAGTACAATCAAATAGCAGCTCAATTGGTTCTCAAGAGCTTAACGAGACGTAGTGCATTCCGTACTAGAACCTTAAGCATAACGAAAGCTGTACTACTAGATATCGAAGCCCGGTCCACTTGCATTTCACGCAGCAACGCTACCGCAGCTCTTTCGGTACGAAGGAAGCGAAACAGATATTAGGAAACCATGGAAATTATGGAGCAGCTGAGATCGAAACAGACTTAATCATCCTGGTTAGAAGAAGAAGGATCATAATGATGAAACCGAATTCTTAGATGAAGCAAAAATGGCAAAGGCTACGAATCCCACCACTTTAAATAAGTCAGGAACCTAACTATCTGCACACGCACTCCCACCCGTTTGCACACACGTGCATCTTTCGCTAAGAGCGTAACACTTCCTACCGATGAAATTTAGAAGAGAAGAGAAAGTGGGCTCTGGAGCCTTGTTTGCCCTTATATACCTGAGCCTAGTGATGCTCACCTCTTCGTTTAAAATGTAACGACGTTTCTCATTGGTCCTCAGGCCGCGTTACCTTAACATGTATGAAAATATGTTACCACAAACACGTGCGCTTACGCGTTGGCCTGGCGCGTTGTGAAGCAGGTTCCATATCTGCGTCTCTTTCTTTTCTCTACTTGTCTCTTTCTTTTTCTCCTGACCGTTACCGGTTCCCTGCACGTTGGCTTAGTGAAAAGTGTGCTCTAATTAGAATTATGTTTTTCCTGAATTTTTGCTAGCTCGCCCGTTTCTTACAATTTGCTCTGTACAAGTGTTGGATGTTGAATATTTTAACATGTTTCTTGGTGAATTTTATTCTTACTGTACAATTCTTATATATTTAGAGTATATAACCTTTCAAGCTTAAGGGTTGCCCCCGGAGAACCTTCTGTGATTATATTTAACGTTCCAAACTAGGATGAGAGCCTATAGAGAAATCTATATACATTCTTAGGTAACTCGTACACAAGAGGCTTTTGTATCAAAGCACAAGTCGAGCTTTATGGGCTACCCTTGTATCATCTGACGTACTTCAATAGCAATATCACAGGTGACTGCACTTTGATAGGGTTCTGCTTAAGAGGTGGGCTAGGACCAAGTTCTCAATATCCTCTAATGCCATATAGCTATCTCGGAAGAATAGCATAGACAATAGCTAATCAGTGAACCTTAAAACTAGATACCGCCTGTTCACGAGTAGTGAAGCTACTTTCCTCTACATTCGCTTTAATTTGTTTTGCTTTGAACTATGAAGTGGCTGTTCGAGGTTTCTCTATTTACCTGTGGTACTGCAAAAACCACAAAAGCCGCTCTTAGAAAGACTGACCAGCCTCGGGGATTAGCGGTCCAGTTCCTGCTTCCAACGCTGTCAAGGAAAAAAAAAGGCTTACGGACTGCACATGCCAGAATAAACTCTGCATTTCCTTTATTGTTATTAGTACCTCTTTCAAAACAAATTTCGCTACGTACAACGTTTCAGTTAAATTTCTAGTGTATACGCATTCATTTAAACCGTATATTTTTAGTAATGATACTTCTGTGTCACAATTTCAATAAAGAGCAGCATTTAAGTAACTTTCAAACTTATATATAATTAGCTTTCATTCGTGGCTTTGCCTGTGGCTAATTTTTATGTACATATGCCAAAAAGCGATTCTTGTCGTACATACACTTACACAGATAAAGCTGACGACGAAATAACATACGCTTATGAAACCTGCTGTTGTACGTCTATTTCTGGGAGTACATCAGCAATCAAACCTCTTTGAATTTTAATCACCTAGTGCTCAATTCCGCTGAAGGAAAAAACTAAAATTCATTTTATGAGCTTAGTACTAAGAATTTTGGTCAAACGTGATATCTGAAGTACGATTTCTTTTTTTATTATTATTATTGTATATAATTAATTGAAATTAATTATATTTTTTACAGACCTTGGCAAATTTTAATATATTCAACTGAAAAATTCAATGCTACAGCCGGGATTTGTACACGCTTCTCCCGCTCTCCGTGAGGTTGCTTTAACCATGAGCTATGTGACAACGTGCTGGTGGGACATTGAATTCCCTAATTGACTCAAGATGTTTCCTAGACAGACCACCAAGGTATCTCACACGAGATGACAATCTCAGTGGCGACCTGCAATCGCAAGCACTTAAGTGCTGGGTGTTTATAGGTTTCTTAAGGTTTTACTTTATTATTAGTATATAATTAATTGAAATTAAGTATACTTTTTACAGACCTTAGCCTGGTGTTTGCAAATTTTTAATGAAGTCAACTGAAAAATTCAACGCCGGGATTTGAACACGATCTCTATTACTTGACTGGTGGAATTGAATGCATTAAAGAATGCATAAGCCTGGATTGTTTTTAAAACAATTATACCTTGAATTTTATCTTATTTCGTTTATAGAAGAAGCATCACCTCAGAATATTTTTGTGGACTGGAGGCTACAGATTTTATTGGACCTTATACTATCATTTCATTCCTAGCGCCGTGTTCTTATTTTCATACAGATAACCCCTCTTTTTTGGTTGTATTCTATTCTTACCTATAGGTACCTTCTAGGATAGAAGACAGAGATTTCTTTATATTTGTGCAAGCTGTATATCAGTCGTCATTAGGATTCCAAAGTGCATATCCCTTCAAAAATTCATTAGAATGGCATAAAGCTAATTCACGACGCATTAAGGGGTCAAAATAAGGGATAAAGTTGTAATGACAATCTTATTTGGTAATGAAAGGCTTCACCCAAAATAAGGTATTCCATTTGCTAATACTAGACAGCTGGCACTAGCTTCGATAACAATATATGTAAGCCAAAGTTTTTAGGCGAGGGATTATTGTATGTCTCTAAGACGCATACTCGCTCTGCACAACAAAATCTGTTTGAACCGTCATTTCACTTTTGCGTTACATTTCGTACAGCTTTTATTCACAGGATCGATTTGTACGCTAATCTGACTGACATAATCAATAATATCTGGGCCATAGTGAAAGCCTGGCCTGTTACTGGGTAGTGTACTCTGCGCCTTGCTATGTTAGGCTTATTACTTTAGGAAATTAAAATAAACAATTTATACAAAGAGAATCTGGATGGGTAAAATTTCTATAAAAACTTCGCCTTCCAAACTCAGAAGATGTATTACTTAAATACTAAATTTGATACTTATATGCATTTTCTCTCGGAGCAACACCACCCACAGACTTTCATATCCTTGCTTAAACCTGATTTTTGAAACTCTCAAGAACTCTAATTGCATTTAAATCACTGTACTAGGTGTTAAGAGTAGTAAATATCCTATACAGCTAAATACATTCATCACAGCTACAGAAAATAATGTAGATATCAACGCCAAACACTTAATGGTTTACGTCTATAGGTCTTTTCTCTCCACCTCTTTCTGTGTCTACCCAGATCTGCTCTGCTTGGTTGACAACGGCACATCTGTGATGGAGCTCGGTTTGTATCCACTGTAATTAGCTGATGTTGATGCCACCTCTGTCTAGAATAGTCAATGATGTCGAAAGACTTTGTATGTGTACCTCTTCACGAATGTCATCATTTCTCTTCTGGTCCTTCAATCCATACCCAGCAAGGGTATTCCAGTCACTTATTAAGGACTATTCAATGCACGTAAATTAACATGAAGTGAGGGAGGATTTCGGTGCTTAAGTAACACTCCCCTATTGTACTTCTGGAAACCTCCATTACGGAGAGGTGAAGTGAAGGATACAGAGGCGACTAGTTTCTGGTAGGACACAGAATGCTGGGCAGACCCCAACTCAGGCGGGGTCTCTAACGTTTCCAAATAGTACATCCTAACTCCGAGAGGAAAACCCACAAGCCTCCCCCCACGGAGGGGTCTCTTTGGGAGCCCCTCACACACAGAACGCCAGAGCAGACAGTTTTACCAAGCAAACTCCATCGTCATACACTTCACCCGCCCTCTATTGGCCTGATCCTTCGACTCTGAAACATGGGAAGGAAACGAAATCACAGAAAATGGGGAACAGTAAAATTCGCGGCATTATACAGGGCGATTTTAATATAAAACTCAACACTTTTGGGGCCTTAGCTTATATGAGTAACATACCCTAATCAAGAGTTGAACTCGGGACCTCTTGAATGTAAGGCAGACACGCTACTCCCACTCCACAGAGGAGAGCAATATTGGTATTGATTTTGATACCCCTACCATACATTGTTGCCTTATGACTATTATTGTCTATAGTAATTGGTTTTCAGTCCCTAGTTTTTGCAATCATAAACGAATATGCATTTCTTAATGCAGCAGGGCGTTTTTCTTGTAAAAACATATTGATAGACAAATTCATTGATTGAAACACAACAGGCGTTTTGAAGACGAACGTTCTCGAGCATCAATACGTTCTTAACTCTTTTCCCAATCTCGCTTAGGACAGAGCCAGCTTGCTCCAGCTTCCTTGCCATAGATAAAATTGTTCACCTTATTGAAACATTGCACACATTGATTTGCATTTTTTTAGGGGGGGTTCCCTTATCCTGAGAAGACGAATGTATGGCAACTTTAACTCTGTTGGCCCCGGACTCATTTCAGCATAATTTACACATTTGATTCATTCATGTCCTATATGACATACCTAGTTAAAGGAAGTTAAACTTTAAAAAACATAAATTTTGATTCCTCTAGAGCCGCTGAGATATTAAAATTCAATTATTATTTTATTACTCTCCATTACTTTTCCTGTACGATCATCACAAGAAATCATAATAATGGTTTGAGACAAGGATACAGTTTGTCTCCGCTGTTATTTAATATATACATAGATGATATTCTCCGAAAATTAAAGGAAGAAATACTATTTGGAATTAAATAAAAAACACACACCAAATATCCTACTCTTTGCGGATGACATGATGTTAATTCGGTACAGTGAAAATAAGCTGCAAATTAATATCTATAAGTTACAAAAATTGACTCGGTCCAAAACTTCCCATCGAGAAATCAAAGATAATGGCATTCAGAGGAACGCAAATAATAAGATACAAGATAGTTTTAATTAATAAAGTGTTAGAACAAGTTGCAAGAGTAACTATCTGGGTTGCAATATAACATATAAAACAAATAACGAAGAAATAAACAAAGTGAGTAAGGTCCAATACGTTTGCGGAATACTAGCAAACACTTTGAAAAGAAAAGTTTGAAGAGAAACAAATTTAAAAATTTACAACATTATGGCAGTTCCTGCTTTACGGTATGGTTTGGAGTCATGAACTATAAAAAAGAGGGATTTAAATAGAATTCTAGCTGCAAAAACGAAATATCTCCGAACAGAAAAAGGTTGTAAAAGATTAGGTTTGAAATGAGAACATAAGACACAAATTAAATATATTTTCGCTAGATGACAAAATATTAACAAACACAGAAAAATTAAAAAATCACGTACAAAGAATCAATAACATCCGCATTCAATTTCAAACATATACGTACATACCACAGCTTATAGAAACATAGGAAGACCGTTGAAGCGACTGAGGGAAGTGCGAGGCCGGAACAGAGGCATCTGCTAAACCGTGTAGATGATTATCATGATTGCTTTCCAGACAGAAATTATAGATAGTCTTTAAAAGTGTTAACTTTAATATGAACTGCAGAATTCGCCTACCAAACAGGGAAAACCGCGTAAAAATCAAAGGTCAGCGTGGCCGGCACAACCCAACGGGAATCGAACTCAAGAAGTCCTGAATGTGAACTCACGCGTTACCATGAAACCATCTCTCTCGTTCTAATATGTAAAAGATTACCGTAATTAAAACTAATGCAGGATTTGGGAATTCAAAACATATAATAAGGTAATTCATGCAACCTGTATACTTTAATATTTGCATCAGTGAAGTTGTTAGAAGATCGGAAACACAATGCTGGTTGTGTTGGAAAAAACACATCTACATTTTTTTTTCTTTCTTTTACTTTCTTGCTGTCCATACCGTACATACACAGTAGGTAGAGAAGGCATTACATTCCACCCAAAAATTCTATGCCAAGATTTCACCGGAAAGGCATGTTTTGAGACCCCTGAATTAAAAAAAAGGTTTTAGAAAAGGGATGCGAACAGCATAGCTAAAATGCAAGAAGTCGGTCAAGAACAAAACTTGATGTTTATGTTCAGTATCTTCCAAGGATGCGACATGAATATTTTCAAGAATGTTCTCCACTCCAACTACTCTATATATTGTGGCATGTGAGGTGGTAATATTGTAATAATATGTGGTTATAGCAACAGTGTATGGTGTTTGTTTAAGTTGGCAATACAGTCCGGCAATGACGTAATGGGAGAGGGAGTAAAACCGGTTGTATCTTGTGGAAGCGTGTAGGGCGCTTTCTCTCTTCTAGCGTCACCAGCGAACACTGCAGATGTGTTAAACATGACGCTTCGTCAAGCAGGAAGGTAAAATGTATCATCTTTAATTTAAAATATATATTAACCATCTAAATTTATACCATCTGCCTTCTTAATGTAGATAGTTCCTTCCTTCCTGAACCATGACGATTTTATGAATATTTAGGTAGTTTCCAGGTAATTTAAATAATGTGTTAGCTTACCCCCGTCGGACCTCGTGTTAGTTTGTGATTTATATTCTCGTACCATGCTCTACTCCCCCGTACTTATGAGAAAATAAAAGAGGTTTCGACAATATGGAAAATTTTTATTAAAATACCATATATTAGACATGACTTACATGACACATAAAATGTATATCTTGAATTTTCTGGGCACAGCATATGAGGTCTTGTCATTGCGAAGGAATTTTGTATAATCTTGTATAACTGTTAAACGCCAAGCCAGAGACGAAAATGTACTAAACAAAACTTGTAGACCTGTTTAAAACACACAGTTTATTCAAATAACTTTTTTATGGCATCAACCATTTCCAAGATATCCGCTATTTTCGATTTTTTTTAGTTCCATTTGTACGCCGCTTTTAACTCATTGGTGTTAACGTTGGTCTTTTCCTTTGGAACTTATTGCCTATTGGCAATGATGTTAACTTGTATTCTCTTTTCGTTGGATTTCTTGCATTTTGAGTGGTTTAATCATTAGATCACACACAAACACATTCACACTCTCATTCATACTTCCAGACTCTGGGGAGGATAGTGATTAACCTTGGCTAGAGAAGAATACCCACTCTCCAGCCAGGAATCAAACTCGGAACCCCTCGCACAGCAGGTAGGTGCTCTACCGACTGAGATACGGGACCAGCCTTGTTCGAATTCTTAACATTTAGACATTCTTCTTAAGTCCTGTCAACACTCAGGTGTTTCTGGCGATTCTATGAGACGTATGGAATTTTAAGGCAGCGTATAGCGGCCAGAACTTAAACGTTTGACTATCGCTATCCCTTTGTATCTATAACGAAATGTGTAATGTAGCTATTTCTGCAAAGGTTTATTTGGATAAAAACGAAGTAGATAGAAAAATAAACTTTGCTAAGACTAATTTGTATACCCGCTTATAAGCGATAGAGGATATAGAAAGTCATGTGAATGTAACATCAGAGTTTCTCCCTTGCAATGCAGGATTGAAGCACCGATGAAATCCTCCGCTAGTGAGGACTAAGAAGCACGTTAGGAGAGCCGCGGAGATGTCTGATGGTGAACCATCTATTGTCATTTTGAAATAAATAACATTACAAAGCCCTGAAGTTGGTGAGGCTCACATTGGTTGTTCGCTCACTGTATGACAGTCACGTAATGCCTTCAGTGAGAACGAAGGGAGACTTCAGCATCACTAGCTGTATCCACTTCTAAACCATGGCCCGCTGTTGCAATGTATGTGACTGTAATATGATGAATATAACAGGTTCTGCAATGTGATCTGCATTGATAGAATGCTAAATGAAGGCTTTATGCCACGAAACTGGGGCATAAAACGGAATATTTGGCATAGAACCAGGGACAACACGCACTGTCAAAAGCTGAAATAAATGCGCTCTGGTTGTATGGTTGAAACATAATCCCGCGTCTTCAGCAAATTGGACGAATGGTTTGAAAACATCTGCACATTTTTACTATCTCTCCGGTTACCTATGTTAAGTAGAGAAGATTTTACTCCACGAAAAATATCGAGATTTAACCAGAAACGTACATTTTCAGGGCCCTGAACCTAAAAGGTAAGCATTTTTAGAAAAAAGTTTATCTATGAATGCCTATGTGACTTGTCCATATGTGTCAAAAATGAAATATTGAAAAAATGCAAAATTTGATATTAAGTTATGTATTTAAAAAGATACAAGAAAATTTTAAAAGAAAATGCTCCATCATAAACTATTCTTTACATAGCAGAGTTTAGTTAATTCATAATTTATGGTTTTTGCGTCGTAAATATTTATAATTAATATTTATTCTTATTTACAACAAAAATGTATGTACGATTTTGTTTTAAATGTCATATTATTATGTTAAGACATTTCTCTTCTCCTCTTCCAGAAATTATCCTTGCAGAAGCATATTTTATACCTAAATATTTAACATTAAATCGAGATAAATGTTGTAGAAATGATTTCATTACAATCTACAATTCGTTGTAGTTACAAGGAAGACACAGGAGACCGAAGTAGTAGTGAAATATTTTAATAACCGGGTGGGTCAATACCGGGTTTTAAGTCCCGCTCCACGAGAGCACTTCGTGAAAGTTTTAAGTATATCTATGAAAGAGAAAACCAATAACTTAAATCTCAGAAATAATAATAATAATAAAAAAATACACAAGTGTGTGTTTTTATGGACTTACACTTTCATTTATGTAGCAACGTTTTCTCATATTTTTATGGTTTACTAGTGATACAAATTAAATCCAAATGAAGAGGACTTCACAGAAAATTAATATGTCAATCAATTCTTAGAGCCATTTTTCAGTAAATGAAAGTGACGAATCATTTTCTGTCCATGTAAAGGCTAGCTTGAGGTGAGGGATTTTTTCGAAAATCTTTGCATGGAAGATGCTGAACTTAAATACTAAGTTTTGTATTTATCCATATTTCGTTTTTGACTTTTGTTGCGGGCATACACACACACACACACACGTACCTTTTCTAGAGATACGTTTTTAAGCTCAATGGACCTCAAAAACTGTATTTCCAGTGAAATCCCTACATCAAATTTTTGAGTAGAATGTAGTACTTCCTCCACCAGTATAGGTAAAGTGGCAGAGATGTAATAACTATATTATTACTTATAAATTATAACTGATTTTCTTCCGTGTTGAACTTTACCTCCCTAGAGTGTTGGTTTACATGTCATTCAGCTGATTTTTTTTATCTTCGTCTTCTTCATGCCCACATAAACTAATCATTTCATATGTTACATATTTTAAACCTTATTGCTTCACCAGGATTGTTACATAAAATCCTTATAAAAAGAGCTATGCGAACAATTACTGACTGTTTCCGCTAGAGTGAGCTGGTGGACAGCTCCATGTCCCTCTGTATGGTACACTCTAGTTAAACAAATACGCTGTTAATTTGATTGTTTGCTCAGCGCACTGTAAAGACTTCTGATGGTCTGCGGCCGATAAAGCCTTTGTTGCAGTAGGGTAATATTTACGGGACAACGTTCGTATTGGGATTTTATGGCGTGTTTACAGTTAGCGATCCTATGAAACCGAAAGAGAAAATTCAACATGTGTGAATCGCTTATTTTCCTTTGGCACATATTTGATGACGAGTGCCGATGCTAAGTCTGTGCTTTTGATGGTTTAATTGGAGTAGGTCTTTATTCTTGGTCAAACTCTCTGAATGCATCATATTAAATACGACATGCCGTAAATAGCAGTTTGACCCACTTCTATGATAATGACATTTGTTTGTACCGAGTTACAACAGTACGTGCAGGGAGGATGTCTTTGTCCTCCGAATCGAATGCAGTATTTCTAATAGAATGTATATTTTACGGGATAAATACAGGGTGGACCATTTAAGTTGAGGCCGTACAATACCTCCAAAACTAAGCGTTGTAGAAAGAAATGTCCTTGATAAATGTTGCTTGATTTTACGTGAGAAAGTAAATGTCAGTAGTCATTTTTTGTTTGGAGGCCGTTATGATGGTCATTTTATAGTCAATTTAATTTTTTGACCCTCAAATGACCATCCATGGATGGTCCAAAGATTGATTACGCTCTTCGTACACAGCCATTCAGAATTTTCTTTGCTCTGTATGTTGGCAAGAACAATTGCAAAGTGCTTTATACAAATGTTATTTGGTTTTCTATGAGAATGAAAAAGCAACAAAAATTTAGGCTCCCATTTAAACAAAATAAATTTACCCTAAAATGACCAACACAATGTTCTCCAAACAAAACACGACTAATGGCATTTACTTTCCCCAATAACATCAAGCAACTTTTATTAAGACATTTCTTTCTACAACACTTAGTTTTGGAGATATTGTACAGTCTCAACTTAAATGGTCCACCTTGTACAACACCAACCTATTATTGAAATAAAACAAGTTACTAAAACAGCATGCAATCAGAAATAAAACAGTGACTACCCTCCAGTGGCGGCGGCTGCTGCATACCAGTACAAGAGCACGTGAACCTCCAAAGTTTTGACACCTTGCGGATTTATTGGTTCTTTTTCTTTGAATGTTATTAAACGTAACGTTTATGCGGTACGGCATTTAAATCTACAGCGCTACTTCTCTCTGCCCAATGAGACGCGACAAGGCAGTCGTTAGCACATCTTGAATTGTGTGCATGCGCAACTGCTATCATCTAATTACCTCATGGAGCCAAATACATACGGATCGTGAACACCTGAAGAAGTGCACCAGCACGCGAAGCTTTTCCCGCCCTCTGTTTCCATACTGTCACTGACGCCAATGCCACTAGATGGTAGCACACTACGGCAGAAGTTGGAGTCAACTGCAGCAGAAGTAAGGCAACGTGCACAAGCTCGGAAACTTCTCCCGGTTTCTCCATACCATCCATAATCTCAACTCTTAATTTATACATTACTTCGCTCCTGCCCTAACACGGTGTACTTAATTATACATACAACAAAGGACTTTAGAATATTTCTTTCGTCAGATGAGTTATGCATTATTATTATTATTATTATTATTATTATTGTTATTATTATTATTACCGTTGTTGGGAGCAGCTGCAGTTATGTCAACTTGTTCTTATAACTATTCTTATAACTATTATGCAGTAAATGGTATTTCACTCACATTTTCAGGGTTAACATTTTGTGAATCCCCAATATGTATACCTCCTCACTAGCCGTTACTGATCCCTACCCATGAAGAAATAGGCGGAAATGAAGTAGCCGACCTACTTGCAAAGAAAGGGACTAAACTGCAATCGCAACAAACATTGATCATACGGGAGGCAGCCTCAAGAATAAATATAACACTAAAAGAAGAATGGATGCAAAAGTCAAACCTTGTAAAATATACCTAATAATTGGAATATCTATAGTAAGAAAAGAAGCAACATTTACTTTGGAGTTACGATTTATTAGCAGAAGTTCGAGTTGCTGTGGATTCCAAACAACTCTTGATGTATATGGTTTAGATGAAAATCACCGAAACAATTGAACATCAATTTTAATTTGCATTGGTATGCAAGACAATTAACAATTTATAATCCATAATCTGTAATACTCATAATTTGTACGTATCCAATTCCATTTTCAGTCCTTTGTTCTCTGTTTGAATTAACATACCTGTAAACCTTTAAGTGTTAATAATGTATGTTTATATTTTTACTCTTTCATTTATATGTTTTGACCATCATATATCGTATAATGGATGGAATTTGTAATAAAGCCATTTGTAACATGTTATGGAATGAGATAACCAACTATATAGAGTGGTGCATGATCGAATCCCAGTTTTTAAAGCTATATTACGGGATAATACGAAGCAATGCCCTCTAAGTAAAAGGGAGCAACCATACATTTAATTTTGATATTTTGTTTAGTTGCGTCAAAAGCAATGGAGTGTTGGTCCGCGGCAATTCGGTTTACAGCCGTTCTTTCTTCCACAAGACTCAGTTGTGAGAGCGCAAAAGAGGTTCTGTGTCGAGGCTTGGTACGATTCCTATGCAAAAAAAAAAAATATGTAGTGGGTAAATAAGTTCAGAAATAGTTGTAAATACTGTTCTAGAAATGCATGGACAGCCTAAATATCAAGATCGAGTAAGACAAAACTGTTGAACGCAGCCCGCATCGGTCAGCTTGTGAACAACCCAGAATAGTATGCATTTATCGAAGGTGTTTGGGATACATATTAATTGAATTAGAGTTTCACCGATAGGAAATTCAAGTGGCACAAAACATTTTCCAGCAGATCGATAAGTAAGAGTTTACTTCTGCAGTAGCACACATAACCTGGTAGTGGAAAGTCCAGATATTGTGCTTTCAAAAATCCCGAGTAACGAGGATAAACACGCTATTAGAAATGCAGTTCCAATAATTACGTGTAATCCGTGAGATCAATTCTCATTTGGACAGTACCGTTAACAAACATAATGAAATAAAGGGCTCCAAAACTTCTAAGCTAAACACTGAGAAAACGTATAGATAACAGAGAGAACAGATTGAAACTGTCACGCCGTGTTTCTTTAAAAATGACACAGAAGAAATTGTAAATTCAGCACGGTGTATGTGAATGTTCCCAATGATCTGTGACTGCTGAATTTCTTTTTCTGCGTAAGGATCCAAGTAATGTTTACTTTCAGCAAGACGGAGACACAGCATGGAGTTCCTCAGGAATGCATTCAATTCAGTTAATTCAAGGTTTGGAGGAGTCGCATTGAGTTTTATGTATGGACGCTCTTTAACTACCGTGGTTCTTAACGTTCCATTCCATATTGGGCGTGAAATACCGGTAATTTTGCTCAGAGGCCTCTTTATCAGGCTTGAGGTTCTTTTACGTGCCGTAACTCTATGACTCGGAACCACCGGCTTTACTTCCCTTCCAAAGGAAGCCATGCTAAGGATTTTTACGCCCGAAAAAATCCATCGCCCGGCGTCGCATCATCTTCCTGCACACCCGATCTTCCCATTTCTATTCTTATCAGATGTCCTAAGAGTTCTGCAGGAATTGAAGGAAGCCATAGATGAAAAAGTTGCGGCCTTATACGGAGATCTACTGCAACGAGTGCTTAAAATTTTTATTAAACCCTTACAGTGAGGTCTTTAGAACATTATTTTCAATAAGTATGTTAATTTGAGAAGAATGAATACCATGTCCTTTGCAGGTAATTAGTAGCTCACTACTCTCTTTTCCTCTGATAGGCATTAAGTATAAGCCCGAACATTTTAAAATATTGCATTATTTCAAGTCGATTTTGAGGCACAGTATATCTAGTACTTGAGAGCACATTGAAGATTCAAGAGATACTTGAATAAACTAAGAGGCTTTAATGCACATGTGTGTATCTTGCCACTGCAACTTAAGCATAAGAACATCGGCACGTAGATCTGTGGTTTTGAATGCCGGCCGATTTGTGGATTTTTGAAGCCTACATTTAACGTCTTTATCACAACAATAAGCTTTGTGTACAGACTGTTCATAAACCAAAAGTCCTAAGCTCCTGTGTAAAACGGGCTCTTCAAGACCATGAAAGCTGCTTAAAGCCCCGATTATTACGATCACGAAATCGTGTATAAACAGCCAAAGGCTCTCTCGTTAAACTACCAACTTAACAACACAGAAAAATAGCATCCCTGAAATCAGTGTGAAGATATGCAGAAATAAAAACCGACCTAAACTCTTAGCCATACTCCCATCATGAATTGTTGATAAAACATGTTTCGCAAGAAATGTACTATCGTAAAACGTACCGTTTTCTGATTTACAACAAGGTTTTAAACCCGCCATCTGAATTTACACCACATGAAAAGGTTCTCTTCTTTCTTTACATCACCAATACCTCTAAAATCCAAGTCGAAGTACCCCAACTAAAGTGGCAATATCTGCAGTCAGCAATAAGCCTCTGGAGGGAGTGACACTCCATCCTCCCTGTCAAGCCTTGCGGTCGACTTGGCATTCCGAGCTCTGACAGCCGCAAGCGTCTCTCTGAATGCCACCTCGTTATCTTCGTGAACAGCGCCTATGTTACGCAAAAACTTGAGAAACCGTCACGAATAATCAGTTAGGCGATAAATTTGGAGATATCAAGTCTCCACGGCGCTCACCATAGGCAAAACAAGATGATAAATAGCCTTACATTTCAGGTGCGTTCGTTCTCTAAGGGAAATACTATATTTGTGATATTCCACCACAATGTATAAAAGCACAAATAGTGGACAGGAGAAGTGGCTATTACTTTTTACTTTCCCTGCCACGTACAGAGTAAGTGGAGAAGGTATTGCATTCCATCCAAAAATTCGATACCGAGATTTCAACAGAAATACATCTTTTGAGGTGCAAATAAAGCATTTTTAGAAGAAGGTCTCGTTGTGTGTGTCTGTCTATCTGTGGACAGCATAACTATAAAACGATGTTGGATAAATACCGAATTTTGTATTTAGGTTCCGTACCTCCGAAGATACGAAACGAAGATTTTCAAGAAAATCCCCCGCCCCAAACTATCCTTTACAAGCAACATTCTTGAAATTTACTTTCTAAAAAATGGCTGTAACGATTTTAATTAAAATACGATAAATTAAAGATGTTTATATTAAAATTAAATGTATATCTTGAATTTTTTGCGAGTAGCCTATGAATTCCACTTCATTCGGAAGGAATTTTGTATAACTGGTAAACGTTAAGCGATACCCATCTCTTTAAAGACACAATATACTTTAAATAACTTATTTACATCAGTCATTTCCGAGATATCCGTTATTAATGGTTCGAATTGTTCAATACGTTTCTTTAGAAATAGAGGGAATATCTTTCCTAGAGAGAAAATTTATGTTAGTAGTAGTGATTGGCTGACTAAACAGACGCTAATGTTGGCGCGATTTGGTAACCAATAGCAGCTCTATTATAATGTTTAGGCAATTCGAGGTTAAGGAGTATATATTCTCGAGCCATAAGCATGTTTCGCGCAGTTCTAAGGAATCTCTCATGAGGTGCACGTCGTAAAGTTAGTTACAAAATGTGAAGTACGCGGCAACTAATACGACAGTAATTACATTCGGAAATATAACAGTTTCAGACAGGCGTGTATAAAGATTAAACATGTAAATTATTAATTAAATGTGACGGAAATAAAAGTGTAAAAACAAATTATTTTATCAGTGTTATCTTTTAGCAACAACTCCTTTCCGTTTACACGCCTTGCTCAGAGATACTTGCTCGACTGAGTAATAATAGCTAGCCGGAGGACAAAGAACTCAAAATTCAAAATAATAATAGGCGCCCAGCAAATAAGATAGCACGAGCCAGATTACCGCGACAGAATACAGATTTAAGAAGAGAAGACAGAGTGAGTGCTGGCATTGCCGACTGTGGCATGTCGTGCTACTCAGACGCAAAACCCTTGTGGGAGCGGTCAGATTTTATACAGAAGGCTCTGTAGTTCCGTTAAACCATAGTGAACATTCCGGGGGGAAAACAAATCAATTTAAGCCTAGGTTTCGTTCTTTGATGGTTCTTAGATACCAGCTGACGGATTGGTTCAGTTGGCCATGGGTTAGATGCCTACGCTCCTCTCGATGGCGATGCAAAACAAAATACAACTAAAGGAAAATGAACCTCGTACAGTTTTCTAAACTACAATGCCTCATTTTTCGGTATTTAGATTTGAGGAGGTATTTTTAACACTTAAATGATTTTAGTCAAATTATATAATATGTAAATTCAATAACAGCCCGCCTTGAAGCAATATGTGTATGTAATAATTTGTAAAATGTATGTAACAGTCATTGAATACGCTTATATTATTGTGAACATGTTCAATAATGTTATGTGAATACATTACGTAATTTAATAATGTAGGAGCTGTGAGAAAAATAGGTTTAAAGTTGCTAACAATGAGGTAACCTTGGGGCAATAATGAGTAAGGAAGTTTATATGCTACTAGTCATTATTAGAGCAACAATAATGTAAATTTTTGAGACAGTTTAAAAAAAATAGCCAATCAACAACCAGAAAAAGCTTTAGTTAAAGGAAGGTATTCTATTGGACTAGGACTAGCCAATCAGAGACTTAAAATACAGAAATCTACAAATTTAGGCGGTGGAAAACAGTTCAGTTGCCTCCAAGCAGTGCTCATAACCAGGCGTGTTGCTTCTAGACAGTGGTCATAACCAGACGCGAGATGTGTCCTCGAGAAATTAATTACGTATTCGTGTGAGACGAAAATAGTATACGTGTTAAAAAGTGCAAGTATTAAATAAAATAATCTCACAGCTCTCGATATCAGTGAAGTGCTATTTAATTTGTGCCAAGGATTAATAAAAAGGAGTGAATTAAAACTTAAAATCTGCATAAGCCTACATTCTTCAGTCACACTACAACCCTGCCAAGACTTCCCTGTCTCTAACAATAATACTGACGCAGCCGAGGAAAACATAAATATATAATATCTAAAGAAATAGTCAAATTACAAAGCTATTATTTTTAAACTTGGGGCAAAGGCCACCTGAAAGTACATTTGGGGTGAAGCCTACCGAAAACCGGCTACCATACGTGCGGTTGCAACTACTACAAGTTCGGCTTCCCAACAGTTAAAAAAAATAATACAACTCCTGCTTCAAATCGGCTTTTCATACGTAGCAGCAAACAACGTAAAGAACAATTCTACTTCAAACTGACTTTCCATACGTGTAACAAACCAACTTCTTCAGATTAAATTTGGGATATCAGCACGTCTTATTTACAATAAAAACCAAGAGAAAATACATCCTAGCTAAAATATTCCGGTCCTTCACGTCCAATATAGAATGGCACGGTAAGGGCATAGCAGTTAAAGAGCGTCCATAAATAAACTATTCTTCTTTTTCATGACGTTGTGGTCAACAACGGATAATCATACCAACTCCGAACAATTTAACTACCACATTGAGAATTCCACAGATGTTTTGACGACGAAGGAATTGATGCAGCATTGAAGACATTTCAAAACAGAGAATCTCCAGGTACAGATGAAATTGCAGTGGAATGATTTAAATATGCTCCATTCAATGGAATTCGAAATTACGTTGATACAATAATTAACATGTTGAAACTTGGTAAACCAGTAATTGTGTTCAGATCGAATTAAAAATTAGCTACAACCCTGAAGCTTTAACGTGAGTAAATGCTTGATATTTTTATAATTTTGTATTTTTAATTACTAATTTCTTTGGTTTGTGTTCCTATTAAACATGCAATACCAGAACAACGAGTCGTCCTCCTTGGTGTAGTGGTTACCATGCTAGCCTCTAATTCCCAAGGTCGCGGGATCAAACCCGCCGGAGGGCGATGGCTTCCTTCGGAAGGGAAAGGAAGTAAATTTACGGCACGTCAAAGTACCTCAACCCTGATAAAGAGGTCTCTGAGCAAAATTACCGATATTTCACTCCCAATATAGAATGGGACGCTAAGCACCACAGCAGTCAAAGAGCTCCATAAATAAAACTCAATTTCATTTAAATTTCCAGAACAATGAAAGGAACCTTTATATGCACATTAATGAATTATAGGGGTATCAGCATAAATTGAACACCACCTATAAAATACTCGATAAAATAATTACTAGACGTTCGAATGTGATTGAATAAGTACTAATGTAGGGACAACGTGGTTTCAAAAAAATCTTCTTTTGTAGACTGTATGTTTACAATAAATTAGGTTGTACGTATTCGTCGTGAATGCAATTTTCCGATATATTTGTTATTTATACAGTGTAATAGGGCTTTTGACAAAGTTAAATGGGAGGAAATGTGGGCAATCATACATATCAAAGACCATCCAGCACATTTAATTAAAATGTTAAAGCTATATATGTATAAAGGAAGAGCAATCCAAAAGGGGCTCTTCACATCGATCAGAATTAAAATTAGGAAAAGGACAAGCCTGTCTGTTGCCCCCAACCGTTATTCAATATTTGCATTAACGCAGCTGTTTTGAATAGGAATGACAGCTGAGAACAAATTTTATATGAGAATGTTTTATATCATTTAATCTGCGGATTCAGAAGATACATAACAGCTCGGTTTATATCAGCTCTAGAAGATTATTGTTTGTAAATACACAACAAGACAATGGTGGTAGCTTTCCAAGACAAATATCCGCTTAAAAAGAGACATAATTTTAAGTTGTAATAATAGAAATGTGGAACAACATACCAAACTTGGAAAGTTGGGAAAGAAAGGGAGGAAATGTACGTAATAAAGTGTTATAAGGCATTGGCAGTTCCTAGTTATTACATGAAAGCGAGATTTGGACCTTGAAAAGAACAGGCTCGGTGAGATTTCTGAGACGAACTGCCGATCTCACTTTAAGTGGTCATGTTCCAAACTATGCAATTAGATAAAGCTTACACATTCTTAATTTACGTGAGAAGGACAGGAATATCACTTGAGATGGTGAGAACATCCACAAGGAAGGGGCTCCTCTATATCGGCCAACGCAGGAGGTACAGGTATCAGCCAATAGGGTGGCGAGATAAAGGACGCCACAAGAAAACATAATAAGAGCACTTATTTTATGTTACATACTAGAAGAAGAAAATAGTTCTTTGGCATGTGCTTTCCTTGAAGACACCCATTTGTGAAATTTTAAAAATCCTCAATTTCAAGTCGATTCATTTGAACTTTCATACAGCAATCCGGGTTTAATGTACAATACGTAGAAACCAAGCGGGATGGGTCAGGCGGCTCGTATTCGGGAGGTCTTGGGTTCGATTACTGTGGTCAACCTTCCTGACCCATGAGTTTTTTCGGGGCTTTCCCGGGTTGCTAGGCGAATGCTGGAAAGGGTCATTAAGTCTCCCTAATTTCCTGTCCTTCCATTTCGCCTCCATTTTCATTTCACTTCACCTTTCATCTACTTGGTCTCTTACAGGGGTTGGCGGGAGATCTCGGCGTGTGATGGCGGGGGAAAAGGATGCTCTGTGGAAACATTCATCCCCGGAATGGGGCGGTCTTCCCCCCAAGGGGTGTGTAAGCCCACAGGGAGGAGGGGAGCTGGCTGCAGCAGTGCGCATCGAGGGAGTTTAAATCTATAAATGGCAGGGGGCCCTGCACTCTGTTGTAACCCTGGTCCGGCCGTCTCCTCTCTCTCACCGCATCTCTCCCTCCCAGGGCATAGCTACAAGGGATCTTTGGAGGTCGACGTGCTAAGCTCCCCTCTGCGTTGAACCGTAATCCAAATAATATGTAGAGAAAATTCAGGCATTTTTAAATTGGTTCCAGATATAATAACTCTTTTTGTTATTTTATAATGCTTTGTAAAACTGCTCTACACGAATGAAATTATTTTTTGAAAAAATTAATTTATTACAATTGAACTGTTAAGCATTTTACTAATGAATTGTGAAGGTGACGTTGCAATATCGCACTAGCTTTAGAGAAAATAAATGTTAAATATGAGGGTTCAATCTTTTGTTTAAAAATTTACCAAATATGAATTTTCTTTTTTTAATAATCTGACAGGTAAACATGTTAACGAACATCCAACTTATCATTTTATCCTATTAATAACAAGGAGATATACAAAATTACATTTGTTTATATAAAAAGTACATGTGGAACAATTTGAAATTTAGAATATGACAAAAATGAAAACCCAAGAATTTTTTTTAAAAACTATAAAACACTAAAATAACACTGTTTCTCACTTTATGCTGTTTAAAACGTGAGGCAGTATTTTTAACACTTAAATCATATCAGTCTAATTATATAATATAAAGTATAATAACAGCCCGTCGTAAAGCAATATGTGTATAAAATAATGTATCAAATGTATGTAACAGTCATTGTATTATGTTTATATTATTACATACATGTATAATAATGTTATATTATATTACGTAATAGGAGCTGTGAGAATAGAAGCAAAGTACCTTCCGTAGCAAACAGAATTATAAAATAGAAGCCGAAAGTTGCTAACAATGAGGTAACCTTGAGACAACAATAAATTATAAAGTTTAATAAAGGCTACTAATAATTCTTGTAACAATAATGTAATATTTAAAACAGTTTATAAATATCCAATCAACAACTAGAAAAAGCTTAAGTTAAATAAAGGTGTACTATTGGAGTAGGATTAGCCAATCAGAAACTTGAAATAGGGTAAATGTACGTTCCGGAGCAGTTCAATTTTATACTATTCAGGCGTGAATAATATAAAGTTTACGTGTTAAAAAGTACAATTAACAGTAATCTCACAGCTCTATTGTACGATACATCAGTGAAATGTTATTTATTCGTGTGAAGGATTAATAAACAAAAATACAATACAATTATAATTTGTATAAGCCTTGTTCTTTAGCCGTACTACCCCTGCTAAGAGATACGTGTTTCTGCAAATTAATACTGACGCAGCCGAGGCATACATATATAATATTTAAATAAATATTTAAAATAAAAAATTGGTTCGTGAACGTGGGGCGAAGACCACCGGAAAGTTTGTACCATACGTGGGGCTACAAAACAACTCAACTCTCTCAAGTTTGGCTCCCATACGCGGGGCAACTATTCAACTTCTTCAAAAGCAAATAATTCTCTTCGTCTTTTTTGCTCCTCTGCAGCTAATTTAGTATTTGGGCATTCCTGAGGGCATCTCCTTCACTTTAATATTGTCAAAACTCATCCTTTACTACAGTTGCATAGCAAGCTAAGCTTACAGGCAGGCAATAAATCACTATTTGACATACCTTATAGGTAGTACAGCTATAAAAACTATATAAAACTGGAGTAGAAGGTTTTTAGTGTTTTGATACCACAAAAATCCATATTTGGAAATTTTGGTAATTTTTGGGCTTTTTCACAGATAGGTATCCTTTTGTTAAAATGTCATTTGCCCATAAGGTTATAACACCACAGAGAGGATTTAAACCTAGCCATTACCAATCGAGGTCGTTAACACACGGACTTATGAACGAGAGGTCCGCCGTTCAAATACCACCTTTAGCGTCCTCCTTAATGAGGCTTACCAGGTTTCCCTCAGTCCTCATAACTGGTAAATGCCGGGGAGATGCCCTAAGCTTAGGCCTGGAACGTTTCCTTCCCAAATTTTTTCCCTATAATTTTATTTCATGCATATGCAGTGCTCACCGCCTGTGGTGTCGCATGTAATAAGAACGGGCGTTATTATGATGTTATATATTCGCATAACTTTCTCTACCCTCTATATTTATTACTGAGTACACAAAATATTCCTACTAAAACTTATTTTTCTATCTACTGCGTTTTAATCCAAATAAACCTTTGCAGAAATAGCTACATTACACGTTTGGTTATAGATACAAGAAGAACATCGATTGTCAAATGTTTAAGAACTGGACGCTATATGTTACCCTTAAAACTCTACTGTTTCCACGCAATCACGACAAACAATGAAGGTTGATAGGATTTTAAGAGAATAACTAGGAAATTAACATTTCGAACCATTAATAATGGATATGTTGGAAATGGCTTATGCCACGAAAAAACCCTATTTGAAATAAATCGTGTGTTTTAAAGAAATCTGTATTTGTTTTGCAATACTTTGTCGTCTATCGCTTAAGGCTTACCAGTTATATAAGATTATACAAAGTTCCTTCCGAATAAACAGGACTTCATAGGCTATTTCCAGAAAATTCAAGACATACATTTTATTTGTCATGTGAATATCTGGGTAGTTGGAGGTGGAGAATGTTCTTGAAAATCTTCATATCGCGTCTTTGTGAGATACTCAACTTAAATACGAAGTTTGGTGTTCATCCAACTTTTAGTTTTTGAGTTATGCTGTCTACAGACACATACACACAGGCACACACGCGCACACACACGCGGACCTATTTATAAAAATATCTTATGAAAACTTTCACATGACATTCCCTATTTTTTTATCGTTTATTAGTGGGTACACAAATTATTCTTACTCAAGCTTATTTTTTTATCTGTTACATTTTATTCCGAATAAACATTTGCAAAGTAGCTACATTACACATTTCATTATAAATACAAAAGGAATATCGACAGTCAAATGTTTAACAAACTGGACGCTATATGCTGACCTTAAATTTCATACTGTTTCCATGCAACCGCGATAAACAACTGAATGTTTAAAGTGTGAAATGTTGGGGTGAAGGCCAAAAAGGTTACCAGAAATTCATCAATTTAGGTCACCCCAACACGCACATGGGGGAGGGGGGATGCAACTCCCTGGCAGCAAAAAGTTCGGGACCTTGGTGTGTAAATTTAAGCGGAAGGCGTGGGTTTTATATTACATTGAAGGATTACATAGCACACATTACCTACGATTTATTCACAAAAACGTTTTGGCTTTTCTGCATAATTAACAAAGAAAACATGGTGGCGGGAGATGCCACAGAACAGAGGCCGGCCACACACGCGTTTGGTCCTAACGACCACTTCCACTCTAGTGACACTATCTCCCCCCCCTTCCCCACCAACCGTGTCTAGCTAAAGCCAGACTGACGTCACACCAGACAATTTCAAACAGATCTCTCCCTTTGATGTGATCCGCACCGAAAGGAGAGGCCGTTAAGCCGAAATATATCTAAGGAGACCCAATAATGCTACGTCTGGTAGCAACAATAAAGCATAACAGTGCGTCTGGTAATGACAATGGGATTAATAATGCGGTACAAAAGGTCTAAGAGAATGACCAAGAATTCGAATCTTTAATAACGAACATCTCAAAACAGGTAGATAGAGAAGGTAGTGCATTCCACCAACAAATTACATATTTTGAGGCACCCTGAATCCAAAAAAGTATTTTTAGAAAAGGTATGTGTGTGTGCGCGCGCGCGTGTGAATGTGGGGGCGTCCGTGTGTGTGTCTGTGAACAGCATAACTCTAAAACAAGAAGTCGAATATATAGCATGCTTGGTATTTAGGTTCAATACCTTCCAAAGATGCAGCATGAAGATTTTCAAGAAAATACCCACAGCCCCAACTACCCTTTACGTGGAATATTTTTTGTAATTTTGATTTTTTAAAAAAAGGCTCCAAAGATTTCGATTAAAATATCATAAATTAAAGGTATTTACGTGACAAATAAATTGTGTACCTTGAATGTGAAGTGAAGTCCTCTTCATTCGGAAGAAATTTTGTATAATCTTGTATAATTGGTGAATGTTAAGCGATAGATGAGGTCGTACCATACACAAAATTAGATCTCTCTAAAACGCACAATTTACTTCAAATTATTTTTTCTCTAGCATAAACCGTTGCTGAGATATTCGTTATTAAAGGTTCGAATTGTTTAATACCTGTTGTTTTAAAGTCTCGTCCATTTTCAGTTGTTTCTCGCGATTGCATGGAAAGTGTGGAAATTAAGGCCAGCATACAGCGTCCAGTTCTTAAACATTTGACAATCGCTGTTCTCTTTGTATCTGTAACGAAATGTGCAATGCAGACATTTTTCAAACGGTTTATTTGGTTTCTTACTATAGTAAGAATGGTTTGTATACCCACAAATAAAGATAGAGGGTAGAGACAGTCATGTAATGTATCACAGATTTTTTTCTTAAACTGCAACTTTTAAATTTTAGCTCCTCATATTCAGAGGTCCATGGGTGAATACGAAAAAATATTGACACCAACAGGTGTCCATTAGTAGTGAGGACACCTAAAACGAAATGACAGGAAATGCGATGACAGACTGGGATATTATAACGAATAAAACTAGCCAGGAATTACAATTATAGACTGAAATTTAACAAAGAAAGTACCCCTTAAGTCAGAATGCAACAAGTTCACGAAGTTAAGCACTGAAGGTGTGAACTGCTATAACCATCCAGTTAGCCCCTCCCTTTTCCCCGTTATGCATGCACGCCACTATGTATAAATCACTGTCAAGTCGACACCTCCATCAAACATTAAAGCCAGCAGTGGGATACAAGAAAGAGGTGCGAGATCGAAACCTACCCCTCCATGAAATATATGATCCTGATTTTGAGACCGAGTATTGGGTTCCTAATTGTTAGGAACAACAATTAATTGATGCAATGCGAATTTATTAAAACGGCAGATTAAGGCTCCTGAAGTGGATAGAGCAAAGAAGCCAGAGAGCGGTATCCGACAGATACACTACGTGATCAAAAGTATCCGGACACCTTGCTGAAAATGACGTACAAGTTCGTGTCGTCCTCCATCGGTAATGCTGGAAGTCAATATGGTGTTGACCCACCCTCAGCCTTGATGACAGCGTTCATTCTCGCAGGCATACTGTCAATCAGGTGCTGGAAGGTTTCTTGGGGAATGGCAACCCATTCTTCACGAAGTGCGGAACTGAGGAGAGGTATCGATGTAGGTCGGTGAGGCCTGGCACGAAGTCGGCGTTCCAAAACATCCCAAAGGTGTTCTATAGGATTCAAGTCAGGACTGTGCAGGCCAGTCCATTACAGCCGTGTAACCACTCCGCCACAGCCCGTGCAGTATGAACAAGTGCTCGATTGTGTTGAAAGATGCAATCGACATCCCCGAATTGCTCTTCAACAGTGGGAAGCAAGAAGGTGCTTAAAATATCAATGTAGGTCTGCGCTGTGATCGTGCCACGCAAAACAACAAGGGTGCAATCCCCCTCCAGGAAAAACACGACCAAAACTTAACACCACCACCTCCGAATTTCACTGTGGGCACTACACAAGCTGGCAGATGACATTCACCGGGCATTCGCCATACCCACATCCTGTCATTGGATCGCCACAGTGTGTACAGTGATTCGTCACTCCACACAATGTTTTGCCACTGTTCAATCGTGTAATGTTGACGCTCCTTGCACCAAGCGAGGCGTCGTTTGGCAGTTTCCTGTGTGATGTGTGGTTTATGAGCAGCCGCTCGACCATGGAATCCAAGGTTTCGCACCTCACGCCTATCTGTCATAGTACTTGGAGTGGATCCTGATCTGTTTGGAATTCCTGTGTGATGATCTGGATAGATGTCTGCCTATTACTCTTTACGATCCCCTTCAAATGTCGGTGGTCTCTGTCAGACAACAGTCGAGGTCGGCCTGTACGCTTTTGTGCTGTACATGTCCCTTCGTGTTTCCACTTCACTATCATATCAGAAACAGTGGACCTAAGGATGTTTAGGAGTGTGGAAATCTCAGGTACAGACTTCTGACACAAGTGACACCCAATCACCTGTCCACGTTCGCAGTCCGTAGGTTCCACGGAACGTCCCATTCTGCTGTTTCACGAGGTCGCGGCTAATGAGTACCAGCCAGTAAGTGGCAGCACAGTGCACCTAAGATGAAAAACGTATGTCTGTGGGGGTGTCCGCATACTTTAGATACTTTGCCTACCGGAGCACGTCTTACCTTACAGGAGCATAAACAAAACACAGGCGAAGCCAAACACGGAGAGGAGTAAGTTACAAGAGAGCGAATTTTAAGACGAACACTAATTTACATAATTGTAAGCTCCATAACGGAGGGAATGTTCAGCGTCCACTTAGCTAATAGGAATGAGGCTCATCGTCATCATCCACATAACTGCACGATGAATATGTTACTGTGATGTCATCCAATAGGAAGCAACATTTGATTTGCAGTTCGGAAAATATTATTTGTAGCATTCGCCTTTAATTCGGAAGCACTTTAATGTAATATTTAATATTATTTTCCTAAGATTTATTTTATGTCGTCTTCCGCGATGTGACATCAAGCTAAACACTGAAAGTTAGCGGGGAGAACTTTGGTCGGATTTTTCATCAGAGAAAGTTACTACAAGCGTTGGGATTGACAAAAGAAGTCTAGCTAGAAATTTTAACTTAAGAATTTAAGAAATAAATATGGGAGAGAGGCGAGTTTCGCACCTTGAGTGCATGTTTTCGCGCCCAAGAAACAAATAACACTTATATACAAACTAAAGCGTTTTAAATGTTGACGTGTGTAAGCATTTAGAATTCGAGCTTAAAGGACAATCGAGTTCTAATATGCAGTTGAGAACCCCCTGAAGTAATTTCGAAACACATTACAAAATAAAAGTGTATAGTTTATTTGTTCAGATTACTAGATTGCGACAGTTAATGCATTGGTATGGAAGAAAACTATAGGACTGGAAAAATATGCATCTAAAAAGCTGGAGAGTATTACGAAATGCACTGTTTTACTATAAATAATTTATGCATTACTGGATTTAGTAACACACTTCTTCTGTGGATAGCGGCATTCTATTATGGCTGGATTTCAACAGCTACCAGTATATTCACTGTTTCCGCTTATATTTCTGTTACAGTTATCAGGAACATTTTTGAAATCGCTTATGCTCGGCTTCACCAAACATTCAAGCCATTTGAGAATGGTCAAGCCGATGATGCAACGGTTCGTTAAAGGTAGAAGTCATTATTTTAATTGCAGAAGACCTCGTTAGCTTTTGATGCGCCATTTCTCTCCCTTTAAATTATTGATGGCCATTACTTCTTTGTTTAAGATCAGTAACAGCTTTAGTTCTTGTGAAACGGCATCACAGTTATTTTCATTTCACCAGTGAATAAAATAATAATAAAATAATAATAATAATAATAATAATAATGGATATTTTGGACATTAAATTTGTTCAATGAGCTTACAGAAAACGTGAGTCCAGAATCTGTAAATCGGTTAAAAAATTATTACTTACGTGAAAAGTATGATATGAAGTTTGTGACTTGATACAAGTTATGAAAACATTAATGCTCAAAATTGTGTCATTCTTCGCACTCCTTGGTTGCAGTCCCGAGTTCGATGCCCGCACGAGTTATACTCGACCGCGGTGCAGTGGTAGATACAGGAGAAGTGATAGTATAATTCACTGTACCTGCTTTATGTCCTCCGTCCGAGCTGGCTTCGTCTTCATCAGGCAACTCTTCATGGAAAGGTGCTTTAAGTATACGGTAATTCTCGCTGTTGTCCTGGCTAGTTGATCTCAGCGGAGATGTACGCATGGACTTTGCCTATTAGGATTACTAATAAGTTCGTTGAACTCGGTAGTGGTACAAAGGAGCTCTGAGGAGAATTTACTACTCATCACAATGTTTGGGTTATTGTAATTTATTGTCACTTTTCGCTCGAGAAACACTACATAATGTTCCTGTTCACTTATCACTTTAGATAGAACTCGGGAATCACGGATACGTTGTTAATTAATATATGATTAGTTACATTTACACTTCCGCACAAAACGGACACCATTTGCGCGCCAACGTTTCTTACAGAGTAGCGTCTGTAACTACAAGTCAACTCCTGAATTTTGGGGTAAATATCGATTATTTATTGACCACGATCCCCCACTTAAAATTGTAGGATCTGATTTCTCATTGGAGTTCTCTCTGCGTGCCTAAATATTATTTAATTTATATATATTATGATTGGTTAATTTATACCTGTGACGTGACTTTTTCCCGGGCTTCTCTTGGTAATTTTCAGTTTTGTGTTACATTTCCTCCTTTTCATACTTCCCGAGCGGAGACAAATAAGGTAAAAAACCTTACCCTCGATCCCAACACAAAAGATCCCAGCGTTCTCTGCACATGGGAACAGCATATTTTCAACAAACTGTAGAGTTTAAGACATTTAAAACTAGTGAAACAGGAACATTACATATAAGACAAATACACTGCGTGATCAAAAGTATCCGGACATCTGGCTGAAAATGACGTACAGGTTCATGGTGCCCTCCATCGGTAATGCTGGAAGTCAATATGGTGTTGGCCCATCGTTAGCCTTGATAGCGTTCACTCTCGCAGGCATAATTTCAATCAGGTGCTGGAAGGTTTCTTGGGGAATGGCAGCCCATTCTTCACGGAATGAGGAACTGAGGAGAGGTATCGATGTAGGTCGGTGAGGCCTGGCTCGAAATCGGCGTTCCAAAACATCCCAAAGGTGTTCTATAGGATTCAAGTCAGGGCTCTGTGCAGGCCATCCATTACAGAGATGTTATTGTCGTGTAACCACTCCGCCACAGCCCGTGCAGTATGAACAGGTGCTCGATCGTGTTGAAAGTTGCAATCGTCATCCCCGAATCGCTCTTCAAAAGTGGGAAGCAAGAAGGTGCTTAAAATATCAATGTAGCTCTGCGCTGTAATCGTGCCACGCAAAACAACAAGGGGTGCAAGCCCCCTCCAGGAAAAACACGATCACACTATAACACCACCACCTCCGAAAGTCACTGTTGGCACTACACACGCTGGCAGATAACGTTCACCGGCATTCGCCATACCCATACCCTGCCATCGGATCGCCACATTGTGTACCGTGATTCGTCACTCCACACAACGTTTTGTCACTGTTCAATCGTGTAATGTTGACGCTCCTTACATCAATCGAGGCGTCGTTTGGCATTTTCCTGCGTGATGTGTGGCTTATGAGCAGCCGCTTGACCATGGAATCCAAGGTTTCTCACCTCACGCCTAACTGCCATAGTACTTGGAGTGGATCCTGATGCAGTTTGGAATTCCTGTGTGATGGTCTGGATAGATGTCTACCTATTAATCTTTACGACCCTCTTCAAACGTCGGCGGTTTCTGTCAGTCAACAGACAAGATCGGCCTGTATGCTTTTGTGCTGTACATGTCCCTTCACGTTTCCAATTCACTATCACATCAGAAACAGTGGACCTAGGGATGTTTAGGAGTGTGGAAATCTTGCCTACAGACTTCTGACACAAGTCGCACTCAATCCCCGACCTCTTTCGAAGTCCGTGAGTTTCATGGAGCGTCTCATTCTGCTGTTTCACGATGTCTAATAACTACTGAGATCGAGGATAATGAGTGCCAGGCAGTAGGTTGGCAGCACAATGCACCTAAGATGAAAAACATGTGTTTGTGGGGTGTCCGGATACTTTTTATCACATAGTGCATTACATTATACAAAAATGGCTATTTATACGGTATCTAAATTGCACACATATATCATTCATATATCAAATTAGTCACTAAATAAATTAACACATTGTAAAATTAATTGAGACATTCTGTCTCAAAATATTGAAGGAAACTGAATTGGAACTCACATTTTTGCCACTTCTACCGATACACTTCTACTGATCCTTTGATATTTTGCCACACTGGCATTCCGTATTGCTAATGGAATGTTTCAAAACCCACGTGTTATATAGATACGTGAACAAGGTATTCATTAAAAACGTTTGCTGTTATTTTAAGTATCCGGAAGGTGAAATGGCTACGCAAAAACAATTTTCCGTTGTGTGATACACACCATTGACTGTACACTATTCATTGGATAATTCGGTGAACACAGTGCGAAAAAGTCATATTTTTCCCCGAGTATAAAGCGTTTGTAATCCAAATTTTCACATACGGATATTGTAGCTTTTTGGCATTTTTTATTCACAAAAGTCGCCTGATAATGGTGTTTAAGACAGGAAGACCTAATTATAACATTCTGTTAAACAAAAATTCCTTTCAAATTACGTTTATTTAATAACACTTTCTGATAAAGAAAGCATACCCTACGCTTGCGGCATTTTCCATAGGGGCTAGTTTTCTTTTAATTTCTTTTCAACCTTTCTGGTATGCGCGAAGTAATATTCCTTGGTGCTGCGAAGTTCTTTGCCTTAGTTTTATCTGCAGATGAAGGGTTTATCTTTTCTATTACAGATGACATGGTTTTCTTTACGCTCGCAGTCAGCTTTGCTGGTTTGACATTGTCGCTGCTTCCCAGCTGGAGGCGGGAGTATAGCTTGCCATGACGTAGACATTTGGTCAGCGGGGAGTAAGGGAGCTGATCAAGAGTTGAGTCTTGTTAGTTTACATCACTTTCAATTTCAACTAAATAATTGCATAATATTATTGTATACTGATTCAATATTCTCGCTGGGAGCCTAGATTCCCTTGGTTAATGCTTCTAGAATTATAAAGGTAACTTAACATGTTTCACGTCTTGCTAGCTTACATTTCTTCCAATTTCAAGTAAATAATTGCATAATATTATTGTATACTGATTCCATATTCTCGCTGGGAAAATAAGAGTATTTGATTGATGTTTCTAGAATCATAAAAGTACTTCAAATGTGACGTGTTTCATGCCTGAAGAATTTACATTACTCTGAGCTTGAGATTTTTTTATTTATGGACGCTCATTAACTGCTGTGATCTTTAGTGTCCCATTTTATATTGGACGTGAAAGACCGGTAAGACGTCTCGTTATCAGGCTTGAGGTTGTTTTACGTGCCGTAAATCTACTTACATTACTCTGGTTTATTAATGGAATAATTATTTAGGTTATTACATGTCCATTCAAGCTTCCTGACTAATGGTTCTAAAATTTCTAAAACAACGTAATATATACCATATTTTGTGCTTGAATGGTATACAGCAATTTGAGTTTCAAATAGAGTAATTCCATTGGGTCATGGCATATTAGTCCAGTATTTTCTAAAAGATTTTGGTTAATTACCCTAAGGTTATAAAGCCATTTCAATATAAAACTACAGTGTAATTCTGTTTGAATGCATTAGATTTAGCTCATGTAAGGCGTTATAGTGGTAAACTTGAGGGAGGTCTGTGGTTACTCAAAACCGTGTTAGGAGTTGTTGCCCAACATGTCTGTAATGAAGCCAGTGTTTTCAAGATAATTGGAAGAGTACTCCAGATGGTGTTAATAAAAAGTATCGGGAATTAGGGACATTATTCTGGCACCGTTCTGGAATGTGTCAGACCTTATTTCAATTATGACTTTGCTTCCTGCAGTCCTACCTATTTCAAAATTTTCTTTTGTTTTCAAAGGCCCTATCTTATCTAATGAAAAGAGAGCGTTCATAAACTTATATTTAGGAATCTTTACAGTTGACGTGCCGTTATTTTGACATGATTGACGTTGACGATACAATAAAAATCTAATGTGTTGTACTCATATGAGTTTCTCTACTCTTGTACAAACTATTTTTACAAACGCTTATTCTCCGTATGCTTCATGTTAATCGAGATGTTAATCTTACTGCGAATTTTCTTGTAGATGCAAGGGGAATATGGTAGGTTTTAAGCGATAGTCAAATATTTTAACGCTGGTTGCTATGTGGCGCATTCCATTCTCTTTGTATGTCCAGGATATAACAAAAACGAATAACGAATTCACATTTGATAAAAGCATAAGTAGGTACTGGAAAATTGAAACAAATAACAAGGAATATCCCGGAAATAGTTCACTGGACAAAAAAAATTATATGGCTTAAACTGAGTGTTTTAACGAGATCTACATTGTTTACAAACATTTTATCTCTCTTACGCTTTACCAGTTATGCAAAAGCCATTCACAACGAAGAGGACATTCTCGGAAAATTCAAGACATATATTTCATTTGTAATGAAAATATCTTAAACATATGATATTTTAATCAAAATCATTTTGATAAAATAAAAAAAAAATTGAAAAATGTTCCATGTATGGGGTAGTCTGAGGAAGGCATATTTTCTTGAAAATCTTCGTGTCGCATCTCTGAAGGATACTGAACCTAAATACCAAGTTTGATACTTATCCGTCTTTTCGTTTTTTAGTTATGCTGTTCACAGACACACACACGGGGCTTTTTCCAAAAATGTTCTATTTGGACACAAGGGCTTCAAAACTTGTATTTCCGGTGATATCTCGATATCGAACATTTGGGTGCAATACAATACTTCCCCTACTTACTATACGTAGTGGAGATAGTAAAAATTGACATCCTTTATACTAAGTTTGCCTATGGCTGGTGAATCCAAGCACTACATTTGTAAAAATCTGATGTGTTACACTCACATGACTTTCCCTACTCTTGTACAAACTATTTTTACAAACGCTTATTCTCCATCTACTTCATGTTAATCGAGATAAACATTTGCAGACTCTATCTTATTGCTAATTTCCTTGTAGATGTAAGGGGAAAATATATTTACAAGGGCAATATAGAAAAACAGTAGCCTTTAAGCACATACATATCTCTTAATAGCTGGTTGCTAGGTGCAGCACCATTCCCTTTGCTACAGATTAATACTTTTTGCATATCCAAGAAAAAAATCTGATGTGTTACACTCACATGACTTTCTCTACTCTTGTACAATCTAATTTTACAAACGCCTATTCTCCATATGCTTCATGTTAATCGAGATATCGAGATGTCAATCTTATTGGTAATTTTCTTGTAGATGCAAGGAAAATATGGTAGCTTTTAAGCGATAGTCAAATACTTTAACGCTGGTTGCTATGTGATGCATTCCATTCTCTTTGCATGTCCAGGACATAAAAAAAATGAATAACGCATTTGAGAAAAAGTATAAGTATTGGAAAATTTAAGGAAATAACAAGCAATATCTCGAAAACCGTTCACTCAAGAAAAGAAATGTATATGACATAAGTTGTGTATTTTAACGCGATCTACATTTTTTGTGTAGTAAAATTTTGTCTATCTCTTGGTTTACCAGTTATGCAAAAGTCGTTCACAAAGAAGAATACTTTTGGAGACATTCCCAGAAAATTCGAGATACACATTTCATTTCTCATGACATTACACTAAACATATGATATTTTCATCAAAATCGTTAAGAGCCATTTTTGAGAAAATTAAAATTTTCGAAAAATCTTCCATGTAAAGGGTAGTCTGGGGTGGGGGGATTTTCTTGAAAACCTTCGTGTCGCATCTCTGGAAGATACTGAACCTAAATACCAAGTTTGTTGCTTATCCGATTGTTCGTTTCTGAGTTATGCTGTTCACAGACACACACACAGACACACACACACACACGGACATGTTTCCAAAAATGCTTTTTTTGGATTCAGGAGGTCTCAAAACGTGTATTTCCGGTGAAATCTCGGTATCGAATTTTTGGGTGGAATGCAATACTTCCCCTACTTACTATACGTAGTAGAGAAAGTAAAAATGAATAACGAATTCCCATTTTAGAAAATAAGTATTGAAAAATTTAAGGGAATAACAAGCAATATCTGGAAAATAGTTCACTCAACAAAAAAAATGTATATGGCATAAATTGTGTATTTTAACGCGATCTACATTTTTTGTGTAGTAAAATTTTGTCTATCTCTTATGGTTTACCAGTTATGCAAAAGTCGTTCACAATGAAGAATACTTTTGGAGACATTCCCAGAAAATTCAAGATATACATTTTATTTGTCATGAAAATATGTTAAACCTATGATATTGTAATCAAAATCGTTAGAGCCATTTTTGAGAAAATTAAACTTTTCGAAAAATCTTCCATGTAAAGGGTAATCTGGGGTGGGGGGATTTTCTTGAAAACCTTCGTGTCGCATCTCTGGAAGATACTGAACCTAAATACTAAGTTTGTTGTTTATCTGACTGTTCGTTTCTGAGTTATGCTGTTCACAGACAAACACACAAACACACACACACACAGACACACAAACACACACATGGACATGTTTCCAAAATGTTTTTTTTGGATTCAGGGTGTCTCAAAACATGTATTTCCGGTGAAATCTCAGTATCGAAGTTTTGGGTGGAATACAATACTTCCCCTACTTACTGTAGAAAGTAAAAATAGAGTAGAGGGAATATCAAATACAATGGTGTACAGTCTTAAATCATGGCAATGGCGTTTCTTGATATACGAGCGATGTAACCTCTGTGACATAATCCTCTTCTAAAAGCTTTCACCGCAAGGGAAATCAGCATACTGCCCAATACTACACACTATGCATTTTAGAGAGACGCGACGGCAATGTGACGTAGTGATTAACTCTTCCCATACCTGCGCGCTTCACCTCTTAATCAGATGGTTACAGAGTGCACATCGCTACATGCATGCATGTGTGCGTCTGTACTTGCACATACGCACAGCTTTAATACAAATTAACTTGACATTTCAAGTGGTTTAACTGTCTTTTATTGAATATCACTGATGTAGGAATTGCGTGCTTAAATAAATGAGTTGCAGAACTTTATTCTGGGTAGATTTTGAAATAATTACACAAAGTTAAGATTTGAAAAATTAAGCTGCACTGTAAGATAAAGCTATAAAGATTAATTTTCTAATGACTACACAGCTAGACAGAATTTCAAGTCGATACATTTTATGCTTTCTATTCAGACACCAAATGCCTTGCTGTGACCACAATAAACTAGCATGTTTCATATCAAACAAAGGTACAAATTAAATAGAATTTTCTGGTTGGTTGATTCTGTATGGATAAAATATATTTATGAATGCTTTTGAGAAAGAAGGTACTCCAGATTAATTACTCTTCATTTTCCTGTACACAGCGATCAAATTCGAAATGTCAAAACATGTCCTTCAATTCTTATAAATAAATAATCAACTAGTTTGCCTAAAAGTTTTAAAGCTTTAGGAACCTTTATCTGCGTATTTACCAGCACCACTACCATAACCTGTTCTTCCTATTTTTGTTCTTGTTCTCCTCCTCCGAGTAATGAATCTTCCAACACCCAGTTTCAAATCTGTCAATTGGTTTTCTGGTTCCTATTGCTCCAAATCCTTTTGGTAAGAACATTATTTATTAGAGGTTCAGTTACTTTTTGTAGCCAAGCGAAATGGCTTCGCGGTAACGTTTGGACCTCGCATTCAGGGAGTCCCGCGATCGATTACCTTCGACCGCCCACACTAACGTTGAGTATTTTGTGGTTTTTCCCGGTCGGTAGGTGAATGCTAAGGTGGTTTCTCAATTACCGCGATTTCAGTTTCAACATTTCCCTTCCATTCAGCTTCCTTCGCATCTTTCAGGTATGCCTCTAGATTAAGTGGCAAAGGTTTGGCGTTGCCGGATAAATGGCGCGGATCCTTGCTCAAAGGAAAGAGCACTCCCCGTGGGTACCAGAGGGCTCCTTGGTCGACGCGACGTTAGTCGCCTTCTCTAGGCAGCTCCAGAAGTAGACGGGTCTCTCCTAAGGACTTCCGCGCGTCTCTGTGATCTGTCTGCATGTGGCCTTCCTATACTTATTTACCTATACTTGCTATACATTCTATAAGTATTCAATTTCTTTTGTATAGAATTATCTATCTTTTCTGGTAGTGTTACTTTTTTCCAATTCATTGATAGTGTCTTTAACTACTTGTATATGTCCTTCATATATTACATTATCTATGTTAAAAACGCATTTCTACTTGTTGTATTGTGTTTAAATTGTCTCAAAATCTGTGTCTCATTGCCATATATGAATTTATAAATTGTGGAAGAATGGTTTCTGCATAAATTGCATCTATTGTTTCACGTATGGAAAGCCAATTTGAGAAGATGGTTTGTTGCTTCTATGTTTGGAAAAGCCGATTTGAAGTAAGAGTTGTATTATATTTCAACTGTTGGGGAGCCGAACTTGAAATTCGTTGCAACCACACGCATAGTAAATAGTTTCCGGTAGCCTTCGTCCCAATTTTTAAGAATATTAACTTTGTAATTTGACTGTTTCTTTAAGTATTATATTTATGTTTACCTCGGCTGCGTCAGTATTATTGTTAGAGACACGTTTCTCTTAGTAGGGTTGTGATGCGACAAGAATGTAGGCATACACAGATTATAATTTTACTTCATTTCTTTTATTAATGCTTGATAAAATTTTAAATAACACTTCACTGATATAGAAAGCTGTGAGATTCTTTTATTAATTACTTGTACTTTTTAAAATGTAAACTTATTTTTCGTCTCACACGAATACGTATTTTACAGTATTTCTCGAGGACGCATCACGCATCCAGTTACAAACACTGTCCGCAGGCAACTGACTTCTGAATTTGTAAATGTTTCTCCTTCTCAGTTTCTGATTGGCTAATCCTAATCCAATAGAATACCTTCCTTTAACTAAAGGTTTTTCTGGTTTTTGATTACCTATTTTTAAACTGTCTCAAAATTTACATTATTGTTGCTCCAATAATGACTAGTAGCATTTAAACTTTCAAATTCATTATTGCCTCAAGGTTACCTCATTGTTACCTTATTGTTAGCAACTTTAAACTTATTATTCTCACAGCTCCTACATTATTAAATTATGTAATACATACACATAACGTTATTAAACATGGATAGAATAATATAAACATTTGCAATGACTGTAATATACACTTTTTGTATATTTTTACAGCTTTAAGGAGGGCTGTTATTGAATTTATATTATATAATTAGGCTGAAATCATTTAAGTGTTAAAATACTGCCTCAAATTGCCCTGTTTTAAAAATATTTAAAAATTGTTCTTTATTTCTTCTTTTTTTAAACTTTTAAATATTTTCTGAAAGTCTCCTGAAAGAAACATAACCTTTTTATTAATACACTTTCTATTTTTCACTGTCACTTTTTTTTAACACTCACTGGTTTTTCACTACACTCGTGTATAGCAGAATACTTCATATTTATTTTATTCAGCTACATGTTAGACACTTTTTAACGTCAATGACCTGGTGTAAGGCAATGATCTGGTGTTCAATGACCTGAGTAAAATTTGTTTATTTACTAACACAGCTCAAATGTAAGACCTAAACGTTTATAATACTTTTCAAATTTATATGAATAATTGATAGATGGGAGTCAAAAGTCGCGTTTTTAAACTTTATATTTTTATTGCGTGTGAATGTTACCTTTTCAGACAAAAATGGCCAATTGTTATGAAAATTGGTGTATAGCATATGTAAGATCTCACTAAGATGATGGATTATGTAGCAGCTTACTTAACCTTTCCCAAACGGAGCTCTGCTGAGGAGTAAAGCAACAAAGTCGAAACATCCCGTTTACTTTCAAGGTATTTTGTAAACATTAGATAATAAAGATTTATAAACCAAATGTTTCTGACGATATATATATATATATATATATATATATATATATATATAACATTTCGACAGGATGTGTGTTTAAGAAGTTACAGCGTTGTTATTATTATTATTATTAGTTTATGTTTTACGAGAAACAATATAATTAACTTGCAGTGCAAGCATAAGAAAGTGACACAAATTTGTATATTTTCGAACCTTTTACTTTTATTAACACCATAGAAAAAGCAGTTCTATTGTCGGTTTTAATAACGTCAACTGACAGGTACGTTGAACAGAGACAGTAAGGGTAAGATTTAGAAAGAAAACGAAGACATAAGAATGGGGAGAGAGTGATAAAGTCGAAGATAGAGGAAAATGTTAGAGGGGAAGAGAGATGGATACGGGAGAATGACGAAATTGAAGGAGAGGGAGATAGAGATAGAGAGAGATAGAGAGAGAGGAAAAGAGATATGGAGTTATAGAAGAATATCTGCATGCAACGCAATAACTGCCTCATGCTCAGCTATTAATAGAATAGAAGCTGAAGCATTTTAGTTGTTAACATCTAACCATTAAACCATCTCGCATATTTTTACTTAAATCTTCATTTATATTCTTCACATTACAGCCATAAAATCTAATAGTTGCTTAGAGTTATTTTCAATAAAAGTATTAGCTGTAATTGGGCGCTAGCCAGCTAGCCTTTAGATGAGAAGAGATTTGTAATATAAAATTTGCTTGTCCTCTTTAATTCATACATGACCTTTCTAGTTTACCTTCCTTGTAAATAATTTAAAGAGAAACATCAGCAAACAACAACAGTTGTCGAGTTTTGTCTAGTGTTAATTATGCTATGTACTTTATAAGTTTATCCATCAAAAATATTTTCTAAATAAATATTGAACAGAACAGATTGCAGCGTACCTCAGTATTCAATAAATCCACTGAATAATTGCAATTTAGTCTGGAATGTTTGTTTCGCTTTCAGAAACAAGCTTATTAACTGTGGAATGTATGTCTTACCTAAATTAATTTTGTAGGGATTTCAACCGAATTTGTATAGTCTCAACAAATACATTCTGCGGTTTGCGAATGTTTTCAGTGAGATGGAATCGCGATACTGCCGATTACTCGATATTATAGTATCTGGTACAAATTTAAGAGAGAATATTCGATACTTTTGCGATTCTCCGAAAGGTTTAATGTTCCCATTTCAATTCCAGACACCATAACAAGCAGTTGCGTTTCACTTACATTAGACAAGGACGAAGGGTTGCTGAATATATTGTTCATGGCCCCTGCTTTGACTATGTATCTTGTAGTGAATCAATGCTACATTCCATCTGTTCTTATACCTAAGTTATACAATGGGGACATCGTTAAGTGAATGACAAGCTATCACATCGCATTGGTTCTCCACTATCACTGAATCTCTCTCTCTCTCTCTCTCTCTCTCTCTCTCTCTCTCTGTCAGCCTTTACATTTACTTATTCCAATGACTAAAATAGGTTTAGGCATCAGAAGCGACTAAAAGCCTGAGACGTGAGAAAATATTTCCTCTTCCTGCGGTCTGTATGTTTTTGGCTACCTAGTCACACTAATATTACTCCCCGAATAAGTGTAGCCCATGATAGGTATCATGTTTCATCAAACCTTGTTTCATTGAATGTGTTACATAATGCATAGCAGTAGCACGGATGTATTTTGAAGCGATCGCACTAATAACACCGGAGCAGCATCTAAAACATGCAAGAAAACGTTTTCGCACGATGGCGAATGCTACAATATACTAAAATATGTAAATAAATATGTTTAATCGACCATTCCATACTGATACGCCTTATATTTGGTATTGAGCAATAACGTTTATCAATGCTCGAATATGGATACGATTTCATATGATAAAACGTTAAACTCGTTTCTTTAACTGCTGTGGTTCTTAGCGTCCCATTCTATATTAGGCGTAAAAGATCGGAAATTTTGCTCAGAGGCCTCTTTATCAGGCTTGAGGGTTTTTACGTGCCGTAAATCTACGATACGGGAACACTAGTTTTACTTCCCTTCCGAAGGAAGCTATGCTAAGCACTTTTACGTCCGAAGATTGCCGGATTTGAACCCCCGACCTCAGGAACTAGAGTCCAGCATGGTGCCCCTAGACCACAGAGGACGGCATCAGCCCATTGCTGAACCGTAATAACACGAGGATATAGCGATAAGTAGACTACTTCATATAAATAATACAACTAATCTTTTCTGGAAAAATTACGAAATCCTACTACCTCAGCATCCCTTAAGTCCAATCTACTTCGGTTCCGATTACAGAAAACCAGCAGATTCCATCAATTTTGTTTTTAATTATTGTACATTCAAATGGTGTCAATTTACAAATAAACTATGTTCTTGAAAACACGTGTCCATTGTGTTCTGATGTTAGCTATCTTAATTTTGAAGTTAATGCATAACACGCTCGATTGTTAATTCATTTAGTATGCCATTCTACAGCTGGCAGAATGGCAATTTCATTTTAAACAACACAAGTAAAAAATCTGATGTGTTACACTCACATGGCTTTCTCTACTCTTGTACAAACTATTCTTACATACGCTTATTCTCCATATGCTTCATGTTAATTGAGATATCGAGATGTCAATCTTATTGCTAATTTTCTTGTAGATGCAAGAGGAATACGGTAGGTTATAAGCGATAGTCAAATCTTTTAAGCTCTGGTTGCTATGTGGCGCATTCCATTCTCTTTGCATGTCCAGGACATGAAAAAAATGAATAACGAATTTGAGAAAGAGTATAAGTATTGGAAAATTTAAGGGAATAACAAGTAATATCTCGAAAATGGTTCATTCAACAAAAAATAAAATGTATATGACAAATTGTGTATTTTAACGCGATCTAAATTTTTTGTGTAGTAACATTTTGTCTTTCTCTTATGGTTTACCAGTTATGCAAAAGTCGTTCACAACGAAGAATACTTTTGGAGACATTCCCAGAAAATTCGAGATAAACATTTCATTTGTCATGAAAATATCTTAAACATATGACATTTTAATCAAAATCGTTAGAGCCATTTTTGAGAAAATTAAAATTTTCGAAACATATTCCATGTAAAGGGTAATCTGGGGTGGGGAATTTTCTTGAAAACCTTCGACTCGCATCTCTGGAAGATACTGAACTAAATACCAAGTTTGGTGTTTATGCGACTGTTCGTTTCTGAGTTATGCTGTTCAGAGGGACACACACAGACACACACACGGACATGTTTCTAAAAATGCTTTTTTTGGATTCAGGGGGTCTCAAAACATGTATTTCCGGTGAAATCTCGGTATCGAATTTTTGGGTGGAATACAATACTTCCCCTACTTACTATACGTAGTAGAGAAAGTAATTAATATCCCATTCGAGATTAGGAGATTCAGCAGATAAATTCCTAATCTCTCGTGGGGATTATCTCTGATATAATTCCTGAAGATTGCAGAATAAATAAGAATCTTATTGGTAGTATTTATTACCTATGGACAGAAAATTGTTTAAACAAAGCTTTGAATATAATATAAAATTACAGTAGAAGGGTAGTAGGAGATAGTAGGTAGTAGAAGTAGTAGGAGATAATAGTAATAGTAATAATATCAACATCATATTTGACTGGAAATAAAGAATACATAATACTCGTATATAGTTTTATGTAAATGAAAACAACTTCTTTCCAATTCTAGAGAGCAAAATTGTCGCAGAATTAAATACAAATTGGTTGTAAAGGTTAATATACCAAAAACCAAACAGAATACCATAATAATGCAGTGAAGGTGCTATTCTCTTCACATTGTGTTTATACCGAATATGAGCATGCAGTACTGGTTCTCGATGCGACAGTTTTGATGCCACTCCTTGCTTCATAACATTTAATGTTACCTGCTCTTGTTGATCAGTTTTATGTCATCATTTCGTAACTCGTTCTTCGTTGTTTTGTGCGCCAGCTATGAGCTCTTTATCTCGGAGTATGCGTGAGTGTATTCTGAAAGGATGACATCAGTTTAGTTAGCTGATAAATTTTAATGATGGCCAAGTGTTAACTTTCTGATTGAATAAAGTCACCGACTATTGAATGAACGAATTAAATTGTTTCTATAACAATAATAATAAATAATAATAACTAATAGTAATAATAACAATGTGAAGCGTCAGTTGCCGTAAGTCACAGAAGTGTTACTCGGAAGGAACCCTTGCACTATCTGCTGCATCTTATTTACTCAAGCGCGCACTAAGCACTACACCACTTAAAATGAAACTCACATTCACAAGTATCATCACAGAACAAGTCGCAGAATTAAGTAAATATGACTTGATTTAAAATGCACGCCATTTTCTTACCTTAAGCCCCGCCTGCTTATCGTTACCCCGACCAACGTCTTTTCTCTAGCGATCCATTTTAAAACTCTTAAGTATGTGTAACTAACACTGTTTCCATGTGGAACCTCCCCGAATCTCAGAATTTCTTTCCCCTTTTTAATTTACAAACTTCTTGCCTGCGTGACTTCGCAAATTACTGAACCTAACCTCTAAATGCATTTCAGGAACTTTTATGCTAACGACTGTTACTAATGACTTTGTGTAATATGACACGCTAATGATCTTTTTCTTCGGATAATCTTTCAACCCAGATTTATTACATTATACATTGATTTAATATACTGAAATTATTTATTTCAATTATTCCTTTATTACTGTTATTTGTTTATTCAATTATTTATATCTGCCCCTCAATAATTACAGAAATAGTGATATCACTCAAATTTTCAGAGGGACATACAGATGGATTAATGATGCTAATGGATGCCTCCAGTAGCTAATAAAGCTAAAACAGCCCCTTCAATGCCAATACTATCTACGTTCGTCATTACGCATTATGAATAATGAAATAACTTTTTTTCAGAATTTTAGCAGGTGTTCAAAGCGGGAGAGCAACAGCGTACCGAAATTGCGGCTTTTAACCCTTTCTAAATCGGAATTACACGTCAGTTGACATTGGTTGCGCTAAATTAAAATTACCTTTGATAGCAACGGCTTTTAAGGACAGCAAACGTAAAAACATCGTGTTGATTTCTATCATCTGCATTTTGAATGTTTACAATAGAGTTACGGAGATCAAATAACTTTACCATCGATCCGGATTAACGGTGTGCTGTTTGTTTCAAACCAGGATTTGTTTGCAAACACAACTACCAAAATAGGTATACAAATACGGAAAGCAAGTTTAATACGCAAACCGACAACATTGTAGCAGTGGAACCGCGATACCCAAATATTGCATCGATAAACTATGGGAAATAAATATACAGTATGCGTTAGAGGTAAGCTTACCCAAGGAGAACTTAAGCTTATGATATTTGATTATGTACAGTCGGGTGCATGGAATCGTGCGATATAATCGCAGTGCTTTATGTTAGGAAATAGTAAACCGTCTCTGCCGCGCCCCTTATCTGGTTCCACCAGTTCACTTAATGTTTGATTAACTCCTCCCTTTTCCTTTGAATCTGAAACCGACATTGTTCAGGATTAATGTTTAGGTATCAGACTTTTGACAACACACCAATACGAGACAGACTCATCCAGGGGTTGTGAACCGCCGTTGCAAAGTATGGCTTCCAATCATTCAGGTGAAATGTTCCCGTACTCTCCAATTTTGCCTCTCACCTAGGCCTGAATTTTGTGTGTGTGTGTGTGTGTGTGTGAGAGAGAGAGAGAGAGAGAGAGAGAGAGAGAGACAGACTTTAATTCAAACCAATATGCACACAGACTATCTGGAACACAAATGATGAGATTCTGTCAATATTAAATAAAGAAAAATAATCTGTACAAGCTATTGTTACAAACTCTTACTCTCCATATACGACATGTTAATCTTATTGCCAATTTTTCTGTAGGTTCAATTGGGATATGTTAGGCTTTAAGCGATAGTCAAATCTTTTAAGAGCTGGTTGCTATGTGGAGTATTCCATTGCATGTTTAGGGCAAAAAAAAAAGAATAATGAATTCCCATTTGAGAAAACGTATAAAATAAATAGCATAAATTAAAGATATTTACATAACATATCAAATCTATATCTTAAATTTTCTAGAAATCGCCTGTGACGTCCTCTTCATTTGGAAGGTACTTTGTTTAATGTCTAATTGGTAAACATTAAGCGATAGGCAAAAACGAACTACACATAAAAAATTGTATCTCTCTTTAAAACGCATAATTTATTTCAAACAACCTTTCTGTGACATCAGCTATTTCCGAGATATGGTTATTAGTAGTTCAATACTTGTAATTCTTTGTCGATTTTCATTTGGTTCTCACGATTAAAATGAAGTAAGGAGATATAGAAATAATTTGTATACCCATTAAAAACCTCAGAGAATAGAGTAAGTTATGTGAATCTAAACTATCAGATATATTTTTTAAGTTACACTATCATAAGTACAATGAAGAGCAGAAAAGGAAGTGTAATAAAAAGAAATCATACACAATAAGAAATGTAATCAATATTGAAAGTGGTTTGCTATTAAAGCAAAAAGAATCCATAACCATTACAAGTTGACACCGACTACTAGCGAGTAAGTTTAAATAGCTTAACTCAAGATAATTAACAACTGAGCCAAGTTGGCTCCACAGTTAAAGAAAGAATTACGCCTGCAGAGTATTCCTTATTTCTGCAGCGAAGCAACCATTATATCTGGTGTTTCCTTGCGGCTTCCCAGGAGGAAATCCTACCAGCATGTTATAGCTTACTGCATTATCGGTTGGAGCTCTGCAGAGAGATAGTCAACAGATAGCGGCACTGTTTGAGTTCCTGACATCAGGTCACGTGGTGGAAGGCTGGAGCGACTACAAGCATCAAGAGGACGAGCTGAAGGACGGACAAGTCTGAGCTCGCCGGCAGTCGGAAAGCAACGCACCGATCTAGAAAGCGCTATCAGGCACATGCATTTTTGGCATTTGTTTAAATTCTAATTAAAAGTACCTTTCCGTAAGTAATATACAATATTTCACATTCAGGTCGTGTACCCAGTTAATTTAATTTCTTGGGCGAGAGTAAGAATAATTTATTCTAAAATACTATTGTAAAAATTCATATTGTAGAGCAATTTTGCAAGAGAAACTAAAAGCTTGAGGGCGAATCTGTTAATGTATTTCAGCCAGTTTATAATGTGGAAACTTGCTTATGATTGGGTTTCGTAAAGAATATATTATTACATTGTAGCTGTAAGAAAAGCGTTTTATTGAGTTTACTTTGAAAACCTTTAATTTAAAATCCTTTCCTACTCGCTTATACTATTTAAATAATCTTACCTCTGGGGCACTTCATGTTTTTAGGTGTTTGTAAAATGGACCCCGCACATTAACATTACGTTGATTCCATTTATTTTTAATAACCTTTCGTTTTCTTTCCTACGTTACATAATGTTTAAATAAAATATACAACATTATACAATAGTATTTAGAAATGAAGTGAATTGTCCAAGTTATGAAGTTATGAGCGGCTGATATCAATGGACGTACTTTAAGGAGGAGAAAAGTGGCTTTACAAAGAAGATGGTAGTGTTCGGCCTGTCAAAATGCATCGAGGAAATGATAGTTTAGGTTTAAAAAGGAGGTAGCCGTATGCTAGCTTTCAAATTCCATTCCCTCCGCATGACACCGCAAAAAAAGTTGAATAGTGACAACGCATAAAATGACAAAATATCGAAAAATTCAATAGCAAATATCTCCGAAATGGCTAATACCACAAAAACGTTACTTTAAATAGAGGCTTTTAAACATTCCTATATATTTTGTGTAGTAAGATTTGGTTTATTTTCTATGGTTTATTAGTTATACAAATTATTAAAAATTCATTCCGAATGAAGAGGACTTCACAGGCTTATGGCGGAAAATTTAATAAATAGATTTTATTAATGATGTAAATGTCTTAAACATATGTTACTCTGATAAAAATAATATATATATATATATATATATATATATATATATATATATAAATAATAAGATCGTTTTTGAAACTTTTTATGTAAGAGTAGAATCGATGGGGGATTTTCTTGAAAATCTTCAGCTCGCATTTTTTGAAAACACTGAATTTTAATATGAAGTTTGATATTCATCCGTCTTCGTGTTTTTTCACAAACATACACGTGGATATTTTTCTAATAGCTTTCTTCATATCAAGGAAATCCCAAAATGCATTTCCGGTGAAATCTCGATATCGAATATCTGAGTGGAATCCAAAACGTCCTCTGCCTGATTTAAGCAAATACTAAAGAAGGTTCAAATTCTGTTTTCCCAGAATGGGAATGAAAGATCGACTACCGCCCCCATACTGGAGTTTCAGGTAGGTGGGGCAAAATAGGATATATTGTAAGAAGACCATGAACTTAGAAGGTATTCAGATAGCTACTGTGATAATGAAGTGTGTTGCTTCATATTATTCTTTCATGTACCCCTCATTAGAAAGTGTGTATGTTCACCAACAATATAAGTCGAATAGTTTACAAGGACTGGGTGGCATTATATAGATTTGTGTGAAATGAAAAGTTTTCTTGACGTTTTGACTCTGACTGGTGTTTACAAGTCAAAAAATTAAGATACCAGTCGCTTTGGAGTGTTGAGAATGGCCGAACATTGTTCAACGAAATGATGTCTCCCAACCGCTTGCATGTTATTCTGAGGTTGTTACGCTTTGACAATGCAGCAGCCCGTCATGAACATAGATCAACTGACAAATTGGGACCAGTCAGAGAGGTTTTTGACAAGTGGGAAAATACCCTGAGGGAGGCCTACATTCCAGGATGATGCACGAGCGTGGATGAACATTGTTGTATTTCGAGGTTGCTCGAACAATACATTTCCGTAATGCATTTCAAGCAAATCTGGTAAAAATGGAATAAATATGGCCAATTTGACAGTCAAACCACCTACTACTGGAAGATGAAGATATATTTGAGGAAGGAAGAGGAAAAAGGAGCCTTGCATTTAGGTGAGAATGTTGTATACAACCTGGTGGCTAAACATGAAAACTCTGGACTACTATCATCTTTGAGACCTGTTTTTCTTGATTTGGCTCATTATTTGTTGTCAAAAGATCTACATTAGTCGGTGCTAACCAACTGTGTTTAGAGGCAAAGAATCCTAAAGTCATATTAACGTACAATGCTACAAAAGGTGACGTTGACACCCTGTACCAAAAGATACGATGCTACAGCGTATAAGAAAAACAAGACGCTTTCCATTGGTGGTTTTCTTCAACATGATGGATGCAAGTGCAATGAATACATACATAATTTGGATTATTATAACCAGCAATGAAAAAATGAGTAGTCGGAATTTCATCTTCAATTTGGGAAAACAACTTACAGGAGCAAAGTAGCCAATGAAGCCAAAAGCAGCACCGGATCCAGGAAAGGGTAGCTGAACCTGCAGCTAAGAACAGGAGATGTGCATTTTCCGTAGAGAAGAAATATAGAAAAAGTCAAATGACACGTTCCAAGTGCACTCAACTTGCATGATCGGAATATTCTGCTATTGTCTGTGGATATTGCAAATTTATAATAAAAACTATAATATGAAAACCTTTGTATAGAATGAGAAAACCTACATATCCTGAAATTTAAAAAGAACTACCCGAAGTAAAAATATAAAATTTTACTTTTTTAAATGTAAAGTTTAAACAAATAAGTTTGTTATAAAGTATTTGTACCCAAAGATGGTTTGGATAAAAGGCAGCCAAAATAATAAAAGCCACTGGCCTGAGACAGACCCGACTGGTAAGTTAGTTGTACAGATTTTCTGGTAAGAAGGCCGTTAAGATTGTTGCTAGTCTACAGAATCTTAAATACTTAAAGATAGAACTGTTCCGTTCTGTAGCGATGCAATGATAAGAATTAAAAAGAAAATGAGCAACACACTATTAATCTAAAAGTAAATATCAAGACTCAGAAACGAACAAGGCTGCATTTGTCTTGCAATGTTCTGAAAACAACAGTGGACTGAACTTTCAGTTTAAGCCACACCTAGTTTAACATTTGAGACCTAAAACTGAAATTGAAGCTATCGTGCACGTAGTTTTGTGTTGCGTATTGAATACAGATAAGCATAATGAGTGTTTCGCGTGACAGTTTGCAAGCAGAATATGGTGTACTTAAGGATATTAAGGCAGTTCCCAGAAAATACATGTAAACCTATTCTTTTCATTCAATTTCACTTAAAGAGAATCTGCTGTGATAAAAGCTAAACAGTAAGTTTGCTAAACAAGTGTAACAGGTTATCACTATGAATTAATTGAAGGGTTACTTCCAAAAAGGACAGCTCCAAAACAGCAGAGACATTTTCAGGCTCTGCAAAAACTGCATTGAATGCAGCATCAACAAATTATTTTAATTTACTTCAATGTGTATTTAACGACTGTTTATAAATAAAAGGTTAGGGTTAGTATTAAACGTAGGCAGGTCGAAACGACGAAAACAAACAAAATCTGAAATTATGCAGGATTGTAGTCTTCACCTACTTTTTTCTGTATTTATATTGCTTATAGGAGGTGTGTTTTTAAAGTAAGTATCGTAAGCAAGTTAATATCTTGCAGCTGCAGTCACTTTTTGAGCAGGCGCAATCACTTCCTCCACTCATTAGGAAGCCAGAAGCAGCTGTGAGTGATCATTTCTTTGCATTTTCTGTTGTTAGAGCTCTTCGAAATGTCAGAACAATCGAACGATCCGCTTACTATTAAGTCAGATCAGTGACTCTTTTTTTGTGTGCAAGAAACGTTATGCCAATTCTGTGAGGTTTATGGGGAAAATCAGCGGTAGATTCACGAGAATGTGGGTTAAACAGGTCACGAAAATGTGCATGATAAACCGTGGAATGGCAGACCGTCTATGATCAAGGATGATTGGTGCAAGCAGTAGAAGAAAACATTCGCGAGGACAAACATTTCACTATATCGGCGTTGTCTTCACATTTTCCACGTATTTCAAGGTCAGGCCACTAGAGCATTGTAGCAGAAAGCTTAGGATTTGGAAATTGTGTTCAAGATGGGTACCCAAAAATGTTACTGATGGGCACAAGAACAAACGCTCTGCCACTGCACTGACTTTTCTCACGCGATATGCTGAAGAAGGCAATGATTTGCTAATGCACGTCGTTACAGTTTATGAGACATGGGTGTCTTACATCACTCCTGAATCAAGGCGGCAATCCATTGAGCGTAGGCACACAAAATTCCCCGTGAACAAGAAATTCAAACAGGCGATATCCACTGCAAGATCATGCGCACGGTTTTCTGGGACAGATAACGTGTTTTGCCGGTTGAATTCTTGCTCAGGAATGCGACAATCTACAAAGACGTCTATTGTGAGATACTATGAATGCTCCGACGTGCAATACAAAACAAAAGGCGCGGTGCTTTCGTATGGAATCCTTTTGGTTCATGACAATGCCCAACCACACACAACAAAACAAACTCAAGATCTGATTGCAGCATTTGTTGGAAACAATTCGATACCTTCCTTACAGTCCGGATTTGGCACCAAGCGATATTTATCTGTTTCTCATCTGAGGAAATTCCTTGGTGGAAAACATTTCAAACACGATTATGTTGTGAAAGAAGAAATGCAGACTTAGCTTTCATTACAGGCGCATCATTCTTTTAAGAAGGCATACAAAAACTGGTTTCCTGTTAGGAATAACGGCGGTGACTATGTGGAGAAGTGGTGTAAGGTAATGACTGATGAAGCATTTGGAAAATAATGTTCTGTTATTTTTAAAAAATTATCGGTACTTAGTTTAAAGACACGCCTTGTATAACAAGTAAACGGAAAACTGAGGTATCCCCAGGTATACCAATTAGTGGAAATAATTTCCTAAATATACTACAATATACAGATAATACAGCAGTAATACAGAAAGATAAAGGGAACTTGCAACTTTCGTTTATAAGCCATTCAAATTGGAAGTAAATATAACTTGAAAATATCCAGAAGTAAAACAACGTTAAGGGCCATCAAGGAAACACATTGTGGGTTCAAAAGTAAGAACAGAAAATAAAATATTGGAATCATATGATAATGGAGGTAATATAAATTGTAATAAAGAGAGGGGTAAATGAATTAAAGAGATATCAGCTAATATGTGGGACAATAAATAGTGTTCAAGTATATACCCGAAAGTATAAAATATAATCGCGGGTCAGATTACTGTTCGAAAGTGAATCTTGGATACTAAATGAAAGAGACAGAAATAAGTCAGCTGAAATGAGATACCTTGGTTAGTGTAAACGATTGCACAAAGATGGACCCCATACAAAATGAAAATATAAAGAGATAATTAAATATACAGGGTACACCATTTAAGTTGAGACTGTACAATATCTCCAAAACTAAGCGTTGTAGAAATAAGTGTCTTTAATAAAAGGTGCTTGATATTATAGGTGAAAGTAATTGTCCTTTGTCCTGATTTATTTGGAGAACGTTGTGATGCGGAAACTTGCAATTAGGGTCAATTTAAATTATTCCATGAAGCTAGACTCAAAAATTATAAACGCAATCTTAGAACTTTCATCCAGTGGCATAAAGTACGAGAGGCTTTTAAAAGTAGTGTCCGTTATGGAATAAAATAAGAACTACTAAATATTTTAGACAATTATACTTTCATTTTATTATGCATATTTTAAGCTTCCTTTCTACACAGTTTGCTGCCACCCCATAAAAGCTTCTTGTACTATTTCTAATATACATTTTTCTGTATTTAAGATGTCATAGTAGAAGATTGTAATGTTAGTTTTAAGGCGGAATTGAAGCTGATGGTGGGAGTCCAATCTTCACCACAATTGAGAAAACAATTATTAATTTGAAGTTCGCCAAAACAGGTGGCTCATTATTTGTCTTTCAAGAAGCTTCCGTACATATGCGCAAATATCCCCCAAGAGATTATTAAAGCTTATCTTCAGTAATAAAGTTTTAACTTGAGGCAGTATTTTAACACTTAAATGATCTCAGTCTAATTATATAATATATAAATTCAATAAAAACCCGCCTTGAAGCAATATGTGTATGTAACAGGACATAAAAAGTGTATATTACATTCATTGTATATGTTTATATTATTGTATACATGCGGAATAATGTTATGTGAATGTATTACATAATTTAATAATGTAGGAGCTTTGAGAATAATAGGTTAAAAGTTGCTAACAATGAGGTAACAATGAGGTAACCTTGAGGCAATAATGAGTAAGAAAGTTTGATAATACTACTAGAAATTCTTGGAGCAACAATAATGTAATTTTTGAGACAGTTTAATAAATAGCCAATCAACAACCAGAAAAAGCTTTAGTTAAATGAAGGTATTCTATTGGAGTAGGATTAGCCAATCACAAACTGAAATATAGCAAAATTTACAAATTCAGAGTTCAGTTGCTTGTAGACAGTGTTCCTAACCGGACGCGAGATGGTCCTCAAGAAATTTAACACGTATTCAGTGTGATAGCAAAAATAGTTTGCGTGTTAAAAAGTGCAAGTAATTAATAAAAAAAATCTCACAGCTCTCTATATCAGTGAAGTGTTATTTAAATCGTGTCAAGCATTAATAAATTGAGTGAAGTAAAATTATAATCTGTGTAAGCCTACATTCTTCAGTCGCACCACTCCCTGCTAAGACATTCATGTCTCCAAAAAAATATAAATACTGATGTAGCCGAGGCAAGCATAAATATATAATATTTAAAGAAACAGTCAAAATTACAAAGTTAATATTTTTTTAACGTTTTTTGGGGGCAAAAGCCACCGGAAAGTACATTTGGGGCGAAGGCTACCGGAAACTTTTTACCATACGTGCGGTTACAACTACTTCAAGTTTGGCTTCCCAACATAAGAACTATAATACAACTCCTACTTTCCATACGTGAAGCAACAACCCACTTCAAGCTAACAAAAATGCCACATATTTCTTAAATGGACCAGCGGCAAAAGTCTATGACGAGGTTCTAAAACACTTTTGCTATGCTAAGACAACAATTCTAAAACATTGGTAACTTGTAGAAAAGTAGTCTTAAAGTTTTAAGAACTTGCTAAAATATGAACTATCGAAAAATATTTAGTATTTCGCACTTTATAACAAAACGGGCCTTGTTTTAAAAATATTCCTTGTAGTTCTGGTTATACATATGTAAATCGTGAACACAGGAAGAATAATTTACTACACATGTTGTAGATACAAGAAGGATCGATGAAACCGAATCGATAGTCAGATGTTTAAAAGTGGGAAGCTATATGCTGCCCTAAAAGTTCCATACTATTTTCATGACACCGGGTGGAATAACTAAATAACGACAAAACTTAAAAAATGATACAGTTTGAAAATATCAAACTAATAAGCATTGATATCTCAGAAATACCTGATGACAGAGAAAGTTATTAGAAATAAGTTGTATTTTAAAGAGTTGTACAATTTTTGTGCCGTGTGTTTCTATCTCGTAGGTTTATTGGATAAACAAAACTGTACAGATTCCCATCCGAATGAAGAAACTTAAGATGCACATGCTTTTTCGTGAAACTACGTTAATGCTGTCATATCTTAACGGCTTAAGCCTATCAACCTGCTCGATCTCCAGACAGAATTAAAATTGGTTACGTCATCTCTTTCTAGATCTTCTTATTGATCTTGTTCCCTTTGGGATATAGCTTTATATTTACTTTTTGTAATCCCTGATACGGCGTACATGTTCTTTCCATTTATTATCAAATTATTTTATTATCTCTCACATGCTTTGTATTTTTAATTCTGTTCCAATATCTTCATTTCATTTCTTTTCTTTTAAAGCAAAATCTTTCAGCTACTACAAGTCTTCTTTCATCTTCCTTCCTTAGTACCCAGTTTTCGCTACCGTATAGTAAGGCTGGTAAGGATATGACTTTATAACATTTTAAAACGGTCTTTTCTTGTACTTTTCTTTCTAAAGTCCTATATATAGTTCCACAGAAATAATTCAAAGTATTCAGTATGCTATCTACAGGGTTATTCAAAAAGAAGGAACCAACTTTAAATCTTAATTTTTAATGAACAACAATATATAACGACAAATACGATACACCATTGAATAGAGGAAAGTTCAAAGTTTTAAGCCGCTCTATTCCATTCATTGCCTGCACGGCGCTGAGTTTGTTTACCACAAAATGGCAACGCCACAGGAAAAGTCGTTTTGTGTGCTGCATTATGCAAAGAGTGAATCCATTGTTTCATTGCAGCGTACATTTTGTTGTAAGTTCAACATACAATTTACAGTTCGTCATAAAAATGTTCAATTGATGCAATAAATTCATAGAGGGTGGTTGCGTAGGCAAACGGAAAAGCACTGGTCGTGCTCACATAACAAATGGTGTTCATTTTGAACATATAAAATAAACTGTTGAACTCTCCTCTATTCAGCAAAGTGTTGCCATCCATTGTCGTTCATTAGAAATAAATATTTAAAGTTTGTTCCTTCTTTTTTAATAGTCCTGTATATCAGATTTCCATAAGTTACATTACAACTCAGGTATTTGAGTGAGCTTATCTGGTCAATTAATTTGTAGTCTATTACTTTTTTTCTATTGGTTGGGATCCTAAAAATGTCAATACTGTGTCTTTTCAGCTGATATCTTCACATTATGTTTTAGCTGTCTGAATTAAATTTATTAATTACTATATGTGCTCATTTCCGCTCCGTTCTATGGCCACTTAGTCATCTACAATAAGAGAGTTGTAAAACTTACATTATCATTTATTAAATGTCTATATTATTTATCCAAGTTCTGATTCCCTTCTTTACATAAATATTAAAAAAATGCGGGTGAAAAAGGACAGCCTTATCAGACTCCTTGATTAATTTCAGTCTTTTTCTCGTTTCCATTTCGGATTTCATTTATATTCTATTTTGATGTAGTATTATTCGTATTATAGTAATTTATTATTTTATATAGTATAATAGTATCCCTTCGGTGAGTTGGGTCGGTGAGCCGATGGAGCTGGGACCCTACATTAGGATTAAAGATTCTCCTGCTCGAGGAAACAAGACCTCAACTGCTTAAAGAAGCGGATGTGGCAACCCTCTCTGTATGGGTTAGTACACACAGGAGTGATGATCTGACACTCTAAGATGGCAGCCCCCCATTTAGACCTTACAATATAAAAGCTGGTAATATATTTAGGGGAGATATTCTTTTCTCGAATTCTCCAAACAGGAATACCCCGGGCTGATCCAACAATGACGACTCATGCAGAAAATCCGGACTAAGAGATTTGAAATAATTTCTTTCTTCATGTCAGTTTTACGCGGACTGACACACAAATAATACATTACATATATGGTACTTAAATAAAACTCATTTAAAATCGTCAATAATGTCGGAAAATGCTCTATGTGAATTGTAGTTTTTAGTGATCACCCTGTTCAATCTTTGGCAGATACTGCACTGAAATACCACGTTTGGTAATCATACCGTTCGTTTTCTAATTATGCTATTCAGACACACGCTACACACGCACCTTTTTCTAAAAATGCTCTTTTATATTTTGAAAACAAGTATTTCCATATCGAAGTTTTGGATAGAGTGCAATATCTTACCTACGACATAAAGTAACAACGGTCGCCTGTATACAAATTAACATATAGTTCAAAATTTTGATAACTAGGGATCAATTGATTTTCGTGTGGCCAGAAACCGACTGCTTTTTACTTTCACTACTCCGTATAGTAAGTAGGGGAAGTGTTGTATTCCATCCAAAAATTCGATACCGAGATTTCACCGGAAATACATGTTTTGAGACGCCCTGAATCCAAAAAAAAGCATTTTTGGAAACATGTCCGTGTGTGTGTGTCTGTGTGTGTGCGTGTCTGTGAACAGCATAACTCAGAAACGAACATTCGGATAAACACCAAACTTGGTATTTAGGTTCAGTATCTTCCAGAGATGCGACACGAAGGTTTCCAAGAAAATCCCCCCACCCCAAATTACCCCTTACATGCAACATTTTTCAAAAATTTTAATTTTCTCAAAAATGGTTCTAACGATTTTGATTAAAATATCATATGTTTAAGATATTTTTATGACAAATGAAATGTATCTCTTGAATTTTCTGGGAATGTCTCCAAAAGTATTCTTCATTGTGAACTACTTTTGCATAACTGGTAAACCATAAGATATAGATAAAATTTTACTACACAAAAATATAGATCGCGTTAAAATACACAGTTTATGTCATATACATTTTTTTGTTGAGTGAACCATTTTCGAGATATTGCTTGTTATTCCCTTAAATTTTTCAATACTTATTATCTCAAATGGGAATTCGTCATTCATTTTGTTGTCTTGGATAGGCAAAGAGTATTAATCTGTGGCAAAGAGAATGGTGCTGCACCAAGCAAGCAGCTATTAAGATATATGTCGATGCTTAAAGGCTACTGTATTTCTATATTGCCCTTGCAAATACAAAACAAGGGGAACATAGTACGCCTTAGGCGATAGTCAAATATTTTTAGAACTGGTCGCTATGTTAAAATATAATTCTCTTTGCATGTCAAAAGATCGTTTCTGCAAATGTTTATCTCGATTAATATGAAATAGATGGAGAATAAGAGTTTGTAAAAATAGTTTGTACAAGAGTAGAGAAGGTCATGTGAGTGTAACACATCAGATTTTCTATGTTTCTGTACAACAAACAACGTTCTTGTTCAATGCATATAACCACACATAACACAGATGTCTTGAACAAATTGTCACTTTGAGATGCACAATGAAAAAACTCTTAGTTTTTACTGCTTGAACTGAAGGCAGCAACTGACAGTATAACACAGCTGATAAACGTAGCCTTGAGCAGGTGATTCACCGCTAGTGGACTGCGGAAAAATACCCAGGACACTGTTGTGAAAGCCAACTACGTATATACGCAATCTGTGGCCCGGATACAAATCGAAAAGTAAAGTGGTACTTTCGAACACTTTCTCGTAATCCACTAATGTACTTACCACACTTTTATCGTAGTATATTGTTATAAAATAGAGGGAATGCACAAGGTTTAGCTTATAATTTTGTATTTTCCAGCTTAGTGGCACATGGAATGCACAGTAGTTAATCGACGTAGTTGTTTATTACTGTACATTTATGTATAAACATTAGCTATTATTTAGATTGGCATCACATGAGTAGTCACAATGAAAATAGGGGCAAAATTCTGTGTTAAAATTCATTTGAGGCATTATTGTTGTTATTGCTACATCATACTATATGTTTATTCTTTTAGTGTGGTAAATTTAATTATCTTCCGATTTGAACTGGAGATCATTTAGATTTTTTACAACTAAAATTAGAATTACAATAAAATAATAAATAACACATCGTTAACATTTAGCCCTATCTTGTAAAAATTGTTGCTGTTTTTGTCACTATATTATTACTGCAACAATAGTTTTAATATTGAATGAATACATATGAATGAATTGGTTTCGATCTCTTTTTTTTTCAAGCTTGACCTTTGTACCTATGTATCTGATTCAGCTGGAGTCGAATGAACAATATATAAAATAGCTTTCTTTCATTCTTTCTTCTTTTTATGAAGATAATAATATCTGAAATATTCTACTATTGAGTGACAGTTGGTTGTTATACAAACATGGAAATATACACCACAAACACAGTCCAACAAAACATCTAAACACGTAGAGCAGAAATTTACTACTGGACATAAAATAACAAAAAGCAAGCAAAGAAATCAGATATCCACTACGCATCGAAGAATCGAATACCACCATAATAAAAATGCAGAACAACCAAGATGAGTGGATTTGTTAATAATAAGATTCCGCAAGCAGAATTAAATCATCGAGCTTTGGCACCCACCTACATGCAACTATCTGATTACAACTTAGTTAAGATATAGTTTCAAATTCACTTTCCCGTTCTGTAATAGGCAGCTCGCCTAAATGAAACATTGGATCGAAATTATAGTTTATAAAAACTGAATTTATAATTAACGTTACCTTACTGTGCGAACCCGTCAAAGCGCTATGGTGAACAGGGATAGCAAAAGTACTTTCAGCGTTCATAAGGTGCTTACTTAATGACTTAATATGCCGCGCGCTCAGCACGGAGCTTCAGAGCTGTAGCGTTTTGTATCACAAGGACTGATTTTTTTGTTACACAAAACACGCTTTATTACAGAAATATTATTATTTGGAATTTTGCTTCCATTTGATTGGTATTCTTAGTGTTTCCATTTTTAGCTTTCTACACTATATAAGGAAAAATATACTGAACTTTTTCGAATTTGTAAACCTAAACGGATTTTGTTATATCTGACATCCCATTAATACTATCAGCATAAATTAGGAATGGTATCGACCACTGTCACTGACCATAATGTTGATTCACTTAAATTACCCATACTGTTACTGGAGTTTAAAAGCAATCTTTTGTCCATACCACGTAACTTTATGAATTGTTTTATATCAGCGTCTATTATTTAACCTTTCCCCTCCTACTTTCTTTAAATGCGATTTTATCTTAAACATATGTTACGAATTTTCTTTTGAAATTGCGAAATTAGTCCTCGATTTGTTGGTTTATACTATTAGGTGTTGAAGTAAATAATAGAGAATTATCAGAACCTTTATTTCGGTTGTTTCATTTAATAAAAGTACAGGGTTATTCAAAAAGAAGGAACGGACTTTGCATAACAAATGATGCTCATTTTGAACACACAAAGTAAAACTTTGAATTTTTCTCTATTCAGTGATGTGTCGCATGTGTGCATGTATTGTCGTTCATTAAAAGTAAATATGTAAAGTCTGTTCTTTCTTTTTGAATTACCCTGTGTTTATTTAATCTGCATCATTACAAATTGCTCAATCCTTTCTCAGTATATTCCTTCCTCTATTGTCTTAAAAAAGAACAACACAAACTGTTCTTATGTAGCACGTGTGCTCAAGGGACTTTGCCGTTCCTAACATAAATTTTGCGGAGAAATCGGATTAGCAATATCCTTAAGATATGCGCTTGTTATGGACAACGTGAATGTTCAAATAATCAATTCTTACCTGTAGAAACAGTACAGCGGTTAAAATGAAGGCATACATTAACCCTCTAATATTTTTTCGATACCATTTTCGGCTCCGCTCTGTGTATCTGATGCTGATCTTTGTTTTGTGAATCTAAAAGTGATTTTCGCACCCTGATATGCATTTGCTTTTAGCATACAAACTTACTTTTGCTTTGAAATCGCAAACAACATCCATAGGGATCCCTAAACAGCAAGCTAAAGCACCTGCTCTATTAACTAATTATTCCAGGCACACTTTTAAAAAACGAAAGGGTAAGGCGCGGTAGTTACTGAGAACTTCTATAAAAGATAGTTTCTGGGTCTGACACAAATTCATTTTGAATGCAAACATGGAGGAACCTGCATAATTAAAAATAACTGAAGTCAACCCCATTGTCACATTTTTACGAGATATTCGTTATAGAGTATTTTATACAGATTTGTTTAGCTCGAAGTTAATCTCTGATATAAGTGTATTGAAGTAACAAATTGCAACATTTATAATAAATTTAAAACATATATATATATAATTTGGCATTCGTTAATATGTGTCGGACTTAGCTGAAGATGGGAGAAACATACCTCCCGAAAGCGCTCCTTAGTTAACATCTAGCGCCTATGTGGTGGGGATTAACATATAACGACTAAAGTTGAAATTATCATATGATAACGTCACAATAAGAAGTACTCCTGTTTCATTATAATTCTGTAACAAATCACAGCAAATAAAACTTCCAGAAGTTTAGGAGGGTTGGATCTAAACCATTAGAACTAAGGATATTTAACTTGCCAGTGTATGATCCACTACATGCAGGAACGAAGTCTTTGGGAACTAACTTATAGCGACACCAGTGTTTATTCATAGAACAGTTATCAATGCCTTAGGTTAAGGGGTAATGCAGTCAATAAACAATATATTTATAGTGACGCCGTGGCTAGGGCACAAGGTATCGGGAGGTCGGCGCGGGCAGTGTAGAGGTGATCAGAGATAAGTCGCGCTCTCGCCCAGCGCTATTGACAGACAACTAGAATATTGTGGCATTTTCCTTTCCCCCGTCTCCAGAATGTATGTCCAGAAACATCTAGAATGTTATCTGTAAGATTTCATTCGGTATATAAGCAACCGTTCGCACGAGTTGAGCTGGCCAGTTGGTGAGCGAGTTAGCGAGTGCGTTTCTGGGTGCGACGAAAAGTGCTGTTCTAGCGCGTTTGTGACGACTGGTATTTGGAGAAGTCTTGTGTTCAACTCCCCAGCGGGTGAACCGTCCGTAAGAAGAGGCTACGTCGAGCGTATTTCATTACGCCGTGCCACTAAGTCACAAAGAAAGTGAAGTGATAGTGAGAACTTGGAAAAGAGACGGTGAAAAGTTGAATACATTACATTAACGAAGTGAAATGGCAGTTAATGATTGGAATGTCACACCACATATAAGACTAAATGTGATCCATAATGTAGTGGAGTTGTTTATGTTGGTACTGACAAAATCTAGCCACACCCCTTCCAGCGTGATTACCTTTGTTCTTCGAGGTTAATTCTAGGCACTGGATTGGCAAAATAGTTTACCTCCCCAAAGGTAGGTATGGCCGAACTGCCAATTAGTTACATTACATCTTAAACCTTTATTTTCACGCTCCTACACTGTCGCTTCCTTAATGGCGGTTTTCTTGACTTTTGTCTCAATGTCGGGGATGAAAGCTCTCATATATCTCAAAATGTCGTAGGTGTCATTCAGTTTAAAACCACATATACAAATAATTGCTCACCCCTTCCTCTAGAATGACGAATTATACCGTAACTGCTTTGGCCTTTCCTTGTGTGCCAATGGTAGCGACTCTTTTATAGAGGGGTATACAAACTGCCCCTGTATTTCACATGGTTTATAAATATCGTTCAATGGTTAGCGTTTTTTCCCTGAATTGTTTTTCAGGCCAGTCACATAGAGAACTAATACCGATCGAGCGGAGTCAAACGTTGGTTACCTGATGGGGAAAGCTTATGGAGACAGAAACATTGTGATGATTTAGGATGATCTAGGGAAATGGGCCACTTTTTATGCACGACAGTGTACAGTCGAGTGCAAAAAATCGTACCGATATGAGAAACCGCGGTTTAAGTTGGAAATCAATAATTATCATACCTCTACCCTCATTGGGTTACAGAGGTTCGAATAAATAAGAACCGGACTCATTCAGGAGCTAGTATGGACAGTTTTTCGGAGGCATATTGTTTCCACCATTCAGGTGACATATATCGATTCTCAACCCCTTTCATCGCCCAACTAGGCCTGACCTTTCTTCATAGAGTGATGTTAGCATATCGGACTTCAGCTAAAACCAATTACAGGATAGCTCACCTAAGGCGGGCGCGGAGCACAAATAATCAGGAAATTCTGGCAACATTCAAGAATGGAAAACACTAAAAGTAACCAAAAGCATCTGCACGTGTTTTACACTCGACTGTATGTAGTGTCTCATGGTGGAAACTGAGGTTTAAAATTCTTATAAATCCTATAGTGAATGCTTTAATAGTGATTAGATAGAAAAGCCCCAGCAGACGGACAGGCAGAGTGAGGACCATGCCCCACATGGGGCCCAACGTCCCGCCGGGACGGTTCTTATACCCCGGCAACCAGCCAAAGGCACGGGACGGAGAATGCTCACAGAGCGTATCATGTTACCTGATACACTGCACCGAATCTTCATCGTCAACACTTCCAACCCTGAAACAGACCAAACGGGATGAAGGACGAATGATATGATTAATGCACTGAAATGGAGGAAAGGAAATTCGCGGGAAGTAATGATCCTTCCCACCATTCACCTGGCGACATGGGTCAGAAAGGTCCGCCACGGGAATCGAACCCACAATCAACCGAATGCGGCCTCAGACGCAACGCTCGAGCCATCCCGCTCGGTTTGTCACGGTTTGTCGGCAACGCGGATTATACTTAACTTTTAGTTCCTGAACCCACAGGCACAATAGGGATACGTTTCCATGCCTATACTTCTTTCCTTAGTCATATCTCTTCCTTGCGTCACCCTTTTGTTCACTCCTTCACAGAACGGAGAGGTGGAATACGAACGATTTAGTGTCCGCCGAGTCTAAGAAGGTTACTCGTGCTTAAGGCTGAAAATGCCAGCCGCAGACGAATTCATTGGAAGGTTGGAAGAGGAACCTCAATGAAACAGCGGCTTATAACTGCTTTACATTAGGTACATTTTGAAAGACTGCGCTTTTTAATTGCCTCTGTCAGTCGAAGTCTTGTTAAGGTCGTAAGGACTACAAAGAAGAATACATGCATCAAATCTGACTTTATTGATGTATTGAATTAAATGAATGACAAATTCCGTCCAAGATATTGCGTCCTAAATGGTATTTGTAAATAGCTTCGGCGAAGGAATACGAATATGAGGTGTACAATGGACATATATGAATTTCAAATCTTTCGTGAGACTGTACTGGAAGGGCTCGGAGCAGACAAAAGGCCTGCAGCACGTTACCAATCGCACGGTATTTTCACTTTGTGTGCTGCCCCATTCACAATAGGCAGAACTAAGCTGCTTTGCATTTCGACAGAATCAGCAGGACAAAGTTGACGGACCGCAGATATTTTGGTTCAGGTCCCGCAATGCTGGAATGTTAACTACATTACAAATGGACATCCAGAGCACCCAAAGCTACTCGTTCTGTTCTACACACATTACAACAAGAAATACGTTCGAAATGGTAACATTAACAAAGCCAAGTATAAAGCTTACTACAACAGTAAACCTTCCGGTTATAATCGATAACAACATTAAAACGATACAAGTTTAATATTAGATTTTAAATAAGCAGCTGCTGTTGCGGGTTACTTTCAAGCCAAACATTACATTATTTAAATTGTTGGTTGTGTGCATTTCTCTATGTGCGCTCTCTTAGGAGAGAAACCACTGACTGAGCCGATTCCTATCAAACTTCGGATCTCTTACAGAATGGGTTATATGACATAACGATTCTCCGAAAGGGAAAGGATTAAACTGCAGCTCGGAATGTGAACAATTCAGTTTTGTGCTTTCAGTCCTTTATCCTAATGACAAATGGAAAGTGTTCACCTCCTCTTCTTTCTTGGCTTTTTCTATACCCTTGATGAATATTTTTTTTACTCTATTTATTTTACGTCGCTCAACTACATGGTCATATCGCGACGGATCTGTTAGTAGTAACACTCACATCGAGGTGTAACGGACAGTTAGCCTTCTAGGTCTCATCCCTTTAACCAAACCTTCGTCACGTCTACAGAGACCCGTGTGCATAGCAACCGGATCTTATGCTTCGTGCCGTGCAGATGCCTTTAGGGTGCCGTCCAGTTCAACTGCTGCTTTCATATAGAAAGGTGGACAGTTGGCTTTCTAGGTCTTATCTGTGTAACCATGTCAACTTGCTTCGTCACGTGTCCATATAGACCTTAGCGCATAGCAGCCGAATCTTCTCATTCGTGCAGTGCAGATGGCGTTGGGGTGCCGTCCAGTCTACCTGCTTTCATTGTCTGTGGATAGATGGCACAGCATTTGCTATTACCACCTATTTTTCAGTTTTTACTATTGTTTTAGATTTAAGGTGGAACTTTGGGTCATGGTATTAAATATCCAATCCTGTATTTATCCCAGCGGCTGAGGGAAACCACGAGAAAACCTCAGTCAGATTAGTCGGGTCACGGAATTTGAACCCGGCACCTCCCGAATGCGGGCCACATATGTTACTGTCTGAGTCACCCCGCTCGGTTTTGATGAATATTAATTACATAATTAAATCAGAATAGATTTGAGTGCGAAGTTTCATACAGTAAACTACGGGTTGAATCCGCACTACATAAGAACGCAACGTGAATTGTCCAATGTAAGTTTATGAATTGCAACTGAAATCAAAGTTGGTACAGTGTGTTAATTTCTCGAAATGCCTGGTATTAACTTTGAAGGGCTAAAGGCACCTCACGGTGATAAACGTGTATACGTACGAGGGCAGTCCAGAAAGTCCCAGACGTTTAGGACTATCGTGGCGATGAGTAGGGCTAAGGCCGCCATCTTGATGTCAGAATGTTTCTACATTCAGTACGCATCTAGCTGTGGTAGCGTTAGGACTGTGCCTTCCTTACTGTGAATTGTTAAAATGTGCGCTGCAATAGAAAATCCCGCCACTTGTGAAGTGCGGTTGGCTAAAAAGAACAAACCAATTGAAATTTATTGTAAACTTTGTGATGCAATAATGAGTGAAAGCCGAGTCAGGCAATGGTACATTGATTTTAAAAATGGCCGTACCAATGTTCACGACGAGGATCGCAGTGGTAGGCCTTATGACTGATGAACTGTCAATGCAAATCAATGACAAAATTCGTGAAAATCGTCGTTTCACGATTACAGAACTTTCGGAACATTTCTCCCAAATTTCACGGAGTTTGGTGCATCAAATTAATGCTTTGATACTGACGCTGAACTGCAAGCCGGTGTAAACCAGTGGTTGAAGTCGCAGACGGCAGATTTCTACAGAGAGGGTGTTGAAAAAATTGTGCCACGGTATGATAAATGCCTCAATTTGAATGGCGATTTTGTAGAAAAATAGCTTACGGGTGTACCTTTCAAATGTAGATAATAAATGCTGATATTAGCATTTTGTTAATTGTTTATTTCGAAGCGTCTGGGAGTTTCTGGATTACCCTCGTATAATTATCTAATCTACTCCCGATTTCAAGTGTATTCGGGAGATTTATATGACTGCAGAAATCCAAATCCGAGATTAGGAAATCTTGGTGGCCTAAATCTAAGCAATCAAAATGGCATATTCATAGTTTAGACCCATAATAATTCATCTACGTTCCATATCCTTTATATAAAAATACTTTGTAATGTAACTCGAAACATCTGCAGTCACTTTGCAGATATGTGATACAGTATTACTTGAATTCTGAATGAAACCATACGCCAAAAAGAGGCTTTCAGGAAACACTGGAATAGAAACGGAAGTTAAGGATCAACAGCTGGTGAGAAGCAGAATAACGAAAGGGAAATTGGGGTTATGGAGGTAAAAATAAATAAAATGAAGGTTTTACTCGTCTTGTTCAGTTTTGTATTTGTTTGACAGTCCTAATTAAATGCAGGTCACAAGAAATGGTCATGCACATTCTACTGTACACTAATAAGAGTTACATCTTCCATCTCCTGCCCTGAAAAAGCGTCAATGGTTATCTCTACGGTCGACAGTTTCGAAAAACACAAGTAATTTGATGTTTTGTGTAAACCAATAAAAATGGATTAACAAAACAAACACACACGTTTCTTTCAAATTCGCGTGGTGGTTTCAAACTAGATGGTGAAGATTTTCCGCTAAAGCCTTCACATCATTTCAAGTTAAACATTTGGAGAATTTTGAGTGTATATTTATACAAATTGTTTTCTGGCTGCAAAGACACGCCATTTCTTACACCAATTTTACTGTTCAGAGCTAATCATGTTAGGAGCGAGATAATAATGGGAAAGAATTTATAATTTATGGTTGAGTAATGGAATGACGTAAGGAGGAATGTTCATGTTATCCATTGCGAGAGACCTGCTAATACAACTAAAAGTAAATTAAATATAATTTATATTCATTTATTATACACTCAAAATAAAAATATAATTTAATCTTACAAAATTTAATATTCATGCAATAGCCGTTAATAAGGCAAAATTTCCGAATCCATTTGGTAGGATATGAAGTATAGGGTATACAATGGAGGTGGACACTTCCAGCACTACGAACTACGGGATATCTATTGAGATATCGGTTACCAATCCCAAGAGGAAGGGATGAAGTGAAGGAACCACAGAAGGCAAACAAGCCATAGACCCGTCCTACTACTGGAGGTGCACAGAGAGGTCGATTAACAACACACTCAACCAAGTAGCCCTCTGGTGTGCACGGGAAATCTCTTTCCTTTGAGCGAGAATCCTCGCCGTCTGTCCGCCACCGCCAAACACCGCGATACTATGCACATACCTGAAACACGAAGGAAATACTGATAGATGAGCAATCACCCAGTATTCACCTACTGACCAAGGAAATTCTCGAAAAACTCAATGTCAGAATGTGCGGTCAAAGGGAATCGTACCCGGAACTTCCGAATGCGAGCCTCGCAGGTTACCACAAAGCCATCTTTCTTTATTGCGAGAGACACTAAAGCCGTGTCTTTCGCTGTGTTTTTCAGGTAACTGAAATTATATGCTGAAAGCATGTTAATGATTATGCTTTGCTGTTCAGATAGTTTAATCAAACACATATGGAAAAAATGCGTACAGTGTTGGAGTAGGACGGCAACAAGTGAAAGTCACGCCCTTTATACCAACAAGGGTTGTGCCCGTGAACAGAAAATTGCATTTTGCACTCCCGTCTGTTGTGCTAATTCCTAGTAGTTCCTGTGTTTCCATACAATGGCTAATATCGTTAGTGCTTTTTCTGGGAATAGAGTGGAGGGAAAACCTTATGGTGAGCTTTCTGTTGACTAAAAATCTTAAAACTGGGAGACAAGGATTTCTCATTGAACTGATCCTAAGGAATAGAAATGTAAAGGTTTTTCTTAATGATCCGCCCAACTGAAGAACTCTTATTAGGACTATTACTAAAGGTAAGTTAGTTTTTTAGTTACGCTAGGTGAATCCGATGTTGGAATGAAGCTAGTTATCAGCATCCTTTGTCATTTTGAGAAAAAAATTAATGAGCAGGATTCCACGTTTTCTAGTGTTTGTGGCGGGAATTAATGAGTTACAGTGGTATAGCGAAACTAGGCTGTCTCCCTCCGTGGTTTAGTGGTTACCAGCTAGCCTCTAGTTCCCGAGGTCGCGAGTTCAAACCCGGCAATGGATTTCTTCGGCGTAAAAATCATTAGCATGGCTTCCTTCGAGAGGGAAGTAAAGCGAGTGGTCCCGTGTCGTAGATTTACGGCACGTAAAAGAACCTCAAGCCTAATCATGAGGCCTCTGAGCAAAATTGCCGTTCTTTCACGCCCAATATGGAATGGGACGCTAAGAACGCAATTAAAGAGCGTCCGTAAATAAACCTAAACTTAATTTTGAAACTGGGGTGTTAAACCTGGATTCTATCAGATGACACTCCGAGTACTATGAAAATCTACTCGACTAGGCCGTTTATAAGCTGCACATTATAAGGCATAGTGAAGGCACGGTTGACTTACCTGGAGATTTCTTGCGGATCTTGTAATATTGCAATAAAACGTAGAAATGTGGTCCGAGGGTTTGTGACTCTGTCCGTGGACACGTTCGTCCAAGATAAACTGCCAAGAGAGTCCCCGGTTCTTAAATGGCACTCGATTGCAAAGGTAAAACATTTCCAGTGGACACAGTTACCAGAAGTGCCTTAATTCCAACCCTTTCTTGAACTTGATGTAGCTCTCGTTTGAGTCCCGGTGAAGGATCGTTGCAATGCTCGCCTTAAGGTGCTTACAAACGTGCAAACGATGCTTGGCTCGAGCTTCCTCGGTTACCAAGAATCGAAAAGAGATGTGTTCGCCACACTGCTCAAACAGAACAGTTATTAGACCGAGTCTATTACATGATCACTTGAGCATTCAGTTCAGGAACCAATGTATGGAAAGCAGCATTTGCTATACACGTCCAGTCATGTGGGAGGTGTAGCACGAACATTCCTTTGATGTGAAGAGGAAAAACCGACCAGCAACGGATTGGATCGAACTCTCTCCGTTCACCGATTGTTTGTTGGTGGCACGGTCCGATTCGGATTACACTACAGAATTCCGCGAAAAGTACAATGGATGAATTTTGCTATAGTATTCAGCTCATATGTGTTTGCTAGAGTGTGACAAACAGTTATTTTCGAGTAACGGTTATAGCTCTCGCAATTACAATGCGTTAACGGCTACATGTAACGGTTACCAGTAACGATTAAGATATTTGTTTTCATGGTTATCACATTCCCAGCTACATTAATTAACGGTTGCTAATAACGATTAGCTGTAACTACGTTTTAATACGAACAAAGTCAATACAGACGTACTTTGTTATTTGATGCAATCAAAAGAAGATTCTCTTGCTGTGTCAACACTTTGATTACTGCGGAAGTTTATAATAGCAAAATGCATTCGCACATACTTCTACATTCTTGTACATACATCGCACTACATATACAGGAGGGACCATTTAAGTTGAGACTGTACAATATCATCAAAACTAAGCGTTGTAGAAAGAAATGTCTTTAATAATAGTTGTTTGATATTATGAGGGAAAGTAAATGACATTAGTCGTGTTTTGTTTGGAGTACTTATGATATTCGTTTTAGGGTCAATTTAATTTTCTAAATGGGAACCTACAAATAAAACAAGTCTAATGGCATTTACTTCCCCATTATATCAAGGCACTTTTAATCCAGGCATTTCTTTCTACAACGCTTAGTTTTGGAGATATTGTACAGTCACAACTTAAATGGTCCACCCTGTATACTAGTTCATACATAGCCTTCTTCCTATTGGCTAAGCTATTCGCGCCGTAAATGCGACTCTCTTGGCACGTGCAGATGGAAACAGCAGTGAGTAAATGATAAAATCATTACATTCATGCAAATCGAGGTCGAAAGCATACAGTTATACAATATTAATAAAGAATATACAACTTACAGTTACGGTGTGTTTACTAATGAGGCAGCCCTTTCAACTTCTAAGTTTGATTCGGAAAGTACTTTAACCCTGCCCTGTACCTGTCGGCCTTCCAGTGTTCTTTGCCATGCAAGGTTAAAGGTGTAAATATCCATGTTAATAACCAAAAGAGCGGAAACGCACACCTTCACTCGCGCTTTTTGAATTCCAAAGTTGGAGAAACTTCACGTTTCTTTAAGCAGTCTTATAGGTAGACATTGAGATTGTGCAGCTCTGGATCTTGATTCACAACTTTGTATCTTGATTTAGCATTGTTAAAATTTATGTACCGTGGTTTGAGCTTAGGGTCTGCGCATATTACTAAACAGCATTAATTGTTTATTCATAACATCTATCCGCGATACCTAAAAACTCGTGCACCTATAATCGTATGTGAATAACTAACTTAATGTAATGAAGTGCCGAATGACCTAATATCTGTAGCCTGTGACCTATATTCCAAGCGATAAGCAATGGGCTGTAATGAACAAATACGTACTTACATCTCCGTGCGAGAAAGACTCAAGTTGCTCAAGACTCAAGATGGACGAAGAGACGGTCATGGATGAAATAACTAGTTCTCAATAAGCGATACCAATGCTAGGCACATGGAGTGAATTATGTCAGCGTTAACGTGATAACTAGGTGTCTCCGTTGCTTTGGTAACCCTTATTGGACAACTAGTTAGTTTGTAGCCGCTAATAGGTAACTAGTGAGTTTTTACTCGTTACTTTGGTAACCGTTACATTAAGATAACCGTTACGTTATTTTCTGTCCATCCCTAGTGTGTTCCGACCATTTGGCTAGAGTTATCTTGTGCGTGTAATGTGACTTGGGGACGCATTTGACTGTTTGTCTGCAATCTCATAATAAATTGGTGTTTTATACAGGTTCTTTAGAGATGTGTAACAATATTGTTGGAATACTTTGGCATAATTAATTCCCACTTGTCTTATTCTTCTACTTCATGGTTTAGGTTTCAAACGTTTCGGATCCAAATTGCTGATGCCATCGTTTCCTTGTGGGCGATAACTTAAATCTGCCTTGGGTATCCTCTTGTTTGACATTCTGTCCAAGTATGACTTCCAATTTTCTTTATATATGTTATTATCCTATTTAATTATTCTACTTTTAGTTCTTCTTTGCTTGATTTTTCTGTTCAGTTTTGTGTATCCTGCTATAGCTCTCTGGGATCTCATTTCTGCTGCTTGTATCTTTTGCAAATCTTGATATGTATTGGTCCACGTTTCGGAGCCCTGTGCGACAGCAGTTAATTATCGAGTGTGGTATTTCCTATTTTTTTAATGTTCCCCTTAATATTCCAGTTATGTAATTAAATTTGTTCAGCTTTCCATGTATATCTACATCATTAATACATATTTTACATTCAAAAAAATTAAATATTGACATTTGTTCCAGAATTATTTTCCAGTACTATCTTTGAATTGTATTTTAATTCCAATTGTAAAAAAATTCCCACCTATTTCGACAGTTGTAATTTAATGGCTAAACTCCATTACAGCAAATTTTAAAATGGTTGTGTTTATTTTATTTGACGGAGCGCTGTAAGTTCTGTTTTACCAGTGATGTATTGAGATACATTTCTATTAGTACCTGGGCTATTGGATCAGTGATATCATATGTTATTCCGGCTGTCTTTTATGATTATTATTACCTATTATTATCATCATCATTGTTATTATTAACTTATGTATGTCTTCTTCATTGCAAATAGCATTGTGGATATGGAAAAAGCTCTAAAAGCCTGCATCTTCGACATGGGAGGGCAACGGTGAACCGACTGCGTCCAAGGCAAAAAGAAAAGTATATTATACGTGAAACTGCAAGAGTGACTTTTTTGTATTTCAGGATGCTGTACTTACGCAATTAGCATTTTAACTAAACCTGGAGGTTTGGACAGAGAACATATGAAGCTAACAGCATCGCGAACCACATAAAGAAGTTGTTCAAAACCACTGAGAGGAAAATAACAGTACATTATTCTGTCAATTCCGTCATGCGTACTGCATTGACGTATGGGGGTACAGGACAGGAAACCATAGCTTAATATCTCGTAACCTGACGCCGTCTCTGTCTAATGTTTTTCTGTCCAAGCCTCCAGCCTTAATTGTAACTAATCCCAAACTTATGCGCCTTTTTTACCTGCCATCGAGAAAGTTTGGATACGAATAAGAATATGGGCTGGCAAAATTTTAGGTGGTTAATTGGCATGGCCTTCTAGAGGTGAATATGGAATTCGGATTTGCAACATAATCTGGTGGTTTAGCTCACTAAATAGTGATTATAATACAGGACAGCATAATATTGTTATACGTTAGGTTGCCATTATGCTATACGGACAGCTGGGATGTTTAAAACCATTCCTTGCAGAATGGGATAGGTTCTATGCTGCTGAATAGGAGAATATCAAATGCCTGATTTGCTAAAAACTTTACTTGTTATTGTTAACGATTTTATCTCTGTTGTAGGATTCATATGCTGAAAACATTAAAGTATGTGTTTAAGTTTGTACGAATTTATTGCGTGCAAAGTATTACTGAAGTTAAATGCTATGAGTGACGCACAAGACACCTGAAAAATCATACCCGCGTAAAATGAACCTGAAAGAATATTTTCTTGAGGTGAATAGTTATTTCTCAATTAAAGTGTTACATTTTGGACTCCCTTCTCACAAGTCTTTAAGTTACCTCTCATATTCTTCGTTCTATTTCAAGTTAGTAAATTGTACTATGCCTACAGATATTTCAGCGACTTATTATATGAGCATTTTTTGCCAAGAATGGATTAGAGAAAGAATAAATAATCCTACAATTATAAGAATAAGTTGTATTTATATTATGTCTACAACTAATCAGTTAAGGAGAGACTAGATGGCAAAAATTGCCAAAAATGGCAATTTTAGTTTTTGCACAGTCTTATAAATTTGAATTTCGTCTTTAATTTAATACACATTTTATCATCGAAGCCCCAAAACTTACTTTAAATATATATTTTTAAAAAAATATGTATCAGCCATTTTGCACTGTGAATTCCACATACTTCACTGAAAAAAGCCATAACTCCTGCACACATTGGCATAGAGGATAAGCGTTGGCGCATCTTTTAGCCGAAGTTTTGCTCTCCAAATTCGTATTACTATAGCAGCTGTTGGAACCCAGGACATGTGGTTTCTTTCTTTGCAAATATACGCGAGTTTTTCTTCATTTTTCGTTTGAACAGTTTTCCGGAGAACGATTGGAATGAAATTTCTGGCATAAATGACCCATTTTCTAAGAAAGTATTGAAGATAGCTTAATTAAGTTCTTGGATAATAGAAATAACCTCTAAGTGCAGTTGTGTATGTACTTTGGTGTTAAAATGTTTGTTTATGTTTTAATTTGCTCATAAATTGTAATCAAAAGGTGGTATATTTGAGAAAAAAATCATACCTTCCTTAATAAACAAACTTATTGCCTAAAAGTAGATCAGTGAAATTAGAAGAACTTCACCTGCATCCTGTAAAAACTTCGGTATAACATCTTAAATAGTTTTTAAGATAACTAGTCATGAATTTAGCATAAAATGCTAACATTTTTAAATAGCATTAACTGTCATTAACAACATTGGAGGGATAGGTTTATAATCTCCCCTTAAACACAAAACAGTACTCCAGTAGAGCAGCATAGTTTAAATCGAATTATTCCTCGGATACACTGCAAACTTTCCTCCTCCCACACAGCAGAATCTGATGTCTACCCTCAGTGGCTGCTCTTTGTTGTACAGTCGCTGCAATCTGATTTCTGCCCACGTCTGACCTAGTATGTGGCCCACTTATGCACTTCTTTAGAATCGTCCAAACCATGCACACGACTACAGTTCATGCATCAGCCTGCGGTATCAAGGAAAGTATACAAAATAATTTTCCAGCACTACATATTACTGTACATGCCGCTGGGTTGTAAACTGGCAACAAGAACAACGCTACAGCGAGTACCGTGTATTCATAACTCGCTCTTTGTCGTTTACAAACTGCGGAAGAGTGATATTTAGTAGCAGGAACTGACAAGTTGATAACACCGACACTCGCATCACTGCCACCTGTCGCCTGATAACACAGGCCGGGAAATTTCACTTGTCACAGCCTTGGAGCAAAGAAGATTACGTAAAGCCTATTCTCTCTCTCCCCACCTGGTATAGAATTCTAATGCATTGCTGTCCTCTCAATGGCAGGTGTATTTGTTCAGCCTATAATTAACGTCGATGATACTGCGTTATCACCTAGCCATTATCTCTCTGGTGATTATACCTGCCATCGAGAAAGTTTCAATAAGTTCCTTATTCAGCAGCAACTCTTGCTGGAAGGAAATGAAAATCAGCTATTCGAAAATCTAAAGAAAGTAAGAAACCATACTCACAACTGGTAAGATAGAATGAGACTGAATTTTTCAATGCCACAGCCGAGAATAAGCACTGTGCAATTTAGTGTCTGCCAAAATACTGCTATAATAGCTTAGTTTATTAAACCACAGTACGATAAGTTGATGATCTGTGGTCGAAATGTTGATTATGGCGTTGAATTTTACCTTTCCAACTTTAGCCTACACATGGCATGTGCGGAAAATTACTGTATTGACGATTATCATCATGCTATTATACCAGGTGAGTCAGCTGCCCCTAGGTATTCGTATCTATGCAACCCGCAGTTTATAGTCTAATTTGAAAACATTGACCCTTTTAGCAAACAAACTCTTATTCTAGCTCTGCCCTTCTATTTGGTACTATATGCAATTCCCGTTAATTATTAAAAGCATAAATGAGAACCAAAGAGCTGCGAAAACCTTAAAAAAGACGCCGTTTCATTGATATAATACTTGCAAGGAGATAGAGGAACATTTTTTCGAAGAGCGGGATAAACTACCTGGGTTCTGGCCGAGTGGTTTAGCTGCCGGAATGTGGTGAAGCAAAGGTTAGCTTCGGAGGTTCCAATCTGATACAAACATAAAATTGCTTTGGTTATTCTTCTTTTTCGTCTCCTTGTGTTTATTGTCTGTATTTTAGTGTACTAATTTATTTATTTTTGTTAGTGGTTCTCCTGTGAGCCAAAGACACAAGAAATACAATCAGATAATTGTGTATCATGTTTACCCTAATAATCTGTACCGTATCGACGATATTAAATATAACAGTTTTTGTTTCATGTTTAGGCCTTATGTTTCACTTTTTCTATTGACAAAGGAGCTGTAAATATGCTAAGTTCACGGGTAAACAAAATAATAAATTGTTAAAGAGCGTGGATTTCATCAAGGAAGTAAATGTACAAAATGACGACCCCCTTCATCAATGCGCATTTGTTTGCTTTGCCAGAGAGACCTTCTTGCATGCTGTAACATGCGCGGTGTAATCTGCCTGCATTCTTCACATATGAGTGTGCTGGTATATGATTTGGGCTTTGCGGTGGAAAACATAACGATTATTCTATTTTGTACACACTTATAATGTTATAAAATGTTATTTATATCATAATATCAAATTATAGACCCAAATAGATAAAATAAAAGGTAATAAAAAGTTTGAAATTCACCCAAATGATTTGAACCCGAATTCAAGTGGCACAGTGTTAAAGCAACCATGATAATACCATTCGGCAATCTACCTTGCGAGTTGAGCTTCCTATACGAATTAGTAATCGCAGAACTAGACCCCACCTCGAACCTTTACACGCTTTTGCAGCGTCATACAGTCTTTTGAGCTCGGTTCGGTAGTTTTAATTCAAACAAATAAACTGCATTAGTCATTACAATTACTGTGTAGTATGCCATAGTTTGTGAAATAAGAGAAATTATCTACCTGATACTTAGCATTTTTTGACAAGGCTATACATTGACTAACGGCTTAAATCCAATTGGTCGCATTGTGTAGATCTGTCATTTTGTTTTCAAATGGTTTTGTCAACCGATGCATGTAATAGGTTGTTCCTTCAGGGGCGTTTTCAAAGGGGTGCATGGATGTATGCTAAAGAATAAAAGTTTGTACAATTGGCTAAAATTGCTACTGGAGCTCTAAGTGTCAGGGTGGGATGTTTTTTGCATCGACATACGTAGCCACTGCATTCTGTCCCGTAAAACACTTATGCACTGAGTTATGTATCTCTCCTCTATAAAGTGTTACGTAAATCAGCCATTAGAAGGCATTAGAAAGGGTAAGTCACATGTCGCTTAGCACGTTGCATGAATTCAAAAATAAATAGGCGCAGCTGACTCACGTGGTATATTTTCACTATAACAAAAGCTGCCTAGAAATTATACTAGAAAGAATATTTGTAAATAGCTGTTACAATTATCAAAACGCGATATTTAAACAGTAATTTGAAATTTTAACAACAGAAAATAATTTCCATATTCTGGCTTCATCGAATTTTTATGGCATGGAGATTGTCCACTAGCATATTACAAGACTTCGTCCAATAGAAACGGGGTTCCCTGCGGTCTTTTGTACAAATCTCCGAAATTATGGAAATTGCCGCATGAGTATACTTTTATTGTAAGAGATATGTGACAATTCCTCGAGGGAAAAGCTTTGTGTTGTATCTAATTAACATAACAGTATAAACTGCAGCAATGTGGTGGAATAAAATTAATTTTTTTGACAATAGAACTAGATGTTATAATAACTTTCACTCTAAAGTCACATCACATCTCATGCATTTGCTCCGATAAACTTGTGAGGAGTATGTAATTAATGGCAGACAAACGGCCTTCTAATTGTAATCTGTGCCACTTTTTGTTACTTTTCCTACTTTACTGTTCACCTTATAACGAAAACTCAACTCGTTTGAGCTGCAAGTAAAGGTTCCCAGAAGCAGAAACGGAATTTGGCGTAGAGTTGTTGAATGATGGGCGTTGTACTCGACGCAAGGATGAAACGTAGAAATTGGAGAGGCCGAGCAGCAACAGAAGGAGCGATATCTATAAACACGGGACCGATTACGCCAACGCAGAGACCACACCCTCGCTTGACCCAGGATTGCTCGTGGGCCCTTTCCATTAGGGACGGTGCCTATAATATATACCACCCCCCCTATCTGGTCGAGTTTAGACTAGAACTCGTCCTGTCACGCCCTTCCAAACAGGGACGGAAGTGGATACGCCACTTACGTGCGTCAGGCTAGCAGGGCGAACCCTGCTGGGGGAGACTACCGAACAATCTCGGTGGGGCCGACAGTTTCTAGCTACCGTCTACCAGCTATCCCTCATGGCTGGTGCCGGAGAACATCGATTCGTCTCACAACCCCGCCTGGGCGGATAAACCAGCCAAGCATACCCAATCTCCCATGGGTATCGGGAATCACTGCCCCGCCGAGTCCAACCGAATCCGAACAACTCCCTTTCGGGAGGGGCTCGAATGTTCGGCCCGACGTACTTCTAGTGACGTCAGAAGTACCATGAGTACTAAGGGTCCGCAGCGCCCGCACCACGGCAGCTGAAGGTGTCGGAAGCCCCCCTTACGGAGAGAAGAAGCGACAGGCTAGCAGTTTCTTCGTAAATTATCATTCATTTATTATTTATTCAGAGAGACAATGGCTAATAATGGCCCCAAAACAAAATATGGCCGCAGCTCCTATTCTCCAATTAAGTCATGGCCAGGTTTCATTTGAATGAACCTTACTGTAGATATTCAGAGGATATGGATTGTATTGTATCCGTATAAAAATGTAGAGTAAACTGAGGATACAGATTTCACTATAGAGAGGACTTGATAGCAGATGAATTTGCTTTATGCGCAAATTTAAAGCGTACTCTATCACTTTGCTTGCGATATCTGCAACTTCAACGCAGCAGTCACAGAAACTTTCCGTGGGTGCTGTTGCACAGTACAAATTGGACACTTCAGATCTTCGTTTGGTTTTGCGGTCGCTGTAGATAAATCGGTTTGAACTACAAGTTTTTATTAATATATAGGAGCAAATATTCAATAAATTAAGTATCATTTTACACTCCAGATGTTGGGCCTGGAATGACAAGTTTCGGGAATGCCTTCTCTCCTATCTTCAAGATGCTCCTCCCGAAACGTTGGCATTCCACCAACAATTCATCTGGCTTGGAACCCGAGAACATGTAGATGTATACGCCGCTAGGAAAGCTTTAGCTCTTCAAGTGTTATCATATTTTGGATTTTACAGCTCCTACATTAGTGGCTCATGTAATAACTTATTCCAAGTGAGAGGCACATGCGATTTTCTCACGTAACCCTATTTCTTGATAATTTTTGCATAAACCTTTAGCACAAGCTGGACAATTAATGCAGCTATGCTTGCTATAAATTTATGTTCATATGCAGTCTATCTGCTAAAGGATTTTAAGCCTGAGAAATTTAGTTTTCTCATAGACTTTTAATAGACTTTATAAATATCTTGAATGTAACAACATACTTGTCAGGGATCAGTTCGGGTTCAGAAAAGGAATGTCGACCAATAATGCAACTTATAAACTTACTCATGAAGTGTTAACTGCATTAAACAAAAAATGCATGTAGGTGGGATTTTTTGTGACTTAGCAAAGGCATTTGACTGTGTTAATCATGATATTCTGATAGCAAAATTGAAATTCTATGGACTAAAAAATGAAACTCTAAGTTGGTTCGTATCATATCTAAATGAAAGAAAACAAAGTGTTGAAGTTGTCAATGATATTGAATTTGTAAAACAGACATCAAAATGGAAAACAGTAACACATGGAGTGCCCCAAGGTTCAGTCCTAGGACCTTTATTATTTTTTATCTATATAAATGACCTATCACTTTATATAAAGGATATTGCAAGTATAATTCTGTTTGCTGATGACACGAGTGTTCTGGTGACTAGTAAAAGCTTGAATGAGTGTGTAATTAAAATGAATTATGTTTTGAACTGTATGTCACACTGGTTTAAAGCTAACAAATTATCTGTAAATTTAGACAAAACAAAAGTTGTTAAATTTATAACCCATCGATCACTACACACTCAAATAGAAATTGGGATTAATGACATGTCACTAGAACAAATAGACAACATTAAATTTCTGGGCCTCCAAGTAGACAGATTGGAAAGTTCACATTAGGTATATCATACCCAAGCTCAGTTCTGCATGTTATGCTATCCGAACATTGGTAAATGTCAGTTCTATAGATACACTTAAATTAGTATACTATGCATATTTTAACTCTATCATTGAATATGGAATATTATTTTGGGGAAATTCGGTAGAAATTCAACGAATATTCCTCATGCAAAAGAAGGTTATAAGAATCATTTCCAGCACTCATAGCAGACACTCTTGCAAATATCTTTTTAGAAGACTAAAGTTATTAACCCTACCTTGCATGTATATATTTTCAATCTTAAAATTCTATGTATGCAATCGAACCACATTTATTACAAACATGTAAATTCATGAGATAAACACTAGACAAAAGGGTAACATCCATCGTCCCAGTACAAAGCTTTCTTGCTTCCAGAAAGGTGTATATTACGAGACCATAAAAATATTTAATACTCTCCCTAATGATCTTAAGAGAAAAGTTGACAATTTCAATGTCTTTAAAACTGCTGTTAAAGAGTACCTATGCTCAAAAGCATATTATTCTGTACAAGATTATCTGAATGACAAATTATCTTAATGATAATACTTATATAGCTCTGTAAATAGTATTAGTAAATATTAATGACAATTGCCAGTCATATTTGATATCTGCTCTAGAATTAATGAAGCTATTTAAATGTATGTATATTAAGAACTGAGAGTAAATGCTATGCATTGCAAATCAAATAGAACAAAATGATCAGACTAACAAAAGTAAAATCGTAGTGAATGTTAAAATAACTGTTCTTGCCTATACGTATGTTAACCTTATAACAGTAAGGAGGTATTAAATTCTCTGTACAAAATTAAACTTGATTTGTTTCATTTTGTATATAATATGTCCTTATTTTATTTTAAATGTTCTGTATACTATGTAATATTTATGTATATATGTAACTTTATTGTACATTTCCTTAACATGCATATAGTATTTGTATTTTATTTCAAATGTTCCATATTCTATGTAATATTTATGTTTATATATAATTTTTGTACATTTCCTTGACATGTTCTATGTTCACAAGCCTTTATGGCTGCTAGTGAACTCACAGAATACAATCTAATCTAATCTAATCTAATCTATCGCTATTAAACCAATTCTCTCTTTATTGATACAATTTTTCTACCTGCCGGTGAGGGATTCTGTTATAAATGGAGTGTGCGTTGGGTTTTTATATTGAATTTCCATAACACTTAAAAGCCTATTTTACGTCCGTTATACTTTAGGTCCCACAGTATTAATATTTCAAATTTTAATACCGAGATTTTGAACATTTGAGTTTATAATACGCAGTTAAATGATTTACAAGTTCCAGTTGCTTTTTCATTGTAAACAAACATATTTGCCCAGCAATTAAAGCTTTTTCCCTTCTTCCTTTAGCAAGGCTAGGCTATAGCCTATTACGGCATAAATACATCTTCAGTTGACCCTAGGAAATGCTAGGTTGGCATTTGCGAATATAATATTTAGAGATAATTGAATGCAGTTTTTCAGACAATATAACGATGTACATTAATTTTCTTCTCAACGATCTATTTGAAAGGCTATTTTTCATTAAAATATAATTGTTTTTCGTTTCTTGTTTTACTTCTTTATGTTCCTGTATGTTATAGCGATGTGCTGTCTCAAAATGGGTAATAGTACATATAAAACTTATAATAAAATCACACATCAAGCTACTGTCTTCCTTCCACATCTGATTTTCATTCTGATTAAAAGAAAACCTGTATATTAAGACATGCACTTACTCATCTGCAAAGAAACGGCATCAAAGAACTCGAGCGAGAATGTCTCGCATTCACTGCAAGTTTTGCAACTCGCGATTTATGAAAATGACACTGCTCCCGCACTAATGACCAACATATAGGGTTTTGCTACTCACACTCACGCCCACAAATCGTAGCGGAGCGGGGGCTGCCGGTTCAAAACGTGTATCTCAGCAAATCTCACGTCGCTGATCTTGGTGGACGCTGCGCTGTTATCAATCCAAATTGAAGGAACACTATGCATCTCTATCAGAAGATAGTTTTTTTTTTCTTCTTCTATAACCTTTTCCGTAGATTTTCGAATGTGATAGGTTGATAAATTCTAGCCAGTCCAGTGCTTAAGGTTACCCATAGGCGAAATTTCTAAATTTTGCTGTTTTTATCTAAATGTTTTCAAAGTTTTGTCACATGTTACTTTACCAAAATTAAAAATTTACTTAAATTTCATGCAGAAATCTTTAATATTTTTAGGAAAAGTTTGTTTTACTTGTATTGCACTACTTAATCAGAAGTTCGCCATGTATTTTCTGTTTGGTGAAGATTATGTTGGTAACGGTAGATGGCACCAAGGTATCATGGAGACTCGTTGACTGTGTTGTGTTGATGGTGTGTCCGATTAAAATTGGGCCCATCATGAGGTAAACTTCTTTTTCCACTCTTCTGTTGTAAAAACTGATTTTTTGCAAACGTAGTTTCATTATTGTAAACTAAGAAGAATAAAACGGAAGTATAGTACCTACTAGATAATATTAATTTTGAGGTGCAATTTAATGCTATTGCATTATGGAAATTGTGTCGTTAGATGTTAGCACTATCCAATAACGGAAGGCTGGTCAGTTGGGGTGAAAGTTCACACTGAGTGATGGGGTAAAATTTCGTAGGGCGAACTTTTACCGCGGTTTATTTGGAATTACGGTGATTGTTAAACGTCTATGTACTCATCCGAAAACAAATTTATTTAACTATTTTAATAGTTAAATATTATTTATGAATGCTACATATGACTCAAAACGAAGTAAATTTTCTGGAAATTAAGTAAAACGTATAAATGTTGAAAGAAAAGTTATACCTTTACACCTGGATAACGAACCTTTAAGCGTCGGAGTTGTGTAGTGCTACTGGAATTCTTACTGCACTATTCTCTTGACTTTATTTTAATTCTGGAATATGATGAGTTATGAATCTATAGTTCACATTGTTCTCATATTTTTATTTTCAGAAATTATACAAGAAGACTGATCAAACAGTTTGCAATCCATAAATGTTGGAGGAAGCAAGGAGAAAGTTTAAAGATGGATATTCAAAGCGTCAACTATCCCAATAACTAGGAATTACAGATATTGCATTGCGCCAGAAATTAAAGAAGGTAACACTTTATTTTAATATGTACATAGATAACTTCATAACATGTTTATTAAAATGTCACTAAATATCATGTAGATAAAATAAACATTTTCTTCTTTCTGGAGCTTTGGTATTGAGCAACTTGGTAGATTCCGGTCAACATTTACATCAAATCACGAACGAGAGTTAGTCAAGCACTGCAAAAACTTGGATGCATTATTTTATGGAATAAACTTTACAGAGCTTAGAATATTGGTATTCCGGAATTCTGAAGTAAATGCAGTAAGTCGTATATTTGACAAAGAGAAAAACCTAGTAGGAAAAGATTGGGCTTGGAGTTTTATTGAGATTTAATAGTGTTTTAAGTTTTAGGGATTTAATAAAGTTCAAGTGGGAAACTTTTTCAGTAATCCGTACGAATTGCTGTTGAAATACAAATTCTCTGCTGAAAGAATCTTTAATATGGATGAAAGTGGGCTGTTCCTAAAGTGGTGACCAGAACTGGGAAGAAATCTGTGGGTAAGGTCAGTTCGACAGAGAGAGAACACCTAAGCACAATAACCTGTGCAGAGTGTTGCAGGGAACTATATTTTTCCAGCCCTTATATACAAAAGGAAAATGGGGAAAGCAGAACTCCCGAACGGTGAACCTCCAGTTCAATAATGTTCACATCCGGCACTGGATATGCAACTGTGAAATTTTCTGCAGTTGGCTCAGACATTGTAAAACTCATGCTCAGGCCACAGAAGATAGTCCAATTCTCTTAATTCTGGACAGCCATACATGCCATTTATCATTACTCTTCTGTCGACAGAACTACATTTGCTTGCTCTTCATCCCACCTCATAGTAGTGAGAAGAAGATGTTTTGTTACGTTATTTGCACCACGCTTTGGGCGTCTATTTGAAGTAGGTTGTATTGAAGGAGTTGTATTATATTTCAAGTGTTGGGGAGCCGAACTTGAAGTAGTTGCAACCGCAAGTATAGTAAACAGTTTTCGGTAGCCTTTGCCCCAAGTTTAAAAATATTTAACTTTGTAATTTTTTTACTGTTTCTTTAAATATTGTATATTTGTTTGCCTCGGCTGCGTCAGTATTATTGTTAGAAACACGTTTCTCTTAGCAGCGTTGTGATGCGACAAGAATGTAGGCTTACACGGATTATAATTTTACTTCACTCCTTTTATTAATGCTTGATACGATTTAAATACACTTCACTGATATAGAGAGAGCTGTGAGATTCTTTAATTAATTACTTGCACTTTTTAACACGTAAACTATTTTCGTCTCACACGAATACATATTATATTTCTTGAGGACACTTTTTGCGTTTGGTTAGTAACGCTGTCAGCAGCAACTGAGCTCTAAATTTGTAAAATTTTCTCCTTTTCAGTTTCTGATTGGCTAATCCTACTCCAATAGAATACCTTCATTTAACTAAAGCTTTTTCTGATTATTGATTGGCTATTTTATAATCTGTCACTAAAATTACATTATTGCTTCCAAGAATCACAAGTAGTATTGTTAAACTTTCAAATTCATTATTGCCTTAAGGTTATTTCATTGTTACCTCATTGTTAGCAACTTTTAACCTATTATTCTCACACCTCCTACATTATTAAATTACGTAATACATTCACATAACATTGTTAAATATGGATACAATAATATTAACAATTACAATGACTGTAATATACACTTTTTATATATTGTTACATACACATATTGCTTTAAGTCGGGCTGTTATTGAATTTATATATTATATAATTAGACTGAAATCATTTAAGTGTTAAAAATACTGCCTCAGTAGCCACTGGACAGGTGCTTCTTCAACACATTAAAGACTTATTTTTCACAAGTGTGCAATAACTGGCTCTTAAGTAACCCTGAAAGAGTCATCTCACAATTTCAGATAGGATTATTTGGTATTGCTTGTATAAGGCGTGCATTTGTTTGCCAGGTAGTCAATGCCTTCAAAAACTACGATATTTTTCCTATAAATCCAGGAGTATTTACAGATGAAGATTTTGTTCCATCCGTTGCGACACATCCACAAACTAGTGATCAGACGTCTTTTTAAAACCATGGTTTATCCTCCAACATATGCCAACCTTGTGCTCGAGACCTTGATCAATCCTCTAGCACTGCACAACCGTCCTCTAGCAGCATCGATGACCAGGTCTTTACCAGTCCTCCAATTTCATCTTACCACCTTCCATCAGCAACGATTTCCTAACATTTGCAAGCAATAATCCGCAGAATTCCTCTAAAACGAATGACTCTGCAATATCTCCAGTTGAAATCAGTCTTCTGCCTAAGAGAAATGAACCAATGCATAGGAGAAAAATCTGATGTGTTACACTCACATGACTTTTTCTACTCTTGTACAAACTATTTTTACAAACGCTTATTCTCCATCTACTTCATGTTAATCGAGATAAACATTTGCAGATTACCTTATTGCTAATTTTCTTGTAGATGTAAGGGGAATGTATATTTACAAGGGCAATATAGAAAAACAGTAGTCTTTAAGCACATCCATATCTCTTAATAGCTGGTTGCTAGGTGCAGCACCATTCCCTTTCCCACAGATTAATACTCTTTGCATATCCAAGACAAGAAAATGAATAACGAATTCCCATTTTAGAAAATAAGTATTGAAAAATTTAAGGGAATAACAAGCAATATCTCGAAAATGGTTCACTCAACAAAAAACATGTATATGACATAAATTGTGTATTTTAACGCGGTCTACATTTTTTGTGTAGTAAAATTTTGTTATGTCTTATGGTTTACCAGTTATGCAAAAGTCGTTCACAATGAAGAATACTTTTTGAGACATTCCCAGGAAATTCAAGATATACATTTTGTCATAAAAATATCTTAAACATATGATATTTTAATCAAAATCGTTCGAGCCATTTTTGAGAAAATTAAAATTTTCGAAAAATGTTCCATGTAAAGGGTAATCTGGGGTGGGGGGATTTTTTTGAAAACCTTCGTGTCGCATCCTTGGAAGATACTGAACCTGCATACCAAGTTTGGTGTTTATCCGACTGTTCGTTTCTGAGTTATGTTGTTCACAGACAGACACACAGACACACACACGGACATGTTTCCAAAAATGCTTTTTTTTGGATTCAGGGGGTCTCAAAACATGTATTTCCGGTGAAATCTCGGTATCGAATTTTTGGGTGGAATACAATACTTCCCCTACTTACTATACGTAGTAGAGAAATTAAAAAGGGGTCAGAGTTCTGAAATCATTTTAGGCTCACCATATAAGGCAAATTGTAGGTAAAGACTAAAGCAAAGAAGAAAAAAATGACAATTCTTTGTCCCTTTAAAGAATCTTCGAAGTGGTGCACCCAGATCATTCAATCCGGATGCCTCTTCGTCAAGAACGAGGAAAATGAAAAAGAGTGCAGAATATTTAGCTTATCCAGCTTGTGAAACAATTATATTGATCTCCCAGATGAAGAAAGGATGATGTGTAAACTATATCAGGAGTGGTGGCACGAAGCATGCACCAGTTATGAGGTGCTGGATCATTTGTGCGGGATTATTGTTAAATCAGTTCTTGATTTAAGTATTAAAATTGATTATCATAAATACTCGGTCTGCCTTATTTTCCAAACTCACCAGTACATGCAAGCTTTACTGGTTGCGAATTTTTGTACCATTGTAAAAGTTCAAAAGTATAGTTGCATATAAAATTCCATTTTTCGTAAACAAATTATTTCATTTCAGTTTTATTTCAGGTGACAGTACGAAGAGAAAGGGATGTAGTAACAAAGGTATAAAAATTGTTACCTGCTAATTTTTCAAACTGTAGAAAATGTAAGACAAAGCTTAAGTGCAAACATTTGCCCCACTATACTCTTAATTTTTATAACTAAAACTACTGTCGTATTATTTAAACATTTTGGCAGGAAAAATGGGGAGATATAGACAACATTGAAAGAAATAGGAATGCGGGAAGCATGGGCAGAAAGAAACAACAAAAGTAAGGGTTTCTGGAAAGAAATTAAAATGAGAGTGGAGGATATTGAAAAGCAAGAAATTATGAGTAGTTACAAGGAAAAGATGCCATTAATAGATTATAAATATTTTAAAACGGAATGGGGAAAAGAAAGATACATTGAAGTATGCCACAAAGAGGCCAGAAGGGGTATGCATGGGCGAGGACAGATGTTATGAAAGGATGGAGAAGAAAGACAGAGAGATGTAATAAATGTAATGAATTGCATGACAATTGGCATTATATTCTGGAATGCGAGAACACGGATAAAGGAAGAGAGAATTTAATACTAGAGAAATGAAAAATTTACCAATAGAGCTGAAAGTTAGGAAGATTTTTAATACAAGATCAAATGAATATATGTGGAAAGCAGGAAAATATTTAGGAAAAATTAGGTTAAAGTGCTTACAGACGTGAAACAAATTGGAGAAGATACGGAAAAGGGTTAACAAGGCAAAAAAGTAAATAGTGTTCAAAGAAGACAATAAATCATTCATTCAAATTTAAATATTACTACACAAGATTCCCTCATGGAAATATTTTCCCTCTTCTGGTCGTTTCAGAAAAAATGTAAATCTTTAAATATAGTTTTACTATAGTTTATCCTAGTGGTCGAATTAATTACGTTGTATCTTCAGAAAATTATAAATGTAACAAAAACCACACTATAAGTTTAAAAGTTCATTCTCTCTGCGTTTTTCTGAAAATATGAGCAACATTGGTTAGAAACTACATCATATGGAACATTTTAATGAGCATTTTAATGAAAATCAAAATCGAGTAAAAGGCACTATAAGTAAACCAGGTCATCATGCCGTGTGCTCTTGAGTATTTAAATGGTCACATGTTGAAGCTTTAAATGGCTCGGAGAATAAAACCCATAAAATGTCATTGAAGCTAGAGATTCAAAGCATTTTTGACTTTAGAAATTAATTTTCGAGATTTTTTAAACTTTTCAGCAAATCTCACTGTAGATAACCGTAAATAGCATTGGTAGGTTTATGTTTAAGTTTTAAGATGGCATTAAACCTTCTAGATTTTATTTTTACTAAGTTTTCATTGTGTATTTATAGCTTGACAATTCTCCATTTATAGAGTTCTTCTCCCAACTTAAGGTTGTCGATAAGCAGTTTAAAGCTATATACCAGCTTTAATCCCGTCTTCAAGAGCTTTAATTGCCCGTTTCTATTGCTGCTTTATCACCCTTCATCTCTCCGAGACAAATTGGGTGTAAATTAACACTTAGCTCTGCAAGCCATCAGTAAGGGAACTTATTGCCTCGCTTCTCCGTCTTGGGAGATTGTGTGACGCTGTTCTTGCATGCAACCAGTCTAGGGTCATTCACTTGAGTGGGGAATAGACAAGCCGCATGCATTTCATGGAAATAGCAGAGAGAATTCATAATGCTCTGGGTGGTTCTAGTTTATTGCCGTTTGCATAAAACAAATAAACTCAAAGCAAACTACTGATGCAAACAACGCGGTTTACATATAAAATACAACGAGGAACCAAGATTTGCGGAGGAAAGTGAACAGAAAGCATTCTTTTTAACTTTCCCTGCCACCTACCTATAGCAAGTAAGAGGAAGTAAGTACTCTACCCAAAAATTCCATGTCCAGATTTCACCGAAAAAAAAAAATTATGTCTTGAGGTTCCCTGAATAAACGAAGCATTTTTAATAAGAGGGCCATGTGTGAACAGCATTAGTTGTTTTCACTCTTTTATTTTACGTCGCTTCAACTCCTTGGTCATATCGCGACGGATATTTTAGTGGATAACTCTTAGAACGATATGTGGCGGACAGTTAGCCTTCAAGGTCTCATCCTCGTAACCACTCGCTCCGTCACGTGTCACAGAAACCCTAGCGCTTAGCTGCTGAATCTTCTGCTTTGTGCCGTACAGATGCATTAGGGTGCCGCCCAGTCTAACCGCCGCTCCCATACAAAGGCGGACAGTTAGCCTTCTAGGTCTCATCTCTATAACCACCTGCTGCATGCCGTGCAGATAGTATTAGGGTGCCGTCCAGTCCAACCGCCGCTCCCATATAAAGGCGGACAGTTAGCTTTCTAGGTCTCATCCCTATAACCACCTATTTTATGCCGTGCAGATGGCATTAGGGTGCCATCCACCAACCGCCGCTCCCATATAAAGGCGGACAGTTAGCCTTCTAGGTCTCATCCCTGTAACCACCTGCTGCATGCCGTGCAGATAGTATTAGGGTGCCGTCCAGTCCAACCGCCGCTCCCACACAGAAAGGTGGACAGTTAGCCTTCATCCCTGGAAATGCCATCTTGCTTCGCCACGTCCCACAGAGACCCCAGCGTGTGGCAGCCGGATCTTTTGCTGCGTGCCGGGCAGATGGTGTTTGGGTGCCGTCCCAGTTTAACTACTTACATTGTCTGTAGATAGATGGCATAGCATTCGTTATTACCACTTATTTTTCATTTTACTATTGTTTTAGATTTAAGGTGGAAGTTTGGGTCGTGGTATTAAATATTCAATCCGGTATTTATCTTGGCGACTGAGGAAAACCACGAAAACATCTCAAACAGATTGGTCGGCCCACGGAATTTGAACCAGGGAGAAGTCGGATGAATACGAAATTTGGTATGCAATATCTGTGTCTTCCAAAGATGAGACACGAAGATTTTCAAGAAAATTCCCCACGCCAAACTACCCCTTTACAGGGCAACATTTTGGACATTTTTCGTTTTCTCAAAATGGTTTTTACGAGGTGCGTTAAAGTTCTAAGGTGTTCGATTTTTTCTTAAGACTAGCAGTAGGTAGAAACATACGGTTCGGCTTAAAATACTCTGGTACTCTCTGTGAATGCATGACTGAGACGGTATCACCGTACGGTGCACAGGACCATAGTGGCTGCAATAGAGTGATGAGCGGTTTTTATATTTAAAATGGGGACATTCTGATTACAAAAACAGCGAAAAAATATTAATTTTCTCCACTTGCATGCTGTAATCCCCATTGAAATTCATCGCTAATTGAGTGAGACGTATATTGATCGTGTGTTATGAATGTGAAAAATGTGTGTCGTTGTGTGTGACAGTTCAAAGAAGGCTAAATGTCGTATTAAAATGAACCGACAGAGCCTCGACCTAGCACCAGTCGTCAAACAACATGGTTGACCGAGTAGAAAAATGTGCTTTGGAGTATTCCGATTAAGCGAGGAAGAAATTTCCAGTATGTACCATTGCTGAAAAAATGACGTTTGCCATTGTGTTTGACTGACTGGTGCGAGACCGAGGTAGTGTCGGTTCGTTTGCACAACGTTCGAAATTCTTTGAACTCTTTTTTTCACGTTTCTGACACCATCATCACATGTCACACACAACTAGCCATGAATTTCAATGGGTGTGACGGCACGCAAGTGGAAAAAACAAATGATTTTTTCCTGTTTTCCTAGTGAGAACATCATTATTTTAGGTATAAAAATCTGATGCGTTACACTCACATGACTTTCTCTATTCTTGTACAAACTCTTATTATCCATCTATTTCATAATAATCGAGATAAACATTTGCAGAAACGATCTTTTGACATGCAAAGAGAATTACATTTTACACATAGCGACCAGTTCTAAAAATATTTGACTATCGCTTAAGGGCTACTCCGTTCCCCTTGTTTTGTACTTGCAAGGGCAATATAGAAATACAGTAGCCTTTAAGCATCGACATTTATCTTAATAGCTGGTTGCTAGGTGCAGCACCATTCTCTTTGCCACAGATTAATACTCTTTGCATATCTAAGACGAAAAAATGAATAACGAATTCCCATTTGAAAAAATAGGTATTGAAAATTTTAAGGGAATAACAAGCAATATCTCGAAAACAGTTCACTCAACAACAAAAATGTATATAACATAAACTGTGTATTTTAACGCGATCTACATTTTTTGTGTAGTAAAATTTAGTCTATTGTCTATATAGTTTACCAGTTATGCAAAAGTCGTTCAAATTCAAATTTTCGAAAAATGTTCCATGTCAAGGGTAGTCTGGGGTGGGGGATTTTCTTGAAAACCTTCGTGTCACATCTCTGGAAGATACTGAACCTAAATACCAAGTTTGGTGTTTATCCGACTGTTCGTTTCTAAGTTATGCTGTTCACAGACGGACACACACACGGACATGTTTCCAAATTTTTTTTTCATTCAGGGTGTCTCAAAACGTGTATTTCCGGTGAAATCTCGGTATCAAATTTTTGGGTGGAATGCAATACTTCCCCTACTTACTATACGTAGTAGAGAAAGTAAAAATAGCTCATCACTCTGGTGCAGCTAGGCACTCATGCCCTATGCACCTTACGGTGATACTGTCTCTGTCATGCAGTAACAAACAGCACCAGCGTATTTTAAGCCAACTCGCGTGTTTCTACCTGCCCCCAGTTCAGAGAAAAAAAATCTGAGACTTTAACATTTGAGCGCAACTCGTACTTATGTAGATCTTATGCTCTTTCTGCGTCATCGGGGGAAGCAAATGAATAGCGACGCATGAGAAGTATGAACAACTCAAAACAATAATAATGGGTACCTCGGAAATGGCGAATGACACAAAGTTTTATTGAATTACCTGTGTTTTTAATGATATCTACATTTTCTGTGCAGTACGGTGCTGCACATTCCTTCAAAATAAAGAGAATTTCACTGGCTATACTTATAAAATGAAGTATGCATTTTATGCCATGTAAATATCTTAAATGTATGGTGTTTTAAACAAAATAATTACTTTTTAAAATATTAAATTCTGGTGAAAATAAAAAAACAAGTGCTAAAGTAACTTCTAAATTATAATTATGGAACCCATATCTCATTAGCTAATGTTTAAATTACTCCATTATATAGGACCATTTAGACGCAAAGTTGGATGGAGATTATGATAATAACCATAACTTACCTAAAAATCAGCGCTGAAAAGTACATTAAGGCAAAACTAATGTTTTGCTTTAAAACAATAGACTATACAACAGGAGAACTACTAAAATCGATACGGCCTATATTTACTTTCTCTACTACGTATAGTAAGTAGAAGTAGTATTGTATTCTACCCAAAAATTCGAAACCGAGATTTCTCCGGAAATATATGTTTTGAGACCCCCTGAATATAAAAAAAGCATTTTTGACAACATGTCCGTGTGTGTATCTGTGTGACTGTGAACAGCATAACTCAGAAACGAACAGTCAGCTAAACACCAAACTTAGTATTTAGGTTCAGTATCTTCCAGAGATGCAACACAAGTTTTCAAGAAAATCCCCCTACCCCAGATTACCCTTTGCATGGAACATTTTTCGAAAATTTTAATTTTCTCAAAAATGGCTCTAACGATTTTGATTAAAATATCATATGTTTAAGATATTTTCATGACAAATAGAATATATATCTTGAATTTCCTGGGAATGTCTCCAAAATTATTCTTCATTGTGAACGACTTTTGCATAACTGGTAAACCATAAGAGATAGACAAAATTTTACTGCACAAAAATGTAGATCGCGTTAAAATACACAATTTATGTCAAATGGAAATTCGTTATTCATTCTTTTTTGTCTTGGATATGCAAAGAGTATTAATCTGTGGCAAAGGGAATGGTGCTGCACCTAGCAACCAGCTATTCAGAGTAATGTCTAAGCTTAAAGGCTACTGTATTTCTATATTGCCCGTAAATACATATTCCCCTTACATTTACAAGAAAATTAGCAATAAGATAGTCTGCAAATGTTTATCTCGATTAACATGAAGTAGATGGAGAATAAGCGTTTGTAGAAATAGTTTTACAAGAGTAGAGAAAGTCATGAGTATTTTTTTTAACATGCATCTGACGCGTATTATAGCGTTTTTGCTACGTCGTCGATGAGTGATAGTGGGTTCTGCTTTTGGTTCTAGAAACGACCTCTTGACCTCTTCGTAGTCTTGTACATGGAGGCGTTGAAATCATTGCCTGTCCTTCTCGTCGAAGTTCTCCCTGGCTGTGAATGAAGGAGGAATTTAGGATCACTGGTGATTTTCGGAACACTGGAAGAAATAACACCGACTACACTTTTCTAACACCGGTTCCGGCACTTTGTTCCTGCAAGATTCGCTCTCTTGGGTTCCCTCCCACACCTGCACCCACAGTTTGTTTCCTACTAGGCACACGTTTTGAGCTTAAGCTGAACGCTAGACATTCACTGTTTTGAGCCGGCACTACAATTTATTTTGCCTCGACGCTAATTGCCTTCCGGCCGCGTGCTTGACCGTTCTTACGATGCGCAAATTTTATTAGTGCAATTTCCCTTACTTAGTTCCTTCGTGAATAATATTGATCGTAGGTTATCTACCTTCATTAATGCCGCACGAAGTTATTATTCATAAGAAGTGGACGAGTGAAAATTGCTTAACTTTATTTGCAATGCTTCGGCGGATAACACGTAACGCGTCTCATATTCTTCTCTCGCATCACAAGCGACTTCAAGCAGTGAGATTATCAGAGTGTGTCCCCTTTTTTCGAGTGGAGGAGAAAATGATTTAATCACTGACCTCAGCCCCGATGGGAGTCGGGATTGAGTGTGGGACTCTCCGAGCGTCGGCCTACCCACTAAAAACTCCTCCACCGGATTGAAAGGATAAGATGTACTGCGGGACCGCCTAAAGCACCCGCGCATTCCAAGGTGATGTTCATGAAAACTGGGCCGCAGTGCGGTCACCAGTGGAGTAAGGAATTCTTGCCGGGAGACAGACTTGACCAAGGCCCAGTCTGCCCGCTCAGCGAAGTAAAAGGAGAAAATGTTGGGATTCCAGGTGATAGTGTGAAGGATTAGTGGCACTTGGATTTTCGGTTAGGTTGATGTGGATGGGAAGAGGATGGAGAGGGGTGTGGCATAGTATAGGTTTCGATAAAGTTCCGAATTAGGATGTAGCTCTCTTGTAGGTGGTTGTAGTGGTCGGCGAGTTCCTTGAAGTTCTGTCTGTTGGAGTTGTTGGTGTTGGTTTGTATCTCTCGGATCCCCGCAACTGAAGCGCCGAGGGGGCCTAGTCGCGTGGATAGGTCGTCGCTGCCGTCGGTGTAGGGTTCGAAGAGTTTGCACTCGATTCATTCCAGCTTACGCTGGGCAGATGCGAGAACCCCGTCCTCGTCCTGTAGCTGGTAGATCCTATTGGTGAGTGCAGTGATCACCCTGGCTGAAGTTCGCTGCTTGGCCTCCACAGCCGAAAGATGTGTGAAGGCTGCGCGACGTAGCTCAGCCAGCTGTGAGGAGAGGTCCTTGATCCTGCCTGAATTGCGGACAGGGTACCTTGAAGTTCTTGGCGACTGTTCGCTATATTGCCATTGGTCGTCTGCTTGGCCCTTTCGAAGGGCTGTGTCGAGTCATTGATGTATGTAGTAGTTGTTTTCTTCGGTCGTGGTTTTTTCTGTTGCCTGCTTCGGGGATACAGGGGGCATTGCGCCTGCCCTGTAAAATTGTGTTCCCGGAGCAGGTGGCGCAGAAGCGTCGGCGTCGTCGGAGGTCGTGTTGAGTACAAGCTGCCATAAGGGAGCCTGACCCACAGTAGTGGCATCTGGGCGCAGCGGTGCAGGATTCCGCTGGGTGCCCGAAGGCATAGCAGCGTCGGCAGGGCACCGGGTATTCACCTCTGGTGGCCTCTACAGTCCCAAATCTCGCTAATACTATTATATATATTCTACAGTGGCAGTGTTCGTGATAATTTACTCGAAGTCAAATCTTGCTAAACTATAGTTGGTTACTTCGCTTTACGCTGGAACTCGCCCTTCTTCTATTGGCTTTCAAATATCAAAGGCTGCTCGCTCCGTTTGTTACAAGACGCTGCTTGGTTCTTATACTTGGGGAATATCCGCGCGGACACAAAAGAATGCCGTGTTTGCCTGCCCATGCCTTTTGAACCTATACAATAAAATCGCAACGGAAATTTTCCCTTATTTTTACGGAAATCTTGCATAAAACAAAGGAGCGATAGCGGTGCTGTTCATTTGCTAATGTTAACCAAAATTAAAACACTCTTAGCATTTTTAAAGGGTTTTTCGCTAATATAACTCTGATATTTCGGGACTAAAACTATGAAAATTTATTCAATTTAACATGAATAAATTGATGATAACTCTTTAACAAATAATAATTGGTTACCACTTTCTGTGTCTAGAGAAACATCGCTTCCAAATGTTCTAAATATGCCCACGAATTAACGTTTTGCTAAAATATTCCTTAAAATACTTGTTAAGTACCTATCATTTCTGGTATTATTTAATACTGGCTGGTGTGGTGGTGGTGTGGTGGTGATGGTGTTTAGATATGCACTTTTTGAGCAGTAAATGATCCTATTAAATCACGCAAAAGAACAAACTGGATATTATTATTATTATTATTATTATTATTATTATTATTATTATTATTATTATTATTATTATCATTATTATTATTATTATTATTATTATTATTATTATTACTATTATATCATCATCATCCAAAAACTACTGGATTATTGAGCCACATTTTTAAGCGTAGAATTATATTAAGCACAAAACAGAACTGCAGATCAAAGGCATGTTTTACTCGTCTGCTTTTGCAAGACCGGCCGGGTTTCAATGTCCCCCGAGTGGCGCCACAGTATTTCGCGGTTTCTATGAACAAACAGTGTACAACACACATTACTGCTCTGTCGGTTTCTCCACCTTAATCTATAGGTTTCTCTATGCTTTTAGAGGTTTTTTCTTTACTTTTCAACCATACCTTGAATTCTTAACCGCCATGTTTCACGATTTAACCAGTGGTCTTCCTTGAAAATCCACCTCTGGTACCTCACCTCTATGGGTGAACAACAGAGTAGGTGCCTGTTGGAGTGATGTGCGGTTGGGAACGCAGCGCTTCAGGAGCTTAGAAGGTCAAATACAAACCCCAAATCTTACCAAAAGAGGCAACGGTTGTGCATTGGACAGGAAATTAGCTTTACTCTGTTGTATAAAGAAGCTTGCTATGTTTCCCAGTAAGTCTTGGCTGTCCATTTCTATACTACGGTCTGTCAGGTGGTGTCATGTCATCCCTATTCACTGTATGTCTCGGTGACTTTTTGTAGACGTTCTTAATGTGCAACTATTTCTCTCTCTCTCTCTCTCTCTCTTTCTTTCTTTGAAGCTCCTCCAGATGTTCGCTTGTTTAAAACAAATCATACTTGAAAGTTTATATACGTGTTTATAGCATTGATGATAAAAGCAACAAAAGATGGATCCTGAAAATAACGATGGACAGTGTTCTTATGTAACTCTTAATGATAGAAGTAAAAGTTTTAGAGTACCGAAATGAATGGGTTACGTAGAAGTATGAGAGTACCTCGTCAACAACATTTAAAGAATTCCGTTATTATTATAGAGATGGAAGCAAAATATACGGTAATAAATGGAATGGAGGAATTCGTATTGCAGTGGTACGGACATGTACAAAGAACGGAGAGATACCCTAGACGGATAATTAGCTGGTCTACCACAGAAAGCAGGAAAAGAGGAAAGACTAAGCCGGTGTGGTGGTGTGAAAAAAGTTATGGCTAAATTTGTCTTAGAAGACAGACCGTGGAACGAGAGATCACTATGGCGGACAGGAATCGAAAGCAACCGCTGAAAAGTGGAGACCTGAATTGAGAACTCTTGACAGTACATGAGAAAATTTCTTCCTCATTCGCCAATTTTAATCTAATTTTCCTGATTTAAGCCTGTGTATTGTATGACATAACTCCCCTCAAGAAATTATTCGTCTGCACTTTAAAAATGTTAGCAGCCAAATTAATGGAGAGGAAAATTTAATTCTTTTGGACATAAAACTCAAATGATAATACAATTTACGTGTTTTGGCTGTTCTTAAAATCGTTCATTTTACCAGTTTTATAATTTTTTGAAAATGTGCCAAGGTTGTGGGTTTTCAAAATTATCCTTCATGCCTTAGGTAGAGCAGTTTTTTGTGCATACATCCGCATACGTTCATCAACATGTGCTCAAACTGGTGGGGATACAAATTCGTGAAGTTGTAAGAAGTGAGTCAAAAATAAGGAATTAGCAAAAAAACGTTGAAAACTCCCCTCTTTGACATTTTATTCCTGTGTCAAATAAAATTCTATTTTCACCGCAAAATCAGGTAACATACAAAACAATTGCTCTACTCAACACATGTGAGATAATTTTGAAAATACCACGTACAAGAGAGTTGCAATTTTGGCATATTTTTCAAAAATTTATAAAACTGATAGAAGTAACGATCTGAAAAAGTGCCAAAACAAGTAAACAGTATTACCATTTTGTCTTTATGTCCAAAAAAAGAGATTTTTGTCTCCAATAACTTGGTTGCTAGAATTTCTTTAAAGTGCGGGCGAATACTTTGTGGTAGGGGTGTATTTACTGCCCGGTTAAAACAATGACTTTTAACCTACACACATAAAAGCTTTTGCTTCTTTGAAAGCATAAGATGGATCAAGTGCACATTTTCCTTAGCCTCAAAAGTTGTAGTATTTCAGAGTAAGATGAAGCAATTTCAGCACAAAACACTTATCGAAAATATAGACTTTACAAAGCTCAAGAGGTGAAGTAGATATTATCTTTACGTTATTTGCACCACGTTTTGGGCGTCAATTTAAAATAGTTTGTATTCTAGAAGTTGTATTATAGTTCAACTGTTGGGGAGCGGAACTTGTAGTTGCAACCGCACGTATAGTAAACAGTTTCCGGTAGCCTTCGCCCCAAATGTACTTTCAGGTGGCCTTTGTCACAAGTTTTAAAAATATTAACTTTGTAATTTCACTGTTTCTTTAAGTATTTAATATTTATGTTTGCCTCGTCTGCGTCAGTATTTATTTTAGAGACACGTTTCTCTTAGCAGGTTTGTGGTGCGACAAGAATGTAGACTTACACAGATTATAATTTTACTTCACTCCTTTTAGTAATGCTTGGTACGATTTAAATAACACTTCACTGATAGAGAGCTGCGAGATTCTTTTATGAATTACTTGCACTTTTTAATACGTAAACTATTTTTCGTCTCTCACGAATACGTATTATACTTCTCGAGGACGTGTCTCGCGTACGGTTAGGAACACTGTTTACAGGCAACTGAATTGATTTCAACCGCCTAAACTTGTAAATTTCTGCATTTCAAGTCTCTGATTGGCTGTTCCTAATCCAATAGAATACCTTCTTTTAACTAAAGCTTTTTTCTGGTTGTTGATTGCTATTTTATAAATTGTCACTAAAATTACATTATTGCTTCCAAGAATCACAAGTAACATTTAAACTCTCAAACTCATTATTGCCTCAAGGTTACCTCATTGTTACCTCCTTGTTAGCAACTTTGGACTTATTTCTCACAGCTCCTACATTATTAAACTACGTAATACATTCACATAACATTATTACACATGAATAAAATAATATAAACGTACACAATGACTGTAATATACACTTTTTGTATATTGTTATATACACATATTGCTTTAAGGCGGGCTATTATTGAATTTATATATTTATAAGTAGACTGAAATCATTTAAGTGTTAAAAATACTGCCTCAGAGGATACATACTAATGCTCTTTCACGAACATTATATAAATCTACGGAAATACTTTATTCTGGGATGCAAAAGGCACCAAACTAAATAACATACTTTAGACGATAACAACTTTACGAATGAGATAGGCAAAGTCATTTCTGTTTTCATTCTCATAATGATGGGGACCTCGGTTGAGGCAGCCAATATATCTTTATTGACTGTGTCCCGAATTAATGAAGTTCCATCCACAATCCCATATATGTTGATGGCCGATGTAGTGGTCAGCTTACTGCGTCCATAATTAAAATGTGGTGACCTGCCGTGGCCGCGTTCTGATGGCCAGTGGAGCGGTGGAGGAATTATTTCTCTATACTCTCTTTGCGCTGCAATTATTTTACATATTCTGATACTTCCAATGCCTTCAATTTTATAAGCAATACATAGAACTTATCATACATAAATTAAATAAGTTATATAATGTTCTCAAATAGTTCTTAAATATATTTCCACCTCCAGTTTCATAATAAAACACCTTAAATAGATGCTTGGAGACTTGAACATGTATTGTAGCTTTTGAAACATTCATTTATTTTAAATTTAATGAAACAGAAGATATCAAAATAGCACAAACTAGAACAAAAACTCTAAAGCTGTAGCATATTTTCTTAAATATCTTATAATTTCTCAATGAAAGTAAACCCATGTTAGGAAAATAAGAATAATGCGTGTCTCTGTGACCTTTCTGCCCATAGCCTCCTGTGTTTCCTTTGCCTCGCATTTCCCTCTTTGGGGTATGGTACCCATACTACATGTGCTCGAGGGGTCCCCCTCCGTTGTGTTTCCTATACCTGTATCTTCTCTTATTGACTTACTACTTTCTCTGTATCGCTATTCAGTAGATAACAGGATAAACTACAATATCTAATAGTTATTTACAACAACAAAACAGCTTAGTAATAGCTCCTTTTATGTCATACTTCATAGTTTGCATTCCTATAAACCAAATATAAGCTTGCAATAAAGCTCGTGTAATCAATATTCGTTTTACAGGAAGGATGAATGAACCTAATTCTTTCAGATGTTAGTGTTACATGTAACTGATAGAGAAGGAGTGACCTGATTCAATATGTTTAAATATTCTAATCTATTATGGACAGAAAATGAAATTTTTTCATGCATTAATGATAATTAGCTGAAACATTATTTATCGTAAGAGCATGAATCAAGTATTGTTGTTCCCGATAGTAGTTACATACCTAATTAAACTATTTCAAATATGCCACGTACAGAGAAACATAGATAGACATCTCATCTATAAGCTGTGTAGGTATATTTAGTAGCACTAAAAGAATCATGTGTCATGATTATCCAAGAAGAGGAATCCCTCTATGGCTGACGAAAATTACGTAGCTAAGAAAATAGGTAGTACTGAAACCAACAGGTAGCTCGAGACCACTCGGTTCTATCCATAGCTATAAGTGGCACGTCTAGGAAAGATTTTCTTAACAATGAACGCCGTAACAGACTACACGGAATGCTAGAATGTGTTTTGGTCCAGATTTTTTGTTCTAGATATTGTCGCATTGCATTAGTTGATATTACTATCGCTTTGAGTTATTTGTATGTTTTCCATTATTTACATATTATACATGCATTTTACGTATCATGGTAAGACCAGAGGGCATAGAATTGAATCACGGAAGTAGTAGCGTCAGAAAGCAACCTTTAGGCCATCGGTCTGCGTTTTGCTGACGTTTGGAAGGCTATTCACCTGGATGTAAAAGCTCTGCTTAGCTGGACAGGATTTTATTTAAATACCCCGGGTTCCAGATCTTGTGGTCGGTCTCCTGATAAGTTGTTGCCGGAAACTGTATCGGTCGGTCTTCTGAAACCTTCGTAGTACAAAAATATTTGTTTAAACAAGTGATAACGCCCTGCACCGTTCCACATTGTCTGTAGCCCAGATAAGTTCGACAATCATGTATTCATTTGTACTTCAATCTTGAAAGTGTGTAAGATGTCCCATTAAAAGTATTTAACTTAATTGGGTTTTACTATGTAAGTCTTTCGATTCAAATCCGCACCCTGGCTTTCCTCATCCTGCACTTTTAACTGTAACACAACTGAACTGCTGAGTCACAATAACAACTGATGTGCAAAGGTACAACTCACAACTGAGCTACGTTCGGCACTGTTCACTTTTAAATGTCCAAACTTTTCGACTTCCTCACGGAACTTAACTTCCTGCCCTTTCTTCACTAACCCCATATATAGGCCTCGCATAGAAAGGGAAATGCTCTAGAAAGGGAAACTCTAGAACAGGCTGAAAGGAAAGTTCTGGAACAGAGAAGCGCATATAATGGGTTATTGCTCCTCGGGCCGGCTCTAGTCGAATGTCTCAAGATATTACTTTTCTGGCTTCAAGTTTCTTTGATTTTCTTCCGGTGTTGATTAGTAGTAAAAGCGTTCAAAGATTATTTATTTATTTTTCAGATCTTCCAGTAGGAGCAGATTTTGTGTGATGCGAGTAGCATTCAATGAAATATTCCAAAATGGCGAACATTTATGGGTAGCATTGCATTATTACACTATTAAAGCCTGAAAATGTGACCCAAGTTACTCAGTGTAGCTAGCTAACACTATCCTTGAAATAAGTTGAACGTTTGCACTTGCCGAGTCTTGTGAACGAGTGATTTTAAGTACTTTCCCCAAATAACTATTTGTGAGAGATTTGGGACATTGTTGGCCTAAATGTGGATACAACCATCGAACATTGTCGTGCCTAGGCTCATAATGATAGATCTCAGACGCATGATTCATTATATCAGGACATTCCCTTTGACTTCATTTATAATGATGCAAAAAATGTGCATCCACTTCGCTGACAAATGTTAGAATGACATATCTGCTAAAGTTAGATATATTCATGTTGGAAATTAAACGTTTGCCTTTTATTTCACTACATGAATAATGATTTAAGTCTCTCGCATTGATATGTACATCGATGTGGATTAGTCGGATCCCTGAAGGGTCGAATCGTCAGAGCAGCAATACAGAATTATACCCTGAATTAAAATATTAATGTCATATTCATGTTCCGTGTCACAGAAGCCGATGTCAATTTTCATTCGTGTAGAGTGACATGGGACTTCATATCCCTTTTCTGTTGTGTTCAAAAGGAGAGACAGAATCGAGGGCAACAGAAGATTTGCCTGAAAAAATTACATGCAATAAATGTAATAACCGGGTATTATAGTGTTGTGTATATCCTGTGAGCTGTATGTAAATATACTTGTATATTTTGCAGTTTATAAAAAGTCTTCTTTTGCAAAGACTTTGCAATAATGGATAACCTTATTGTAAGTGAGCAAATAAGCAAGAAATAAGGTTTCACTTAGGTTTTGAGGTCTGTTGGAAAATTAACTTGAAGTTTCCTTATTGTTACAATATAATTTTATTCTAAATTACACGCAGTTTCTTTTACGTATACTTTACTATTTGAGATGTAAGTGAATTCTAGCTTGGTATTGTGTGCCAGAAGCTGCAGCTGTAGAATAATGTGCCAATTAGCCAGTGTAATTGGAATAATATGGTCTCTACAAACTACAAAGCTACAGAAAACAGATGTTTATGTACACTAACTGGTCAAAGGAGAGGATTAATGCACATTCATTACGCTGGATGTATTATTGCAATGTCCGTTTGCATGCTTCATGTGAAAACTGTCTAGAGGAAGCCCCTTATCAAGTTATTTTGAATCAAGAACCTAAACTTAATGCAAAAAGAAAAAAATGTGATGTGTTACAGTCGCGTTATTTTCTCTACTCTTGCACAAACTATTTCTACAAACGCTTATTCTCCATCTACTTCATGTTAATCTTATTGCTAAGTTTCTCGTGGGCACAAGGATGATATGGTAGGCTTTAAGCGATAGTCAAATCTTGTAAGAGCTGGTTGCTATGTGGAGCATCCAATTCTCTTTGCATGTCCAGGACATAAAAAAACGAATAACGAATTCCCTTTCGAGAAAAAGTATTATGTATTGGAAAATTCAAACAAATAACAAGGAATATCCTGGAAATGGTTCACTCGATTAAACAAAATATATAGGACATGAATTGTGTGTTTTAACGAGATCTACATTATTTTGTAGTAAAATTTTATCTATCCCTTACGGTTTACCAATTATGCAAAAGTCATTCAGAATGAAGGACTTTTGGGGACATTTCCAGAAAATTCAAATATACATTTTATTTGCCATAAAATATCTTAAATAGATGATATTTTAATCCAAATCGTAAGAGCCGTTTTTTCAGAAAATCAAAAATTTCGAATAATGTTCCATATAAAGGGTAGTCTGGGGTGGGGCGATTTTCTTGAAAATCTATGTGTCGCATCTGTGAAAGATACTGAACCTAAATATCAAGTTTTATATGTATGAGACTTTTCGTCTTCGAGTTATGCTGTTCACAAAAGGCAGACACATACACGGACCTTTTTGTTTTTATTCAGGGGGCCTTAAAACATGTATTTCTGGTGAAATCTCGGTATCAAATTTTTGGGAGAAATGCAATACTTCCCCTACTGACTATACGAAGTAGAGAAAGTACAAAAAATAGAATATAATATACCATTCTCGAACATTTAAAGAGAGGTTCTGTAATAATTTCAATAACTTAAAATTATCCCTTTCAAAATAAAAAGGGCTTTCGAAAAATTATTCCGTTGGAATAAATTTACAGACCTATGATCTTAAAACTAAGAGCTTCTCACAATTACACAATCCCTTTTTATCGATGTATTGATGGTTTAGAGCAATGGTTTCCAAAATTTGTGGCATGCTATATTTTCAGGTCACATAAGGCAGATCAGAATGAAATTGTCAGTTCTGCTTTATAAATAAAAACGGAACCAAAATAAAAGGTTTAACAATTTTGATTAAAATTATTATACTGCCTTTAAATTATTACCTTGGAAGCATACATTAATTCTAATTACATATACATTTAACCAGGAAATACAGTGAATAGTTTGATATTGATATTATTTTACTATCTCTGGAAAATGTTTGTTCATTCACTTGTGTACCTGTTGATAATTTAACAGATACATACTCACAACACTGGTTTGGTGTTATAAGTATCACTTTTCACAGTTGGTTACTATTTTATTACTTCATGATAAGCAAACAAGTGGTTGCTTACAAAGAGAATAGTTGCTAATGTGTTTTTCAATTAAAGTTGCTTTTAAAATTTTCAAATAAATAAATCTGAATGGAAATATTCCATTAGTTTAGTTATGTGTATATTTTAAGCTCTCGAATCTTAGGATTTGAAGCAGCGGCTTTATCCTGACGGTCGTTGACGAGTGCTTATTTTTATGCATTTTAATTCACACTATTATTTAGACTATATAATCTGGGGTTCGTTACAGTAATATGCGATACTGTTTTATACGTTGAAATTCCTCAAGTGGTCCAACAACTCTATTATTCTTAAACACACCGGCTGAATTCCCCGCCCCTATGTCTTTTTACTTTCTATACCACATACAAAGTAGGTGGAAAAGTAATTGCATTCCATCCCAAACTTTGATACCGAGATTTCACCGGAAATACTTTTTTGAGGCCCCCTGAAGCCCAAAAAAGAATTTGTAGAAGGTCCGTGTTTGTGTGTGTGTGTGTGTGTGTGTGAACAACATAACTCAAAAACGAGAAGTCGAATAAACACTAAACATGGTATTTAAGTTCAGTATCTTTCAAGGATGCGACACAAAGATTTTCAAGGAAATCCCCCACCCCAACTACCCTTTACATGGAACATTTTGTGGTCCTCCGTTGTCTAGGGGTACCATGCTAGCCTCTAGTTCCCGAGGTCGCAGGTTAAACCCGGCGTAAAAATCTTTAGCATGGCTTCCTTCGGAAGGGAAATAAAGCTGGTAGATTTAAGGCACGTAAAAGAACCTCAACCCTGATAAAGAGTCCTGTGAGCAAAATTTCCGGTCTTTCACATCCAGTTTAGAATGGGATGCTGAGGACCACAGTAGTTAAAGTGCGTCCATAAATAAAACTAAAAAAAATGGAACATTTTTCGACAATTTTTATTTTCAAAAAAATGGCTCTTAACGATTTTGATAAAAAGACACCTTATATTGCATATATTGGTACTTTCATGATAAATAAAATGTATATCTTGAATTTCTGAGAAAAACCAGTGAAGTCTTTTTCGTTCGGAAGGAATTTTGTATAATCTTGTATAATTGTAAACGTTAAGCGATAGACGGAGACGTACTACACAAGAGATGCAGATCTCTTTAAAACACACAATTTATTTCAAATAAACTTTTTGTTGCACGAGCCATTTCTGAGATGTCCGTTATTAATGGTTCGAATTGTCATTACTTAGTCATTCTCTTAAGTCCTGTCAACATTCAGTTGTTTCTCGTGATTGCATGGAAACAGTAAGGAATTTTAAGGTCACCATATAGCTCCCAGTTCTTAGACATTTGAATATCGCTGTTCTCTTTGTTCTCTTTCTCTATAACGAAATGTATACTGTAGCTAATTCTGCAAAGGCTTATTTCGATTAAAATGTAGTAGATAGAAAAATAAGCTTTAGTAGGAATAATTTCTATACGCACCAGTAAACGATGGAGTATAGGGGAAGTTAGGTAAATGTAACACATAAGATTTTTTGAACTTATGCAACCTCCTAAGCAGAAGATTTGGCTTCAATTCATCTTTCACGTCCTCTTTACAGTTCATTTACACGTTTAAATAGTGGTGTGGGGTCGTTGGTTGCTTGAGTATGATGACAAGGAAAAGGTAATGTTCATCGGCTAACTCCGGCAGGAGAAGTGATTAGAAGGACGGAGATTCCTCTCCTGGGATGTGTGGAAAGGAGATAAATGAGAACTCCCATTTCTCCTTCACTGCCCTCTCTCTCTCTAGGAAGTTCTACATTGAAAATTTAGATAATTCCCTTTCCTCGTTCCCGTCGCATTAAATATTTTATTCCACGATAAACTTAAATTCGTTTGCTTCTGATTTGCCATATCTAATAGCTTTCCTCTATATTTAACTTAAGGTAGCAATGATATCGCCACTTACACTTTCTTACAAGTTAGGAAACCGATACCGTTGATACGGAGCTACAACCTGACATGACCACGATATGACACAAAGTGTCAAGTTATTCACGTTCGAAAATGAACGGCCTAGGCAAATTTCTGTTTCACGCCCATTTTCTATTTTCGTCATGTTCCTTCACTAGTCACGTGGTTTTTTGTTTATGTTATTGGCTCCTTCGATGAATTTTACGTTTATTGGTAGAAAGAACATGTTTATAGCGTCTTCCATTACCGCGTTATTTTCGCCTGATTAACTTTTCAGTGCGCTCGACTGATTTTTACACGTTTGGTTTTTTCCCTGCTTTGTTCACGTTTGCTGAGCTACTTCACCCTACCTTGCATTCAAACCTTTGTATGCGTTACCTGTAATTATCCTTTCGCTGGACATCTGGTTCCACAGCTACACGTTGCTTCACTTAAACGTTTCATTTTCCTTCTTTGCAATAAATGCTGCTTATAGAGTTTCCTATTCCTTCTGTTTATATATATATATATATATATATATATATATATATATACATATATACATTACCCGTTTATTACACTTTTGTTATTTAGCTTTGTTTCTTTCGTGTCTTATTTTCTTTAGCGTTTCGTTTATCTTTTCATTCTTTACAATATTTTCGTTATTGCTTTACGTTTAATTAATATTACTAAGGTGAATATTTTAACTTCAACAGACAAAGGTTTGATACTGTAATTATTGACGGGAATGTATAAATAAAGAAATAATAGTAAGAGAAATAATTGCAATAAGTAATTTCCAAGTATTAAATCAATGTATAAGGTAATAAGCTTAAGCTAAAAGCTTCGTCCGAAAAGAAAAACAGTCAGTGAGCCATGTAAGAAAGTCACGTAGCAGCCGAATACAGAAAACATTAGGTTAAAATTTCTGGAAATCCAGTATAGAGTTTAATTCAGTATGTTTGTAGGGTCACGTAAGCTAATTCTGAAAAAGAGAATTTTAGTCAGGCCTCCTAGTAACAAGGTAACAGAGGCTCACATAGGATTTTCAGTATTGGCCCGGGCGTGAAATAACGTTGGTGTGGAGTAATAAAGTAGGCAAAGCTAAAATTAATAAATACTCGTGCAATTTAAATCAGAGAGTTACTCTGGTACCGTCACCGATACTTACTGTTCATGTGATACTTTAAGCGCCTACTGATGCGCTTACCCGAGTGGGATTTCACGGCCATCGCCGTGAGCAACATTTTAGCGACTCACGGCAAGTTGCACAACTAGTTTCTTTTATTGCGGAAACAGTTATTTGAAACCGTAACATTGATACTGCAGAAGTTAGCAGGTATAATAATTCAGTTGTTATACTGCGATACTACGATCCATCATAAGTTTCATTCTTTATCTTCAAACGGTCGGCAACTCGCTTCAATAGCGCAAGTATTACATCACATTTAATTTCTCAATCAATTTAAACTGGTGTTGTCCTTTCGCAATACATCCGCGGCGCATACCCAGAAAGTACTCACAGCTCTACCACTGGAACAGCTGGAGCACGAGACAACAAAACCAACTACGAGAAAACGACATCAGAGGCAGATAAAGTAGTACGTTCTCAAAAGTGCCGATCATCGTCTTGCTTCAGGTTTCAGACTTAGCGCGGGTTCTGTGAATTCCTACAAATTTTGTTTGTAAGAGTACTGATATGTGCACACCTACTAAGACAGAATTGTTGTTCCTCCCGTTAAGCCCATTGTGCAGAAAAAAATTCTGATGTGTTACACTCACATGACTATCTCTACTCTTGTACAAACTATTTTTAACAAACGCTTATTCTCCATATGCTTCACGATAATCGAGATATCGAGATGTTAATATTATTGCTAATTTTCTTGTAAATGCAAGGGGAATTGGTAGGCTTAAGCGATAGTCAAATATTTTAAGAGCTGGTTGCTATGTGGAGTATCCCATTCTCTGTGCATTACTAGGACAAAAAAATTAATAACGAATTTGAGAAAAAGCAAGTATCGGAAAATTTAAGAGAATAACAAGCAATATCTCGAAAATGGTTCACCCAACAAAAAAAATGTATATGACATAAATTGTGTATTTTAATGCGATCTACATTTTTGTGTAGTAAAATGTTCTCTCTCTCTTATGGTTTACCAGTTATGCAAAAGTCGTTAACAATGAAGAATACTTCTGGTGACATTCCCAGAAAATTCAAGATATACATTTTATTTGTCATAAAAATATCTTAAACATATGATATTTTAATCAAAATCGTTAGAGCCATTTTTGAGAAAATTAAAATTTTCGAAAAATGTTCCATGTAAAGGGTAATCTGGGGTGGGGATTTTCTTGAAAACCTTTATGTCGCATCTCTGGAAGATACTGAACCTAAATACCAAGTTTGGTGTTTATCAGACTGTTCGTTTCTGAGTTATGCTGTTCACGGACACACACACGGACATGTTTCCAAAAGTGCTTTTTACTTTCTCTACTACGTATAGTAAGTAGGGGAAGTATTGCATTCCACCCAAAAATTCGATACCGAGATTTCACCGGAAATACATGTTTTGAGACCTCCTGAATCCACAAAAAGCATTTTTGGAAACATGTCCGTGTGTGTGTCTGTGTGTGTGTGTGTGTGTGTGTGTGTGTCTGTGTGTCTGTGAACAGCATAACTCAAAAACGAACAGTCGGATAAGCACCAAACTTGGTATTTTGGTTCAGTATCTTCCAGAGATGTAACACGAAGGTTTTCAAGAAAATCCCCCCACCCCAGACTACCGTTTACATGGAACATTTTTCGAAAATTTTAATTTTCTCAAAATGGCTATAACGATTTTGATTAAAATATCATATGTTTGAGATAATGTTATGAGAAATGAAATGTATATCTCGAATTTTCTGGGAATGTCTCCAAAAGTATTCTTCATTGTGAACGACTTTTGCATAACTAGTAAACCATAAGAGATAGACAAAATTTTACTACACAAAAAATGTAGATCGCGTTAAAATACATAACTTATGTCATATACATTTCTTTTGTTGAGTGAACCGTTTTCGAGATATTGCTTGTTATTTCCTTAAATTTTCCAATACTTATACTTTTTCTCAAATTCCTTATTCATTTTTTTTATGTCCTGGACATGCAAAGAGAATGGAATGCGCCACATAGCAACCAGCGTTAAAATATTTGACTATCGCTTAAAAGCTACCATATTTCCCTTGCATCTACAAGAAAATTACCAATAAGATTGACATCTCAATATCTCGATTAACATGAAGCGTATGGAGTATAGGCGTTTGTAAAATTAGATTGTACAAGAGTAGAGAAAGTCATGTGAGTGTAACACATCAGATTTTTTTGGATTCAGGGGGTCTCAAAACATATATTTCCGGTGAAATCTCGGTATCGAATTTTTGGGTGGAATACAATACTTCCCCTACTTACTGAACGTAGTAGAGAAAGTAAAAATAAGACTACATATACGCTGGGAAAGAACATTCTTCGCTTGCATGTGTGTCAACACTGTAATCTCAAAATTCATCTAATATTTGAACCTGAGGTTTGACAGACATCAAATCACACCTCCATCGAAATGAGGGTGTAAACAGGGGAGCTGACTGCCTGCCATCAGATTGCAGCGACATTAACCTCTAAGCAGTTTGTTGCTGGTGAGAGGAAATAAGAAAGGGATTGACGATGATGTTATTGAAAATTAAACTTGACACAAACACAGAATTTTTAACTACGCCAAGGTTCCTCCGAATACTGTTTCACCAATCTATAAAATGCCATGTACTAACATATCCCATTTCTTCGATATTATAGGAATTCACATATCCCCATTCCTCAGAGGTTTCTAGCTGCTATGATGTTGTGGGAATTCTCAGCGTCCCCCTCAGGGGAGAAGTCCTTCTACTGTAGGCTTCTGACAAGAAAACGTTTGCGGGGTGCTCTGCTCTCCGGAGGAGTGATGGGGGACAGTGTCATGTAGCAGCTCACAATAATGTCATAAATAGATCTACTATCTACATTAAAACCATCGCGCAACGTCAGTATTCCAGCATGTTTCATTTGGAGCAGTGTATCCTGTTTTCTAGTGATTCAATAAGTTATTTACAATGCTCAATAAGAAAGGAAGTAAACATTAATACAAAGTAACCTCAGTTCATTTGCTTGTCTTATGAATATTCAATTGTATTCAGCATTGCTACCACAAGAGCGTATGTTTTCTAAAAGGCCTTAAGGCTTTTTGAGGCTTGTTGATATATTGAAATTAGAGTCGTAAACTTTCTTCGATCTTTCTTAGATAGCCACATTCTCGTCAGAGGAACACAGTACTAGAGCTGTATCAGTTTTTTAGCGAATACGTTTACTCAGTATATACGTGCACTACTACCAAGCTCCGATCCTCATTCCATTTCAGAGATTCTGGTGGACCTTCCTCCTTTGCACTTGTTTGCAAGAGAGGTAGCCAGGATGAGTGCAAACCGCCTCTGGACTGTATGGGGGATGTTTTAAACTACCCCACAAAGGGCGGTCTTCATTTCTGGATTACAGGATAAGTGACCTATAACCAAGATGATCGGGGATTTGATGGGGACTAGGTGTAGTCTAAGTGCATCCTATACTGTGGTAGTACCTTCCAGGGAGAAGCGGAACCCAGAGACCGGGGCTCTCCCGAAGGCATGGTTCACGGACAGTTCCCGCCTTAGGGACAGGACGAGGCTGGGGCCTGGGGTCCTAGAAACAGGCTTGTCATTCCCCTTGGTCGAGCTACCATGGTTGTCCAGATATCTATGCGATCTTAGCCTGTGCTATTCATATTTACACTATGCCATGCGGACGAGCGGGTGTTACATCTCCTTGGATTGAATGGCAGTTTTGAAAGCCCTTGGTTAAAATCACGTCTAGATAGGTGTGGCAATGCCAGAGGATGTTGTATAGCTTATGCACCAACTTCCCGGTTATACTTCTTTGGATTCCTGGGCATGCTGGTATTAGAGGAAATGAAATGACAGTCACTCTCGCAAAGACAGGATCGGGGCTCGATTTTATTAGGCCTGAGCCTCTCTGCGGAGTGTCGGTTAGCAATGTCAATTAACGACGAGACTCATCTTGAGATCAGGAGTAAGCAAACCACTGCAGAGCTGGCCTATGATCTAATATCATGGCCTGGCCGGAAAATGAGCGAGTTTCTCCTGAACTTGACCAGAGCTAAGCTCAGAGGGCTACTGGGCTATCTTACGGGCCACAACTCTCTGCGCAGACATCTTTACATAATGGGTCTTACACATGGCCCTATATGTCGGAAATGTACGAGGGACTTTGAGACGCCATAGCATATCAAATGCTAAGGTTGTCTTGGCATAGGTATGTATCCTTAAAGTCCTTTTTGAAACCTAAAGAGATAAGAAGGGTAGATATCGAGGATATAGTCCGTCCTATACTGGAATTCGAACTTGAGTAATGCCTAAAATATGATACACAATGGGCTCCAGAGCCTGAGAGCATGGCCTCTTTAAAAGGCCACTCAGTACCATCATCACCAGTCTCCGAAAATTCTCATTAAGAAAATGACGTATCTCTTGTATCCAATCTCAAAATCAGTATTTAAAAAAGTGTACGTATATTTATACAATTAAAACTGCTATAGGTTACAATCAGTAAGAGATACGTCTATATCCAAAATGGCTGTGATACAGTCACATCACCCAAAAGGTGTTAAATTCTAATGTTCTGATGTGATCTACAGAATGAGTCACCTAAAACTTGCACCGGAAATACCTCTTTAACAAGCATAGGAATTGAAAAGCGACTTCCACAGGCATGAAGGTATGGGAGGGGCTCATTTAACTAGCTGATATAGGCCGTAAATGTAAGCAAATATGATTACTGCTATACCGCGTCTCACGCTTAAAAGACAGTATAAGTTATGGGGTGGGATGCTGCCACATGTACTATACATACGCTGCTGAATTTGGCGCTCAACTGCGATCGATATTTTGTTTTAATATCATTTTGTGAATGATATATCACCAAATAGTAAAATATTTGCACTGCTATTGAAGTCAGTTGCAACACATTTAGTTTTCACCTGCACTTTATATTTCCTCTTTGAATTTATAGTACTTCGAAATATTTTACAGGCATAAAAATATATATTATCAAAGAAATATGGAGATATAAAATGTAAAATCTATAATCACGGTATACCTTGAAAAAATTACATTCAAGGAGGGTGGGATGTTTTCAAATAGCAAACATGAACGATGTGCCACACTCCAGTTTGAGCTATTCCATTATATTGCGATAACCTAGCGCGCTTTTGTTTCCCTCATCCTTTTTATGGGTCCTTATAGGTCCTTCCATTCGTTCCTGTTTTATCCTATACACTACTGTTTCTGATTACCCCGGTTAACCTGGACTTTTTGTTTTACTACCTTACTAACACTCATTTTATTGAATAATAGTTTTCTTAGTTTACCAAAACTTCGTCTCGTCCTAGGTACTCCCTCCATATTTACATACAAATTTTAAATAAATAACCTACATAACACTTCACTATATAAACGTAATCGCCTTCTTTCAACTGATGTTAACCTTCCCTGACCTCTACGTCGCGCCCGATCTATTAGTTGAATAGATGGATGACTTTTGTTTGTCATACACAATAAATGCAAGAATTTTTGTACAAGATTCCGGCTTCTTTTAAAAACTGTCTCCAATCCTCCTAAACATCTTCTCTCGCTTGGTCCCAGGTAAAAAACTAATAAAAAATGTTTCTCGTTGCCTGACTTTTCTACTGCATAGGTACAGAATTTTCTGAAACTATTTAATTTATAAAATTATAACGGTCATCTTATTTAAGCAAAGGAATTCAAACTGGACAGCTATCCTCACGCTAATGCACTCTAGCTAAGAAGAAAACATTCTTGCATTCTATTCTTTAGTTTATTACTTATGCTGATAAGCATAGAAACAGGAAATATTGGACTTTTACTGAAAAACTTATTTTCTTTAGAAATTGTACTCACGAATACCCATAAAGGCTCTAAAAATTATATAATCTGATAGAGAAAAATATTCTGCGTAGGATAACGTTTTCAAAGCTAAAATTTATAATAAATGAATATTTACATCATGATAATTACCTATTTGCAATTTGACGACAGCGCCAGCGTAGAAAAGGACGAAGCTAATGCAGCATGCATGCGTTAGATAAAGATTGAGATATCCCATTTCAATACTGTTTTTTAAGGTTGAGAGAAGCTTTAGATACTTGCTGATAAGCTCGACTATCGACATACATTTGACACCGCGAACTCAGTATGGCAGATGAAGGAATGGAACTAAACGCTCCGAGATGACCACATTCATGCTTTATCTTTTCTTTTCTTTTTTCTATGTCTGTGACCAGTACCTTTCTTTTAGGTTACACAGTGTCTTAACCATCATCGGAAAATTGTTTAAAATATAGACATTTTACGATAAATCTTTCTTCTACATTACTTACAGGTTTAAAAAGTGGCTCGCTCTCGTTTTATCTAATAATATTTTCCGCAAGTGGCCCTTAGTCCTGTTGGATATCTTACCAACATTTTAATATATCCTTTCTTCTCGTATATTTTTACTTTCTCTACTACGTACAGTAAGTAGGGGAAGTATTGCATTCCACCCAAAAATTCGATACCGAGATTTCACCGGAAATACATGTTTTGAGACCCCCTGAATAAAAAAAGCATTTTTGGAAACATGTCCGTGTGTGTGTCTGTGTATCTTTCTGTGTGTGTGTGTGTGTGTGTGTGTGTGTGTGTGTGTGTGTGTGAACAGCATAACTCAGAAATGAACAGTCGGATAAACACCAAACGTGGTATTTAGGTTCAGTATCTTATAGAGATGCGACACGAAGGTTTTCAAGAAAATCCCCCCACCCCAGACTACCCTTTACATGAAAAATTTACGAAAATTTTAATTTCTCAAAAATGGCTTTAACGATTTTGATTAAAATATCATATGTTTAAGATATTCTCATGAGAAATGAAATGTATATCTCAAATTTTCTGGGAATGTCTCCAAAAGTATTCTTCATTGTGAACGACTTTTGCATAACTGGTAAACCATAAGAGATAAACAAAATTTTACTGCACAAACAATGTAGATCGCGTTAAAATACACAATTTATGTCATATACATTTTTTTGTTGAGTGAACCGTTTTCGAGATATTGATTGTTATTCCCTTAAATTTTCCAATACTTATACTTTTTCTCAAATTCGTTATTCATTTTTTTTATGTCCTGGGCATGCAAAGAGAATGGAATGCGCCAGATAGCAACCAGCGCTTAAAAGATTTGACTATCGCTTAAAGCCTAGCATATTCCCCTTGCAGCTACAGAAAATTAGCAATAAGATTGACATCTGGATATCTCGATTAACATGAAGCATATGGAGAATAAGCGTTTGTAAAAATAGTTTGTACAAGAGTAGAGAAAGTCATGCGAGTGTAACACATCAGATTTTTTTATTCAATTTAGCTTTACTTCTAGAGAGACGCTCTCCAATTTGTCTCTCATTTCTCCTAATTTATAAGTTGCTAGCTTCCGTACAATATTCAACTGTCTCGTTATCCTCAGTCACACAAATAACTTGCGTGTGTTTATCATTTCTTTTTAACCCATGAATTTGCCTGAGCATTCACAGAGGCTATATTTTCTCTCAGTCGTTATAATTTGAGGTTTATTCGGGGAACTAAAATATAGTTTCCTTTACTATAATAGCAATTAAATAAAATATTCTTTTTCAGGAGTACAGTGAACAGTATGCAGTTTCTCTGGGTTAAGAACTGTCAGAATTAAAGGCGTATTTGCTTTTTAAGTGGATCATTTTGTCAGTAATGATGCCTGTTGTTATGCATAAGTTACAGTTAATAGTACTTCCTCGATTATTTTCTCAGAAGTATTATAATGCTCTCCCCCTCTTCACCTCCCTCTCACTTGGGTAAATCAGACTCTAAATACTGTTGTACTTATGCAATGATAGTATTTTTAATTCCGAATGAATCGTTAAATGTACAATGATATTATTCAAATTTGATATTTGTGACTGAAACCAAGCTATCTGTAGGGAAAGGTTCCTATATTGTGGCATGTGCACAGATATTAATGTTAAGACGCTCTCTGGACTCCGAAGCTCGGCAGTTTTGTCCGTGAGTAGGGGCGAATGAGGGGAAACAGTGTCATTGGAAGGGATATGGCGTTAGTGACGCTTGGGGTGTTAGCGTGGCTTCGGTTCATTCTGTGAGTAGGCTTCGAGTGAGTCAGACGGACAACTGCCTAAGACATGGCGTCCTCGCCCGGCAGACACATGGGGTAAGAAAACTTTTATAATAAATCTACCAGCTATCCATTCTCTTGCAGTTTTAATTATGATAGTGTAGAGTTCCTTGCCTCTCCCTTCAGCCAGAAATTATGTTGGTGTAGTAATTATTTTTGTAAAGTTAACTTAGCTGCGTCCTCGTCGTTGCCTCGAGTTTAAAGTTCTTTGTTTGATTAACGATCCCTCTCACAAGCGAGTTGCTCCCATCTGCATTTCTAAGTTAATATTAAGTGAGGCATACGACAATTGGCGGTGGCGCCAGGTATAATTGAATTTGTTGTGAGATTTTCAAGTGCAAATTTTTTTTCCCTCTAAAATGTAACGGTTTCTAGCCCTCCACGTGGTCGCGAAAAAATCTAAATTTGTTTCTGGCTTAAGGGTAAGGATTTTTATACTTTAATTTGTGATTCTCTTCTTCTAAATTTTGTTACTATCATATCTGAAAGTCTGGTTTCTAAATTTTAATTTTGAGCTCAGTTTTGCATTTTTTCCATTGTCTGCCGGCGTGACGCTAAAACTTCTGACTCCATTTTCCCCTTGTTTTGGCTTCATTTCCTTTGAATTGTATTGCTGTGCTAAGTGGTTCGTGCTGGTTATTTTCAAAAATGTATTTGTGAAAGTTGAGTTGTGAAACGAGCGAGATAGTTGTAGCTTTGAAAATGTGCTCGTCACGTGTTGGCCATCTAGTTGAAAATCTTGCTTTCTGTGCTTATTAGCGGTGGTTTGGAAACGTATAACTTTATATTCCAGTGATTGTGATTTCTAGCTGTTTACTATACTCTTTTGGGACATTTTTCGTGTAACGTTTATGTACGCACGTGTGTTATGTAATTCCCGCGTGGTCATGCATTTCAGCAATAATTTTAGCTTGTGAAAACAGTCTTCCTCAGCACGTGTTTTGGCGCGTTTATTTGCGTGTGCATATCAGATCACATACATTAGATTTAAGAAAAAAAAAGAGAAGTTTTGTGTGCTAGTATAAATTGCAAGTCTGTATTCTGCTCCTTTTGAGATAATGTTAGCGGTGGTCACAGTAGGTGTGACGTGGTTTTTTTTAACTTCCAGTTCGAGGTTTCTCACTGAAGCTATCATTTTGTTTTCTTCCATGTGTTCATTCTGATTAAAAATCTTGGTATTGTGTCCAAGTGGCTTGTGTAGACGTGTGTTGGTATAATTTTCTGATATTTCGCCGCGGGCGCCTAATTGTATTCTTTCTGGAACTATTTTATTTGGCTATGTTCTGATCTTGCTACTTATATTCATGTGATGCTATAAGTGTTTAGTTTGGTGTAATCTGTATTGCTTTGTCATACTGTTTATTTACTGGTTGCGTAAACTTTTGTGCTGCAATCATGCCTAAGCGACGTACTGCACAGAAATCTGATATAGCAATTGCTCCAGTTAGCGAGCACAGTGAAGTAGAATCTATGTCCAGTGTTAGTACGCCTGTTGTTACGCAGTTATCAGTGATGTCTAATCCGCCTGTTGTGGCCCGTGCAACGCAGCCAGCTGTCTGCCGCCCGGTCATTGACCCCTCTTACTTTGAAAATTCCAGTAGGTTGTCGGCGCATGAATTTCTGCAGAACTTTGAAATGGTCGCTGCTGCTAATGGCTGGTCAGAAGAAATGAAATTGAAATGCTTCCCATGCTATTTACGAGATACTGCTGCATCATGGTTTCAAACTTTTCGCCATCGGCACCCTCACCATGATTGGGTTTTCTTGTCTACACAGTTTTAAATGCATTTCAGATAACAAACCAGAGTGATATTCTGGAAATGAAACTCAGACAGCGGGTACAGTTGGATGATGAACCTGTTATTAGTTACATCTATGACGTGCTATCTTTATGTGACCAAGTCAACCCTGCTATGTTGCAGTTGGAACAAATTAACACTTGCTTAAAGGTCTTAGACCTCTGTATGTACAATCTTTATTGCCATTAAATCCTCAAACTGTTGATGAGGTAATACAAATCATTCGACGAGTGGACAAAGCACAGTTTTACATGCAGAACCGTGAACATCTAGTGTCTGCTCAATCTCAGGCTGCAGTGGTTACGCCACCCTCTGTTCTATTTAATACTGCATCTGTTCCTGCTGTTACTTTACCAGCTTCTCCTCAGCCTTCTCAGGCTTCTTCTCTTGTGGGCGTACCTATCGATCCTATGCATCAGCTGATTGATCGTGTGGAACAGTTATGTAACAGAGTTAACCAGTTTCAATTACCATCTTCGGAGAGAACTTCCCAGCATTCACAGCTTCCACGGTCATCTGACTTCAACCGGAGGGATCCACCCGTCACCTGCTATAGATGCAACAGGCAGGGCCACCTGGCTCGCTTTTGCCGGAGCCGCCTCCCGCAGTCAAAAAACGACTGGCGCCGAGCCTCGGGTGACGAGACGTAGCAGCACCACCACCGCCCACCAGCATGGCTGCACCTCAACGGGACATAGCTACACCTCAACGGGATGTGTCTGCATTATCAGGTCAGATATTGCAAGTTCCTGGTCGTATTGCCCAGACAGAGCTCTCCATCTTGCTCGATACAGGAAGCGCAGTGAGTATTGTAAATGCTGCACATGTTCTTGATCATTCTACATTAAAACCTATAGAGATGATGCTCCGCACTGCAGGAAACAAGTTACTTGATGCGCCTTTCCACACTGTGTTAAATTTCCATATCAATGATGTTCTTTTTCAGGAGGATGTACTAGTTGTGAAAGAGTTGTCCCATGATTTGATTTTAGGCAATGACTTTTTGCAGACCCATGATGTTATAATTGACTATGTACATAATCTGATAACCCTGAAATCTTCTAAAAATGATGCGTTCAGTATACCAATAACCCTAACACAAGGACCTTTTGTTGATATGGCAGTAAACCCTCTCCAAGATAATGATTGTACAGATTCTGGTGTTAAAATGGCAGTTATGAATGATGTTAAAATTCCACCTCTGTCTACATACTATATATCTTTGTCAGCCATTAGCAATGAGGTTATGTTTGAACCTGCTCTTAACATAATGCAAAAGAAGAATCTTGCCATTCCACCGTTATTGTGTCATTCTGCCTCTGAACTTACTATTTCAGTGCATAATAATACTTCAGTTCCACAAACATTGTTTGCAAATACAGTCTTAGCCAAAGCTTATGATGTTGCACTCGTTCAGAGTAATTCTGTTTTATCATCCGATGTTACTCCTCTGCCAGCTCCAAATTGTAATTTTAATGTTAATGGTAAACTCTTGGAAACCCAAAAGGCTGACTTACATGCTTTATTATTGAAATATAGTGATCTTTTTGCCACAACATTACAAGAACTTGGTACTACGGATGTTGCAGAATTTGATATCAAAGTAAATGGCCCTAAGCCAATTAAGCAAAGACCATATAGAGTTCCTCATAAACAAAAGGAAATTATTGCTGAGCAAGTTAAAGAGATGCAAGATTATCAAGGAATCACAGTCCTCCTGGGCTTCTCCTGTAGTACTTGTCAAAAAGAAAGATGGCTCCATGAGATTTTGTGTCGACTATAGAAAATTGAATGCTGTTACAGAGACCACCTCTTTCCCTTTACCATTGATAGATGATTTGTTAAGTTATTTGGGGGAGGCTAAATGGTTTGTCTCATTAGATTTACTGTCAGCATACTTTCAGGTACCTATTGCAGAGGATAGCCAGAAGTACACCTCTTTTGTCACTTTTCAGGGTCAATATCAATTTACACGCTTGAGTTTTGGGTTGGAAAATGCCCCTAGGTTTTTCAGTTACATCGCAGACAAGTTGTTAGGTGGTTTGAATTTTAAAAAGGCTATTGCATATATGGATGACATTGTTGTTTTTGCTAAAACCTTTGAGGAGTTGTTACAAAATCTTGAGGCTGTTTTTCAACGTCTGGATCACCACAAGTTTAAACTTAAACCAGAAAAATGTTTCTTCGCCATGCAAAAGATCAAACTCTTAGGCTTTGAAGTTTCTAAAGATGGCATTTCACCTGATTCTGACAAAGTTGTTTCCATTCAAAATTTGCCTCGTCCTAAAAATGTTCGAGATGTGAGAAAAGTTTTGGGATTGTTTAATTTCTACAGGAAATTCATCAAGGACTATGCTAATATTGCTCAACCTCTAATTCAGTTGACTAGGAAGAATCAAAGTTTTATTTGGGGTTCTGATAGGCAAACTGCATTTCAAAATTTGAAAGACTTATTAGTTTCGGCCCCTGTCTTAGCTCACTATACTCCTGGTGCTTATACCGAACTACACTCTGATGCCACTGGACTAGGGGTTGCCTCAGTGTTGTATCAGAAGATTGATAATGTGTTGAAACCAGTGGGCTATGCTTCAAGGACACTATCTAAATGTGAACGTAATTACAGTGTTCCTGAGTTGGAATTGTTGGCCATCCTGTTTGGACTCACCCATTTCCGCAGTTTTGTTTATGGCTACAAGGTTCATATTGTATCTGTTCATCACTCCCTTTGTTATTTAAATATTTGAAAGATTTGACTGGGCGTTTGGCACGATGGAGTTTGAAATTGCAAGAGTTTGATTATACCATTTCTTATAAATCCGGCAAGAAACATCATGATGCTGATATTCTATCGAGATTTCCTGTGTTACAACCTACAGAAAGTGATCTTGAACAGCTTGATGAACTCCCCACATGTTTGCTGTCATCAGTTGAAGTTGCTGACCACCAGAAGAAAGATACTGGGTTACTTGAGCTTATTAATGCTCTCCATGATCCTCCGTCGGCCCCTGCTAAGCTTCAGAGACAAGTTTCCAACTACACACTCAAATCAGGTGTTCTTTATCGTAAAAATGCTGGCTCTACTGGCCCTCTCCATCTGCTGCTTATTCCAGAAGCTCTAAAACATGAAATTCTTTCTTCATGTCATGATGATCCTCTTTCAGGCCACTTAGGATTCTCAAAAACATTTGCCAAAATTCACTCCAGATATTACTGGATTGGTATGAAGAAAGATATTGAACATTTTGTCCGAACCTGTCCCAGCTGCCAAACAAGAAAAGGACCGAAGAATCAGAAACCAGCAGGCTTATTACAACTAATTCCGGTTACATCTGTAGGCGAGCGGTGGGGTATTGATTTGCTTGGGCCTCTCCCACGCTCAAATTCTGGACACAAGTATGTTGTCGTTGCGACCGAGTATGCTTCTCGCTGGGTCGAGTCTGCGTCGCTTTCTTCAGCAACAATCCCTCAAGTTGCTAAATTTATTTTGCATAACATCATCTGTAAGCATGGAGCCCCTGCTGCCTTGTTATCTGATCGTGGCTCAGTTTTCTTAAGTGAGGTGACACAAGAATTGTTGAGATCTTTATCAGTGTCTTCCAATTTCACCAGTGCTTATCATCCAGCTTGCAAAGGACTTACTGAAAGATTTAACCAAACCCTCTTAAATATGCTCAGCCATTTTGTGGATAATAATCAGAAGAATTGGGACTCAATATTGCCCTATGTCATCTTTTCATATAACTCGAGTGTTCAAGAGTCTACTAAATTTTCACCCTTTTTCTTGATATATGGTCGAGAACCTTCTTTACCTAACCAGGTTCAGTTACAAGCTACGTCTAATGACCTTTTTGCGAGACAGACATTGCAAGAGATTCAGAAGGCACGGGAGGTTGCTGTTGCTAACATTACAAAGCAGCAGGTGAAGCAAAAAGAAGCATATGATGCTAAACATAGAGATGTGGTTTATAATGTGGGTCAATTAGTTAAAGTTTTCACTCCCATTAGGAAGAAAGGTAAATGTACAAAGTTGCTACATAGATATTTTGGCCCTTTTGAAATTATTCGACAGATCACTCCTGTTACCTACCTTGTTGGTCGACCTCATGCTCCCCGTACCAAGCATCAGAGTGTTCATGTGTCACGCCTTTACCCTTACTATGATCCTGTGGGTCCTTATAGACTGTAAAGTCTGAGTTTGTGATGCTTAATTAAGTTTTGCTTTTAGGAATGTGTGATATGAATGTCTCTGCTAAATTAAAAGTGTATTATTATTGTGGGTGTAACTAAAATTTTTGAATTATGTTTTGGGAACTGCAAATCATTTGTTTTGTTGTTGTATTATGCTGCAGGAATGTGTTTCATGCGTACTATGTGCTTAATTGAGCTTTCATTTTCAGGAATGTTATGTGACAATATTGTTTTGAGTAATGATGTGATGCTGTTTTGTTGCATTCGATTTGATTTGTGATGATTTGATTTGACTTGACTCGATTTGATTTTGGGTTTCATAATGATGCTGTGATTTTTATTTGCAGAAAATTGTTGCATGAATAGTGTGTGTATTTGAGGTTATGTGATATATGTGAGATTTGCCTCGGTGGGAGTGCCAAAGAGTAACCCCGATGGCGTAGTGTGAGGTTATGTGAGGAATAAGAGTTGAGATTTGCCTCGGTGGGAGTGCCAAAGAGTATCCCCGACGGTGTTAATGAGATGAGGAGAGATGAGATGATGTCAGCTTCGATGGAAGTGCCACAGTGTAACCCCGACAGTTGTTGTATGTTTTCAGAGATTTTGCTTATTGGTGTTGCTGTAACGTGCCCAGTATAGCGTGTGTGATGAATTACACGAGAGATTAAATGCATGGAAGTGATTGTACTGTGAATAATTTTTTTTCTGTTTATGCAACAAGTTTATTACCATCTTAGATAGCAAATTTTAATACCACCTGTTTTCCAGCTTAAATTTCATTTGGAGGATGTGGATGCAACAGTATAATGTCATGTTATTTGTGTAATTCCTGAAATTTTAATGTGATCTCTTGAAGGTTATGCCTATGTTAGATGTTTTGAATTTGCAGCATGCTAAATGAGACACGTAAGTGAAGATGTTTTGTTTTGAAGAGAAAATTGAAAGATGATGATGATTGAAGTAATGATCGAAATTGCACTATTACTGATGATGATTATGAAAGATGTTGATAATAATGAGATGAGAAAGATAGCGATGTGGACGAGAAGTTGTATTGGTGACAAGAGTAGGACAATAGTAGTTGAAAGCATGTCACGTGGCGTAGTTTAGAGATGTATTGTGCATGTAGTTTGTAGTGATGCATACACTAGTTTGAGTAGATAGTTAAGTGAGTGTTGTGTGTAATTTGGGCCATGGTCAGTGTGAATGAGTTCATTTCATTGTCGTGTGTGATTGTCTTGTAAGTGCACTTACTTTCTTTTGTTAGTGATACCAGCTGGTTATTAAGATTTAATATTGGGATCCCAAAATAAGGTTATGTTTCATTTCTGTCATATTCATGTATTCTGAGTCTGTTTTACTGTTTTATTTGGATTGTGAAGCATTGTAAGTTAAATTTTGGATGGCAACTCTAAAATTTCGTTCTTATGCCAATTTGTACTTATTTTTTTTTTCTTTTTCTTTGCCCCATGTCAAAAGAATTTTTAGTGTAAACTTTTCAACCTTTAAAATCTTTAATTGTACATGACATACCATTCTTTTATGTGTGATTGTTTGTGGGAGCACCCTGTTTATTGTGTGGTGGTTTTGTTTTAGTATTTTGCTGTGGCGGAGAGCGAGAAAATCCAAGAGCATCCCCGGGGCACACCAGAAGTCAAGAAACACCACAGGGAAGCTGTCGGGCAGCCACTACACTGCCGTGGCATAAGGAGCCACCATGTCGGGGGGCAGTCCAAGCCAGCGACTGCCCACCCTGTTGTCATCACCGGAGACCTGCGGTGATAATTCTACACCAGGACAAATCGTCGTTGTGGGCACTGTCTAAAATCACCCACAAACAGTTACGGTAGACCATCGATATTTTGCGCAGTGTAGTGTGCCTGTGAACTGAGGCAGCGTGGTGTGTGCGTGTGCGGGGTGCTCAAGATAAGTGCATTAACAATATTGGTTTACAGCACTTTAGTGTCTCGAAACTCTACTCAGCCCAGCAACATTGTGTCATCGTCTGGGTGCTTATCACACATGTATATTATTGTTATATTTTGGTTCATCACACATGTGTATGTCATTTTTGTATGTCATTTTGTTTTGTTCTTTTCATATTTATTATATTTATTTTCCTTATGTCGACGAGGGCGTCGACTTCGGTGGTCAGAGGGAGATGTGGCATGTGCACAGATATTAATGTTAAGACGCTCTCTGGACTCCGAAGCTCGGCAGTTTTGTCCGTGAGTAGGGGCGAATGAGGGGAAACAGTGCCATTGGAAGGGATATGGCGTTAGTGACGCTTGGGGTGTTAGCGTGGCTTCGGTTCATTCTGTGAGTAGGCTTCGAGTGAGTCAGACGGACAACTGCCTAAGACATGGCGTCCTCGCCCGGCAGACACATGGGGTAAGAAAACTTTTATAATAAATCTACCAGCTATCCATTCTCTTGCAGTTTTAATTATGATAGTGTAGAGTTCCTTGCCTCTCCCTTCAGCCAGAAATTATGTTGGTGTGGTAATTATTTTTGTAAAGTTAACTTAGCTGCGTCCTCGTCGTTGCCTCGAGTTTAAAGTTCTTTGTTTGATTAACGATCCCTCTCACAAGCGAGTTGCTCCCATCTGCATTTCTAAGTTAATATTAAGTGAGGCATACGACAATATTGAACCACTTGAGCCTAATTAGTGAATAATAATTATATTTTCAAATAAAATTTTCAGAAACACAAGCGTTAAAGCGACAAATTCTTGCGCTATAAATATCCTCAGCACAATTTAAAATAAATATAATTATCAACTAAATAACATTTAAAAAGTGAGATGGTGTAAAGCGGTTCAAATTAGGAACGTGATCCTTAAATTGAACCACCCGTGTCTTAAAAAGAACCACATACTTTTAAGTTAAAAAGTATTTTTAATAATACAAAATACACATATTTTATTGTACATTCAAAACAAATGTGCTATCAGCAACAAAAGTAGAGTGCAAAATTGTGATAAAAATAGCAATTTCCTTGAACATTTTAATGTTTATATAATGACAATCACTTGGTTTTTGGAATAGGTATTATTTGCAAATATAGAGTTCTTACTAATTTTTACTCTCATACAGAAGAGTCCAATTATACACAGTTTTCACAATAAAACACTTTCTTCTTTTCACCAACTTTTGCACACTTTTGGTGAAGCCATATCCTACAACTCGCACACTGGATCATGACTATCATTTCAGACAATTCACATATTCATGTCATCCACTGTTTTTAACATGATGTTTTTTAACTTAGCATATTATGTGGATATTTACTCACACGATATATTATTCGCAGTTGAGTAATTCTAGAACTTCAATAGAACTAAATTGGAGCAGTTCAATATAGGGTTCAAACAGTGGTTCAATTTACGAGTCACCCCATTTTTAAAGCTTTAGCATCTATGTGACAAGGAGAGACGCAGCTTGAAAAAACGTATGAATGAATATTGTTACTAAATAAACATTTTATAACATGTAATACATATAGATCATCTCAAATTTATCTAATTGGTCCTATAAGCTTAGCTAGTTGAGTCAAATATTACTTCTGAAGCACCAAAAACACTTCATACAACTGAAACCACAGCTCAGAATGCAAAGTCAACAACTTCAAGCATTCATAGCTGTACACGCTATGCTTCTACTAGGATTGTAGTGCCATCTGTCGAACAGTTTGGAAAATATCTGAGAGGTTCAATTTAAGAGGCGGTTCAAATTAGGGACCTTTCCCCTATCTAGATTTTTATATTGTTCTACTACATAAGAAATTAAGGCATCCATTTAAGTTGTATTTAGAGGGCATATTGCATTTGGCAACTATCGGATGTTTCGTAGATATAACAATATAGCATCGCAGATAAAACACACCTGTGAATATTGAAGGTAATATTGGCTTATTCTACATGAAATATTTAGTTTTACATATATGTGGCGCTTCTATCTAAATATTTCAGACTAAGTTTTATTACACTAAAAGTATTATTTCCTGATTGCTTATATCAAATGGTAATCAAATGTGATCGCATTTCCAAAAAACCCCATTTAGGCATTCCGTTGTTAAGCATTCTGCTTTCAACTGTTGCTAGCCATGGAACTCCTTGACTGCATTTTTATATATTTCTTTCTGATATCAAGAAATTTCCTGAATCGTAAATCTGGGATAAATCGTGGGAAATCTAAAAACTGTAAACGTAAAAGTATGTCCAAAATTAAATCAATAGTCCCTACACAGTTTTACTAAAGGTTTTAAAATATGTACAAAGAATATTTTGTTAATATTCAAATATAAATATATAATATTATTTCGTAAGCACGTTTATGCGAAACTCTCTGTCTATGATCATCGGCCCCTGAACTTTGGCAATGCAAGCCCACAATACAGTATTACATGAGACCGAGACCTGTAGAATATTAGAAATAACGACTCTGTGGTTGGTTGAAATGTGGGCCTGTATCACTCGAAATGCAGGCGTTTTATGATTCCTGATACGACGATAAGAGGAAGATGAGATGCTCCTATATGCAAAAAAAGCCAGATGCTACTTCATAGCCGCGGAAGGGCGACATTTATTATGTGAGGACGTGCTCCTGTGAGCACATTCTTCCACCATCACGTCGGTCTGCTTGAAGGGTTGATCATCACGTGACCAGATAATTGTGATTTACTGATTCTAGCTTCTGTCGTTTTATACTCTTTTGGTAATTTAACCATTATATTGAAAAATATTGTTACATACTGGGGTAAGGGCCAAAAGGTTTCCAGCTGAAGGTATTTAATCTTAATTATCCCAGAATTCACATTGGGAGAAGTAGCTGCAGAGACAGCGAGAGGACCACGACTTTGAACATCACCTTCCAGTGCATGCGTGGGATATGTATAACAAAATACACAGAATCTACATCAATCACATTAACTGTAGTTTATTAAATAAAACACGGTGCCCCTACATCGCACCAAAAGAGATAAAGAAAGAAACGAGTGGAGATGCTACACACACGAGCTACATTCACACTCTTCACATACAACCGGACTCACTCGACTCTAAAACCAAAGTGGCGCTAAGGCAACACAAAGAAAAGTAACGCTAACATTTTCCCCTCTCTAATCTTCGCCAGACTTGCTGGCTCGGGGTAGAGAACGTCTTGCCAAACGAACTTCAAAACCCAAAGCCGAAAGAATTACCCCAGCAATGCTATCGCCAATACGACGCAACAACGTGTCTGGCATGACAATAGCTACTAATTACATAATATGCCACAATATGTTATATAACTCTAAGGAAAGACCAACGCAAATTCTTGCACTGCCTACTTCTCCTCCTTCCAAATTACTTGCCTTAATCTTTTTGAAGGTTAGAAGTAAATTGCTCAATAACTTTTTCACGTATTCACCAAGTTTCTCTCTGGTTTATATTCCTTCCATCTGGTATAGAGCAAAACAAAACAAAAATAACGATATTTCATGAAAAGGTTCATATCTATTTTGGAGCAAGTTCATTTTAATTAACTAGGACAGGATTCTCAGCCTCTTCCAGTGACGTACCATTACAGTCAACGCAGGATATCAGATGTACCAATAAATACATTTTAGGGGGGATTTTCGCGATTTTTGCTATGAAGGTAGAAATAAGTATTTCTGTATATTCAAAATTAGTGGCTTCTGCCAGAGTGGAATTATTTATCCCGCTTACACTCATTTCACTCTTTACAGCAGAGGCCTTAAATCTTTTAACCCATACTCTGATTTACTTCTGAATTTTGCACAAATTACACATAAATCTGACAACTTGGCAATAAAATTTCGCTTTCAACAACAGTGATTTAGCTCCATATATTTTTAAATGGTAATTCATCTTGCAACTGAGCAAATGACAAAATGTTACACATTGTTGTCTGATAAAATACATTCGATTTGCTCTGTCATTGTAGGATGAAACTGAACTTCACTATTATGTCTGTACGTTATGGTACAAATGTTTTATAAAAGTGTAAAATCTATAGTTTCGGTTTAGTTATAAACGTAAAAGTACGGACGAATGGAAAGGTCCCTGCAACGGGGCAGAGCACCGCAAGGAGGCCGCAACGGCCCTTTTTATTTTAGCTTCGTGACCCGTGAACCATGAGAGGGAGGAATGAGGGGAAAGACTCGATGAGATCCGGATGACGACGGGAAAGCACGAAGGGTCTCTAACTTCCAGATCTAACGCATCCGATCTCCCACAAGCTTCCAAACCCCAGAGCTCTCCCCTATGGGGCCATTCGGAGGCAAGTTCTAAATGAGTAGTCCCGCAACGATGCCAAAAAAAAAATAATTAACTGAGTTTTATTTAAGGACGCTCTTTAACTACTACGGTCTTTAGCGTCCCATTCTATATTGGGCGTGATAGAAAGATAATTTTGCTCAGAGGCCTCTATCAGACTTAAGGTTCTTTTACGTGCCGTAGATCTACGACACGGAACCTCCGGCTTTACTTCCCTTTCGAAGGAAGCCATGCTAAGGATTTTTACGCCCGAAAAAAATCCATCACCCTCCGCCGGGTTTGAACCCGCAACCTTGGGAACTAGAGGCTAACACGGTACCACTAGTCCACGGAGGACGACAACGATGCCAAGGAATAAACTTCTACATAGCGCACAGCATTCGCCCAGCCGAACACCGTCGCCTGGTTCAACCTTAAAATAGATAATAAGGAAGGTGATGGGCGCAGCAAATGAGTGGTAGGAAAGCGTGGTTGAAAATGAACCACCCAAGCCGACCCGGGGAAACCACGAAAAACCATGAGTCAGAGTGGAGGTCGCCGGGGATTGAGCCCGGGACTTTCCGAATCGGTTTAATTATACTGGAACTGTGAATTATTTTTTGTTTGTAAAACAAATGCTCATATACTATGTTTGGTACCACACGGCAGTAGCTCACGTACCCCTGAACTAGGACGTAATTTAGGACTTCAACAAACATCAGGATGGAGAAGTTGTCGTAAATACCAGGAATACACACAAAAATACGAAGCATTCCTTTACATAAAACAAAAAAAAAACACAGTCTGACATTATGATGCTGATTCTTAAACTGCTTCTTGATTCCAATTGCTGGATTTCAACAAAGAAACGCTATTTAACAGTGTAATGTGCAGAAATGATATTTTTTAGATCAGTGACTGTAGAACTGCAAACAATGAAAATAAGATCGAAATTTAAATTCTTTAGTTTAAATGAAAAAACATTTTACTTAAGCCAGAAGAAAGTTTTAATTATATTTTAAGCATTAACCCTGGTCGCCTTCCGTAACAATCTTTCACTGCAGTTCCTAAGGTACGAAAGATGTAATGAAATCAACTCGGTGCATAGCCGGAAACGCTAACATGGGCCCAGTCCCTGAGAATGAGTATGATGATGATACTCTAGGGCTTCTTTGAAAAGAAGCAGCGGTCGGCAAAAGTACAATAGTTTACAGCTCTATATTTTAGTGATGTGTATACTCCCTCATCCCGCCAGCTTTTGTGCAGTGGGCGAATACGGGGGTTGCTTAGCTTATGAAAACCTCTACCTTGCCTACATATAAAAGGGGCACTACGGCTGCCATGTCTCGGGCTGTTTTCTTCCACAAATTTTACAAGCTTGCAGAAGCATAATAAATGTGGCGTATGTTGCGGGCTCAACGTTATTGTCAAAAACCTGAAGCAAGAAATACTCTTCTCCCTTCTAAGGATGGAAAATTGCTTTAAGTTGAGCGCACTTCAGCCAATGGATGCATGCTCTATGGAACAAAATATTATCTTGGAATATTATAATTATCTGAAACGAATTTATTTTGATTACTTTCTCTCCGCTTAAGACCTAAAGTACAGGAAATAATATATTAATTTGATATAATGGCGCGCACGTGGGTGCGTGGATGTGTGTGTGTGTGTGTGTGTGAGAGAGAGAACAGCATAACTCAAAAGAAAAGTCAGACCAATTATCAAACTTTATACTACTGGTATAAACTTCATTCACATGGCATTTCTTCCACTTCAAGTAAGTCTTCTGAAGGAGGTTATTTATTTAGCTCCACGTATGGACGACAATTTGAAGAAGATGGTTTGTTACGCTCCACGTATGGAAGGAGTTGTATTATAGTTCAAATATTGGGGAGCCGAACACATTAAGTAGTCGCAATCTCACGTATGTTAAACAGTTTCCGGTAGCCTTCGCCCCAAATGTACTTTCAGGTGGCCTTTGCCCCTAGTTTAAAAAATATTAGCTTTGTAATTTGACTGTTTCTTTAGATGATATATTTAAGTTTGCCTCGGTTGCGTCAGTATTATTTTAGAGACATGGATATCTTAGCAGGGCGTGATGCAACAAGAATGTAGGCTTACACAGACTATTTTATTTCACTCCTTTTATTAATACCTGATACGATTTAAATAACACTTCACTGATATAGAGAGCTGTGAAATTTTTTAATTAATTACTTGTACTTTTTAACACGTAAACTTATTTTTCGCTCACACGAATAAGTATTAAATCTCTCGAGAACGCACAAGCAACGCATCCAGTTATGAACACTGTCTGCAGGCAACTGGATTGATTTCAACCATCTAAAATTGTAAATTTCTGTATTTCAAGTCTCTGATTGGCTAATCGTACTCCAATAGAATACCTACATTTAACTAAGCTTTTTCTGGCTGTTGATTGGCTATTTTTAAACTGTCTCAAAATTTACATTATTGCTGCACTAATAATGACTAGTAGCATTTAAGCTCTCAAACTCATTATTGCCTCAAGGTTACCTCATTGTTAGCAACGTTTAACTTATTATTCCCACAGCTCCTACATTATTAAATTACGTAATGCATTCACATAGCATTATTACACATGGATACAATAATATAAGCATATACAATGACTGTTACATACATTTTACAAATTATTACATACATATTGCTTCAAGGCGGGCTGTTATTGAATTTACATATTATATAATTTGACTGAAATCATTTAAGTGTTAAAAATACTGCCTCAAATCTCATGAATGGTTTTCTCTTATATTTACTTTCTCTGCTACGTATAGCAAGTAGGGGAAGTACTGCATTCCAACAAAAAATTCGATGTCGAGGTTTCATTGGAAGTATATTTTTTAAGGTCCCCTGATTATAAAACAAGCATTTTTAGAATACTCCGTATATTGTGTGTTTTGCAATCCGTCTGCAAGTATGTTTTGTATGTGTGTGTGTGAACACCATAACTCAAAAACAAACAGTCAGATAAGCACCAAATTTTGCATTTATCTTCAGTATCTTCCAAGAATGCAACACGAAGATTTTCAAGAAAATACCCCCAAACCAACTACCACTTACACGGAACATTTTTCTAAAAATTTTATTTTCTAAAAAATGGATAACGATTTTGATAAATACAATATATTAAAAATATTTGTATGACAAATAAAATGTATATTTCAAATTTTCTGGGAATAGCGTTTGAAGTTCTCTTCATTCGGAAGAAATTTTGTACAATTTTGTATAATTAGTACACGTTAAGTATAGACGAAAACGAACTACAAAGGAAACGCAGATCTCTTCAAAACACACAATTTAGTTCAGAAAGTTTTTCTGGCATAATCCATTTTTGAGATATCCATTATTAATGGTCCAAATGTTTCATTTCTTGGTCATTCATTAAAGTCCTGTCAACTTTCACGCGATTGCATGGAAACAGTATGGAATTTTAAGGCCGGCATATAGCGTCCAGTTGTTAAACATTTGACTCGCTCTACGGTTTGTATCTATAACGAAATATGTAATGAAGCTGTTTCTGCGAGATTTATTTGGATTAAAATGTAGTAGATATAAAAATAAGTTTTAGTACGAATAGCTTTTATACTTAGTAATAAACGATAGAGGAAGAAAAAGTCATGCGAATTTAAACATGAGTTTTTTGTCTCTATTTTTCAAAATTGCTGTAACAATTTGGATTACAATATTTATACAATGTTTCAGTTATTAAAATGAGGAGTAAAAGATGTAAGCCCCTATTTTCTGTAGAAGTCTGCGACTTTCTTTTCACTCTCAGCCCGCAGAGTTTTAGTAACTGTCCGAGGTGGATAAAGCCTTACTCACCAAAATTAATTAAAATACACCATTTAGTAAAGTGTTTTCTAAGCATTAGCATAATACTTTTATCTTATTGAAACTTACTCCGGTAATTGTTCGAAAATGACTTATTCTCCGCCCCCCAACCGCGGTAACGTGTGAGGCTTGCACTCCGAAAGTCCAGGGTTCGATTACCGTCTGGCCGGCCATTTCGAACAAGGTTCTTTTTTTTCGTGGTTTCCTCGGGTTCGATAGGTGAATGCTGGATTGGTTGCTCTTCTGCAACAAATTTCCTCTCCATCATTTCCTATCCCTGTCATCTGCTTCAGGGTTGTAGGACTGGGCGATGGGGGTTGGTGTGTTGCGGCAAGGCGGTGGCGTTTGCGCTCTGAAAAGATTTCTCCCTGGCGTTTGGTGGGACTGCTAGGGTCAGCTGCCTGGGAGATGTCTCGATTGGCACGGAACCGCCAATTGGCCGGTTTTTGAGTGACTTAGGTAGCGCTAGCCGGCGTCAGACTTGGTGCCATAATAGTCAGGGATCGTGTAGTTGCTAGTGCACATCGTCGTCCGGATCCAGTCGCCTTCGCGTCTTCTCTTAATTCCTTCCTCCCGGGTTTCATTGGAAACGCAAAGGGCCCGCTATGGAGCAAGACAACTGATGATGTGCTCATTTATTGAAGGCCCCTCCGTCTGACTAAACTCCTGGCTCTCTCGTGCAATGGATATTTTAATATTGGGAAGAGAAAACATGCGCAATTACTTGTACCTACTTTACGAGGCAAACCTTAATGGTAACAGAGTACACTCTGAAGTAATAAAGTTTCTAGGGCATTAGCAAGTAAGCTGGGAAGATTGTGAGGAATGATAGACAAAAAACGCTGAAATATTATCTGGGATATTGTATAATATCCTGGATTATCAAGCAAAGTAGAAGGGAAAAGACTGCAAAGTTGTGTAAACTATCGGAAATATAAGGATATTAATACTGAGCTCTGGAAACAAGCGAAGTTAGGAATAAAGGACGGCGAGAGACAAGAAACTGTCGCATGATATTTTTCTTACTTAACGCAGGATTCGCAAGGATGATACACAGTGGTACGTGCGAGTTGCAAAGCGTTCTTCCTTTAACATGGTTAAGTTTATTTCCACATTTTTCTTCCAGGCCAGTATGAGCGTTACAACTTTACTGTAAAAGCATGGTCTGGGACATTAGTCCACCGGCCGATGAAATATAATTCTGTCGAGATGTGCAGGCTTCCCATTTTTCCAAGAGATGTAAGACGAAGAGAAATGGGGACTCTTATAGTCATTAGTCCACCTTTAGAAATATGCAATTTCTTATATTTCTGCCTTCTCCTTTCCAACCCCACCTTTAAGCTTGACGGCAGTAAAGGAAATAATAAGCTAAGAGGCAATGAATACATAAATTCTGTGGAAGGTACAAGAATATTGACGTTCTAAAATGCGCGCCACGAAACGTTGTGTTGCCAAAATATAATCAAATATACGGAGGCTTTTACCATAATTGTTATACGTGTGGTTCATTACGGAGTCTTTTAGATAACGGGCTTGAAGGACACAATTGGTAGATAAATCTTACTCTCCATAAGTTTAGGCAAAGAACGAATGTAGAAGAAAAAATCTGATGCGTTACACTCACATGACTTTCTCTACTCTTGTACAAACTATTTTTAAAAACGCTTATTCTCCATATGCTTCATGTTAATCCAGATATCGAGATGTTAATCTTATTCCTAATTTTCTTGTAGATGCAGGGGGAATTGGTAGGCTTTAAGAGATAGTTAAACATCTTAAGAGCTGGTTGCTATGTGGAGTATTCCATTCTCTTTGCATTAGCAGGGCAAGAAAAAAAATTGAATAACGAATTCCCATTTGAGAAAAGGTATAAATAAGTATTCGAAAATTTAAGGGAATAACAAGCAATATCTCGAAAATGGTTCACTCAACAACAAAAAATGTATAACACATAAATTGTGTATTTTAACGCGATCTACATTTTTGGTATAGGAAAATTTTGTCTATCCCTTATGGTTTACCAGTTATGCAAACGTCGTTCACAATGAAGAATACTTTTGGGAGACATTCCCAGAAAATTCAAGATATACATTTTATTTGTCATGAAAATATCTTAAACATATGATATTTTAATCAAAATGTTAGAGCCATTTTGAGAAAATTAAAGCTTTCGAAAAATGTTCCATGTAAAGGGATCTGGGGTGAGGGGATTTTCTTGAAAACCTTCGTGTCACGTCTCTGGAAGATACTGAACCTAAATACGACCTGAACGACTTTTGCATAACTGGTAAACCATAAGATATAGATAAAATTTTACTATACAAAAAATGTAGATCGCGTTAAAAGACACAATTTGTCATATACATTTTTTTATTGGGTGAACCATTTTCGAGATATTCCTTGTTATTCCTTTCAATTTTCCAAAACTTATACTTTTTCTAAAATTCGTTATTCATTTTTTTCCTGGTAATACAAAGAGAATGGAATACTCCACAAAGCAATCAGCTCTTAAAATATTTGACTATCGCTTAAAGCCTACCAATTTCCCTTGCATCTACAAGAAAATTAGCAATAAGATTAACATTTGATATCTCGATTAACATGAAGCATATGGAGAATAAGCGTTTGTAAAAATAGTTTGCATAAGAGTAGAGAAAGTCATGTGAGTGTAATACATCAGAATTTTTTTGTCCTGGTAATGCAAAGAGAATGGAATGCGCCACATAGCAACCAGCACTTAAAATATTTGACTATCGCTTAAAACCTACCATATTCCCCTTGCATCTACAAGAAAATTAGCAATTAGAATAACATCTCGATTAACATGAAGCAAATGGAGAATAAGCGTTTGTAAAAATATTTTGTACAAGAGTAGAGAAACTCATCCGAGTGTAACACATCAGATTATTTTGGATCAGGGGGCCTCAAAACATATATTTCCGGTGAAATCTCGGTATCGAATTTTTGGGTGGAATACAATACTTCCCCTACTTACTATACGTAGTAGAGAAAGTAAAAATCGGATGTGTTACATTCACTTGATTTTCTCTGCCTTCTGTTGTTTATTAATGGGTATGCAAACTATCCTACGAAAGGTTATTTTTCTGTCTACTTCATTATAATCGAAATAAACATTTGCAGAAGTAGTTACACTACATATTCCGTTATAGATAGGAAGGAAATAGAGACAGGACTAGGACTAACAGCAGAGGGGCACATAGCGCCTCGACCTACAACATCTTTTGTGCCTGAAGCACCTGAGGGGGTGGCCCCGGAAGAGAGGAATGAGATGAGAGGTGACAGAAGGCGGCCTGACCATAAGACACAACCGGGCAGAGGGCAGTATCCCTACCTTTCACAGATTGAAACTCACTGGTTGGCAGGCTTCTGCAATCGGCTCCCCTCTCCCCTGCGGGCTTGTACATCCCCGGGGGGCTCGGGACTCGGAGACCACCCCCATTCCGGGGACGAAGGCTTACATAAAGCATACTTTTCCCTGGCATGCAACGCTGAGACTCTCGCCAACACTTTCAACCCTGAAAAGATGAAAGATGAAGTGAAATGGGAATGTAGGGAAGTGGAGGGACAGAAGTTCGGGAATGTAATGAACCGTCCCAGCATTCTCCTAGCGACCCGGGGAAACCTCCGAAAAACCCATGGCCTAGGAAGGTTAGCCGCGGAAATCGAACCCACGATTTCCCGAATGCGGGTCACAACATTACCGCCTGAGCCATCCCGCTTAGTAAGGAAACAGAGATAATTAAATGTTTAAAAAATGGACGCTGTATACTGATCTTAAAATCCCATACTTCTTCCTGTAGTGCGAGAAATAACTGAAAATCGAGGACTTGAAAATAATAAAGTATGGAACAATTCGAACCATTAGTAACGTATATCTTGGAAATGGCTGATGCCACGAAAAAGTTATTTGAAGTAAATTCAGTTTAAAAAGATCTACACTTTTAATGTAGTAAGTTTCCATCTATGCTTTAACTTATACCATTTATGTAAGAATATACAAAATGTCTTCCGAATGAAGTGGGTTACAGAAGTTATTCCCAGATATACGTCTTATTTGTCATGTAAATATCTTTAATATAATATAGTATTTTAATCAAAATCGTTGAAGCCATTTTGGGAAAATAAAACATTTGGAAAAATTTTCCATGTAAATTGTAGCTGGGATGTGAGTATCTTCTTTGAAACCTTTGTGTAGCATCTTTGGAAGATACTGAACTTAAATACCAAGTTTGGCATTTATTCTTCTTTTGGTTTTTTGAGTTATGCTGCTCACACACACACACAAGGCCTTTTTTCTAAAAGCGCCTCTTTTTGGATTCAGGCGCCTCAAAATATGTATTTCCGGCGAAATTTCCGTATCGAATTTTGGTTGGAATGAAATAAGTTCTCCGCTTGCTGTGAACGCGATAGAGAAGGCAAAAATGGAATAAATAAATAATAATATAATAGAAACAAAATAAAGAAACGTTTAATCCTATATTATTTGATTATTCTTTTAAATTAATAATAGATTAATTTATTTCCTACACTGATCCAAAAATTTAAAATACGTCTCCAAAGCCATAAATTATTCTACTATTTCCATGGAGTAGACAATGAGGAACACCGTCGTCCTCCGTGGTCTTGTGGTATCATTGTAACCTAGTTCCAGAGGTCGCAGGCTCAAACCCGGAGGAGGGAGATGGATTTTTTCGGGTTTACAAGTTCTTAGTATGGTTTCCTTTGGAAGGAAAGTAAAGCCGGTGAGTGCGTGTCGTAGATTTACGACACGTAAAAAAAACTCAAGGTCTCTGAGCAATTTTCCGGTCTTTCACGCTCATTATACAGGGTGAATCACCTAAAACTTGCACCGCAAATATTTCGGAAATGAAAAGTGCTATTGATATGCAGTTTTCACAGCATTGATTGGTAGTCAGTGGCTCGTACATTTAGCCTCTAAACAGATTTTAATAATACTTTGAAAGCGTATGTTTTTAGCAAACATACAGTTTTTGAATGGAACAATACCTAGTTACATCAACAGAACAAAGGTAGGGTAACTTAGAATGTCAGTGGCGTTTGTTGCAAGATTCCAGTGCAAGTGGTTTACGAGAAATCTTATTTTAAAACTTTTACGCACCGACATTTGTACAAGCTGTGGTAGCACAAACTAAAGAAAAACAAAAGGGAATTACAATACTTCTGTAGATTCTTAAAAGTAGCCCTTCAAAGGTTGTGTTCAAAATAACCACCAGCAGCTTCAATACACGCTTCCAGTCTGCTATGGAAGGACTGCTGCACACGTTCTATCATTTCAGCGGAAATTTCAGAGCAGGCAGCAGTAATACGTAGTTTCATATCGTCTGGTGTAGTTGGTACATCCTTGTAGACAGTGTCTTTCAGCCTTCCCGAGAAAAAAAGTCTAAGGGGGTCAGATCCGGTGAACGGGCCGACCAAGATACAGCTCCTCTTTGTCCAATACAACGATTTGGAAACAATCCGTTAAGACAAGCCATAGTACTTCGTGCACTATGGGATGGACAGCCATCATGTTGGTACCACAGGTTCCTACTAGTCTGCAAAGGAACATCTTCTAGCATCTGTGGCAGATGGTCTGTCAGGAGGCTGCGATACTTGTGTGAGTTCATTGTTCCTTCTATGAACAAAGGGCCTATGAGCTGATGGTCCATTATCCCACACCACACGTTTAAACTCCATGGACGCTGACGTTCCACCTGACGAAGTCAACGGGAATTGTTAACAGACCAATAGTGCATGTTTCTGCGGTTTACCTGGCCATGATTAGTAAATGTTGCCTCATCACTAAACAAGATACATGATGAATCTGGAGTATCATGTCTTAATGCCCATGTACAAAAGTTAACACGATTCTCAAAATCGTTTCCATGCAGCTCTTGATGGAGAGAGATGTGATAGGGATGGAACCTATGTCGATGGAGAATGCGCAGTACACTTGCCTGACTTATACAACTTTCACGTGCGATTGTGCGGATCTACTGCAACGGCAGCCAAAGCATTAATTTCTGTCTCTTCTCCAGTCACTTGTTTATTTCTGTTACGTTTTCTAGGTGTTATAGTACCACTTTCACGTAATTGGTTGAAGAGGTTGTTAAATAATTGCCGAGATGGTTGAGATACGTTCCTCATACCTCGTACAGGAACGAACTGCATTCTTCCTACACTCTCATACACTATGAGCATGTCGGCTTTTTCTGCATTAGTAAACCCCATCTTCCACTCATGACTTACTGCTTGAACTGTCACAAACTAACTGACCAGAAAGTCACAATACAATCAATGAACAGAAAACGCAATGCAAACAAATAACATTGTATCTAGCAACTAAGCACGTTCAATGGGACAAACAATTGTCGGGGTGGAAACTCTTCAAAATACGATTTCTTGTAAACCACTTACACTAGAATCCAGCAACAAAGACCATTGATATTCTAGTTTACACTACATTTATTCTGTTGATGTAACTAGGCATTGTTCCGCTTAAAAAATTGTATGTTTGCTCAAAAAATACACTTTCTCAGTGTTATTTAAATCTGTTTATAGTTTAAATGTACGAGCTCCTGACTACCAATCAATGCTGTGAAAACTGCACATCAATAGCACTTTCCATTTGCAAAATATTTGCGGTGCGAGTTTTAGATGATTTACCCTGCAAAATGGGACGCTAACGAACATAGCAGTTAAAGAGCGTCCATAAATAAAACTCAATTTCATTTCAACAAAGAACACCAGCTATATTGCTTTCCAATTTTATCACTCTCACCTTGCTGTGTTGCTAAACCCATTACAAAGAAATAGTCTGTGTCCTTCACAAAGTTTTAAGCAGCATGTCAAGAAAATCCCATTGGCACTAGGGCAAATTTTAGCCCCAGCTGAAACCGAGCGCTTTACCGATGGAAAATAAAGAGTGGAAGATGAAGAAGGTGATGCCACCTGATGGAGCAGTACGGAAGGATGGACAAAGCACATTACAAGGTAGGGAAATATCATTTAGCAAAATTTTAATTAAAGTTTATATCTTCGTATTAAATAAGGAAAATAGTAGCAATTCTTAGTGCAAAAGTTTATAATATGCAAAGACCGAAGCTCATCCTGCATTTAGTGCAGACGGTCATTACATTCGTATACAGGAAATACCGACCAAAGAATGGTTTTTAGATTTTATAAACGCATTCTTAAATGTATTACTGAGTATCGAATTCATTCAATGTTTCCCAAATAAGCGAACATGGATGATTATTGTGCTTAGCCGACTGCTGTTGTTTTTCTCCTATAAATGATAAGCGTTTCAAATCATTGTTACAACTTTCTTCTGCAATTATCTTCTCTTCGGATATACTTAAGTTAGTGAAAATATAGCATTTAGTATACGAGTATATGATTTTGTACATTGCTTTAGTTTATTTTAAGTTAATTTCACAAGGCCAAAAACAAGTTTTATTTTGTTATACTTTCTACGAATTTGTTTGTAAATTATGTATATAGAATATTACACGACCTCGCCGACAAACCATTGGAAACGATAGGGCCTAAAGAGAGGACAATGTTTTGTTAAAAGTATACTCACTAGCTGAGTTCTGTGCACTGCTTAATGTAGCTGCGTAACCAGTCCAGTTCTTGTGCGTGTGTGTCTTTAATCTGCCTTACAGTACTTCAGTCTATAAACTGCGAGTTTTTTTAACTGACTGACATGTTTTATGGCGAGTTTAGGGAAACTGGAAGAGATACATATAGGGATTCTGACACGAGATATCCACACTACAGTACCGGAGTTTGAGGATGGCGTGCTCGAGAGATTTAATCAGGCGTCTTCAACCAGCACGCGTACGTCACCTATCTGTTTGGAGGGTAAAGCAGGAGCACAATCTACATGTGCACCACCTTCAGAAGATTCAGGTACTAGGACCATAGATCACGCACCTCGTATACAACTTGTACGTGTATCGTCGTGATGCAGATTATATTTACGTTTGACGGCTACTTTAACAGTAGCTACGTGACCATTTGGGACTATGCAAATCCACATTCAGTTGCTGTAAGACTCGCCAATGAAGAGCATCCATGAAGATATGGATTGTAATTATGGTAGTTATCTGCTGGAATTTGTAATTCTGCCAACAAAGTTAAATGGAGCAGCTTATCTACAGTTAGTTTCTGCTGACCGCACTTCTGGACGTATTGGACAATATTCCGCAACCTCAGATTCCAGCATGATGGAGCACTGTATGAGATGCAAAAGCGCAGATGAAACTTGATTCATCCCTTGTGCGACTGAGAGTCACCTGTAAGTCAAAATATTAAACACTTAAAATTAAGAGTTCGTACAATTGTATGAATTTAATAAGGTCTTGAAGAAATTTAGCCTCCTTTATAAAGGATGCAGGTGTTCTGAGAGACTATAAAATAAAGGGATGAATAACAGATAATGGCCAAGGTGCTAAGGGCTTCGACAAACATCCCTTTTAAATCTAAACCCATAATGGAGCAGAGCACACTTCTGAACTGATGCGCGAGCACAACTAATCGTCAACTTTGGGGAATACTGAATTGGTACAGCAGAACCTGTTGTGTGGTCAGCGCTTTCACCAGATCAAATGACCTTTGAGATTTCCCTTTGGGGACCTTTCAGGAGTATGGTGCATGAAGCTCGAGTTTTCCCAGCCGAGTACCACAATCAAAGATGCTTTTGACCACATCAAACAGAATTTTGTATTTCTTGACGGTCTTTGCTGCGAAGGTATGGAGCATGTAATGCTGCACAGGACGAAATGTCAGAACACGAATTTCAATAAAAGGCAGCTGTTTTATATAGAATTGTCTTTATTCAATGTCCGAACCTTACTGAGAGGGGTGAAAACATCACTATCAGCAGTGTTTCATAATATTCTAATAACATGTTGAATTTTCAAAGCTTTCTGTTTAAATATTCCCTGAGCACACAGTGACGGATTCACCCTTATCTGGTTAAAAAGTTTAAGCACTTCATGTGAATTATCTCGAGACACACGATTGGCGGGCTCGCGCTTCTCATGGGTTAACTCCTCAATTTACATTAGATGTTAAAGGCGACAACAGAAAATTCACTCATGTCGACAATGCAGTCAATCTGCCGGAAGTGAATGCATGATTTAGAATGTCATCTAGGGATTTAATAGAAGCCTTCTTTTTTGGAGTTACACTTATGGCACGAGGCATCTGGTAATCCTAAGCTGTTTAATTTTTTCAACTATATATGCACCTAGTAGAAATGAAAGTTCTTGTGCCAACGATACGGTGAACCCCCAAACTACCACCGAGGCGTAGGGGCTTTTCTGGATGAGAATCCAGACACTGGATAGGACGAATAAATGCGTTTTAGTTTCCAGCACGTTTACTACATTTAACAGCTCTAGATTTTTACGCTTGGGGACCATGAAGATGCCATGTATATCAGCACGCTACTACTCTAGAGACCCTTCGTCAATAAATTACAGCAATGTATGCAGAAATCCCCGTGGATATATTGACCAACGTTTTTCAAGCAACCATTCGCTGTTGTGATATACGTCTGGCCGTTAACTACAACCATTTGGAAAACTGAAAGTAATTGAACAGGAGATTGTATTAAACCTGTGCTGTACAGTTATATTCAGTGCTAACACACAATAGTGACTCTGTGTTCCTTAAAAGGTATATAACATTTTCTGATGGACGCTTTATTTCCAGTTGCACTGGACAACTTCAGAGTTTGTGCAGTTATGGTGTTAACAGAATTTTAATCACTCTATATAATGATATCATCTGTGGATCATTACAGTTATTGGCAATGTTGAAGTAGATGGAAAGATTCAATATAATGCTATGTCTTGTGCTGTATCCCTTTAAGGCAATTCATCGGTGAAATTCTGTCCAAAAGTAATTAAAGAAAGGTAGATTTTGAGATTATCAGTGTTTTATTTGGGTTGTACTTTTTAGTTTCGTATTGTGTTTTTAGCACGGCAATAGCTCTGATATTAATGAATGAAATGGTGTGCATTTTTTTCTTTATACTCCACTTTTCAAATTTCTTTATCTCCAATACTTTTTCTTCAACACCTTGCATTATTCTAATTCCTCCGCGTAATGCAAATTTCAGCTGAGTTCTCTGAAGTTTTCAACAGTGGTTGAATGATTTGGTATTTCTTTGATACAATTCATACCGATTATGCAATTAAATATTTTATGTAATACTTAGCGCAAATATGAGGAAACATTAGGAATCAGTATTGAGAATATTTTACTGCCAAACTAAAGGACATTTCTCTAAAAGCGCAAATCAGGTATTTATTATGCTTTAGTGCAGAAATTAAATGTTGAACCAGAAATATATAATTGTTCATTTCGAGGAGCATTTGTGTAGATGTTTCATTTGTAAAGCATATTCCGACTATTGCATACAAATTTGAAGTTGATTGGTCAACAAGAACTACTCATTTTAAAACTTACACCGATGGTTCCGCATACCACTGTAGGTAATCTTGACCATATTAACTGAGAGATATCCAGGTTCGCGTTATTCCACTCTGAGCTGACAGCCCATAAACGATCTGGTGGTAAAAAATCCTTGTGTGTTCCATTCACATGACTTTCTCTACTCGGCCCTCTACAAACTATTCATACAAAAGCTTATTTTTCTATTACACTCCTTGTTAATCAATAAACCTCCATTAGTCATTTATTATTTTCATTGTAGGTATGAGAGGAATGCAACAAGCTAAAGCGATGGTCAAATCTATCCAAAGTCAATCTCTATGTGATGGCTTTGAAATGTTGACCTCTTTGCAGGAACACGGAAAAAAGGAATAGAGATTTGCAGTTGAGAAAAGTATGAAGTATCTGAAAATTAAAACTAATAATGAAGAATACATCGAAAATGATTAATGCAGCAACAAAAAAAATATTCGATAAATATTATGCTTCGTTATCTACATTTAGATAAAAATTGTGTGTCTCCTACAGTTTACCAATTATAGAAAAGTGGTTCAGAATAAACAGGACTTCAAGAATATTCTCAGAAAATTCAAGGTACACATTTTATTTGTTACGAAAATAGTTAGACTATGGTATTTGAATCAAATTCGTAGAGCAATTTTTGGGAAAATCAAAAATAACGAAAACTTTTAATGTAAAAAGTAGTTTGGGGTGGAGGATTTTCTTCAAAATTTTCTTGTAAGGTCCTGAACTTAAACACCAAGCTCCGTATTGTGACGTAGTGGCTATGGGTCCAATATTATGGGGAGCTCGGCGCCGGGCAGTCGGAGATAAGCGAGTGTTCTCGCGAGAGGAGCGAGTCAGTGTGTGAATAAGCGAGTGGATGAGCGCGTTTCTGCTACGACATCAAGTGCGGTTCTCCTAGTGAGTTGACGATGACTGCTGCTGTGACGTACAGCGAGTAGTACTGCGGAGCGAGAGATTGTAGAAGTCTTGTGTTCGACTACCCAGCGAGTAAATGGTCCGGAAGAAGAGGCTAAGTCACAAGAAAGTGAAGTGACGCGGAAATTGCAATAATTCACATTAGTAAAGTGACAATATGAACTAAGTGAAGTACCAGTGAAAGTTGAACCGGATCAAAACAGTGAGATCTGAGGAGAAGTGACAGTTAAAAACTGAACAAAGTCACCGTATTTAACCAACTTTTCGTTTTGAGTTATCCTGTTAACAGACACACGCAGGCCCTTTTCTAAAATTCTGATGTGTTACACTCACATGACTTTCCCTACTTGTAAAGACTATTTTTACAGACGCTTATTCTACATATCCTTCATGTTAATCGAGATATCGAGATGTTAAATCTTGTTGCTAATTTTTTTGTAGATGCAAGGGGAATTGATAGGTTTTAAGCGATAGTTAAATATCTTAAGAGCTGGTTGCTATGTGGAGTATTCCATATAAGTATTGGAAAATTTAAGGAAATAATAAGAAATATCTCGAAAATGGTTCACTCAACAAAAAAATGTATATGACATAAATTGTGTATTTTAACGCAATCTATATTTTTTTTTATTATAAAATTTTGTCTATCTCTTTATGTTTACCAGTTATGCAAAAGTCGTTCGCAATGAAGAATACTTTAGGAGACATTCCCAGAAAATTCGAGATATACATTTCATTTGTAATGAAAATATCTTAAACATAACATTTTAATCAAAATCGTTACAGCAATTTTTGAAAAAATTAAAATTTTCGAAAAATGTTCCATGTAAAGGGTAATCTGGGGTGGGGATATTTTCTTGAAAACCTTCGTGTCGTATCTCTGGAAGATACTGAACTTAAATACCAATTTTGGTGTTTATCCGACTGTTCGTTTCTGAGTTACGCTGTTCAAAGACACACAGACACACACACGGACATGTTTCCAAAAATGCTTTTTATGAATTCAGGGGGTCTCAAAACATGTATTTCCGGCAAAATCTCGGTATCGAAATTTTTGGTGGAATACAATACTTCCCCTACTTAGTATGCGGAATAGAGAAAGTAAAAATACTTTCATTTGGGTTTAGGGGGCTTCATAACACGCATTTCAGATGAAATCTCGAACTTTTAGTGGAATACACACTCATGTACTTGAGTACGTAGTAGAGAAATTAAAAATCCGATTGCACGACTTCGTTAACCGCCATTAAAAATGATCAGTTGCGTTAGATCTATAGTTTCGGATATTCTATCTCTATATTTATAGATACAAATGCTGTGGCCATTCTAGTTCTCCTGAAAAGTGAATTGACATATTTTAATTTCCAGCAATGCCAGCACATCGAGCAACTGATTTTAGTTGTGTTGGATATTGTAACCGACACGCCTCTACAGCAACTTGAACAGGGGTTTACTGCAGCATGCCAAGAGTCTTGTTAACTTTTTTCTCCCCCACTTGTTTTAAGCGCTAACGGAGGCTTATAAAATAAAATGAATTTATATGCGCATTAAGCTACCCGAGCTTTGGTTTAATTAGACAAGAGCAATATACACGTTACCACAATGTTTAGCTGTGTTCATCTGAAACCGCCAGTAATTAAGAACACATACCCTCGCTAGACACTCGGATAATTAAACACAAAGTTCACTCTGCTAAAAACATCGTAAAAATACGTTTTAGCAACTTTAAACTATCGTAGCATGGGCTCGAATGCGGCCTCTACACGTATAACAGTAACTAACTAGCAACTTTGTTCTGACTGCTGCAAGCGTAATAAAATTAAGTTTTCTTTGCTTCATTTACCAGCTCTCAAAGTTGTGCTATGAGCTATCCAAAATTAAAGATTATTGCAGGAAACATTGAGCTTGGTGCAGTAAGCCACACATTGCATTGTTATTACGCTCTTTTGCAACGGTTTTAACACAATTAGTGCTATTTTGCCCGAATGAGATGGCTCCGCGTTAACGTGTGAAGCTCACATTTGGGAGGTACTGGGTTCGATTCCCGATGACCGCCCACCCTGTCCCTGACATTTTCGTGGTTTTCCCTAGTTGAAAGAGGTGTATATTGGAGTGGTGTATTCTACTAAGGATCTCCTCTCTTTCCCATTTCCTCTCATTTCATTTCCGTTTCAGGTTGAATCGGGACTGTGGTTCGTAGATGTCGGGGAGATGGCTCAGAGCCTTGCGCTTTGAAAACGTTTCCCCGGTACCACTGGAGGGACGTCTCCGAGCGGCCCTACAATGGCCGGGTGGTCAATCTTGGAACTTTGCGCATATCTGTCCATTTGCGCCGGCTTCGCTCTGCAACCCGTGTGTCTCCTGCAGTTCCCTCACTTTACCCGTTCCTCCCGGGGATCTAGATCCCTTGAGAGTCGCAGTTCACTAGTCTAATCCAGTTCAGTGTTATTTTTCACAAACAAAGATTATACTAATATAAGCGTTGTAATTTTAGTTGTTGCACACTTGAATCATTACTATGGCCTGGACTCCAATCACGGACCTCCATGTCGATGCTCTTACCGTTAACCATTCCCGGTGAACTGTCCATAAGCACAACTAGTGCGAATAAGAAATGTATCAAAGAGATTAAAACTAATAGTGATTATATATAAGCCCTGGATATTTAAAAGTACTCAGTTAACTATCCCTCTCAGGTATGATGCCGTCAACACTGAGAACCCCATCAAAGCATCCGGGTTGTGTGAATCAGAGAACGTTTTATGCGCTTACGCCATGGTAGCTCAGCGGTAATGGACAGCCGAAAATCTATAGCTTAGTCACTGTAGTGGTACAGAATTTTTTAAGTGTGATTCGATTATTCAAATTGGTGCGTACACACAGCTATTATAAAATAAGCTAAATGTAGATGCTGTTTACTGTTATACTATTCAACGAAGCAAACATTAAGATGAGTGCGAGAAGTACAAGCAGTGAGACGGAGGGACCTCCAGTAACTGGAGTACAGTACCGCAGTTAGGCCATAGTGGGCCCTTTGTTTTTCCAATAAGACCCCTTAGAGGTAGGAATAAAAGGGAGACCCGAAGGATGAACAGATACGGATGACGATGTGCGCTAGCAAGGACCCCAATCATCATTGGTATCATCATGAACACTAATCCTGACGCCGGCTAGCCCTAGGTTAGCCAGCTGCAACCTAGGGGCCCCGGGTGAAGACGAAACAGCTCCCAGAAAGGAAGGAGACCCCAGCAGTCTCGCAAAGCGCAGGGAGAAATCTTTCCATAGTTTAAATTCTATCGTGATGCCACAACACAGCAATCGCCGTGGCCTGGTCCCAAAACCCTTATACAGATTAGGTAAAACAGATGAAAGAAAATGGACGGAAAATTCGTGGTAGAAGTGGAACCAGCCCAAAATTTGCCTACCGAACCGGGGAAACCACGAAAAGCCCATAGTCGGAGTGGCCGGCCCGACGAGAATCAAACCCAAGCCTCCCGAATGCGAGCTCCACAAGTTACCGCAGAGCCATCTCGCTCGTACATTAGGACGAAATATGTGGCTACGACCTTTGCTACGACCTTACGTTACATTGAGCATTGATACACTTCAAATCTAGTTTCATGCATTAGCATCACATCACCTATCTTATTCACGATGCGGTATGTAGTAGTAGTGGTGGAGACAAGTGCAAACTTTGGCAATTCAAGTCACCAACATGTATCAACTTGGATATACAGCAATCTGTACTGTTTTGAGAGGAGAATATTTTAAGCATGATATTAGAGGTGGCAAAAAATTGCTTGTTTAGTTAACAGGTACTCAGTTTTAAATAACCGTTCCAAAGCAACAGTCAAATAAGTATGTCAAGCATTCTCGCAACGTATAACCGTAACAGCAAAATACTGTTTACGATTATTTGCCGGACTTGCGTTCTTTAGCTTGAGGCTGTAAGTCTCCATTCTTTCCAGAGTGCTAGAAAAAAGAAAAAAGGTGTATATGTACGTACACATACACCAAGTAGCCCATACAGGCCGTCCTCTGCAGTTTTGTGTTTCCCGCATACATAGGTGCAAAAGAAGTTGCCGCATCATTGCTTTTCAAAGGGGTAGTGCGGGTACAAAGAGAAAAGTCACTGAGGTAGTGCTGCCGTCTACAGGTGTTTACGTGCTAGTTCTTACTGATAAGCGTCGCATGGTCGCCTGCATGCAGTTTGAGCCAGGACATTCAGGCCAAAATGTAACGTTCACCATAACAAACACACAGATATGATTACGATCTGTGCGGAGACGCACGAAAATGCAGCCGAGGATCGAAGACTGTGTTCTGAACATATTCAGACCGGCATCTGCCTTCTGAGCACGTTTTCCTTTCTTTCTTTTTTGATGTACAGAAATAATGTTAAGAAATGGTGTATTATTCCAGATACAACGTGGGCCTCATCATCGTGGGCATCAATTCGTTCACCAAGGTGGGCAGGTTTTTGGAACGCTTATTATGAATAATGCACTAATAGAAAATAATGTAATTCTAACGCACTATTAAGGGCACATAAATGTAACAAAAATAGAATGTTGTTTAATCTTATTAATTTTTACTCACCAATTGGCGTCATATGGTTGTAATGAGTGTATATTAACTGTCGTGAAACCAAAAGACTTAATACGTTGGCTCAGGTTGGCGTCAAGCGGCAATTTTGTATTCTTGTTAATGAGGGAATTGCTTATTAAATAACTGATAATACACCCACACTCACACACATACACGCATGGTACTCTCACATTCAAACACCAGACTCTGGGCATACCGTGAAATGTTTTTGTTTAAAGACAACTTTCTGGAGCCCAGCCGGGAATCGAACTCGGAACACTTCATATAGCAAGCAGTTTCTACCGAATGAACCCTGGGCCAGTAATTGCCGTAAAGTGTTCGTTTTCAAGCATTCGTATATCATTTAGCTGTCTCCTCTCTGTCGGTATGGAGTCCCCTTGCAGTTCTGCTTAGGCAAACCTTTTGCATCCGCACTACCCGGTTTAAGCTAACTTCAGCTAAGGACGGCTGGTGTGGGCCACCTGGTACATAATGACCAAGTTAGTGCAGTATTGGAGTACTGTTGCTTTGGAACCATATAACAGGAGCTACGATTGTTTTCTGGACCGGTTCCATTACCAAAGAGCTGTAAAACATGGATTGTCCATCAATGGCGGGCATTTTGTAGTGGCCAGAGAATGTGTAACAATGTTGAGCTAACGTCGATTTGTTTTTCTAGTAAACATTTAAAATGGAAAAGTAATTTTCTGACTCACTTCATAGCTACCTCATTTTCCATACATTCCTGATACCTGTTTATGAAAGTAACCTAGGTAGCTTACTTGGTGCCAGATATAGCTTCAGAAAGTTAAGTTTCAGTTCATCTATAACTTGCTTATTAGGTCCCACAAAATTTGTCTTTAGTTATCTTAGAATATGTAGTTATTTTACACGCGAGAAATCTTCAAAGAATCAGCTGAAAATCTTAAAACGCTTTACAAAACCTTGGTATGCAAGAATAACAAGGGAAAGTAATATAACGGAAAACTATAGAATAAGGAGGTAATTAATTCACAGTATTGTGTGTTAATTATGTACGGTTGTTCTACATTCCTTGAGTACAAGTAATTACATTGTGATGGACTTGAAAAATATGCATGGTGTAAGTGTGACACGCCACAATGTTAACTCTTAGCAGGTTTTAACACCAATCGCCAGCTAACAGTTTTCTCATTGCAATTTCCTCATTCTAGCTCAATGAGTGTGACAATCTACACCTAGTTCTCGAAGTTCTGAGCCATCCCTTAACGGAATTTCTATGAAACTCCTCCCTCTGTACCAGTGTAAAGAATTTACTAACCTGTCTCGGCTATAAACTACATTTAATAATGACAAATGCAATACTAAAATACTAAATACATACAATCTCATGACAGATGTCACAATGTAAAAATCATAGGTGTTTAAGTGAAGCGTGGAGTCCATATGTTAGTAGCAGGCTAAGGATTTGGAACTATTTAGCAACCAATTAATGTGCAACCTTACGGTAGGGTTCCGTAAACACAGTACTGTTGTAATATACAAAGACGTCAATGCACTGCCGTATTTGCCACTGTAAACAGTACAGTCTAGTGATGGTGGAAAGTGAAACAGAACACATACATCAGAATGAGAGACAAAAGTGTACTGTACCTCTAGTCACGAAACGGATTCTACACGGTCTCACAGATAAACAACATCCTAATGCACCACCTCACTCTACCCCACTTGATGGTATACTTCACTTCACTCTTAAGCGTCCCGAATTCTTAGCCTCGTTATTAGTTATGACTGTTTCTTCTGCTGCTTCTTCTCCTCCTCTGGATTTTGCGGAATTGGGTTTTACGTTTTAGATTGTCATATTTCTCGGTTTGTTCAGTATCCTCGTTAAGTCATTTTCCAGACCTTCTTTAATATAAGTTTCCCACGTCAGCACTGGATGTTCCCTTTTACCTGTTGTTTTGGGACACCGTTCCAGCCATCTCGTTTCCTCCATTTGTTTTACATGTTCATACCACTGAACTGCCCTGTTTTCTAGTCTTTTTGTTATTGAATGATCTACTCCTGCCCTCTTTCATACTTTATTTCGCACTTTGTCGAGCTTTGCGAGTTGTAAAGTCCTTTTCATAAAATCTAATTCCACAGTTCTTATTTTCTCCTGTCGTTTCATTGTTAAAGCCCACATCTATGCGCCATATAAACTGTACTCTCTACCACACTGTGCAAGATTCTTTACTTTGTTTCCTGTCTTAGTGAATTATTCCAAATGAGACCATGTAACACTCTGGTAACCGTTTTATCCATAGTCTCATTTGTGGTAATATCAGCATCTACTTCACCATCTCTACTGATGATAGTCCCGAAATATTTAAATTGTCTGCAGTGCTTACTATTTCATTTTCCACTTGTATACCGGCTTGTCTTTCTCCTAAACACATGTACCTAGTTTTATTAAAGTTGATTTTGAAGCCCCATTTCTCATATTCTTCTTTTAGTTTCCGGAGCACATATTCCACATCTTCCTGGTCTGATGCAAAAATCACCTGATGTCAGCGAAGAGGAGCGAATGTAGGTTAAAATTATCTATTGGCACACTCACCCTTGAGCACTTCTTGTACTACATTTCCAACACTTGTTCCATGTAAGTATTAAATAGAAGAGGTGACAAGCTGTATCCTTGTTTTAAACCCTTGGTAACTTGTATGCTTTGTGTTATTTTATTCCGTATTTCAATTATAGTTCCGTATCCTGGTACAATTTTTTAAACTAAATATATGCATTTTTCTGGAATATTACATCTTTCCATAGCTGTGCATGTTTTAATTCTAGGAATACTATCGTAAGCCTTTTCTAGGTCCACGAACATCATGTATCGAAATTATAAAAAAAGTGCTTCTTAATGCGAATATGTGGAGTGGCAGGGCCTCGATGTACTCGTAAAGTTGTGAAAGAACGTATGATGGGATATTAGCGTTCGCCTAATTTTAATTTGTATATCTGTAATCTACAAGCATCCCTTATAAAGCAGATTAGGTTTTTAACTACTTCAGTACAAGTTATTCTAAGCACTAAGATGTGTCTATAGGTGGAATCATGTTTTATTTACAAACAATATGGCATTAGATTCGGGTTTTGCATTAGCCACACAATTCAAAATTCGGCCAACAAACTGTACTCCTGCAGGGCTCTTGAACTAAAGTAACTTTATATTGCTTTTAACTTATGTAGGTTTTAAGCTGTTCGCAAAAGCTCATAAGAAACTCCTGTTTACTGTGAAAGATGTTTGAATAATCTTTGGAGATATATTCAGAAAATGTCCAAATTTATTTAGGGTAAAGATCCCTTCAAAGTTTCTTATCTTGAACACTGTCCATTTCTAGAAATTTATTTACAGATGTACGTATTACATTTAGATTTGATTGTTAAACCTGAGACACTCTTTTGAAATGTCCTTTCGGCAGAAAAACATCCAAACACATGCTCCAGTCATATATTCTGCATGAAATAGAATACTTAATTCCATAATATTGACTTAAAACACCCTCTAAACAACAGGTGCTTATCCTATGAAATTATAAACAGAATGAGGCTACATGACCATGCAGCGATTTCTCAATCAACCGTATTGCTGCGCCATCTGTTTCATTCTCAATGGTATAAGGGGGGTCGAGAGTGCGTTTCTATTGTTGTGTTCCTGCATACAATAGAATTAATATGGCCCAAGGTGTGAGGAAAGTGATGTTTGATAAACGCAACCAAAATTTGTAATTTGCCGAATTCTCCTGCAGAATTATTGCCAGGCCATTTCCCTATTCAAATTTAGCCAGAAATCTTCTATAAAATAGGGTAGCATAAGGATATACCTATATGGTTAGTTGCTTGTCTGAATATAGTATTATAAATTACGTTAATTCGCACTCAATAAAGTTGCTTACATACTGACAATTTAGAATTACGTTCTCTGGTTTTTCTCTCAGGTAAAAATTTCATTCTTTAAAGGGGTCATATGGTTAAATAAGCACCCTTATTTCTCACATGAATGAAAGGTGCTTCTGGAAGGTGTGCATACCGAGTTTTAATGCGATGGGAAGAATTTCCAAGCTCTGCATGCCCAGGATTCATGTGTAGCGGTATTTAAGCCAATAAAAATTTCAAAGGAATTTTATTTAGAATTATTATGTTGTGTTTAGCCTTAATGTTATGTTCAAAAGTGCTAACTAACGAGAAATGTATAAGAACGATATGTAAATCATTGTTGGTTGGCATGAGAAATCAATAAGCGAGAGGTAGACCATGAAACTGAGATTTAAAATGGTAAAAGGTATGGAAATTGGAAAGCATATTCACGACTTTAAAGGAATCTGTGTATGCAACACTGTATATAAGTGAATAATTAGAATTGTAAGAGGTATTGTATAATAAAATAATAAAATTACATACCGAGAAATGAAAATACGTGAAGCTATTCAATACGATACAAATGGTTATAACAATAAAGGATTTAAGTACAGATTTCTTGTTGTACTTTTGTATGCAGACTATTACAACCTGTTAATATTCATATAAAGTATATTAATAATATAGATTATTAACAGCAACTCTGACAGAAACTTGCAGCCATAAAAGATTATTAAAACAGATTCTCATCTCCACCGGGGAACCATGTAACGAGATCCAAGCTGCAATCTAAGTTAAGATTAGTAACCAACTGCCGAAGTCATCAAATAATTTACAACCATCAATACATCCATTGGCCTTCGTCGTCACAACCGTCCCACGTGGAAAACCAAAAATTCTAATAACGAACTGGAAAGGCTGAAGGATTGAGTTCAGAGCGACAACAATCAGTTACTACCCAGAAAAAGAGACAGTCAGCAGCAGCTCTGCATTGCTTTAAAGGATACACTGTAAGGACATAATCAATGTCGTGAAACAGCACACCAGATTCATACATGTCATGCAGAAAACACAAGCCAAGGAACGTCTTTCTTGTCACATTCAATCCTTATAATCCTTACAAATGGTAGCTTCCGGTGCAGAAATGGAGAAAAGAATAACAGTTGGAAAATAATATTACTTCACAGAGCAAATGGGAGTAGCTTCTACGCTGCGAGTGAAGATAATGTTGGAGAAGGGGAGACAAAAAAAGCAGAGAGAGAGAGAGAGCAGAAACAAGCCAACGAACCACGTAATGTTTGGAGAGAATATTAAAAGGAATGCACTATAAGGAATAACAAGATATACATATTTTCAACAGGGAATATAAATCCTATTATATAAGTAATTTGAGCTTCACTGCGTGTAGCTCAAATAAGGTTCACCTTAAACCGCTTACTGACTAGCGATGTAGTGCCACGGTAACGCGTGTGACTCGCATTCGGAAGGTCCGGGTTTGATTCCCGGCGACCGCCCACCATGACCAATGAACTTTATCGGGAGCTTTCTGGGCCGTCAGGTTAATTCTGGAGTGGTTTCTTTCGTCCCACGAAATTCCTGTCCTATTTTATTCCATTCATAATTTCGTTCTTCCTTCACCCTGTTAGGTTCCAGGGTTGGAAGTGTCGCTGATGGTGTTTCGGTGCGGCGTGGTGGGAAAAAACAATGCCCTCTGTGGAAATTTCTCCGTTCCCTCGGCTTTCGGCTGGTTGCCGGAGTATACAGACCGCCCTTTGGAGCGGGGTGTTGGACCCTCTGTGTATGGCGGGGGTCCCCGGTCTGCCTGTCTGAGCATCTCAATCTGGAAACTGTAGGGTAGGGACCCTTACATTGCTGAGCCGTCACTCCTGGTTCCGGCCATCCGGTGTCTCCTCTCACCTCTTCCTGGGGTATCCCCTTGTAGGGCATAGGTACAATGTACACACTGGAGAAACGCGGAGTCCTCTCCAATAATCAGGAGAGAAAAAAAATCCTCTTATTGTCGATGCCAATTCCATGGCTAGTGCTACCAGTTCGATCTGCTATACAGAATTAGTCTAGATTTGCACATCTAATTTTAACAGAATCGCATTTCAAGAAACTTTTGCTATTTTCTAAATGAATTCCTAAGGTAGGATTGCGTGATCTACTGTAAATAACAGCATTTTACATACAATAAATACCTTCTATTTGCAAATAAAAATTCCATCTAAATAGATACTTTGAAAAAGTGCAACAGTATGCTATAAAAATACAGTTCTAATTTCTGAAACTTTTTCAGTTACAATACTAGGTGTACATGATGAGTCTTGCTGATACCTACTGGCAGAAAGGTACCCATGTAAAAAGAACATCAACTACACTAACGTCATTCGCAGCCTAATGTATTCGATTCGATGCTAAAGTCTTGAAATTCTGCCAGCTAAAGAAATATATGTAGAAATGGAATGGGGTTTGACCTCATTGTAGAGTTGTAGAATTTTCTGCACTTATTTAAAGCAATTCGCGTTACGTATTTTGTTAAGAATCGGGAAAAGTCTCTTGAAATATCTCAAATTAATCCAACAGCGACCCCATCGAAAGTTACAGAGAATACTAATCTCAAGTATAGGATTTAGCGTATGTAGCGGAAGCGGACGCCTCACTCACTGCGATCTATGTCAGATTTATTGCGGTTACCAACCCCTTTGGAGGAAGGGACGAAGTGAAGGAGCCATAGGCAGACAGGTCACAGAGAGCCGCGGAGCCCTAGCAGTTCCTGACTGGAAGTCCCGTCCCAGTACTAGAGCAGTCCGGAGGGGGGCGATGAAGGACTTCTCCAGCTAGACGGGGAATACTTCCTTCCTTAGCGCAAGTATCTGTGTCATCTCTCCGGTACCTCCTTATGTCACAAAACGTTGAAGCAGACCTGAAATATGAGAAGGGAAGCGAATGAAAGGGAAACGAGGAAAAGGAAATCGTGAGGGATGAAACCACTTCCAGGGAATACCCAAGGTTAGAGAGAGCAGTCATGTTACCGGGGAGTCAATTTGCTCAGTTAACCTCAGGTATCATGTGAAGATGGTTTTATTTTTAGGAGTTGTATTGTAGTTCCACTGTTAGGGAGCCAAACTTGATGAAGTAACTGCCCCACGTATGATACAAAGTTTCCGGTGGCCTTCGCCCCAAGTTTACTTTCCGGTGGTCTTTCGCCCCAATGTTTAAGATTCATATATATTTATGTTTGCCTCGGCTGCGTTAGTATTAATTTGTAGAAACATTTATCTCTTAACAGGGGATGATGCAGCTAAAGAATGTATGCTTACACAAATTATAATTTTTACTTCACTCCATTTATTAAACCTTCACACCATCAAATAACACTTCACTTATATAGAGAGCTGTTTGATCATTTATTAATTACTTGCACTTTTTAACACGTAAACTTTATAATATTCTCGCCGTAATGCATTTTCGTCTCACACTGGGTAAGTACCGAGCGAATGAACTGTTCAGGTACGTTGCCGTCTATCGACTGCCGTTTACCGCTTAAATTTGTAAATTTTTCTATTTCAAGTCTCTGATTGACTAATCCTACTCCAATAGAATACTTCTATTTAACTTAAAGTTTTTCTAGTTGTTGATTGGCTATTTATAAACTGTTTCAAGTATTACGTTATTATTGCTCAAAGAATTACCAGTAGCATTATTAAAGTTTCCAATTCATTATTGCCTCAAAGTTACCTCTTTGTTAGCAACTTTCGGTCTCTATTCTCACAGCTTCTACATTATTAAATTACTTAAATCATTCACATATCATTATTATACCTGTACATAATAAAAATAAGCACAATACAATGACTGTTACATACATATTATGTATTGTACTATACACATATTGCTTTAAGGTGGGCTGTTATTTTTTATATTATATACTTAGACTAAAATCATTTAAATTTTAAAAATACTGCCTCACATGGTACTAAGTACTGGCATTTGCAAAGCCTGACCTTTTGGAAGTTTTGAAACGGCGATTTTAAAACACATCAGGCACAGATTAAAATCCCGTTTGGAGACTGCAGACTGGTTGAACTTTTATTTGCTTTTCCTTCAGTTCTTAGCACGATTATCACATAGCCTTAGTGCTGTAGGTCCCCGAGCTAATTTCCGCGCTCATTTCACGTCGTTCGTCTTCTTATGTGACCCGCCCGGTCTAAAGACGCTAAAACTTAGAAAAGCAGCTCAGCGTTTCACGCAGATGAAATGTCCTTAAGTTCTAGAATAAAATTCATCTCTAGGAGTACCTAGCCGACTTTTTAATGATTGCAAAATTAAACCCTCTTTAATGTATGTCAAATATTACACATGATTTTTACTGAAAATCTATTTGTAAACTGTTTAACAACCAGTTTTAGAAATCCGTGCAAAGTCGTTCAAATCGACTTTTTACTTAAATATGTTTTTAAGAGTAATGTTTCACAGCGTGCAATATATCACATAAATCACAGTTTTAACACAAATTATGTTTTGTAATACACCTTTATTTTATTTTTTAAAATTTCACCATTAATAATTGTAATATTTTATAACATTATTAGTTTTAAGTACACAATGTTATGAATTCCTTTTATTCTCGCTTCAAAGCAGAATTTATTTTAGAACATCGTATATCACTTCATAATATATATTGTGCAGAAACAATAACTTTGAAAAATAAAGTGATTCGCTACATTCACATGACTTTCTCTTCACCAGTACTGTTCACTCTTATATGTGTTCAATTTAACTGCCACTGAAGTGATAGTCAATCTTTTAAAAAGCTATAAGCTGCCTTTGAAAAACTGTAAATTCCTTGCATAATAAATCAAAGAATGGTGACTTACAATATAAAAAATATATGACATTACAAAATTCTGGTCAATGGCAATACTGCCACAAAAAATCTTATTTTACATAATGTTCGTATTTTAAAGGGATTTGCATCGTTTTCTGCAATAGGTTTTTGTTTAGCGCTTACGGTCTCTGAATTGTACAAAATTATAAAAAATTAAATCAAAATGAAGAGGTCTTCAAAGTAATCTTTAATTACAAAATTAAAGTGCCCATGTCAATGTTTACGTAAATGTCTCAAACATATGATTTAATCAAAATCGTTTAGAGCCGTTTTCAAAAATTGAAAAATAACGAACATTTTCAATATAAAGTGTGCTTTAGGGCGGGGAAAATATGATAAAAATCTTCGTTTTTAATCACAGAGAAAATTTGACAAATACTAAACCGATTTTCGTTTTGAGTGCTGTTCACACACGCGCGTATATACTTTTAAAAATCAGTTTGATTTCTGAGATCTCAAAACGTTTCGCTGAAAAACAGGAAATCAGATTGTTATAAAGTATACAATATTTACTCTCAGGATATGGGAGGCTATGGGAGTGTATTATATGTTCTAAGTGATGCTTTAGTCATATTTATGCATATAACCACTATTTAACGTTAGTATTCACATCATTTGAGCTGTCACATTTAACTCTTATTCAGTTTAAGAATGTTGGAATGGTTTTGGGTGGGTACCTTTCATTGATATTAATATAGTTCACACAGATTAAGCAGTATGGAAGCATAACGTTACAAAATGGCTGCAGGTAACGTCTACCAGCAGAATGAACCTAATGCTACTACCAATGTTACTACTATTCTGAAGCTGTATATCAGAACGTACTATAGAGAAAGCTCACGATAACATTCCAGTTAAAGAATATGTCCTTCAATAGGGTAGCTTACTGACGCAGCCAACATACGATTCGTCTATTCAACAACAGAACATGCCTGTACCTAGCAAACAAGCATGTTGTTACTGAATTAACCACCAAGCATTCTAAACTAATGATTAAAATGTTTTACTTCAAATGAGGCCCCTCCTGGAAAAAAACAAACGAGTAATCATATCAAATGTTTGCCCAGTGATACGAACCATGTACTTGCGGAAAATCTTTTTAAATTAGCAGTCCAACTTGCTTCATCCATAGAATAGTACATAAAATAATGATTCCTCTCCCTGGATTTTCCCACATCTTAAACTTTAGATGCCAAATGTACCTGCCTCCTGAGAGCTTGAAAAATCTACCAGTTAGTACGATAATTAAGTATGAAACCACGAACTACTGGATTTACTTATCCACTGATATACTTGTGTGCTTCTTGTGTAAACAAGAGGGACATTTGGCCAGACAATGCAGTCAAACAGACCAGGATAAAACAACGTAAAAAGCTGATCCTCAGAAGAAATTCAGCATTTCCCTCGGATACTGACTTTCCACCTATAAAAGAAACTCCAAAGGTTAGTTCAAATAACGGTCAGATAACGTTCAGGTTCAACAAACCAAGGAATCCAGCAATAATGTTACAGTGCACCAAACCCAAAACAAAGCACTTGTTACCAATGTACAGGAAAAATAAAAAACACTAACCAACCAGGAAGCTGACAAACTACTGGTTGTAGGAAAAAGATTGAGACAGCAAATAGGCATACACCTATGGATTTAACAAGAAACAAAGTATATTATGTTAGAAGACAGGAAATTCAGAACCAGTACAACCTCCCTCCGTCCACGAAATACAGTGACAAACAAATAACTGGCTACAAAAGACACATTTCTGAATATACCAGTTCGGTGGCTAATGTTTTCACTATAGACTCGGTATGTTTTACAGATAGTGTGTCTTCAGCTCCAGACGAAGATCTCTGAGAGGAGAAAAACCTGAAACAAAAATAAGGAACCTCATGTAAAGAAGATCAAATCCATCATAAATGACCTACTTGCACCTAGATCATGGAGGAAACGCCACTGGATTGTTTTCTCAACTACTATCAGCCTCTGAGCTTTTATGAGAATGCTGTTGATATTATTAAAGTGACGGAGAATTACGAGATTAGTGTAGAAGAACTGTTGAAACCCTAAGAAAATTTCACCAACATCTTTCAAATCAGAACTTATACAGAACCACTAGAATGGAAAAAAAAACTAATGGCTGCCTTGACTGTTGAAAGAAACACGACACTTTGGACTACTGAATTCCACTGCAAATACGAATAAAAAAGAAAATTATGGCTGAAAAGGTGTACCACTTTTCTCCGGAAATGACAAATTAGTTATATAACTTAATTAGTGTGATGGCTTTAATGTCAATGCAATTGAGTATTAATGGATTAAAACCCCAGCTGAAATAACTGCAACACCTAATAAATCAACCTAGACACAATATCATATGTCTGCAAGAAGCAAACTTCAAGGAAAATTGTGTGTATTAAATTCGACATTGTTCCTATTGAAACGGCAACTCTTGGCCGGGCCCGAGAACAGTAATTCTATATAATTTATTAATTAACTTTTATTGATGTTAAATCGTACTATGTAAATATCTTTTTCTCAATACTGCTTGTATATAAGAAGGGTGATTTAACATTATGTATCTATCTAGGTTACTAATATTAGTAGAGTTATAAATGGTTTAATGTAAATAATTTAAGCGCTATGTTAAAATACTGTCCACGATGGAATGTTTTAGCTACAGGAAGAGTGCTTTCGAAGGCAGAAAACCTAGTTTTATTACCTCTCTCCGGTCGCAGTGCTATTATTCCTACAGCGAGGGTGTAGAGCCTTTGTCCCATTATTTGATAATTCGCCGTGACCAAGTGAGTGAGAAGGACAATCTAACGGTACATGTAGGAAAAGCCGCGATTTATATTAAAATTGGACCAATGAGATCCCTGAAAGTTTATTCGAAATAGTTAGACGCGTCGAGTCGCGCTAAAAATGGACCAATAGGAAAGGAAGCAGCCTCAGAAGCCTGAGACTATAAATGGATCTGTTTGGGGAAAATTCGGGACAGTTTATGTCATGTGTGGTCAGGGAGAGATGCTGCAGGATGTGTGAGATATCGCGCCAAAAAGGGAATCAAGTCAAATTTGTCATGTCAGCTTAGTATTGCATTTTATTCGAGAGTTTTCGTAATGTGTGGTCAGGGAGAGATGCTGCAGAATGTGTGAGATATCGCGCCAAAACAGGGAATCAAAATAGTTTTAGCAACACACCTAAGATCCGCTACTCTGAAAGCGACAATAAGAATAGTTATATTTCGTGCCATATCCACGCCATAGTTTAACAGCAGTGGACAGTATTTTACAGCGGCAATACCAGTTTTGTATACTACGAGTGTTAATTAAATAAAAAGAAACGGCAGTGTCATCTTTTCATAAACAAAGCAAGTCTATGTCTTCCTATATCACCACCCGAGATCTACGTTTTCCTTTACCGAGGATAAGTCCATGCTCCCATATAATTTAAGGAAAATTACTGCAGCTAGCCGAGGATAAATTGAAGAACCAACACGCTGAGAACTTCTGGAAGCAACGGGAGAAGCATCAAGGTAAGCCTAACAACACGGATGAGGAGGTGATCGCCGCAAACTGGCGCCCAACGTGGGGCTCGAAGGGAAGACCACAAACGGAGGACTAGGAAACAACGAATAGACGAAGAATCTTCAGAGGAAAGGGGCACAGCAGAACAAAATTACAACGCGAACTTCTAGTCTACCTACGTGGGACAACAAAACGGCTGAGAACATCGCTTCTAGAACTTCACCAGGATTCGAACCCGGAACGCATCAGTTAACATTAAAAAAAATACAGGTTAGAACATTTATTCAAAAACAAACAAAAAGGCATGCAGAGTAGTGATTCAGTTTTGTGAACACATGTTATTGAGAGGGGGTAAAGTCATTACTAAGGAGGTAGAACTTGCTAACGGAACCATGAGTAGGTCAAGGGAAGATTTGAAAGAACTAGATGGGGAGGCTATTGTCAGCATAACAACAGATGGAGAAAATATGGGTGCAGCAGAGGTAGAAGTTAGACTGGAAAGGCAATCACCGATTGAGCAGGTCATTGACGCAGGTCCAAACCAGCTGCTAATATTGCTTCAACATTTGAGCGCAAAGATAGATGAGCAGACTAAGGAGTCAAAAAGAAATTTGAGTGAACAAAGTAAGGATTTAAGAAATTTGAGTGAACAATATAAAAAGTTAGAGAGCATAGTAGATGAGCATAGTAAGAACTTAGAAAGCATAGTAGATGAGCGGGGTAAAAAGTTAGAAAGCATAGTAGATGAGCGGGGTAAGATCTTAAGTGAACATAGTAAGGACTTAGAAAGAATCGTAAGTGAACAAGATAAGAATTTCGAAGGGAAATTAAAGGAGCAGAGTAAGGGCTTAGTAAGAGTCGTAAGTGAACAAGATAAGAATTTAGAAGGGGAATCAAATGGGCATAATAAGGACTTAGAAAGAATCGTAGGTAAGCAGAGTAATGACTTAGAGAGAATCGTAAGTGAACAAGATAAGAATTTAGAAGGGGAATTAAACGAGCAGAGTAAGGAATTAGAAAGAATCGTAATTGAACAAGATGAGAATTTAGAAGGGGAATTAAATGAGCAGAGTAAGGACGTAGAAAGAATCGTAAGGGAACAAGATAAGAATCTAGAAGGGAAATCAAATGAGCATAATAAGGACTTAGAAAGAATCGTAAACAAGCAGAGTAAAGACTTAGAAAGAATCGTAAGGGAACAATATAAGAATTTAGAGGGGAAATTAGTTGAGATGATGAAGGGGAAGTTAATAGAAACACTTGAAGGGAAATTACTACAGATACTAGAAACTAAAGATCCGAAAACACTAACGGGAGAAGAGACGTTAAAGAAAGCTTTTGAAAGAATGTTAAAAAGGGCGCAGAAAAGAAAGCAGGAATTTAAAACAAGGAAGCGAAAGAAAGGGTTGATCGAACTTGGAGAATTAGTATGGATATAAAAAAAAATCCAGCATTCAAATTAAAAAAAAAAAAGAGACATAATATCATTGATCCTGACTCTACAGTGCTCGAAAGGAGAGTTTTCACATGTGAAGTAATGAGTTATCTTAAGCAGTTGTGGAGAATATTTTTTGCATTACTAAAGAGACTTGAGTATTAAATGTTCATTAGTGATAGTGAAGAAGAACAAGAAACACCTTTGCCATTAATATGTTTCAGTTTCTTTCTGCTTGAATAAGTTTGTCTTAAGGTTGAAACAGCTTTTATTGTCAGAATATTTATTATTTTTTTTATATTTAGCAATATTTGTAAATTATTAATTGGTTGATATGCTAGCAATATGCTGACAGTTTTCTTTAAACATATAAATTAGTTTTATTAATTATAAAAAAAGGTATCATAGAATGGAAAATTTATTTAAAGGTCCATACAGGGTGATTAACATTTTTGGCTCGGATACATTTGAGTTACAAGAAATAAAGAATTCCAAGATCGTAGGGAGATACCATAAACAGTTGCTCAAACCGTACAAATGTTTAGAGAATGAGAAGGGTGAAGAATGTAATGAAAAGAATCAGGTTAGTTTTACTCGAAATGAGGTAGCAACCCTGTGAACAAATAGTAAAGGTAATCCACCCGATAAATAAGGATGTAAAGAAATAAATAAATGTATAATAATTATGTACCAATATGTATGTAAATAGATTTAAGTTCTAGAACTTAATTTGGGTATTAGAGTATTTGTTTGCGTTACAAGTTATTCGTGTGCGCGAAATGTATTGTGTAAGAATGTCTCTCGGAAACCTGTTTTTAAATGGTGAGAGGGGATCAACCATAACAAATGTAGAGTGAATGACCCAAATATAAACACCACTGGTGTGGCAGAACCATTGTGAAGGAACAGGTATAGCGAAGGGTCTCTGTCAACAAAACAAACCTACAAAGGCCATAATCAGAGGAATTATTCTGGAAAAGAAAATTGTATCAAGTGCTGAAAAATTTATTCTTTTCCAGAACAGGGCAATTTGAAACGGCAACTCTAGGCCGGGCCCGAGAACAGTAATTCTAGATAATTTATTAATTAACTTTTATTGATGTTAAATCGTACTATGTAAATATCTTTTTCTCAATACTGCTTGTATATTTTAAGAAGGGTGATTTAACATTATGTATCTATCTAGGTTACTAATATTAGTAGAGTTATAAATGGTTTAATGTAAATAATTTAAGCGCTATGTTAAAATACTGTCCACGATGGAATGTTTAACTACAGGAAGAGTGCTTTCGAAGGCAGAAAACCTAGTTTTATTACCTCTCTCCGGTCGCAGTGCTATTATTCCTACAGCGAGGGTGTAGAGCCTTTGTCCCATTATTTGATAATTCGCCGTGACCAAGTGAGTGAGAAGGACAATCTAACGGTACATGTAGGAAAAGCCGCGATTTATATTAAAATTGGACCAATGAGATCCCTGAAAGTTTATTCGAAATAGTTAGACGCGTCGAGTCGCGCTAAAAATGGACCAATAGGAAAGGAAGCAGCCTCAGAAGCCTGAGACTATAAATGGATCTGTTTGGGGAAAATTCGGGACAGTTTATGTCATGTGTGGTCAGGGAGAGATGCTGCAGGATGTGTGAGATATCGCGCCAAAAAGGGAATCAAGTCAAATTTGTCATGTCAGCTTAGTATTGCATTTTATTCGAGAGTTTTCGTAATGTGTGGTCAGGGAGAGATGCTGCAGAATGTGTGAGATATCGCGCCAAAACAGGGAATCAAAATAGTTTTAGCAACACACCTAAGATCCGCTACTCTGAAAGCGACAATAAGAATAGTTATATTTCGTGCCATATCCACGCCATAGTTTAACAGCAGTGGACAGTATTTTACAGCGGCAATACCAGTTTTGTATACTACGAGTGTTAATTAAATAAAAAGAAACGGCAGTGTCATCTTTTCATAAACAAAGCAAGTCTATGTCTTCCTATATCACCACCCGAGATCTACGTTTTCCTTTACCGAGGATAAGTCCATGCTCCCATATAATTTAAGGAAAATTACTGCAGCTAGCCGAGGATAAATTGAAGAACCAACACGCTGAGAACTTCTGGAAGCAACGGGAGAAGCATCAAGGTAAGCCTAACAACACGGATGAGGAGGTGATCGCCGCACTATGCACAACAAAAATCGCACAAATGTTTCTCAAGTGGAGGAGTGGCAATTTACGTAACAGAATAACAAAACATCTATCATTTAACACTTCTCTCGTAGCTATTTCAGTTAAGGTAGATACAACCAAAGAAAATATGCAATATTTAGCTTCCAAACAGTATTAATGTAGATTTAAATATTCTCTTAGAGTTAATAAATCAAATACCTAACCTTTTCGTTTTAATAGGCGACTTCATTAGTCACAGCAACTTATGGGGGTCCATTTATATCGACCAAAGAGGCAAACTAGTAGAACAATACTAGATATGAGTGATCCAGTATTATTAAACCAAAGAAATGCCACTTATTTTAGTATCACACACTGTACTTTAACCACCATGGACACCTGATATAGCGGTTTCCCCAGTTCTTTATGAAAGCGATCATTTTTCCAATTTTCATAAACACTGATTCTATCTCTACAGACCAGCTAAATGGATTCTAAACAAATGTCATTGAGACAAACTGAGATTGAACATTACTGACTTGCTAAAATATTATCACATGCTAATGAGTTTAATAACTGGGATACAAATTATGTAAGAGAACAATTTAACATGTTATTGTCTCGAGTAGCTGAACTTCATATTCCTAAAACTTCAAGTACTACAAAGAAAAAAATCCTGTTCCGTGGTGGTATGATGCATGTAAAACAGCTACAAGGGAAAAAATAGAACCTCTTTTTAAACTTAAAATATATCCTAAAATTAAAAAGATTAATGTAATTATCTTAAATGCCGTGCAAAAGCACGAAGAATTATTAAATATCGTAAAACACAACAAGAAATCTGAGATAATATTAATGGATGATGCTCTTTTTGATTAATTTGAAGAGATCTCTAATTAAAATGGCAAGAAACCAAAGTTTTTGAAAATAAAAAGGAATAAGGTTCTTGAACACCATGCTTTAAAACTTCAATTAAGTTCGATTCTGAATGGTGAATAAGACATCAATGATACCGTACATTGGCTGAAGGGCTCTCGTGTGTTATTATCAAGGTTATGCGATTTATTATTACGAATCACGTAATACATACTAATTTCTAATCTTCTGCTCCCAAATCAAAAGCCTTCAGTATCGTTACTAAGTATTTCATACAGTCTCGTCGAACTCTGTTACGAGTTTATTTTCGCATTGACTCCTTTTGAATAAAACTATCCCCTCTATAAATACAGGAGTAAAGCAAGAAATGGCTGAGCCCAAATGTATGATTTACGTACTCAGTTTGTATACATAGCTCAAAAATCACAGCAACAACAATATTAAACGGTCGGGGGCGGGGAATTTTTCGCTAACCAGAATCATTCCCTATTCGCCACAATGTCTGGAATTATGTATGAATGTGGGTGGGGGTGTGGATGTCTGTAATAGTTGAAGCCAATAAAACAAACATTATGAAAACCCACAGATCAGCGAGCAATAGCACCATCAGTTGTTTCTCAAGTCAAAGACCCCGATATGACCATAAAGGTTAAAGGGGGTTATAAAAAATATTAGCTTGCAGTGAGACAGCTCCAGTTGGATCATGGCCTACCAACCATTGCAGGTCTGTACAGACGTAAACATCATCCAACCGATGCGGGTAAATGATGTGGTCATTAGCATGTTTACCCCACAAACCAGAATGTTGATTTGCTAGACCCACAAACCGCTGCTTCTCGTAGCTTCTCAAATTGCTCACGATGCTGAGTGGACACTGGTTCCATATATGGGGCGAAAAATCCGCAACCCCATGGGGAGAGCTTTAACCCACGCTCATTCCCCGGCAGGGAACCGGAGCATCGCGCTCCAATCCATTCGCCACAGCACAGAAGTGCAGCAATAATACGGAGCTGAAATAATTCAAGGCCTAAGGTACCTTCGAGCAAGACCGCATTAGGCTGCCGCGCAGATAGCCTATCAGGGAAAAAATACATTCCGAAACGGGGTTACGCGAAGTTTAACCCTCTGGCGGTGAAACGGATGGTAATAATCACAACCGCATCGACCGCATTTTCATGAGAGGTCATGAACTACACTAGTACACTTTTTCAGGGATGCAAATATTTAAATGTTAAAATCACATTAAATATACTTAACGTTGAGGCAGTATTTTTAATACTTAAAACGACTTCAGTCAAGTTATATAATATATAAATTTAATAAGAGCCCGCCTTGAGGCAATATGTGTATGTAATAATTTGTAATTTGCATATGCTTATATTATTGTATCCATGTGTGATAATATTATGTGAATATATTACGTAATTTAATAATGTAAGAGCTGTGAGAATAATAAGTTAAACTTTGCTAATGATGAAGTAACAATGAGGTAACCTTGAGGCAATAATGAATTTGAGGGTTTAAATGTTATTAGTGATTCTTGGAAGCATTAATGTAATTTTAGTGACAGTTTAAAAAAATAGCCAATCAACAACCAGAAAAAGCTTTAGTTAAATGCAGGTATTCTATTGGAGTAAAAATAGTCAATTAGAGACTTGAAATACAGAAATTTACAAGTTTAGACGGTTGAAATCTAGTCAATTGCCTACGGACAGTGTTTGTAACTGGATGCGAAATGTGTCCTCGAGAAATTAATTACGTATTCGTGTGAGACCAAAAATAGTATACTTTTTAAAAAGTGCAATTATTTAATAAAAGAATCTCACAGCTCTCGATATCAGCGAAGTCCTATTTAATTTGTGTCAAGGATTAATAAAAAGGAGTGAATTAAAACTTAAAATCTGGTTAAGATTACATTATTGACGTATCACGCCCTGCCAAGACTTCCATGTGTCTAACAATAATACTGACGCAGCCGAGGCAAACAAATATATAATACTTAAAGAAGCAGTTTAATTACAAAGTTAATATTTTTTAAACTTGGGGCGAAGGTTACCGGAAACTGTTTGCTTTACGTGCGGTTGCAACTACTACAAGTTCGGCTCCCCAACAGTTGAAATATGATACAACTCCTTCAATACAAACTACTTCAGCGTACCCATTTTTGTGGTAAAGTCTTAATTTATGTACACCCAGCTACAGAAAGTACTAAAACAACTGATGTAAAATTAAATTGTTGTTTGCAGTTGTACGGCGATGACCCGAACGATGAGATTCTCTTCTTTGTTCTTTGATATATGACTTTAAGGAAAAGAATACTAATAAATTATCATAAATATCGTAAATAAATGCACCAGAGTGTTTTCACCCAATTGGTTGTATTTTGCACTTTAGAATTATATATATACACACACACACACAAACAAAACAATTGCAATCTTGTAGTGAAGTTATTCGCGTGTTGAGGTTAATTTATATTTTACCCTCTGAAATCTTATCAGTACTAAGTTCAATTGCTCGAGCATTATCTCTTAAATTTTATATTGTCGTCCTCCGTGGTGTAGTGGTTACTATTCTAGCCTAGTTCCCAAGGTCGCGGGTTCAAAACCCGGAGGAGGGCGATGGACTTTTCGAGCGTAAATATCCTTAGCATGGCTTCCTTCGGAAGGGAAGTAAAGACGGTGGTCCCGTGTCGTAGATTTACGTCACGTAAAAGAACCTCACTCCTGATAAAGAAGCCTATAAGCAAAATTACCGGTCTTGCACGCCAATATAGAATAGGACGCTAAGAACAATAGTAGTTAAAGAGCGTCCACAAATAAAATTAAAAAAAGAGGTCTTAATACAATCCTAGTGCTTTCAGATAAACATATGCTGAGTTGTACCAATGAATGATAAATAATGGCTTATTTTTTTGTAACGCGTCTCAAGCGAATTTCCGAAATTAGAAGTTTTTTACCGTACACCGGCGACAATTGTGAGGCGATATGGTTGGTTTAGAGTATTTTGAGTTATAAGTTGCTGCTGTTTTATATGTAGACTCAGGCAATTTAAAACGGCCAGTGTCTGAAAGATGTTCAAATCGAGTAGTTCCTTGAGTTTTGACAGCCAGGCTTTATTCACAAGACTGTGTAAATTCTTGTAGTAGTTATAATGGGGAACAAATTTATAATCACAAAAGTATTTTGAGAAAATTATATATACGATATTTCAAATAGACAGATGTTTTAGTGTTTCAACAACTGAATATTTAGAACTAAAACACACTTTATTGATTCATGGTTCTGTAGTGGAGTATGACTAGAATACGTTATAATGGCACCTTTACTGTAGCACTCTTCACTCAGTGGAAGAGTTAGCTTACTGTTCTTGAGATTGCATGTTCAATCTCTGTGGAGTTACTCAACTTTTGTTTTCCACTTTCATTTTAAACATCAGTAAAAATATAACAGGTTTTGTTCACTTTTATGTATGTGGCGTTTATTTAGTAGTCCGCCATACCGGTAGATGTCAACCATGACAGTACTTTATTAATCGGGAGGATTCGTGCTTAGTTAATTTAATTTTATAACCATAAATATCACCATTATTGTAATTATATTCATAAGCAAAATGAAATAAGGCAATTTTAACTATATTATAGCAAAAGGAGTTGTATAACACGAAACGAAGAACCGAACTCGAGCTGCTACCGTAGAAGTTAAGTAGCTTAACCACTGCTCTACGCCAAGCTTGGTGTGAAGGTAGCCCAAATCAGTGTCTAGTGGCTTGTATAATAGAGTTAACCAAAGCGGCGGACAGAAGTTGACGGTTGTGAACAGAAAAGCATAACTGCTTAAGAGAACTGCCACTTTTAGTTGACCGAATGTACTATTGCGATGCTTCTGCTTTTATATGAATGATACTTATTTAGCCAAATGGTCATAGTATTACTATTACATACTGTTGTGACTCATTGTCCTCTGAGTACACATGCACTTAGGATGAACCTTCTCTGCACGTTTTTGCAACCATTACGTATCTGACTTATGTTAAAATAGGCGATCTATTGTATACACGTAAATTTCATACAGTAATATATGCAAAATAAATGCTCTGGATTATACGACGGCTGTCCAAAAAGTAACCTCCGTTTTGAAACAAACATGAAAATGGTATATATATATATATATATATATATATATATATATATATAAAAGTTTTATTATATACATCTGAAAACTACATCTTTTCTCTATTTTTCTACATAGTCCCCAAACAGATACAACCACTTGTCATACATTTGCACAGCCTTTGAAACACCCTCTGCATACAATTCTGCCGCCTGTGAACTAAGGCAACATGTCACGGCGTTTTGAAGCTCTTCGTCATTGCCAAAGCGCTGAGCTGCAAGCCACTTTTTCATGTATTGAACAGATGGAAGTTGCTAAGGGCCAAGTCCGGACTGTACGGGGGATGGTCAAAAACGTCCCATTTGAACTTGGCCAAAAGTTCATTTGTGTAATTTGCTGTGCGAGGGCGAGCATTGCCATGTAAAAACACAACACCAGAAGCCAGAAGACAACGACGCTTGTTTTGGATTGCACTTCTTAGCCTTTTCACACTTCACACTTGACGGCATTTGTTATTTCGGCGCTCATGTTGCTAGGTTATAACTAGTAAACACGTGACAGTACGATGCTTCACCTCGCACAGCTAGAAGCATACTGAGCGACTGTGCACGCTGATGTCGAAATGGCAGCGCTACCGCCACTACTTCTCGTGTTATGCATGAACGGAGGTTACTTTCTGGACATCCCTCGCATTAATATTAATCACATTCCTTTTAAATACCATTTTAATTGTCATTCGTTACTCTTGATGAAATTAAAATAAAAAATACTATCCGCCTTCAAATAGACTTGTTTTAAATAGAATTACTGTCTCGCAACCAATAAATCATTTTAACATGTGTATTTATAGTTTATATTGACATGGTGGTGGTTTTTAAAAGCAATACTGAATGCATACTCTTATCTACAGTATGTACCTTCGTCATTTCTAATATAGCTGCTACAAACTATTCTTACAAAACCTTTTTTTTTTTTTTGTATCTGATGCATGCTAATCGAGATGAACGCTTGAAGAAATATTTTCAAACTTGTAGGCACAAGGCGGATGCAGGAAACCGAAGTGACAATCAAGCGTTTAAAACTCGTGGCTATGTACTAGCCTTAAAATTCTATGCTCTTTCTGTAACATCGTGAGAAACAGCTGATTGGCCAGAAGACTTGTGCCGTTCCCTCCCCCTTGGTCATGGCTTATGCAACCAACTCGAGAACGGCCCAATGCTTCGGGAATGATGACAAGGGTCATCGAGAGAAACAGTTAACATCCGAAGCTTCAAGAAAGATGTCATGCGTGACGTAATTCATCATTCCATAACTCAAAGCGTCGTGCAGAGTTACTATTGGCTGCTTTGCTTCACGCCACTGACAGCAGCGCCATCATGCTCGTGATCAACGTCAGTAACTCCTGGGCAGGCAGCAAGGCACTCTTTGGTCAGGGACCGAGTGGATAGCACCCAGACTGTGTTCTGGTTTTTTGACGGCGATATTTGGCTTTTCCAAACTATTTTCAACTGTTTGGTAAGCTGCTAAATTTAACCTTTTTACTCTTGGTGTCTCTAAATTCACATTTACGAGAAGTATTCATATTTTTCACTTCGCGTAACATTGCATTCTATTATTCGTTGCTTGAGAAATATTTTCGATTTGTATGGATAACTTAAATTATAAAAATGTATAAGAATATATTACATTGTCGTCTCCGAGCATATTATTTGTAAATCACAAAAATTTTAAAATTTCAAAGCAAGCTGATCATGGAATTGTTAACAAATGCAAAACTTTATGATAAATTGTTAACGTATGTGGCGATAATTCTTTCCAATTCCTAGCTCCTACGCAATAGTCCTTTCCACAATGTTCAGCACCTCTGGGTATGGGGAAAGCCTAGTGATGCAGAATTAAAAAAGGTATTGAAAAATTAAAATTAATAACAACGAAACCGTAATCACCGAATACCACAAAATAATTATTTGAAGTAAATTCTGTTTTAGAGATATCTACATTTTTGTGTAATAGACACTTGTCTATCTCTTATCCTTAACCGTTTCAGAAAATTATTCAAATTCCTTCGGAATAAAGAAGCTCCATAGGTTGATATTCAAAATATATTTTTATTTGTCATGTAGATATCTTAAATATGCGATATTTTAATCAAAATTGTCAAGAGCAATTTTTGAAGCAAGAAAATAAAAAATAAAGTTATTTTTTCCATATGAAAGGTAGATTGAGATTGTCTTGAAAAACCTTTGTTGCATTTTTGGAAGTTTGGTATTTATCCGACATCCACACACTGATTTTTTTTGGACTCAGCGGTCTAAAACATTCATTTTCGGCAAAATCTCACATCCAGTTTTTGGGTGGAATACATTACTTCCTCTACCTACTAGGTATATGTGGAAGCGAAAGTAAAACTGTTACAGATATGACCTTCAAAGGATGCATTTGATGAAGCACGTCGCATTCAGAATAATACCTTCGCATATATGCATGACTCTGCTCCAGTATTGGCATTGTGTTGCTTTGAAATGTGTGTGTTACGGAAGTGATATCGTGGCATTTGTGATAGATGCTCTCTCAGTAGAGTGCCCTCCGTTAAAAATAGATATCGTTCTCCAAACTCCATTGGGAGCCCTATATAGACAATCGTAGCACGTACCGTGAATGATAGGGGTGTAGCTGGTTATCATGCAAGACTCGACACCCAGTGCTTTGTGAAATCCCTGCTTGATGAGGGATAGCACGTGTAGCGCTAGATGGGTTCTCCCACACGGGAAACTACATTTCTTCGACAGCGACGGTCCAAATCTACGTGATGCACTCCTGTTTTTGATTCTACGGTGTATGTGTTCGATGGCTCCATTTAGGATATTGTTCCCTGATTAATGCATCCGCGCAACTGTTTATTGACAGCAAGGGATTAAACAAGAAACGACACAGCCATTAATTTTCCTAGTACCGAGAACGCTCCAACTTGAAGTACCTTTAACACTTGAAAGATTTCAGTCTAATTATATACTATAAAAAATCTGATGTGTTACACTCACATGACTTTCTCTACTCTTGTACAAACTATTTTTACAAACGCTTATTCTCCCTATACTTCATGTTAACCGAGATAAACATTTGCAGACTCTATCTTATTGCTAATTTTCTTATAGACGTAAGGGCAATATTTACAAGGGCAATATCGAAATGCAGTAGCCTTTAAGCACATACATATCTCTTAATAGCTGGTTGCTAAGTACAGCACCATTCTCTTTGCCACAGATTAATACTCTTTGCATATCCAAGACAAAAAAATCTGATGTGTTACACTCACATAACTTTCTCTACTCTTGTAAACCTATTTTTACATAAGCCCATTCTCCATATGCTTCATGTTAATCGAGATATCGAGATGTCAATCTTATTGGTAATTTTCTTGTAGATGCAAAGGGAATATGACAGGTTTTAAGCGATAGTCAAATATTTTAACGCTGGTTGCTATGCGGCGCATTCCATTCTCTTTGCATGTCCAGGACAAAAAAAAATGAATAACGAATTTGAGAAAAAGTATAAGTATTGGAAAATTTAAGGGAATAACAAGCAATATCTCGAAAACGGTTTACTCAAAAAGAAAAATGTATATGTCATAAATTGTGTGTTTTAACGCGATCTACATTTTTTGTGTAGTAAAATTTTGTCCATCTCTTATGGTTTACCAGTTATGCAAAAGTCGTTCACAATGAAGAATACTTTTGGAGATATTCCCAGAAAGTTCGAGATATACATTTAATTTCTCATGACAATATCTTAAACATATGGTATTTTAATCAAAATCGTTAGAGCCATTTTTGAGAAAATTAGAATTTTCGAATAATGTTCCATGTAAAGGGTAGTCTGGGGTGGGGGGATTTTCTTGAAAACCTTCGTGTCGCATCCTTGGAAGATACTGAACCTAAATACCACGTTTGGTGTTTATCCGACTGTTCGTTTTTGAGTTATGCTGTTCACAGACACACAGACACACACACACACACACACACACACACACGGACATGTTTCCAAAAATGCTTTTTTTGGATTCAGGAGGTCTCAAAACATGTATTTCCGGTGAAATCTCGGTATCGAATTTTTGGGTGGAACGCAATACTTCCCCTAATTACTATACGTAGTAGAGAAAGTAAAAATGAATAACGAATTCCCATTTGAGAAAATAAGTATTGAAACATTTAAGGAAATAACAAGCAATATCTCGAAAATGGTTCACTCAACAACAAAAATGTATATGACATAAATTGTGTATTTTAACGCGATCTACATCTTTTGTATAGTAAAATTTTGTCTATCTTTATGGTTTACCAGTTTACCAAAAGTCGTTCACAATGAAGGATACTTTTGGAGACATTCCCAGAAAATTCAAGATATACATTTTATTTTTCATGAAAATATCTTAAACATATGATATTTCAATCAAAATCGTTAGAGCCATTTTTGAGAAAATTATAAATTTTGAGAAATGTTCCATGTAAAGCGTACTCTGGGGTGGGGGGATTTTCTTGAAAACCTTCGTGTCGCATTTCTGGAAGATACTGAACCTAAATACCAAGTTTGGTGTTTATCCAACTGTTCGTTTCTGAGTTATGCTGTTCACAGACAGACATACACACGGACATGTTTACAAAAATACTTTTTTGGATTCAGGGGATATCAAAACATGTATTTCCGGTGAAATCTCGGTATCGAATTTTTGGGTGGAAAAAAGTAATAACAGACCGCCTTAAAGCAGTATGTGTATAATATAATATATAAAATGTATGTAACAGTCATGTAGTTGTAGTTTGTAGTTTGAAAAAGGGGTGGTTTTATGCCCAAGCACTGCGACCTCAAAGATCTATTGCGCATCCCCCTTTCATCAGTTAAGTAGTCTGTTGCTAGTTATGAACTTAACCAGACTGCTAACTGAGGCTTTCGATAGTTCATCTATCTTTTGGAAAGTGATTGCCAAAAATATTTGCTCTTTGATTCGCAAGAGCAGGGCAATCACATAGCAGATGAGTAATAGTCTCATCTGCTTCTAAGCATCTACAGATAGGGTTGTTAAATAATCCCTTTCTGTATAGATTAAACTTTAGGGCACAGTCTCCTGTAATGAATCCTGTTGCTCATGCAAGGCTGCTTCTACTAAGACCGCGCAGGTACTTTGCCCTGCTGTTATCCAGATCTGTAATGAAGAACTTGGAATGCCTGCAACCCTCAATGGAGTTCCAGTAGTTCTTGTGTTCTGCTTGAGCCCAGCACTTAATAGCCTGTTTCACTGGTCTGTAGGACACCCCCTGTACAGGCTCCTGACCCAAAAATGGGATTTTGCTGCCAATCTTGGTTGCTTCATCTGCTTTATCATTGCCTGGTATACCTGTATATCCTGGCACCCACATAAGTTGAACATTATTGTGTTCAGCTAGTGTCATTAAGGATTCCCGGCATTCTGAGACGAACTTTGATTTTATTGATGATGATTCAAGTGCTTTAAGAACAGCTTGACTGTCTGAGAGGATAAGAACACTTGTATCTTATATCTCTTTTTAATGGTTTCCATGACACTGGCTAGGATTGCATAAACCTCAGCCTGGAAAACTGTAGCCAAGGTACCCAAACTAAGAAATCTTGGTGGCATTACCGTAAAGCCCAGTCATTGTATTATGTTTATATTATTGTGTACATCTATAATATGTTATGTGAATGTATTACGTAATTTAATAATATAGGAGCTGTGAGAATAGATGTCGAAAGTTGTTAACAATGAGGTAACCTTGAGGCAATAATGAATTGGAAAGTTTAATAGTGCTACTAGTAATTCTTGGAACAATAATGTAATTTTTAAAAAAGCTTATAGATAGGCAATCAACAACCAGAAAAGCTGAAAGTTAAATAAAAGTATTCTATTGGAGTAGGATTAGCCAATCAGAGACTTGAAATAGAGAAATTTACAAATTTAAGCGGTAAACGACAGTCGCTAGAATGCAACGTACCTGAGCAGTTCATTCGCTCGGTACGTATCCAGTGTGAGACATATAAAATTGATTACGGCAAGAATATTATAAAGTTTGCGTGTTAAAAAGTGCAAGTAATTAATAAATAATCTCACAGCTCTCTATATCAGTGAAGTGTTATGCAATTGTGTCAAGGATTAATAAAAAGAGTGAAGTAAAAATGATAATTTGTGCAAGACTACATTCTTTAGCCGCATCACCCCCTACTTAGAGATACATGTTTCTACAAATTAATACTGACGCAGCCGAAGCAAACCTAAATGTATGTAATATTTAAAGAAAGATAAAAATACAAACTTTATTCCTAAACGTGCGGCTACTAATCTATAGATAATTTATTCTCCTTCAAATTGGCATTTAAATGTGGGGTTACAACCTTCTCAATCTTTGGTTTCTCATGCTGCGATTTACTATAAAGATCAAAAATATTTTCTACGCAAACCTAAGCATGTACATTCATATGTCTTTCTCTGCCCTCTATCGTTTGCAGTGGGTGGTTAGGAAAGTTGTTCAGTTGTGAGCCAATCCTGTCGTGGGATGTGAAACTGGTTCTCCACTGGCTGCAAATGTAGCTCATGGTTCGCAGTTTTATAGGCCCATTTTTCCCCAAGCTGATGATGTTATTTCTGTATAGCACGGTTGTGGAATTTTTGTTATGTGTATTTTTATATCTTTCATTCTTTATTCCGGTCTGATTTCTCTAGTCTCAGGGTAAGTTGCCCTCGGATTCGTTTTATTGTGATTTTACGAAAATTGAACCGATGTAGCTCCCGTGCTAAGGTGCAGAATGTTGGTAACAGTTTTTTAACAATGAAATCAAAACCAAATTTTAATTCTTCTTAATAAATTTCCTTACTATAAATTATTTCGTTTTTCTTATATAAACAATGTTTTAATCCTTGTAGAACAATAATATGTAAAATTCATCAATTTAATAAACAAATTTGAATATTTGTAGTATAGAAAATATTACTGTTTATCTCTTGGTAACCTTTGCACTATTATTGAAAATTATACTTTAATGATTATACTAATACATTTTACATTCTTTATACTTCCCCTTTTTTCTTCTTCTTTATCTGTTTAACCTCCTCACATGTAGGACTTACACCCCTCAGGACTTACAGGCGGGTGCCGTGTCAGAGGCCCGTCGAGGAGCAGACACTCATGGAGCAGACAGAACATACAGGATGGGTGATCAGCCCGATGCCTGGTATAGAACGAAATGATGGTGAAATGGATGAAAGGAAAGGTGATGATGGAGCAGTTGGTGGAATGAATGGCGAGGGAAACCGGAGAACCCGGAGAAAACATATGAATTTGTTGTAACATTAATTTCCTTTCCTTTATAAATTTGATATTTAAAATTAAATAAATTTTGTTTGAATATCCACATAAATCAAGTCTTTTGTCTTTCTTTTATAAGTTGCTTCTTCATTGTCTCAGTGTGTTCAATCGAAAATAAATAATGAATTTTAACATAATTATTTACAACATAATTCCCGTTACACGTTTACTAGTGGGTATACAAATGATTCTTCCTAAAACTTATTTTCCTATCGACTTCATTTTAATCCAAATAAAACTTTGCAGAAATAGCTACATTACTCATTCCATTATAGATACAAAGCGAACAGCAATAATCAAATATTTAGAACTGGACGCTGTATGCTAGCCTTAAAATCCCATACTAAAACTGAATGTTGACAGGACTTCAAGAGAATGACCAAGTAATGAACAATTGGAACCATTAATAACTGATATCTTAGAAATGGCTTATGCCACAAAAAGTTATCTCAAAATAAAGTATATGTTTTAAAGGGATATACACTTTTTGTGTGGTACGTTTTCGTCTGTCGCTTAACGTTTACCAGTTATACAGGATTATACAAAATTCCTTCCGAATGAAGAGGACTTCACAAGCTATTTCCAGAAACTTCAGGGCATGCATCTTTTTTTCATGTAAATATCTTTAGTGTGTGGTATTTTAATCAAAATCGTTGGAGCTATTTTTAGAGAATAAATTTCTAAAAATGTTCCATGTAAAGGGTAGCTTCGGGTAGGGGAATTTTCTTGAAAGCCTTCACCGCATCTTGGCAAGGTACTGAACATAAATATCAACTTTGGAACTTATCTAACTTTTCGTTTTTGAGTCATGTTGTTCACACATACACAGACAAACATACACACACGTGTGCGCTCAAGGCCCTTTTTCTAAAAATGTTCTTTGTGGATTTAGGGGTCTCAAAACATGTATTTGCGGTGAAATCTCGATATAAAATGTTTGGGTGGAATGCAATAGCTTCTATTCCCACTATGCACCTGGTAGAGAAAGTAAAAATAAGCTTACGATGTATGTATAAAATAATTGAATTGAATCCTGCAGGATTAAAAGCGATGTGATTTGCATTACGAGCAAGAGATTTTAATTTCTTCAGTTTTATTTAAAAGGCTATATTCCTGGCTCTATTTGCGATTTTGGAGTTAAGAGTGCCTATATTAACATCTATTTATTGAGTTATTTTTTGCCCTACCTTTCGCAGGGTTATTGGATAAGAGAGCGAGGATGCTAATGAAACTGTATTTGCTTTTACCAGGCATTAGCGGAATGCTCATATGGGCATAAACACATTAATTGAAAGTGATAAGCCACCATGAAACATGGAGAATTCAGCAACGCAAATTTTCCTTCCTTTCATGGTATTTTATATTTGCCCTACTGCAGATTATCATTCATCAAAAGCTCGATGCTCTGGAAGGATTAGGTTTTCGTTTTAATAGCATTAACGTACAACAAGAGCTCCCAAGCTAATTGCATAGGATGGTTAAAGTAATTTAGACGTGGAACAATACAACATCCTCAACCTAAGAGAGTAGCAGACACACTTTTCCGTTACTGTCATTAGGTCATACTAATAGCATTGGGTATTAGAACGGAGATGATTTCAACACTGTGGTTAAAGACACACGCGCCTACTAGAGTGAGGTCCCTAAGGTTGCCATATCTAATAGCCCCGGCCGCTTCTTCCAATGCTTCCCTAACCTCAGTAGCAGTTTCCAATCCAGGGGAAAAACAATTATCTCCTCAAAGCATACGCGCCGCAAACGCCACACACAACCGTTAAAACCGCCTGGCCCTGCTATCCTGAAAGGTGTGAATCGAAATAGGAAATGAGGGACAGGAAACAGTATATAATCCAACGCAGTATTCGTTATACAACCTGGAAAAAATACAAAGTTCAGCGTAGTCGGTCCAACGGGAATTGAACGCGGGACCTCCCAAATGCGAATTCAGACGATAATGTTTTAGTCATCCCGCTCGATCTATTTGTTATAAAAATGCATTTTTCTTAATACACACATCAATATTTCAGTGTCTAGTTCACTTGAACCTGTATTTTACCAATTAAGGACACAAACAGTACTACTACGGCACAAACTAATCAACTAGACCCTGTCAGAGGAGCGACTATGTAACCTTACGCACCCCTGATTCAAGTCATGAAATGAATTGACGATGTTGGCACAATTGTTTTGTGTAGTTATACTTTATCAGGATGGCTTTCTTACATACTAAGAGAGTTCTTCAGAGTTAGAGTGGTATTCACGTCATTCAACTTGTCACCGAGGGAGTTTTAGTTTCGTCTTAATCCTAGCCCTCAACAGAATACAATTGCACACAAACAAAGATACAAGTGTTTTCAAACAAATGCATTGAATGTCTGTGAACGTTTGTGGAAGCTGACTACATTTTCACGAATATTGAAAGTGCATCCACAGATAGTCGTAAACATGTCCTTGTGTGAAATAGCTGAGAGCTTTAGCGCTGTTTACATAGAGGGCGTTCGTTATATTGCCGGGTCGCGGGTATATGTGCCCAGGCGCACTATTTGTGGGCTTTCCGTTGCAAAACTCCCGCGTTACTTACGAGTAATAGTAAGCTGCACTAAAGGAGTACTAGCCTTGTTATAAGTCACGTTGTAAGTGGAATGCATTGAGGCATTCCTGGCATCCTCAGATGAAGTTTCCATTCACATGTTTTCCATCATCGTGAGGTTGTAATTCATGAGCTATAGTCACTCTGTAGGGTACCAATTGTAAAAGTTTAGCAGCTCTATGAACAGAAGCTATTGAAACACCCAGTTGCTGTGCAACACATCCTAGAGACTTCTTTGGAGAGCGTTTGAACGGTGCACAAATTTCATCAATTTTTTTTCCTCTGTTAGACTTTTTTGCTTTTTAGGTTTAGCTTTTAGCGATCCCGTTGTCATAACGTATTAACCAGACATCTTACAGTTTCTCTACCTGGAACTGAAATACCAGGAAACTTCTCTGAAATTTTCTACATAGTTTTTTTTTTTACGTATGTATTGCACATCAAATCCTGTTTTCAAGCGTGAATGTTTTGGAAGACATTCAGTGGACTAATAGGAATAATCTAATGTTATTAACATACATCGCAGATATCTTGAATAAACTTTCAGTTTTGAGATACACAAAGAACAAACAGTAGTGTTTACAGCTCAAACTGAAGGCAGCAGCTGGCATAATATAACACAGCTGATAAATGTACCGTTAGCGCTAGTTGCTAGCAGAAAAATACCGAGATCACTGCAGTGAAAGAGAACTACGCAAATACGCGATCGTTGGCCCGGCTATAAACCGAACGTATTGTATTATATTTATTGTTCAAGAAATAGGCAAGCAAAAGACGTTGGTGGACGTGTTTCCAGTGTAGTGAAATACTAAAATACTTTAAAACCAGAAATTATCTGCTCTCTCTGGACTCATAGCCTCGGAGCAAAAGTAAAGCTTTTCATGTCCAAACCATGTATTTTTCTTTCCTTCTTTCTTTTGTTTTTTCAGAAAACCACTGTATTGGAAATACATTAATTTCTTACGTTCATGCCGAAATTGATTTTTTAATGCTTAAATTCTCTTATTCGTTTTTAACGTCCCACAAGCATGCAATATAATGCATTTTCTCGATCAGGAACAACGTTGTTACAGTACTCATTTTGCCAAATACCAAATTGGTTCCTGATTTTATACGTACATACCTGAACTTGCTCACCTAAATGAGAATCCTATTACAGAATAGTTCAATGTGTTTTTGCAATTTAATACTGTCGTGACCTCTTTATTATTTTAGCTCAATGGGGGGTAGAGCGACTGGTACCGAAGGATCTTTCACATTATATTTCACGTTATGCGAGGTCAGACGGGGGACGCAACTGAGAGAAATTATGAAAATATATCAAAATGTTCCTAGTAATAGTATTATTTCATGGTGTGGATGAGGGAAGGGACTATTTACTATAGTAATTTACACTAAATGAAAATGGATGGCAAATGACTTTAATTATGAAAAGGGATTACATTACCTCCTTGCTCCCTTGCCTGTCGGTGGGGACGCCATACTACTCGTATGGACAGCGCGCACACACTACAACTTGCCCCTAGCAGTAACTCGGCTCGACTGACTAAACCCACGCTCAACTCGGCGTGGCCCCTCCACTCTTGCGCAATATCCGATCTGGGCAACCAGGTCACATACGCAATAATGCTCGTACGTCACAATACTGTGATGGCTATAGCTTTATTTTAGAAAAGGTGATGTTGTTTATGAGAAACGATAAATTTGTGTTACAAATTCTGGCGAATCGTTTTCCGGATGCTTACGTAAGCACGGAAGTATCGCGTGATTTTTAAAGTACATATTCCGAATAATCCCGAAGCTTTCGGCACGTAGACGGAATGTGAAAAATCGTGCTGACACCCGCAAACGTCAGTGCTGGCTAAAGTACTAGCCAGCATATTCCTCGGGTATTTAAAATTAGAGTATTTGTCAGAGATCTCTCTCCGCTGTACACGTGCTAACATGAATCTGCGACACTCAGTCTTGTACTCTTTAACTTAAAACTTCGACAACGCCGTAAGACCTCCGAAACGTAGAAAGCCCAACGTTCTTCCCGCCCCAGTTAAACTTGTCTGTTGCAGCCTTATCATTGCTTGATGTTTATAGTAAAGTAGAGCAAACATTAGGTTACTAAATATTGCAGACATCTTTATTATAGTGTAGCGTAGATATTAAACAAAATTTGGAACAAGAGTTGCACAACAATAATTTGCCATCCTTTTCCACTGCTATATCCCGCACCCCCTTCTGCCAAGAGTAGCTCACCCGTCTGCAAACCTTCTAGGTACGTCCCCGTCCTCGTCCTCGTCTCATCTGTTGGAGCCGATAGGGCTTACATCACAATTGGTATAGTCTCCAAGGGCGTCCGTGGCGGTATTTCTATTGTGTAAACACCATAAGTACCTTTGAAATTATATATGCATGTTTAAGATATTAAAAAGTTTATCTCAAAAATATAACACGGTATTTGGTTACTATACCAAAACAGCTTTGTGTATTTGTGAAAGAAATAGCTATGGTTTCTTTTTAAGGTTGAAAATGGATTGTACACGATACACTGTCTTGTGTTATTTACGTTATGAAAACAGAGGACTTTTATTTAACCCATTTAATTGTATTCTATAAATGTTAATATTTAAAAATTGTTCTTATTGAATTACGTTATCAAAGTGAGTGTGAACTGTTGTATCTTAACTATAACTATTTATGACAACATTACCATTTGTGTTACTTGGATCATTACCCTGTATTCTTTCATCAATTTCATGTCTTGCATATGGCCGAGTTTATATTCCAATACTGGCTAATGGAATATGAACTCTTTGGGCAATAGACAAATCGAAGAATAAAACAGGGGAATGGGAGAAGCTTATTTCTCTTCAAGACTGCCTCAGAGTATTTACGAGTATAACTTTCTACATTCAAACCCCTCTTCTGATTCGTTTAATTTAAGTATATATCCTTTAAAAAAACTGGAATAAGCCGTTGGAACCTTAATTGTATATCTTGATAACGGCCCATGTGTTCAAGAGAACTATATAGGATACATACGTAAACACCCTTATTGTTAATTAATTTTCTTTACAGAGTGTCAAAGAGCATAAAATAATTGTGACCATCAATTTCCCAGAACATAAAACAACTAAACAATATTTTCTTGGAAATTATAATGAATCCAGGATTAGATTGACTAAACTGTGTAGCAGCCTTGGACTGCCATCTTCGGAAGTGCGAGTAAACAGCCGGCAATGTAACTAAAATTCACACAAAAACTACATGAATGTGCACACCTCCATTACAATAGGTTTGAAAATGATCACCTTGAATGCGAACGCTTCCATTGATTCCCCCAAAAAGACTTTTGAAAGATTTAACCTAGACCCTATTTCGTCCAGTTTTTCTTAAGTAAACGCACGGCATTGCTTAAGTTTTTTTCTTCTTTTTTGTATATATAATCCTGAAATTATGTATAGAAATTCTAATCTCTGGAAGCTAAGATGGGATTTTGTTCTGCACTTTCTTCACAAAATTATTACACATGGATAACATACAGAAAATTCTATTGTAAGGTATGCTCAAAGATACAGAGTAACCTATCACCAACACACAATTTTACCCTTAACGAGTGGCAAAATTCCGTCCCATTCAAGTGGCAGAACTCAACTGAGAAACACACGCGACGTTTGCCAAGAGCTTGAGGCTGAACCTAGTGATAGATGCGGCAATGTCTCTCGGTCCAAGAGCGGTGCACATTCGGTTTAGTACAACTTTTGCTTCATTATACACATTTCCTCTCCAGAAAAGACGCAGTGAGCTGATTCAGGCCCCGTATGCTGAATTATCAGCCTCTGAAGTGCTTTATGTACCTCTGCTCGAGCCTGCTTTCCCATACGCGGCTATTGATCATGCATGCTCTTTTACCGCTATGCCATCGAGTACATACAGAATAGGAGTTTTATGACTTTTCGTAGATTTCCGCTGTTCATAAAATGTTTTTTCACGGTTATACAATACGTTTAAGCACTGAATAATAAAAAATCTGATGTGTTACACTCATATGACTTTCTCTACTCTTGTACAAAATATTTTTACAAACGCTTATTCTCCATATGCTTCATGTTAATCGAGATGTTAATCTTATTGCTAAATTTCTTGTAGATGCAAGGGGAATATGATAGTATTTAAGCGGTACTCAAATCTTTTGAGAGCTGGTTACTATGTGGCGCATTCCACTCTCTTTGTATGTCCAGGACATAAGAAATGAATAACGAATTCCCATTTGAGAAAATAAGTATTGAAACATTTAAGGGAATAACAAAAAATATCTCGAAAATGGTTCACTCAACAACAAAAATGTATATGACATAAATTGTGTATTTTAACGCGATCTACATTTTTGTGTAGTAAAATTTTGTCTATCTCTTATGGTTTACCAGTTATGCACAGTCGTTCACAATGAAGAATACTTTTGGAGACATTCCCAAAAAATTCGAGAAATACATTTCATTTGTCATGAATATATCTTAAACATATGATATTTTAATCAAAATCGTTAGAGCCATTTTTGAGAAAATTAAAATTTTCGAAAAATGTTCCATGTAAGGGGTAATCTGGGGTGGGGGATTTTCTTGAAAAGCTTCGTGTCGCATCTCTGGAAGATACTGAACGTAAATACCAAGTTTGATGTTTATCCAACTGTTCGTTTCTGAGTTATGCTGTTCACAGACGCACAGACACACACACACGGACATGTTTCTAAAAATGCATTTTTTGGATTCAGGGGGGTCTCAAAACATGTATTTACGGTGAAATCTCGGCATCAAATTTTTGGGTGGAATACAATACTTCCCCTACTCACTATACGTAGTAGAGAAAGTAAAAATGACACTATGTATCGCCTATGTTAGCTTTCGGTGATATTCAACAGAAATTTCGGAAAGGTATCCTGTATGTATTGAAGAAGAAGAAGAAGAAGAAGAAGAAGAAGAAGAAGATGATGATGATGAAGATGAAGAAAAAAGAAACATTGTGCGTTATAATTACTGCAGTGGAAACAATGTTTAAGAATAATAATTCAGAATTATTTGTTTTAGTTTCTTACTTAATATAAGAATAAATGTTGGATTTTAAAATTAGCTGTGCGATGTTTCTAAATTTCAAAGCCTTCAGGTCTATAATATTATTTCATAAAAGAAGAAGGCTACAGTTATTGTTCCTTTATTATATTTTATTTAATTTCGAGGGTTTTCAATGAACTTTACTATAAACTGGTTGAAATTAAAATTATGTGGAGTGTTGAAGATTTAAAAAAATAAAATATCTGATTGTTAGGAACACACAGGACCGCGGCACAAGCGAGCAGAAAACGAAAAGCTTTAACGTGGACGCCGGTGTAAATAGTTTGTTAAAAAGCAAATCCTTAAATTTTCTCATTTGTATTTTTTCAAATTTTGCACTAAAGATAAAAAATAATATTATACTTTAAATTCAGCCCAGCTCCAATTTTAGTTGTTTAATGCATAAAGGGTTAGCAGGCTTACAGCATTCAACTATTTAATGCCAGAGATTGTAATTTATATCGATTTCTTGTTCAGGCAAATTCATTTATTATTAATGAAATATATAACGCATAATTGACTTTTAATGGGGTCACGCATTTCACAATGGCGCATATTGCTGCAGCAGCGAAAAGCCACGAGAAGCTGATCATAGTTTTAAAACGCAGAGTATGTCTCGTGTGTTTTAAATGGGAATCCTGAAAATGCTTCTGGGTTCTATTGAAACATATCAGAAGATTTCAGACGTTTCCAAGGGACCAAAACCTTCCAAGTAGTTAAACTACCTACCCTTGGTGTCGCAGTTATGTTCAACCATTCTCATGAGTAATACTTCCTAAATAAGGAGCTTCACATGTTTCCTAGGTTCTAATTATCAGGCTGTGATCTCGCGACATAAAATACCACATAAATGCGATAATAATAATGATCTCAAAATGGCAACCATAACTGTTGAGAAAAGTTTGTGTTGTAACTTGTTTGCAACTTTCTTTGGGCATCAATTTAAAAAAGGTTGTATTGAAAAAGCTGTATTATATTTCAACTGTTGGGGAGCCAAACTTGCAGTAGTTGCAACCGCATGTATGGTACCCGCTTTCCGGTAGCCTTCGCCCTAAATGTACTTTCAGGTGGCCTTTGCGCCAAGTTTAAAACAAATATTAACTTTGTAATTTAACTGTTTCTTTAAATATTATATTTATGTTTGCCTCGGCTGCGTCGGTATTTGTTAGAGACACGTTTTTCTTAGCAGGGTTGTGGTGTGACTAAAGAATGTAGGCTTACACAGATTATAATTTTACTTCACTCCTTTTATTAATACTTGATACGATTTAAATAACACTTCACTGATATAGAGAACTGTGAGATTCTTTAATTAATTACTTGCACTTTTTAACACGTAAAACTATTTTCGTCTCACATGAATACGTATTAAATTTCTGGAGGACACTTTTTGCGTCTGGTTAGTACCGCTGTCTGCAACCAACTGAACTGATTTCAACCGCCTAAACCTGTAAATTTCTGTATTTCAAGTCTCTGATTGGCTAATCCTACTCTAATAGAATACCTTCATTTAACTAAAGCTTTTTCTGGTTGTTGATTGGCTATTTTTAAACAGTCTCAAAATTTACATTATTGTTGCTCCAATAATGAAGAGTGGCATTTAAACTTTTAAATTCATTATTGCCTCAAGGGTACCTCATTGTTACCTCATTGTTAGCAACTTTTAACCCATTATTCTCACAGCTCCTACATTATTAAATTACGTAATACATTTACATAACATTATTACACATGTATACAATAATATAAACATATACAATGACTAATATAACACTTTTTATATATTGTTACATACACATATTGCTTTAAGGTGGGCTGTTATTGAATTTTTATATTATATAATTTGACTGAAATCATTTAAGTGCTAAAAATACTGTCTCACTGTTCAGAAGGCTTCTACTCAAATAGCTAATAACAGCATTGAGGGAATTATACACTCAGGCTATGAATCTACAGAAATTAAGCATAATGAAAATTAGATATTAATCAATGAATACCTTTTAAAACAGAATAGAATATACAGTAGGCGTCGGTATCTTACTTCAGCAGAAATATGTTCACTTTGGTAGCAAAATAGGTTAACAAATTATTAAAAAAAGGTTTTACTCATATGTAGTCATAACAAAGGTGTTCAAGTGCACTTAAAACATGCTTACCCCTAGCTATTCCGCAACAATCAGTGCAAATTAGCTTTCTCTGCGGCAAGGCAAGTGTGCACACACACTCAACACACAATTCATATTGACCAAACCCGAGAACTTGGCTCATATGGACCTTAAACCAATATCGAGACAGTCGAATCATTACGCTAAAGCAGTGCCTTTAGTAATAGGAATAAAAAGAAATAACAAGGGGTAAGACCGGGGCTTTAAGGCGGATGTGGTATACAGGTAATGTTGAATTTAGCCAAAAATTCCTGGACTTGATTTGCGACGTGAGGCCGCGCGTTGTCGTGATGAATTCGCCACCCATTCCGACGATGTTCTGGACGTTTCCTTGTAATGTGCTTCCTCAGTGTAGCCAATACCGACGTGTAGTAGCTGCTGTAACAGTAGTGTGAGGGGGGGAACTGCATGTTGGTAAATCATTCCAGGTCCACCTTGCTTAGCACAGAGGACTCTTCCTTCTTTGAAGTCCTTAAACCACCTAAACACTGTTGCACGAGGTAGTGCATCTTCACCGTATGCTTGCTTCAGCTTTTCGAAAGTTTCAAGGCTGTATGATTTAAACGAAAATAAAATTTTATTTCGCTGTATTGCTCCTTTCGTGTCACCTCCATTTTGTGGTATGCGAAATTCAAGTAGGGTCAACAATATACAGCATTACTACCTACCGTTACGAGTGTGCTGTCGCTTATGGACATTATATATGAAACCCTGCTCTTTTCAAGTATTCCTGGTAGAGACATAAAACTATCAAGGAAACTACAGAAAAAAATCAGTCTCAGTCTTTATTGATCAGCCCTCGTAGCATTATTAAACTTTCTTATTCATTATTGCCTCAAGGTTACCTTATTATTACCTCATTGTTAGCAACTTTTAACCTATTATTCTCACAGCTCCTACATTATTAAATTACGTAATACATTCACATAACTTTATTAAACATATACATAATAATATGAAAATTAATACAATGACTGTTACATGCATTTTATATGTTATATTATACACATATTGCTTTAAGGCGGGCTTTTATTGAATTTATATTATATAATTTGACTGAAATTATTTAAACTTAAAAATACTGCCTCACATTTATGCTTTCAAATGATGTAAATAAAGCCTAATGGAAAGCCACTTACTCGATAACGATATTATTGCACTTATCTTGCGGAAATCACACGTGAGCAAGCTCAGAAAAATGCAATACTATTGTGGTACATAGGGTTTACTTAGAGCCAACACTCCGTAAGCTATCTTAAAATTATTGTGTTCTGCATTGTGCAAATTTGTTACATGTGAGAAAATTGGTATTTTTTTAGAAATGTAATTATATATGAAAATGTTATAGGCATTAGATTACAAAAGGAAATAAGACACAAATTGTTCACCACAAGACATCGAACCCCAGTTTCTAGTATGACAATCACTATAATTATATATCCAGCGGGATGGCTCAGGTGGGAACATCTGTGGCCTGCATTCTGGAAGGTCCCGGATTCCATTCCCCGTGACCCCCACTCTGACCATGTGTTTTTTCGTGGTTTTCACCTGGTCGCCTAGGCGAATGCTGGGTTGGTGTACTCCACCACGGCTTCTCCTTTCCCCCAATTTCCTCTCATTTCAGGTGTGTCTTTGGATCCTGCGGTGCTGACGCTGTCGAACAGATGGCGTAGTTGCTTGCGCATTGTAAAGATTTCTCTAATGCCAGGGTGCGTTGCCCCAGAAGTTAGGGTCACTTCGTCGCCCTCTCTCGGGATTATTCGTCTCTACTGGTGCTCGGGTGCTCAAACCGGAAATATTAGGGACTTCTGCGCATCTCTGTGGGCCTATCTGCTTGCGGACCTGCGACTTCCTACGGCTCTTTCACTTCATTCCTGTCTCCCGGAGGGTGTAGATATAATAGACAAGCTGGTCGCAAAGGCGAGGTATCCCCCTCCAATAAACGATTCTACATTCTATATAACTATCTGCAATTCTTGATGTAGGCTACTTACGCCAAGAATGCCAAGCTGTATACATTAACAGACTCTCCGTGTGCTTTAATGGTTAAAACAGAACGCGAGCACCCTGCGTCCCCGGTGAGCGATCCCCCGGGCGGTGCAGGACGAGCGGAAACATACGAGTGCGAGTTCCATGCAACGAGAGAGATCGGAAAAGCCGAGCGCCAAAAGCGGTTTGGAACGTCGTTTACAGTCCTCTAGTAAAAACAAAACTAAGACAAGGCAGCAAGCTAAAAGTAATTTGTTGGACTCTTTAGACGGCTGATGTCACTCTAATCAAGTAGAATATATACATATAGATCTTATTCATGAAATACATCTAAATGATTGAGAAAACAAAATAAATCCAGGTGGTGTCTATATTTACTAGCTTAAAGATGAGCACTTGTTACACTTACATGTGTCAACATTATTTTCCTCCGCGCTTGAAAGCTGTTTAATATCACTAAATATTACAACTATAATTATTGGGTACAAATAAACCTCCACAATACCAATGAAAACAGCTACGCAACATTCTCATTCTTTTTTACAACCCGCCGTAACAAAGAACAGACAAATTCGAGTAATTATATTATACTATGATAACCAAATATCCCGTAAATTCAGGATTGTCCCGATGTTTTACTGTCACTTTAAGCGTGATAGAAAAAAAGGTTTCAAAGCCACATTTGCCGGTTTCTGTAGACGTAACTATCAAGCAGATATTCTGGGCTTTAAACCAGAGGTGGACAAAACGGGACTCGCGAGTCATTTGGACCCGCACGCGCCGAATCCTTTGTGGCTGCCTGCCCATTTGCTTCTCACATACTGCTGAGTAGTACAATGCTTGTTGCATATTTGGTGACTCGAAGAAGGAAGGAATTTGCACTAGAACCGCTCTAAGCAACCGCCTTAGTTTCTACTCAAGATTAAACTGGTTAACTTTTGGTACTGTATCTGTTCTAAAATAAAATCACGATACAATATTGTGTTGATACACACACTTCATCTAGAAACTACATGATCTATGTTAACAATGCTCATTAACAATGACGTATAGTCATGTGGAGGTATTCTACCATTTAGCGATTCTACTAATCATAATTCCAATGCAATTTAACGCTAAAACGCTACTGCATCAAGATTAAGCGAAGCAGAAAATATATCTACATCTTAGTACTAACTTATGCATTAAAAGTTTACTATTGTCAATAAAAGAAATTATAAATATTTGCATTTATTTTCATTTTTTCAATCTTTGCTTACTTTCACACACCTCTCTCTTACTTATCGCACAACGATGATTAACTAGTCTAGGCTTTTATGGTGCAAATGTGCAGGAAGTAAGCCCAAGATTGTTTATCCAATTTGGTGATTCGGTATTAAACTCAACCTCCAATATATTTTTATATTACATTTATTCACAATACACTAGGTTCATACGTATATGACTAAATTATAACCTCATTACTAAGACAAAAGCGCGTATTGTACACTGCAACGCATTCAATTTCGTGAAACGTGTTGTGTATTTTGCCGCTATGGGTTAAGCTTCTTTCATATTATTGTATACAGATTTCGAATTTTCGAAACGCATTTAAAGTATCTGAAACAACCATTATAGGAATTTTTTTACTTACGTAATTCTTCTCTGCTTATGAAGGATATTATGATCTACCAGGAATCATTGGAAAGTTACCAATATTATAATACAGTATTTATTGTTATTCTCATTTATAATATTCTGCTTATATAACTATGCACCTTGATGGATATTTTCCTTTCAGAATAAAAAAATTAGTTTTATCTTTCGGATAAATCTCCTAGTCTATGAATTTTGTTCTTTTATATGCATTAAAATGCATATGAATGCTGAAATATTTAACTTCTCAATATGTCACGTTAAATCTATTGCTGAAATGTCGAAATTACATTCGCGATACGCGTTTGCAGGGGAAGTATGAATTGTACTTGTCGCAGTTCTCAGATGACTTGTGTTATCTTATTTGTTTAATTATTTTTTTTAAATTCGGGTTCTTTGTCCTCCGAGTAGCTATTATAACTCAGTCGAACACGTGTCTCTAAGCAGAGTGTGTAAACGGAAAGGAATTGTCTAAAAGATAACACTGATAAAAAAATCTGAATCTAGACTTTTATTGCCGTCACGCTTAATTAATAATTGGCATATTTAATCTTTATACACGCCTGACTGAAACTGATATTTCTGAATGTAACTATAGTCGTTTTATTTGCCGCGCACCAATTACTTTGCCTACTTTACATTTTTGTAACTAACTCTGCGACGTGCACCTCGTGAGAGATTCTTCAGAACTGTGCGACACTTCCTTATGGCTCGGGAATATATACTCCTTCATTTCGAATTGCCTAAACATTATAATATAGCTCCTATTTGTTACCAAATTGCGCTACCTTTAGCGTCTGTTTTGGTCAGCCAATCGCTACTACTAACATATATGTTATAGGGAAGATATTCCCTCCATTTCTAAAACATGGCACGCTGCCCTGACGTCAATTTCGGCTTCCTCTTCTTAGTGACAAACAACTCACCCTCTCGGTTTATTGATACCCACTTCTATTATCAGTTTCAGTCAGGCCGTGCAAACTTATTTCCTAACAATCATTATGGCTAACAAACATCTAAAATCATGTACATACAGTAATATTAATTTACACTATAAGCACTCCGGCATTCACGGCATGTTATGATATGAAATATTGCCTCATGTTCTTTGGTAACCATTAAAATGGATATGAATGCTGAAATATTTAACTTTTCATCATATCACGTTAAACCTATTGCTGCAATGTCGCAAGTACATGCGGGATACGCGTATGAATTGTACTAAGGGCGATTTGTAGACTCTACCTTTAATAAGTGCCAAAATTTAAATAGCCTCACAATAAAACCGCCCAAGAAAAACATTAACGACGCGTTATAGAGCTATGGAAAGGGATGATTTAGTAAAACCCTGATGACCAGAATATTATTCGGCGGCATGTTGCAGATTAAGCACAGGAGATTCATAGACTCGCTCCTCTAATAACAACATCCGTGTATTTGCATATTATTGAACCCACAAGAAATGCGTTAATAAATTTAGAATAAAACGCTGTACGGCCAGACACGAGTTTGTTTTTCTTGCACAATTCCTACCGTTCGACTTCTCGAAAATAAGAGAGAGAACTGAAAGCATACTTATTTACGTAACTGTATAGGAAAGTGAGCTTTTTCAGGACGCGAAAGAGGTTTACGGCCAAAGTTTCCTAAAAACGCTTTACCACAGTTATGTAGAACAGTTTGTTTCATACTATGTCAAAATACTTTATACAGGGTGGACCATTTAAGTTGAGACTCCACAATATCTCCAAAACTTAGCGTTTTAGAAAGAAATCTCTTGAAAATGCGTTGCTTGATATTATGCGGGAAAGTAAACGCCATTAGTCGTGTTTTATTGGGAGGACGTTGCGATGGTCATTTTAAATGGACCCTAATTGTGGGTTCCCATTTAAAAAAATCTGTGTTACACTCACATGACTTTCTCTACTTTTGTACAAACTATTTTTACAAACGCTAATTCTCCATATACTTCATGTTAATCGATATGTTAATCTTATTCCTAATTTTCTTGTAGGTGCAAGGGGAATATGGTAGGCTTTAAGTGATAGTCAAATATTTTAAGAGCTGGTTGCTATGTGGTGCATTCCATTCTCTTTGCATGTCCAGAACATAAAAAAATGAATAACGAATTCCCATTTGAGATAAAGTATAAGTATTGGAAAATTAAAGGGAATAACAAGCAATGTCTCGAAAATGGTTCACTCAATAAAAAAAATGTGTATGACATAAATTGTGTATTTTAGCGCGATCTACATTTTTGTGTAGTAAAATTTTGTTATCTCTTATGGTTTACCAGTTATGCAAAAGTCGTTCACAATGAAGAATTCTTTTGGAGACATTCCCAGAAAATTCGAGATATACATTTTATTTGTCATAGAAGTATCTTAAATATATGATATTTTAATCAAAATCGTTAGAGCCATTTCTGAGAAAATTAAAATTTTCGAAAAGCGTTCCATGTAAAGGGTAATCTGGGGTAGTTTGGTGTTTATCCGACTGTGCATTTCTGAGTTATGCTGTTCACATATACACACACTCGGACATGTTTCCAAAAATGCTTTTTTTGGATTCAGGGGGCCTCAAAACATATATTTTCAGTGAAATCTCGGTATCGAATTTTTGGGTGGAATACAATACTTCCCCTACTTACTATACGTAGTAGAGAAAGTAAAAATGAAATTGTACCTAAAACGACCATCCCCGTAATATCAAGCAACTATTATTAAAGACATTTCTTCTACAACGCTTAGTTTTGGAGATATTGTACAGTCTCAACTTAAACGGTCCACCCTTTATATTGGTTAAATACTGTACTACGCATTATGTTGGAGGTGAACGTAGTCATATGTTTCATTTGTTCATTGCAGGACAATGTATTCATTTATCAGTATTGGAGTGCGGAAAATAACTGAACGGAAAGTTCAATTTGACCTTCTGGTTTGGAGACGGAAAAACATGGAATTCCAGATAGTATAAGGAAAGCGCTTTCCAGGATATTTCAGACCTGTAAACTTTTCGTACCATATTTACCTAATCTGGCAATGGTTCTCTTCGTCACAGCCGACATCACTGAGGTCAACAACGTCGACATATTTTAACGTCATTAAAACAACAGCGCACGCGTAAACTATTTATGTCACAACATTCCTAGATACATTTTCAATGATGTAGCGATAAACAGGAAATCTAAAATTGTGTTCAGATTGCTTTTCTAATAGCTTCTGAGTTTTGCTGATAAACCATTCCAAATGTAAAATCAGTGGTTGTTCCTGTAACCTTTTGAATAACTTTATATTGCACGCCACAGCGATTGGTAGCAAAAATTTGTATATGCATTAATATTTTCTAGATTTTTCTCTCTTTTGTGGTCCATTTCATATACCACTACTAATGTTCAGTAAACTACACCTTTTTACATTTGACGCTATTTGATTCGAGTATCTGTTATTACTTCACCTCTTCTGTTATTTTACAGCCTGGAGCAAAGAACCTTTAATGAACTTGAAACATGAAAAGACATCAAATTTCTCTTCGCCAAGATTAATGTGAGCTCGTAATTCCAAAACGTCACTTTATCTAATGGACAATAAAACCTGTAAACGAGCGAAGAAAAGCAGTAAAATAACACAACTGGCATGGAAAGATAATCTCGTATAAGACGGTACAATAAAATAATGAAACTCGCATTACAGAAAATTTCATTAGTTAAGCTTCCTTCTGACTAAGCCATTTCATAAATTTATTCTCAACGACAGATTCCACTTTATTTTCGACTTCAGTAAAAACAATCCAATTCCTTTAAAAGCTTGAACAGTTCTTGTGCTAGCACTATATAGCCTACGTCAATAGTTTGATGCAACACACAGTTAACCTTCAAAAATAGAAATTTGAGCAACTTCACACGCGATAACCTATATACAATGTGAATCAAGTGTTCCTAGGTATTTTGGAAGTTATGCAACTTGATAATTGGCGGTTTATCCGTCACCCAACAGCATCTCCCTTAAGTATTTTAAAAGTTGATGTGTTACATTCACATGACTTTCTCTACCGCCTATATCTTATTAGTGGGTATAGAGATTATTCATTTAAAAGCTTATATTCTTATCCACTTTATTTTAAACCTTTCCGAAAATTGCTGCATTACACATTTCGTTATAATACATAGGAAATAGCGATAGTCAAACGTTTAAAAACCGGACGCTATATGTTGGCCTTAAAATTCCATACATGACATTCCATTATTTCCATGACATCGCGAGAAACAACTGAAAATGGATAGGACTTTGAAAGAATGGCTAAGTATTGAAAATTTCGGACCATTAATATGAGATATCTCGAAAATGGCTGATGCCACACAAAAACGTACTTTGTAATAAATTGTGTGTTTTAAAGAGTCTACATTGTTTGTGTAGTAGGTTTTCGTCTATGGGTTAACTTTTGCCAGTTATACAAGATTATACAAACCTCCATTCGAATGAAGTGGACTTCATAGGCTATTCCCAGTAACTTCAAGATATACCTTTTATTTTTTATATAAATATTTTTAATACGTGATATTTTAATCAAAATTCTTAGATCTATCTTTTATAAAATAAAAAAAATTGAAAAATGTTTTATGTAAAGGGTAGTTTGGAGTGGAAGATTTTCTATAAAATCTTGTGTCGCATCTTTGGAAGGTACTGAACCTAAATACAAGTTTGGTATTTATCCGAATATTCATTCAGACACACACACACACACATACCGAACTTTTTCTAAAATTACCTCTTATTCAAGGGGTCTCAAAACATGTATTTCCGCTGAAATATCGGTCTCAAATATTTGGGTGGAATGTAATACCCTGTCTACCTACCAGGTAAGTACGTGGTGGAGAAAGTAAAAATGAAAACTTCATTTCACGGGACACAAAATGCTCTGAATTGATGACCATCTCAAAATCATGGTGCCCTTTTGCAGAGAATGCTACAACTTTCCTATCGGTTTTAAAACCCTTTTTCAACCACGTTTATCCAGTTCCCGCTCATGCTATCATGCATGAGAAGTTGAAATTCCTGAACTCCGTGCGTTTTATATTTTTACCGCAAACGTTAATAAAAGGCATTTAATTCTCCAACTATTGCTATGTTTATTTATTGTGCAGACAAATAATATTTGGTAGTTTAATTTTACCATTTAAATCCATCGTATTTAATTCCCATTATTTGCAAACATTTACTTAAGGTTTAATTCATGCAGCATTTAAGTGAAACACCTTCGGCGCAAGCAGATGTCACCTGCAGCTGTTCTGGCTTGGTCAAAACTACTAGGCGTGACTGATCCTTCACAGTTCACAGAGACTAGCGCGGTCGATTTTGATACTGCTTTTGAACAGCTGATAGTAATTAATTTTATTTTCGCATGAATACTTTGTGCCATTTCGGCTCCCTAACTCCGAAAGGTTACCTTGGAATAACCTAACAGACCGCTATATGCCGAGAAAGGCGGCATCGCCATCTGTAGCCTGGTAATGTGGTAGCAACTACCAGCTCTTCTCCGGTGGATACTATAGCCTATGACATAACAGGCTGCCCTATCGGGAAAAGAGCAAGCTGCTTTCAGGTCGACTCCCGGCGTAGTGAGTGATGACATGGACAAGAAAGAAAAGCAGTTAGTCGAAGCTGACAGGTTGCAACAAGAGGAACGTGTAGGGTACGAGAATGGGTCAATACCTCAAAATTCCTTTTCGGCTCTAAATTTCCTATCTGCAACATTCTTTAGGTGAGTACTCATCTTAATTCCTTTTTGGTAATAATTGTACCTAAATTTTAGCCAGAGTGATGCATTTTCAGAGTGATCCGTTCAGAAATTTCGGCAGAATGTATTGTCTCACTTTTGTAAATCCTAAAAGTAAAGGAAGAAAGAGAACCGTTACAGGCTATGTAAGCTTACAATTGTATGCAATAATGTTACTTTGGAAAACGCTTAAAGTTTATCTGATGTTACAATTTTCAAAGTTTATCTCTTGTTAAAATTTTCAAAGTTTTAATTAAGGTTAAATTTATTGAAGAATATTCAAGTTTATATACCCGATGTTAAATAGAGTAAATATATAAATGAGACACAGTGAAATGGACACACACATCTTTGGGTACGTTTATTATCTGGAAACCCAATCAGTCTTAGACATTACAGTGAACATTGTCAGGCCAACGTATTAACGTGTGATGTATTTAACCGTTACCAAGAGACAATTTCGAGGGAAACAAACGTTATATCACGTTAAAAGAAAGGAATTTAATTTTATCTTATCACCAGGGTAAAGAAAAACATCAAGTGTACTTTGACAATTAAATATAAATAATCGAATCTGTGATAAAAGCGAATTCGAATTTCCCTGTACCCCTTTCATATGTGGTCATTTTTCCTTGTTAGGTTCTACCCACAGGCTTTAGCTGGGCTCTGGGAGGGCCTAAAGGTTTGAATGTTGTATTGGAAGTAATTAACTACCATTACTACACAATTCAACTCCTATTATTCACTATCCTCGAAAAAATAGTACGCATACACGCGCATACGAGATGGTATTTTCAAACTTCCTCGTTTTGCAGTGATACAATTATCGCTCTTGTATCACAATTGATTATTACATCAACTACCCATCTATGAAAGTGTCGCGTCACTTAGACAAAGTTAAATACGCTTTTAGTTTCTGCACGTTCTTTTAAACAAAATGCACAAAGGCTTATGCCGTTTAATTAATAACTTTAAAACGCGGAGTGCTAGTCATATACAGCATAAAAATCAAACTGGATATATGTAATAGTTCTTATTCTGAGTTGTACCCAAGCCAAGTAGTCTATGACAATTGAGAAGGGGAAGCCTTTATTTTTAACCAACATTTTTAACCTACTTACAATTTCAACCATACAAATTCTTCGTTTTTTTCTGTTAAATTGTGTTCAGTTCTTAGTTTTTTATGCATAAACACAACGCAGTCTAACAAAATTTCATCCATTTGTGAGGTTTAAATTAAAAATGTTACAGACAATTCTAAATCTGCAAAATGGGAAGGGAAATGTACTTTGTGGTAGGAATTGAAAATACTGGGACTAATAATTCAAATCTTTCAGAGACGCAACTGACTATTTACCAAGAAATACAAGAACGTAACTGACGCATAAAACTGACCACGGGACGCAATCGCCGGTTACCGATCATGCTAGCCTCTGGTTCCTGAGGTCGCGGTTTAAACCCGGCGGAGGGCGATGGATTTTTTTGGGCGTAAAAATCGTCAGTATGGCTTCCTTCGGAAGGGAAGTAAAGCCGGAGGTATGTAAAAGAACTTCAAGCCTGACAGAGGCTCTGGGCAAACTTTCCGGTCTTTCACGCCCAATATAGAATTGCGCGCAAGTTAAAGAGCATCCATAAATACGACTCAATTTAATTTCTATCCTATCTATCCACCCTATCTTTCCTATTCTATCTATTCTCTCTATCTATCCTTTGTTTAGCTTAATACTTATTGCCTTTGACATTATTATGTCGAGAAGCATTAAGGATACGTGTATGTGCACAAGCTTCAGTCCTTACCTGCTATCATTACATATAACTAGAGGGCGGATTAGAGTGAACCCGGTCCGTGACTTTAAGCTACCGATGTAGAGAGCATAATGTCTTGGCACGTGTCTGGCTACAAAAGGTGGGTAAAGAAATATACTGTAGTAGGCATTATCTTCCCTGAGTGCATGTCAGTAGTAGGTCAACCTCATAAAAACGGTCACTCTGATCCGCCCCTTACAAATAACAATTATTTACAACTACATCACGATAGCATGTTCATGCTTGAAATTGGATTCATCTTAGTCCTAAAAAAGTGTAACAAACTTTAAGAACAGAATTGTTTAGTTTATATCGCTTTGAAAAATTAATTTCAATACCAATATCCAAATAAATATTTAAAATAAATAAAATATCAACACTGTTCACATGCAGGTTCCAAATATGTATGTCAATAACCTTATCATATATAAAATATGTAAGCCATAATTCACGTCAATTGCAAATTAATTACGTCTTCTTTATCACCTGACTGCACAGTTCCATTTTGGGCCTAAGCGTATCTGTAATTGGCTGTCGCTTCTGTAATTGTATGGAAACACCAATCTCTTTTTGGCTGGTTTTAAAACTGAATCCATGTTATAAGTATTTGGCTTATTATGAAGTTTCGCAGTAGCCAGGAAATTGCACTGTATAACTATTTTATAAAATCGGCTACAAAAGACGTGCATCTCAGTAAAAGGGATTATATTCTTTTAGATGGTCTTCAGTCGCGAGTAGCTGCTGTCCCTTAGAGTGTTTTACACTGTGTGGCCCTCGTCTTCCCAAAATTTGTAAATGAGCTACAAAGGAGCGTCGAAGATGGACATGTTCCACCTAACATGTTACACAAATTAAAAAGTAGGAGGCAAATGAATCGTCTGGAATTTTCTTGCTTGATAAGCCTACTGCGCTTTTTACTTTGTGTACTACATATAGTAAGTAGGGGAAGTATTGCATTCCACCCAAAAATTCGATACCGATATTTCACCAGAAATACATGTTTTGAGCCACGTGAACCCCAAAGAAATCATTTTTAGAAAAGGGTCCGTGTGTGTGTCTGTAACAGCGTAACTCAAAAACGAAAAGTTGGATAAATGCAAAACGTGATATTTAGGTCCAGTATCTTTAAAAAATGCGGCACGAAGATTTTCAAGGAAATCCCATCACCCCAAGCTACCTTACAAGAGAAGAATTTGAATTCAAAATCTAAGAACTGCATAAAACGTGTGCTGCCTTGACATGAACCATTTTTCGAAAATTTCGATTTTCAAAAATGGCTCGATTTTGATTAAAATATCATATATTTAATATATTTTATGATAAACGATATGTATATCCCGGATGTTCTGGGAATATCCCCAAAAGTCCTCTTCATTCTGAATGACTTTTGCATAAATGGTAAACGTAAGACATAGACAAAGTTTGGTGCACAAAAAAGGTAGATCTCGTTAAAATACACAATTTGTGTCGTATACAGTTTTTTGGTCCAGTAAAACATTTCCGAGATTACCCTTTTTATTTGTTTGAATCTTCCAATACTCTTATTTTTCTTTTTCTCAAATGAGAATTCGTTATTCGTTTTTTATGTCCTGGAATGCTCCACATAGCGACCAGATTTAAAATATTTGACTAACGCTTAAAGCCAAGCATATTCTCCTTGCACCTATAAAAAATTTCCAATAAGTCTCTGCAAATGTTTATCTCAATTAACATGAAGTAGATGGAGAATAAGCACTTGTAAAAATAGTTTGTACAAGAGTAAGAATGTAATGCAACTGCGACACATCAATTTTTTTCAGTAAGCATCGCAAATATTTAAAACCCTGTAAATTCCTTTAACTTACATTCAAGTTTTATTGAATTACAGCTAGTTTAATCACTGTGTACTCAGGATAAACTATACGTGAGAGATACGAGATTGCCGCTTCTGGTTAGCAATTGTTTCGAAATTATCGCAGTTGATTCACAATTGTTTATTTGTATGCTATAGAGATTAAGAGAACGTTCTTAAAGCTCATCTCTGTGATGTAGGAGTAGCATGCCTATCTTACATTCAAAAGGCCCAGAATTCGAATCTCGGTTAGGACAAGTTACCTGGATAAGGTTTATTCCGGGTTTTTTCCCTTATACTGAGAAGATGACTGTTGGGCAACTAAGCCTTAGGGACCCCGGGCCCATTTGAGCATCGTTTCAACCGTTTTGTTCTTTCACCGTCCAATGTGACCTACCCTTTAATTAATTATCAAAACAAGCAAGAAATATGACATGGCTAAATGGTCCTGATGAAAATACCCCTCCAAAGAAAAGTTCTGAAAGAACAGAGAAGCCCATGCTATGGTATGCTATGTATGTATGTATGTATTTCCATAATACTATACAAAAATCTTACAACTTTTAATACATTACTTTGAGCTGCTATTTATTCTTTAGTCCACCATGCATTTTAACACCGTGGTTATTTATGCATTTATGCAAATTCATATTGCCTTATTTTTCTAAACCATTTTTCTCTTACTCTCACCATATACTATCCTATTCTTTTTATATCCATCTCCTTTTGTATTTTCATTATCCTAACTTTTAATACTTCTTTGTTAGCATTCTCCCATTCTTTAGGTAAAAACTGATCTCTCCACAATTTAGTATCTTCACATTCAATTATATAATGTAAGTCATTATCCACCTCTCCATAAAGAGGACATCTATCCAAATTCTTCCCTTCCTATCTCCCATTAGCCTATTTTCACTTAATCTAGACCAGGCCCACCCTTATTTTGCTAACCTATTACCTACATCCACGTACTTCTCCCTTCCCCAATCCACCTTGTCTATATAGTTCCAAACTTTTCTTACCTTCCAGACTTTGAAATAATTCTTGTTTCTCTATATCCTCTACTCTGTTCCTCAGTTCTTTCCAGAAACCTTTAACTTACCCCCTCTCTCGCATTCCATAAGTTACCTATTCCTATTTCCTGTAGAATTTACCTTATTCCTTGAGCCTTGTTTATCCCAGCAGTGGATTTTTCTTGGATTATTATACATTTCCTTAGGATATTATGCTCGTCCAATGATTTCAATCCATGCCAAGATTTAAGTATCCTTTCTACTATCATGCCCTTGCTACCTTCTCTTCCCAACTCCAACATTGCTGCTCCATTAGGTGATGAATTAGATAAACCTAACATACATTTACAGAACGATCTGGTATTGATACACAATAAACTCAATTAAATAAGATTATATAAATTACTGTTATTTTCATTTTACTAATTTTTCTCATTAGATGTCTCCTTCACTAAATATTCTTCATAGTGTGTTCGATATTAGTCAGATAATTGTCCTCGGGTCACATGAACGAGTAGCTATCGGCAGTATCGAACTCGCTCGTATCGTTACTTATGATAGTAGCCGTCCTTCCTGTTGGTGAATAATTTTCTGTTCATTTGCGAGCATTCTCATAAGGTTCTATCTAGTTGCTAATAAAAGCCTACAGAACATACCACTGGTCGTCAGGTGCTCCAGTATGATGTAAACAGCTGTAATTTCCAGGGCACCACGAATGCCGCAGTATTTTTCCTTTATTACCGTGGATATGTTCACATTTGAAAACATGAATCTCGTGACGTAAACCAGTTATAAAACAAAGCAAGAAAGAAATTTAAAAAAAGGAAATTCATCTGCATGTCAGGCAATATCAATTTTTCAAAGAGACAATTACAAGTTCCGATGCCTGAATTATTGCCGATATGGTCATTTTCTACAATAAAATGAATGCTCTTCTATTAAATTTAACAGTCGTCCGGCAAGAGTAAAGCGTTAAGTTATCCATAATTAAGTAGCAGATCGATAGTCTAGCGGGGACCGGCTGTAATGGGAGTTGCGTGGTCTTGTTTTTCATCAGGTGTATGACATTATTGGTTTAAAAGCGTACTTTAACGTATGTAACATTTGTAAATATAAACGAGGTAAATATTCTAGCAGAATTTACATGTTCGCTTAGTGGACAATTGACAAAAACAGTCATTAGGTAGTGAAAATATTTGTCTTCATTATTTCATTGCAATGAACTACACAAACATATTCATAGAGATGGAGGCTTTTTTGTTGAATAAAATGGAGGTCTGCGGTACTTCTTGGCAAAAAGCCAAAGTCATTAATTTATCTGTTTATTATTCCTCTTGTGCCCCGAGGAAGTAAATGCAACATTATTCAAGAAGTTTTTATGCTTCGTTGCTGGGCATAACCGCATTAAGAATGGCCGAAACAGGACGTTTTATGAAATCATACACAACAATTCAAAATAAAAAAAATGCATAAGAACATCTTATGAGTTACATTCACATGAATTTCTCTACCCTCTATCGTTTAATCCTGGGTGTACAAATTAGTTTCACGAAAGTTTATTTTCTATCTGTTTCATTCTAATCGAGATAAACCTTTCCGAAAATAGCGACTGTCAAATGTTTTAGAATTGGACGCTATATGCTGGTCCTAAAAATCCAAATTCTTTATAAGAATGGCTAAGTATTGAACAATTCTAATCATTAATAACGAATATCTCGGAAACGGCTAATGTCACAAAAGAGTTACTTGAAATAAATTGTGTGTTTTAAAGAGATCTGTATTTCTTGTAGTACGTTTACGTCTATCGCTTAACATTTACCAGTTATACCTTCCGAATGAAGACGATTCACAGGCTATTCGCACAAAATTCAAGATATAAGTTTTATTTATCAGTAAACATCTTCAATATATGGTATTTTAATCAAGATCCTTAGAGTTATTTTGTTAGAAAATCAAAACCTTCTAAATAGCTTCGATGTAAAGGGTAGTATGGGCTTGGGAGATTTTCTTGAAAATTTCGTGTTGCAAGTTTGGAAGGTATTGAACTTAAAACGTAACTACAGTGTTTATCCAACTTTTCGTTTTTGAGTTTGTGTACACAGGCGCAACACAAAGAGAGAGAGAGAGACTGACTTTCTAAAAATGCTTTCTTTAGATTTAGGGGGTCCCAAAACATGTATTTCCGGTGAAATCTCGGTATCGAATTGTTCTACCTACTACGTACGTTTCGAAAGTAAAAATCGCATATGAAACATTCACATGACTTTCTCTGGCTCTATCGTTATTAGTGCGTACACAAACTATTCTTAACTAAACGTTATTGTTCTGTATACTAAATTTTAATACAAATAATCCTTTGCGGAAACATCTACATTACACATTTCGTTATAAATATAAAGGGAGCAGTGACAGTGAAATACTTAAGAACTGGACGCTATATGCTGACCTTGAAACTCCATACTGTCTCCATGCAATAGCGAGAAATAACTGCTTGTTGAAGGACTTTAAAAGAATGACCAAGAAATGAACAATTCGAACCTTTAATAACGAATAGCTCAAAAATAGCTTGTGCCACAAAAAAACTTATAGAAAATAAACTGTGTGTTTCAAACAGATCTATATTTCTTGTGTAGTACATTTCCCCTATCGCTTAATTTTATCATTTACACAAGATTATACAAAATTTCTTCCAAATGAAGGGAACTTCACAGGATATTCCAAGAAAGTTCAAGGATATACATTTTATTTGTTACTTAAATACCTTTAATATGTGGTATTGTAATCAAAATCGTTGCAGCCATTTTTAGAAAATCAAACAGTTGGAAAAATCTTCCATGTAAAGTGCAGTCTGGGGTGGGGGATTTTCTTGAAAGTCTTTGTGACGTATTTTGGAAGGTACTGAACCTGAATAGCAAGTTTGGTATTTATTTGACGTGTTGTTTTTGAGTATTGATGTTCACGCGCACGGACGTGTTTCCAAAAATGCATTATTTGAATCCAGGCAGCCTCAAAACATTTTCGTTGAAATCTCGGTATCAATTTTTGGGTTTAATTCAATTTATTCTCTACCTATTATGTACGTGGTAGAGAAAGAAAAAGTTAAGATATACGTTTTTCATTGGATTCGATGTGTCACGCAAGTACAAGCATTACACCCGAGAGATGTTTGGAAATCTTAAACTTAAACCCTAGTGTTGATATCAAAACATTAGAAACCAACCAGAGAAGATGCTTCATTTCAGATTCTCTAAACAGCTGTTGCATGTTACCTTCTTAGCTTATAGGCGGAGACAGGAAGGGTTAAAAGGTACTCAAACCCTTCCCCTTCCAGATACAGTTGATATTCCATTTACTGTCTTAATTAATTCGTTATATTAAGTTGTACAAGCTATTCAAAATTGTTTATGAATGACTTAATTTGGGCACACTGTACTCTTGAATTTGATCCAGTATTGCTTCATTCGAGAACACAGAAGTAATAAAGTTACCAGGGCCTGCAAAGGGTCGGTTTACGCAAAAGCGAGAGAATCTAAAGTGTCGATCACTAGCCTGCACATTTACGAGTAGTGTCACTACCAATCAACACCACTATATCGGCAGGACCCAGGCAACGATCATTTGAACGTGTACTGCACAGTAGAATGGTATGGATACATTTTATAGCCAATAGGATCAGTGTCATAAGATCAATCAATACAGTCGTGTTATAACTCGCGACTCAAAACACTAGTAACTTTAAAACAATAATAATAACAATACATGTTTATTTTTTATTTAAATTTTCCAAAGATAAACTCCGGAAAATATACAGGGAAGACCATTTAATTTGAGACTTGCAATATCTTTTTTTAACATTGAATTTAGGGTGAATTTAAATTGAACCTAATTGTAGGTCCCCATTTTAAAAAATCTGATGTGTTACACGCACATGACTTTCTCTACTCTTGTACAAACTATTTTTACAAACGCTAATTCCATATGCTTCATGTTAATCGAGATGTTAATCTTATTGCTAATTTTCTTGTAGATGCAAAGGGAATATGGTAGGTTTTAAGCTATAGTCAAATCTTTTAACAGCTGGTTGCTATGTGGTGCATTCCATTCTCTTTGCATGTCCAGGACATAAAAAAATGAATAATGAATTTGAGAAAAAGTAAAAGTATTGAAAAATTTAAGGGAATAACAAAGAATATCTCGAAAATGGTTCACTCAACCAAAATAATGTATATGACATAAATTGTGTATTTTAGCGCGATCTACATGTTTTTGTGTAGTAAAACTTTGTCTATCTCTTATGGTTTACCAGTTATGCAAAATTCGTTCACAATGAAGAATACTTTTGGAGACATTCCCAGAAAACTCGAGATATACATTTCATTTGTCATGAAAATATCTTAAACGTATGATATTTTAATCAAAATCGTTAGAGCCATCTTTGAGAAAATTAAAATTTTCGAAAAATGTTCAATGTAAAGGGTAATCTGGGATGGGGGATTTTCTTGAAAACCTTCATGTCGCATCTGTGGAAGATACTGAACCTAAATACCAAGTTTGGTGTTTATCCGACTGTTAGTTTCTGAGTTATGCTGTTCACACACACACACACAGACAGACACACACGGACATGTTTCCAAAAATGCTTTTTTTTTGGATTCAAGGGGTCTCAGAACATGTATTTCCGGTGAAATCTCGGTATCGAATTTTTGGGTGCAATGCAATACTTCCCCTACTTACTATACGTAGTAGAGAAAGTAAAAATTAAATTGACCCTAAAACGACCATCACGACGTCCTCAAACAAACAAACGCTAACGGCATTTACTCTAGCCCATAATATCAAGCAACTTTTATTAAAGACATTTCTTTCTACAACGCTTAGCTTTGGAGATATTGTACAGTCTCAACTTAAATGGTCCATTCTGTATATCCAATGAGACAGTTAAATAAACCTTTTACTACACTTAAGTCTAAGCGTTAGTCTATATCGACCTAAATACGGTCATGTACTGGGCGACAGTCGCCACATCTATATTCGTCGTCAGGTCAAGAAACAAGTGGCGTCTTTGATCTTTTCTGCTCCACTCCACATGGCAAACTGTGCTGAGGCCAAAAATAGTCCCCCTTAGGACTTTCATCACACGCCAAAAGAGAAGCATATAAGCTTGCTCCTACACAATAATAAACTATTGTAGTTATTTTGTACTAATGTGCGTTAATGTTAAATTATTTTCATTAAACCATTTTCAGGTTTAAATTGGAAATATCGCGTTGATGCCAACGTTAACTATTTACAAAATATCCCCAAATATGCAAGTAATATAATCATACAAGTAAGTAGGTACATAACGTCGCTAACAATGATCTACGATAGAAAAGGTAATATGAATACGTAAAATAATAGTAGATTATGATACAGTGGGTAAAAGTAGGGTTTTATTTTGAGAGTAGGAATATTTGGGAAACGAAGGCACACATACATATACTATTTTTAGACAGCACTCAAATTTGTAAAACATTAATAATACTATACTAATTCCTGAAACTAAGAGAAATCAGTTCAGAACGGTTCCAAGAAGCTAGAGAAATGACATTAAAAAATCTGATGTGTTACACTCACATGACATTGTCTACTCTTGTACAAACTATTTTTACAAACGCTTATTCTCCATCTACTTCATGTTTCTCGAGATAAACATTTGAAGACTATCTTATTGCTAAGTTTCTTGTAGATGTAAGGGGAATATATATTTAAAAGGGCAATATAGAAATACAGTAGCCTTTAAGCATATACATATCTCTTAATAGCTGGTTGCTAGGTGCAGCACCATTCCCTTTGCCACAGATTAATACTCTTTGCATATACAAGATAAAAAAATGAATAACGAATTCCCATTTGAGAAAATAAGTATTGAAAAATTTAAGGGAATAACAAGCAATATCTCGAAAATGGTTCACTCAACAAAAAAGTGTATATGACATAAATTGTGTATTTTAACGCGATCTTCATTTTTTGTAGTAAAATTTTGTCTATCTCTTATGGTTTACCAGTTATGCAAAAGTCGTTCACAATGAAGAATACTTTTGGAGACATTCCCAGAAAATTCAAGATATACATTTTATTTGTCATGAAAATATCTTAAATATGTGATATTTTAATCAAAATCGTTAGAGCCAATTTTGAGAAAATTAAAATTTTCGAAAAATGTTCCAGGTAAAGGGTAATCTGGGATGAGGGGATTTTCTTGAAAACCTTCGTGTCGCATTTCTGGAAGATACTGAACCTAAATACGAAGTTTGATGTTTATCCGACTGTTCGTTTCTGAGTTATGCTGTTCACAGACAGACACACAGACACACGGACATGTTTCCAAAAATGCTTTTTTTTGGATTCAGGGGGTCTCAAAACATGTATTTCCGGTGAAATCTCAGTATCGAATTTTTGGGTGGAATACAATACTTCCCCTACTTACTATACGTAGTAGAGAAAGTAAAAAGCGAGATGTCAAGATGATGCTTTTTTGTTGATTCGCTAGCAGTCATTTTCAGTGAAATTATTTTCAACATATTTTAGATTACACCAGACAAGCGATTAAGTGCTATAACACATTACTTTCTAGACTTTTTGGGCAAATACTTCTGGTGTTATTCCTTCTGCTACTTCTTTAATTTCTCTTCCATTTCAATTTCTTATGTATTCATAATTTCTGCCATTGAAACTTTATGTGGTTATCGTAGATAAAATAATGACAGTTTATATCAAACGAAAGGTGTCACTATAACGTATAAGTTAACTCTACAACGAATTGCAATAAATTTAAGTATGACAATTTGTCTTGTGAACATATAATACGAGCACCATGAGAAATTAATCATGTAAAAAGACATAATGAAAAGTAAAACCTAATCAATCAATATGAGTTTTTAAACATGTGTAAATACCGGTAATTGTCATGTGATTGAACTTGAACCAAAGCTGGTTACTATAAAGATTAGATTATTGCACTAGTGCGCTGTGTGCGCTGTCTTGGAAGTTCTACTTTTAGGCCTTGCCTACTAAAAATTATATTTATACATTATACCTCATATCTGTACGTAATGCGTCAGCTGTACGAAAGCGTTTGTAATCTCATAGGTTGGCGAACATTGTTGAAAGATCAAAATGGCGACAACTATGCGTAGTGCATAGTGCGTAGTTTTCGCGCTCGGTATTTTAAAGCAAACGAGTGATGCAAAATTAACTGTAAACAAATTGTTTTGAATGTGTACATCAGGCTATCAGAAGAAAATAAGAACTGGACTGTAGATGAAATTGTGCAAAAGACAACCTATTTAAAGGGAGTATATCAGTTTCCACCATGTACGCGGCTCGCAATGATTTTAGAGTGCATGGTAAAGATTTCTCTAGCTAAATCAGGTCCTACAGCCCAAGGTAAGAGAGTTTGGAAAAATAAGCATGTACTAAATTGCATGCGGTGGGAAGTTCCTGAATTTTGTCGGAAAAACAAAATCTCGAATGTTAGAAAAGTGACTTCGAGACTAAACAAAATAAATAAATCAAACGTTGACAGTGATTTTCAAAGCTTTAGCGAGAGCACCATTCGAAGATTACTGAAAGATTTAGGGTTCATTTCAAGAAGCACGGCACAGCAGCAGTTCTTTTACAGCGCGATGCTATTACCGAGTGGCGGCATAAATACTTGCGCAGTATTCGTCAGTTCAGAGATGAAGGTCGTCCGATATATTTTCTAGATGAAACTTGGGCGAATGCAGGGCATGCCGTAAAGAAAGTCTGGCAAAATTCAATAACAAAACGTAAACGTCAAGCATTTAGTAATGAAATTAAAACTGGATCTATAATCCTGAGTAATTGCATTGTTTTACCATTTGTACTGTATTGATTGTTCAGATTGTGCACTCATTTTGCACTTCGTAAGTTGTGTTTAAACCCGAACAGCTTAACCTAAAACAAAAATATTTAATAAAAAAGAAAGCTATGCACAACGAATGAATACTATTTCAAATATGCTTTGTTAAGCTTTAGGAGTAAAATACAATTAGGTATATTGCGTTAATTTAGAAATGGTTTGCTACTTAGAGTACATTTTCTTTCCTTGTTTGCTATTATCTGAAGCGTTTAGTACTGTTTGAAAATAAAGCACTTTTGAAAAGTTTTTGGACGAAATAGGATCTTATGTCATTTCGTTTCTTCGAGGGCGTGCTCCGGGAACCAGCCCGGAGCCAGCAAGTAGTGCGGGTGAGGGGTGAGGTGGCGGGAATTCGCGGAGTTTTACATTTACCCTTTTCTTGACCTGACGATGAGCTGATTCTCTATGTCATAGCAAACGGCACCTATGTGTTATCAGTTCAGTTCTGGCAGATACACGAAGCGGAAGTTTGCCGCTCGTTAAGAGTAAAATCGCCCGTGCATTGGTGATTAGTTATTTATTATCAATAAGCATATCTTAAGATAATATCTCTATTACGTGTGTTGGAAATATCCTCTATGTGTCGGACAAACATCCAGCTTAGTTTCCAGTTGTTACAATTTCTAATACAGCAGATGTGCCTAACTCGTGAACAAACAGGAAAACAGAGATGATATTTTGGAAACAAAAGCTACCTAAAAGGAGCCTGAACAATAACTGTTATTGACTGAACAACATATAATTATACTCGTACATTGAAATTGTTTGCAAAGAATATCAGTTCAAACGCCTATAATAATGCAAATAAGTCAAGCATGTATATTTCTATAGCTTCAGTTAGTTACCCCTGACTTACCAGCTGCTTACACGTATTTTGAGCGGTTAATGCAGAAACTGTCGCCTGGTTAAGGACCATTTTTACTGTAACCTAGTTAAAGTGTAGTTCATGGTTGTTCTATAGCTTATGCAATAATCGAATAATGCTTGCTATCCCTCTTATAAAGGAGAAAATATATTTGCACGTTATGGTTAAGGTGTGTTACAAAGTACACACACATTTCCATATTCACGGATTTTCGAGACCACCGTATTTCTGCTTATTTTCCAAGACTTTACAATATTTTATGATTAACAACTCCAAGACTAGTATAAACACGGCTGCTCACAGCTGAACCGTAAAACGTAGTTCCACAATAGACTTCATGAAGCATGAAATGAACTGCTTCGCACGTTTGTTGCCCCTCTTCTATGAAAAAAGGTAATTATAGTACAAATTGAAACAAAAGCTTGGAAATTTAATTTCCTCTTGCTACAGGTAAAGGAGTTTACACAAATAATAGACAGTATAACCCCCTATAAAAAGACCTACGTCGCTGGTTAAATTCTAATTAAAGCAGATGTATGCTAATAAAAGTAGCTTCCCCTAATATGTACCCGAATCTGTCAATCCCGAGTAACGTTATTTGAGATAACGCTTTTCGGTCACTTGTCATCTAATAATGTTTCTCCAAGTAAAACTTCCATCCCCCAGTAGATGTCTAGATTTTGCCTACTAAATAAGGATTAAAAGCTTTGTGCCTTTAATGCTAAATTTGCAAATTTATGACCATTATCAAAGACATTCTTGTGAAAACTTTAAAACTGTATTATATTCAGCTGAAGCTCTTTACGAAGAAACAGCAACTGTAAAATATTACACGATTTTTAAAATTAATACGAAATGTTTTATTGTTGAAGCCTCTCTTTAAAGGAGTTCCGCGCGCATTATTTCAATGGATGCACATGCTGCAGATGGATTATGTAAATATGTACAAAGTCCAAGATTGCCAGAGAAATAATATTGTATTATCGCTCAATATTTTAGTAAGCCCTCCAATGTATAATGCACGTAGATTTTAAAGTGAACAATCGGAGCCATTTTAGTACTTTCTGCTTTTCTACAACACATACATTTTGTATCTACAGGTACAGTTATCTTAATTAATCATTAACGATACAGTCTTACGTTTTTTGTACATCCACAGAACTTTATTTTCTTCCTGAATATAATACGTTTTAATTAAACAATTAATCTCCTGTAAGTTTCTATTACTTTTCGTACTTCACATTTTAATTCTTAAGTGATACAAATTTTGTAAAAATAAATTGGAAAAAATTAATACATTCACCTCGTCAGATTACACATTATCGATATGCTGTGAAAGCACAATTATGGCAAGTAAGTTTAACTTAGTGATGAGATACAAAGTTTATATGCTTTAGTGATCATTTTACAAAATTTTCCTATACCAGCAAGCGTTGGAATAAATATAAGTTTCATCCAGTACCTATATCCGGCATCGCGAAAATTTGATCCCTTTCTAAGTCACAGAGATAAGCTAGGAGTTCAAGAGATGGTCGGCATTAGGAATGTAAAAAAGATCGTTGCACTTCTGACAATGGAAACACCTCAAGTCACTTCATTCCCACCTATGAAGTATTCACTTCCTCCATTTCCCTCTTCATACGTCGCTAGCCATCTCTCCAGCACCCATCACGGCATTACGGAGAGTAGATAAATTATCAATTTTGACGAAAGTCGAACGGCGTAGTTAAGTTACTTCGCTGTCCTAAATTAGAATTAGAATTAAGTGATTTTATATGTCCCATCAATTTTCGTAAATATACAAACAAAGGAAGTTATTGATAAATTCATTTTTAAATAACTTTTAATTTCAGTGGAAATTAAACTGGTTTCACTATAGACATTTTCTGATTAATCCAAGTGAGTTATAGTGTTTAAATATTTAATTACGCTTCTGAGGGTCTTACCTTGTCGTGGTAAAGGGACTCTGTACTTTGTGATCCAGACGGCCTTTCCAGAGGAGTTAGCTTTGCTGACTTGATGGTAGGTAAGAGGTGAGAGGAAGAGAAAGCTAAGATTAACCCACAACGAACAGTGATTTCTGAGCTGCATCTAGTTTAGTGTCCGAAGAATGTAACCTGAAGGCTAGAGGCAGAACGTTGAACAGCCCCATCACCAGCTTAACCTTCGCAGCGCTCGTAACGCGGCCAGGGGATTAACCTTTTGATGAAAGTCTACATATCTTGAGCCGTATAGATAATGTGATGACGTACAGGAAACGAATATTGGAAGACTAAATACAAGATGGCACGAACAGGATATCTAGTTTGCTACAGACAAAAATGTCTAATGCATGAAGGAAAAAAAAAAGATATTTAATACGTTTTGAAGTGTATTAACATATGACTAATGCTGAGCAATGCATGTATGGAAAGTGCTTTAGTGACTCTATCAAAAAGAAAGAAAGACAACACTCTCCCTTTTTAAAAATCTAGTTTCCAATCTAGCTATGTAACAGACTACAACAGACTACAACCTGTCCAAATCGGACGATAAACAAGTCGGAATCCTGTCTATTTCGGAAAAAAAGTTTCATTCCCGTTGGAAATCATATACTTTATGGGTAATTCTTACTTGAACAATTCTTGAAACTGGTCTCTGTAGAATTGAAAACCGTCTTTAACCGCTTAAACTGAAAATATACAGTATCAAAACGCATCTGTTTTGGGACATGCTATGCTTCCAAGCCAACTAAAAATATTTTACCTATTTTATTTTGGGACATAATGTACTTCCGAGAAAACTGCAAATGTGGATCATTACGGTGAATTCTTTGAAATACCTGAGCAGAGACAGCGTCAATCACAAAACAAATGCGTTACAGTTGCAAATGTGTATTTTTCCTTCAGTGTTGTCTGTTGCATTGTGAGAAAAACTGTGATAAAGGATATCACGTAAAAATGAGACGTTTTCTCAGATATGTGAACATAGTACTCCTTGCTTAGTGTTGTGATGCATGCGTTCGTTAGTCCAAGGACAAAGGGACTCAAATGTATAGTGTAAATTTTCATAATTACTATTGTGATTAATGTAATGTGGCGGTGAAAGAAGAGAGGGGCTTAAATAACATATATTAAAAAATACATATATTCGCTGGATTATGCACAGATATATAAAGTACATAATACGTACTAAGGTAAGTGCTTTTTAATGAAATACATGGTATTGAAGCTATTGGCATGATGTTTGCGATTGTCTTAACACTATGCATAGGAAAAAGAAATCCGGAATATCTGAATAATATGGAAACCTTACCAAAATGGAAAACAATTGGGATCATGTCACTTCCATCTAGAAAAGTATTCCATTTATTATACTTTACACAGTTTGTTACTGAAAAAAGTAAACCAAGCTGGTTATGTACAGGTTTCACACCCAAGCTCTTTAGATGAACCGCATAGACCATCTGCGTGAATTCTGCGAACTGAGATGCGTCTCCTTCCAAGCGCGATGGCATTATCTATACAAGAAGGAATCATGATGGAAGCCAATACAGCCACATCGGAAACGCTGCCTTGTCGGCTCTGCTTGAGAGAGGGAACATAATAGAGCGAGTGCGACAAACATTCGTACCATTCCATTCGCGTCGAAGGTTTGAGCACTTTCTTTCCAGACTATTTACCGCTCTATCCTAATAATAATAATAATAATAATAATAATAATAATAATAATAATAATAATAATAATAATAATAATAATAATAATAATAATAATAATAATAATAGGTGTAAGAATTCTTAAGTAGTTGGCTGCAAGTTTTCTACGCTCGAAGTATTGTCAATACAAAGAATGTAACAACAGCGGCCACACATCCTTTTGTATGAAAGATGGGGTGGTTTGTAACCTGCAACATCACTGCCTAATATGCAATAACAGTTCAACTTCATTTGCTTTTGTCTTGGCTGTAATGCTTAAAAATTTCTATACCCGATTATGAAGATAATAATAATAATAATAATAATAATAATAATAATAATAAATGCAAACTAAAAACTATATAAATCGCAATGTTTTTGTTTTCAAGCACCTTTTTGCTGCAAACTGTATTACAGGACTTCCTGCTTCACAGAGGCTTGCAGGGAGAGGATATAGGTATTCTGTTGCGGCTGTGAAGATGTTTTTTCGCATTTGATTGATGCGAAAAGCAGAAGAAAATTATGCTGCCAGAAAATTTACCTCAAACAAATTGTATAGTCTATGGAGTTGTAAATGTGTTGTGTATTTATTATCGTTTACCTGTTAGGAAAAATTCATTTCGAATGAAGAGGACTACACAGGCTATTTCCAGAAAATTCAAGAAAAAATTCATTTTTCATGTAAATACAATCGTTAGTATCATTTTGTAGAAAAATAAAAAATAAGCATAGAGGTTGGGTTTTTAGGGAGGTCGCTTGAACATCTTGATGTATCGCGATATTGGATTGAAGTGAGGGTATTTTATTAGAAATCTTCGTGTCCTATTTTTGGAAAGTTCGGAAGTTAAAAATAAGTTTAGGTTTACCGGACTTTCCTTTTTTTGAGTTATGTATTCACAGACACGCACACGTGGCCTTTTTAATTTTCTTTTTCAGGGGACTTCAAATGTTTATTTCCGGTGAAATCTCGACATCGAATTTTTCGATGAAATACGATACTTAATTTTAGTACGCAGTAATAAAAATAAAAAATATATGAAACGGATCATCACTACCCATCTTCAGTCACTTTATATGAAGGAATTCTTTAGGTACATATAAGTTTGCACTAAAAGCATCTTTAATTATACATCCTTGCATAGAGGCTGTTGAAAGCAGTTGCAGTTTTCATAAACACTGTAATAAAGAGCTTGTAGTCACCTCTCCTGCGGTAATTCTGCAGCTGCTGCACCTACCGCAGAAAAATATGTGCCCAAGAGAGCCATTAAACTGACATCAAGTGTTTGTGTAGGGGAGCAGGGAAAACAAAGCACTTTTACATTATTGCTTCTCGCCAACTCAATGAAATTCAGTAGGGAACAGCAGTAACTGCCCTTACTTCCGATTCCTGTGTGAAACCAATGTAGCTACATAGATTACCAATCAATTACATGAGGATGAGCTTTTCTACCCACACGTTATGATTCAGTACATTTATTACTGTACTGATCGCACACTAGTTTCATTCTTGTTGCGTCATTTCAGTTAAGGAATTCCAAATAATTTCTCTACTTGCCGTTGAGCGACGCTGTTTACCGAATGGACTCCTATTACAGTAGTGGAAATTAATATACATGCATAGATATTTGTAATGAAATGAACATGTGTTAGAATATTGTTGTATACAGTACATCTACAATAGCATGAGATTCAGTACATTGACAAATGCATTCAAATGGTATCTCAGTATGTCAGTAATACAGCATGACAAGGAATCATCGATTCAGGTGGTAGAGGGTGTAAATCTGTATAAAGGCAGTCAGAGCTATGTAGTGTTAAGGTTTATAGATATGTCTCTCTGCAGCTAATAAACAGACACCACTAATAACTGTTTTACGTGTATTGCATAAACCATTATTGTGACAACCATGTGGAAAATGGTTATCATGTGATGAAAAAGAAAACATCATATAGACAAGAAAATGGGACTGTTTAGTCATTCGAGGCCAAGAAGTTCAACCGTTGTAATTCAATGATTGCTAGTTTTGTTACATTGGATGCACAATATGGAAAGAACATGAGCTATGTGCAAAATAGAAAATTATCTGAGGTATCTAAACAGTTACTTTTGAACAAAACAAGGGTCCAAAATTGTTAACTCTTCCCAACCTGTTGCTAATTTACAGTTACCAGCAATTGCCAGATGTGTAAGACAAATTGTGTCAAACGAGAATCATCTTCAACTCAAGAAACAATTGCATAATCCAGCTCAAACACTCACTCGTAAGAAGGCCTGGTTGGATTTTGCGAAAATGTGTCATGGACTTCAGAATAGGAGAAAATGATCTGCAGTGATGAGAGGAAATTTAATTTAGATGGGCCTAATATATTTCAGTATTATCAGCATGACCTTAGAACAGAGCAGGTAATAAGAATGAAGAGAACTTTTGATGGCAGATGTGTTGTGATTTGGGAATCCTTCTGCACTAAAGGTAAATCATGCATTACTTGCCTGAACACTAGAATGAACTAACATGTACTATAAGATGCTAGACACAGAATTGATCCAAATGTATGAGGATCTAGGGGAAGAAGGTCTAAGTTTCTACAACATAATGTGCATTCTTCTGTTACAGCCCAAATGTGGTTTGAAGAAACAGATATTGTCTTGGCCTGGCCAGCATGTAGCCCAGTTTTGAGTCCTATGGAAAACCTTTAGTGAATCATGCACGCCATCGTTTTTGCAATCGAAGCCAACTTCAGGCCATATCTGAGCTGAAATTAAATTCATAAATTGAGTTTTATTTATGGACGCTCTTTAACTACTATGGTTCTTAGCGTCCCATTCTATACTGGACGTGAAACACCGGTAATTTTGCTCAGAGGCCTCTTTATTAGGCTTGAGGTTCTTTTACGTGCCGTAAATCTACGACACGGGACCACCGGCTTTACTTCCCTTCCGAAGGAAGCCGTGTTAACGATTTTTACGCCCGAAAAAATGCATCGCCCTCCGCCGGGTTTGAACCCGCGACCTTGGGAACTAGAGGCTAGCACGGTACCACTAGTCCACGGAGGACGACTATCTGAGCTGAAAGGAGCAATACCAGATAAGTGGGCCAAAGTTTCAATGCAAGAAATAAAAACCTTACCACCTTGCCTAAGATAGTCCTTAATGTATATAAGAATAAAGGTGGTTCGAAAAAGTACTAACAGTGTAGTAACCAATGTGACAAAGTGTGTCTTTACACCAATTTCCATCCCAAAAATGCAAATGTCTTATTTTGTTACACGTTTTATGATAGAAACTAATTCTGTCATCACTTTTATACTGCTTATATCTACTACTTTCATTACAAATTAAATGGCTAAGAAATTGTATCTACTATCTTTCCGTAGCAAACTCAGTGCTTTTATGGTTTTCCACTACTGTAGTTGTCGTATGTGGCATGCCAGTTGTTTTTGGTGCCTGGTCGCGGTCAGCCTTCACTTGAAACAGGGAATTCTATTCGGCTAGTGTAAGTGGGCACACATCTCTACCTTCATGACTTTCTTGTATGGCTTAGTAAGCTAAATATTTAAATTGGTAAATGGCTTTCTGACTGGCATATTCATCTGGATTTGTCCGTTGCTGTTTTTCCTTAAGCGTAGTTATTTTTTGCGAAGCTTTATGCGCGATTTACATTTGTTAACTATGTATCCTTGATTTTATTTCTGCCTAGCAATTTTATTCTTATATGTAGTATACGAGTTATCGTAACCGTTTTGGGCAATACTTAATTGTTTTAATTTTTGTGATTCTCGTTAAGCTTTATCCACATTATTAAGTCATCAAAGTTTATCTATATTATTAGTTCGTCCAGCCATTACTTAAATTGTTAATGAATTTAGAGTTTATCTAATTGCCTATATTTTGTAGGGACCAACTTTGTGGATCACAGGAATGTTTGATTTAATTGTATTATCTGTTTAATGACCAAGAAAGCGCGAGGTGAAAATCTGTAGTGATCGAGCTAAGTGGAGCAAATCTCATATATTTATGTATGTCAAAATAATTTACCTTATCTTTCGCTTTGCAATAATTACGAGATTTGTGTGAACTCGTGTTATAACATAAGGTCCCGAAAATTCATGAGTATGAAAATTTTGTGTGTGTTTATGCTGAATATGATGGCCTGTGCCAAACATTTGTTAATTAAATCCAGTACACTCGAATTTGACTTTGGAAATAAACGCTTCAGTAGGGCAGTCATGTTACGTTGTGTCGTCTTGCCGTCACCCTATATCCTAGGCCCGATCGCTTCTTGGTTTAAGCATGTCCTCCACTTTAATAATGTGAGATACACAGGGACAGAGTGCAGTATGAGGTTAAAAAAATAATTAATAAAAATAGGTTTTGAATTTCTAAATACTAGTTTCTGACAGTCCATGGACATTTTTTCCTACCTGGAAGACTGCAGCTTCGTCGACTGAAAACTCACTCGATGCTATTCTCACATGAGAACTGCCTCGAATGGGAGGGGTTCAACATTCATTTAACCGCATTCACAAAGCCTCCAAACAGCAATAAAAATGTTGCAGCTTTCTCACCGAGCGAGATGGCTCCCTAGTAACGTGTGAGACTGCATTCTTAAGGTCCAGGCTTAGATTCCCCTCGGCCCGGCAATTCTGATCTTGCGTATTTTTGGTGGTTTTCCTAACTCATAGGTGAATGACGAGCTAGTTCCTCTTTTCCCACAAATTTCCTGTTGCAATCATTTCCTTCTATCTGTTTCAGAATTATGGGACCAGGTGAAGTTGATTGGTGCCTTGCAGCGGGACGTTGAAATTTATGCTATGTTAAGATTTTTTTAATGGCCTGCTGGTGCCTGGGGAGAGGACCTCATTCATCCCGCTCCCTTGGTTGAAGATGATGCAAGCAAGATCGTGCCGGCGTCAGGATTGGTGTCATTCTGGAATCGTTAAGGACACGTCCTTGCTAGCGCGGATCGTCGTACAGACATGGTTGCGTTTCTGGTCTGCAATTTTTGTAGAGTTCACGTATGTCAAATTGACCTAAGTGCAGTGCTGAGCTCCAGGGGCTGAGGGTCCCTCCGTCTGACTCATCCTATCCCTACAGGTATTTCAGAGATCATTAAATAAGCATTTCTTCCTGTATGTGAGGTTATTTTATTATTCCATTTACACCCCATCTTTAATCGTAAAAGGTGATATTGGCGGAGTTTTGTCTTTTTATTTTCTGTTTTTTCCCCCTTCTTTATTTTCTGAAAATTTTATACATTAGAACACACACATTCACACGCTCATCCATACTTCCAGACCTGGGGAGGATAGAGAATAATTTTGGCTATAGAAAAATTCTCACCCCTAGCCGGGTACCGAAGCAGGGGCCCTTCGCACAACAGCCAGGTGCTCTACCGACTGAGCCAGCCATCATACCAGAATTTTGTTAAACTAATTCTTTGATTGTTTTCTGGAGAAATCAACTGCTTCCTTTTTCTCAAAGTTTAACGTTCCTAATTTGCTGCCTTCAATGGAAAACTGAGTATCTTATCAAAACTCTGAAACAAGATTTGGGGGACATTCCCAGTAATCTTAGTTGTATTCTTAATATGCTCCTAATACTCGCGACTGCCTTGATTTTCCCTAAGATCCAACAATGGAACACAATTATTTGCTATAAATATATTTTATGATTAAACCGACTGTATTCAAGAACCGCAGTTTTATTCTGTTCCAAAAGTAAGGAAGCATGACTACCTTTAAGCTTTTGCTCAAATGGTTGACGTGATAATAAAAATGTGATGTTTTGTACTCACATTACCTTCTCTGCTCACTCTTCTAACCATTATTTTTATTGTTCTATCTATTTGTTGTTAATCCAGATGAACTTTCAATTCTCATTTACACATTTCGTTATGGAATACTGTAGCCAAAGCGATAGTACATTATTAAGGAGCGTGTCGCTATGTAAAGTGAGAAATTCCATAGTCCTTGTACGACATCGAGAAAAAAACGAATGACTTCTCAGTTGAAAAAGTAAAAGTATTTGAAAATTCAAACCAATAACAAGGAATATGTCGAAAATATATGACAAAGCGCGTGTTTTAATGAGATTCACATTTGTTATGTAGTAAGAATTTGTTTATCTCTTACGGTTTATCAAACGGAGCGGAATGGCTCAGGCAGCAATGTCTGTGGCACGCATTTGGGAGATCGTGTGTTCGATTCCCTCGGCCGACCTTCCTGACCCATGGTTTTTTTTCAGCGGTTTTTCCGGGTATATAGGCGAATGCAGGGAAGGATCACTACATCCCCCAAATTTCCTATCCCACCATTTCACCTCCATTCTCATTTCACGGGGGCGGTGGAGGGGAGCCGGCTGCAACAGCTGCCTTCCGGGTAGTTTAAACTGTAAACGGTAGGGACCCTGCCCTCTGCCTATCATGCCTCTTGGTCCGACCTTCCTCTGTCTGCTCTCACCACATCCCTCCTTCCCGGGGCATCCCCTGCGCAGGTCGAGGTGCTAACTCCCCCCCCCCCGCACCTATCCTATCTGTTACGGTTTACCAAACCGTCAGGCGGTATTGTCTGTGGCCCGCATTCGGAAGGTCGTGGGTTCGATTCCGGCGGTCGAACTTCTTGACCTACGAGTTTTTCTGCGGTTTTTCCGGGTAGCTAGGCGAATGCTGGGAAGGATCACTACATCCCCCAAATTTATTGTCCCTCCATTTCACCTCCATTCTCATTTTAGTTCACCTTTCATCTGCTTGGCCTCTTTCAGAGCTGCAAGTGTCGGTGAGAGGTCTCGATGTGCAGGCATGGGAAAAACCTTCGTGTGTAAACCTTCGTCCCCGGGAATGAGGCGGTCTCCGGGTCCCGAGCCCCCCTGGGGATGTGCAAGCCTACAGGGAGGAGGGGAGCCGTCTGCACCAGCTGCAACCCTGGAAGTTTAAATCTATAAATGGTAGGGACCCTGCCCTCTGCCTGTCGTGGCTGCTGGTCCGGCCGCTCTGTCTCCTCTCACCTCATCCCTCCCCGTCAGGGGTCTAGGTACAAAAGATCTGCGTAGCTCGAGGTGCTAAGTCCCCCTCAGCTTCTAGTCCTATCCCATCCTAATCTAACGGTTTACCAGTTAGTTACACAAAAGTCATTCAGAATGAAGAGGACTTCAGAACCCCTTCCCAAAAAATTCAAGATATACATTTAATTTGTATTAAAATATCTTAAACATATGTCTTTTAGTAAAAATCGTTAGAGCCTTTTTTAGAAAATAAACATTTTCTAACAATTTTCCATGTAAAGGATAGTTCTGAGTGAGAGGATTTTCTTGGAAACCTTGTGTCACATCTTTGATGGATGCTGAACTTAAATACCAAGTTTGGTTTTTAACTGACTTTTCGTGTTTGAGTTACAGATACACACATGGACCGGTTTCTAAAACTGCTTATATTTTATTTTTTCATTTATTTATTCAGAAAAGCTTAAAACTGGTATTTAGTTGCTATAGCAGTAGAGAAAGTAATAATATCACCCGTACAAGCAGAATTTCGACAGTGAAATAATTCGTCTCAGACCGAGGATTAGAGGGGAGAAAAATCGATACTCGATACTCGTGTTTAACATGTCAAAATCGCTAGCTTCTGTAAGTTACGAAACCTTAATTTAGAATAAATGCCTAGAAGAAAACATATATTTTAGTTTCAAAATTTATATTCTTCTCCGGAGTTCACTGTTAGAGCCCTATAAGAGCCAGGTCTCGCTTTTCTCTTTCGAAATACAAACGCGATCGGCACGCAGGTTTGTGCTGTGACAAGCGCGTCACGTTCGGTACAAGATAAATAACAAACTTGTCCTTTCCATGTCAAACTCAAGATCTCGGGATTTCTTCTAAGGGAGGTCGTGGCAGCCTGTCAGGTTTTATATTCCATTCAGATATACGTACCATTTCGTAGAGACGTCACTTAACAGTGAAAAATATTAGTTTGTCCTGCGTCTGTTGAAACCCCAAAGTATAATACAAAACTTCTTTTTTTTCGCTCAAGGTACGATTCACTTCTGGAAAATGAAAGGCGTAATGACACGCGCGCGCGCGCACGTATGCACACACATAGATATATAAATCAATATTAAAAAGAGTTGTAATATTTAGCAGCCAAGAAATGTAAAAAGACGATAGTAACTTAGATAAGTAAGGGATCGACGAGCTAGCTAATACCAGGTAAAAGATAATTCAAGGTAGAGCCCACCTTTCACCAAGCTAATGAGCAAGGAACTAGTAGTAATAAGGAGAAATAGAAAGAGATAGATATAGAAAGGAAAGTGTGAGATATTCAATCTGCTTCGGGACGCGTCACTGGGACGCGTATGCGAAAAACTTTGGAGCAGAATATTTTCATACATAATAAGGTAACGCGGTCTGAGGACCAATTAGAAATGTCGTTGCATTTTGAGACGCAAACATAATCGCCACTAGGCTTAGGTATAAAAGGAGAAAGAAAGCCCCAGATTTTCACTGTCCTATAGAGTCTCGACACACAGTGATACTCTCTGGACGTGTATGTGTATAGGGTGGGAAGCGTGTGTAGTTAAGATTAGGCTCCTAATTTATTATAATGATGGGAATTGTTACAATAGGAAAAGCTAGCCGCTCATAAGTATTTATTTGATAATAAACCACATTTTTAAGAGAAATGCAGTGTATTTAAATTCGCCTGACGTAAGAAAACCCTGAGATCCGTGAAATTGTCTAGATAAGTAATTTATTATGAATGAAGAGATCAGCAGAACAGCAATAGCCGGAGACCAGACACTGCAGCAGAGGACATAAACGAGAGGAACAACGTTTTTGGTCTACAAACATTTTGCAAAAATACTTCCGCAATGCTTTACATTCTCTCGTGCCATAGGTAAGGAAAATATTATAACCTGTGTTCGTTTCACCTCTGAGCTGTCCATAAAGTAAGGGTTGGTACAGACTTTTACCTTTTTAATTAATTTTTAAATGCTATTTAGTAATTTATGTTATTGTGCCCTAGTTTGCTCTGTCATTTAAGGCCACCTACCGTAATGTTCGTACGGTAGGTTGCCTAATTTTGACTAGGGTCTTATTACAGAACCAGCTACCGACTGAGCGACCACTTCGAGATGACTTCGGGGGGTCACGGGTTCGATTACCGTCGGGCCGGAAGTTCTGACCATGGGTTTTATCGTCGTTTCCCCGGGTCGGAAAGGAATTCTGGGGTGATTCCACTTCCATCGCGAATTCCCTATCCATCATTTCCTCTCTCCATCAATTCCTTTCATCTGTTTCAAGGTTGTAGGACTAGGCGATGGCGATTAGTATGTTGCGGCAGGACGGTGAAATTTGCACTTTGGAAAGATTTCTCTCTTTCATTAGGCGGGATCGCTGGAGCTCCTTTCCTTCCTTGACCTTCAGGTTGCGGAAGGCTCAGGCATGGCTAACCTTCGTCAGGATTGGTATCATGTTGGAATCGTTAGGCATCCTTGCTAGCGCACAACGTCTGTATTTGCTCCTCCTATGGATCTCCTCTTCATTCCTTCCTGCCAGAGGTCATATTGAAAGCACAAAGGGCCCACTGTGGCCTACATGCCGCGCTGTACTCCAGTTACTGGTGGCTCCACCGTCTGACTACTCCTAATTCCTTCGGTCCTCATGCGATACGATACCATTCAAATATTTGAGATTTCATGGAAGTATTTACAGGATAGAGCAGGGAACCTACTATTTGAAAACTTTATTTTAGTTTTGTAAAGGTAACTGCTAGCATGGTGACAAAAAATTAAACGTTGCTCTTGCAATTCGGAAACTATCGTACAAGCCTTGCATTTCAGAAGATGTGTATATCTAGAGCATAACAGTAACAAGTACAACACCTCTGCCTTCATCACTCTATTTTGAAACATTAAATTTGTATAGGGGCCGCGAGTAATTAAGTCGCCAGGATCATCGCAAAGGCAACACAAAGAGGTACTGGAACTCTGCAGTGGGCTCCAGGCATTCTAAGGTCATTCAAGAGCTTGATAAACGCAGGTCAAGTGAACGGCTAAAATTAAGCAGGAAGAAACTCTTATGGGTGGTAGGCCTTCTTACACTTGAAGAAAACCTGTAGGTACAAGATGGGACTACACATCGATCCCACCTGCATGAAGTTTCAGGAGTGGAAGAAGGAAACCGCTTATTTATTATGCGAGGATTTTGCATTCACAATCAAAGGACACTGCGTTTTGAGAGACAATGTCCAAAACAGTTATATGTCCCAATCTATAGTTGGATTCAGTTTTTTACCTCTAACAGTGAGATTGAGAGAAGCAGTTTGGGGTAGTGCTCGATTTGTTTAAAGTGGCAGTGCAGCGTATTAATATGCCAATAAACTCCCCAAACATGAAATTCCTCCCTATGGCGAAAAAAATTATACACTAAAACAGTTCTGTTTCCATACCCTTGTGTTTTTGGTGCTTAGGAGGGCTGTTTCGCTATCATCACGTTGATGGTACATATTTTAACTAACACCACAAACTCGAAAGGTATGGCTCGTATTTCCTTAAACATATTTAATTAATGGGGAATAAACAATCAGTTATTTTATACACAATTTATAGTGTATTATTTTATTTTCGTTTCCCTGACGTTTATATGGTTCCCGCTTACAAGTGCTGCTCATCCCCGGAGGTAATAATACACATTTTGAGGTCTCCTGAACCCCCATCCCCAACAACAACACTCTCAGAATGCGGTCCGCCCGTACGGGTGCGCAACAGCAAACCTGGGATAAATACAGAACTGTTTATGTTCATCCTGTATTATGAAATTTCAAGCACCAAAAATAAGCCTTTGGATTAGCTTTTTTTCAATTTTTTCAAAACAGCCCTAAGGATTTTGATAATTGAGATATTGATTCAATTAATAAAACGTTTCATCTTGAATTTTCTTTGAATACACTAAGAATTCTCCTCGTTCTTATTGAAATTTATATGAATGTAAAATTATGAGATACAGATAAAAACTTCCTACAACAAATGCATAACTCATTAACTTTTTTGCAGCGCTAGTCATTAATCACGTATTTTATGCCATTCGCTTTAGTTTACCAATAATTTAAGCAGTCCCCTTATGAAACCTTATGTGCATTATTTTGTTTTTTATTAGTTCATGAAAAAGTATGCAATATGAAGATTTTATTTATTTAGATTCTTAGAAACTTCTACGGATTCGTTTACTGTGCAAGCAGGTTACTAATTTCTTATAGAAATATGAGATAAAGATTCAGGCCAGTGTTTCCTAGCATAGTTTAATTGCAAGGCAGCTTCACTCAAAACGATGTTATTCCTTTTTAGAGATTATAATTTCTGCTGTCCTACTTTTCTTAAGAGAGGATGTCATGGCCATATATATTCCAGTAGTATATAACATTATTTGTGTAATACAATACTACAGTTTTCTGAGACTTATGTTTCACATTGTGCCATTTTATCCCCTTCCTCAAGTTCAATTATGTCTATAGTAGCAGAATGACATATTCAAGACGACGTGGCTTGGGCGTCAGAGTATGCCATTGGCGAATGAAGTCGCCAATAGTGAGGTGGCAGCACTACAACGAAGGAAGAGAGAACTATTCAGCTTGGCCTGGCTTGAGTCACTAGATACGAGAGAGAAGACGAGGAGACGCTGAGAGACACGCCTACCGGTAGCACGCTAATACGGAATGTGAGTCAAGGTGCACTATTTTTTTCGGACTAGTCAAAATTTATAATCAACAGCTTTGGTGAGTAACTTATCAAAATTATTTAACTTGAACTGCCAAGTAGACAGGACAAGCAGACAAGGGGAGATGGCTATAACGTTCTTTTGTATGATATAAAGAAATTTTCTTACGCGGGGAAAAGCAAGATTAAACGCTGTCGATACATCATTATCTGTAATATTACAATACTTTTCAAGAATTGAAATAGGAGTCAATATATATTACATTTCATTAATTAAGTAGTAATTACCGAGTAATTACTAGGTGACACAAACATTTATATTAATAAAACCGTTATAATGTGAGAAATAAAATAGGAAAACAAATATTCTCGTTTTTTATTTACAAGTTATTTTTACCTATACCGAGTAGGGGAGTTCTTATTCTGAGCTTCCTTCACATTTTAAGTGCATATATAACTGGGTTATGGGCTAGGTAGAAATAAACAAGTGTAACAATATCCATTATACCTAAACTTTAATCATGTTTTGAACTATGAGATTATCTGCAATCATCCGAAAGGAGCTCCAATATAATTAGCGCCTACAAAGGATCGCTCAATGAAAACAACTAACTTAAACTCTCTACAGATCCAACTGACATATGCTGGACTTATAATTATGCTCTCAAAGCAATTCCGGAGGAACAAGCTGAAAGAGAGCCTTGTGCTACCGAGCGAGGTGCCACAGGCGATAGCGCGTAAGACAGGTATTTGGGAGGTCGTGGGTTCAATTTGCGTGGCCTTTCTTCCTGACCCATGTTTTTTTTCGCGGGTTTCCCCGGTTCGCTAAGAAAGTGCTAGGAAGGTTAGTTACATCCTCCAAATTTCCTGCACTTTCATTTCACCTCCTTTCTCATTGAACTTCGCCATTCAACTGCTTGATAGTTTCAGATTTGCAAGTTTCGGTGTAATTTTGACGTTACATGGCAGGGAAAAGGATGCTTTCTGTAACACCTCGACCCGGAATGGGGCAGTCTCCTAGTCTCGGGACCGCGGAGGGATGCACAAGCCTGTAGGGGTGGAAGGGAGCCGGTTTTATTAGCTGCCACCAGGGAGTTTCTACCAGGAAAATATAGGTAACCTACCCTCCTGATCCGTGCCTCCTGATCCGACCATCTTCTGTATTCTTTCCCTCAATCCTCTCTTGAGGACTCTACCGTTAGAGGCCTAGGCAAAAAAGATCTTCTTAGAGCGAGGTGTTAAGCCTCCCTCCAATCTTTTGCATATATAATACGCCAAACCTTCTACTGATCATGCGTTTATTGATTTTGTTTTATGTTGCTCTGTCTCGCGAAAAGTTTCGGTATTTCCCTATGGAGGTTTTGGCGCATTCTCCGCGTTCATTTCGGAACACCTACCGCAGTAGGTTCGCGCGGATGTCCTTCCTTCTGCCATGTGAGGTGGTTTCTAGTAATGCCCTTCGTTTGGTTCTCCGGGCAAGTCTTAAAGTTTCATGGCCTAGCAAACTTTTATTACAGTTTGAACTTGGAATTTCCAGACCGGATATAGATACACTGACATTTGTGAAAATTGCAACACCAAGTAGGAAACGCATGAATTCAATGAATTTAATACCACAGGTTAAGTACATGACAAGTAACAAATGATAAACATTTCAAATCTATACATTACCTTTGAGCATAATATTCAAAATTTGATGTGGCCTCCATTCACTGCAATTAGAGCTGCTATACGCCGTGACATTAAATCAAAAGGCTTCTGAATAAGTACATGAGGGATTTCCCTCCACCAGTTTGTATTCGAGCCCACAAATTCGTGACATTGGTTACTGGAGGACCGTGACGCACTATATGCCGACCAACCATATCCCAGACATGTTCGATGGGCGAATGTCAGGCGAACATGCAGGCCAGGGAAGCAATGGTATCTGTCGCTCTTCGAAGAAGGCTTGTACATTCCTCGCAATATGTGGCCGGGCATTGTACTGTTGAAATGTGGCCTGTGGAGATGCCTGAAACAGGGGGAATACCTCAGGCTCTACAGCCGCCGATAATTACCGGTTGCTGTTCCAAATGCCCTCAATTCCTAGGGCTGCGAGATCGGTTGTTGTAACCAATGGCACCTCAAACCATCACACCTGGTGTTTGTCCGCTATGCCGCTCAACAGTGCAGTCCTCCAGGTTGCGCTAACCACGGTACCGCCGGACACGTGTGCGGCCATCACTGTAGGACTCGTTGAAGCGGGACTCGTCCGAAAAGACTACATTTTGCCACTCAGCACCCCAGTGATGGTGTTCACGTGCCCATGCAGTCGGTGGAGCTTGTGGTTTCTGGACAACGGAAGCCGACGTAACGGTATGCATGCAACCAGTCCAACCTGCAGCAGACGGCGATGAACCGTTGATGCAGAGAAGTTCACACCTGTTGCAGTGTCGAGCCAACACTGTGGATGAAGCTGTACGGTCCGTTATGTCCATGCGGATAATATGGTGGTCATCCCGTGCTGTGGTCATGTTCCGTGGTCCAGTACCCGATTTTCGCTGTGTACGACCTTCATCTACCCACTGCTTCCACACACGCCTCACTGTCGTAGCAGCATGCCAAAATGTCACGGTATGACAAACCCGCTTCCCGGAGGTTGATTATTCTGCCCCGTTCGAACTCATTCACATGCCGATATGGCTCCCTTTAACGTCGACGAGGCATACTGCCACTCACTTTATTGTTTCCACCTTGTTTGACAGCTCTGCACTGACTACACTGGGCGCAACACTGATCTTGTCGGACCGACACGAGAGGGCTCTGCTCGGCCCACGTGTACCCCATCTCTCTGCAAACCCAATCACTTATTGCATGCCCACTCTTCTACGCTTCCAACAAGTTTTGAGTTATTCGGGAAATTCTTTCTTGGTGTTGCAATTTTCACAAACGGATGTGTATTTCACAGCCCTTTAATTTGTACGCAAAGCCACAAGACATGGTTTGTTTTTGTTAGTTCTAAAGAGTTTTAGAGCTTGTCTAAATTTTTTGCAAATTTGTATTGTTATTCTGTAATTCTTAAATTTATAATTTCGTTATGAGGTGAAACAAGGTGTTGTTGATTGTGTAAGGATTATTAACTGTTGTTTTAAACTATATGTGCTCTGATTTATGTTAAAGAGTACTCGCGCCTCCATTTCCTGTATTTAAACTATTTGTGAGTCTGTTTTACGTTTAGGGTACTAGTGCCTGCTTCACCTAAAACGATTTTGATAAATCCAACCTTGAATTCTGTATGAAGCCCAGATTTATGTTACTCTTATTAAAACATGTTCTACTTGATTTTAGTGTTTAAAGGGAAAGACCCTTTCTTGGGGTAGGTACTCTCTTATCCTGTAGTGATCCTAGTTGTGATCTCGTTTTCGATCCGCCCATTTTCTCGTAAGCCTTACTTTCATCTTTGATGTGAGAATTAAAGCAGTAAACGCGTAATATTTGTCAACACTATCAGGTAAATTAACCTGTCTACCTTCAAATCATTTGCAGTCTCTCTGCGCTAGGGCGTAACGCACGTAAATACAAATAAATCACTTTCGAATTGTGCGTACGGTTAGGAGCACAGGGCTGTAAAGCTCTAAACGGAAACTGAAATGTGATATGCTATTTAGAATTGGCATGACATTACATAGCATTACCGGTAGCAATAGCTGATACACAGGTTATATTGAAATACGTTTGTGTTTGATATGCTGGCGTGTGAAATGGGAAGATATACTTAAAAATGGCTAAATTAATGAATAGAACACGTCATTGTTTTCAGCTTTCATTTTTCCTTGTACTAGAAACACGATGAAAATAAGTATTTTTAAAGCAGTTTGTCAGTACCTTGATATGCTGTTTTTCACAGATATGCATTTTTACACTTTGCATCACAAAAAGTTTCAGCTTCAATAAATAAGTTACAACACACAAATGTTTATGTAGGTTGTTCAAACCACAAGGATTGTAGTCTATTTAATGTAATCTAGTTAACTTTAAAACTAATTTGAAGAAAATTACCACAACATTTAAAAATCTGATGTGATGCACTGACATGACTTTCTCTACTCTTGTACAAACTATTTTTACAAACGTTTATTTCCATCTAATTCATGTTAATCGAGATAAACATTTGCAAAAACTTATTGCTATTTTCTTTGTATGTGCAAAGGGAATATGGTAGGCTATATGCGATGGTCAAATATTTTAAGAGCTGCTTGCTATGTGGAGCATTCCATTCTTTTGGTACATCCAGGACATAAAAATGAATAACGAATTCCCTTGATAAAATGTATATTAGAAAGTTCAAACAGATAACATGGAATATCTTGGAAATGATTCACTTACAAAAAGAATGAATGTGACATAAATTGTGTGTTTTAACGAGATCTACAGTTTATGTGTAGTAAAATTTTGTCTGTCTCTTACGGTTTATGAATTATGCAAAAGTCATTCAGAATGAAGAGGAGTTTTGGGGACATTCCAGAAAATTCAAGATGTACATTTCATTTTCCTTGAAAATGTCTTAAAATGATATTTTAATCAACATCCCTAGGACCATTTTTGTAAACATCAAAATTTTCGAAAAACGTTCCATATAAAGGGTAGTCTGGAGTGGGGGATTTTCTTGAAAATTTACCTGTCGCATCTTTGAAAAATACTGAATCTAAATACCAGGTTTGATATTTATGCGACTTTTCGTTTTTGAATTATGTTGTTCATAGACACAGATATGGAACTATTTCTAAAAGTGCTTATTTTGGATTTAGGAGTCCTCAAAATATGCATTTCCGTGGAAATCTCTGTATCAATTTTTTGGAGGAATGCAATACTTGTCCTACTTACTATACGTAGCAGAGAAAGTAAAAAGCTAGTAGTTTGTAGCAAGAAAGCACAAACAAAGAAAGTGTTTGGTCAATAATTCGGCTTTGTGTGGTTTATTTATAATAAAATTTAAACACAAATGTTTATGTCGTTTTATTTATGCACTTTTATTACTCAGAAGATGCAGTAAAATTTCTATTGTTTTATGTGAATGTAGACCACCAGTCAGCAAGGAATATCCTATCGAGTCCATAAGCGTTTATGTGATACTTAAAATCTGCTCCATCTCTCGTCCATAAAAAGCAAGCAGATCCGTAAATTCCCTGCATGACGTCCCTATCTTTTGTTCGTGTTATATAACGATACGAGAGGGATTTCACGGCCCCCACGTTTGCTTTTACGATCAAAGATAGTATGGAAGCGGGGTTCGATTGCACGCTGAGCCGGAGCTTCATAAGATGCACTGTGTTTCGGTATTGCACTTTTGCTTCACAGTCCTGCATTCCACAAGTGGGCCTTTATTTGCCCAGATCGCGGGATACGAGTTCTCTTCCCTACTCGGTAACTGACCCAATAAAGCGTGCTGTGTGGGAGACCTTAGTGGCGCCCGATGCTTCTTTTTAAGGATCATAATGTTCTGCTACAAATACCTAGTTGTAAATGTGTGCGTATGTATGTCGATCGAATAAAACAAAAACCATCAATGGCTAGCTGACTTGCAGAGGTAGCTTTATAAACTCGAATAACCAATTAATTAATTAATTTCATTTACCTCCCCCGATACCAAGCTGGATGGCTCAGGAGGTAACGTCTGTGGGAGGTCCCGGGTTCTACTTCCGGTGGCCGCTCACTCTGACCATGGCGTTTTTCGTGGTTTTTCGTCGCCATGGCGAACGCTATAATGGTGTATTCTACCAGAATTTCTCATTTCCTGTCATTTCATCTTTCAGGTAGTGTCTCCAGGGTTCATCTGGTAATAGACGGATGGCATGGTCGCTGCGCTTTGGAAAGCCTTCTCCCCAGTAAACGACAGGGCACATTGGCCAGCCTGCAAGGGCCGTTTCGTCGCCCGAGACTCCTCGCATCTACTGGCGACAGCGGGTGTTTCGTACTGGAAATGATTGGGGCTTCCGTGTGTTCCTGTGATGCCGCCTACCTACGGACCTGCGACCTCCTGTGGCTCCTTCACTTCATCCCCGGCTCTCGGATGGTTTAGTCACCTTAGATCTAGTGTCCCTCTCCGGTAATTACATCCTCCATCTCCCGATTCTTTAAAAAATTATTGTATATAATTACCTAAGAGGAATTTTACGGTCTCTACCACGTACCTAAAAGACACAGAAGGTATTTCCTTCCACCTAAAAATTATTTATGGACATTTCACCGGAAAGACATGTTTTGGGGTTCCTGAATGATAAAAGGCCATTTTAGAAAATGCTCCGTATGTGTTTGTGTTTCTGTCTGTAAACAGTGTAACTCAAAAACAAAAAGTGAGATAAATACCAAGCTTGGCATTTATGTTCACTAATTAAAAAGTTGCAACACGAAGATTTTCAAGAAAATCCCCCTCCCAAACAACGCCTTATATGGAACATTATTCGAAATCTTTTATTTTCAAAACCAGGGGCCCACATTTAGGATTTATGGTGGACGAAGCGGCGCCAGGGCGGGTTTACTCCGGGTTCCCCGGTTTCCTTCGCTATTCATTTCACCACCTGCTCCATCATTACCTTTCCTTTAACCATTCCGCCTCAATTTCACGTCATTCACCTCCTCATTCTGATACCTGGTATGGGCCCATTTCCCGTTTTGGATTCTCCATTCTCTGATTCAATGTTCCTCGACAGATCTCTGACCCTGGGTACGGCTGTAAGTCTTAGAGGACGTAATCCCTACATATGGGGAGGGTAAGCCGAATAAGTAAAAATGGCTTTAACGATTTTGATGAAAATACCGTATATTAAAGATATCCCGATTATAAATAGAACTATACCTTAAATTTTCTGTAAAAGCCTGCGAAGTCCTCTTCATTCGGGAGGAATTTTGTCTAATCTTTATAACTGATAAACGTTAAGCGATAGACGAAAACGTACTATATAGAAAATGTAGATCTCTTGAAAGCACACAATTTATTTCAAATAACTTTTTGTGGCATCAGCCATTTCCAATATATCTGTTAGTAATGGTTCGAATTTTTCAATACTTAGGCTTTCTTTTCCAGTCCTGTCGATTTACAGTTGTTTATTGTGATGTCATGGAAAGAGTATGAAATTTTAAGGCCCAGGTATAGCGTCTATTTCCCAAATATTAGATTATCTCTATTCTCTGTCTGTAACGAAATATACAACGCAGCTTTTTCGGAAACGTTTACCTCGATTAAAATGACAAGATAGGAAAATAAACTTTTGTAAGAATGAATTAAAGTAATACGAATGTAACACTCTTATTTTTACTTTCTCTACTACGTATAGTAAGTAGGGGAAGTATTGTATTCCACCCAAAAATTCGATACCGAGATTTCACCGGAAATACATGTTTTGGGATCCCCTGAATCCAAAAAAAGCATTTTGGAAACATGTCCGTGTGTGTCTGTGTGTCTGTCTGTGAACAGCATAACTCAGAAACGAACAGTCGGATAAACACCAAACTTCGAATTTAGGTTTCAGTATCTTCCAGAGATGCGACACGAAGGTTTTCAAGAAAATCCCCCCACCCCAATTTACCCTTTACATGGAAGATTTTCGAAAATTTTAATTTTCTCAAAAATGGCTCTAACGATTTTGATTAAAATATCATATGTTTAAGATACTTTCATGATAAATCAAATGTATATCTTGAATTTTTTGGGAATGTCTCCAAAAGTATTCTTCATTGTGAACGACTTTTGCATAACTGGTAAACCATAATAGACAAAATTTTACTACATAAAAGATGTAGATCGCGTTAAAATACACAATTTATGTTATATACATTTTTTTTGTTGAGTGAACCATTTTCGAGATATTGCTTGTTATTCCCTTAAATACACTAATTTGCGGCTTCCGCCATACTGCTATGACTTAAATCCGATTGAGCTGATTCGGAGGCAAATAAAAAGCTATTTTGTTTTTAGTTTTTTATTTATGGACGCTCTTTAACTACTATTGTTCTTAGCGTCCCATTGGGCGTGAAAGACCGGTAATTTTGCTCAGATGCCTCTTTATAAGACTTGAGGTTCTTTTACCTGCCGTAAATCTACGACACGGGGCCACCGGCTTTACTTCCCTTCCGAAGGAAGCCATGCTAAGGATTTTTACGCCCGAAAAAATCCATAGCCCTCCGCCGGGATATATATATATATATATATATATATATATATATATATATAAAAGCTATGTTAAACCCAATATAAGCTTTAAAATTAGCAATACGGAGAGCTGCGGTAGGGAAAATTGCATCTGGAAATTGGAAAAGTGCTTGTGATCACGTTTGTAAAATGAAGAAAGATACTCTTATGGAGGAGTGTTGGACAATGTTATTATTAATTAAGAAGAAACGGCCTCAGATAAAGATTCTAATTAACTCTCTATAGAAAATAGAAGGACTGCTAATTGTTCAAAGCCAAGCACTGCCTGGATGGAAGATGGACTCTCCCTCCGAAGGGCGAGTACCTGCTTCTCTTTTCAACATATCTCTTTATCTTTCTTTAGGCATGAGATAAGTAAAATCATATGCTGTATAACTTTCCTCATGCAGTCTTCCAAGTTATGGAAATGTAGCAAAGTCTATGCGCACCCTTGGGCGGAGGAAAAATCATAGGTCGGAATGGTCGAGTAATATTTTGGATAATTAAAGTAGATGAAATAATTTTAAACCTTTGCATCCCCTTTTTGATACTAATTTTGGAAACGTGTCCGTGTCTGTGTCTGTGAACAGCATAACTCAGAAACGAACAGTCGGATAAACACCAAACTTGATATTTAGGCTCAGTATCTTCCAGAGATACGACACGAAGGTTTTCAAGAAAATCCTCCTACCCCAGATTACCCTTTACATGGAACATTTTTCGGAAATTTTAATTTTCTCAAAAACGGCTCTAACAATGTTGATTAAAATATCATATGTGTAAGATATTTGCATGACAAATGAAATGTATATCTCGAATTTTCTGGGAATGTCTCCAAAAGAATTCTTCATTGTGAACGACTTTTGCATAACTAGTAAACCATAAGAGATAGACAATATTTTATTACACAAAAAATGTAGATCGCGTTAAAATACACAATTTATGTCATATACATTTTTTTGTTGAGAACCATTTTCGAGATATTGCTTGTTATCTCTTAAATTTTTCAATACTTAATTTCTCAAATGGGAATTCGTTATTCATCTTTTTGTTTTGGATATGCAAAGAGCATTAATCTGTGGCAAAGAGAATGGTGCTGCACATAGCAACCAGCTATTAAGAGTAATGTCTATGCTTAAAAGCTACTGTATTTCTATATTGTCCTTGTAAAAATGTATATTCCCCTTACATCTATAAGAAAATTAGCAATAAGATAGGTTCTGCAAATGTTTATCTCGATTAACATGAAGTAGATGGAGAATAATCATTCATTCCTTATCTGTTTACGCTCCTCTTATGTAGCACTTACACCCACCAGGACTTACAAGCGGGTGCCTGGGGTTAGAGGCCCGTCGAGGAGCAGACACTCATGGATCAGACAGAGCATCCAGGATGGGTGATCAGCCCAATTACTGGTCCATACCAGGAAGTAGATGAAACGAAATGTTGGTAAAATGGATGAAAGGAAAGGTGATGATGGAGCAGTTGGTGGAATGAATGGCGGGGAAAACCAGAGAACCCGGAGAAAACCCGCCCAGACGCCGCTTCGTCCACCACAAATCACACATGCAGGTTATAGCTTTTCTTCGAATAAATAACATAAGATTTTGATTATTACCTCCGTCCATCCTGTTTTTTTTATTATTAGAAGAGTTGTAGAAAGTGGGGCTAGTAATTCATAGTATAAAAAATTTACAGGATATTCGTTTTATAGTTAATTGGGATTGAACCCGGGCCGCCTCGGTGGAAGGCGAGCGGTCTAACCACTCGGCCACGGTAGAAGGAGAATAAGCGTTCATAAAAATAGTTTGTACAAGAGTAGAGAAAGTCATGTGAGTGTAACACATCAGATTTTTACTAAACCTATCTTGTTAACAAACTTGATTACAACGCAAGTACAGAGCAAATAAAACAAAACTTTCTTACATGAAAGTTATTAACATAGTTTGGTATTAGTATCTCATGCTTTATAAGCAGACTAGATTCTTTTCACTTTTTCTACGTCTTCTGTTTTCTTAATTGATAAATCGTGACCACCCTTGTATATATATTATGCATTTTCTGTGAAGTAACTACAACTGTTTTCCATTACATGGCAATCTCACGTAAAGGACAAGAGTGTTCTTCACAAGTATATTTTCTTATAACCCCAACGAGTTTGTATTCTAACATATTGACTTAGTAAACCATTTTATCTTTTAGTACTTGTGAATTGAAATTACAAGGTATTTTATGACCCACAACCGTTAGAAAAATGAGGGGTTTTCAATGGTGAAACAATTAACTATATCGGTTGACTGATATTTGAGAATCCCTACTACACTTTCTCATTTCTATTTCAGATGCCGTTATTTGCAATTGTTAGGCTTTACTTAGACATAGGGAACGATAGGAGTAGTGTGGATGAAGCTTCACATTGCTACCACCAACATATTGCTGGATTTTTTCCTGGTGAGGTTTAAGTGTTTTCAGTAACCTGCAGCAATAACTGAGTTTTAAACGTAGCTAATTTAACTGAATCGCCACAGTATACTGTCTCTGCAGTCGCCTGGCTTGGTAAGTGACTCGTTCCGAGTCTTTACTTACTCCTGTGACCGAAACCAAGCGGAGCTTCAGGAGTAAGATAATTCACCGCTTGAAAATATTGTGCTCAAGTATGTTAGTTTGTGGCTTTGTGAACAATCGCAGAACATATGTAATCTCCGTGTGAGCGTATCCCACACCTTGTATTACCAACCGGTTTCGTTAAACATCACATCAGAAAGAAATTTTGTAGAAAAATAGAGGTGCTGATGGCAAACTCATAACAGTTACAGTATATGTAGTATAGCAGCTTATATATTTTCACAACTCTGCGGAACATCATACTTTCCACAATTATGCACCGGGTATATTTATGATTCTATGAATACAAATATTGTGACCGCGCACGCGAAGCTACCGCAGGCCGCCGGTAAGTGCCTCCTGACCCCGACACCTGGGTGGAGCCTTCGATCGGCCGTTGGAATAATAGTCAGCGCGGGACAATAACCAGTGCGGAACAACAGCCATTTTGTGCCGCTTACCTGTTCCACAAGATTCTTTTCAGCATATTCTACTAGCATCTCCTTTTAGAACACTCCGCTTTGCATCCGAGGCATAGAAGGCTGCTCTTGTTAATGAGAAGTTCAGTTCTGTTAGTGATGAAGTGATAAGTGGACAGTGCCAGTGCAGTGCAGTTCAGTTCAGTTGTGTGCAGTGATTTGACGGACATTTTGTGATGGTTGTTTGATGTGTAGTCAACCCAACTATCACGCTTATTAAAATATACTTTGAAAGAATATTTAACCTTGTGTTTCTCCAAGTTCTTAAGTCCCGTGCTTAGCTCTGGGGATCATATTTTCTGAACGGCTGGTCTACGAAGAGTCAACATTACAGTAAATTCAATTCACCTTCTCCCCATGTAGACATTTCGGAGAAGAATATGTAAACCGGGGGTCAAATTAGGCGAGGCTGCACATGGCATGTGGAATACCCTGAATACTTGATCGACAGAGCAAATCTATTTTGACATCCGTCGAGCGCGCGATAGCCGATAGGTGAATAAAGCCTCCGATCCTGTATATGGCTTCATCAACTAATCTCCCAAGCGGAATGTTTCATTATAAACGGCAACACCGCGTCTGTGTTATGCACTAGAGTTCCTCTTCTACGATCATGCGTAACACTATTCAAACTGCGTGACTTTCATTCGGAAAATTCGCTTAAATTTCAAATCATCGCTAAAAAAGAACATCTATTGATTAATATGTCGCTGAAGCCTTTATGCGGTCTCGATGGTGGCATTAGGTTGTCTCTCTCTATATGCTAGCAGCATTCAAATAAGACTAATCCCTTCCTCTTCCTTTAAAAGAACTTCATTGTTGAAATTCATCGAGAAATCATTTCCTTCCTTATACGTTCTACAGAAGCGTTATCCCGCTATCGCCATACCTTCTAGCAAACCATTCAGTCTTCAGACTAGCGTTTATTGCTACCGATTGTGCCTTGTCGATTCAATGCACGCCGCTAAGGGATAATACAGAGTTGACTGTGGCCCCTGTCTCTTCTCTACGTTTCTGTATTTATAACAACATTTGAGCTAAAACATTCTGGCTAATATTTGTAAGGATTAACAAGAAGTAGACAGAAAAATGTTTTTTTCTCTTTTTTATTTATTTATGTATTTTTTGCAAGCGAAAGAAAATAAGCAATCAATGGGAGAGAAAACCGTATTGTGACTTTGTCAAGTTTTTACTGTCACTTAATACCCTGATCTAGTTCAACGATTCACTGTCACTTCATTAACATGAATCAATAGAATTTCCCTGTCTTTTAACTTTCTTGTTCACTTCCGGACAGTTTACTCACTACGGAGTCGAACACAAGACTTGTACAATCTCTCGCCCCGCAGTAACACTCGCTGCACGTCATAGCAGTCACCACCAACTCGCTCGGAGAACCGCACTGGATGTAAGAGCAGACTTGCGCTCACCAACTCGCTTGCTTGCTCGCTCAATGAATGACTCGACTGACTGACTCCTCTCGCGAGAACGTTAGCTTATACACTCAATGGAATCTTCGGGGGGGGGGGGGGAACTTCCAGAAGATTCTGGTTTTCTGCCGATAACGCTTTTAACATTTATGCCGGGCGAGAGCGCGATCTATCTTTGTTTATCTCCGACTACCTAGCACCTGCCTCCCGAACATCTTGGCCACAGCCGCTGATATGATGACTACTTAAGCCTTTTATTTATTACTGAAAACTACATTGAAGAAGTAGTTGCATCCGAGAAATGGATTTATAATGCTTTGTAGAAAGCAGGCTTTAATTAGGCGCTAAATAATTTATTTTAAAATGATAAGGAGAAAACACGTACGTACCACAACTTCTAATATTATAATCCTTTACACAAATTGCATTAGGATTCACATTGAAGTTGTCAGTTCTATACCACGAACATATTCGCATAAAACCGTTGAAAGTGTGTTGAAGGATTTTTAGTTGCTCCACTGTTGGAAAGCCAATTTGAAGAAGTAACTACCTTACGTATGGTACAATTTGAGAAAGGTTAATTATTGCTGTCCTGCGTATGGTACAAAATTTCCGGTGGCCTTCACCCCAATGTTTAAGAATCAACTTTATATTTTTATGTTTTCTTTAAATATTATATATATTTATGTTTGCCTCGGCTGCGTCAGTATTACTTTGTAGAAACATGTTTTTCTTAACAGGGTGTGATGCGGCTATAAAATGTAGGCTTACACAAATTTTAATTTTTACTTCGCTCCATTTATTAATCCTTCGCACGATTAAATAACACTTCACTTTTATAGAAAGCTGTGAGATTCTTTTATTAAATACTTGCACTTTTTTAACACGTAAACTTTATAATATTCTCACATTTATGAATTTTGTATGTCTCACACTGAATATGTATTTAAAAGCTCGGGAACGCGTCTCGCGTCCGGTTAGGAACACTGTCTACTAGAAACTGACTTCTACCGCCTGAATTTGCAAATTTCATCTATTTCAGGTCTCTGATTGGCTAATTTTACTCCAATAGAATACTTTTATTTAACTTTCAGGTTTTCTGGTTGTTGATTGGCTATCTATAAGCTGTCTCAAAAATTACATTATTGTTGCTCCAAGAATTACTAGTATCATTATTAAACTTTCCAATTCATTATTGCCTCAAGGTTACCTCATTGTTACCTCATTATTAGCAACTTTCGGCCTCTATGCTCCTATATTGTTAAATTACCTAATACATTTACATAATATTATTAAACATGTACATAATAATATAAACATAATACAATGACTGTTACATACATGTTATATGTTATTTATACACATATTGATTTAAGACGGGCTGATATTGAATTTTATATTATATAATTAGACATATCATTTAAGTGTTAAAAATACTGCCTCAGTGTTTAAACAGAAAACGGCAATTCTTTTCGACAGGCCATAATTTTTAGCTTCATCAATTTCCATATAATCAGCACGCAAATCCAACTCGACAGCTGCTATGTTATGGATATTGCAGTCTTTGCACAAAACATTGTTGACTTAAAATTCTTCCAACTCCCCGAGTGCTTTCTGTACTTCACAACCCCAAAATGTTCATTGTGTATGTGTATCAACTTCATACCTGCAATATTTAGTTTATATGTGTTTATTACAATTAAAATGCCTTATCAAATTATATAGTTATTATATTAGTATCTATACCAATAGGTTATAATTATATTATCAGCAGCAGAGTCAGCAATTTACCTGTTGAGATCTTTCACCTTCTTGAACCCAGATAATGTGTTAATGTAAAACTGAAAATCTCAGACATCGTCAGAAACTTGCGATCAATCGGCATGCAACTAAAAGCAAGTAAACCAATGCAGCAGAAGCTGTCTGCGAGGTGAAATCATGATTAACTTATTTATAGTCTCAAAATACAATAGGGATGCGCCAAGCGCAAAGCGCTTATAAAGGTTAATGGATCTTATTGAATTAGATATCTCATGATTTTAAAGAGCAGGCAGTAAACAATAAAGGTGTTGAAATGACGCTGTTGCCCCATTTTATTTACCGGACGGAAGAACAGAAATCATTTGGTTGACTCCTACAACCTTCCGCTATTTCTCAAACAACAGAGTAATTAGGGAAGAGAGAATAATTAGTGCTGACCATCTCGATCTGCAGAGCTAAGTGCCTCTGATCTTTATTTGTGAAAGACAAAGTGCAGAAAACAAATCATCTCACGCTCGAAGAACATAAAAATTGAATCGGAAACATTAATGGCCGAACTAAATATTTTCAATAACAACGTGTCATTTCCAGCATTTACTGTAAGGTAGGATTTTATTTAGTCATAACAAGTGAAGTCTGAATACACGTAGGGTCCACTTTATAATTAGAGTGACTTCACACCTAAGGTGTTCACAGTAGTAAAGCGGAACCAACTGCTCCCACGTTATTTACTCCACATGGAGAAGATATTCTGATGGTTTTGAATTAGTTAAAGTTAGATAAGCATGGATTCCTACTGGATGGAGTGAGAGTAGCAACGAACTCTATTCCAGACAATGGCCAGAACAGAGTTCGCGGCTACCCCGACTCCATCCACTAGGAATCCATTCATATCTAACTTTCGCCAATCGAAGCCAACAGAATATCTTCTCCACGTGGAGTAAATCACACGGTAGAAGTTGGTTCAGCTTTACAGCTATCGACACCTTAGGTGCAATGTCAGTCTAATTATAAAATGGCGTATACAGCGGCTGTGGCATTTGCAGCTGCTGAGACGCAAAATCCCCTATGAGCGGTAAGGATATATTCTGGAAGTCATATACGAGTTATGGCGAAGAGATGCCTTAGCTTTTTAATAGCGTTACGTATTATCGCATATGAGCAGAGTTTTAATACTATATTGGAAAACAAGTGCGGTAAGTGCATCATTACAAAAGGTGGAAAAACTCTGAAAATACCAGATGAAGTTAAGTTTTTTCACTTCCAAGTACCTACAAAGCATTTAATGCATGTTTATTGCATATTGTATACTATTTCTTTCATCATAGTGTGTAATATAAATATTTACCAAAAATGAGCTACTGTCAGCTGCTCAAAAGTAGTATCAAGCCTGAATGCGATAATTTCTGTGAACTGGTGATCAATTAGTCATGCCTGGTGGTGTTTACCAAGCTTGTCATCAACTGAAAAGTTATATTTAAATACTATATAATTAAATCGTGGTCAAATGTTAACAAATAAGGGGAAGTAAAGATATAAGAAATAAATTGTTAACCTCAGCTACGAGTATATAGCATATCTGCAACAATAAATACACATTTCAATAGTTGGAGTACTAATTACATATTATTAACGTCTGCGGTAAATGTGCAAAACGCACGGAGTGCGGAAATTTCAACTTCCACGCATGATAGCATGAGAGGAAAGTGAATAAACAATCTGATGTGTTACACTCATCTGATTTTCTCTACTCTTGTGCAAACTAATTTTAGAAACGCTTATTATCCATATGCTTCATGTTAATCGAGATGTTAATCTTATTGCTAATTTTCTTGTAGGTGCAATGGGAATATGGTAGGCTTTAAGCGATAGTCAAATCTTTTAAGAGCTGGTTGCTATGTGGCGCATTCCATTCTCTTTGCATGCTCAGGACATAAAAAAATGAATAACGAATTTGAGAAAAAGTAAAAGTATTGGAAAATGTAAGGGAATAACAAGCAATATCTCGAAAATGGTTCACTAAACAAAAAAGTGTATATGACAAATTGTGTATTTTAACGCGATCTACATTGTTTGTGCAGTAAAATTTTGTCTATCTCTTATGGTTTACCAGTTATGCAAAAGTCGTTCACAATGAAAAATACTTTTGGAGACATTCCCAGAAAATTCGAGATATACATTTCATTTGTCAAGAAAATATCTTAAACATATATTATAATCAAAATCATTAGAGCCATTTTTGAGAAAATTAAAATTTTCGAAAAATATTCCATGTAAAGGGTAATCTGGGGTGGGGAATTTTCTTGAAACCTTCGTGTCGCATCTCTGGAAGATACTGAACCTAAATACCAAGTTTGGTGTTTATCCGACTGTTCGTTTCTGAGTTATGCTGTTCACTGACAAACACACACACACACACACACACACACACACGAGCATGTTTCCAAAAATGCTTTCTTTTGGATTCAGGGTGTCTCAAAACATGTATTCCCGGTGAAATCTCGGTATCGAATTTTTGGGTGGAATACAATACTTTCCCTACTTATTATACGTAGTAGAGAAAGTAAAAACACAAATTGTCAAAAAAATATTAACAAGGATTCTCAATTAATCCTGAAAATATTTGCGTTTATGTCCTCCAATCTTGTACATTAAGCTAAGCACTGGTAATACCGCTGCACCTCGTTTCTATCTCTTAGGTCTCTGATAGGGTCATGACTAAGGAGCTGTCTCATATGATGTCTTGTTCGTATTAAGAATGCACAAAGATCGAGAAGAGGTGGTCAAATCTTCCTCCAGATACTTTGTTCGCCGAGTGTACATAGGTCCATTGATTTTGGAATTACGCATTATGAATGCCCCCTGTTGCATATGCATTAATGCGAACGCAAGTAGGATTACTGACATTGCGGAAGTAAACTCGGAAAATATAAGATCGGTTCATTACTAAGCTTACCATTCGCGTCGGTCAATGACACTGTGTGCCACGTTCAAGTCAGAACCTCATTATTAAATCAGGAGTTTTAGAAGCTACCGTGATTCAGTTGCTAATTGGAAAGGTCTCTCCATATTGCGAATCTAAATTATATGGGCTTTCGAACGAGCCTTTATTAATTGAAATCGTGGTTCCCTCCACAAACCTTTTCCACGGGGCATTTCTGATAAGCTTGGCTGGATTAAATTTCAGCAAAGCACACGAATGCTAATGCACTTATAAATGCATACACTTTTAAAATACTTAAATCCTTTGCATGCACTGCTGTAATGCTCCACACGCTCCACTCAAGAAAAAGATTTTGCTTACGACTGGAAGGTCGAGTATTTTGGAGTTAGTAATATGTGTGCTGCAAAAATGAAAATACTTTACATGAAAAGTAACATTATCTTCTATATTATTGCTCAAGTTGTTAATAGAGAATAAATACAAGAGGACTGCATACTATGATTTTCCAGTTTAGGTCATTTTAAACACTTCACACCGATTTTAGTGTTATTCACAAAGCGTTCACATATACATCTTTGTACATAATCGTTCATTAAATTAATGGCATTAAAACGCATATTACTGACAGTTGTAAACAGAGTTTTTTCCGTAAAATTTTAAAAAATATTTCAATAACACCGACTTAAGCAGCACTCGTTCAATGATGATGTATACCGAGAAGGACAGCTCAGGCGGTTGCGTCTGTGGCCCGCATTCGGGAGGTCCCGGGATCGCTTCCCGGCGACCGCCCACCTAGCCCATGAGTTGTTCTTGGTTTCCCCGGATCGCCAGGCGAAATCTAGGGTAGTTCATCTTCTACCAAGACTCTCCTTCCTCTCATTTCCGTACCCATCATGTTCCCCTGTTTCAGGGTTGAAGGACAAGGAGACAGTAATCGGCGGCTGGGCGGTGGCTTGGACTCTGTGCAGGTTACTTCCCTCGCGTCGCTGCGGTATCGCTCAGTTAGGTCTCTCCTCAGTATGGGGCTACGCTCCGGGAGACCCTGGAGATTGGTGACTTGTGAACAGGGACCGCTTGGTGGTGGATGCGGTCTACCTGGAAACGTTAGGGACCCCGTCCATGCTTGCGCCCGGCGACATTTTGATCTGGCCGCCCTTCGTGTCTCTCCCCTCATCCTTCCCTCTCAGGGGTCACGTTTAAAACACAATGGGCCGACTGGCTTGCGTGCGGTGCTCTGCCCCCGTTCCGGGGCCCCTCTGTGATACATACCTTTAGCTTTATGATGCTGTATAGTGTTTCTAGTTTTAGTAAAAATAAATTAGTATTCGTAGCAAAATTTAATTTATGAAACGAGTTACTTAACGTAAGTTAATATCCCAGTAACTAAGGAATACATATAAGACTTATTCAGAGGTATGTAGTGTGAAGTGAAGAAAAGCCATAACTTTTGTTAAACTGGTGCATTCTTTTACGTACACTGCCAAGGTATAAAAAGTGGCCCATTCCCCTAGATCGCCATAGTATTTTAATTCTGTAAGGTTTCCACCTTCAGGTAACCTACTTTTAACTCCAACCAGGCGTATCAGTTCTCTGTGTGACTGGCCCGAAAAACAGTACATGTATGTACAAACTATACAACGAACAATGATTATAATCAACCACCACTATGAAAAAGTTTCGCTACGATTGACACACAAGTAAATGCTAAATTACAAATAATTCGGCCCTCTAGAGGGAGAGAGGAGAATTGTATGCATATGTGATAAACTGAATATCAGCTACGACATTTACATATATGAGAGGTTTCTTTAGCGACATGGAGACGAGGGTTAAGTTATTGCCGCTACTAAACGGTAATAAGAAAACGGTAGTGTAGCATGAAAATATAAGGTTAAAGTTGTAATGTTACCCTTCGGCAGTTCGGCCATATTTTGAAAAGGTAAAGTACTTGCCAATCTAGTAGCTATAATTATGCTTGAAAAACAGAGGTGGTAGGGTGTGTGGCTATATTTTCTCCGTAGCAGCATAAACAGCTCCGTTCCATTATGGGCCACATTTTATCCATGCCAGTATGCATTGCTTAACATTTAATACATAGCTTGTACATAGGATTTGTATTCGCGAGCATACAGGAAGTCGTGATAAACACAAAATGGAAACCATACTGATTTTTGTAGTTATTAAGTGCGTTCTCAATTCAGCATAAATCGAGTTCATTGTTACTGAACAAAGTAAATGTTATATGTCTTTTTATAGTAACTGGGTGGATGAATAAAACTTCTAATTCCGTTGTGATTCTTTATTTCAATTGTAATAGAATATAAGTCTAAGCGGTACACTCTGGATTTTAAGTAGCCTACAGATAACTTAGTGGATTATGGTTTGAAGAACTGTCTAGAACTTAAAACTAAGGCATAAGTATATTCACAAGCAAAATCCGGTCGAGTGAAAGCGCGGTTCACAAACGTCGAATTTTGCGCGAGTTTTGACCAATTCTGCAATACGAGTACAAGTCGTAAGGCACTCATTATAGCAGATTACCTCCACACCGAGCTTGGCGTGGAGCAGTGGTTAAGCTGCTTATGTTTTACACAATGAAGTGATAAGATCCGCCCGAATAATAAATAATAAATAAGAAAAAGAATTAATAAGCATATCATCAAAATAATAAGAAGGAACACCAGTATGAGGGAAGAATAAAAGGGAACATTAAGAATTAGAGAAAGGGGGGAATGAAATCATGAAGAGAGAAAAAACGTAGAGGGTAGATATTAATTAATAATAAGAACATGAAATAAAACGTGTAGTTGAGAACGAACAAACTCGGCGAAAATCACATAAAGATAGCAGACGTAGGAAAGGACAGGAAAAAGAACATTAGGGATCGCTTAGTGACAATAGAAACCGAGTTGTGCACACGGGAAGCCAAGACAATGGGCAGGAAACCGAAGTTAATCAAGCGCACAGAAAGTACAGTAAAGCGAACATAATTTGTTAATGTTCAGACGCGAGCAACGCTCGGACGATGTTATTGAGAACCAATGGTAGACGGTGGAAAAATTCAGAAATATAACCAATCATAACGTAGGAAAGTCACGTGGATAGCAAAAAGTGAGAGAGAAACTAGAAAATAGACGTGAAATAGAAAATTATCTATAAGGCAGAGCGATGTTCAGACGTGCGTAAGATAACTCACTCTGTGTCGAAACGTCGGGGAGAGAAGAAGACTCTGTGTCGAAACTTCGGGGAGAGAAGATGATTTGTAGGGGAAGAAATAGATTCGTGTAGGAAACGTGAGGGAAAGTATGATAGGTCTAGAAATCCAAAATATCTCATATTAAAGAGGGAAACAGTGTAGCGGTCACCAAATAAATATTTATGTATTGAAAACCAGTTTAAGGCAACCGTGAGGAACAGGGTAGCTAGGGACTGACGAAGGGGGAAAGTCATTAGCATAGTATTGTAACATACTTCGACTTTGCGAAGTAACTAAGAAAGGGTAAGAGCACGGAAACAGTAGCAGGGGTGATAGGAAAAATCGCGTCTTGTGTGGAAAAGAGATTCGTACGAGGACATCAGTGTGGATCATCTGAGAGGAGTAAGTGAACTTCATTTATATCCAATCCACACTCCCTGAGATAAGAGACTCCTGAACATAAATTCCTCTACCTGAGTAGTCGGCAGCAACATCAATCCAACCACCAAGAACCGCACCATTACAAACACCTTTACCTTCCCATTCCCAAACCTCACTACAACAAGCAGCTTGAGTTCGATTCTCTATAGTGGATTGTTGTATTTTATTTTTACAACTCATTTTACTGTATTATGATTAAATAATATTGCTTGTCTTACTTCGTTTTACTTACAAATATAATTATAATAATGCTGAAATTTGTGATTATGAAGTTAAATTGACTGAGTATGAAACCTTCTCCCAACCGATAAGCTAATATCATGGTTGCGATCTTGGTATAATGGTCCTCTAAATAAACGTACCTACATAAAAAATGAAGGAAGTCTGTTATATTTTTACTCGTGTATTTAAAATGAAAGATAAAGAAGTAGCTGAATAGCTCTACGGAAATTTGTACTTGCAACCTCAGAAATGGTAAGTTAACTCTCTACCACTGAGCTAGGAGTGCTGCAGTAAGCGTAGCATTGTAACGAGGTTAAGTCACACTCTACTTGAGAATCATAAATCAATAAAATGTATTTGGTAACAAATATTTAGTGTTGAAATACTTTGAAACATCTCTCTACTTGAAATCTCATGTATGAATTATTTTCTCGGAAGACTTTTGCGATTATAGTTGTGTTCCCCATTATAACTACTACAAGAAAATACAGTTTTGTGAACAAAGTATGACTGTCCCGAGCACCCACAGAAGAACCCAAATCGAGCTCCGTCTCTCAGACACCGGTCAGTTTGAAATGTACCGAGCGTAGGTTAGATTATCTGTGCAAAGTTTAAATAATTAATTTATGTAACAAATGTAACGTTTAACATTTCAACAACATTCAAATTATAAAACTAATAGCGATATTCCATACTTTTTGTCCACCGTGTATAAAATATATCATATTCTACGTGTGTACCAAATTATATTACTTTACCAAGCAGAAAACTGCTTCCCTAACTGTCAGAATGAGAAAAATAAAACCTGATGCGATACATTCACATAACTTTCTCTACCCTCTGTTTTATTAGTGGGAATACAAATTCTACTTACTCAAGCTTATTTTTCTAATCTACTACAATTTAATCCAAATAACTTCGCAGATATAGTTACATTATACATTTCATTATAGATACAGTGATAGTCAAATATTTAAGAACTAGACATTATACGCTGGCCTAAAATTCCATAATGTTTCCATGCAATCGCGAGTAACAACTGAATGTTGAAAGAACTTTAAGAGAATAGCCAAGAAATGAACAATTCGAACCTTTAATAACGTATATCTCAAACACGACTTATACCACAAAAAAGAAACATTTTAAATACATTGTGTGTTTTAAACAGATCTACATTTTTGTGTAGTGCGTTTTCGTCTGTCGCTTAACGTTTAGCAGCTATACAAGGTTATAGAAAATTTCTTCCAAATTAACTGCAGTTCACATACTATTCCCAGAAAATTTAAGATATAATCTTGTCATGTCTTTAATATAGGACATTTTAATCAAAATAGTTAGCGCATTTTTTAAAAAATCAAAGTTTCCTTAAAATGCTCCATGTAAAGGGTAGTCTGGAGTGAGGGATCTTCTTGAAAATACTTGTGTCGCATCTTTGAAAGTTACTGAACTTAAATGCCAAGTTTAGTGTTGATTCATCTTTTCGTTTTTGAGTTATACTGATCACAAACACACACACACACACGGACACGGACCTATTTCTACAAACGTTTTCTTGGATTCAAGGGGTCCCAAAACATATATTTCCGGTGAAATCTCGATATCAAATTTTTGGGTGGAATACAATATTTCCCCTTTCTTTTACTTTACGTAGTACAGAAAGTAATAATGTACGGGACCAGTTCAATCATGGTTTTCCTTCTGAAACTATAAAGCTCATAAATAAGTAATACACAAACCTCCAAAGAATTTGGTATAAAGGTGGTGATCGCAAAAATATTTGACTTATGATTAATAAGCTTTGCTTCAAATTATGAAAAAAAAAGTTAAATTGAGTTGTATTTAGGTACGCTCTTGAAGAGTTCCAGACACAAAAGCTAGGAAAATGTCCATTTTTTGAAAATGAAGCCCATTGCTTAAGATTTATATAAAAATGTGTATAAGGAGTGGGATTTCAACACCAAAAAATTAAATTTGAAAACTAAGCGTCAACATTTGTCGAAATTTTAGTTTTAAGTGGTTTTAAAGCGACTAATACTTCATATCTTTATTATGTGCAAATTTTTAATAATTGGTGTGGTCACTTAATAAAACAAACTCAGTCAATTAAATTACTGCGACGTATAATAGCCATGTGGCATGGCACCGTCTCGAGAATTCGTAGGCAAGAGATGTGGAGGGAGGCAGGCTTCGTATCTTATAACCATGAAGGTAGAAAGTTTAATGCATATCTCTCCTAGTCCGCTGACAGTTACTAAGCCTTCCCCCCTTGTCTAAGCTGCCGTACACTTCTGAGTTCCTAGCTCAGAGTGGGAGCAAGAAGAAATTTGCTCGGTGACGTCATGACCTAACAGATCATTCAGTTGGCTAACACTTTTATAAACTCCTCGAGAAATAGAAAGATAAAATGTAGCCTAGCCATAGGTTTATCGGCATCGTCAATTATTATTTTTAATATAATTACACTGATGGTGTCACATAAATACATATGATGTGTGTCGAAAATGTATCGTAACTATTCTCAATTATTATTTAAAATAAATGCATTTCACCAACTTTTTCTAATTATTATTCAGAATACAGAGCTCCTTGAAATTACAAACGTTCACCGAAACCGTATGTGGCTTTTAAGGAATGACGAAAATTTTAATACACGTCTTGAATGGTTTTCACACCGAGGGTTTTTAAATTTACGAAAATGATCATAGAAAAATAGCTTAAAATGTAGCAGATATACTGTATCTTGTTTTAGCGCACTCTGAACATTATGGTTCCATGATTACAGCCAGTAGAGAGATCGATTATGCAATTTCATTATTCGTTTTAAAATATCAGTACACAACAAGTTTTTAAAATATCTGATGTATTACACTAACATGACTTTCTCTACTCTAGTACAAACTATTTTTACAAACGCTTATTCTCCATATGCATCATGTTAATCGAGATATTAATCTTATTGCTAATTTTCTTGTAACTGCAAGAGGAATATGGTAGTATTTAAGCAATAGACAAATCTTTTAAGTGCTGGTTGCTACGTGGGGCATTCCATTCTCTTTGTATGTCCAGGACATAAAAAACGAATAACGAATTCCCATTTGAGAAAAAGTATAAGTACTGGAAAATTCAAACAAATAACAAGGAATATCTCGGAAATGGTTCACTCCACAAAGAAAAGTGTATATGATATAAGTTGTGTGTTTTAACGGGATCTACATTTTTGTCTATCTCTTACGTTTACCAACTATGGAAAATTCATTCAGAAAGAAAAGGCTTTTAGGGACATTCCCAGAGAATTCAAGATATACATTTTATTGGTCATGAAAATATCTTAAATATATGATATTTTAATCAAAATGTTAGGGCTACTTTTGAGAAAATCAAAATTTTCGACGAATGTCCCACGTAAACGGTAGTCTGGGGTGGAAGAATTTTCTTGAAAATTTTCGTGTCGCATCTTTGAGAGATACTGAATCTAAATACAAAATTTGGTGTTTATCCGAATTTTCATTTTCAGTTATGCTGTTCACACATACACACACACACACACACACACACACACACACACGCAGACCTTTTGCTAAAAATGCTTTTGTTTTATTCAGGAGGCCTCAAAACGTTTATTTCCGGTGAAATCTCTGTATATAATTTTTGGGTGGAATACAATACTTCACCTACTTGCTATACGTAGTAGAGAAAGCAAAAAGAATATTTTTTGAAAATCTTAACGTCTATCAAGGAGCACGTCGCCTAAAGGAAGTATTTTGATCATGATTTTCTCTGGCTTTCTCCTAGATTAGGCGAACAATTATTTATTCAGCTTAAGCATTCATTGTCACGAATTCATCACAAATGCAGCCTCTAAAACCTGAATCGTGTACGTATGTACACAACATGAAATTGCATATAAACACTAAATGTTCTAAAATTTTCCGATTCCATGAATAAAACGCGAAAAGTTACAAGAATTTGCCTCTTTATCTATTAGCAAGGATCTTTATTGCGTTTGATCATATCCAAAATAATTCTGATATTTTTTCTTTAAAACTACTGGCGCTTTTTTAATTAGAATACTAAATAACTAAAAAACTATGAAAAGGTACACAAAAGTTTACCAAAATATCTACCACGTAATTGAACTTTTGCTTTCGCATTAACGTAAGTACGCTCTCTTGCTCTCGCTCTATCTATCTCTCCATGAAAGATTCTTAACAGATTAATTATACTGGTATCTTCTTTGAGGTTTGTTTATGTATATGCCGTTATTATGCATTTACAACATAATTACAATTTTAGCAATTTTTATTGAAACTAAACTGGTCTATTGCCATAAAAGATCGACAGATACCTGTATGGGGATAATCAAGTAGATGTAGTACACAAGATTGTTGAACAGTTCTGGAATACTTGATGCCTGATCTACGGCTTCTACATCAATGTTCTTACCTGCAAAGAAAAGAAAATTATATATAATTTTTTTCTTGTAGCTGTAAACCTAGATAACATCAAATTCTCCATATTTCCACACATACTGTCTTTGAATTTAAATACCTATCGCTACCTCCAACTCGTAGCATATCTCTAGAATATATAACCAACCACCAAACATTTCTCTATTCTTTATCATTCAGCGCATTCCTACTCAAAATTGTATAATTGCTGTGGGTCTAGAGTTGTAGTAGTCTTACAGTGCCTCGGCTTTAAACTGGGTGACTTGCTCCCATCTATATTCAGGTTCGTTCACAAGCTCATGGCAAACGGAGAATACGAGGGGTGTTCTAAAATGTCTCGGCCTGACTGAAATGTCGAGAAAATGGTCAAATTACTGTGAATATAGTTAAGCATCATCCTTTAGATGACGCACTGTAAATTTTCAGACACGAAAGTATAATCACTTGTTTGAGATGATCACGTAAACAAACTAGTGCTGACATTTCCTACAAAATGGATAAAACTGAAATAAGAGCTGTCATAGAGTAAGTACTTCGTTTTGAAGAGTTTAACCCCCAGAAACATAAAAGGAGTTAGTTTCGACATTAAAGGATTCTTGAGCTGCGATTCTAATGTTTAAAAATTGCTAAAATTAAGCTTGATTGTACATCCATTCAAGAAGATTGTGAGAAAAATTCACAATGCGTTCTGAGAGATCACCGACTGAAGGTACGCGAGTTGGCTGACATTACAAAGGCCTCGATAGACCGTGTACACTACATTATAAACGAAGGTTTTGGTATGAAAGAGCTTTCCGCTCAAGGGCACATTCGAATGAATATTGCTCGAGAATGTTTAGACTTATTTAAACGCAATTCCAATGAGTTTCTCATTCATTCATTCATTATCTGTTTTCCCTCCTCTTATGTAGGACTTACGCCCACCAGGACTTACAAGCGGGTGCCTGGGCTCAGAGGCCCGTCGAGGAGCAGACACTCATGGATCAGACAGAGCATCCAGGATGGGTGATCAGCCCGATGCCTGGTATGGGATGAAGGAAGTAGATGAAACGAAATGGTGGTGAAATGGATGAAAGGAAAGGTGATGATGGAGCAGTTGGTGGAATGAATAGCGGGGGAAACCGGAGAACCCGGAGAAAACCTGCCCAGACGCCGCTTCGTCCACCACAAATCCCACATACAGTTCCCTGGGATTGCGATGGGAGGCGAGCGGTCTAACCACTCGGCCACGGCGCCGCCAATATGTTTCTCTCCCATTTTAAAACATAACATGAAACATGGATTCATCACGTTACGCCAGAGATGAAGGAGCAGTCCAAACAGGAGGTGGCAGCAGGCGAAAGTGCAAAGAAAGTAAAATTTCCATTTGTAGTTAATGTTACGTATGCGGTTTTCTGGGATTCTCAAGGCGTGGTACACATAGACTACATTTAGAAGGGCAGAACTATTACCGGGGAATATTGTTCTTCACTGTTGCACCAACTAAAGGATGCTATTTAGACCAAACGTCTACACGTGCGAAAATGAAAGTTCTCTTTCGTCGATGGAGCGCCTTCACATGCGACTGAGATTGTTACTGCAAAATTATACGTCTTCATTTTTAAGTGCTCTCACATTTGCCGGATTTGATTCCCAGCAATTACTTTTGTTCTGAAACCAGAAGAAATGGCAGGGTGGATGAAGGTTCATCTCATATGATGAGGTTGAAACCTAGACAGACTCCTAGTTTGTACAGTTGGACAAATGTTAATTAAGGGTATTAAGGGTATTAAAAGGCTAGAGAGTTGTTGGAGGAAATGTATTTATTTACAAGGCAACTATATTGAAAAAAAATTCTCTTAAATCTGTGTGGTTTTTAAGGGATGGGGGTGAAAGGGAAACACCTGTGTTCTATTAGTCGAGTCCTGAGAGTTGCATGGATAAGAGTCGTTAACAGCAAAATAATTGTCGTGTATCGGTTGGGTAGCGTATTTTTTTCTAAGATGCGTGCGTGAAAATGGCAGCTATCCATAAATCCGTGCATGAATTAAAGTGTAAAAGTGTATAATAATGCCAAGTTTTGACCAAAAGTGGAGTTAGACGAAATGAATGTCCTTACAATAACGGTCATACTTTCAACTGTCATTCTATCTTTCTACATCCTCTCCCTCTCTCTCTCTCTTACTTTCTGTCACCTTTCCACTCCCTTAAGGAATGTCTGTAAGGAATTCCCAGCACTTTCTCTAATGGTTATACAAACAATTCTTATAAAACCGTACTCTTATAAACGTTATAGATGCTGGTTCCTCTACTGACACGATAGCTGAGGTCCTTAAGGCACGGCCGGGACTTTAGGTTATAATGTGGTTGGGACGCTCTCCGAGTTACGCTAGGTTTAGCCTAAGTCCTCAACTTGCCATCTGGCAGTCTCGGGTTAGAAGTTCTGTGGCTGCTGTCTCGTGCTAGGAGATGCTGTAAATTACGAGAATCCCTATCACCTCTTATCTCAGGAGTGGACGAAAGCAATAGTACAACCACGTGTTTGCTTATTAGCTGGATTTTATTCCAGATGTAAAAGGTATAAAAGCGGCTAGCCAAGTTATTCTCCTGAACTATATGTTTGCACTTTTCCTGCATATCCCTATCTCTTTTTCCCGATAACCCACTACTTTTAATAATTAAAGGGAAGATAAACTATTATCTTCACATGATATGTCTCCCACGCTTCTTCACACCGCGGTGGTAGGTTTAGCATCTCACTGCTAAGAATTCGGAATCAGAGTAGGCTGCTTGAAAAAGGTTCTCCTTTTTATACGTAAATACCAGACGCGCACATTCGCACAAGTAGTTGTAACATCTGTTTTAATTGGTGCTATACATACCGTTGTACGAGAGCTCAATCATTCGTATTTCTGCTGCCACGCTTCTGATGACATATATGGGAATTCTTGTTTTCTCTGTCCTTTTTTCTCGTCGTCCTCTCTCTCCACAAATTATCATTTTGTTCAAATAGCTGAGCTCTAAACGTATCTGGGAACTCCTATATATCCCTGTCTCTTTCTCTCGTCATTATTCGCTCTCATAGAAGCTGTTACTTTTTCCAACTCCCTGTACTGTGAAACGGCAACTCTAGGCCGAGCCCGAGAACTGTAATTATAGATAATTTATTAATTAATTTTTATTGATGTTAAATCATACTATGTACATATCTTTTTCTTATAATGCGTGTATAGTTTAAGAAGGGTGATTTAACGTTATGTATGTATCTAGGTTACTAATATTAGAAGAGTTATAAATGGTTTAATGTAAATAATTTAAGCGCTATGTTAAAATACTGTCCACGACGAAATGTTTTAGCTACAGGAATAGCGCCTTCGAAGGCAGAAAATCTAGTTTTATGACGTCTCTTTGGTCGCAGGGCCATTATTCCTACATCGAGGGTGTAGCATCTTTGTCCCTTTATTTGATAATTCGCCGTGACCAAGTGAGAGAGACAGATAGCTTAACGGTAAACTTAGGAAAAGCCGCGATTTATATTAAACTTGGACCAATGAGATCCCTGAAAGTTTATACGAAATATTGAGATGCGTCGAGTAGCGCTTAAAAATGGACCAATAGGAAAGGAAGCAGCCACAGAAGCCTGCGACTATAAATGGATCTGTTTGGAGCAAATTCGAGGCAGTTTGGTAGTTTTGGGCAGTTTAGCATTGCAGTTGGGCAGTTGGGCATTGCAGTTGGCATTTTTATGTCAGTTTGGCATTTTGTCATGTGTGGTCAGGGAGAGATGCTGCAAGATGTGTGAGATATCGCGCCAAAAAAGGGAATAAAGATAGTTTTAGAAACACCCCTAAGAACCGCTACTCGTACAGACATAATAAGCATACTTAAACTTCGTGTCATATCCGCGCCGCATTTTAACAGCGGTGGACAGTATTTTAACAGCGGCAATACCAGTTTTGTATACTACGTGGGTTAGTAAAATAAAAAGAAACGGCAGTGTCATCTGTTCATAACCAAAGCACGTCTATGTCTTCCTATATCACCACCCGAGATCTACGCTTCCTTTACCGAGGATAAGTCGATGCTCCCATATAGTTTAAGGAAAATTACTGCAGCTAGCCGAGGATAAAATTGCAGAGAACCAGCACAATGCGAACTTCTGGAATTAACATGGGAGATGCATCAAGTTAAGCCTACAACAACGGACGGAGGAGGTGACTGCCGCAAACTGACTAGGAAACAACGAATAGAGGAAGAATATTCAGAGGAAAGGGGCACAGCAGAACAAAATTACAACGCGAACTTCTAGTCTAACCTACGTGGGACAACAAAACAGCTGAGAACATCGCTTCTAGAAATTCCTAGGATTCGAACCCGGGACGCATCAAGTAACGTAAGAGAAAATACAGGTTAGAACATTTATACAAAAACAAACAAAAAGGCATGCAGAGTAGTGACTCAGTTTTGTGAACACATGTTGTTGAGAGGGGGTAAAGTCATTACTAGGGAGGTAGAACTTGCTAACGGAACCATGAGTAGGTCAAGGGAAGATTTGGAAGAACTGAATGGGGAGGCCATTGTCAGCATAACACCAGATGGAGAAAATATGGGTAAAGCAGAGGTAGAAGTTAGACTGGAAAGGCAACCACCGATTGAGCAGGTCATTGACCCAGGTCAGAACCAGCTGATAATATTCCTTCAACATTTGAGCGCAAAGATAGATGAGCATAGTAAGAACTTAGAAAGCATATTAAATGAACGAGGTAAGATCTTAAGTGAACATAGTAAGAACTTAGAAAGAATCGTAAGTGAACAAGATAAGAATTTAGAAGGGGAATTAAATGAACAGAGTAAGGGCTTAGAAAGAATCGTAAGTGAACAAGATAAGAATTTAGAAGGGGAATTAAATGAGCAGAGTAAGGACTTAGAAAGAATCGTAAGAGAACAGGATAAGAATTTAGAAGGGGAATTAAATGAGCAGAGTAAGGACTTAGAAAGGATCGTAAGTAAGCAGAGTAAGGACTTAGAAAGAAAACTGAGTAAACAGAATAAGAATTTAGAAGGGAAATTAAATGAGCAGAGTAAGGACTTAGAAAGAATCGTAAGTGAGCAGAGTAAGGACTTGGAAAGAAAACTAAGTGAACAGAATAAGGATTTCGAAGGGAAATTAAATGAGCAGAGTAAGGACTCAGAAAGAAACCTAAGTGAACAAAATAAGAGTTTAGAGGGGAAATTAGTTGAGCTGATGAAGGGGAAGTTAATAGAAACACTTGAGGGAAATTACCACAGACACTAGAAACGAAAGATCCGAAAACACTAACGGAAGAAGAGACGTTTAAGAAAGCTTTTGAAAGAATGTCAAAGAGGGCGCAGAAAAGAAAGGAGAAATTTAAAACAAAAGAAGCGAAAGAAATGGTTGATCGAACTTGGAGAATTAGTATTGGTACGAAAAAAAAGGTATAGAATAGAAAATTTATTTAAAGGTCCATGCCGGGTGATTAACATTTTTGGCTCGGATACATTTGAGTTACAAGAAATAAAGAATTCCAAGATCGTAGGGAGATATCATAAACAGTTGCTCAAACCGTACAAATGTTTAGAAAATGAGAAGGGTGAAGAATGTAATGAAAATAATCAAGTTAGTTTTACTCAAAATGAGGTAGCAACCCTATGAACAAGTGGTAAAGGTAATACACCCGATAAATAAGGATGTACGGAATTAACTAAATACCTAATAATTATTATGTACCAGTATGTATGTAAATACATTTAATTTTTAGAACTTAATTTGGGTATTCGTATTTGTCTGCACTACAAGTTATTTGTGTGAGTGGAAGTGTATTATGCGTCAGAATGCCTCTCGGAAAACCTGTTTTTAAAAGGAGAGGAGGATTAACCATAACAAAGTGTAAGAGAGAATGACCCAAGAGTAAACACCACTGGTTTGTCAGAACCCTTGTGAAGGAACAGGTATAGCGAAGGGTCTCTGTAAACGAAACAAACCAACAAAGATGTATACTCAGAGGAATTATTCTGGAAAAGAAAATTGTATCAAGTGCTGAAAATTTTATTCTTTTCCAGAACAGGGCAATTTGAAACGGCAACTCTAGGCCGAGCTCGAGAACTGTAATTATAGATAATTTATTAATTAATTGTTATTGATGTTAAGTCATACTATGTACATATCTTTTCTTATAATGCGTGTATAGTTTAAGAAGGGTGATTTAACGTTATGTATGTATCTAGGTTACTAATATTAGAAGAGTTATAAATGGTTTAATGTAAATAACTTAAGCGCTATGTTAAAATACTGTCCACGACGAAATGTTTTAGCTAAAGGAATAGCGCCTTCGAAGGCAGAAAATCTAGTTTTATGACGTCTCTTTGGTCGCAGGGCCATTATTCCTACATCGAGGGTGTAGCGTCTTTGTCCCTTTATTTGATAATTCGCCGTGACCAAGTGAGAGAGACAGATAGCTTAACGGTAAACTTAGGAAAAGCCGCGATTTATATTAAACTTGGACCAATGAGATCCCTGGAAGTTTATACGAAATATTGAGATGCGTCGAGTAGCGCTTAAAAATGGACCAATAGGAAAGGAAGCAGCCACAGAAGCCTGCGACTATAAATGGATCTGTTTGGAGCAAATTCGAGGCAGTTTGGTAGTTTTGGGCAGTTTAGCATTGCAGTTGGCAGTTGGGCATTGCAGTTGGCATTTTCATGTGAGTTTGGCATTTTGTCATGTGTGGTCAGGGAGAGATGCTGCAAGATGTGTGAGATATCGCGCCAAAAAAGGGAATGAAGATAGTTTTAGAAACACACCTAAGAACCGCTACTCGTAAAGACATAATAAGCATATTTAAACTTCTTGTCATATCCGCGCCGCATTTTAACAGCGGTGGACAGTATTTTAACAGCGGCAATACCAGTTTTGTATACTACGTGGGTTAGTAAAATAAAAAGAAACGGCAGTGTCATCTGTTCATAACCAAAGCACGTCTATGTCTTCTTATATCACCACCCGAGATCTACGCTTCCTTTCCCGAGGATAAGTCCATGTTCCACTATAGTTTAAGGAAAATTACTGCAGCTAGCCGAGGATAAAATTGCAGAGAACCAGCACACTGCAAACTTCTGGAATTAACATGGGAGATGCATCAAGGTAAGCCTACCAGCAGCGCAGAGGAGGAGGTGACTGCCGCAACGGCTAAAACCCATGATAAGATAACGTTTTATACAACATACTATTTACAATATTTCTACTGTTTACATCTGTTTCCCTTTCTACTTATTTCCTTATTAATATATTTTCTCTGCTATTAGTTATACTATCATTTATTTACATATTTCTGATCATATTGCATATATTTACTTGTACGTATTAATTATAGGGTACGTATTCCCCTACAAGGTCTGTTGTTCAAATTTCGCCAGGAACGCCCTCCCCGAGGTTTTTCTAGGTTTTTCTCAGTCCTCATTACTGGCAAATGTCGGAGGGTATCCTAGACTTCGACCTGGAACGTTTCCTTCCCTAACTTCTTTTCCCAATTATCATTTCATGTATCATAAGTGTTCACCTGATGCCGTGTGTAGTAAGAAGGGCGTTGAATACTACCAGGTCAAAGCTGACATTAAGCCACTGCAAAGGAATGCATGGTTCATTGAATACAACGTGCGTTATCAAATTAGGAAATGTTCTTTGAAGAAACTTGTTTAAGAAGCTGCGACAAAAGCCTTTGCGTTTAGCGTTGGGAAGCACTTTACAAGCAAATTTCCCTGGGGGTCACGACCAGTGACGCTGATGAAATATGCGCCCATGTCATCATTTTCTCTATAAAAAAAAGGGTTGGGAACATTTTTTAGGCTGAGAAAGACTGTGTGGACTGTCACTTCAGAAATCTAAAGGGAGTCAGCAAGAAAAACTGAGCCCTTCTATGCTGTAGTTACCTGAAAAGTATTTTATACCCATTAATATTTCTATTAGTTAACTATGATAATAACTTTGTTACCTGAATCTGATTACAGGGATAAATAATCAGTGTAATTGACTGTGTTTATGTTTATTCTATGAGGAATATGAGAATATCCAAGCTAACAAGCGAATTTAAAGCCGCATGCTTCGAAGTGTCCCAGATTTTTTAAAAAATAGATGAAAATTAAGTGTCATTATTTAATAATGTATTCCTATAAACAAAGCTTAGAAGTAACATATGTAATGTGGAACAATGAAGACAGGAATTTAAAGTTCTGGGTTTCGTATACAGTCTGAAAACCGGAAAAAAATTGTTAGTTATTAATTATGAATTTAGGTGCTTAGTTGCTGACGTTAACGCTAGACACAATTTTCTCTCTCTGTGTATTTGTGTGTATATGTATATATACATTCGTAATTACCTTTTTCACAATATTGGTAAGTTAGAATAACGGTTACTCGAGGTGTTCATACTGCTTCATTACACACATCTGCAGTATTTGATAAACTGACAATTAAATAAATACCATACATATTTACTATGGGAAGAGTAACAGAAAAATGGTTTAGAAAAATAAAGCAATATAAATTTGTTATGACACACCATGCATAAATAACACGCGCTCAGACACATACACACAGCAAACCCTGATTGTTTCTTCCGTTTTATTTCCTAAATGGCTTAGTTGGTGCATCACGCGCTCAGACACATACACACAGCAAACCCTGATTGTTTCTTCCGTTTTATTTCCTAAATGGCTTAGTTGGTGCATCACCGTCTTCCATGCACAATGCTTGGAATAAAATGTAAACATCTTTTGTTTTTCCACACATTCTCTGAAGTAACAATAATTTAAAAAGTCGGAGAATCCCACTAAGTGTCTTCCATTGCGCTGGAAAAAAGCCGTGTCTTGCATGAAATCGGGTGCAGGGGAAACTACGATAAAAACCATGGTTAGAGTGCCTGGCCCCAACGGGAATCAAACCCGGGACCTCCCGAATGCGTGCTTTATATGTTATCGCGGAGACATATCCTCGGCAAAACTAGAAGTATGAGGGACATCCAGAAAGTAAAGAACAATTGCACATCACGCTCGGTGCCGGTCATCCACCGCCACAATTGCATGCACGCTAGTTAGCTCCTTACTCCACATTAGTGCGAGTCGAGTTTCGTTGCTGTGAGGTCACGCCTCTCTGTTCTACAACATATACAAATGGCGGCGCTAATTGAAATTCCCGACAAAAGTGCGTAATGTGATTCAATTTTTCAATGCACAAAATGTTCGGCCAATAGAAATTTATAGAGATAATGCAGATGTATGGTGATAATGCAATGAATGAGTCTTCAGTGAGGAAATGGTGCATAATGTTTAACCAAGGAAGAACCAGTGTGCACAACGAACACCGGTGTGGGAGGCCGTCACTCTTTACGGACGAGTTGAAAGCAAATATTGATGAAATAATTCAGGATATTCACTTGTTTCCGGACTATACGACTTTTTGCGTGGAAAAGAGTTTCCTAACGATGAAGACCTCAGAGGCAGTGACAGTCCTTGGCGGTAGAAGAGTAAAACATGGACACTGAAAAACCGGTACCACGTTACAATAAATGCCTTCACAACAATGGCGATTACATCGGGAAATAGAGTAAGACACTTTATTTACAAAGTTTTGTGTTGATATCCTTCGTTATTATTAAGTTATGCCGAATCGTTCTTTACTTTCTGGATGTCCCTTGTAGTAGGAAAAGCAACGAGAGGAGAAGGAGAGGCAGAGAATATTGTCAGTTCATCTGCTCTGAACTATCCCTCTAGCACTGTCATAACTGGCTTAGAAGTTTGAGAACTGAAACTAATGCTTAAGAAAATACCTACAAAGCAACAGATATTCATAATATGAGAGAAGTCAATGCGGTTAGATGCCTTGGATGTCAGCATGAGAGCCTCGGCATAGAAAGCTGAATATCTGTTGTTAGAGTCCCCGCTGTGGTTTCCAACTTTTCGAACTTGATTCATCATTCCATCCTTAGCTTAAACACAGTAAGCACTGCGATTGTTTTATTATAAAGTAGCTACAACTTTCATTAATATAACCACACGATTTCCTTTTCCTGGGTTGTTTTATCGCGTTTATCTTTCATACGCTTTTAGTTTGTGCTTCTCAAATGTTCATTTAATTCTGTTGACGGAGGATGTTAGAAATGTTTTTCAAATCTAGCGGTAAATCAAAAGAAGAGATATTTGACGCTGGCCTGTGCCGCACTCAGGAAACAATTGCATCATTAGAAGCAAAGCGTCATCTCTTAACCCTTAACGATGGCTCATTCTGATTGAAGGCTTTTACCGCAAATCTCACAATTGGTTTCTTGCGGTGTGGCGCCAGTTCATTAACGTTTCCATCACACCATTACGGCCAAATCTCTAATGGTCAACCAGGCCTTGGTCTCGTAATGGCTCCTATTTCAGCGATATTGATTATCACGTTTTAGCGTGTCTTTCTGAAAAGCATAAGTACTCACGTTTGCAATTGCGTGCTAGAAGGACACTGCTGGCAGCTGTTGTTCCGCCTAGTGTTACAGTGTAGTTAACAATTTACTACACAATTAAGAAATAATATACTTATAAAACATCCATGTAGACTAGACGCCACGTAAGCCGGGGTTTTCTTATGTGTCCTTCTAACCTCGCTTAGCAAAATAACATAGTATTTATTTTATTCCTTAAGGGGATACACCACTGAAGACCTTTTTCTAAAGTGTCAATTTGGCTGAAATTATCTGAAGTTTGACTACGTATACATTGAACAGTTTTAAATTTCGTTTCGGTTCGCAAATGTTCCACGAATTTTAAAAATAAGATTTATTTTTTTAATACCGAGATTTCACCGGAAATACATGTTTTGAGGCCCTTGGATCTAAATATAACTTTTTTGTAAACATGTCCGTTTATGTGTCTGTGTGTCTATGAACACGATAAATCAAAAACGATAAGCCGGTTAAATACCAAAAATTGAGTTTAGGTTCAATGTCTTTCAAAGATGGGACACGAAGATTTTCAGCAAAATCCCCCCACTCCAAACTACCCTTTACTTTAAACATTTTTTTTATTTTATAAACAATGGCTCTTAAATATTTTGATTAAAATACCATATATGAACAATATTTACATGACAGATAAAATTATATCTTGAATTTTCGGAGAACAGCCTACGAAGTCCTCTTCATTCGGAAGGAATTTTGTGTAATCTTGTATAACTACTAACCTCAAGCGTTAGACTACTACACAATACTACACAAAATATGTAGGTTTCTTTAAAACAAATAATTTATTTAAAATAAGCTTTGTGACGTAAGCCGTTTCTCGTATATCCGTTATTAAAGTCCTTTCAACAATTCAATTGTTTTCTGCGATTGAATGGAAACAACGTGAATTTTAAGGTTAGCATATAGCGTCCAGTTCCTAAACATTCGACTACCGCTGTTACCATTGTATCTATAACGAAATGTGTAATGTAACCATTTCTGCAAAGGTTTATTCGAATTAAAATGTATGGATAGAGAAATAAGCTTTAGTAAGAATACTTGGTGTACCCACTAATAAAGATAGAGGGTAGAGAAGGTCTTGTGAATGTATCACATCAGATGTTTTTACGTATTTTTGCTTTGAAAATGAATTACTGGGAAAATTTATTTATTTCTCAGGAGTAGAAAACTGAATGAAAGCTGCAGCGTGTATATCATTTTAACGAGAAAAATGGAAAAGCAAAAATCCAAAACTCACACTTTAAAATATAATGAATTTAAATTTCAGTTTGTTGCATATAAGGATAAATAATCATATCAAAGGTGAAAATAAATGTTTAAGTAGTATCTTCTGAAAATTTTTGGGGCGCAGCCTCAAGTTCATTTTTTTTTTTTTTTTTTTTTTTGTGTATTTCATGAATTTCAGTGATGCACTCACTCCCTTAAACATGGGCTTATTAAGTCACTACTAATCAACCAACATTAACAAATCGTATATGTTGCACTCGCTTCTCTGCTCACTCTTGTACAAACTATGGTACCAAACCATTATTCTTCTTCTATCTACTTCATCTTAATCGAGATAAACATATGCATAAATTGTGTTATTGTATATTTCCTTATAGGTACAACGGATTTGGAGAATACGATAGGCTTTTAGCGATAGTCAAATCCTTAAAGAACGGATCGCTATGCGATGGCTTTGAAATTCCGTACTCTTTGCATGACCAAGAGAAAAGAGAAAGGTAAAAATAAACGAATAATGAATTACCATTTGGGAAAAGTATAAGTATTTTAAAATTCAAACCAATAACAAGAATATCTCGAAAATGATTAACTCTACAAAAACCCACCCTATAGAGGCAATTCAAGAAATACATTCTATTTATTATGAAAATACCTTAAATATATGGTATTTTAATCAAAATTATTGAAACCATTTCTGAGAAAAGCAAAAAATTTTTAAAAACTTTTGATGTAAAGGGTAGTTTGGGGTAGGGTTTTTTCTTGAAAATCATCGTGTCGCATCCTTCGGAGATGTTGAACTTAGATACAAAATTTAGTTTTTAATCGAGTTTTCGTTAACTCGAGTTATGTTGCACACAGACACACACACGGAACTTTATCTAAAAATACTTTGGGGGAGTGGGTTTCAGAGAGGCTCAAAACTATATTTACGATGAAATCTCGACATAAAATTTTTAGGTGGTATACAGTAGTACTAGCTCTCCTTACCATGCGTAGTAAAGATGTGCACCGAAATAATAAAAGTGTATTTAATTTGATATAAAAACACATTTTTACTTCAAGTTTGTCATTTTATTCTGCTTAAATGTTCATATGAAAATTTAATTAATCCAGTATTGTTACTAGAGCTAGAACTAGAACTTTAAAAGCTACAATGTCACGTCTGTTAAGTGAATATTATATGTTTTGCAACGAGATTTACAACGTAGAAAATGTATCCTCAACATTCTTAGGCATACGCCACAATATTATTTTTGTTATTATTATTATTATTATTATTATTATTATTATTATTATTATTATTATTATTATTATTATTATTATTATTATTATTATTATTATTATTATTTATATTCTAACAAAATTTACTTTTTTCCCTCTAATACGCTTTTAATGATTTTGATGATTGCACAAGAATAAATAGACTTCCTTTGCTATGTCACATAAAATTGGGATGTAATACATATTTTAGTGCACTCTTTAGGTTGCTAAAGTCGTAATGGAAACCTTTAGTGGCTAGCGAGATAATAAATAAAATCAATATGGCGGTGATCAGTCATACCAACTTTAAGAGGATTTTAAACAAAATACTTAATCATAAAACAAGAAATATAAGCCAACTTAATGTTTATGTTAATTACAATCTTTACCAGCATTTTTCACAAAGAATTCATCATGAGTATTTGGACCATAGAAGGAAGCTTTCAGTGTCTTTGATTTTTCATGTAAATAAGTCAGTATCACATCCTCGTTCATAAGAAAAACACTGATTACCTGACACTGGTCTTTAAATGCAACATACTCCTTCACATACTGCTGCCGATATTTTATAGCAGAGCTCCAATTCAATGACTCGGATTGAAATTTCCTTTGGATTTTCAGTCACAAGTTTTTTGTTTAGAAACGAGCGCACAGAATAAGCACTATTATCTACATCCGCTGTGAACTAATAAAATGTCAACAGATACACTAGGTATTTTATATAGTACATATTTTACGTATATTCGTTTATTTTACTTAAGATAATTTAGAAAGCTGTTACTAGAAACTATTGTATGCACCATATACGCAAAATCTTTAGCAGACTCATCCAATATTTCGGAAATATTTAATTCGGGGCTAAAGCCTTATTCTGATATATTACATACTTAATATTTAAAAATTATTATTTACACTGGCATTACTTCGAAACAACGATCCTTTTTATACATAGCGTTACATAAAACATATTTATAGGAGTGTTACGAAAGCACATCCTGTAAGCTGATCACATAAGCGTCGACTGGAATTCTGATAATTTTGGAAAGGTATTTCAGGTACCTCGTGAAAGAATACACACATGTATTATTTCTACAAAAAAAAACATTTGTTTGGAAAGATTGAAATGGAGCCTTCTTTATACCTTTCTTTTCCTAGATGACACTTCTTTCAGATGGAGTTTGAAGAAAGCAGTAAAGTTTCACGGGCATCAAAACAACTTAAGCGAGGGTGAAATGTTACCTCGGGCATGGCGGTCATTGTTTTTATTGCCCCATCCACAGAAAAGTTTTAATACCCTATTGAGAAAAGAGAGCCCTCAAAAACTTCTGGCAGCTACATACACCATTCATTTGTAAACATAAGAAACAAGCCCATATTACTGCTATTTGTCTGATTACCTAGCGGAATCAGTAAATTATTTACTTGTTTTCTGTTTCAAAATATTAAACCTACCAGCTTCTATAGGTACCTATGCTTTGGCGCAAGAATATATGTTAATGTCTAAGTGCTATGCGGTGCTGGATTGTTGTTTCTCTCAAATGCTGTTGTAGAGATTTTAATATGATGTAAAGAACTGAAGTAGCGATGTGTTTAAAGGCGATTAAGATGAAACGAAAAGAACGATTCCTTGATGTTATTACAATGGTCTGTACGGTTACAGTAATTCGTAAAGAAATAATAATGGAACTAAGCTAATGTAATAATTGCTATAAAATTTGCTAAATATAATTCAAAAAATAAGCACTAGTTTCTAGCCCCATCCCTAAACCTAAAAGCTCGTGCTCAAGGCGGAGGAATCCTCACAAACACATACACTTAAAAGACATATATTATTAAGCAATAATGAACTAAATTAGTATTTTTTATGATACCATCCACAATCCACCAGAATAACCTTAATATTGAGTTATAAATGCTAATTTTGTTGTACAAATTATTTGCTAGCTAACACTCGTGTTGAAAACAAAAGAAATGATACTGTAATAAAGTAAAACTTAAAATAACAAACAAATATAGCTAGCATAATTAATTTAAAGTGTATAAAATAATTTTCGTTATAAAAATTCTTCGCGGACAGTTTCTATACCTATTTGTATTTTTTATTTTAATTCACATATGCAACGATTAAACTAGTCTTGTTTAAGTATGCGATTGAATAGTAAATAATCTGTATTTTTATTACTTTACCTTCTTTGATAAGCGTTTTGTATCGTCACAATTTACCGTTTCTATTGTAGCAATATGATATCAATCATCGTAGAAGTTACGACGTCGCAACAGCGGCTGAATAATTGAACTCGCATGGCTGTACGTTAACTGTCACTATTACTCTGTGCATATACGTATCTAAACACCGTTATCAACAACCTAGGTCATTTTATTTTCTAATATTTATCTTTTAAATAAAGTTAATACATTTTATTTTTTCTGATTTATTAAAAGTTTAAGTTAATCATTTGCTTTGTTTTATTTTATTTTCTTAAATTAATACACAAAATACTTGTTTTACCTTTATTTGTTCTCGCTAAATGCTTCGAAAAGCACCTCAATTGTTCACACCTAATAAAACATGCACATATTTGCTTTGTACACTAAGTGAATTAATAAATAAAAGTTTAATTTTAAAACTTTATTCTTTATTGTTTGAATCAAACCAAAACAAGTTTGTTTCAGCTGACCTCGTAGCTCAGTTTAGAGCACCTGATTACTGTATGGGAGGTTCCGGGTTCTATTCTCGGCGGGGTGGTGTGCAAAGTATTTTCCCTATCCTGGAAGTATAATGAAAGTGTGAATCTCTGTGTGTGCATGAGAGAGAGAGAGATCTAATGTACAAACCGAAAGAAAAACAAAAATTAAAAACAACGGTATATAAGTCAACACCATTAGAATAGACAATATGTTCCAAAGGTAAAACGCCGGCGAAATGACTATTGCAGCGAAAGGCAATAAAATGAATAACACACAAGTTTCTTTTGTTTTTAGATGATTTAATTAAACATTTACTTGAGAATGCACGAAAGAACTATCCGGATAATTAATATCGTTTCCGTAATGCAGGAAAATTCTTGAGACACCGGAGAAAGAGGGCGCGCTTTACTCTGCGGCAGGCCTGCTTTATAGATAATCGTTTTCCCAACCACCTGTAAGAGGCGGTGTCCTGTTGTGAAATCTCTTCATTTGAGTCCTTTTTTCCCCAACTATGTGAAAGATGAGAAAAAGTGTTCATAAACATTTTCAATTTACTCATCGAGATATCAATAGCATTACATCCCTTTACCGACGAAGATGGCTCCGTGATGCTCGCATTCGGGAGTGGAGGTTCGTTTCCCGTCCGGCGGGCCGCTCCGACTATGAAGTTTTCGTGGTTTCCAGTGGTCGGTAGACAAATTCTGCGGTGGTTCACCCTATACCAACAATTTCCTGTCCATTATTTCCTTTCACCTATTTCATCTCATTTGTTTCAGGGTTGTAACACCAGGTGAGGGCGGTTGATGTGTTGCGTTACGATGGTGAAATTTGCACTCTGGAAATATTTCTCCCTGGCGCTTGGTAAGACTGCTGGTCCCCCTTCCTGGGAGCTGTCTCGTCTGCACCCTGGACCCCCAGGAAACGGTGGTTAAGGTAGGTCTAGCCGGCGTCAGGATTGGTTGGAACCGTTACGCACCCCTCCTTGCTAGCGCATATTGACCTCCGGATCTGGACCCGCTTCGGGTCTTTCCTTTCATTCCTTCCTCCCAGAGGTCATGTTGGAAGCTAAAGGGGCGCACTATAGCCTACTTGCGGTGTTGCGGTTGTGTGTTCCAGTTACTGGAGGCGCCTTCATTTACTCCTACACCCTTCCACTCGACTTAGACTGTGGTATATACGGCTCGAAAGCTTGACTTTAATAAATTCGACATAATTGATCCTCCGAGAAAGCATAACGACAAATAAACTCCGTGTATGCCTCAACTCTTAGCTATAAGTTAGGGCAACTACTTCGGAAGGTCAGTGAAGCCAAATGACATATCTTATAATATGCATAAAGCTTATAGAAAAATAACATATTTTGCCTCAAGTGTGTTTTACTATTATTACTTGAAAATTTATATTTATATTTCTTAAACGATTGCATAAGGATGAAATATTTGACAGGAACGTTCGTTTAACTAGCCCAAAGGACTTTTGAACCTATCCCATAGAAGAATAAGAAGCAAAGATAAATATGAGAAGTTCAAATATTTATATTCTGAGGGATTATCCATATTTCTGCCTTTATACTCAATACTACTTAACGTCCTTACTCATCAGAAGAATATAATTTCTAAGTGGAGTGATACAATATGCTATATAGTTGCTAAGAAATTCATATGAAAACAGGTCACTTTCTTTAGTAGTAGGTAAAAAGTACTCTTAAGAGTTCATAAAAAACGAAAAAAAGAAAAAGAGGGGGATCAGTTCTCGCAACCGAGTTTCGGTTGTAGATGGTGTGCCAGTTTTGTATTACTAATTTTTTTCCCTTACATCAGCTGAAACCTGTGTGTAGGATTTGAGCGCTGCCTAAGTCTTCTTTAATGCGGTTTGCAAGTTGGCATTTCTGACTCACACCGAGATTAGTTACCGAGTTTAGCTGCCTAGCGAAGGAATTCTTCTCCAGACCTTTTCCTGTGTGTGCATCGGTAACTAACCTTGGCGAGTTCTTTCTAAAAGCATGTAGCCATTCCTAGCGCAAGTGCATGCACTTCTGTCATTTTGATCGCTTCACTTTTCAGTGTTCGTCTCTCAAGTTTTTTATTGTTTTATAGGACATAAGTGGAGAACTAGATTTCTTTGTTGATTTTGTTGCCGTTATTTTGGGGAAGATTTTAAGGGAATGTTCTTAAAGTTTTAATGCGTTCTTGTTGTTTTGATTGATGCCAATTCAATTCTTGGCCGTGTAAGGCCGTTGTTAAGTTATTGTTAAGCAATGTTGTGGGCTTTTAAATGCGCTTTTCTGAATTTTGAATAAGGGTAATATAGTTAATGTCCGCGTATAATGCTGCTTAATGATAGGCACTCTGAATGTACCTCTCATGCTATGATATAGTGGGGACAGATATGTGTATGTTGATAAACGAATTAGTACCAGCTTATCCTATTACCCTGGTTGTGTGTAAAGTGCGTCTGTAATGCTTATAGATCAAACATTTCACTATACCCAGGACATTTAATCATATTGTGCAACGAGTTATAACAAGGTAAATTTGTATTCTAACTGATTTTACAGTTTACTGTATTTGTTACTTTGGTACATCGTTAAGTGGGGGTAGCTACTTGTTGGTTGACTCTTCCTTATGGCCTTTCTGGGAAATCTCTTCTACATTGCAATTTACCGAGCATAATAAAGACAACGAAATAAAATAAAAGTGCAATGGAAATCGAATGGCTGCCAACGAGTTTGACAAAAATGCAGTGTCTTATTGGAAGGAGGCAGAAGTTATTGTAGATGGAAAAATAATAATATTTAAGTCACAAAAGCAGTTACAAAACCATGAAAATGCATGCTATGTGCAATCAATCATAACGTCTGTCCAAAAGCACATCCTTTATCTGAGACCTAACCTCTTCCATTCTTCCCTATTTTTGGTTTTCCTCTTCGTCTCCACATATGAACCAATTGTAGTCTATCATCTGGTATTTCTTTTTAAGTAAGTTTGTTGCTTCACGTATGGAAAGCCAATTTGAAGTAGGTTGTATTGAAGAAGGAGTTGTATTGTATTTCGACTGTTGGGGAGCCGAACTTGAAGTAGTTGCAACCGCATATGATAAAAAGTTTCCGGTAGTCTTCGCCCCAAGTTTAAAAATATTAACTTTGTAATTTTGACTGTTTCTTTATATATTGTATATTTATGTTTGCCTCAGCTGCGTCAGTATTATTGTTAGAGACATAGATTTCTTTGCAGGGAGTAGTGCGGCTAAGAATGTAGCCTTACACAGATTATAATTTGTACTTCACTCCATTTATTAATTCTTTAAACAATTAAAATAACACTTCACTGATATAGAGAGCTGTGGAATTATTTATTAATTACTTGCACTTTTTTTAAACACGTGAATTATTTTCGTCTTCCACTGAATTTTTATTAAATTTCTGGAGGACGCGTTTCTGGTTAGTAACACTGTCTGCTAGCAACTGAATTCTGAATTTGTACAATTTTGCTCCATTTCAGTTTCTGATTGACTAATTCTACTCCAATAGAATACTTTTATTTAACTTAAGCTTTTTTCTGGTTGTTGATCGGCTATTTATAAACTGTCTCAAAAATTACATTATTACTCCTCCAAGAATTACCAGTAGCATTATTAAACATTCTAATTCATTATTGTCTCAAGGTTACCTCATTGTTAGCAACTTTTGACCTATTATTCTCACAGCTCCTACATTATTAAATTACGTAATACATTCACATAACATTATTGAACATGTGCATAACAATATAAACATTAATATAATGACTGTTACATGCAATTTATATATTATATACATATTGCTTTAAGGTGGGCTGTTATTGAATTTATATATTATATAATTTGACTGAAATCATTTAGGTGTTAAAACATACTGCCTCACTTTCTCAACCTTTTCTTCATTCACAATTCCTTACAATTCCACTTTTAGCACTACATCTCTGTTTGCTAAGGTCACAATTGTTTTTTCCCTTTGCTATCATTTAAAGCATGGTTTTCTTTTCTCCAACCTTTCTAGCACAGGCATATTGTTTGCTTTACACGTTACTATGACTTCTTTCCTCTCTGTTTGATTATGCGTCAAAACGTTTTTTCTCAATTCATCACGAAGTCATAGTTTCTGCACTATACAATTCTATACTTTACAGAGGCGCTTCACAATCTCTTTTCCTTCACCAAGGAATGTTTTTAGATACGAAAAGATTGCCTTGCCATCGCTATCCTCTGTCGAACCTGATAATAGATCGTGATACTAATTTGGTCGGTGTACTAAATATCTGAAGCTATCTACTTGCTCTACTCTCTTGTCTAGAATTTAACTTGGTTTTCTTAAGGCAACACCTGCCTTAGCATTTTTAGTTTATCTACCACCTTCCTAGCATAGGTAGGGAAAGTATTGTATTTCACCCAAAATTTCGATATGGAGATGGTTTGTGTGCGAGTGAGAGAGAGAGAACAACATAACGAGAAATGGAATAAAAAATCACTTAGTTGAATCAGAAACTATTTAAGCATGCCAGGAAAATATTTTCATCAAAATCTCTACGCTTTAAACTACTCTTTTTATGGAAAAGGTTTCGCTAATTTCCATTTTCTTAAAAATGGCGCTAAAAGTTTAGATAAAAAAATGTAGTAAATTACGGATATTAATGTGACAAATTAAATGTATATCTTGAATTATTTTATGTAAAGCATGTGAACACCTTTCATACTGGATTTTACATAACTGGGAGAAAAATAAGAAATATATAAACTTACTGCAAGGGAAATGTAGAAATCATTAAAATACACAATTTTTGTCAAATTATCCTTTTTTCGTAGCGTTTTCGAAATATTCCATGTTTCATGTTTCCGTACTCCCCAGGATGTTCATTTTACGAACATGCTTGAAAGTTTGGCATTGCTTCTTCTTTCTTTCTGTCCTAAGAACTCCATACCTAGGGTAACATTTTAATGTTGTTTCCGTATGTTTTATGTAACTAAGCATGAAAACATTTCCCTTCAAAAGTGTATAGTGAATAACGTAGGGTGTAGAGAATACATAATTTTTTTATATATACTATAACATACGAAGGATATACACTACGTGATCAAAAGTATCTGGACACCTGGCTGAAAATGACGTACAAGTTCGTGGCGCCCTCCATCGGTAATGTTGGAAGTCAGTATGGTGATGGCTCACCCTTAGCCTTGATGACAGCGTTCACTTTCGCAGGCATACTTTCAATCAGGTGCTGGAAGGTTTCTTGGGGAATGGCAGCCCATTCATCACGGAGTGCGGAACTGAGGAGAGGTATCGATGTAGGTCGGTGAGGCCTGGCACGAAGTCGGCGTTCCAAAACATCCCAAAGGTGTTCTATAGGATTCAAGTCAGGACTCTGTGCAGGCCAGTCCATTACACGGATGTTATTATCGTGTAACCACTCCGCCACAGCCCGTGCAGTATGAACAGGTGCTCGATCGTGTTGAAAGATGAAATCTCTATCTCCGAATTGCTCTTCAACAGTGGGAAGCAAGAAGGTGCTTAAAATATCAATGTAGGTCTGCGCTGTGATCGTGCCATGCAAAACAAAAACGGGTGCAAGCCCCATCCGCGAAAAACACGACCATACCATAACACCACCGCCTCCGAATTTCACTGTTGGCACTACACACGTTGGCAGATGACGTTCACCGAGAATTTGCCATACCCACACACTGCCATCGGATCGCCACATTGTGTACCGTGATTCGTCACTCCACACAAAGTTTTGCCTGTTCAATCGTGTAATGTTGACGCTCCTTACACCAAGCGAGGCGTCGTTTTGCATTTTCCTACGTGATGTGTGGCTTATGAGCAGCCGCTCGACCATGGAATCCAAGGTTTCTCACCTCACGCCTAACTGTCATAGTACTTGGAGTGGATCCTGATGCAGTTTGGAATTCCTGTGTGATGATCTGGATATGATGATGAGATGCGGTTTAAGGGCGCTAAACAGCTAAGGTGATCAGCGCCCTTACAAGGTATAAAATTTAAAGTCCAAAAAATAAAACACGAGTAAAAAACCGCATAGTCAAAAATACTCTAAAGCAAGTCATCAAATGTTAAAACCACCACAAAAAACATGTTAAACAAACCAATAAAATAGCAAAAAGTGTCAAGAACTGTAGAACGCATGGGACATGAGCGCCATATTTCCACTGGGGAGTAGAGCCCCATTAAAAAGGCAATATAAAATCATAATGTTAAAAGGCGCTCAGCGCATCAAATGCGCCGATTAAAATCACTGGCATAGATAAAACGTAAAAGACATTCTACAGTATGCGCGTCGTCTGCCAAAACGTTTGCTATGCCAACAGGCAGACCTACACGACCGCACAATGGAGCTAAAACTTCACACTCTGTTAAAAATGTGACGCACCGTTAAGGGCACATCACACTCCTCGCATACTGGTGCGGGGTCACCACTAAGCAGGTATCTATGATTAAAAAGGCAATGTCCGATTCGTAGACGGGCTAAAAGTACCTCTTCCCGACTTGGTCTGGATAGATGTCTGCCTATTACTCTTTACGACCCTCTTCAAATGTCGGCGGTCTCTTTTCAGTCAACAGATGAGGTCAGCCTGTACGCTTTTGTGCTGTACATGCCCCTTCACGTTTCCACTTCACTATCACATCCGAAACAGTGGACCTAGGGACGTTTAGGAGTGTGGAAATCTCGCGTACAGACTTCTGACACAAGTGACACCCACGTTCGAAGTTCGTGAGTTCCACGGAGTTTCCCATTCTGCTGTTTTACGATGTCTAATGACTACTGAGGTCGCGAATAATGAGTACCAGGCAGTAGGTGACAGCACAATGCACCTAAGGTGACGTATGTTTGCGGGGGTGTCCGGCTACTTTTGATCACATAGTGTATTTTAATTTTTCATGGTTACAGAAAATCCTGTGGGTGTTCACATGGAATTTTTATATGTATCTCCACCTGTACCTCTCTAAAATGTCATTCTTCAAAACCTCTAGGAGAATGGGTATTGCTTTCCTGTTTTTTGGGATTAGTAAAAACGAAAGGAGGAACACATGATTAATAATTCTGAAAAATAAAAGTAGAGGCTTACAGATCAAAACGTAAAAATTGGATGCATTGTATTCGTATGACTTTATCTACCTACTCTTCTACAACTACTATTAAAAAATCGAATTCTTCCTTCTATTTCTTGTTAATCTAGATAAACTTTCATTATACATGTGGTTGTATGAATAAGAAGAATACAGTAGGCCAGAAGTGGCGAAATCGGGACTCGCAAGTCATTTTGACTCGCAGGCGCCGTTCCCTTACTCTGCCACATTCCATTTACTTTTCATGTGCTGCTGAATGATGCAGTGCGTGTTGCATATTTGGTGACCCACGGAAGGAAGGCGCTTTCGCCACCCTTGCAGTAGGCTAAAGCGATAGCAATGGCTTTGAAAATTCGTGCTCTCTGCATGACCACAACAAAAACACAACAGCGAGTTACTTGAAAATTTGAAAATTCAAACCAGTAACAAAGAATACCTCGGAAATGGTTAACGCCACTAAAATATTCATCTGTTTACGTAGTACGATTTGGTCTATCTATTTGTTTTTACCAGTTATAAAAAGTCATTCAGAATGAAAGCACTTCACAGGCTATTTCCAGAACATTCAAAACATTTTTTTTGTCATGAAGTTATCTTAAACATATGGCATTTTTTTTTCAAAATCATTGGAGCCATTTTGGGAGAATAAAATTAACGAAAAATGTATACATTTAAAGGGTAGTTTGCGTTGGGGTATTTCCTTAGAAATCGTTTCGCATTGTTGGAAGATGCTGAATTTCAATAACAAGTTTGGTGTTTATCTGCATTTCGTTTTTGAGTTACGCTGTATACGGGCCTTTCTCTAAAAATACGTTTTTTGCTTCCGTGGTCCTCAAAACGTGTATTTCGGTGAATCTCAGTATCCAAATTCCTTTTGAATTTAATCCTTCCTCTGCTTACAATAGGTAAATAGTAGAGAAAGTAAAAATGAATGCTATATATTTGAAGCTTTTAAATATTTTAAGTATGAAGGTGTTTTTCGTAGATGGTAAGTTATGTTAATATGTCCTTGTTGCTAATGTGTTGATACTTCAAGTAAATGCTCCGACCAGTCCATTTGTTCTCCCCCGGCATGCATTACTTGCAGCCGTGTTCCTTAATGAGAGAAATAAAGCTGCTTATTTTCAGTGTCAGACGGCGTCCATGTATGAGTGGGAACGCTCAAGTTCATTGTCAGATCCGTCCTGGCTGGCGGCACTCCTTCTTTGATGATGCCGCAGAACATTCTGTGTAATTGTTGCACCACTACAGAGCTAATTTGGGTACACTGAAGCAAACTCCCCTAGCATAGTGGAAATGAGAGGATGCTCTATCCAGGGAAATGTGAGGCATATTCTCTTGCGAAATTAGGTTTAATATCAGTTTACAAATGTACGCTTAGCAACTGCGTGGAAATGGATGCCAGATTTTAGACATGTTAAAGAGATATGCAACCTTCTAGCCCTTAGCAATGTTTCCACTGACAGGGCTGTCTAAAGGCCGAATATGACCTTTGGTAACCTAATCCTGCCTAGCTCAGGGTCGACATAGGACAAAACTTTCTATGTTTTCGAGTTAGCTTAAGGAAAAATTAGAAGCCCTAATCTGCCAATGCTCCTAAATCTACTAAATTTATGACCTATTATTTCAGAAACTGGTTACATGTTTAACTGAAATGTTTACAGCATGTAGATGCATTTTTTCTAAGTTACTGATCTAGTTTTAAACCAGGTGAGTCAGCCGCCCCTTCCGTTTTTGGAGGATAGCCACCCCTCAAGCTACAATTGTCTTTAAGTCCATTTTCTTCGCTTGCCAACAGCTATTACAGCTCTAAATTCAGAGGAAAATCGATTTAAGGGACACAAAACACTCCGCAGTAAAGTCAACTCAAAAATACAGGACGTATCTTTATTGGTGTCATATATTTGGGAGACGTCTTCCTGACAAAAGAAACAGTAAAAAATGTTCCTATGAACATGGGTGTGAAAATCATTTATTTCAGAGATACAACACAAAATCTAAAGTTACAAAAATTGCTTCAAGTGGCTTACCCTTGCTTCGATGCATGCAGTAAGCCTGCGTTCCATGCCCTGGTGTACTCTGTTGAAAATTCCTGGTGTGTTTCGAATTTGGATACGTCTTCTCAAAATGTCAACATCAGGTAGAGGAGTCGCATAAACTAAGGACTTCAAATGTCCCCAGACGAAGACATCATTAGATTCAAATCAGGCGATCGAGCAGGCCTGCAATGGGTCCCCCTCGACCAATCCATCTTTGCGGAAATCGATCAAGAACTTACGAACTATTATACTGAAATAAGCTGGAGCACCATCGTGTAAAAACCACATTCGTTGGATGATATCCAGAGGCATATTATCAGTTAAGTGATGCAACTCATTTCTGGGAAACTGGAGATAGGTTTGTCCATAAAGACGCAGAGGGAAGAAGTAGGGACCAATAAGGTTATCATGAATGATTCTACCCCAAACGTTGAGAGAGAACCTCTGTTGATGGTTGTCCTGTCGTACTTCATTAGGATTTTCAGTTATGAGTTTATGAAAATTGAAGATGCCGTCGCGAGTAAATCCAGCCTCATCCGTGAATAAGATACAGGCTAGGAAATTGATCAACACAGCGCACCGCTGTAACATGCGTTGACAGAAACGTCTTTTTGGCTCAAAGTCCGCCTCATTTAACCCTTGCACACGTTGAACGTGATACGGGTACAGAAGATTTTCATGCAGAATTCTCCAGATAGTCATATGACGAACTCTTTCCCTTACAGCCATACGTCTTGTGCTTTGTGATGGGTCTGCATCCACAGCACGAAGAACTCGTTCAAGCTCAATGCCTCTTACCGCTCTTGGTCTCCCAACATCCCTAGTACTCCTCTCAAATGCGCCATTCTTTTTCAAGCGTTGGTGAATTCGTGCGAATGTTCTTGCACACGGCAACGGCCTGTCAGGGTACATTTCTGCATAATAATGTTTTGATGTCAGGAACACGTCCCCTAAATATATGAAACCAATAAAGATGCACTCTGTATATGACACGTTTAATGAGAGCGGATTGGGGTTTCCAGCCGATTTTGCAAAATTTTACATTATACATAGCCACACAATTCAGTAAAAAATTAAAATGGACCTATTATCCACTATCAAAATCAGCTGAAAAGAAAATGGTGGAATTTTGTAATTAGAGACGGAATACATGCGACAAATTAGGGGTACGCCTATATCCACAATGGACGTTGTACATTCAAGGTTTGTTTGAGATTTGGCGTAAAATACGTGTCGTATATCTCAAATAACATACATAATAGCTTATAAAATTTAAATAATAATGTTAAAACGCCAAACAAAGGATTAAAGCTATCTTAAAAGGCTATAATATACACGAAAAGTTGCGACTGGTGTGGCGCCTGGCAAGCAAGCACTATCCTTAAACCCAGAATATGCTCTCAATGAAGTTTCAAGTAGGAGTGGAATTCTGAGTATGCTATGCGCAAATCACTGATAACCCGGGATCGCGCCCAGGCGTTGTACATGTTTTTTATTTTTTTATTTATGTATTTAGTTTGGTTTTCATTAAAGCCAACACGAGAAGATGATATTACAAAATATATTTCTATGCGCTGGATCAAAGAACCAAAATCGTGAAACTATTACAAATTCTAAACACAGAACTAAACTGTAATATATAATTTCCTTATTGACTTAGATCAAATGCATATAATATTGATGCATCTATATCAAAAGTACCTATGTCGTGTTTAAACAGATACCTACGTGTCGTTTACCAACATAGAAACACTAACAATAATATATTAAATGCAAATACAAATATTAAAATGGCAATAACAATGTTAAGCATAATATTTAAATCAAAATTAATTATGAGTACTACAACACAGTAAAAAAATTAGTATATGCAGGTGATTTGAACCACCTGAACTGCAAGTGGATTATTTTCAAACCACACGCTCGTTCCAAATGCCTGTCATCAAACAAGAGAGATGCATACTCAATTTAACATAATGTGTGGTATTTGTTTGTCCAGGTATACATTTTCAGTTGTGTAAATGTCAGCTGTCTAATAACGAGTGTATTCAAAGGCGATGCTGTTACAACGGCTATATTATGAGGCAGTGTTTTTAACACTTAAATGATTTCAGTCTAATTATATAATATACCAATTCAGTAACAAATAAAGCAATATGTGTATGTAACAATATATAAAAAGTGTATATTACAGTCATTCTAGTTGTTTGTATTATTGTATACATGTTTAATAATGTTATTTGAATGTATTACGTAATTTAATAATGTAGGAGCTGTGAGAATAATAGGTTAAAAGTTGCTAACAATGAGGTAACCTTGAGGCAATAAGGAGTAAGAAAGTGTAATATTGCTACTAGTCATTCTTGGAGCAACAATAATGTAATTTTTGTAAGAGTTTATAAAATAGCTATTCAACAACCAGAAAAAAGCTTAAGTTAAATAAAAGTATTCTATTGGATTAGGAATAACCAATCAGAGACTTGAAATACATAAATTTACAAATTTAGGCGGTTAAAATCAAGTCAGTTCCTTGTAGACAGCGCTCATAACTGGACGCGTTGGTTGTAGACAGTGTGTTATAAAAATCGTGTCAAGAATTAATAAAAAAGGAGTGAATTAAAAATTATAGTCAGTGTAAGCCTACATTCTTCAGTCGCACCACCTCCCTGCTAAGACATTCATGTCTGTAAAAATAAACACTGACGCAGCCGAGACAAACATAAATATATAATATTTAAATAAACAGTCAAATTACAAAGTTAATATTTTTTAAACATTTAGGGCAAAGGCCACCGGAAAGTTTATTTGGGACGAAGGCTACCGGAAACTTTTTACTATACGTGCGGTTGCTACTACTTCCAAGTTCGGCTCCCTAACAGTTGAAGTACAATACAACTCTTACAACAAAATAACTTCTTCAAATTGGCTCCCAAAACGTGGGGCAACATAACAACGTAAAAATAAAAACAACGTAAAAACCATCAACTTCAATTATTAGTAATTTCGTTGAGAGTGCAACTAAATACATCCATGTTACACAGTTTTGCATAGATCTTACTAGCCGGCGTTTTCATATTGGAGCATAAATTGCATAAAATTGTAAAAGACTGACTCACCTAGTATAATAAGTTTGTTTATTAAGGAAGATAGGGTTGTTTGTCTCAATTATCCAACTTTTGATTAAAAGTCATCTGCAATTATTTTTTAAATAAAACAATCATGTTATAAATATCACATTAGATCTCCACAAAAGCACTTACAGAGCTAACATATAATACAGCTATCTTCAATAATTTCTTAGAAAACGGGTCAATTATATATGAAAGTGCTAATCACAGAAAAAGTTGTTCAAAACAAAATGGAGAAAAAGAAGCTCGCATATATTTGCAAAGAAGGAAACCACCCACATGGCTTGAGCACACAAGCTACTATACTTAACAGTAGCACCAATTTGTATTAGAAAACTTCCCCTAAAAGATGGGCTAAAGTTTACCTCGCTGCTCCAAAGTGCATAGGAGTTATGACTTTTTTGTGATATGCTTGGTGGAATTTAAACGTTCCTAATTTAAACGATGTAATGGAAACACTCATACACCTTTCCCTTCTATGATAAATTACATATATCAGTTGTGGCAAGAGTATTCTTTCAGGTGTTAATGTGTGCAGATACACAGTTATTACGTCATTGTCTGAAAATTGTCCTTTGTTTTGAGGCAATATTTTATATCACAACACTGTGAATGCCAGAGTGATTGTAGGGTAAATTAATATTATTGTATGTACAGGATTTTAGATGTTTGTTAGCATAAGTATTGTTAGGAAATAAGTTTACACGGCCTCACTGAAACTGACAATAGAAGTGGGTAACAATAAACCGAGGGGTTGAGTTGTTTATCACTAAGAATAGACAAACAAATGGCGTCAGGGTAGCGTGCCTTTTTTATAAATGGAGGGAATATCTTCCCTAGAGTATATATGTTAGTAGTAGTGATTGGCTGACCAAAACAGACGCTAAATTGGGCGCGATTTGGTAACCAATAGGAGCTATATTATAACGTTTAGGCATTTTGAGGTGAAGGAGTATATATTCTCGAGCCATGAGCAAGTTTCGCACAGTTGCGAAGAATCTTTCACGAGGTGCACGTTACACAGTTCGGAAGAATCTCTCACGAGGTGCACGTCACGTAGTCCTGAAGAATCTCTCGCGAGGTGCACGTCGCAAAGTTAGTTACAAAATGTGAAGTACGCGAAGTAATTGGTACGCCGCAACTAAAACGACTGTAGTTACATTCGGAAATATTACAGTTTCAGTCAGGCGTGTATAAAGATTAAATATGTGGATTATTAATTAAGTGTGACGGCAATTAAAGTGTAGAAACAAATTATTTTATCAGTGTTATCTTTTAGCAACAACTCCTTTCCGTCTACACGCCCTGCATAGACACTTGCTCGACTGAGTTGTAATAGCTAGTCGGAGGACAAAGAACCCAAATTTAAAATAATAAAACAAGAGGCGTTCTACAAATAAAATAACACTAGCCATTAAGAACTGCGACAGTTTAATTTCCTTCTTCGTTTGTTCACCTACCGCAATTATGCCTGTGGATATAATTCCCAGTTTTAAACAATTCTATATTACCCGAGAGTATTATTTTTCCCATAGGTAATCGTGTTGTTGCATTACATGTTGTTTTATGCCTAATGCGGGGTTATATCTCACACCGTACTCCGCAGTAGTCGGAGTTAGACTCTCCTTGCCCCGAGGATGCTGAAGTACCCTTCGGCTACAATTCCTTGTATCTTCCGCTTCCAAATCGGGGTTTACACACAGACACACATTTATCATTGGCTACTGTTTTACAACTGAACGTAAATCTCCCCTAAGTTGGCACTGACCTTCAAGGCTGAACGGGCATTTGTCTCTGACCGCGTCCATTTCGGTTACGAGGGCGCTTAGGAAAATCTTAACTTGTACCATGTATGCCCATATGTTTTTATTTCGGCAGGCTGGCGCCAAAAGACCATACCAGAAAGGAACTTTTCTTCTTCTACTACTAATTACCCACCTCTTTGTAAGGATTACATCCCCAAGAACTTACAAGCCAATGGCTTGGGTCAGCAGCTGTAGAGGAACAAGCAAACTCTGGATCATAGCATACCCAGGATGAGTGATCAGCCCAATGGTATGGCGGTGACGGAGAAGGAAATGAAATGTAGGGATGAAAGGATTGATAGGAAAATTTGCGGATCAAATTATCCAACCCAGCATTCAGCTAGCGCCCGTGGAAATCCGCGAGAAACCTTCAGTTAGGTCTCACCTCGTATGTTATAATGATCTTCTCTGTAGCTGGGTGTTGGTGCATCTCACATAATATCTCTCTTCTTCCTTGTGTAGAGTTCCCATAAATCCTTATTCCATCCTGCCTGACAAGTTGCTCTAATCTCTAGGGCGTGTGAGAGAGAGAGAGAGAGAGAGAAATAATAATAACGAGATTAAAATAAACATAATATAATTTTATTTATGTTTCACTAGTATAAAAGTATAGATTTGACCTGCTTATCTGACCTAATATCCTTCCCAGAATGTTACCCCATTAAAATAACACCTCCTTGTTTTCCTTTCCTAAGGAACTAGCTATATTTCCTGCTAAGTTCACGCTTCCGCATCTTACAAAATCTATGCGATTCCCCACACGAGTAACGAGGTTGCGATGTCTAAATAAAATAGTCGAATTTAGTGAGTGACTAACACAACTTCCGTATCCTTACCTTGAGGAGATGATGTTATTACTCCCGCCAAGATCTCTCACACTAATTTTCATTAGCTTATACATCTGGCGTGCTATGAAAGCAAAGTGCATTAACGCTTCACTTTACATATCTGGAAAAATTCTTCAGTCACATCTCTCTCTCTGTCTCTCTCTCTCTCTCTCTCTCTCTCTCTCTCTGTCCATGCTTAACATTCACTATCTTTGTTCAAAATATAGTTTGTGAGGAATAAGTTGAGAATGTAACCTGCTCCACAAACCGGCCGAGGCTGTCAAACATTTGTCAATAGTCATAGCAACAATAGGCAGAACCACAAGGGTCTCACTGTGTCAGTGTAACTATTGATGTTGCCAGTATCGGCCACGTATTTTCTAGATTTGTGGTGCAATCTCTGCTCTGCTTTAGTGTTATTAGGGTTAGTTTGCGTGCTAAGTTTGTACGTTGTTGTATCGTGTAGTGTTATTCCGTTTTATTATAACAGTAACGACTACGTTTATTATTAAGTGCATTGTAAATGAAAACATTACTACATACTACATTCTAAACTTTATTCTATATTTGACAACACCTGTTAACAGTTGTTCAAACTGCTGTTGGAAACAGGGGAAAGCTATTGCAGTCACAGCGTAGGGAAATAGTAATAAATGTGCATAGGTTCTTTAAAGATGAATTTGAGGCACTTAAAAATGGCCAGACTACAATATCTGTCGAAGGTGTTGGAGGAACAGCTGCCGCAAATGAAGTACCCCGTGCAAATGTTTGTAGGATGTTAAATGAGAGGGTAAACGTAGACAATTCATTCATTCTCTGTTTAACCTTCTCTTATGTAGGACTTACACCCCCAGGACATGCAGGCGGGTGCCTGGGGGTCAGAGGCCCGTCGAGGAGCAGACACTCATAGATCAGGCAAAATATCCAGGATGGGTGATCAGCCCGATGCCTGGTATGGGAGGAAGGAAGTAGATGAAACGAAATGGTGAAATGGATGAAAGGAAAGGTAATGATGGAGCAGTTGGTGGAATGAAAGGCGGGGGAAACCGGAGAAAACCCACCCAGACGCCGCTTTGTCCACCACAAATCCCACATGCGGGTCCCTGGGATTGAACCCGGGCCGCCCCACGGCGCCGCAGGGACCAAAATCTGAACTCCGGGTAAGAAAAGGCCCAATAGTTCCTCGACAAAGACAAACGACTCATTTGCTGTATCGGCAATCAAAAGAACAATTTACGCCTTATATAAAACAAGTTTGGTTCCGAGCTTGGTTGATATCCACAGAGGGAGAAGCTAATTTAGTTGAAGGCAGCATCCACAGAGGGAGAAGCTAATTTAGTTGAAGGCAGCATCCACAGAGGGAGGAGCCAATTTAGTTGAAGGAGCATCCACAGAGGGAGAAGCTAATTTAGTTGAAGGCAGCATCCACAGAGGGAGGAGCCAATTTAGTTGAAGGCAGCATCCACAAAGGGAGGAGCCAATTTAGTTGAAGGCAGCATCCACAGAGGGAGAAGCCAATTTAGTTGAAGGCAGCATATGGATAGTATGACAAATATTAAAATATCTTAAATTACAGTATGCTAAAACAGTATAGGACGAAAATTTTTAATGTAAAAGCCTGATATCGTAGCAACGCGATTTCATTACTTAAAAGGATTGCTGTAAATTAGAGCAAGTGGTAGACCAATCGTTTATCTCGATGAAACCTGGCTGAACGTGAACCATACGACAGGTAAAATATGGTTCTGTGATACACATGATGGTGAAATCAATATACCTACGATTGTCCCTAGGTAAAGCACAGAGATTCATTCTAGTACATGCTGGGGCTTTTAAAGGATTTATTCCAAATGCTCTGCTTTATTTTCGGTCTAAATCAACAAAAGATTATCACGAAGAAATGAACGATATTGTTTTCAGGGATTGATTTGTAGAAAAACTCCTAACATCCCTCAAAGCAGTGTAATCGTTATGGACAATGCATCATATTTCGGCGGAACTGAACAAGGGCCCTCTGTCATCCAGTTTAAAGAAGGAAGTGCAAGCCTGGTTATGTTAAAAGACTATTGAATATGATCCCAGATTAGCGAAAGCGGTGTCATAGAACATTATTAAACTTATCAAAGACCGATTTAGAAAATATGAAATTGACACTATCGCAGAGTTAGCAGGGCATGCAATAGTGCGTCTTCTCCCTACCATTGCAACTTCAATGCAATTGAACGAATTGAGGCCCAGGCAAAGAAAGATGTTGCGAAATATAATATCACATTCAAACCCAGTGACGTAGCAACTCTCCTTGAAAATTCCCTATTTTCGAAAACTGGAAAACAGCTTTTAATATTGCGGAAAAGGAGTTTTATTGGGAGAAAGATGGATTAATTGACGAGGCTATGGATCGATTTGTAATCATCCTTGAAGACACCGACACCGAGGATGAAGTATGTGCTGGAACTCCGGAAAGGAAAGACCGCTGCTGACAGTACAGCGGACGTTTTGGAAGGAGTGGCACTGATACCATCAACTCCCTAATGGCAAGAGTGCGAGTGAGAGGGTAAGTGTATGTCTGTCTTTGTCTAAAATTCTGTCTGAACTTGCTCCTCAGCGACGCCGTATACCCCAGTATCCTTAACCATTTTAAAATCTGTTTCATTTTGCTGCTTTATATAACTTTTAACATAAATGATATTAAATTCCTATTCTTATATCCTTATACTGGCTGCCTGCATGACATTGTACTAGTAACCTTTTAAACTCAAATAACGCTTTAAGTAATTACATTTAAATCCCTCTGTTCTTTATGAAACTGTTGTTCAATGATCTAGAAGATTTTATGGTGAAATCCTCTCCTTTACTCCTTATAATTGTAATTTCGCGCATCCCCAGCCTCTCCCTAATGACGCATGTCCCTCCTGACAGTCTACCAAGTTCTGGAAATGCCTGCATAGCCTATAAGTATTCTTTGACGGTAGAACAATTTTATCGTCGGAATGATCGAGTAATTTTAGTTGATCAAAATAAGTGTCATTTAAAACCTTTGCACCTTCTCTTAAGTTCCATAGTTATTTAACATACAACCTACGTGGTTTTCACATAATATATGGCCGTTTTTTTAAAAAACAAAATTTCCCTTGGTTGGTAACAGTGTTTTTACTGTTTTGCATTACCGCTTATTACACACACACACACACACACACACACACACACACACAAACACCCATGCCCATGGCGGGAATCGAACCCACGACCCTCAGCTTGGCGGAGCGCCGAAGCTACACACTCCTGCAACCACGGCTACGAGCCGGCATCCTTAACATACAAACGGAATAGAGGTGAAGCTGGTGAATATGAAGACTCCTCATTCCAGGTCACCTTGATAATCCCTTTGGAAAAGAATATCGAGAAAAATAATCTTCTCAGTAGTTGATTATAAAATGCAGTTTGACTAATTTTTTCATGTTAGCTGGATAGAATTCCCTCTCCTTAAATAATTATTTAACACACCTGCTAATAATCTTAATTATAACATAAAAAAATAAAGCAAATATTTCTTACTTGACGGTTATTAAAATATGTTGACATTAGCAGATTCGATTTTGTTTTGCTAAGCCGTAACCATCTACATATATAGAATATAGAATGAATATCCGCGGCATTTGTCTTATTTTACATATGTATTCTCAGAGCAACAACTACTCTTGTCTACTCCATCGCATTCTCAACAAAGAGATCAAGGCCTTCTTCGCAAGCATGCTTTTTTATAACTCCAATGTGTTCGTATTCAAGTACAAGGGCTTTGAGAATGATATTTAATCTTATAATAATTTATGAAATGAAATGAGAAAGTATTTATAGCCCTATGTCCATCAAAAACATTTGAACTGTACAATGGTGTACAAAATCCGTTGTCTTTTTTCTTTTAGATCAACCTACATCCACACGTACTAATTTTCTTTCCCTATAATATGAATATAAATTGCTATCTTGTATTTCTATTTATTATATCATTATCCCCTTTGCTTTTCCTGATTATTTATTATTTCTTCCCCCTTTTATTTCTATATTTCTGTATCTGGTGTTTCTTCTGTCTAATTATTATTAAATATTTGCTTTTGGAGCAGCTTTTACCTTACAGCCTTCATATTCAAATACAGCAACAGATGTTGAGAAGTTTATAGTGGGACTAGCAAAGCAACATATGGTTTCGTTCTTATTTTCTATAAACACCCTTCGCATTACCAACTTGTTTTTCAGTTCTGTGCCTTGAAGATGGTACCTGAGCTGACTGGCCATATGACGCACAAGGATATTTCACTGCCTAATTGAAGCAATTAAAACAAAATATAATACTATAAATAACCTGTAAAACCATAATTGCAAGTCTGAAACGATTCTTCGTTTCACAACCAGAAGCCCCCGCCCAAGAAAATTTACTGGCACGTGATCTCACTTAAGCAAAAGATTAATAAAAGAAGAACAAGTCGATCCTTCAGAATTGAGGCTTAAATGATTTCAATCAAATTATATAATATGTAAATTCAATGACCGCCCGCCTTGAAGCAATATGTGTATTCAATAATTTGTAAAATGTATGAAACAGTCATTCATAAGATTATATTATTGTATCCATTTGTAATAATGTTATGTGAATGTATTACATAATTTAATAATGTAGGAGCTGTGGGAATAATAGGTTAAACGTTGCTAACAATGAGGTAATCTTGAGGCAATAATAAGCTTGAGAGTTTAAATGTTATTTGTGATTCTTGGAAGCATTAATGTAATTTTAGTGACAGTTTATAAAATATAGCCAATCAAAAAAACCAGAAAAAGCTTTAGTTAAATGCAGGTATTCTATTGGAGTAAAAATATCCAATCAGAGACTTGAAATACAGAAATTTACAAGTTTAGACGTTTGAAATCAAGTCAGTTCCCTGAGGACAGTGTTTGTAACTGGATGCGAGATGTGTCCTCGAGAAATTAATTACGTATTTGTGTGATACAAAAAATAGTATACTTGTTAAAAAGCGCAAGTATTAAGTAAAAGAATCTCACAGCTCTCGATATTAGTGAAGTGCTATTTAATTTGTGTCAAGGATTAATAAAAGGGAGTAAATTAAAACTTAAAGTCTGTGTAAGCCTACATTCTTGTTGCATCACGCCCTGCCAAGACTTCCATGTCTCTAACAATAATACTGACGCAGCCGAGGAAAACATAAATATTAAATATTTAAAGAAACAGTTTAATTACAAGGTTAATATTTTTTTAAACTTGGGGCAAAGGCCACCTGAAAATACATTTGGAGCGAAGGCTACCGGAAAGCGGGTACTATACGTGTGGTTGCAACTACAAGTTCGGCTCCCCAACAGTCAAATATAATGCAACTCCTTCAATACAAACTACTTCAAATCGGCTTTTCATACGTAGCAGCAAACAACGTAAAGAACAATTCTACTTCAAATTGGGGTCCATACGTGGAGCTAAATAAATAAACTACTCCAACGTAAAGACAATATCTTCTTCAGAATTCACCTTTGACAATTTGGCTTTCTGCGAATGATTTCTTAGGAGGCACTCTAAAACGGAGAGAGAGAGAGAGAGAGAGAGGAACAGCTTTGCAGTAAAAGTGACAGCAGACAGAAGAGTTTACTTCAGAAGGTTCCTGTCGTTGTTAGTGGGGTGAGGTAAGGCTAGTGCAAGATTTACTATTCGTCATGCGAACTGCAATAAAGTATATCCTGGCAAACAAGTGTGACACCTGGTTTTACTCTGATAGACATCAGACCGTTACCTTTCTAGGTGAAATCCACGTCCGACGCAGATGAAAGCTGTTGAGATTATCTCCCTCTCTCTCTCATCATGTATCGATTCCTTAATGCGGCAGGGCCAGGAACTGTCTGACTTTGCAATTATTGAAGAAGCAGTGAAATCACTCAAATGTACTGATGAACAGAGGGACAGATTTGGCAGCAGTTGGCCATCGTGTCCTGCAATGAAAGCATACCTCTTTCAGATTCTGACCCTTGTAGCTACCCGCCCCCATTAAAGTTGTGATGCGTGGGAAATTCCAGGACTTCTCTCATTATAACGCTGTTCTGTAGTCCATGCTTGACCAAACCCGAACCGAACAACTGAGTACACAAGTGGGGTAGGGAATGGGAAATAAAAAATAATAGTGCAACATACTGTTCTCAGACCACTTACAGTAGATTTACAACTGTAGAGATTTGAAATTGTTTTAACAAGAATATGCAAATTAGTAAATCTTATATTATTATTATTATTATTATTATTATTATTATTATTATTATTATTATTATTATTATTATTATTATTATTATTAGTTTAAAAAAGGTGCCAAACTGGACAAGTATGAAAAGTGGAAGAATGGAGAGAAGGAATATAAAGTGGTCACACATTGTATATACATAGTGGTTAAAGTGGATGGGGGTGGAAAATGGGAGAAACAGAAGAAACTGGTATTGACGAAGGGGAAAGGAGCAATGTCAGCGATTAGAGGGTGCAAATATAGAATACCAGACATAAATATTAAATGGCTAGAGAAAATATATAACACAGTAGTTGAAGCAAAAATGTTATATGGAAGTGAAATATGGGGAGGAGAACAAAGCTGGGAAGAGATAGATATGGTACATAGGAGTCTTTGTAGAGATGTTTTAGACCTGCCAAATGCTACAGTTAAGGAATTTGCTCTAATTGAAATGCAGAGAGTGGGGAGAAAAGGGGTAATAATGGAGAGAGCTCTTAAACATTGGTACAGACTATTAAATTTAGAAGAGAAGAACTTGTTGAGTCAGTGTTTGGAATTTCAAGAAAGGAGCTTAAAGAAAAATGGGTGAAGTTATAGTATACAAATTAATTTGGAAAATAGCGGTCTGGGAAAAATTTGGAGAAGGAGGGAAAATAATGTTAAGGGTTTTTGGAAAGAAGCTAGGCGGAGGTTTGAAGATATAGACATACACAATTTATTTAGTAACATTGGGAAGAAAAGTTCCTTGGAATCATATATATTAATAAAAAATGTATGGGCTAGAGAACAGTATGTGGATAACTCAAATAAGGAACAAAGAGAAACTATAGACTGGGTACGAGCAGGTGTATGGAAACTAATAGGAATAAGAAATGGGTTCCCACAGAACCAGTGTCCAATATGTGGGGAAAGAGAAGATTTAGAACATATCGTTTTTTATTGTAAAGGTACACAGCATTGGAGAAAGCAAGCTATAAATGGGAAATGGTTAAAACTGGACAGGAAAATAGCCTTAAGCCAGATTTTTAACAAGGATAGTAAAACGGTAGGAGAGTACCTGTCCATAGTAAAAAACAGATGGTTATGGACAATAAAAGGAGATGTGAATTAGTTTCATCATGGGATGTTAAGTTATGTAATTATATTATCATTATTATAATATTGGTATTATTAGATTATTATTTTGGTATTACTGCTTTTATTTTATTACTATTAGTATTATTATCATTTTATGTCATAATTAAAGAATGTAATATGGGTAGAATATGGCAAGATAACAGCTTGGGCTGATGTATAGCCATATTCTAAGGAAGATTTCTAGCACAAATAAATAAATAAATAAGAAGAATATTATTATTATTATTGTCAACCTTAATGAAATTCAATGAATGTTAGAAATGCTATTTACTCCCTACCGAAGGAGTACAGATGCCACTGCTTATGACGGAATACTTACCATTTTAGGTTTTTTATACCCACATAAAATTCTTATGGGAATAATCAAGACACTATCTACTCATTGCAAATTACCTATACCGGTTATATATTATACGAGTATGCATATAAAATTCTGATGTGTTACATTCACTTGACTTTCCCTACTCTCTATTGTTTATTAGTAGGCATACAAATTTTACTTACGAAAGCTCATAACTTTCTCCAGCTTACCTATAGTAAGTAGAGGACGCATTGCATTTCACCAAAAAATTCTATATCGACATTTCACTGGAAAGATTTGTTTTGAGTCCCCTTAATCCAAAAATGAGTATTTTTAGAAAAAAGGTATATCTGTGTGAACAGTATAACCAACTCGAAACGAAATGTCAAATAAGTATATCAAACTTGGTATTTAAGTTCAGCATCTTCTATAGATACGACACGAAGGCTTACGAGAAAATCTCCCCCATTCCAAACTGCCCTTTACATGGAAGGTTTTTTGAATTTTTTGATGTTTTCAAAAATGACTAACGATTTTTATTAAAATATCATATATTTAAGACATTTACTTGATAAATAAAATGTATATCTTGAATTTTCGGGAATAGCCTGTGACGTCCGCTGTATTCGGAGAGAATTTTATATAATCTCGTATAACTGGTAAATCTTAGAGATATACGAAAACGTACTACATAAAAAATTTAGATCTTTTTAAAACCACAATTTCTTTTCAATAACGCTTTTTTGTGGCATAAATTGTTTTAGAGATGTGCATTATTAATGGTTCGAATTGTTCAAAACTTTTCAATCTTTCAAAGTTCTGTCGATACTCGATTGTTCGTCACGATTGCATGGAGAAAGCAGCTATGGAATCTAAAGTCCAGCATATGGACTTTAGACCTTCGATCTTAAAAGCACTACCAATTGAATTAGTCTCTTTCTCTCTGTCTCTCTGTCTCTCTCTCTCTCTCTCTCTCTCTCTCTCTCTCTCTCTTTCGGTAACCAGTAGGAGTTTGATTAGGATTCAATGCGGATGGGGACTGAACACGTCGTCCTATATAGATCTTTTGTACTCATGCCCCGGACGGGACGCCCACGGGAGGGAGGGATGAGAGGTGAGGGGTGAGAGGGGACAGAGGCTGGCCGGATCAGAGGGCACGACAGGCAGAAGACGGGGTCACTACCATTTACAGGTTTAAACTCTCCGGATGGGCACTGGTGCAACCGGCTCCCATCCCCCTGTGAGCTTACACATCCCCTGGGGATCACGGAACCCGGAGACCGCTCTCATTCCAGGGATGAAGGTTATCTCAGAGCATCCTTTTCCCTTGCCATGCATACGCCTAGACCTCCCGCCGAGACCAAGCGGATGAAAGGTGAAGTGATGAGAATAGAGGTGAAATGGAGGGACAGGAAATTCGGAGGATGTAATGATCCTTCTCAGCATTCTCCTGGATACCCGGGGAAACCTACGCAACAAAAAAAACCATGGGTCGGGAAAGTCGGTCACGGGAATTGAACCTACGAACTCCCGAATGCGGGCCGCAGACGTTAACGTCTAAGCCATCCGGCTCGTTTTTTATTGAGTAATGCTCTTTCTTACATACGACACCAGGATGGTGAATATTGAAATGATTCTTGGGAGAGAAATTTTGGGAAGGAAACGTTCTATGCCTAAGTTTAGGATACCTCCACGGTATTTACCGTTGAGGAGAGGAAAATCTGGAAAAACCTCAGTAAGGAAGGACGGTCCTGGCGTATCTCTGTCTCTTTCTGCTATTCACAGCCCATTTCATTAATAAATTCTTTTTGGATCGAAGGGACCTGAAAGAGTGAAAGTTTGGTGAAATTGTGAAAACGAATTAGGCACGCCGTGTAAAAAGTATCAATTGTGATTTAAAAGAAGTTTATTTCTCGCCCTCTATCCTTCCATCACTATGTTAAAGCCTTCACTACAAAATCCGTTCTACGCTAAAGCAGAATTTTCTGTTTGCAGGGATTACGAGCGCTTAATGCACTTCAAATGGAGGGCTTTATTCTAAACTGTTGCCGTGCTTTTAAGCAGAAATACCCGGCTTTATATTATCAAAATGTCACGGTAAAACGGGCATTTCTCTGGGGGCAATACACAGAGCGCAGCGAAAGGATATGCATAGAACCTGCATTTGTATTATCATACAGGAAGAAAAGTTGGCTCGTACGTTTCAGAATATTTTAAGGTATAAAAACCAGCTTTTCGTCGGAGACCGATATTACATGCTGTTAAAAACTACCTGAATAACACGAAACATCTGGCGTACTTGATTTGAATGGACATCCTCCAGAATAATCCACGTTTCTGTTCCAGATTCTATTCGGTTTCATAACTATGGCTGAAAGAAATTACGGGTTTGCAGATTCAGACCTCTCATTCCTGTCATTTCCCTCTTTTCTCCCTTCAGCGATATGCCTTGTGGGTAGCTGGACTGTAAAACGAGACACCGTCATTAGGATAAGGGTTAGATGCAGGAAAAAATAATTTTTGGTATGATACATTCACATGACTTTCTCCACCCTCTATCGTTTATTAGTGGGTATATAAATTATACTTACTCAAGCTTATTTTTCTATCTACTACATTTTATTCCAATAAACCTTTACAAAAATAGCTATTATACATTTCGTTATATTTACAAAAGGAACAGCGACAGTCAAATGTTTAAGAACTGGATACTATACGCTAGCATTATAATTCCATACTGTTTCATGCAATCGCGAGAAACAATTGAATGTTGAAAGAACTTTAAGAGAATGACTAAGAAATGAACCTTTATTAACGGTTGTCTCAGAAACGACTTGTGCCACAAAAATAGCTTATTTGAAATAAATAGTGTGTTTTAAAGAGATCTACCCTTTTTGTGTACTACGTTTCCATCTATCACTTAACGTTTATCAGTTATTACACAAAATTCCTTCCGGGTGAAGAGGACTTCATAGGCTATTCCCCGAAAGTTCAAGATATACATTCTATTTGTCATGTAAATATACTTAATGTATGTATTTTAATCAAAATCGTCAGGGGCATTTTTTGGAAAATAAAAAATTTAAAAATTTTCCATATAAAGGGTAGTTTGGGGTAGGGTAATTTTCTTGAAAATCTTGGTGTCGCATCTGTGGAAGATTCATTCATTCATTCATTCATTCATTCGCTGTTTATCCTCATCTTATGTAGGACTTACACCCCCCAGGACATACAGGCGGGTGCCTGGGGTCAGAGGCCCGTCGAGGAGCAGAAACACTCATGGAGCAGACAGAAGAACCAGGATGGGTGACCAGCTCGATGCCCGGTATGGGATGAAGGAAGTAGATGAAACGAAATGAAGGCGAAATGGATGAAAGGAAAGGTGATGATGGAGCAGTTGGTGGAATGAATGGCGGGGCAAACCGGAGAACCCGGAGAAAACCCGTCCAGACGCCGCTTCGTCCACCACAAATCCCACAGGGGGGTCCCTGGGTCTTTGGAAGATATTGAACTTAAATGTCAACCCTTTAGTTTTCGAGTTATGTTGTTGGCAGGCATATACACGTGAGTTTCCAAAAGTGCTTTATTTGGATTCAGGGTTTCTCAAAACAAGTATTTCCGGTGAAATCTTGATATCGAATTTTTGGGTGAAATGCATTACTTCCTTTACTTACTCTACGTAGTATAGAAAGTAATAACGTATCCGTTATCTTTTACCAGCTGCTAGAATGGAGCTGTTGCCTAAAGTGACAAAAGGGTCCAATAGTACAGCTACAAAGTAGCAATGCTCCAACTTCGCACTAATAACAAGATCATTCGAGTATCTATTTTATAAACTGTTATAAAAGCAACGCTCTGATCTTAAAGATCAGAGCATAACAATACAACAGTTACAAGAATATACATATTCGCTACTTCCAAGTTCAAATAGAGTACAACGCCCACTAGAAACCTTCCCTGCCAATCACATTTAGTTTTGCTATTGAGCTCTTGCAATACATTTTTGTAAAATATAATTATTAGTGGGTATGTTGTGTTAGAACATATATTAGCGCCATGAAAACTGATATAATACAATTACTACTATAATGCAGGTGCTTTTTCTTTAACCTGAGCTAAGTGAACACTAATTAGAATAGTGTGTATCACATATGAATTATTCGTTAGCAATGAGTTAAGAATTTGGGAGTGCGTGACTGAATGTAGAAATAATGGAGAGAAGGGAGGGGAGCATCATGTTCCGGTACGAAGAATTACTTATTGCGAAAGAACACAAATCAACTAAGTAACTGCGGTCCAAAGAATCTTACTGTTACAATTATCTGCAAATAGTAAATACCCGTGGAGGTAGTTGATGGACTGTTATTTTGGAACGGCTATTTGGAACCTACGAGTATAATCTAGAAAGTCACTACCTTTCACGCATTGCCGCTGTCGGTCAATGGTTCCCTCGGCATCTTTTCTCGGTGTTGTGCGACTTTCAGTTGAAATAAACCGTTAATGTGCATTCTGCGATTGTTCAAAATGAACTATCTGAAATGAAGTCCCGCCGACTGCGAGGTAAGAGGTATTGCATATTTGAACTCTCTGCAGTTAAAACCTGCAGAAATTTAGTCAAATAAACAAAATGTATAGTGATACAATAATGAGCGAAAGAAAGGTGAGAAAGTGGTATTAAATGTTCAACAATGGACGAACAAATATACATGACGAAGCTCCACCCGGAGGTCCGTCACTCATCACCAGGTATAGGAATTCTCAAGCAGTTTTCTTCAAGTTAGCTACATACAAACCATCATCAATACTTAAAACGTACACCATGAGTCACTAACGGCAGATAAAACTCGGTCTCGTGACGCCAAAAGACTGCACGGGCCATCAGGGCGGGGGTTTGTTATCTCTGACGTCACAGCGTAAAGTCCGGTAACAGTTCAACCTAATTTCCTTTCGTCCTGTCTTTAATGCCTGGCAAATTCTAAGCCTGCTGATCACAGATGATTTGAATAAGCAAATAACAATATCGTACAAAACAGATGTGTAACCTAGATGAGATTTCTTTCAAAATATTTCTCGTCTTTTTGCTTGGTGAATTGTATGGGAACATTTTGGCTTAATTTAGTGGTAGCAGCGACTACAACATTCGAATTCTGAAGGTCGTGGACCTGTATGACAAATTTTTAAATAACGAAGTTGATTATGTGCAGAAATAAAGTAACCTTTGATTGTGTGGCTTATTAAAATAAAACATTTTTTCTAAATATATAAAAGCCTACTTCCTGGATTACCCTCGTAGTAACTTTATGAATCGAACAAGTCCTTCTGCGTGGTCTAGTGGTACCATGCTAGCCTCTAGTTCCCAGGTTGCGGATTCAAATCCGCCGTAGGGCGATGGAATTTTTCGGGCGTAAAAATCCATAGCACGATTTCCTTCGAAAGGGAAGTAAAGCTGGTGGTCCTGTGTGATATATTTACAGCACATAAAAGAACCTCAAGCCTGTTGAAGAGGTTCTGAACAAAGTTTCCGAACTTTCACGCCCAGTATAGAATGGGACGCTAAGAATATAGTAGTTAAGAGCATCCATAATACTCGATTTAATTTTTAATCGGAGTGGTCGGAACTGCTACTGATAAATGGCCATTTTGTACCTCTAATAACAACTATGTAAATAGAATATAAAGTAATTCGATATATAATTGCAGTAATTGTTTCTTGCATTCCTCAGAACTGACACTACTTTTCTTCCATTTTGAAGTATCGGACGTAAAATAAAAACAATGAAATTCGGAGGTGGTGGTGTTATGGTGTGGTCATGGTTTTCCTGGAGGGGGCTTGCACCCCTTGTTGTTTTGCGTGGCACGATCACAGCGCAGACCTACATTAATATTTTAAGCATCTTTTTACTTCCCACTGTTGAAAAGCAATTCCGGGATGGCGATTGCATCTTTCAACACGATCGAGCACCTGTTCATACTGCACGGGCTGTGGCGGAGTGGTTACACGACAATAACATCCCTGTAATGGACTGGCCTACACAGTGTCCTGACTTGAATCCTATAGAACACTTTTGGGATGTTTTGGAACGCCGACTTCGCGCCAGGCTCTCACCGACCTACATCGATACCTCTCCTCAGTACCGCACTCCGTGAAGAATGGGCTGCCGTTCCCCAAGAAACCCTCCAGCACCTGATTGAAAGTATGTCTGCGAGAGTGAACGCTGTCATCAAGGCTAAGGGTGGGCAAACACCATATTGACTTGCAGCATTACCGATGGAGGGCGCCACGAACTTGTACGTCATTTTCAGCCAGGTGTACGGATACTTTTGATCACGTACATAGTCCGTGTGTGTGGTGTGTGTATGAGAGAGAGGGAGAGAGAACAGCTTAACTCAAAAACGAAAAGTCGGACAGATACCCAAACTTGGTATTTAAGTTCAATATCTTCAAAAGATTGGACAAGAATATTTTCAAGAAAATCCCCTCACCTCCAAACTACCCTTTACACGAGACATTTTAGAAAAGGTTTATTCTGTGATACCTTCATTATTCCCTGCGCTTAGCGTGTCGGTTGTCTTTGCAGCTTGGGTCAGGTGGCTTGTGATCGTGATTGAGAGTTCGTTTTCTGCTAGTGCTAAGGGACACATCTCTGTATGACGAGTTCTTCGAATGGCTTAGTAAGCCATGCTGCTTTATTATCTTATTTATTTTGTAGAGGGTTTTTCTGACCGGACATTTCATGTGTTCGTCCGTTGCTATTTTCATAAGCCTGCTGTTTGCTATAAAGTATAATTATTTTGTGGAGTCATGGGCGGGATGTACAATGCTAATTTTTATAATTTTCACACTTGATTTCTTTATATGTAGTTTGCGAGTTTCTTTGGCTGTTATAGGCAATTTTATTTGTTTTAAATAGTTATTTTGATAAGTTATATTGAATTGTTAGTTTTTTCGAATTTAGGCAAATTTTAGTTATCTAGCCGCTTATAAAAATTGTTAGTTTCTCCAGAGTTTAAGTAAATTCTTAATCCATTTTGTTAGTTACTTATTTACGCCATCACGGAAATACATTACAGTTGTGTTGATTGTTTAATGACCAGCTTAGCGTGAAGTGGAGAGCTTAGGATATACAGTTAAATGGGACAAAGGCATAAATTGCATTACATTATCTTCACTCCTGAAGTAACTACATATATACAATAATATACTACTGTTCCCAAGTTTATGAGACTTTATTTTGGAGTTCATGCTGCATGTGTCGGTGTATATTGTTTTGTGTGAAAAGCCTTTGTTGAATAAACCCAGACAAAAGACTGACTGTTTGCAATAAGTGCTTGGGGCATTCCAGTTACTTAGTATCGGTCTGGCGGTCGCCCAAAGACAAGATCCGAAGGCTTTGGCAGTTCCACTTATAATAACGTGAGTACGAGACACGTTAGACACTGCACATATTTAAAAACAATAAAAATAGTTTTAACTGAAATCGTTAAATTAAAATGATGAAACGATTTCCATGTAATTGATAGTTGGTGAAGTCTTCTTTGAAACGCTGAGATTTCCTGACATGCTTAAACAGCGTTGAACAGTGTCTGAAATATTGTATTTGTATATATTGGAATTATGTTGTTCAAAGATACCCCTTCTCCGAGCGAGATTTTCTTTTGTTTCAGTGGTCCTCAAAACATGTATTTCCTAGGATTATTATGTGGAATACGTCCACCTATATATCTAGATGGTAGAGAAAGCAAAAATAAATTTATGATTTGATGTCTTCTAGAAATGAAAATAATCCTATGTATTGTATACTTATTCTAAGGAAGGATTGTTTTACATTTGATACCGTAATTATTGTCAGGAAGATATAAATAATTAAATAAAGAAATAATAGCAAGCTAGAGAAGTAATTGCAATAAATAATTTCTGTATATTAAATCAATGTATAATGCAATAAGCCTGAGTTGAAAGATTTGTCCAAAGAGGTCATTAGCGAGTTAACTAAAGTCATTAGCAACAGCCGAGGAAGATCATTAGCTTAAAGATTCTTGGAATTCAGTTAGGTTTTAAGTTCAGTATGTTTGAACAGTCACGTATATAAAAATTCTGAAAAATATAAGTGAAAGTTCCAGGACCCCATAACAACAATTCAGAAACGCATACGTCATAGTTTAGAGATTGGTCCGCGTCTGAAGTAACGTTGGTGGGGTAATTCTAAAGTAGGCGGAGCTTGAGTTAATATAGATGCGTGCAATCTGAATCAGAGAGGTACTGATACACATTCGTTCGTGCACTCTTTCGTCACTCTGGATACTTGTGACGACTCCTGTGTTATTTTAAGCGCTCTGTGGCGCGTTTGTGTGGTACGATTTAGCGGTAGCTGCGAGGGATTTTGAAGGTAAGCATTTTAGCGACTCACGGCAAATTACGCTTCTAGTTTCTTGTATTGCGAAAACAGTTATTTCAAACCGTAAAATGGATGCTGCAGAAGTTATCAGGTATAGTAAGTCAATTGTTATAGTTTCGAATGCTAAGATTCATAATGAGTTTCATTCTTTATTTCAAATGATCGGCAATTTAAACTGGTGTTATACTTTCACTACGCCCAGGCATACCCTAAGAGAAAGATCTCATAGTCATACCACTAGAGCAGGTGTAGCACGAGACAACGCATAACGAGCTACGAGACGACGGCATCGGAGAGCTCAGCAACAAAGCATGTAAAGTAAACTCCTTCATAATTATCACACCATCGAACTGCTTTAAAAATCAGATAAGGAACACGTTAACAAAAATTAGCACCTCATCATGGTGCAATACCTTATCACATTATATAAACAATAGATCAGCTCGTATAGCAAGAAAGAACATGCATGTAGCTTAAAAGTATCTAACTTCTTTGGAATCATTAGTCACACATGAGTAGTTATGGTCCCGGATTAGCCAATTGGATTAACGATAATCCTGCCGCTAGGGGCGCTAGTGTCGCTGTTAATCCGCGGATTAAGAGCGGAAGGATTATCGTTAACCCTGTAGGCTAATCCTAGGACCATGTTTTTTATTTATTTTTCTGATAATACAGTGATGTTGACAATAATGTTTGAAGTTATACAAGAGTTAACAATATTATATATTGACTTAAAAACTATGATAAGCAAAAGAGCAGAAGGATTATCGAGGCTAATCCTGGGATCATGTTTTTTATTTATTTTTCTGATAATACAGTGATGTTGACAATAATGTTTGAAGTTATACAAGAGTTAACAATATTATATATTGACTTAAAAACTATGATAAGCAAATCCCGGATTAGCCAATTGGATTATCCCTGTAGGTTAATCCGGGACCTTTTGTGATAATACAGTGAATGGTTCAAGTTATACAAGAGGTATATTGACTATGATAAAGTACAGAAATCAGCACTGAATATGTTGAATGACTTAAAAACTATAATAAAATATGGAAATAAGCACAAAGAAACACACGGTTTTTAGAAAAAAAACTCCAAAACAATAAACCATGATAAAATACAGAAATAAGCACAAAAACCACACATATATTTGGAGCACTGAATGGTCCATAGTTTTTAACCTCACTTTCGCACTAGAATAATTTTGAAATGTGTTTGAGTTTTGTTAGATGAATGTTGTTGTTCGTCGTCTTCGCTGCTGCTGCTACCGCTGCTGATGCGAAACAGGGGTGTGGTGCTGCTGGGTGTTGTGACGCAGGTGACTAGAAGGTGAGAAAAGTTTTGATGAAGATCATCGTCGTAGGTAGGTATGTATATGGGAATGACGACATCATTATTATAGCTGGTGGAGAAGCACCCTGTCGGTGTTACTTTGTTGCAAACGGCAGGAATTTTGTTGTTGCCAAGGTATATTCTGCAGATTGCGTCCTGTTGATGCTGGTAGACTTTGGTGGGTAGACATTGGACGTGGACGAGGTCTGCATCTTAGATGTCAAGTTTGACTGTGACATTTTTGTTATTGCCAAAGAAGGAGGTGTGGGAGGATAGAATTTTGATGTGAAGGGAGTTCACCTTTGCTGGATAGATGGGAATTGAATATGAGTTTGAGGGTGAGATTGTTGCCAACGTTGACAGGATCTGTTTCGCAGGACATTACTGTTCTTTATAGGGTGTAAATGTGACGATGAATCTTTTGAATCCACTTTTGAGTTTTTCCTCGCCCTCGTAAGTGATGCAGAAGGGGGTAGAGTCGAGTTTGCTGATGAGATCTGGAGAGGCTTTTCCAAATCTGGTTGGCAGGAAAACTTCCGTGTCGTTGTTTAGTTTGGCAACAAGTTTTGTGCCGTATATGGTGTCGATAGGTTTGACACCGATGACGCGGTATGGTACGTTTTTTTCAAGAGAAGACACGCTGAGTATGTCTGAGGTGTGTGATAATTCTTGGAGTTGACTAAGAGCGTCCTGTGCCATGGTTGCACAAATGGCAGTGTTTAACGAATGGTGCAGGACCGTCGATATGAGTGGATTGTGAGGGCAAGTTGTAATGCAGTTGGCACCTGCGGTAAGGGGCGCAGATTTCCTGTTGTTGCGTGGTAAGTTTGTTCCACACTACGTCGACGTCGGATGGTGGATAGCGATTAAAGATGATGCCGTGGTTTTGCAGCAGCAGGTGGCGTTCTCCAGGTAGCAGGAGCTGAATGCGTCGTCCGTTTTCGAGAAAGTGTGTGAGGAGGTGAAGCAGTAGCAAGTCATGCGCTGTTTGATGCGGCGTGCGTACGCAGAAATGCTTGAATTTGCGCACTGAGTTGAGCGAGGTCTTCGTAGAATCCCAGATGGCACTGTGTGCATAAGTGCGTGAGACGGTTGTGAAGTTGACAGCTGCACGTCGGTGAAAACAGAAGGAGCAGTGGTAGTCCTTACACGTCGCACCTGGCATTCCTGACGGCGGTTTAGCCCAGACTGAATGCAAAAAACGTTCGGGCGTACATATATAAAGCCGTGGTTCACATCCGCAGGAAGTGCTAATTGTAGGGAACAGGAAGTAGAACATCCGCAGGAAAACACTGTGGTAAAAACGACCGTTAGGAGTTGGTCTTGTACAGGAAATAGTGCATCCGCTGGCTGATGGGAAAAGTTTCTTGGAGAGTGGGTTTTACCACCAAACGTTGCTTTTAAAATTATTTACGGTGTTGGTTTGCTGTGGGATGAGAACTCTGTTTTCATCGGCGCTGAACATCCAATCGCCGTAAATATGATCGGGAATAATATAGGTGGAGGTGTTGCCCAAATTCACTGCCAAACACGTACCGTAGCACATGTAATCTTCGTTTCTCATTTGTTGCATTTTGGCTGCGGAGACGTATTGCTGCTCGTAAAACACGATGTATAACCCTCTTGCGGGAACAAATTGGAAATATTGATCGCCATCGATCAAGTCTGTTTTGAAATGGATATCGTTGAAACTCATGTTGGATAACACAAAATGAATTTTGCTTTCGCAGCTGTGAATTTTGACGGAGATGGATTTTCCGTCGTAAGTGTCATCGAAGAAACGTAGTGCATAAGGTGCATTTTTTGTGGATGTCCTAACACTTCGTAGTTTTTAAACACCTTAGTTCCTTCGCAGTATACAGACAAGTAGTTTTTGTAACCCATGCTAGCACTTGTTGCGACACCGAAGGGCGAGAGGAGACTGAAGCGGAAGCAGAATGCGCACTAAGGTGTATTTTGCGCGATGGATAGAGCAAAATGAGTTTTGAGAAAATGATCTGCCTCTAGGAATGTTCTGAAATTGGCGCACCGTATGTACTTGGTGAATTGGGTAAAATTCATGGTTTCGAAGGGAACACTGGAGGCGCGGTTGTGCAGCATGTACTTGTAGTAAGCCATGATTTGATGTTGCACGTCCGTTTCTTCTTTCTTCTTGTGATACATGATGTCGGTAATGATGCGCTGCAAGTTTTGCAACGTGTTCCACTCTTCGTTGTTGAGCGTGACAGACGTGCCTTGCATGTCTTTGAAGACGATTTTTAGCTTCCCGAATACGTTCTTAAACAGGGTGGTGACGCTGTTGCTGAAATGATATTCTTGTAGGCGTCCCTCTGGGTCGTTGAAGCGACGGTGAATAATAGGTATCGCTTCGACGAATTTGTGCCACTCCGTTGAACACATGACTACTGCGTTGCGTTGTCCACATTTTGCAATGGATACCACCAGCTGGTGCGGCGACAGGGGGGAAAATCCGACACACGCAAATTTGGTTTGTTTGGCGTTGAGAAAGTAGATGTCGGAAAGAGGTCCCACCACGGTGCTGGGTTGGTTGGGCTGTTCGGCCAAATCACCTTCATTGAAGCGAAGTTTTCTTTTTGCACGAGACTTTTTTGCCGAATCTGCTGCGGCACTGAAACAAGACAGGCAAAACAAATGTAAGTGTTATGCATAATCGGCAACAACAACACAAAATTTACAAATAGCACGAACCAACCTGTGCTGCGTGGCTGCGCTATCGTCCTGCATGGCTGACTGAATAAGGCGACGGTGTGACAGTGCATTTTATATGAGCAGGAGCGAGTTCTGAAAGCACGTGCAAAAAAAAAGGGAATGAAAACATGAGAAAAAGAAATAGATAGACGGTATGGCACACACACACACACACACACACACACACACCTGCTTACCTGCATGGGTTGACAGGACTGGTGAGCGTTAGAGCATTTTGCAAGGCATACGTTTTTGTAGGTTTTGCGAATGACGTCATCGTTATGAGCGTAATCGATGACGTGAAATTTGGAAAAGAATTTATGCTTAAGCAGACCGGAGCAGCGATGGGTGAGGTAGTCGATGACGTAATGACCGCAAGTGGTGCTGTCGTAACCTTGCAGCCTTCTGGAGTTGGTGGACCATTGCGTCCCGCAGACGGAATTTAAGAAGTGAAGAAGATAAGGCGAAAGAGGATCGATTCCGTAACTGTCAAAATATTCTCCCCGTCCGTTTTTACCCACAAAGATGCAAACCCAGTGTTTACCCGGTTTTGTGCTGGGATCGGTGTTCACCACGATAGCGAAGGGAAGATTTTGAATGGCATGAAGTGCGGGTAACCTATCGCAGGGGTAGACACCTAAAAAGTGAGATCGCGTAGAGGGACATGTGGATAGAAAGCGTTGAATCTGAAAGGTGTTCATGATACCAGGATGGATCTGTTGGCGTCAATTTCGAGCGTGCGATGTATTTCCGCGAGCACCAGAAGAATAACGGGTTCTGTCAATTGATCGGCAAAACCTATGCTTATAGACACGCTGCCGTGACGCTGGCCAGAGATGTGAGATTCGTTGGCGCTCATGTCTGCAGTGAGATCGAAAGCCATTACGGTATAGCCTACCGGGTACGTTTGTCTAGAGATGGAGTGTCCCTCGTCTTTGAAATGAATTCCTAGACCGTCCTGCAGAGTTTGAAAGCACTGCAAATAGTGTCCCTTTTTAAAGTCTGGTTGTAGGGGTTGAGAGGGAACAGGTTGACCGTTGACGTAAAGTTGAAAGGAGTTCATTTGAAAATGTTGTAAATTGTACGGATTTGTGTTAAAATTGCCAGAATAAGCCTTGTCGGTGACCATGGCTACCACCACCCTTCTGGGAATTTGCCCTATGAAGACGTCGCTAAACGTCATTGCTCTGGACTCTTTGGGTATGCTGAGGGCGTGAAAGCTAACATCCTTGAGATGGTACTTGGCGTTGCTCTTGGCAAGCACCGCCTGATGCGCAAGCTTGATGGTTGGCGACGGTCGTACCGCTTTTAAACGCAGCGTGGCGGAGGTGATTTCGGCGTAACCTTTAAAGGTCTGCACGTCGAAAAACAAATAAAACTGAGGAGAGGCAGGAGTGAGCTTAATGGTCATGCTCACGTTGTTCAAAAACAGATTTTCCTGTCTAAACAGAGCATTGGACAGAGGGCCAATCAGCTGAGTGATGTTGCTGCCTTTGGTAAAGCCTTGGCGCCACTGAAATCCGGCATTAGCGATAAAAACGTCCATGATGCCAGCCGTATCCTTTTTCCAGAGGGAGGATTCTAGTTTGCTACTCATGGCATCTTCGGAGTAATTAAGAAGTGTTTCTAGGTACGTTCTGTAAGGGTATCCTGCCTGCGGCATGGAAACGATGACGTTGTTCAGCGACACCTCGACCTGTTGAAACAGGGAATTTAAGGCGTTATTGACCAGAGTGGCATTAACGTCCTCTTTTATGACCTCTCCTTTGTCACCTACAACGCGCACCATGAGCTCGAGTACGACGTAGGTCAAATCTAGGTAATCGTCTGCATTTCCTGAATAATGAAATGTAATGGGGGCATTTTTCATGAGCGTGTTTTGCGGGTTTAGATATATGAACCGGGACTCCTCGATGTTCATCTGAACGGGGACGTCTTTAAAGAGGTCCAGTTCGGAACTCATGTGGACGGTCGCGTCTGCCATTACGAAAATACGTCTCGCACCTTACACCTAGCGCGTTTAACCTTCGACTGCTTGCTCTTTTTAGGTTTGGTCGGTTTTATTCTCTTGAGGCGCCTCATGCCGGAACCGAGCATGGCATCGAGCTTTTCGTTGGCCTTTCGCTTTAAATTGTATCCAGACTCCTTGAACCTCCGTTTAAGCGCTTCCTTCGGCGCTACTCCGGCGGTAGCCACATCTGACAGAACGTGAGTGCCCGCCTTTAAGGCCTCCTTTCCGACTGCTTTTGCCCCGCTCTTTATAAATGGCAGCAACCTTCTGAAGAGCCCTCCGAGGGCGGAAAAGAGGCCGCTACCTTTTTGGTAACGCTTACCCCTGTAGAGAATGAAATCGCGGTCGTCGAATGCGCCACCGGCTTGATTGAGGTAGTACTGCGTGACGACGTGCACATCCATTATTGCAGTTTTGGACGGAAAGCAAGAACTATAGTAGAGGAAAATCCGTCAGCGAATGGCAACAGATCGCCATAACCGTTCCTTAAATCTATGTTTACAGTTTTGAAGTCTTGCCGAATCAAGGGTACCCAGTTTTGGGGAAAGAAGGTCTTTTCGTCGCTCATGTAAGTGTTGTTGCTTCTCTCGTATTCCACCGCAACGCTCTCTATGACCTGCACGAAGGCGTCGCCCACGACTTGCGGAGCTACTAGATTGCAATAGATGAACATCTCGTAAGGAAACCCCATATACGGATCTACAGGGTGTTTAGGGCCTTTCTGAACAATGATGTTGGTATAAGGTTCGAAACCTAGCATTTTGGCCATAGCGGGAGTCAAGAGCAAGCTGTGAATGCGATGTAGCGGATCGCCCTCCTCCTCTTTCGAACCCGCACCCTCCTCTCCCGTTTCGACGGGCTGCGAAGCTTCGCCCTCCCCGGATGATGCCAAAGGTTTCGGCGGGCGAGAAGCGGGTCTTTGCACCCCCGCAGGTTTTGGTTTCGGCTTCGGCTTCGGTTTTCCGCGGGGCGCATCGCTCAATTCTGTGATCGTGTACGGTTTTACCGTGCGCACGACATTTTCCACATACCCGTCGAACGGAATGTCCGGCAAGGGTTGAGGATGCGTGACGGCTGCGTTCACGCTTGCCGTTTTCTTGCGCTCGTCGAACAGAAAAAAGTTTTCCACGTGCAGATGCTCCTGGATGACCGCGTTGACGAGGTTCACCAGGTCTTTGGGATTGTGCACGATACCTTGCGGTATTTCTAAGCTGAATTTGGAATGCGTGGGGAGGACCGTCATGGTGTACTTGGTGCCCACCATGTGGGCATCGTCTCCCGAAACGTTATAAAATTTTACAGGATACCGAAACTTTTGCAGCGCCACTTCCCATTCTCCCTGCAAAACGATTCTCTCGGGCAAGATGTTTGAAAACCTGGACGTGGTGTTATCGGTAAAGTGGTTCATGGAAGCATTGCTGACTAGAGTGAGCGAAAACGGTTTGGTCTTAATCATGCCGAATCGACGGTCGAAGCCAGAACCCACGAGTTAAATTTTACCGGATACCCCTTCCACTTCACTAAGTGCTGTTTGTTGCGTCCGCGCCCCTTGGTCTGTAAGACGCGTTCAATCTTGAAGGTCTCGGGAAGCGCGACCTTTTGTAACTCCTCGGTGTAAAATATGCCGTCTATGGCTTCTCCGGACAGATCCTTCAACTTATATACCACGGGTCTACCGCGCACCACCTCCGCTATCTGAAATATTTCGTCCGTCCAATTCTGTTCGTACCCCTTGTCGAATTTCATTTTTTCTTTGGAGATGCGCACGTGATCGCCGACCGAAAATGCGGGCTTTTTTGCGCGCGACAAGCGTCTGTTTCCGTATAAATTGCGGTAGACCTGTAGAATGTTGGACTCGTTGACGTCTTTTGGCGCCATTTTTATGGACCTGTGATGGGAGCTATTGTACGAGTCGAGTAGAGCCGGAAGCACCTCCACGTATCTGTAACTGTTTTTGTGCGTGAAATATCTCCACATTTTAGTTTTTAAGGTGCGGTTGAAGCGCTCTACGACGCTGGCTTTGACATTATTTTTCGTGGTGTAGTGTTGCACGTCGTGTTTCTTCAGAAAGTTGCGAAACGTTTGGTTGGTAAACTCCGTCCCCTTGTCGGTTTGCAGGACCCTGGGAACGCGACGAGAAAATATAGAGCGAAATGCTCGCGCAACCTCGGAGCCCAGCTTCGATTTGAGAGGTGCGGCCCAAGCATATTTGGAAAATACGTCGATCACGGTGAGAATGTACACGTACGGCTTGTTATGCTCTTTGACGCTGTTCATGACGTTTAGATCGGCCTCCCAAAGATCGTCCATATTGGTCACGTGATAGAATTTTGTCGGAAACCGCTTTCTCGCCGGCTTGTGCAGAGTGTAACTGTCCTGGGTTTGAAGGAAGGACTCTATGTCGGTTTTTGACGCGCCCGTGGCCTTGCGAAGGGACTTTACGGTGCCTAAGCCGGCATAGTGTTCCGGTCTTGCGTAGTACCGCCTTAACGTCTTCCACTCCTTCATCCTTCATTTGTACAGCGGTTGCCAACGGCGCGCGCGAAAATGGTAGCCCGTAGAAGGCGATTTAGACGCCTTTTTCTTGGGCGATAGAGGGTTCGCCCTTTTGTTCTTACGAGGCGAGAGAGGGTTCACCTTTACGGTTCTGGACGGCACTTCCTGCTTTACAGTCGGGACCAGGTCTTCATAGTCGTCGTCATCGTCGTCGTCTTTGTCATCGCTAAGGTAAGGTCGTCTCACTTGTGCCACTAGATCGAGATAGTGACCCAATTTATATTTTACCAGACGCCACTTTTCGTCGGCAGAGAGCTTTGCATGCTGCACGTTCTGCATTTCTTTAGCCAGTCTGGAAATGGTCTTGTCGATGACGTGAAGCTTTTGCACCGTTTTTGGCTGCGGAGCAATCACGATCTGCCTGCCGTATTTCATCCTACAAATTTTGACACCAAGGCGCTACCCAGCGAAGCTAGTACGGGAAGCAAAAACGCGGGCAAAAACCCTCCTTTTTGAACCAAGATTTTCTTCTTTTTCTTCAACGGAACTCGTTTGTCGACCAGCTTCCTCCAAGACGCTTTATGCTTCTTTAAGCGGTTCAAGCACTTTCGCGGAAGGTGCACGCGACCTCTGCACACGTTGAGCATACATTCGCAAATGGCCTTTATCAGATCCCCATCGGCATTTTTTAACAGCTTCTTGCGCAGGGGCGCCTTCGCCTTGGCCAAAACCGACAAATTACCGTGCTGCCTCGCTATGAGCGGGCTGCTCAATTTGGCAATGCTTAACCTCCCTCTAGCCATGTTTGCGCGATAATGACGACGGCGTCCAAAATGGCGCGTTATTTAAAATCAACGGTCCCGGTGCGAACCCCAAACCCGTCAAAAAGAAGACCGACGAGGCGCGCGCACGCGTACGCGCACGCGTACACGCACGCGCGCACGTACATGCGTCCCATCGGAAACCCTCGCATGAGGAAAATTCGCCCATGTTTTTAACATTTACGGTCGAATTGGGCACGAAAAAGGACAGCGTTTCGTTCGGCAGCACGCCGGTTCGATACCTGTATCGGTTAGGCGTATATTGCGTGCAATCCAACACCAGATACCCGTGCGGGTTTTGGGTAGCTTTTTCGAAAGCCTCTAAGAGAAACCTAGAGTTCCTGGGTTCGATCTGTTGGCACAGCCTGTCGATCTGCATCTTGTCTCTGTTGTTCTTGAACACGACGATGTAATTGGCATTGAGAGAGATGTTTCGATATTTTCGACCCTGCGGAAACAGGTTCTGCAGAATGTACACGATGCCGAAGCGCTTGTGATGAGAGTCTCTAGTAAAGAAATTGGACACGTCCGTCCCGCCCCCTTCCACCATCAAATCGTCTAGGACGACGAGGTAGTTCTCGCCCACCGAAGCCAGTTCCGGAATGCCTGCATGGGTCTGGCATTTCAGCGGCAGGGTTTCCAGTTTCGGCGAATACTCTGGCGGATGGCACCACAACACTTTTCTGGGGCGCTCGTCGAACATCTGGTATCAGGTTTTTCACAAAGGTGGATTTCCCGCAGCGCGAAGGACCCGCCACGAGCATGGTGCTAGGAAATTCGAATCGCCTCATCGCGTCGTCCAGGGGACCCGGGTTCGAAATGACTTCAAAATCCGCTCGACGTCTCATTTATGAGCTCTCTTGTAACCGTACGGATACGAATCGAAGTCGCCGGTCAGAACGCGCTTGTTCACCACCATTCTAAAGGTCTTCGCGCAGGGTTCGGTGACCACGGTCCAAAGCGGTTTTCTCGAAATCTGCGTCCCCGCGAGCGTCACCGTTCTGTCTCTGCCCCTCAGCACCATGTCTCGGATCACCGCGGCGTTCACCAGCTCCAGGTTGCCCGAATTCAGGGTGAGTCCCTTCACCTTGCACACCGAGAAGGTCTCGCCCGTCTCCGGACTCTTTATTTCCATGCAGTAGCTCTTGGGCCCCGTGGAGGCAAACCGGGAGATGTAAGCACCCCGTCCGTAACCGGTCAGCTCGTCCGTCATGTCACCCAGGAGGCGTCCCACGGGCGGCAACCACTCACCCGGAGCGGCGGCGACGACGACGGAATCGGTGTCGAAGTAGCACACCCGCTCTCCCAGCCGCTTCAGGTAGGAGTATAGCACTAGGCGGGCATGCGCCGTGGTGCAAGCCGCAAGGACGGCATTGGCGGTGGGGTTGACCTTCGGGCTCTGTTCGCAGTACCGCCATACCACGTACATGATCTCGTCCGTTGCCGGCAGGTAGGCCTGCACTTCCACGCACGGGTCGTTCAGCAAGCTAAGGAGGCGGTCGTACCGGTCCACCAGCTCGCAAGTGGACAGGTTATCGCGTTGCCCCAGTTTTCCCCAGAACGAGTTTAGCATCAACTTGGCCAGCTCTCGCCTGCCGGGGTTTGGCGCGATTGCCTCGGCATCTAGGGAGACGCCTTCGCGCTCGTAAAATTGCTCCACGTACCGCCGCTTTGCCTCGGGCGTTTCGCAATCCGATGGCCAACCGGAGGCCTCCGTCTTGATCTTCAGGAACTGGTTCACGTAGTCCTGAAACAGTCCCTTATCTCCGGTGATCGGGTCGTACTGCACCACGTCGTACTCCCAAATCTCGTACACCCTGAGCAGCCGGTACCCCTCCTCCAAGGCCACCTTCACCTCGTCGATGACCCAGGTGCCCGTTAGAGCTCTCTCGTCCTCGCCGTGATCGCACTCGCCCTGGTTCTCCGCCTCTGCACAAGCGCCACATAGCGGGAACATGAGCTTACCGCAGATGCGCGCCGGCAGCACCGGGTGATACAGGTTTTGCGGCGGTAAAACCCGGCATTTAAGCAGACCGCCGCGCACGTCTTCTAAGCGCGGAAACCTGTCCACGTGGATCTTGGGGTGGCCCACGGGGTAGGGCTTCGTCTTGTTCACGTACGGGTAAAGGCTACACACGTCGTAATAGAATATCTTTCGGTCCCCCTTTGCCTCGCAATACGTCTTGGTGCAATTTGTGCGACCTCCATAGAAGGCATCTCTGGGCCTCAGCGGCTCCGGTATGGGGAAGTGCTTGGCATGGCGCGCCAAGTCCTCGTTCGTCTTCATTTCGGCGTTGAACTCGCACTCCCACATATCCACCACGGTATAGCCGGCCTCTCTCATCTTTCGGGCGACCTTCTCGGTGCTTTGCAATCTGGAGGCCATGGTTTCGTTCCCGGTGCTGTATACCGCGGCATGGCGATTGTGAAAGCATCGCCTGCAACCGTGGTAGAAACAGCCGTGGAAGAAGTATACATATTTTTCACGGCCTTCCTCTCTGTACCCATCCACTTTGTGGCCTAGAATTTTAACTTCGCGTCGTCTCATAGCATGCCGAATAACAACGCGGTTTTGCAACTCTAACCAAGACAGTCATATGCACGCTATGCGAGACTGCCTGTCCGCTAGTCGATACCCGCCAACAGGTAAGAGACCAATTTTTTTCGGCGGCATGAAACGCTTTCTATACACGCACATGCACGCCTGCGCGATGGTGACGCATTCTCTAAACGGGTCTATGCCGTTCTCGTCCATGAATTCCCTTCTAAGCTTGCAAACTCCCTGACTCAGCAAAAACACGTCCATTTTGCAATAGGTCACCATTTCGGACTTCATGTCGAACACGTATTCGGAGGCTGTCATTTCATCGTGCCACTGCTCGAAGGCTGTTCGAACCTGTACAGACATGCCCTCCGGACAGTAATACATTTTGTCGGGAATGGCGCCGACGTAGTGCTGGTTTTCCTCGGTGTTAAACAAGTATGGAAAGTAGCCTTTGCATTCCTTCAATGCAAAGGTCTTGGAGAACCGAGACAGTGTCATGGGGATAAAGTTCAGGGAGTCGATAAATGTGACGTCACCGTACCTCATTCGGTATATTTTGCTGCCATACATAACGAGCTCGGGCGTCCATTTCAAATGGCCGACCATATGCTTTAATAAAAATTGTCCGTCGTAAGCTCTGAGGTTATGGGCTACCACGATCACGTCCCAGGCTTCGAACCTCGGTTGCATCACGTGCTCAAACAATTGTTTTACGGGGTCGTCCATAAACACCCATTCTTTCACGCCGCACTCGGAACAATACGCCGTCTTGCGCTGTTCGTCAATGCACAGCGGACAGGCTTGGTATACCACGCACAAATTTGGCACATGCTCGTACGTTTCTTTTTTGCCGCTATAACGCGTGTTTTGTGTACATTCAAGATCGATGAACATAAACACGTACTGGTTTCTTTTGTTTTGTGTAACGTACGGTTGCATGGAGCACATGTGCCCGTCGTTAACGTGTGTCTTACAATTGCTGCAAAACTTCTCACCGCACTGGTGAGCTGTTTTCCTGTGTCTTAAATTTACAAGCTTATTGCAAGAAACACACACTTTCTCGACGTCGCACACGGACATCGACTTCGGATAAAAACCGCCTTTCTTGGCGTGATTTGCAAAACATGTAGGCCCCTTAAAGTCGCGGTTACATGCAGCACAGTGTATGTACGATGTGTATGGCTTATTGCAATGCTGGTGACATTTTGAACAATTGTCACACCTATGTAATTCTTTTTTGTGCGTCGTCGGGTAATGACAATGGCGACAATACCATTTACATTTAAAACACTTGTGTAAATCTACTATAGCATTAAAGTGCCCGTCGTGAAACATGACGTCAATGTATTTATCGCTCTGTTTCTGCGATGCGTATAGCACGTTCTTGCCCGTATGATCGCCAAACACCGTCACCTTGTAGTCCTTTAATACCGTGTCAAAATGCCTTACGTCATCTATGGTGAACTTTCCATTTAATTTACCCACGCTTTCGCACAGTGCTACGGCCTTCTGCTTTTGCAAGTATTCCGAACGCGTCATCGTTTTGTAATTTATGTCACCATCCACCTTAGCTTTGCATACCGCGATGGCTCTCGGTAAGCACAAATTGTCTTTATTGTTAATTTCGACGATGCCTTTATTTCCATTACAGGCGTTGCATGGTTGGTAACTCGAACCCGAGACCTCCTTGGTCCATACAAAAGTAATTTTAAGGGGACCTCCTAGCAAAAACTGCTGATTGCTCTGCATCACTTTTTCAATAGATTTTACCACCGCATCGGCATTCACCTGATCAATGCGCCTAACACTCATATTGAACGCTTTGGAGGGCTCCCTGTCGTCCGATATCGATATTCCTAAGTAGCCGGGTTCGTTGTCCAGTAATTCCCGTTTAGCAAAATTCACAACGTCGTCAAATAGCTTAGTCACCCATTGCACAGGGTTTGCATCTACGTGCCCCGGGTTCACAACTATTTCGCTTTCTGTGAAACCCGAAAACAGTCTCTTCATCGTTCTCTCCCTATGCGCTATAATGTCAAACCTTGGCTGCAAGGCTAAGTCTTGACTTACCTCACCACCAGAATCCATACTGCTCTCATCTCCAGCATCCATTATGCTAAGATGTGCTTCGTGAAACAACGCGTATAAAACTTTACTTCTTAGCCCTACACTGCAAGCCTGCACAATGCTCGCCGGCTCTTTTGAAGTCTTTAAAAAATACGCCGCAAGTCAAACATATAGTGTTTTGAAATAATCGATCGCGACTGCTGCGCGAATCAAACTACTTTTCATCGCATTTCTTTTATATAAAAATACGCTAGGTTAACACAATGTAATGATATAGGAAAGTACTTGTTAGCCCTATGCTACAAGCCTGCAAAATACTCTTCTTTCGCCGGCTCTTTTAAAGTATTTCAAAAATACGCCGCAAGTCAAACATGTAGTGTTTTAAAATATTTTAAAATAATCGGCCGCGACCACTGCGCGAATCAAATTCCTTTTTACTCGCAGTTCTTTTATATGAAGTGAGCGTATATGTAATGTAATGTAATTGTAATAAAATCTAAACAGTCCACGCAATACACAATATTCGCTTTTCAACAAATTCGCACTTTCTCAAGCAGCCTATCGCACGGTGCTTTTATAACCACGTTATCTGTACCACGGTTTCCGTCTGCGCGCTCCGTTTAAGGCCTAATTAAAAGTCCGGGCGGGTTATCTCGCCGCAACTTCCAAAATTTTAATCGGGTTCTTTTCGAGGTACTTCCGGTCACAGCACCCAGGCACCGCAGCATCCGCTTTCGATATGCAGAAAATATTTCTACCGTCAACCACATCACCACATTTAAACATTTTCTTGCTAATCAGTCTTCCGTTCTCACGCCATTTTTAAAGTTCAGGAGCACTTTAACAACTTTTATCGCGGCAGCCATATTGATCACGTGAGTTCGCAACCAGATAACCAACACTACTAAAACTGCCGTGTTCCAGCACTCTTCATTCGTCTACTTTCATTCGTCAGAGCAACATGCACAGACGGCTAGAGCTTACTACAGTGTGCAAGCACTATTTTTACTTCGGAACGGGGTTAGTGCATCGGTATGTCAGCACATCGCTGCGTTACGGTTACGGCGTCGACAACAGCCAAACCATCACGGAGAACGAGAGCAGCGATTCCTCACGGCCTGCTTCACCGAACGGCGGTCTACTCCATCTCCCAGCTTTGCCGGGACCGCCGTTCGAACCTCGCTCGCCGAGCGAAGCGTCTGCAGACGACGAAGAGCTCGAACCTGGTTTGCCGAGCGCTGACACCGACGGAGAGCCCGAACCGCCTTGCGAAACGCCTGGTTCCGACGCAGGCCTCGAACCTCGTTCGCCGAGCGCTGTCACCGACGGAGACTCCGATTCACTTGTGGTCAACCCGACTCTCTCGAGTCGGGACATAACATCCAGCGACGACAGTGGTCTTTCGCCGCCAGGTCCTCGTTTCGCCAGTTCCCCCTTGTCTTCACCTTCTTGTTCCTCCTCCTTCTCCTCCATAGTTTTCCTACCCGCTTCTGCTCCTCCTTCGCCCGCCCGCTTCCCTTCCCCTTGCTCCTCTCCTCCACGCACATCTACGCCGGCGTCTTTTTTCCTACCTTCCTTCGGCAACATATTCCTCCCCGACGGTAGCCCATCTTCAGTTTCGCCCACTTCTTCCTGCTCCACAATTCTTTTAACGTCTGGTGCTGCAACGCCACGCCGGGGTCCTCGCTTCGACAGCGCTCTGCCATCGTCGCCGTCGAGCACTCCACAGCAGCCAGTTTCGCCATCATCGTCTTGCTGCACGATAGAGGTCATTTCCCGTTCTCCTTCACCCTGTGGCCCCCGCTTCCAAACCCAAGATCTTTTCTCTTCCTCTTGTTCACCTCCACTTCGCACCTTTCCGTCTTCACAGAGCACACCTTTTAAAAACTTATCGGGTCTCGAACCCGTTGAGGTGGACGCCATTAGCGTCAAACCTCTCTCCCCATCTCCTTCCCACACCTCTTCTCCTACACCTCCCACTTTTACTCCCATCTCTCCAGCCCCCGCCAACGCTGACGAACCTTCAAGTTCATTAATCGCACTTCTATCGTGCACTCCCGGGCAGTTCAAATATAACATCAGAAGGCGAAACCTGCTCAGGGAGTTTGAACCGTCACCATCGCCACCACCTCCATCAGTGCCACTGCTGCTGCTGCTTCAGCACAGTAGCGGGTGGTGCTCGCCAACTGCCTGCGAGGACGACGGGTACGATGCGCTGTTTCTGACCGTCAACCAGGAGGACAACAACAATAATGTCGAGGTAAGAAGTCTCGCTTTGCCGCTCCTGGTGCCCATAACCGCGGCAGCCAAGCGCAAGCTTGCCTCCTCAACATCGCGCACCATTGCTCCCAGGGTGCCCTTATCGCCGGAACCCAAATTCCGGCACAAAACGTTCCGGCGAGAATAAAAAAAGTGTTGTGGTACGTGTGTGTGTATTTTTTTTGTGCTTTCAATGTATTTCAATGTAATTTATTTCTTTCCATTTTTTAATACACTAAAATTCCATAACTTTCTTGTGTGTGCGTATTGCACTTTTACGTGTGTGTGTATTTTTTTTTGTGCTTTCAATATATTTCAATGTAATTTATTTCTTTCCATATTTTAATACACTAAAATTCCATAAATTTCTTGTGTGTGCGTATTGCACTTTTACGTGTGTGTGTATTTTTTTTTGTGCTTTCAATGTATTTCAATGTAATTTATTTCTTTCCATTTTTTAATACACTAAAATTCCATAACTTTCTTGTGTGTGCGTATTGCACTTTTATTTCACCTTCTTCATATTTAACCTCGCAGGGTTCCTTTCCTACTCCTCGAATTTTTTCTTAGCAGTCATAAAAACTATTTTTATAGCATTTAGCAAATGCAAACATAAAAAAGCAAACCAATTAACAAATGCAAAAATAAAAGCATTTACATCTGCAATCAATACATTGTTTTAATAAGTTACAACTCATTTTGGTATATAATTATTGTATTGCATTTCAGTCACCTTATCATTTTATTTTGTCACGTATTCCAACTCTCCTTCCTCTTCCTCACCATCCCCTCCACCTTCCTCCTCCACACCATCACCCTCTTCCGTGTCTTCGTCGTAACCTGCTTCATAATTTGCAAATTCCTCCACCCCGCTAGTGCATGCGTTTTCCAATCTACCAATCATCTGCTTTAATGCCGCAAATTCATCGTCCAGTTTAACCATATTTCCTTTTATTCTGTTCACCAATTCCTGCTGCTTTGTCACATTCTGCTTTTTCTCTTCCAGCTCTTTTTTCATTCTTTCCATCAACCCCCGCATTTGTTCAAACCTTCCTTCACATTCTTGCCTCTCCTTCTTCACCAACTCAACCCCTTTTTTTGCTTCCTTCATCTTGCTATCACATTCCTTTTTCATCTTTTGTTGCATCGATTTTATTCCCTTCTTACACCTCTCCGATGCCGCTTTTCTTATGCTGTTCACCGATACCCTTCCCCCTTCTCCACCATTTTCATTACATTCCGAATTTAGTTTCAAACTCCCCTCCGCAGACCACCTGGATGCCCTCTTCGCCCTTCCACTCACTTTCCTACCCCCTCCCAAGTTTAATTCCCACACCCCCTTATCACATCCTCCAAATATATATAAAAAATTTTCAGAAAAGTACGAATTCATCTCGTTTACCACACTATAAGCCATCAGAAGTTCGCTTTCCTCTGCAGTCAACTTCCATTCCAATTCCAAACCCTCCGGCAAATCTACCGTATCCATCAACAACCTACAATCTATCATCTCCACAAGAATCGAACTGTTGTCCATAGCATACATACTCACCGGCTTTTTATAAAATTTACAACCTCTTTCCTCCCTCGTCTTACTCTTTACACACTCGCATCTTCCATTTACTACGTAACCCTCCGGACATTCTAGTTGCCCAAACTTCACACCCCCATACATCATCGCTCCACATCTCCCACCCCTCTCACACCTCGTTATCGGTTTTAAACAATTGTACACGTTCTTAAGGTTTCCAATGTTAATAAACCCTGACCCAAACCTACACCCACTACCTTTCCGGTATACACACGTACAGTTAGGCAACAATTCGTAATCCTTTTCGCATCCTGTCGCATTTTCCAAATGTCCCGTCTCGTCATTCAACTCGAACCCACACCTCCCAAAACTAACGCAACTCCTCTCTGCGCCTGCAACTCCTACCACCACCAACGCTGTCACTACCGCAATCATCATCTTTACCATATACTTCTTTCCACCCACAACATTCCCCTTTTTATACCTTTCCCCTCACCTCCAACATACCCCCACTCCCACCTCTTTTTCTTTTCACCAATCATATTGTCTCTTATTCTCACCAATCACCATCTCTCATTTATTCCTTTCCACCAATAACATCACTTCTTATTCTCACCAATCACAGCATCACACGTCACTTCCTCATCTCCTTTTTACCACTCACTTGTATATCATTCCCTCTTTCCCTTCCCGGCTCTTCACACACAAACATCGCTAATCCCCTTCTCCAGATCACGTGACCTTAATCTACCCCATCACCCTCTTCTACCTTTTTTTCACCACCACATATCCAACCAACCCTTAACCTCAAACTTTATCTCGGCCTCGGATTAACGTTAATCCAGCAGATCACGTGACCCAAATCACCCTCAACTTCACCCTCTTCTTCCTTTTTTCACCACCACATATCCAACCAACCCTTCACCTCAAACTTTATCTCTACCTCGGATTAACGTTAATCCATTATCATCACAACTCTCGTCCCGGTTTAGCCAATTGGTTTAACGATAATCCTACTGCTCTTGGCGCTTTTCAAAACTTACCGCTCTTAATCCGCCTTAATCCGCGGATTAACAGCGACACTAGCGCTCCTAGCGGCAGGATTATCGTTAATCCAATTGGCTAATCCGGGACCATAACTACTCACATGTAAAAATCAAATATACAAAGCAACAAAGTGCTTTTATTTTAATGTGACAAGTAAACCTACGATTAAAGTTTAAAGTGTTCTTTAAGGACTATATATTTCTGAAAATAAACTGTATGCAGGTAGTTGCATTTAATATCTACATCGTTATACCCAATTGGTTTTGTTTTCCTGTGAGATTCCAAATAAAGTAGGTAGTCCCAAAGGTTGAAAGAGCATCATGTGAGCAATAAAACTTGCGTCGTTTGCGAGATAAAACGCAATCGTTGGAAACCAGAAAGAAAATTGTTTCCAGCGATAATTCTTCTTTCTCTTACAAGCGGAAAGAGGTAGTAAACCTACTGCCTTATGTACGAGTTCCTTGGATGTATTACTGGACATTGACTACGTAGTAAAACATAAGGAAAAAGTCTCCAAGTGTAGGTTAAGTACACTCCATTTACGGTTGAGGCAGTATTCTTAACACTTAAATGATTTGAGTCAAATTATATAATATAAAATATAATAACAGCCCGCCTTATAGCAAAATGTGTATAATATATAAAATGTATGTAACGGTCATTGTATTAATGTTTATATTATTATTACATGTTCAATAATGTTATGTGAATGCATTACGCAATTTAATAATGTAGGAGCTGTGAGAATAATAGCTCAAAGGTTGCTAACAATGAGGTAACAATGAGGTAGCCTTGAGGCAGTAATGAACTAGAAAGTTTAATAATGCTACTGGCAATTCTTGGAGCAACAATAATGTAATTTGTGAAACAGTTTATAAACTAGCCAATCAATAACCAGAAAAAGCTTAAGTTAAATGATAGTATTCTATTGCAGTAGGATTAGCCAATCAGAAACGAAATAGGGCAAATTGTACAAATTTAGAAATTAGTTGCTAGCAGACAGCGTTCCTTACTGAACGCGAGACGCGTCCTCGAGAAGTTTAATACGTATTCAGTAAGAGACAAAAAATAGTTTACGAGTTATAAAGTGCAAGTAATTAATAAATAATCTCACAGCTCTCTATATCAGTGAAGTGTTATTTAAATCGTGTCAAGGATTGGTAAATGTAGTGATTGTAAAAATTATGATCTGTGTAACCCTACATTCTTCAGCCGCACCACGCCTTGTTAAGATATTCATGTCTGTACAAGTTAATACTGACGCAGCCGAGCCAAACATAAATATATAATAACAGTCAAATTACAAAGTTAATATTTTTAAACTTGGGGCGAAGGCTACCGGAAAGTTTTTACCATACGTCCGGTTGCAACTACTTTAAGTTCGGCTCCTCCTAAAATCACCCATCTTCAAGGTCTAAGAGAAAATGCTCAAAGTTAAGGACCCGTATGTTTTATTACAAAATAACGGACATGCAAGCTTACATACTTTGGCAACCTATCAGCTTGCCAACATTTTATCCAGCACGTTCAAGAGTCCAAATTTATCATATTTAGTAAGCATGTAAGTCATTAATAAATAAAAATACAATATAAAGCAACATAATGATGGAATATACAGTAACTGAGAAACAAGTTATCTTCAATTTACCCTAATATACTACCCAACCATGCGGACTGTTCAAGAATTGATAACTTTTGTTGCCAGGCTAATAATTCACAACCTTAAAATACACAAAAGCTTGACCTCTTTACTAAAAAACGAAAATACGGATAAATACCAAACTTAGTATTTAAGTTCGGTATCTTCCAAAAATCCATCATCATAATCTATCCTTAAAATGGAAAAAAATTCTATGTTTTTTAAAATATGGCTAACGATTTTGTTTAAAACACCATATATTAAAAATACTACATGATAGTATGATAGTATAGCCGGTGAATTCTTCTTCATTCGTAAGGGATTTTCTATAAATGATAAACCATGGGAGAAATATCGCACCACACAAAAAATTAGATCTCTTAAGACACGCAGTTTATTCAGATACATTTTATGCAGCATTAGCCATTTAACAAATATTCTTAGTTATAGCTTTGAATTTTTCAATACTTTTATCGGTGTTAAATGTGTAGAAAGTTTTACGGAATTTAAATATGGCTTTAAACATTTTACTATTGTTTTGGTTTTCTGTATGCCTATTGCACTTACAGCGAAATGTGTTACGTTTATCTCGATTAACATGAAGTAGACAGAAAAAAATATGATGTGTTACATTCACATGACTTTCTCTAACCTCTGTATTTTATTAGTAGGTATACAAACAATTCTTTCAAAAAAGTTAAGCTTTCTATCTACTTCATTTTAATCCAGATAAACGTTTCCGGAAATAGCGGTATTACACATTTTGTTATAGATACAAAGGGACAGCGATGTCAAATGTTTAAGAACTGGACGCTACAACTATTTTCATAACATAGCAATAAGCAACAGAAAATCGACAGGACTTGAAAAGAATGGCTAAGTATTGAACAATTCAAATCTATCATAATGGATATTCGAAAATGGCTGATGTCACAAAAAGTTATTTCAAATAAATCATGTGTTTTAAAAATACCTATATTTCTTGTGTAGTATGGTTTCGTCTATCGCTTAACGTTTGCCAGTTATACATGATTATACAATATTCCTTCCGAATGAAGAGGATTTCAAAGGCTATTCTCAAAAAGAAATCAAGATATACATGTTATTTGCCATATAAATGTCTTTAATATATGGTATTTTAATCAAAATCGTTAAAGCCACTTTTTAGAAAATCAAAGATTTCGAAAAATCGTCCATGTAACGGTTAGTTTGGCATTTCTCGAAAATCTTCGTGTCGCATCTTTGGAAGATAGTGAACCTAGATACCAACTTTGGTATTTATCCGACTTTTCATTTTTGAGTTATGTTGTTCACAGACACAGATAGACACACACACCTTTTTTTAAAAATCTTTTCTTTTTTGGATTCGGGGGGCCTCAAAACATTTATTTCCTCTGAAATCTCGGTATCGAATTTTTGGGTGGAACGCAATACTTTCTCTCCTACTATGCATGTGGTAGAGAAAGTAATAAAAACGTTGTAAGAATAGTTTGTTGAACTATACAAAAATAAGTATTAGTACTTAAATTTATCATAGATTTTTCTCCTTGGTATTCAAAAGAATCTTGCATTTCTAACGATTTGAATTAAGAAATACACGTTGAGGGATTCCACCTTAGTGTATAATTTGCAACAATGTCGTTTATAATAATCTCTAGAAATTGGAATACTCGTTCATCACTGATATTGTAATTTTTGTTCAGTATATACTTGTAGCATAATAATAATAATAATAATAATAATAATAATAATAATAATAATAATAATAATAATAATGATGAAGTCCCTCATGGATTAGAGGATTCTGTTTTGCATTACACCTCTTTCAATCTTCTCATTGGTCTTCCAACATTTCTTTTCCCATATGGTTTATAATCATATGTTATTTTAGGGTAGTGAAATTTGGCTATCCTCTGAAAATGATTTCTCCATATATCGATTTATTTGACAAATATGCAATTCCTCTCTTGTCTCTTAATTTGTTTTTATTTTACAAATTGTTATAGCTACTTAGTTTAAAAGCTCTAAGGTATCTAATTTTTGCCGCATTAGTTTTTTCCAAATCCTTCTTTACCATCCAAGTTTCACAACCATATGTTAACGTGGCAATCGCTACTGTTTTGTAAAGTAATGGGTAAATAAAAACAATAATAATTAAAATAATGAAATTTGTTTAACTTTATATTTTACTCCATACCTTATAAAACATCTACTGAAGATTACTGATCGTCTCTTGGTGCGTAATTTAATCATCAGAATAATTTTCCAATCAATATTTGTTTCTAGCCATCCAGATATCATTGCCACCTGTAATTGCAATAATTTTCAGCACAAACAATTAGTTACTGTTACACTAAAGCCAAGTGGAAAATTAAGGCCTAAAAATTAGTGTATTACCGAAAATTGAATGGGTATTTGTGGCTTGGGAGGAGAATTCTAAAGCAAAGCAGTTAAGGTACTGAGAATTTATTGATCCTAAACTGTGCTCAGTAGTGTTTCGTTCATAAAGTACTTCCAAACCTTCAATTACATACCGGTATATCATTGTACTAGTAATCTACGCTTCATTTGTTTTCATATTGCCTCTATTAACATCCATTCTGAAGAGCATTTCCCCGTTATTAGATTAACTCGAAACCCTGTCGACGATACAACCAGCAACATTCGTTTACACAAATGTTAGAATAGCACCCAGCAACGTATAATATCAGACTGGAAAGATACACCAAACTGATAATAAATACAACAACAATACCGTTTTCCTTTCCCTACTTAATCAGCATATAAAATATAGTATTTCACCCAAAAATTCCGTATCGAGATTTCACTGCAAATATACGTTTTGAGATCCCCTGAGGAAAAAAAGACATTTTTTTTATAAAAAGGTTCATATGTGAGTCTCCGTGAACGAAGGTGGGAAAACACCCCCTCCACACTAACCTTTACATGCAAAAAGTGTTCGAAAGTTTTATTTTCTTAAAACTGGCTAACTATTTTGATTAAAATACCATATGTTTAAGATATTTACATGAAAAGATGTATATATTTTATTTTCTGGGACCAGCCTCGAAGTTCCCTTCATTCTAAAGTAGTTTTGTATAATATCCTATTACTGTTACAACTGTTATGGACAAAAACGTACCACAAAAAACTGTATATTTCCTTAAAACACACAATTTATTTGATAACATATTGCTTTGTAATTTTCAATACTTTGTTGGTTTTTAAAGTGCTGTTGCTATTCAGTTTTTTCACTCGATGTCATGGAAAGAGTATGGAAATCTAAGGCCAGCATATAGCGCCATGCCTTTAAACATCTATCGATTCTGTTGATCTATTGCTTGCTTTATTTTCCTCTATCATAAACGAAATGTGTAATGAAACTATTTCTGCAAAGGTTTATGTCTATTAATATCTATATTTAACCGGAAATATCTTTTGAGTACTGCTGAATAAAAAAAACATTTATAGAATAAGGTCCGTGTGTGAATCTGAACGGTATAGCTAACTCAAAAAAGAAAAGTCGAAATCCCACACTAACCTTTATATGCAAAACAATTTTCAAAATTTTAATTTCTTAAGAATGGCTAACTACTTTGATTAAAATAGAAATAGCTTATATATTTACATGACAAAATGTATTTCTTGAATTTTCTGGGAATAGTCTTTGAAGACCCCTTCGTTCGGAAGAAATTTTTTTCATTTTTCATAACTGGTAAACCTTACGTTATAAACAAGTACCCACAAAAATGTATATATCTCTAAAGCACATAATTTATTCCCAACAACTTTTTTTTGGCTCAAGCATTTCCGAGATATCCGTTATAATTGATTGAATTGATTCAATACTTTTTCATCTTATTAAAGTGCTGTCATTATTCAGTATTTTCTCGTAATGTCAGGGAAAGAATATGGAAATTTAAGGACAGCATATGACACCCCGTCTTTAAATATCTCTCGATTCTATTGATCTTTTGCTTGTTCTATTTCCCTTGTACCTACAGCAAAATAAGTAAAGAATCTATTTATGAAAAGATTTATCTCGATTAAAGTAAAGTAGGTACAGAAATAGGTTTAAGAATAGCTTAAGAAGCTGCACAACTATAAATGAAGGGGATAAAGAAAGTATGTGTATGTAACACACACGTTTTCGGTAAATTAGTCACATTCAGGAAACCATCGTGTGTTTAGCGGCCTTTGGTCCACCATAGCACTTAATTTTTGGATATTGACTGTATATATTCTACCGAAAAGCATAAATTTATAAACGCTTTGACTTAAAACCGAATCGAATGAGAGACATAGCAACGTAGCAGATCTCCTATTCATAACAAGTACGCAACAGAATTGTACACGAAGATGTATAGTGGATAAAGGAATAGTCCCGCCCTACTAGCATACATGTAGGTATTTTAATGTATAAAATCTGGCTCATAATGGAACGCAGCTGCTTGTTTGTACTGACAAATCTAGCCCCACTCTCTGCCAGCATGACCTCCTCCGCTTCTTGAGCATAATTGTAGCCAATGAATTAGACGGGTACTTACCTCCTCCGAACTGCCGGAAGGTAACAACATTATAAGGTGATTGTCCATGTTCTCACTGGCGGAGTAATGCTTCACTGAATTTTGGCGCAAAAATAAAATTTGATTTCATTGTAGAAATAAAGAGGAAAGTTAAGAACCTTTTGTTTTTAGTTTCTCTACTACGTACAGTAAATAGGGGAAGTATTGTATTCCACCCAAAAATTCGATACCGAGATTTCACCGGAAATATATGTTTTAAGACCCCCTGAATCCAAAAAAAAAAATTTTTTGGAAACATGTCTGTGTGTGTCTGGCTGTGTGTCTATCTGTGTGTACGTGAACAGCATAACCCAGAAACGAACAGTCGGATAAACACCAAACTTGGTATTTAGGTTCAGTATCTTTCAGAGATGCGACACGAAGGTTTTCAAGAAGATCCCCCCACCACAGATTACCCTTTACATGGAACATTTTTCGAACATTTTAATTTTCTCAAAAATGGTTCTAACGATTTTGATTAAAATATCATATGTTTAAGATATTTTCATGACAAATGAAATGTATATCTTGAATTTTCTGGGAATGTCTCCAAAAGTATTCTTCATTGTGAACAACTTTTGCATAACTGGTAAACCACAAGAGATAGACAAAATTGTACTACACAAAAAATGTAGATCGGTTAAAATACACAATTTATGTCATTTACATTTTTTTCGAGATATTGCTTGATATTCTCTTAAATTTTTCAATACTTATTTTCTCAAATGAGAATTCCTTATTCATTTTTTTGTCTTGTATATGCAAAGAGTATTAATCTGTGGCAAAGAGAATGGTGCTGCACATAGCAACCAGTTATTAAGAGTAATGTCTATGCTTAAAGGCTACTGTATTTCTTACATCTACAAGAAAATTAGCAATAAGATAGAGTCTGCAAATGTTTATCTCGATTACATGAAGTAGATGGAGAATAAGGGTTTGTAAAAATAGTTTGTACAAGAGTAGAGAAAGTCATGCGAGTGTAACACATCAGACTTTTTGTTCTTTTCTTGAAGTCGGTTTCCTTATTGCCGGTAGCAATAACTTTAACTTCGCTATGTCGCTAATAACACTAGTCTGTATGATATCGGATGACTGAAAACTAATAAGCAATTCTAATTCACTTGTTATGCTGATTTCATAACTGCTTTTAGTTTTTTTCTATCACGTACAGTTTTTTCACAATTTCACTTCAAAAATATAGAGATATAAAGATATTGCTTCCGCCACTACACATAAAATTGGGCTTGATGAAGCAATTTGTAAAGGCTTTATCACAGGATGGACCCTGTACCTTTCCACGAAATTTCCCTTCATTACACAAGACAAATTAAAGGTTGGAATTTTTGTTGGTTCTCAAATAAAGAAATTGATGAAGGATGAAGATTTTGAGAAGACAATGAATGAGAGAGAAATAGAAGCATGGACCGCCTTTCGATCAGTTACTGAAAATTTCTTAGGCAACAACAAAGATCCTAATTACAAGGCTATTGCCGAAACAATGTTGGAAAATTTCAAGAAGATAGGTTGTAACATAAGTGTAAAGGTGCATTTTCCGCATTCACATATCGACTACTTTCCAGAAAATCTGTGACATTATAGTGAAATCAGGGTGAACGTTTTTACCAAGATATTAAGGAAATGGAGAGGAGGTACCAGGGGAGATGGAATGAAACTATGATGGCCGACTACTGTTGGATGTTGAGGAGGGACATCGTCTTCAAGGATCTGCAAGGAAGTCAAAGAAGAGAAAGTGGAAAAAAATTAAATGAAACCTTTGACTTCTTGTTTTGTTAAAATGTAGTCATGAAATAAATTAGGGGAGTTCTTGAAGTATTCTTAAAATGTTTCTTGAATAAAAACTTACCTTGTGTGAAATGGTATTTGAATACTTTTCTACGCTCATTAGTAAAATTGTCAAAACATTAATTATTTTGTGTAAAACCCTGACGTGATAGAAAAACAACGGAAGTTATTTCTGGAATCAGCATAAAAACTTGACTCAAGAACACCTACTTTTAAGAAATCATTTGACAAAAAGTTTGAAGATGCAGACTATTGTAATAGAAGCTCTCATATGAATGTCGTAGTTGCCCAAGTTAACGACAAATGCAAATTATTCATCACCTCTTACTCTAGAAGGCCGAATTATGTTAAACTGGTTTAATCTTTCCTTGTAACGAAACTCCCGTAGAGGCAGCATCCGAAACACCCCTTGTTTCACATCGATTATAACATCGTTCATTGGTTCGTTTTATGTCCCTGAAATGTTTTTTCAGTGTCACATACAGAGTTGATACCAGCTGGCTGGAGTCAAAAGTTGGTTACCTAAAGGCGTAGGCCTAACAGAGGGAAAAGCACTGTTGGGGATGGACCACTTTTCATGTCATTATTCGAAAGTATTATACCGTAAAAATTGTGCAGCTTAGTGCTGTTCGCTTAAGAGAATGCTATTGCAAATGACGTATTTATTGGGAAGTAATCGAGGAAATTATGTGTCGTAATATCTTAAGGGAATTAGATATATGTACTTCATCTCAGATGTAGGGGTTCAAGACCAAATTTTTTGTGGTAAGATTTGAAATATAGTAACATTTTCGCCACGTTTATCCATAAATTATGCACTTTACACTAACGTAATGACATAGCACGCATCACATTAACAATTGAGTTTGTGATGAGTATTTGTGTAATCTTTTAAGTAAACAGAATCAGTGGGAGCAAATTCTGATGTGTTATCAATGCATTTTTTCTGTAAGCAGGTATTCTATGTTTGCTTTTTAACACACGAAAGTTACATGCCAACACTTTGTTTTCTGCATATTTCCAAGACCTAGTCAGAACTTAATGATATCGTACAAACACAGACACCTCTGGAATTTTGTGCTCCTTCTAGATAGTATGCAAACACAAGAACATTATGAATGGTGTGTCCGATATCGGTGTATTTCCATTCGTCATAAATGAGTTTTGGAGCACTCGCCAGATTATAAGAAATTATGTCCATACTAAAAGCAACATAGGAGGAAGAAATTTAAATGCACCTGTAAGGGTTGGTAACTGATAGCGTTCGTCGATTGATAGTATTGTTGATAGGACATTCTTGGAGATTACAGTTGTTCACTGACATAAATGTATTATTCATCTCAAGGTAGAGATATAAACAAGTTCAGGTATATCTTGCATTTCTGCCTTGTCCAAATCCCTGCCTAAAACGTGCATAACTACATTTAACTGCTAGAATATCTAATGTCCTTCAATATTACACACACACACACACACACACACACACACACACACACACACACACACACGTGTATACACCAGATGAATCAACTGCCCTGTTTGTTCGTTTTTCTGGTACTTGTTGAAACATCCAGCTCTAAAGCAATAAATAAAAATCTGATGTGTTACACTCACATGACTTTCTCTACTCTTGTACAAACTATTTTTACAAACGCTTATTCACCATATGCTTCATGTTAATCTAGATATCGAGATGTTAACCTTATTGCTAATTTTCTTGTAGATGCAAGGGGAATTGCTAGCCTTTAAGTGATAGTCAAATATTTTAAGAGGTGGTTGCTCTGTGGAGTATTCCATTCTCTTTGCATTACCAGGACAAAAAAATGAATAACATATAAGAGAATGAATAACATGACAAAAAGTGTAAGTACTAGAAAATTTAAGGGAATAACAAGCAATATCTCGAAAATAGTTCACTCAAAAAAAAATCTATATGACAAATTGCGTATTTTAAGGCGATCTACATTTTTTGTATCTATCTCTTAGGTTTACCAGTTACGCAAAGTCGTTCACAATGAAGAATACTTTTGGAGACATTCCCAGAAAATTCAAGATATACATTTTATTTGTCATGAAAGTATCTTAAACATATGATATTTTAATCAAAATCGTTAGAGCCATTTTTGAGAAAATTTAAATTTTCGAAAAATGTTCCATGTAAAGGGTAATCTGGGGTGGGGGGATTTTCTTGAAAAATTTTGTGTCGCATCTCTGGAAGATATTGAACCTAAATACCAAGTTTGGTGTTTATGCGACTGTTCGTTTCTGAGTTATGCTGTTCACAGACAGACACACACACACACACACACACACACACACACACACACACACACACACACGGACATATTTCCAAAAATCTTTTTTTGAATTCAGGAGGTTTCAAAACATGTATTTTCGGTGGAATCTTGGTATCGAATTTTTGGATGGAATACAATACTTCCCCTACTTACTATACGGAGTAGAGAAAGTAAAAAGGGGAAAAGCAAAGCATTTATTGTATTGGATTCGAACCCGCACTGACACTTCGTAACACTGAACGTACTGTCATTATACACCTCACTACTAGCATGGTTTACTTAGCATTGTAAAAACATAAGTTGAACTCTTCTTTCCGTTTCCACACCTTGCCTTTCTATTATAGACCTTTAAACGCCTTCAAACCTCATTTAATGTTTTAGCTTTGTATGATATATCAAATTTCCGTCGTAATTCTCGCCGGAATTAATGTACTATTAAATTTATTCTGTGTAGCATGACTGTACAGCTCCCATTTTGGGTATTGGCGCGTCTCTGAATTGTTGTTTCCATCTTTTCCTTAGTTATTTACGTACGTTTTTGCTTGATTTTGACTGCGGAACCATGTACAAAATGTTTCACTCATCATAAAGCTTCGAAAGTGAAAAACATTTATAGTACTTGTATAGTAAAGTTCATAAAATTAGTTATAAAATCGCTTATCTCCAATAGAAGTATCTAATGTTTTTTAGATGAACTTCACTCCGGAGGTTTTGTCTATCTAAACATGTATATCACCTGTAAAGCGTACAACGAAGATGGACCGAAGGTCCATCTGCCGCTTAATAGGTTTCACAAATAAAATAGAAAATAATTTCGAGCGACTGCCCCTAGGAGTCAAACTAATTGCAGTTTATTAGTGATAGTCCAATCTAAACATGGCGCGTCCTAATTTTGCAATGTGGAAAAAATGGGGATGTGAAAAGCTTTGCAATTAAGTTACACTCAAACGAATTACTGATAACTTCCAGCTCTAAACTGGCTACTCCCCGACTACTTCACGAGACATAATTAACAGATCCACCCCAACTCCTTTCAGTAGACGCTATGTTATTCATATGAGTTTCAGGAAACACTACGCGGTTACTACCGTTTCGATATGTTACTGAACTGAAACAAAGTGGATTGCTGATAGTGAAAATGTTCAATTCAGGTCCGTTCTCAGGTGCTGCACAAAATAGAATGTAAGGAGTCTTGGAGTCTAATCGTTCAATGATATAAAAATTCTTTTACTTTTCTTCCATAAAATATGTTAAAAAAGGCAAGTACAAATACAATTTCGATACACCAAGAGAATAGCATAACAGCGCTAAGATTGATAAATACCAAATACAATATTTAAGTGAGTTATTTAAGGATTCAAGGCGAAGCTTTTCTTTCAGATTTATCTCCCATTCAGCTAAATAGCCCTAGAATGACTTTTTTTCCAAAGGTACTTAACGGTTTTCATTAAGATGATATATTTGAACCACAAATAAAAGGCATATCTTGAAATTTCTATAAATACTCAGTAACATCTCTTCGTTCTCATTCAATTTTATGTAACCAAGAAACCTCAAAGACAAGTTTCTTATCAGACCCTCATGCCAAAATCCAGTCTGAAATTCCTGATATCATAGAATTAATCCATAATTAACCCTAAATAACGCATCGGCCAACATCGGTTGTATGAAAAAATGATTCTCTTTGTGAGGCCTATCATCTCACGAAGTTTTTTCAGAGGTCCTGTATAATCCAGCATAAGGATTCCCAGCAAATCAGTGCTAGGTTGCATACTGGAATTACGGATTCAGTACATAGAATGTTCTTTATACCTTCTCTTCTCTGCTTATCAACAACCGTGTGAGGTATTTCCTGTGTGCCCAGGAGATTACCAATAAAAGCTAGAGTTAACGGAAGACCGAATATCACGACCTCAATTTATTGTACGATATCTAAATGTTTTATTTAATTACTTTATGAATGCAAAGGAAAATTAGGAAAGCTAGTAAATCTCTTTCATAAGCTACTATAAGAGTATAGCAGTTTTGTGAAATGGTGCTTTGTCTTTAAGACAGAAAGGCCTTTCGGACGCTATGGGAGTTTGTTCTTTGTCCCTCTCAGAAGCGCGAGCCGTAAATTGGAAACAAAGGGTGCAGGATCGTGTTTCATTTGGGGATTTAAAACAAAAGTTGTAAAACCCTTTAGCTTAAAGCAAGGTCTTCACTTAGATAAGCTTTCTACGTAGCAAACTTACTTTTAACCTACGGTTATCGGACTCTCTTTCACCAGTGCAATCTAAGGCGCACACCCTCTGTCTAATCGTATCGTAACTGCAACACTATTGTCCTTTTGAAATTCTCCTTTCTGCCTTGATGAACGCAATCCTTTTACAACGTTCTAACAAAATATATGTTATATATCATTTACGAAATGTCAGCAGTGACTAACCTTACTAGATATCATCTAGTAAGAAACCAGTGGCGGCTCGCGCTAAAGGGCGCGACCTCTACATTTAATTTTGAACCGCAAATACCTTTAAATAATTTCTGCTTAAATTGGCAACTCAAAATAATATTACAGAACTTTCGACTCAACCTTCAACGTCTCATCTTCTGCATTGTAGTAAACAAGAGAAGCGTGTGGCTTAAATGGCTTCTCAGGCGAGTACAGACCACTTTGTGGTGCCGTGAAAAAAGTCAAAAGACGGCTGTGTGATATAAACAGGAAGAAAATAAGAGTCTAAATGTAGACAAAGATCAACATTAGAGCTAAAAAAGGAAATGAAAACTACGTGGGGTAAGGAAACATATATATTGGAATTAGGTATAAAACAAGAGGACGGGAATAGCATGGGTGGGAGGGTGGAAAGCTCGCAAGATTGTTGATGATGATGATGATGATGATGATGATGGCAGGAGGATTTGCCCATTATGCGGGGAACAAGAAGACTGGACGCATATTTTGGTAGCATGCGTGCAGACGGTCAGGAAAAAATCATTACCGGAAGTATTTTTGGCTTCCAACAGACGGAGGGCAGCGTGCTGGGACTTGATTCTAAACAGCCAAAACTGGCCAAGCTTGGACACATACTTAATGGAAGTACGTGTACTAAGAGATAAGGTGTTTATGTAAATTTTCTTTAAATATATGTGGTGCTTGAGCACTTGTGTGTGTGTGTGTGTGTGTGTGTGTGTGTGTGTGTGTGTGTGTGTGTGTGTGTGTGGGATTCAGAGTGTTTTTCAATTTTATATGTATGTATTTAATGTGGTGATTATAAACATAGTTGTTTCTGGTCGATTCTGCAAGTCACGTATACAGACCAGGTATTTTTCCAGAGAGCATGTACGGTCTTATGACCCATGCGACTGTGTTATGCAATTAATGTAATACTAAGTAGTTAATAAATGCTGCTGATGCTGCTGCTGCAGGGTGGACCATTTTAGTTGAGATTTACAGTATCTTCAAATCTAAACGTTGTAGAAAGAAATGTCCTTAATAAAAGTTGCTTGACATTATGGGGCAAATTAAAAGCCATTAGTCGTGTTTTATTTGGAGCATGTCGTGATGATCAAGCTGACTTAGCAGTAAAGAAGCCATTCGCCATTCATTAGTTGACAAATCCATCAAAATTCCGTGTCAGGATTATGCATCACACTTTAAAAGAGCGATCCACAGCCTTTGGAACATCAATGGACCCAGATCTCAAATAGTAAGCTGCATGCTACTAGACAGGAAAACACCAATCCCTTCCCATATACTGCCTTGAACCGCCAAGACCAAACAATTGCTGTTAGATTACGAATCGGACATACAAACTTTACTCACCTCTACCTCTTCACCAAATAACCACCTCCTGAATGCTGTTTCTGTACTACAAGACTCACTGTTGAACATCTACTATGCAAATGCCAACAATATGATAACTGTCGCAGAACTGAAAAGATTTCCTCCTACCTCCACACTGCAATAGATACTCAAGTGGCCTATCAAAAACTAAAGAAATTCCTGCAGAATATCGGTCTTTTTAACAAAATATAAAATGTCTCAATATAATATTTAATATTTTCTCGTGAACACTTGAATACCAATCTTAACATTGATTTGATCATCTTAAAATTAACGCTGTAATTCCATTATATATTTTATGTTCTCTTTGTGAACATGTAACTGCTTCTCTAATTAAGAATTAATGTAATTAATTGATGAGTCACATATGACCATACAGTTAGCGCAACTTTAAATAAATTTAAAAAAAAGAAAAACTGAACACCAGTACATAAATTAATTACCTTTTACTTTATTTTCGAGCAATTGAAAGCTCTTCTTTTTACTTTCTCTACTACATATAGTAAGTAGGGTAAGTATTGTATTCCACCCAAAAATTCGATACCGAGATTTCGCCGGAAATACATGTTTTGAGGCCCCTTGAATCGAAAAAAGCATTTTTGGAAACATGTCCGTGTGTGTGTCTGTGTGTCTGTCTGTGAACAGCATAACTCAGAAACGAACAGTCGGATAAACACCAAACTTGGTATTTAGGTTCAGTAGCTTCCAGAGATGAGACCTTAAAAAACACCCAAGATTATTCTTTACATAAAATATTTTTCGAAAATTTTAATTCTCTCAGAAATGGCTATAACGATTTTGATTAAAATATCACATGTTTAAGATAATTTCATGACAAATGAAATGTATATCTCGAATTTTCTGGGAATGTCTCCAAAAGTATTCTTCATTGTGAACGACTTTTGCATAACTGGTAAACCATAAGAGATAGACAAAATTTTACTACACAAAAAATGTAGATCGCGTTACAATACACAATTTATGTCATGTACTTTTTTTTGTTTTTGTTGAGTGAACCATTTTCGAGATATTGCCTGTCATTCCCTTAAATTTTCCAATACTTATCTAAATGAACTGAACAAATGCCGTTTCAAAATATAAAATTCGTAACATAGAACTAGCTGATAACGCGAACCAGTTTACATTTTGTTTTCCTGCATTGTAAAAAAAATCTGATGTGTTATACTCACATGACTTTCTCTACTCGTGTACAAACTATGTTACTTTTTCTCAAATGGGAATTCGTTATTCATCTTTTTTTATGTCCTGGACATGCAAAGAGAATGGAATGCGCCATATAGCAACCAGCACTTAAAAGATTTGACTATCGCTTAAAACCTACCATATTCCCCTTGCACCTAGCAGAAAATTAGCAAAAAGATTAACATATTGATTAACATGAAGCATATGGAGAATAAGCGTTGGTAAAAATAGTTTGTACATGAGTAGAGAAAGTCATGTGAGTGTAACACATCAGAATTTTTTTACAATGCAGTGAAAACGGAATCTAAACTGATTCGCGTTATCAGCTAGTTCTATGTTACAAATTTTATATTTTGAAACGGCATTTGTTCAGTTTATTTGGATGTACATTCCTTCTTTTCAGTTCTATTCATAATAATTAGCCATTAACTTTACTGCAAAGTTTTGCAGGGTTAGTCTCAATACATTCATACTTATTGCAATGAAATTTGCTGTTAGGATATTATGGAGACCTTTCGAAATGTTAAGGAGTATGATTTAGTACAGAATAAAATCCATATTCCCTTATTAACTGTGTATGATATAATAATGTTTGGGACTTTTCAGAGATTTAAAGTAGTTTATGGGAAGAAAGTGCTGTAAGAATAATATTACCTTTTGTTTTATATTCAATGTGTTATGTAAACTTGGATGCAAAAACGCGATACGTATATGAACGCGGCGATTTACGTTGGCATTGAAATGTTAAGGCTCCGCTCTCTCTAAAGAGTCGGCCTTATACCTACTCTGTGACAATGCTAGATACTTGATTGGCCATTTGCTTAGCGTCAACGCAAAGGGTGAGCGGAATGTAACTCTTCCGATGAGCTGGCCATGCTCATCCAAATGAGTTCTATTAAGTCATAATAATATGAGTAAAAATTATGATTTAGTACTCCATTTATTTAACGAGGTTTTTGACAATGAAGAGTATATTATAAGTAATAAGAAGATATAATTTTATTACATTATACAAATGTATAATGTAAGATGATTGTTTGTTGTCCCACGTATGTTGAGATAGGTGTATTGTTATGTTGTTATTGTCTTTAAGTTGTTGGGGAGCCGAACTTTTATTAGTTGCAACCGTACGTATAGTAAACAGTTTCCGGTAGACTTCGCCCCAAGTTTAAAAAAAATATTAACTTTGTAATTTGACTGTTTCTTTAAATATTCTATTTATGTTTGCCTCGGCTGCGTCAGTATTATTGTTAGAGACACGTTTCTCTTGGCAGGGTTGTGATGCGACAAGTATGTAGGCTTATACAGATTATAATTTTACTTCACTCCTTTTATTAATGATTGACACGATTTAAATAACACTTCACTGATATAGAGGGCTGTGAGATTCTTTTTATTAATTAATTACACTTTTTAACACCGAAACTTATTTTTCGTCTCACACGAATACATATTATATTTCTTGAGGACACTTTTTGCGTCTGGTTAGTAACGTTGTCTGCAGACAACTGAAATCTAAATTTGTAAAATTTTCTCCTTTTTAGTTTCTGATTGGCTAATTCTACTCCAATAGAATACCTTCATTTAACTAAAGCTTTTTGTGGTTGTTGATTGGCTATTTTATAAACTGTCACTACAATTACATTATTGTTTCCAAGAATCAGATGTAGTATTGTTAAACACTCAAACTCATTATTACCTCAAGGTTACCTCATTGTTAGCAATTTTTAACTTATTATTCTCACAGCTCCTACATTATTAAATTACGTAATACATCCATATAACAATATTGAACATGGATACAATAGTATAAACATTTGCAATGACTGTAATATACACTTTTTATATATTGTTACATACACATATTGCTTTAAGGCGGGCTGTTATTGAATTTATATATTATATAGTTTGACTAACATTATTTAAGTGTTAAAAAATACTGTCTCAAATGATGGAAACTTTCAAGTTTCGGATTCTTCTTTTTACTTTTCCTTCGCGTAGGATGGTTATTACGAGTTTTGAATTTTGAATGTGCTTTTGAATTACGATAAAGTTTTGAACATTGTTTCCGCATACTGTATACGACTAAATAATTGCTGCTTAGCTTTAAGTGACTCATAGAGAAAAACGTACACAATAACGTAAAGTGGATAAAATAATCATTTTTAACGACTGTTGAGATATACAATAAGCTAAGCATGCGAATTTATAATGGGTAAGAGAAGTTAATGCGACTGCACAAGAGAAACGACTGCATTTTTATGCGCTCTACGCCTTTAAGTTACCTTTTAGTTGGGTAAATAAAATGCTTATAGCTCTTTTCTGTCCTTGCACCGTAAAGTGCTTCACATAAATTATATTCACATGGCAAGCAGTAATAAAAGCTACAAATCGAGCTCTCAGCTCCGCCCTTGCGTTACATGTGCACAGTCCATTCATTCCATCCATAAGTGAATAAATGTGAAAACTTGCATGCCAAAATCGTCTACTCTATGGAATTCTGGTAAAATGTAAAGCGTGACCAACACCAGCGCCTAATATCACACAGAGTGTGGCGCCACCCCGGAACTGACTTGATCAAAGGGTTTGTGACGAGCACGGTTATGGTTAGGTGCAACTGAATCAAATTTAGAAGAACCTTGGCATACAAAACCTAGACATAACAGTACAGAGCAGAGGGAAACTAGTTGAATATCAGAAATGTAAGCTCAAAGAGGATGAAATAGATACTGTAAGAAGAGGAGTGGAATCCTGAAAGAAACCACTAGAAATGGGATGAAGTGACACAACTGGGATGAGAATTCTCCAGGTTAACTTGTAAAAAGAAATGAACGGCCACCACATTGAAGGAAGCAATGCGAGTTACCAAGAGCAAAATGCAGATTCCTACTATAACAACCAAGACGAGGGCTGCCAACTGCAGGGAGAAGATTAGAGAAGATGGCGAGCGGAAATACCAGGTAACTCAGTGGCGTAAGTCTCAACAGAAAAAGGATAATGCACAGAACAGTGGCTGCTGTGCATATTTTAGTTACTGGGCCACATATTATAAGCATAACATAGCAAGAATCTACGAACATGAGTTTATTATACTACATTACAAAAATTGGTCACATCAAAAAGAAAGAAAAAAAGACAAACTTAGCCTTAAAGTATAGTATTACATTTTTATTGGACGTAAAATATTCACTAAATACTACAGGCTTACTAAAATTAACTTTACTGAAGTTTCTCATACGTTTCAGAAACTTGTTAATAGTTTCTCTGCGTAATACACGCAATAATTAATGTTAACAATAAATTAAAGTAGATATGTTGTTTATTTATTTAGCTCCACGTATGGATGTTTGTTACGTAATATGCTACTACGCATGTAAAGCCTATTTGAAGATGTATTTTTGTTGTTGCGCTCCAAGTTTAAAAATAAATATTAACTTTGTTTATTACACTGCTTCCTTAGATATTATTTATGTTTATGTTTGCCTCGGCTGCGTCAGTCTTGTTTTAGAGACACGTTTCTCTTAATCAGGGCGTGGTGCGAAAAGAATGTAGGCTTACACAGATTTTAAGTATAAAAATCACTTCTTTTTTATTAATCCTTGACACAAATTAAATAGCACTACACTGGTATTAAGAGCTATGATATCCTTTAATTTAATACTTGCACCTTTTCTATCGCGTATACTTATTTTACGTCTCACACGAATACGTATTATTTCTCTAGAGACACATCTTCCATCCGGTCTGCCAGCAACTGAACATATTTCAACCGTCCAAACCCGTAAACTTCTGCATTTCAAGTCTCTGATTGGCTAATCCTAGTCCAATAGAATACCTGCATTTTACTAAAGTTTTTCTGGCTGTTGAGTGGCTATTTTTAAAACTGTCACAAAATTTACATTATTGCTGCCGTAATCATTACTAGTAGCATTCAAGCTCTCAAACTCATTATTGCCTCAAGGTTACCTCATTGTTAGCAACTTTGAACTTATTTTTTTCACAGCTCTTACATTATTAAATTACGTAATGCTTTCACATAACATTATTGAACATGTTTACAATAATATAGGCATATGCAATGACTGTTACATACATTTTAAAAAATTATTACGTACATATTGCTTTAAGGCGGGATGTTATTAAATTTGTATATATTATATCATTTAATTGAAATTATTCAAGTGTTAAAAATATTGCCTCAAAATACAAATACTTAGGACAAAGCAGTAAATCTGAACATTACTGTCCACGAAGTCACACTCTATTTCCATTAGTAAACAAAGTCCGTTCTGCGATTTTCCTCTCGCTAACTATCAAAATTTACTCTTAGGATAATGCTGGTTCTTTAAAGCGTAAAGTTATTTAAGGATACGTTAGTTGAGATGCCTAGCGGAAGAGCTTCTTACAGTTTAAATTCCTCATCAGCCATTTTCGCGAAAGGGCTATCAGTTGATGGGTTAATACGTTGAACTTAAGACAAATCACTAAGGAAGCTCCTCTGGCAGGTGCTCTGATAAGGAGGACGGTCTCGGTACACATATGCAAGGAAAGCTCACAGATGCTGTGTGTCCTTCATAAATCCTCCCTATGACACCTCTGTCATCCACTTGCTCATTATGTCGTCCGCCGTGATCTAGGGGTACCATGCTAGCCTCTAGTTCCCGAGGTCGCGTGTTCAAACCCGGCAGAGGGCAATGGATTTTTTTGGGCGTAAAAGTCCCTACAGTTAAGCCATTGGTCCCGTGTCGTAGATTTACGGCACGCAAAAGAACCTCAAGCCTGATATAGAGGTCTCTGAAAAAAATTCCGCTCTTTCACATCCAATGAGTATAGAATGCCAAGAACCACAGTAGTTAAAGAGCGTCTATAAATAAAATTCATTTTATTTTAGTTACTTGTTCATCATAACTCATTTTAAACAGAAGCATTTTTTCCTGCTACTGCTAAGCTTAACCATAAGGTGAATGTGCCCTGACCTATGTTTTCACAAATGTACACGCCGAGTTTTCGCCTGAGAAACACTTTAAACCACGCACCTCTCTTGTATACTACAATGTAGCTGCTGAAACATTAAATGTTTCGATCTAAAATTCCATAATCTTGCTTTGAGTTGATAAATTATGCAGAAATTATTTTGAGGACTTATAATTCCAAATTAAATGGAAGGCACGTGCCCTTACTGCGCGAGATAGCATTGCAGTGACGTGTGAGGCTTGCATTCGGATGATTCCGGATTCGACTCCCGGGACCACTACTCTAATTGGCTTTGTGTCGTGATTTCTCTGGGTGGGTAGACGAATATTGCTGTGAGTAGTATAGGCCCCTCGGCAGGTAGACACCACCAACAGGTTATTGGCGCCGAGTTGCAGGTATTCCCCGTCCTTGAAAAGGTGACGAGTCATCCATTTCTTGGAACTTGGCGTGCAGTAACCTGTCGTCGACCTACCTCACCGAGGGGTATAATTAAAAGGAAATGTCCTCGTTGAGCTTGGTATTATAAGCGTTTGGTAAAAAAAAGAAGTATAGAGTTTGAGGTGGCTGGAGTATTTGTTAACAAAATGTGAGGAGGAATCTTCTTGTGGTATTTTAATTATTATTTTGTTGTTAAAAACAAAACAAAAATTGAGTGGTACGTTTTTTTGTTTTAGTGAGGTAAGCAAATTAAAACAATTGTTAGGTAATAAAATAGTGTTTAGGGAAACTGTACTATTTGTATTAATAGTATTGTATTAAACGTGTGAGATGAAGTAAGGTTTATTTTAGGAGTTGTATTGTATTGTATTGTATTGTATTGTATGGTTGTAACGCCAGTGTTGGGGAGCCAAACTTGATGAAGTAATTGCTCCACGTATGGTACAAAGTTTCCGGTGGCCTTCGCCCAAACTTTACTTTCCGGTGGCCTTCGCCCCAAGTTTAGGAATCAATTTGTATTTTTATGTTTCTATAAATATTATATATTTATGTTTGCCTCGGCTGCAACAGTATTAATTTATAGAAACATGTATCTCTTAACAGGGGGGATACGGCTAAAGAATGTAGGCTTACACGAATTATAATTTTTACTTCACTTCATATATTAATCCTTCACACGATTAAATAACACTTCTTATATAGAGAGCTGTGAGATTATTTATTAATTGCACTTTTAAACACGTAAACTTTATAATATTCTCGCCGTAATGAATTTTCCTCTCACACTGGATACCTACGCGTCCGGTTAGGAACGCTGTCTACTAGCAACTGCCTTCTGAATTTGTACAAGTTGCTCTATTTCAGTTTCTAATTGGCTATTTCTACTCCAATAGAAAACTTTTATATAACTTAAGGTTTTTCTGGTTGTTGATTGGCTATTTATACACCGTCTCAAAAATTACATTATTGTTTCTCCAAGAATTAGTAGTAGCATTTTCAACTTTCCAAGTCATTATTGCCTCAAGGTTACCTCATTGTTGCCTCATTGCTAGCAACTTTCGGCCTCTACTCTCACAGCTCCTACATTATTAAATTACATAATACTTTCACATAACATTATTAAACATGTACATAATAATGTAAGCATAATACAATGACTGCTACATACATTTTATATATTATATTATACACATATTGCTTTAAGTCGGGCTGTTATTTTTTATATTATATAATTAGACCGAAATCCTTTAAGTGTTAAAAATACTGCCACAGAGAAAGGAGAGGGTATAACACAAAAAATATATGTATTTATATTGATGATGGTGGCACTTGCAAGTGCTAGCAAGAAAGGAGAGAGTTGCGTTAGTTTTGGAAGATGCGGGTTTAAAAAGGACGGAGACACGGGACATTTGCAGAGCGCCAAGATGTGTCGCAAGGATTATGAATTATCAAATTGTTCGTGCGTATATAAAAAAGATAGTGACTGTAAATTTAATTCTAGATCTATGGATTAAACATGTATACACATGTCTAAAACCAATAACAAAATGCCGGACGAAGCAAAATCGAATAAATATTACATTCGTAACGTGTATTTGTCACTCGATTTAAACAGGCAACTAGGTTTTAAATTTGGAACCAACGTGGCAAAAACTTCACGTGCATCGTATCAGATGAATCTATACCTAACTTTTCCTTACGAAATGTTTGTTTGTTGCAAGCTAATATATCCTGAAATTATTAGTGATACATTTGCTCAGATAATGGAAAGTATGACAGTAGAACTAAATATCGATAATAAAAATTTGGCAGTGAAAAACATTCTTTCCACAAAATTGGATACCTTTACTTCAACATGATTTTAACATTGTAAAAATAGATTCAAGAACGGGTACAGGGGAATTTTTACTATTTGTAGACGGATTTTCTTCAACGGTTGTACTTTCGTTTAGACGAAAAAGTAATAAATCATCGCCAGCTTGCTAAATATTTTTTAAATCAAACAGGAAGAGGAAGCGAAGGAAATCAAAATTTTGTATTATGTAAAGTAAAACGTTTTCAAAGAGGTGAGAATCTTTTTTGTGCACTTAAAGAATTATGGAGATTCGTGTCTCCGATTTTAAAACTGCTGCAAAAACTTTAGATAAAGAATCCCTGAACATAGTGCAAATGTTTTAACTGACAGAAAAATAATTAAACACTCACTTAATGGAAGATTAAAAGAAAGTACTGAAAACCTAAAAAGAAAAACTGATAAGTCTATAGATTCCATGTTAGGATCTGGAATAAAACCATGTAAAAAAGAAATGAAAGCAGGTTCATTCTACAGTTAAACCGCACCACAAAAGCAGTAAAGCCATTAAAAGGAGAAAATATATATTTACTTTAAATTATATCAAATATTTATAGACATCCTGCGTTTAAAATATTTGACGATCAACCGATACGAACTGGTGTGTACAACACTAATAATATCGAAATTGATATGCAAAATGCTATATCGTATAATTCGCCGTTAATATTTTACTACGAAAGAAACGCTGATCCTTATTTGGATCTTTCATATATAGTATTACGTTTACGTTGGAAAATAGTAAAAGAAGATGGTAAGAATTCTACATCTCCTGTTGCAGATGCTCCTGTTAGTGATAAAACTATGCTTGTTAATATTTCTTTAAATTCTCGGTTTCAACAAATTCAGGTAATTTTAAATAACCTTACATTATCTCAACCTCAACCAGGACATCCATATAAACCATATTTTGAAGCTTTGTTAAACTATTCTAAAGATTCTATGGAGACCTGGTTACAATCATCCTTTGGAAACTAAATGGTCCTGGTAAAATGAATGATATTGAGGGAAATAGTGGTATAAAATGATGATACGATATTACAAAAGAAAGTAAAGAGTTTGAATTGATGGGTTGTTTATACCGTCAAATACACACCAGGATAAGTTTCTATTGAATAATGTATCCGTAACTATTAAGCTAACTCCTTAAACTCCGGAGTTCCATCTTATTGGGAAAGCAAAAACTCTGATAATTTCCGCTAAGCTATTTCTTAAACGCGTATATCCCTCACACACTATACTGTTAGCTTATCAAGAAGGACTGACAAAAAATGCAAAGTATCACCTAATTGGAGTAGACTTTCAGCCGTTTACTATCCCGAAGGGAACTATAAGCAAAAGCATAAGCGATATGTTTATTGGTAAAGTACCTCGCAGATATTCATAATAGTTTTTACCACAAATAAAGCATATAGCGGCGCTTTCGAGGAAACCCCCTTGTAATTTGATGCATTCTAACATAAATATTTGTCAATTATTCGTTAATAGTCAACCGATACCTTTATCGCCACTGACTCCGGATATAGAAGGAAGAAAATATCTACGGTGTCATCAAACGCTAAAAGGTGAATTAGACATTCTTTGCGATGATCGAGGACATTCCATTTCTATAGATCACTATGCAAATGGATATACTATATTGATGTTTAATTTAACAGATGATATGAGCACTTTAATCGAACCGGTAACCATGCTTGTTTGCTTAAAATACCATAAACCTTTAAAAATAGACATAAATAGATCTATACCGAGGGCTGTTCGAAGTATATGGTAAAGACCCCCTTACCTATGAAAAACCACGTCTCCACCAGCAGTGATGTTCTATCTGGCGTCTTTAGCTTGAGCTATCAAATCAGTAAGCCAAATGTAAACTGCATCAGTGATGCATCAGATGACTTAACACGGATGTAGCTGAAAGGTATGGAATGTATTCCCATTCTCTCTCTCTCTCTCTCCCCATGTTCTCAAAAAATTTGTAATTTGAAGCAGACATATTGCTTGATGTCTTTTTTCTGATGCAACCACACTTTATTTATATCTGCACTATAGAAAGCAGGGATTTATGTATGGAAAATTGGTATCAGAACTTATTCTGATAATATACCGAGTTGATTTTCACATTTTTATGTATAAGACAAATGGTTAATAATCCATTATAACTGTACCTTCTATTACCATGAAAACATTACACCAGCTTTCAAATTTTTTCTCCCCTTTGTCAGTAATGTATAGCCTAGGTTTGTTGTAGCCACTTAGATAAACATATGCCGCATCTAAAAAGCCAACAAAACATCCACTTTTCACCAGCTAGGTATCGTTCATAGAGCTTTCTGCTGTTAGTGGCACATTCTGCAATGCGTTTAGGCAACAGCTTACATCCCCGGTTCTTCTGGCACTTTTATAGATTCAAATCCTAGTTGATTATGGTATTCACAGTAGTAACAGAAATCCCTGATTATAGTGTAAGGGCCCTCTGAGTTACAGGATTTGCTCCAGAGGCATGGACCTTCACTTTCCAAATTATTTCCGGGGTGCGACTGGTGGCCGGTCCTGGATTTCCCTGTTTCTTGCCCTTTGGAATAAGTCCTAATGTAGCCTTACCTTTTTTGTTGAGTGCACATGAGATCACTTTCTTGTGTACCACGCCTCTTCCACTGCTTAATAATCTTAGAATACAAGTATTTTGATCGGAAAGAGCAATAATGTACCCTTATCAGAATGGTTCTATTTTTGATTTTTTGAAGCAGCAAGAACAAGAGCACACAACTGAGCAGTTATACGCTCATACTGCTGAATTTTCATGCGGTTGTACATGTTTCAGCGCGAAGCTATTGTGCTCGTCTGATATTGTTACCATAGATCGTGAACAATCCTCTATATACATATCATAATGAGTACAAACCAAATATATGCATATTTATACAGAAATCCGTACCACAAAGACAGACATTGTAATTTCCCACTGCAATGGTAATAATACCGACCCTAGCAATAAAACCAGGACAACTTTGGATACGTATCTTTATATCTAAATCAGTATAGGAGAATATTTCGATAGTTTCGGATACGCTCCTCTTTATTCGAATATTTTAAACTTTTTACGGTATATTGGGATTATAACAGATGCCGGTTGCAAAGTTCTTATACCTCAACTGGTAGACATTACGTCATTGTATACTTTCTTCACAGATGTAACTTACCAAAAAAGGATTTCTTTCAAAGTTTAAATAAAATATTTTAAATATAACAACGTAATCACTACCATTGTATACTATTCTCGTATACCCTGCAAAACACAAACGGAAAAAACTGATCAAATATGCAGACCAACAAAAGGTGATTTAAAGGTATATTTTTTACATTCATTTTCTTTTCATTTTTCATTATATAAACATGTCAACATGAGCAGGACTTATATATATTATTTTTAATTGACAATTGATGGTTAAAGAAATTTGTGTATGTGGATCAAATCGTGAGGTTCAGACGTGGATGTTTCTGCCCCCCTACGAACGTCGCACATTAAACGAATTGGTTAAATCGACCAATGACAAACTTACTGCAAAAGTATACGGATTAAAATGGGAGGACAGTGATGCAAAATTCAATGCCATAGGCGGGATTAGAACCACGGATCTCCCGGTCTCCGTCCGGTTGCTCTAACCACTGAGCTACCATGGCAACATGCGGGCACGACACTGAATTCTCCAGCCGATTCGCATTTTTTTCCGGTAAACCACAAGGAAGTTTTAAATTGTATTGAGATGACATACCCCAATGGCGACTTACAGTGCTGCAAGTACTCCAAGTCCTGGGGTACTATGGCAACCGGTCGGAGACCGGGAGATCCGTGGTTCAAATCCCGGCTATGGCATTGAATTTTTCAGTCGCCTGATTCTACCTTTCCAACGCTGTCCAACACACCGTTTGAGTGGAAGAGCAATTAATTCCAGCGACGTAAAATGTTATTTACTTCCATTCATCTTAAGAAGTGCATGGTTAGATTTACTGTAATACTTACAAAAGGCGAGGAAAGGGCCAAATTTCTTCGAGCAGTAACTAGGCGTACTATAATAAATATAGATGAAACTGAAGTTTATGAGGAATCGTTTGCTACATTTGACGCAAATCCTTTCATGCATGCTTGCCATAAAATACCTCTTCTCAATTGTTCTCAAAGAAATGCCACAAACATATCCATATGATACTCGCACATCGTTAATAGACGTAACGTTCATCTGTGAGATCCGAAACCAAACCAATCGCGTCTTCCCTCCGACTTGAACCTATCCAATCAATTTTATATCCTCCATTTACGATATGTATATTATTGATTTGTTTTAGAATGTGACCCCTCAGTAACCAGACGTTAGAGGCTGGACTCAGATCAGTGCTAAAATATGTATGTGTTTATATTTTTAAAAACACGTCAGATTGGCCGAGTGGTTAAGGCGTCGACTTAAAATACAATTCTCTTTAAAGGGAGCGTGGGTTCGATTCCCACACTTTTCTTTTATTTCAGGTCCACAGATATTAACAAAATTATGTTGGACGATGATGAAGATGAAATTAAACCCGCCGCATCAAAGCTGAACGGTTATGGCCATCACTGATTGGCATCCATAGCAACATCTACTTTCTCAATAATGGCCAGAAAAATTTTATACATAGGATTTTCACCAGAATATCCCCGCGATTTTCACATAAGTATTTCCAAATGCGGTGAACATCTTATTATATAACTTAAACGAATGGAAAATTTAAATTCATTCCATAAACTGTGTAGATACAGCTTCCAAAAATGAAAACGTTAAATGGAACTGCAATTTAGCAGAAGAATTGCATTTAAATGTAAAATACGTATTTGTTACACAAAATATAATTTTAAAACAATATCAAGGAGATGAACAAGCATCCTATCATTAATTAAGAGGAATGGACAATTTTTTTCCAAGCTTTATCCTACCGTAAACGACACATTTTATCATAAAATTAAAAAATCTTATATTGGATTACTGCAAATACATAAAAGAGGCAGTGAAATCGTCAGAAGGTATAAGTAAGATGTTTTATTTACACTTCACAGAATACATGATATGCGTCACATCCAGAATCTTCATAAAACACGCTTCTTTCTCCACAAACATCTGGTCACGTGTACTGAAAACATAATGTGGCGTATAAAAGAGCAATGTGAAAGCAGAGCACATCGTCGTTCCTCAGTCAAGTCACAATGGACACCACACAGAGCCAAATGCTTGAAAACCTAGACAAAATTGGAAAAGAGTCAAAGCTCCTCTCCATGGTGGATATAAATATTTGATCGAAGAAGTTTGATCTGTTAATACAAAATACGGAAAAAGAACCATAATAAAAATAATTGGAAGGGATTTCTTTCTACCGGCAAAATTTAACGAAACCTCGGAAGAAACTTTAAAATTCATGTGATTTACGAAGGAGGGGACGCCTATAAATTCAGCAAATAAAAAAGGATGCCTACACATATAAAAAGGAATGAATCAATAACAAATCATTATTATAGCCATGAATATTAATACTTTATTCTTAACTTATATCGGTTAGTCTTGTTAATATTTATTCGCACTTCTTTTTTGTATTTTTAAACTACAGGGACTTAAATGCGCGTGCACTTCTTGCAGTTCAGGCGTAGAGAAATAAATAGAGACCATATAAATAATCAAGTACATATTTTTCACTTGTTATAATGTCTGTCACGTCGAATGTTATCTATTTGGGAACAATAGTTTAAGAAGAATAACAATTAATGACGGATTTCTTGTTAACACCTGTGGCAATTTCAAAATCTAGAAGCATTTAAAATTGTATCATCTACTATCACACAATTTGAAAAAAAAGAAAATACCTGAAATCAAAGTGGAAAGGCACTTTGAATGCGATAAAACAAAAATAATCGATATCTTTAACGTATATTTTACACTTTCCAGACTGGATCCGCTGGCAGAAGAACCTCGAGTAAAGGTAAAAACCAATACCTACTGTGTGGATCAGCTGGTAACACGACGAGGGAACAACAACACGTTAAAAGTAAAGAAGAAAAGAAGAAGACGACGATAACCAACATGAATTAATGCGAGTGTTATTCGTTCCAAAAATAGATCAACAAATACACGATAACTTTTATCACCTAGGATACTTCACGGAAGCTCGAGAACTAAAAGAAGAAAAAGAGAGACAGATACATTCGAAAACTTTTATATACTCGTAGGAGAGATTCGGGTAATATATCAGAAGAAGAAGAAGAAGAAGAAGAGACGTGTGTGGTATATACAGCTCACTGTGCTCGACAGTAATTAAGCTAATATTTATCTGCATGGATAAACAGGGACCTTAACAGTGTTTTTGTATCTGTAGACATCTGTTTTCATTTATAGTATTATTAAAAATTAATTATATTATGTAAAACATGTAACAAAAATAAGTGTAACTGTATTATGTAAAAATCATATATTGTAATTTTTATTACTCACATACATGTAACAAAAAATAAACAATTAAACAAAAAGCCCCTCCGCGAGGTAGGTCTCCGTCAACAGTCATTGGTGCTTTTCCAAGAAATGGATGACTCATCACCGTTTTAAGGACAAGGGAATACCTCCAACTTGGCACCAATAACCTGTTGGCGATGGCTACCTCCGAGGCGCCTATACTACTGATGTGGTTTCCCTTCTACCTCGAATTTTCTGTACATCATTTCCTTTCATCTGTTTTACCTTATCTGTTCTAGATTTGGAGGACCAGACAATGGCGTTTGGTGTGTGTGTGTGTGGCACGACAGTGGAATTTGCACTTGGAAACCAGGTGTTTAGCGGTACTGCTGGGGCCCTCTTCCTTCTCGAGAGTATCTCATCTACACCGAGAACGCCGGATTGTGGATGCCTGGGACAGGGCTAGCCGGCATTAGGATTGGAGTCGTTAGGGATTCCGCCCTTGCTTATGTACATTGTCGAACGGATCCGTCGCTCTTCGAGCCGACACTTCATCTCTTCCTTGGTGGTCACGTTGGAACACAAAGGTCTCACTATGGCCTAGGTGTTGTGCTCCAGTTACTGGAGATCCCTCCGTCTTCTATTCCTAAATCGTACCCGTTAGCGCGAGCCGCCACCGATCGGAGCACACTTATGTGGCGTTAGCGTACGTCGAAGCTAAATGAAATGGAAGCTGCCCATTAGTGTCGTGCAAAGCAGTGATGGTAAAGCGATTGGTTTAGCGAATAGGAGTGCAGTCGAAGTTTCCTTCGCGAAGATTTGTTTCCTTTCAAAAGAAACAGCTCGATATCCAGAAAAGAAATGCAGATATAATTATCGCTAGAAGTTATTCAGGGAGGGAGACATCTCGCGCGCTGCGACCTTCAGAGATCTAATGTGGCCACCACTCCCCAGAGAGTGAAGGAACCACAGAAGGCTATGGGCCCGAGACACTCGGAAGTTCCTAACATTTCCAAGCTCGCAGACCCATCCCACTGCTGGAGCCGCCGAGAGAGGGCAACGAACCCACCCACCAATCAAGGAGCCCTCTAGTGTCCACGGGGAATATTTCTTTCCATCCAGCATACATCCGCGCCATCTATCCGTCATTACCTTACAATATGAAACCTAGAAGCATACCTGAAAGATGAAAGGAAACGAATGAAAGGGAATTGATGGAAAGGAAATCGTGGTACAGAAGAATCCAGCCGAGCATTCGACTGACGACCCCGGGGAAAGCACGGAAAACCCATGTGTCAGAGTGGATGTTAATGCACGAAATTGAATACGCGCCTCCTTTCCCTTGAGAGTGAATAATGTTGTAAAGTTAGAAATGTACATAAATAAAATTGCCCAATGAGTCAATTACTACCGCAAAGGTGGAAGATTTAAGGTATGATTTGGGACTATAGTTTCTGCAGAAACTAAACAGTATATCTGTGAACACAATTTTTTGTCATTGCGCTTTTACTGAGCGGGATGGCTCAGATGGTTTGTCTGTGGCCCGCATTCGGGAGGTCGTGGGTTCGATTCCCGTGGCCGATCTTCCTGAAACCATGTTTTTTTCGGGATTTTTCCGGGTCGCCAGGCGAATGCTGGGAAGGATTCTAACCTCCCCCGAATTCTCTGCTCCTCCATTTCATCCCCAATCTCATTTCACTTCATCTTTCATCCGTTGGTCTCACGTCGGCGATGGTGTTTCGGTGCAGCGTGGCAGGGGAAATGGATCCTCCCTCGGTTTTCCGCTGGTTACCAGGAGTATCCGAATCCCCTTGAGGGACGTTGGAACCCCTCCGTGCGGGATGGGGTTCCCGGTCTGCCTGTCCCTCTGCCGGGGAGTCTCTATCTGGAAACTTAGGGACGCTGCTATTCCTGTGCCGTCACTCCTGGTTCCGGCCGCCCGGTGTCTCCTTTCTCCTCATCCTTCAGTACAATATTTCTTATGTGGATCAGTGCCGAATCCTCTCCGTAGCCAATCCATTACGCTCTTTGAACTGTTTCTTTTTCAAACCTACAGCTATGTAATGAGGAAGTTCAAATACCCTGATATCTTCCCTTTATAAACACTCAACTTTTATCAAATTAAACTCATTAACTCATTTAATCGTAAAGTTTATTACAACATCCCACTTAATTTCATTTCCTAGTAGTTGTGGAAATGAAAGCAGGAGAACGTAGAACTTTTTAAACGCCAGCAATGTCAGAACGGAAGTTAGGCAAGCAGCGGTTTTATGGCGAAATCCAAATGAACAAAAACGTACCGGGAGCGTAAAAGTTAATAACGGGAGGAGTCATATTTTAACTATGCCGTAGATAGGTAAAATTAATTTCTTTTATGCGCTATACCGAAAAAGCTGTAAACCTAAATGATAGAACAAGAGCGACCCAATGCAGCGACTCCACAACAGATGTTATATTTTAAGGCAGCTGTTCTCCGCTGTCGCAAATAAACGTTCTCTGTTCATGCAAATTAAATGCATACTCTCTCTGGTTCTTCAGCGTTACTACTGCGTGAGAACCCACTATTCAACCCGTTTCGTCGCGAGTGGACCTAATAAAATGTCACGCTACTAGTTGGTCACAAGGACACGTTTTCCTCAGGGCATTGTGCTTTAAGCACCATTTTATGAAACCACGACCTCAGAACGTCAAGCCTCACACGTTTCACTGACACATAAGAAAAAGTATCACTATTCTTTAGAAAGTTTGTATTACCTTTATTATTATTATTAATTATTATTATTATTATTAATAATACTGTTTGATTTGCATAATCCCCTTTAACTTCTATGGTCATATCGGGGTTATGATTTAAAACTCCCTACCCCTAGCCGAGAATCGAACCTAAGGCCTCTGAGTTAAAAGACCCCCAACCATTATCACATTTTATTGTACAAGCTAAAGCAATTTTCAATGTTGCTATTGCTATATTAAGGAAAAAATATACTTTAAACAGAACTTACAGATGAGTATAAAAATACTAGCCATTGTTAAGATGCTTTTTCTTTTCTTTTCTATCTTTTATTCTTCTATATGGTCCAGAGTGGATCATTTAAGTTGAGACTGTACAATAGCTCCCAAACTAAACATTGTAGAAAAAAATCTAATAAACGTTACACGTAAATGCCATTACTCGTGTTTGGATGACTTTATGATGGTCATTTTAGGGTGAATTTTATTTTTTTGAATGCAAACCTACATTTTGTATGTTGTTTTCTCATTAGAAAGTATTTATAAAAAGGTGTTTATTTTGTGATGAGGAATAAGGAAACAAAATAAGAAATTTAAGTTTCCAGTTACGAAACGGAACTTGACCCTCAAATGACCATCCATGGCTGCTCTTCGTACACAGCCATTCAGAATTTTCCTTGTTATTTACATTGGTGTAAGAACAATTGCAAAATTACACAAATGCTGTTTAGTTTCTATGGGTAGTGAGAAAACCATACAAGAAAGGGAGGTTATCATAGGTATTTAAAAAAATAAATTGACCCTAAAATAACCATCACAACGTCCTCCAAATAAAACACGCCTAATGGCATTTGCTTTCTCCTATAATATCAAGCAACTTTTATTCAAGACTTTTCTTTCTACAACGCTTAGCTTTGGACTAAGCCTCAACATAAATGGTCCACTCTGTATTATATACAGGGTTATTCAAAAAGAAGGAACATGTTAAATATTCATTTTTAATGATCGACAATATATAGCAACACATACGACACTAATTGAATAGAGTAAGTTCGAAGTTTTATTAGTTCCATTCAGTGTCTACAGCGGCTCTGGGTTTGTTTACGAGAAAATGGCAACGCCATAGGAAAAGTTATTTTGTGTGCTGCAGTATGCAAAGAGTAAATCCATTGTTTCATTGCAGCATGCATTTCGTTGTTAAGTTCAACAAAGATCACTACTGATACAATAAATTCGTAGTGGATGGTTGCGTATCCAAACGGAAAAGCACGGGTCGTCCTCTCATAACAAATGGTGCTCATTTTGAACACACGAATTAAAACTTTGAGCTTTCCTCTATTCAGCGATGTATCTCATGTGTCGTCATCTATTGAAGTTGATTACAAATAAATATTTAAAGTCTGTTCATTCTTGTTGAAAAACCCTGTATATAATATACCGCCTTTAACATCTTAACTCATATAATAGTTTTGACTTTGCTGATGATGTGCAATTGTTTGCAGTTATAATATTTGCTCAAAAAAGTAATGAAAATGATTCTCCAGTAGGTAAGACAATGAATATATTTAGTTCGATTTCTTGTTCTCTATAATCCCTTCCCAGTGGCGTCTTCAAAATCATAGTAGATAAGAGTTTACACACACAATTAACTCATTTATGATACAGGATACATTGAAATATCCCTACCCTTAGCAAATGGAGACTTTTAAAAAGTGTAAATTCCTAAAGCTATTAACTGAAGCCATATTAGATTTAGGTCATTTCCAAGACAATACATTCTTTCCGGTAGAGAAGAAGTGATTAAAAATGCAATTTTTCGACGAACAGGGAACTGAATTTTCTCTGCGGTTCACCTTTCGGTCATTACAGAACTTTAACGAAGTTTTAATGTTGAGGTATCATCCCTTATCTAAAGTAAAGGTATATACTAATAAGAGAATTACATTAAATTTTTAATAACCCTTATAGGTATAAGTATGTGAGGTGGACACCTCACGCACTGCGAGGTACATAGACCTATTATAGCTAACACCCCTCAGAAGGAAGGGATGAAGTGAAAGAACCAAGGTCACAGGCAGATACGCCATAGACACGCGCGGAAGTCCCTAACAGTTCCGGGCTCAAAGAACTCTCCCACTGCTGAGCTGCCTAGAGGGGGCGATGAAGACCTGTCGATCAAGCAGCCCAGGAGCGTCCACGAGGAATACTCTTTCCTTTGCGCAAGCATCCACTCCATCTGTCTGGCACCAACATTCGCCACGAAACCTAGAAGCTCGCCTGAAAGATGAGAAGGAAACGGAATGAAAGGGAAATTAAATAAATGAAATTGTGGTGAGCAAGGATCTACCCCAGCATTAGCCTACTAGACAGGTAAAACCACGAAAAAACCAAGCTAAGAGTGGGCGGTCGATGGTTATCAAACCCGTCACCTTCCGAATACGAGCCTCACACGTCACCGCGCAGTCATCTCGCTCGTTTAAATACCCTTAGTAAAAGGCCGAAATTTACAGGATACTAAATAAAGTTACACCCACAATCACACCATGTGGAATAAATACACTGCCGTTTGTGAAAATTGCAACACCAAAAACTAATTTCCCGAATAACTCCAAAATTGGTGGAAGTGTAGAAGAGCGGGCAAGTAATAAGTGATTAGGTTTGCAGAGAGATAGGCCGAGCAGAGACCTCTCGTCTCGGTCCGACAAGGTCAGTGTTACGCCCAGTGTAGTCAGTGCAGAGCTGTCAAACTAGGTGGAAACAATAGTCACGGCCAGTATGCCTCGTCAACGTCAAAGGGAGCCATATCGGCATGCGAGTGAGTTCGAACGGGGCAGAATGATCGGTCTCCGGGAAGCAGGTTTGTCATACTGTGACATTTCGGCTCGTACAGGGCATGCTGCTACGACAGTGATGCGTGTGTGGAAGCAGTGGATAGATGAAGGTCGTACGCAGCGAAGAGCGGGTACTGGACCACGGAACATGACCGCAGCACGGGTTGGCCGTCATCTTGTCCGCATGGCCGTAACGGACCGTACAGTTTCATCCACAGTGTTGGCTTGACGCTAGAGCACTGCAACAGGCGTGAACTTGTCTGCATCGTCGCCGTCTGCTGCAGGTTGGACTGCATGCATGCCATTACGTCGACTTCCATCGTCCAGAAACCTCAAGCTCCTCCGACTGCAATGGGCACGTGAACACTGTCATTGGGGTGCCGAGTGGCAAAATGTAGTCTTTTCGGACGAGTCCCGCTTCAACGCGTCCTTATGCAGAATCGTTTTGATTCAATGCCACTGCATATAATAGCTCTAATTGCAGCGCATGGAGGCCACACCAAATACTGAATATTAGGGCTCAAATGCCATGTAAATATTTGAAAAGTTTATCATTTGTTACATGTCATTTACCTAATATGTGGTATTAAGTTCATTGAATTCATGCGTTTCATTCTAACAATCCCGATTGTATCAATGTGCCCGACTATCCCGGATAGGTGCTCCCCCCATAATCGATATGGTGAATATAAGATACTTAAGTGCTTTATGTCCCTAAGTTCATTTCGCATTAAGTGCATTCATTCATCCTCTGATATCATCAATAGGTATGAACTAAAAACCGAAAATTCAAAAAAAATCATGAAAATTAGAATAGAACACTTACTACAATAAACAAGCACATTTTATTTGGTATTTTACTATGTGGGAGGGGATGGATGTGATCCATTTAGGCGGCAATTGTGTGTACTGTGCCGGTCGCTTTCGTTGCTCCATGGCGAGAGCGAGATTTCTTGTGACTGGCGTGGCACCATCACCACCACCACCACTGGGTAGCTCCGCCGGTGAAGTTCTTGTTCTGAAATAGGTAATCTCATGAGAATGTGTCTCTAAGGAATGTGTTGACATCAATAATTCTAGCGCTATCTGAGAAAGATTACGGCTCTACTTTCAACAAAAGGCTTAAGACCTCTTAGAAAACACACGTTTTTGCGCTAGCAATCTGAATGGCCAGTTCCTTTGTTTGCTTTCCTTGTCACAGATTTTAACAACATTAGCAGCCGTTTCTCGAACTTGACCGTATAGTTCTTACTTTCATGCTGGGTAATGTAAGTAACCTTAAAAATCACTTGAAAACACACACCAAATGAAACACACTGAAATACTAACATTGCACGATGCTTTTTATGTAGATAGTAGATCTATTTATGTCATCATCGTGAGGTGCCACGTGGTACTGTTCCCCCTCACTTTTCCGGAGAGTAGAACACCCCGCAAACGTTTTCTCGTCAGACACCTACGGTAGGCGCTCGGGCTATAAGGGAATGGCCGTTACTCTCCTAGAGAGAGAGGTAACCGGGCAGGCCTACCTTATAGTACTTCGAGTTTTATTTAATTACCTAGGTAATGCACTTCTGCGTGGCAAACTTTCCAGTTAGACTAAAATAATTATTTTAATGTGGGCTGATTTAGACAATATTCTAAGTTTCCTTGTGGTAATTCTCGAAATTCCTTTAGAGTCTTAATTCCAAATTTCTCCTCGGTCGTTTCTTGCTGTTTCTGGGCACAAGCAGTTTATATAAAATTTTTGACCCATGTTCATCTAGGCAATCCCTTTTAGATTTCGCTTTGGCTCTTAACAATTTACTGTGATGCTTCTTTTATGGTTATGTTTGCTAGACTTTATTAATACAATGCGTTCCTACGGCAGCAAGTGTTTGTTTGTTTTGCCATTCTTCTTGCCATGTTGACGCTTTCCACATTGACGGTCGCCTGATTTCTTTCATATTCGTCGATCTTATTGATCGCCGACTACCTAATCACTATATACCCATCATATTTTGATGTTTGCGTTTAATTCTGATTTGCTGTACATTAATGTCGTGCTGCACATCAAAATTTTACTACCACCTATTTTAATAACCTTTGTAAATGATTCCGCTGCAATTCTATTTTTATGTCCCTTCGTTTCTGACCAACACTCAGCAATTTTACAACGCCGGTCATTATTTTGCCTCGAGTAAGAGTAGGTGTAGGGGATGGGGGTGGCGGTGTAGTACAGAGATAAATGGAAAAGTATTAGGGCGTTTTAATCCTTGAGCACATATTTCAGGAAAAAACATAAAACTGTGCGCGCGTCCCATGACATCCTAATTCAGATGCGGAACGATTAAGGCAGGCGTTATCCATGCATGACAGTTGCGGATCTATATTTTAAATACGTTTAAATAAATGTTTTAGGGTAACACATTTCGTTGTTTCATTCAAAGGTGTAAAGGCTTAGCTGCTTTCATTAAACATTTCAAAGCAAATGCACAAAAGAACTTTCTGGAGAATTAATCAGCCGGATGGCTCAGGCGGTAACGTCTGTGCCCCACATTTGGGAGGTCATGGATTCGACTCTCGTGGCCAACATACCTGACCCATGGGTTTTTTTGAGGTTTCCTCGGATCACCAGGCGAATTCCAGGAAGGATGATTACATCCCCCGAATTCCCTGTCCCTCCATTTCGTCTCCATTCTCAATTCACTTCACATTTCATCTGCTTGGTTTCTTTCAGAGTTGCAAGTGTTGGCTGGAGGTCTGGGCGGGTGCATGGCAGGAGAAAAGGATGCTCTGAGTAAATCACCTCTCGGACTGTGAGCGGTCTCCGGGTCCCGGGTCCCGGGCCCCCAACGGGATGTGTAATCCCGCAGGGGGGAGGAGGCTGGCTTCAGCATTCAGAACCCGAGGAGTCAAATCTGTAGATGTTAGGGACACTGCTCTCTGCCTGTCGTACTTCTTGTTCCGGTCGCCCTCTGTCTTCTCACCACATCTCTCCCCCTGGGGGTGTCCCATCAGGGGCCCAGGCACAAAAGATCTGTGAAGGTCAAAGTACTAAGTCCCTCTCCACTACTGGTTCTATCCTATTCTATCCTTCGGGAAAATTAAATGAAATTAACGAAAGTTAATATTTTTCGTAATGCAGTAATGTAATCGCGACCGTGTTCTAAAATTCGCTGCTCGTTTTACTGCGATAGCCACATCTTACTCCTCAACCTTGAGATCGTCCGTTCCGTCAGTTAACCTGCAATTTCATACCTTTACGTATTAAGCCAGTATAATTAGAATTCAGATGGTGAACGGGAAACAGATTTCCCGTAGGATAAAATTAAGTATATTTGTTGAATTATACATAAAGTAACATAGTTATATGGGATCATGGGTCATGTTCCAGAAATACAATAAGGCATCGGGCGGCAAACCTATTTGAAGATTACCTTCGGCGCCAGAAAGTCTGGATACACTTTCTTTGTATAGTATTTCCTACGTGACACAAACAGTAAGTTCACAGATTAAGTCGGTTTCGGCGCCTACGTGTTGTATCTTAGATCTCAAAAACCAACGTGCAATTTAACTGTCCTGGTTGTAAAATAAAACAAACTAACCAATCGGAATCAACTTAATAATTTTGACAAGTGAATAAAATTGGCAGGAAAATGTCACGTGGGCAGAAAAAGTTAGTTAAGAGACAAAGAAGGGGAAATTATGGCCGAAACAAGTTTTCTTGGGCACATCACCAGGCAATCTCATCTCTGGAGCCAAAACGCAGCGTGACGAGGGAGAAATTCGGACTTATAAACAGGATAACTAAACTGCATGCACTCTTACATTGATCCGCGCCAAAACAAAACCCAGGTGACCAGTGCACCGTTAGGACGTATCCTTCCACCATTCGCGCCAGAAATACTGTCATACTTTTACGACCATGTGACGAGTACATGTGACGAGTACAGGTGACACGTAATGCAAAGAGAACAGGGTCCGACAACTTAAAAGGTGACTAGCATCCTCTGTTAGGGTTGAAGGTGATAAGATTGATAGTTACAAGAAAATAAACGTTTGCGCATATAATAGTTAATTCCAAAAGAAACAAGCGAAAAAAAGTATCATGTATGCGATACCTTACATTTATTCGCTCTCCGTAAGCGGCACTTTATCAACTGTTGACGGCAAATCTGATGTGTTATACTCGCATGACTTTCCCTACTTTTGTACAAACTATTTTTACAAACGCTTATTCTCCATATGCTTCATGTTAATCGAGATATCGAGATGTTAATCTTATTGCTAATTTTCCTGTAGATGCAAGGGGAATTGGTAGGCTTTAAGCGATAGTCAAATATTTTGAGATCTGGTTGCTATGTGAAGTGTTCCATTCTCTTTGCATTACCAGGACAAAAAAAATTAATAACGAATTTGAGAAAAAGTATAAGTATTGGAATATTTAAGGGAATAACAAGCAATATCTTGAAAATGGTTCACCCGACAAAAAAAGAGACAAGAACAGTATATCTACATTTGGTTGCAATCTGTTGACTAAGGGCTGAAATAAGATCCAGGTGCAAACCTGCGCCTGTAGCCAACCCGCCTCCCTCTCCCCTATACAACGGAGGGACACTGCGACCTACGAGAGAACTACTGTGCTACCACCATCTCCCAGGTGGAAGGGATGAAGTGAAGGAAAACAGGAGGCTACAGCCCGTAGGCAGGCAGGCCACAGAGACGCGCGGAAGTTCCTAATACTTCCAGGCTCGAAGACCCGTCCCACTTCTGGAGCTGCCCAGAGAGGGCCATGAACGTCCCGTCAAGCAGCCGCGCCTTCTGTTTTGCACCACCCTACGCCACGAAACCTAGAAGCACGCCTGAAACATAAGAAGGAAATGGGATGAAAGTGAAATGACGAAAACGAAATCCTGATACAGGAGAAACTACCCCAGCATTTGCCTACCGACGAGGGAAAACCACGAAAAACTCAAGGTCAGAGTGGGGGTCGACATGAATTGAACCGGGGGCTTCCCGAATGCGAGCCCCTCAGTTACCGCGCAGCCATTGCGCTCGGTGTGGGTAGAGATAGCTATGTGAATGTAATACATAATTGTTTTTTATTTATACGTTAATTACGATGCGAAGCTGGTAATCAGACGGATCTAAAAATGAACGGAGGGGGCCTCCGAAAGCGGGACAGGGTATACCGAACGCAGGCCAGTCGGTTACCGGTAAGGGGAGAGGGATGAGGAGGGAGACACGAAGGGCGACCGGATCCAGATAACGACAGGTGCAAGTACAGACGAGGCCCCTAATGTTTCCAGAAAATACCTATTCGATGCCGTCTGGGCCCACCCAACCTCCAGTACTACCTCCGGGGCGGGCCCACTCGGAGAAGAGACCTAACTAAACAGTAAGCCAGGTAAGCAACCTCTATATAGCGCTTAGTCACCGCAACCCGCCGAATACCATCACCTGGTGCTACAACCCTGAAACAGATGACAACGAATATTATGGGTAGAGCAATTTAGGGGCAGGAGAGCTTGGCAGAAGATGAACCATCCCAGCATTCGCCTGCCGATCCGGGGAAACCACGAAAAACCCATAGTTCAGAGTGGCGCTAGCTGACGATCGAATCCAAAAGCTTCCGAATGCGGGCCACAGACATTACTGCCTGATCCATCACGATCGGTAATATGGATGTACTTCTAACCAAAAAAAATTTGTGATTTACGTATGCGTACACGATGTTAGTGAATGATGTAATTTCGTTTTATAACGAGTAGCAATTGTCCAGGCTATGAGCACGGCCTTAGTACTGGGGAATCCGTCAGAACTGTTGCAACAGGAAGCTTGTCTCAAGTGAGGCGCAGGTTAATAAAGTTTGAGAACCAGCAACAATTTAAGCTGAAGTTGTTTATCGCTGTCTGTGCGTGCATCAAAGAGCAGACTGTAGGTGAAGTTGTTCCTGTCCCCCGAGGAAAATAATTGATCAAAGTGTTTCATATAGTTGTTCAAGTATTTGGCATCTCAGGCGGAATGTTCCCCATTAAGTATGCAGCAAATACCAATGCGAGGACGGGAACTCTGCTCTACGAATATTGGTTTAAGTAAGTTTACCGAGTTGTCTCAAAGAGAATCCCTTCCTAGAACGCTATGTAAATATGACCTGTCTGAAAACAGTAGCAGTGGAGATTTCTGTGCAAATGTAGCACTAAGTGATTACTCGGATGGTTACGCATAGCAAAGCAGTATACCTATTAAAACCGAGCGGGATGATTCTGGCGGAAACTTATGTGGCCCGCATTCCGGAGGTCCTGGGTTCGATCTCCAGCCAAAGTCCACTCTAACCCATGAATTTTCGTGGTTTCGCCAGGTCGGCAGGCGACGGTGTTCGGCGGGTTGCGGCTGGTCGGTAGTATGCGCTCTACAGAGGTTTCTTCCTGGAGTCGCTGCAGAGATTCCTCAGTTAAGTCTCTCCCTCGAGAGAACTTCACCCGATAGGGGATTGCTGATATACTGGTGGCTTGAGGGTAGGACCGGACGGACTGGATCTGTTCAATCTGAAAATGTTAAGGATCCCGTCCATGCTTGCACTGTCAGCATCCAGATCTGTCACCCTTAGGGTCTCTCCCTCATCCCTCCCTTCCAGGGGTTACGTTGGACCGTTATGGCATACTTGCGGTGCTCTGCCCGGTTATTGCGGCCCCTCCGTGATATGTACACTGCCGTGCATAAAAAGTGGTCTATTGCCCTAGATCGCCATAGTGTATTTCTCTTCGTAAGGTTTCCATCTTCACGTAACCACGTTTGAATCCGTCCGGTCAGCATCAGTTTTCTATGTGACTGGACTGAGAAACAATTCAAGGCCATAAAAATTAACCATTGAACGATGTTTATAAGATATGTGAAATAAAGTTTCACAAGATTGGCATACAAAGGATTGGAAACCATAAACCAATTACAAATAATTTGGCCTTCTAGAGAAAGGGGTGACGAATTATTTGAATGTGTGATTAAACTGAAAGACAACTACGACATTTATATGAGAGCTTTCATCAGCTACATGAAGGCGAAGGTTAAGCTTTTGCTGCTATTAAACGGCAATAAGAAAACCGACATTAAGAAAACGATAATGTAGCATTACAATATAAGCTTTAGGTTGTTATGTTACCCTTCCGCAGTTCGGCCATACCCATTTTTGGAGAGGTAAAGTACTCTACTAATCCTCGAATTACCTCGAAAAACAGAGGTGGTCCCGCTGGTAGGGGGTGGGGCTAGATTTTGTCAGTACCAACAGAAACAGATCTGTTCCATTACCGGCCACATTTTATGTACGGCAGTTTACCTTTATCTCAATACATATTAATAATCTCGTACATTGTATGCATATCACCTTTTCCACCCTATATCGTTTATATATAACATCCACAAACTATCCCTACGAAAGTTTATTCTTCTGTCTGCTTCATGTTAATAATTGAGGTAAACTTCTTTTTCAGAAATGGTTTCTTTACCCATTTCGTTGAAGATACAAAGGGGGAATTGAGGAAAAGAATCGATAATGAGGTATTTAAAAGCTAGTCGCTATATGCTTGCCTAGAAATCCCATAGCCTTTCCTTAATATTGCGAGAAACAACTGAACAGCGAAGGCACAGTATTGAAAAATTCAAAACAATAACGAATATCTCAGAAATAGATAATGCCATAAAAAGTTATTTGAAATAAATGTTGTATATAGTACGTTTTTGTTTATCTCTTCTGGTTTATCAGCTATACAAAATTTCTTCTTAATGGAGAAGACTTCATAGGCTAATCATAGAAATTGCAAGATCTACATTTTACTTTTCATGTAGATATCTTAAACATGTGCTATTTTAATTAACATCGTTAGAGCCATTTTTGAGGAAATCTAAAAGTTTTAAAACCCCTCTATGTAGTTTGGTGTGTGAGGATTTTCTTCTAAGTCTTCATGTGGTATATTTGGAAGATGCTGAACCTAAAATACTAAGTTTGATATTCATCGGAGATTTCGTTTCCGAGTTATGTTGTTATCACACACACACGTAACTTTTTCCTCTGAAATCTCGTTATCGAATATTTGGGTGAAAGCGTACCGATATAATAAGCTGTGTTTTAATTTGGTAAGAGACTAGTAAAGCAACCCCTCCCCATCCATAGCTCCACCCCACTCCTTGACCAGTTCTAGCAAGCCAAGTTAATTGACGACTTTTGCATGGCCTTTTTATCGCGATGGAGAACGTGCACCAGAGGTTAGGATTCAAAGCAGTGTTAGAATCGCTGGGAAAGCATAAACAAGTCAGTTTTATTAATTGTTCTTCCGTAGGCTGGAAAAGTAGAAGCAGAATGAAAAAGTATGTAAGTCGACATTGGCGTATGTAATCTCAGGAGAAGTTGAGGATGCCTTGTGTTTTACCGGGAAAATATGAGGTGTGGTCCTATTGACATCTTAGCTCAGAAGATGGGGCAAGGGTACGTGAAGCTAAAGATCGGTGGCTCTAACTCCAACAATAGCATTGAATTGTTTTACTCTAATTCTACCTTTCCATTGTTAATTCTGAGTTAGTGTTATCTTAAGAGGACAAGGTACTCTGAAATGGTTCAAAAATCACATTTTTTTGTTTTAGGCAATAATAAAATCTCTATTATTTTTAGTTTCAGAAAATATATACCTTTTGGGGGTTAAGAGATTTTTAAGACATTTAAATACCATTTAAATGCTAGTCTGCATCCTTTAAAGCTGTCGTGCAACGCCTATTTTTAGAACATTTTTGTATCTTTCAACACCGAACGACTATATCATGTCCGGCGAGCAGTTCAGCAATTAACAAAAGAGGCCAGTACCAAGAGAAGGCAATCAAACAAGCTGCAGTAATCCAGGAATGAAGGTGCAGATGATTGTGATCCTGGAATGTACTGAAGTGTGTCAGAATTTTAATGTTGAAACTTAAAATTCAGTTTCTCAAAACAACATTTTTGGTTGCTTATATACCTTTTCCTCAGAAAGTATGAAAGGTAGAGAGCTGAAATTTTCAGTACATGTATACAACACACAGTTAAACTTTCTGAACCACAATCATAATTTTATAATGTATATTGGGGATATTAAGAAAGCAACAACATTGCAAAGTTTCCACCTTTTTACTTTGCAATTAATTTTTTTTCAGTTTCTAGTTCAAAAGATATCTAATTATACTAAGAAAAAAATGCAAAAGTGTGATTCTGTATTGCAAGTAGTATCAGAGAAAAATGTATATGAATTTACATGTTTTAAGAGTAAATGCTATTATTTTTCTGCTGAATGAAATAATTTTTATGGACACAATACCTAAGCTATCAATGCAAACTACTTTAAATAATTTTCATGATTTATAGAGTAATTCATAAAAAATTCAGGAAAACCCATTGAGAACTTCAAGAGCAGCGGTAATTTAACACACTTGAGGTGTAATTTTCATGTGTTCAGACTACCTTGTTTCCTTGAATACCTTTTATTATCAAGTTTTGCAAGAAAAGGGGTATAAGGAAAGTTGCAAAACCTTTCGAAGTAATCCAAAAATTATGTTTTGCGACTATTTTGTAATGGTTTTTCGTTTTACGTGGTTTATTTCGTATAACTCAGTTCCTTACCATGCTTGTTATGATATATTACAATTATTCAAAATCAATATATCTACTGTTCTTGCTGCTTTTCAAGGAATTATCATCAAAGGGAAATAATAAGAAGAAAAATACCCCATAATGCCCGAATCTACTCAATGAGTTATTCAAAGTAAAATACTTCTTATCTCGACTGAAAAATTTATTTGATACACTGTTTTATTTTTCACATGTTCTTTCATTTTGCTTTATATCCCGTTGTGATATGTTTTGATGATTTCGGGCCATATAATAAAGAGGATATTGTCTACAACGCAATTTCATCCAACCACTCTACATAATATTTGTCTTACTTCCCCCCCTCCGGCTCCCTTCGACCTTTTTTCATTGTTTGGGGTTTCAGTGCCAGACTTTGATATCAAACCAATGAGAGACGAACAGATCTGTCTTACGGACAGTCCAGTAAAATGCTTCCCTATGCCACCCCTTTCACCGCTCATTTTGTTCAAACCTATAAGATATTAGCGAATCAGGTTTTTTTTTGCGCTGTGCTGTACATGGTAGAGAAAATAAGTTTTACTAAAATTTAATCATATTTGTAATTACCTTTATCCCTCCACAGCTTAATGGCACCTAAGTTCTGTGTTTAACGCAAAGAATGGCGAGAATGTTACGTATTCAAATGATATCAGACGAAAATTCGTTTTTCATTTTCTCTATCACCAGGAGGCGGTAGTAGTTAAGAGGAAGTATTGCTTTTCAACTAAAAACTTGATTTTGAGATTTCGCGGGAAATACATGATTTGAGTCCTCTGAATCCAAAGGAAAATCATGTGTATCTGAACAGCAAAACTCTAAAACGAAATATTCTATAATTATCAATCTTAGCACAGGCCGGGCAGGTCGTTGGCATCAGTAGACAACACACCATACCGTCTTTACCTGCCGTCATGGCCCTTCGCCACTGTTGTTTATATTCTCTGTATTGACATATGGTTTGAGTGTTCTGGTCTGTCACGATACGAGTGCGTTCGGTGGAAGGAAGAACTAAACAGTTACAGCGCAAGTGGGCGGGGCATCGGAAGTACAATGGGGTAAAGAAAGCATCCGTAGTTCCGAGCTGCATTTACTAGCGAGGCTTAGGTCTACAAATGCAGTACTGTTTTCATTGTGGTACTGTACATTCCCCATTGCCTTGTACCTCGCTCCCCTGTGATCCCTAACCCTGATGACGTTAGTGGCGACATCCTCCAAGCGCACTCATATCGTAGCCGACTAGTAGATAACTTGAAGCTAACTGCTGAAGAACTCCTTTGCATCGTAATTACAATGCAAAATAATCTAAGGGAAAGGGGGACTACAAACATGTTTTATGACAAGCTGAAGGGCAATGGGTTCATTGGTTCTCTTACATAAACAGCGCTTTCAAAATTCTGTTTTTTAATTTCGGTAATTCAGCATACATCTTAGTAACAGTAACGCATAAGGAATGCAATAAAATTATCGTAAGGCTTAGCTAACTTACAATAATCATCGAAGTAAAAAATCAATACGTTTAGATATCTCATCTCTTTAAAAGTCGCTTTTAAAATTGCATGTTATTTTCAGAATTTCCCCAACGAAAACATAGTAGGTGCACACGACTTTCCAAGCTTAAAAGGAAAAGGAGCAAAGAGTTCCACGAACTACTCGGAATGGTTCATACATATTCAAAATGTATAATACACTCTATCCTGCTTCTGCCGGTGTATGAGCGGCTTTCACTTAATCCACCGCTATATGCATTCAACGCAGAAAATGAGAAAACCTAAAACCTTACTCCATGATAACTGAACTATGTAAGGTGCTCTTTGAGAAATGCTTTAGCTATTCATTTCAGGATTAAAGAAGAAAACGTACTATGCATAACATATCAAAAAATCTAATGCATTGCACTCACATGACTATCTCTACTCTTATACAACCTTTTTTTACACTTTCTCCATCTACTTCATATTAATCGAGATAAACATTTGCAGAAATTATCTTATTACTAATTTTCTTGTAAGTGCAAGAGGAATATAGTAGTATTTAAGCGATAGTCAAATCTTTTAAGAGCTGGTAGCTATGCGGAGCACTTCATTCTCTTTGCATGTCCACAACATAAAAAAAATCTGATGTGTTACACCCACATGACTTTCTCTACTCTTGTACGAACTATTTTTACAAACGCTTATTGTCCATCTACTTCATGTTAATCGAGATAAACATTTGCAGACTCTATCTTATTGCTAATTTCTTGTAGATGTAAGGGGAAAATATATTTACAAGGGCAATATAGAAAAACAGTAGCCTTTAAGCACATACATATCTCTTAATAGCTGGTTGCTAGGTGCAGCACTATTCCCTTTCCCACAGATTAATACTCTTTGCATATCCAAGACAAAAAATGAATAACGAATTCCCATTTGAGAAAATAAGTATAGAAAAATTTAAGGGAATAACAAGTAATATCTCGAAAATGGTTCACTAAACAAAAAAAATGTATATGACATAAATTGTGTATTTTAACGCGATCTACATCTTTTGTGTAGTAAAATTTTGTCTATCTCTTATGGTTTACCAGTTATGCAAAAGTCGTTCACAATAAAGAATACTTTTGGAGACATTCCCAGGAAATTCAAGATATACACTTTATTTGTCATACAAATATCTTAAACATATGATATTTTAATCAAAATCGTTAGAGCCATTTTTGAGAAAATTAAAATGTTCGAAAAATCTTCCATGTAAAGGGTACTCTGGGGTGGAGGGATTTTCTTGAAAACCTTAATGTCGCATCCTTGGAAGATACTGAACCTAAATACCAAGTTTGGTGTTTATCTGACTGTTCGTTTCTGAGTTATGCTGTTCACAGACAGACACACACGCAGACACACACACACACACACACACACACACACACACACGGACATGTTTCCAAAAATGCTTTTTACTTTCTCTACTACGTATAGTAAGTAAGGGAAGTATTGCATTCCACCCAAAAATTCGATACCGAGATTTCACCGGAAATACATGTTTTGAGGCCTCCTGAATCCAAAAAAAGCATTTTTGGAAACATGTCCGTGTGTGTGTCTGTTTGTGTGTGTGTGTGTGTGTGTGTGTGTGTGTGTGTCTGTGAGCAGCATAACTCAGAAACGAACAGTCGGATAAACACCAAACTTGGTATTTAGGTTCAGTATCTTCCAGAGATGCGACACCAAGGTGTTCAAGAAAATCCCCACTCCCCAGAATACCCTTTACATGGAAAATTATTCGAAAATTTTAATTTTCTCAAAAATCGCTCTAACGAATTTGATGAAAATATCATATGTTTAAGATAATGTCATGCGAAATGAAATGTATATCTCGAATTTTCTGGGAATGTCTCCAAAAGTATTCTTCATTGTGAACGACTTTTGCATAACTGGTAAACCATAAGAGATAGATAAAATTTTACTACACAAAAAATGTAGATCGCGTTAAAATACACAACTTTATGTCATATACATTTCTTTTGTTGAGTGAACCGTTTTCGAGATATTCCTTGTTATTTCCTTAAATTTTCCAATAGTTATACTTTTTCTCAAATTCGTTATTCATTTTTTTTATGTCCTGGACATGCAAAGAGAATGGAACCAGCGTTAAAATATTCGACTGTCGCTTAAAAGCTACCATATTCCCCTTTCATCTACAAGAAAATTACCAATAATATTGACATCCCGATATCTCGATTAACATGAAGCATATGGAGAATAGGCGTTTGTAAAAATAGATTGTACAAGGGTAGAGAAAGTCATGTGAGTGTAACACATCAGATTCTTTTGTATTCAGGGGGTCTCAAAACATGTATTTCCGGTGAAATCTCGGTATCGAATTTTTGGGTGGAATACACTACTTCCCCTACTTACTATACGTAGTAGAGAAAGTCAAAACTAATAACAATTTCCCATTTGAGAAAAAGTATAAGTATTAGAAAACTCAACAAGGTGTATCTCGGAAATTGTTCACTCCACAAAAAAATGTATGACATAAATGGAGTGTTTTAACGAGTTCTACGTTTGTTGTGTACAACAATTTTGTTTATCTCTTATGATTTAGCAGTTATGCAAAAGTCGTTCACAATAAGGAATACTTTTGGAGACATTCCCCGAAAATTCGAGATATACATTTCATTTGTCATGAAAATATCTTAAACATTTGATATTTTAATCAAAATGGTTAGAGCCATTTTTGAGAAAATTAAAGTTTTCGATAAATTTGCCATGTAAAGGTTAATCTGGGGTGGGGGATTCTTGAAAACCTTCCTGTCGCATCTCTGGAAGATACTAAACCTAAATACCAAGTTTGGTGTTTATCCGACTGTTCGTTTCTGAGTTATGCTGTTCACAGACACACACAGATTGTTTCCAAAATTTTTTTTTATTCAGGGGGTCTCAAAACATATATTTCCGGTGAAATCTCGGTATCGAATGTTTGGGTGGAATATAATACATCCCCTACTTACTATACGTAGTAGAGAAAGTAAAAAACGAATAACGAATTCCCATTTGAGAAAAGGTATAAGCATTAGAAAACTCAAACAAATAACAAGAAGTATCTCGGGAATTGCTCACTCCACAAAAAAAATCTGATGTGTTACACTCACATGACTGTCTCTACTCTTGTACAAACTATTTATACAAACGCTTATTCTCCATCTACTTCATGTTAATCGAGATAAACATTTGCAGACACTATCTTATTGCTAATTTTCTTGTAGATGTAAGGGAAATATATACTTACAAGGGCAATATAGAAATACAATAGCCTTTAAGCACATACATATCTCTAAATATCCATATTTGAGAAAATTAAAATTTTCGAAAAATCTTCCATGTAAAGGGTAATCTGGGGTGCGGGAATTTTCTTGAAAACCTTCGTGTAGCATCCTTGGAAGATACTGAACCTAAATACCAAGTTTGGTGTTTATCCGACTGTTCGTTTCTGAGTTATGCTGTTCACAGACAGACGCACACACAGACAGACACACAGACACACACGGACATGTTTCCAAAAATGCTTTTTTTGGATTTAGGGGGTCTCAAAACATGTATTTCCGGTGAAATTTCGGTATCGAATTTTTGGGTGGAATACAATACTTCCCCTACTTACTATACGTAGTAGAGAAAGTAAAAATGTATACGACATAAATCGAGTGTTTTAACGAGTTCTACGTTTGTTGTGTAGAACAATTTTGTTTATCTCTTACGGTTTACCAGTTATGCAAAATTCATCCAGAATGAAGAGAACTTGGGGGAATTCCCTGAAAATTCCAGATATACATTTCATTTTCCATGAAAGTATCTTGAACATATGATACTTTAATCAAAATCGTTAGAGGTATTTTTGAAAAAATCAAAATTTTTGAAAAATATTCCTTGTAAAGGGTAGTGGAGGTATTTTCTTGAAAATCTTCGAGTCGCGTCTTTGAAAGATAACAAACCTAAATACCAAGTTGGGTATTTATCCCACTTTTCGTTTTTTGAGCTAAGTGTTCACACACACGGACCTTTTTCTAAAAATGAGTTTTTTTTATTCAAGGGGCCTCAAAACATGTCTTTCCGGTGAAATCTCGATATAGAACTTTTGGTTTGAATTCAATACTTCCTCTACTTACTATACGCAGTGCTAAGTAGTTGTTAAAATAAAAAAAGTATAATGAAGCAGTATTTTTAACACTCAAATGATTTCAGTCTAATTATATAATATAAAAATAATAACAAGCCGCCTTAAAGCAATATTGTATAAATAACATATAAAATGTATGTAACAGTCAGTGTATTATGTTTATATTATTTTGTTCATGTATAATAATGTTGAGTGAATGTATTGTGGCATGTGCACAGATTATATTAATGGTAATACGTCCTCTGGTTACCGGGTCGAGGGGTGGCAGTTTATCTGAGAGTAGGGGCGATTCAGGGGAAGCAGTGTGTCATTGGGGGGGATATGGCGTTACTAACGCTAAGCTTAGCGTGGGTTTTCTGAGCATTCTGTGACTAGACTTCGCGTGAGTTGGACGGATAACTGCCTACGATATGGCGTCCTCGCCCGGCAGACACATGGGGTAAGAACTTATTATAATAAATCTACCAGTTATCCTTTCTTTTCAACTTTTATTATGGTAGAATAGAATCCTTGCCTCTCCCTTCAGCCAGGAATTATGTTGGTGTAATTATTTTTATAATCTAACTTTAGCTGCGTCCCTTGTCGATACCTCGAGTTTAAAGTTCTTTGTCTGTTCAACGATCCCTCTCATAAGCGAGTTGCTCTCCTCTGAAGTTAAATAATAAAAATGTGAGGTATACGACAAATTGGCGGAGGCGCCGAGTAATTGGTTTGATTTGTTTTGAGATTTTAAGTGCAAAATTTTTTTCTTCCCTCCAAATTTAACGGTTTGTGCTCCACGTGGTCGTGAAAAATGTAAAGTTCTTTCTGGCTAAAGGGTAAGGATTTTTATACTTTAATTTGTGATTCTCTTCTTCTAAATTTTGTTTCCATCATTTCTGAAAGTCTGGTGTCGAAATTTCAATTTTGAGCTCATTTTTGCATTTTTTTTCCATTGTCTGCCGGCGTGACGCTAAAACTTCTACTCCATTTTCCCCTTGTTTTGGCTTCATTTCCTTTAAATTATATCACTGTGTTCCGTTCTTCGTGCTGGTTATTTTCAAAAAATGTTTTTGTGAAAGTTGAGTTGTGAAACGAGCGAGATAGTTGTAGTTTCAAAATGTGCTCGTCACGTGTTGGCTATCTGTTTGCAAATCTTGTTTTCTGTGCTTATTAGCAGTGGTTTGGATATGTATAACTTTATATTCCACTGATTGTGATTTCTAGCTATTTACTGCACTTTTCTGGGACATTTTTCGTGTAACTTTTATGTACGCACGTGTGTTGTGTAATTCCCGCGTGGTCGTGCAATTCAGCAATAATTTTAGCTTGTGAAACCAGTCTTCCTCAGCACGTGTTTTGGCGCGTTTATTTGCGTGTGCATATCAGCTTATATACATTTGATTTAAGAAAAAAAAAGACAAAAGAGAAGTTTGGTGTGCTAGTATAAATTACAAGTCTGTATTCTGCTCCTTTTGAGAATCTTCGCGGTGGTCACAGTAGGTGTGACGTGGTTTTTTTAACTTCCAGTTCGAGGTTTCTCACTGAAGCTATCATTTTGTTTTCTTCCATGTGTTCATTCTGATTAAAAATCTTGGTATTGTGTCCAAGTGGCCTGTGTAGCCGTGTGTTAGTATAATTTTCTGATATTTCGCCGCGGGCGCTTAATTGTATTTTTTCTGCAACTGTTTTATTTGGCTATGTTCTGATCTTGCTACTTATACTCATGTGATGCTATAAGTGTTTAGTTTGGTGTAATCTGTATTGCTTTGTCATACTGTTTGTTTATTGGTTGCGTTATCTTTTGTGCTGCAATCATGCCTAAGCGACGTACTGCACAGAAATCTGATATAGCAATTGCTCCAGTTAGCGAGCACAGTGAAGTAGAATCTATGTCCAGTGTTAGTACGCCTGTTGTTACTCAGTTGCTAGCGATGTCTAATCCGCCTCTCGTGGCCAATGCACCGCAACCAGCTGTCTGCCGCCCGGTCATTGACCCCTCGTACTTTGAGAATTCCAGTAGGATGTCAGCGCATGAATTTCTGCGGAACTTTGAAATGGTCGCTGCTGCTAATGGCTGGTCAGAGGAAATGAAATTGAAATGCTTTCCATGCTATTTACGAGATACTGCTGCATCATGGTTTCAAACTTTTCGCCATCGGCACCCTCACCATGATTGGATTTTCTTGTCTACACAATTTTTAAATGCATTTCAGATAACAAACCAGAGTGATATTCTGGAAATGAAACTCAGACAGCGGGTACAATTGGATGATGAACCTGTTATTAGTTACATCTATGACGTGCTATCTTTATGTGACCAAGTCAACCCAGCTATGTTGCAGTTGGAACAAATTAAACACTTGCTTAAAGGTCTTAGACCTCTGTATGTACAAGCTTTATTGCCATTAAATCCTCAAACTGTTGATGAGGTGACACAAATCATTCGACGAGTGGACAAAGCACAGTTTTACATGCAGAACCGTGAACATCTAGTGTCTGCTCAATCTCAGGCTGCAGTGGTTACGCCACCATCTGTTATATGTAATACTGCATCTGTTCCTGCTGTTACTTTACCAGCTTCTCCTCAGCCTTCTCAGGCTTCTTCTCTTGTGGGCGTACCTATCGATCCTATGCATCAACTGATTGATCGTGTGGAACAGTTATGTAACAGAGTTAACCAGTTTGAGTTACCATCTTCGGAGAGAACTTCCCAGCATTCACAGCTTCCACGGTCAGCTGACTTCAACCGGAGGGACCCACCCGTCACCTGCTATAGATGCAACAGGCAGGGCCACCTGGCTCGCTTTTGCCGGAGCCGCCTCCCGCAGTCAAAAAACGACTGGCGCCGAGCCTCGCGCGACGAGACGTAGCAGCACCACCACCACCACCACCCACCAGCATGGCTGCACCTCAACGCGACATAGCTACACCTCAACGGGGTGTGTCTGCATTATCAGGTCAGATATTGCAAGTTCCTGGTCGTATTGCCCAGACAGAGCTCTCCATCTTGCTCGATACAGGAAGCGCAGTGAGTATTGTGAAAGCTGCACATGTTCTTGATCATTCTACATTAAAACCTATAGAGATGATGCTCCGCACTGCAGGAAACAAGTTACTTGATGCGCCTTACCACACTGTGTTAGATTTCCATATTAATGATGTTCTTTTTCAGGAGGATGTACTAGTTGTGAAAGAGTTGTCCCATGATTTGATTTTAGGCAATGACTTTTTGCAGACCCATGATGTTATAATTGACTATGCACATAATCTGATAACCTTGAAATCTTCTAAGAATGATGCATTCAGTATACCAATAACTCTCACACAAGGACCTTTTGCTGATATGGCAGTAAACCCTCTCCAAGATGATGATTGTGCAGATTCTGGTGTTAAAATGGCAGTTATGCATGATGTTAAAATTCCACCTCTGTCTACATGATATATCTCAGTTAAGCCTTTGTCAGCCATTAGTAATGAGGTTATGTTTGAGCCTGCTCTTAACATAATGCAAAAGAAGAATCTTTCTATTCCACCGTTATTGTGTCATTCTACCTCTGAACTTACTATTCCAGTGCATAATAATACTTCAGTTCCACAAACATTGTTTGCAAATACAGTCTTAGCTAAAGCGTATGATGTTGCACTTGTTCAGAGTAATTCTGTTTTGTCATCCGATGTTACTCCTCTGCCAGCTCCAAATTGTAATTTTAATGTTAATGGTAAACTCTTGGAAACCCAAAAGGCTGACTTACATGCTTTGTTATTGAAATATAGTGATCTTTTTGCCACAACATTACAAGAACTTGGTACTACGGATGTTGCAGAATTTGATATCAAAGTAAATGACCCTAAGCCAATTAAGCAAAGACCATATAGAGTTCCCCATAAACAAAAGGAAATTATTGCTGAGCAAGTTAAAGAGATGCTAGATTCTGGCATTATCAAGGAATCACAGTCCTCCTGGACTTCTCCTGTAGTACTTGTCAAAAAGAAAGATGGCTCAATGAGATTTTGTGTCGACTATAGAAAATTGAATGCTGTTACAGAGACCACCTCTTTCCCTTTACCATTGATAGATGATTTGTTAAGTTATTTGGGGGAGGCTAAATGGTTTGTCTCATTAGATTTACTGTCAGCATACTTTCAGGTACCTATTGCAGAGGATAGCCAGAAGTACACCTCTTTTGTCACTTTTCAGGGTCAATATCAATTTACACGCTTGAGTTTTGGGTTGGCCAATGCCCCTAGGTTTTTCAGTTACATTGCAGACAAGTTGTTAGGGGATTTGAATTTTAAAAAGGCTATTGCATATCTGGATGACATTGTTGTTTTTGCTAAAACCTTTGAGGAGTTGTTGCAAAATCTTGAGGCTGTTTTTCAACGTCTGGATCACCACAAGTTTAAACTTAAACCAGAAAAATGTTTCTTCGCCATGCAAAAGATCAAACTCTTAGGCTTTGAAGTTTCTAAAGATGGCATTTCACCTGATTCTGACAAAGTTGTTTCCATTCAAAATTTGCCTCGTCCTAAGAATGTTCAAGATGTGAGAAAAGTTTTGGGATTGTTTAATTTTTACAGGAAATTCATCAAGGATTATGCTAATATTGCTCAACCTCTAATTCAGTTGACTAGGAAGAATCAAAGTTTTATTTGGGGATCTGATCAGCAAACTGCATTTCAAAATTTGAAGGACTTATTAGTTTCGGCCCCTGTCTTAGCTCACTATACTCCTGGTGCTTATACCGAACTACACTCTGATGCCAGTGGATTAGGGGTTGCCTCAGTGTTGTATCAGAAGATTGATAATGTGTTGAAACCAGTGGGCTATGCTTCGAGGACACTATCTAAATGTGAACGTAATTACAGTGTTCCTGAGTTGGAATTGTTGGGCATCCTGTTTGGACTTACCCACTTCCGCAGTTTTGTTTATGGCTACAAGGTTCATATTGTATCTGATCATCACTCTCTTTGTTATTTAAATAATTTGAAAGATTTGACTGGGCGTTTGGCACGATGGAGTTTGAAATTGCAAGAGTTTGATTATACCATTTCTTATAAATCTGGCAAGAAACATCATGATGCTGATACTCTATCGAGATTCCCTGTGTTACAACCTACAGAAAGTGATCTTGAACAGCTTGATGAACTCCCCACATGTTTGCTGTCATCAGTTGAAGTTGCTGATCACCAGAAGAAAGATACTGGGTTACTTGAGCTTATTAATGCTCTCCATGATCCTCCGTCGGCCCCTGCTAATCTTCAGGGACAAGTTTCCAACTACACACTCAAATCGGGTGTTCTTTATCGTAAAAATGCTGGCTCCACTGGCCCTCTCCATCTGCTGGTTATTCCAGAAGCTCTAAAGCATGAAATTCTTTCTTCATGTCATGATGATCCTCTTTCAGGCCACCTAGGATTCTCGAAAACATTTGCCAAAATTCACTCCAGGTATTACTGGGTTCGTATGAAGAAAGATATTGAACATTTTGTCCGAACCTGTCCCAGCTGTCAAACAAGAAAGGGACCGAAGAATCAGAAACCAGCAGGCTTATTACAACCAATTCCGGTTACATCTGTAGGCGAGCGGTGGGGTATTGATTTGCTTGGGCCTCTCCCACGCTCCAATTCTGGACACAAGTATGTTGTCGTTGCGACCGAGTATGCTTCTCGCTGGGTCGAGTCTGCGTCGCTTTCTTCAGCAACAATCCCTCAAGTTGCTAAATTTATTTTGCATAACATCATCTGTAAGCATGGAGCCCCTGCTGCCTTGTTATCTGATCGTGGCTCAGTTTTCTTAAGTGAGGTGACACAAGAATTGTTGAGATCTGTATCAGTGTCTTCCAATTTCACCAGTGCTTATCATCCAGCTTGCAACGGACTTACTGAAAGATTTAACCAAACCCTCTTAAATATGCTCAGCCATTTTGTGGATAATAATCAGAAGAATTGGGACTCAATATTGCCCTATGTCATCTTTTCATATAACTCGAGTGTTCAAGAGTCTACTAAATTTTCACCCTTTTTCTTGATATATGGTCGAGAACCTTCATTACCTAACCAGGTTCAGCTACAACCTACGTCTAATGACCTTTTTGTGAGGCAGACATTGCAAGAGATTCAGAAGGCACGAGAGGTTGCTGTTGCTAACATTACAAAGCAGCAGGTGAAGCAAAAAAGAAGCATTTGATGCTAAACATAGAGATGTGGTTTATAATGTGGGTCAATTAGTTAAAGTTTTCACTCCCATTAGGAAGAAAGGTAAATGTACAAAGTTGTTACATAGATATTTTGGTCCTTTTGAAATTATCCGACAGATCACATCTGTTACCTACCTTGTTGGTCGACCTCATGCTCCCCGAACATCAGAGTGTTCATGTGTCACGCCTTTACCCTTACTATGATCCTGTGGGTCCTTATAGGCTGTAAAGTCTGAGTTTCTGATGCTTAATTAAGCCTTACTTTTCAGGAATGTGTGATATGAATGTCTCTGCTAAATTACAAGTGTATTATTATTGTGGGTGTAACTTAAATTTTGAATTATGTTTTGGGAACTGCAAATAATTTGTTTGTTGTATTATGCTGCAGGAATGTGTTTCAGGTGTACTATGTGCTTAATTGAGCTTTCATTTTCAGGAATGTTATGTGACAATATTGTTTTGAGTAATGATGTGATGTTGTTTTGTTGCATTCAATTTTATTTGATATGATTTGATTTAACTTGACTCGATTTGATTTTGGGTTTCATAATGATGCTGTGATCTTTATTTGCAGAAAATTGTTGCATGAATAGTGTTTGTATGTATGTGTGTATTTGAGGTTATGTGATATAGGTGAGATTTGCCTCGGTGGGAGTGCCAAAGAGTAACCCCGACGGTGTTAATGAGATGAGGGGAGATGAGAAGAGACGAGATGATGTCAGCTTCGGTGGAAGTGCCACAGTGTAACCCCGACAGTTGTTGTCTGATTTCAGAGATTTTGGCTTATTGGTGTTGCTGTAACGTGCCCAGTATAGCGTGTGTGATGAATTCACACGAGAGATTAAATGGATGGAAGTGAATGTAATGAAAATAATTTTTTTTCTCTGTTTATGCAACAAGTTTATTACCATCTTAGATAGCAAATTTTAATACCACCTGTTTTCCAGCTTAATTTTCATTTGGAGGATGCGGATGCAACATTCTAGTGTCATGTTATTTGTGTCATTCCTGAATTGTTAATGTGATTTCTTGAAGGTTATGCCTATGTTGGATGTTTTGTTTTGAAGAGAAAATTGAAAGATGATGATGCTTGAAGTAATGATCGAGATTGCACTATTACTGCTGATGATGTTGATGATGATTATGATTGAGATGATGATCATAATGAGATGAGAACGATAGTGATGTGGACGAGAAGTTGTGTTGGTGACAAGAGTAGGACAATAGTAGTTGAAAGCATGTCACGTGGCGTAGTTTAGAGATGTATTGTGGATGTAATTTGTAGTGATGCATACACTAGTTTGAGTAGATAGTTAAGTGAGTGTTGTGTGTAATTTGGGCCATGGTCAGTGTGAATGAGTTCATTTCATTGTCATGTGTGATTGTCTTGTAAGTGCACTTATGTTCTTTTGTTAGTGATACCAGCTGGTTATTGAGATGTAATATTGGGATCCCAAAATAAGGTTATGTTTCATTTTTGTCATGTTCATGTATTTTGAGTCTGTTTTGCTGTTTTATTTGGTTTGTGAAGCATTGTAAGTTAAATTTTGGATGGCAACTCTGTAAAATTTCGTTCTTATGCCAATTTGTACTAATTTTTTTTCTCTTTCTTTGCCCCATGTCAAAAGAATTTTTAGTGTAAACTTTTCAACCTTTAGAGTCTTTAATTGTACATGACATACCATTCTTTTATGTGTGATTGTTTGTGGGAGCATCCTGTTTATTGTGTGGTGGTTTTGTTTTAGTATTTCGCTGTGGCGGAGAGCGAGAAAATTCAAGAGCATCCCCAGGGCACACCAGAAGTCAAGAAACACCACAGGGAAGCTGTCGGGCAGCCACTACACTGCCGTGGCATAAGGAGCCACCATGTCGGGGGGCAGTCCAAGCCAGCGACTGCCCACCCTGTTGTCATCACCAGAGATCTGCGGTGATAATTCTACACCAGGACAAATCGTCGTTGTGGGCACTGTCTAAACCTACCAACAAACAGTTACGGCAGACCATCACCATTTTGCGCAGTGTAGTGTGCCTGTGAACTGAGGCAGCGTGGTGTGTGCGTGTGCGGGATGCTAAAGATAAGTGCATTAACAATACTAGTCAACAGCACTTACGTCTCTCGTCTCTCCACATCACCCAGCACCATTGTATCGTCGGCTGGGTGCTTACCACACACATGTCTATTGTTATATTTTACTTCATCACACATTTGTATGTCATTTTTGGTATGTCTTTGTTTTGTTTTTTCATGTTTATTGTATTTATTTTCCTTCTGTCGACGAGGACGTCGACTTCGGTGGCCAGGGGGAGATGTGGCATGTGCACAGATTATATTAATGGTAATACGTCCTCTGGTTACCGGGTCGAGGGGTGGCAGTTTATCTGAGAGTAGGGGCGATTCAGGGGAAGCAGTGTGTCATTGGGGGGATATGGCGTTACTGACGCTAAGCTTAGCGTGGGTTTTCTGAGCATTCTGTGACTAGACTTCGCGTGAGTTGGACGGATAACTGCCTACGATATGGCGTCCTCGCCCGGCAGACACATGGGGTAAGAACTTATTATAATAAATCTACCAGTTATCCTTTCTTTTCAACTTTTATTATGGTAGAATAGAATCCTTGCCTCTCCCTTCAGCCAGGAATTATGTTGGTGTAATTATTTTTATAATCTAACTTTAGCTGCGTCCCTTGTCGATACCTCGAGTTTAAAGTTCTTTGTCTGTTCAGCGATCCCTCTCATAAGCGAGTTGCTCTCCTCTGAAGTTAAATAATAAAAATGTGAGGTATACGACAGTATTAGGCAATTTAATAATGTAGAAGCTGTGAGAATAGAAGCCGAAAGTTGCTAACAATGAGGTAACCTTGAGGTAAAAATGAATTTGGAAAGTTTAATAATGCTACTAATAAATCTTGAAACAATAATGTAATATTTAAAATAGTTTATAAACAGCCAATTAACAACCAGGAAAGCTGAAAGTTAAATAAAAGTATTCTATTGGAGTAAAATTAGCCAATCAGAGACTTGAAATAGAGAAATTTACAAATTTAAGCAGTAGACGGCATTTGCTAGAAGGCAACGTACCTGAGCAGTTTGTTCCCTCGGTACATATTCAGTGTGAGACATTTAAAATTCATTACAGCGAGAATATTATAAAGTTTACGTGTTAAAAGGTGTAAGTAATTAATAAATAATCTCACAGCTCTCTATGTCAGTGAAGTGTTATTTAATCGTGTAAAGGATTAATAAAACGAGTGAAGTAAGAATTATAATTTGTGTAAGCCTACATTCTTTAGCTGCATCCTCCCCTGAAAAGAGATACATGTTTCTACAAATTAATACTGACACAGCCGAGGCAAACATAAATATATATATAATGTATAAAGAAACATTAAAAAACAAAGTTGATTCCTAAACTTTGGGGCGAAGACCACCGGAAAGTGAATGCTGGGGCGAAGGCCACCGGAAACTTTGTACCATACGTGGGGCACTTACTACATCAAGTTTGGCTACCCAACAGTGGAACTATAATACAACCTTCAAATTGGCACTTAAGCGTGGTGCTAATAACGTAAAGATAGTCTATCTCAATAAGCATTGGAAAATACAAACGTATAACAAATAATATCTCGGAAATGGTCACTCCACACAAAAAATGTATATGACATAAATTGTGAGTTTTAATTGGATCTACATTTTGTGTGTAGAAAAATGTTGCCTCTCTCTTATGGCTTACCAGTTATGCAAAAGCCATTCAGGACAATCCCAGAAATTCAAGATATATATTTTATTTGTCATTAAAGTATCTCAAATATATGATACTTTAATCAAAATCGTTAGAGCCATCCATTTTTATAAGATCAAAATTTTCGAAAAATATTCATGTAAAGAGTAGAGGGGATTTTCTTGAAAATCTTCGTGTCGCATCTTTGAACGATACTGAACCAATACCAAGTTTGATATTCATCCGACTTCTCATTTTTTAGTTATGCTGTTCACAGACACACACACAAATACACACACGCGCGCGCGCGTGTGTGCGGAGCTTTTACTAAAAGTGTTTTTTTATTCAGGGGTTCTCAAAATACGCATTTCCGGTGAAATCTCGATATCGAATTTTTTGGTGGAATACAATACTTCCCCTACTTAGTATACGTAGTAGAGAAACTAAAACTACCTCTGTGGTCTGGTGGTTAGCATGCTAAGCTTTCAAATCCACAGGTACTGGATTCGATTCGCTGCTGGAGGATGCAAATCTTTCTTTCGCCAGGATTATTCATCATTCCTCCCTAGAGTCTGGAAGGATGAATAGGAGTGTGAATGTATGTTTGTGTGAATTTAATGTTTATAAAAGAAAAACCCTAACGTAAACAAACCCAAAGATGGACATAATAGTAATTGAGTGAACATCACTGCTGATGAGCAATTGTTCCAAATGCAAAGCTGCCCTTATGACCTCAGGTGTTAAAGGCGGCATATAAATGAAAAAAAATCCACACACATCAACATTTTAGAAAAGTTTCTTTAAGATTATAGAAGGAAGTTCTGGTGTGCCATTAGTTCAGAAAAGAAAACACTAATATAGAGGTTACTAAAGTGCAATTTTAACATTTTTCCACCATTATGCGATAAGTCACTAGAATCAAATAATATTCAGGTTGTTAAGTTTCATTCATAACCGGCAACCACTCCGCAAATACGCATTTGTTATGTGCATTGAGAAGGTTAGTTATATTGTATCTGTTACGTTGGTACCTTATTATATTCGCAGGTGTTCAAACATGTACACCGACCTTTTAGTCGCCAACTCGTGCACTAATTATAATATTAATTATATTATGTTACTATAAAATATTAATTATATTACTATGTATATTAGATTAGTTAATTAATTATTATTAGGTTAGCTTATTAATAATTATTAGGTCTTACCTTTGCTATTAATTAGAAATTTGAATTGTTTTTGCAGTTTTTGGTGTAAAGGAGTTTGTCTGCTTGTGTGGGTTTTATTTTTGGAGGAAAAATATCTGCGTAGAAAAAAAAATTCAATTGTTTGATTTAGGTAAGTACGCCGAAATCATATTCAAGCGTAACTATAAGCTGTTCTTCACAGTATTACAGTATAGTAATTTGCAACATTTAATAGCCTACCCATGTTATCAAAATTAAGTCCATAGCACGGTCCAGTGCCTAATCTAAAACTTGAGGTACATCCAGGTTATAGTTTATCAATGATTATGGTGGAGAAGGAAGGTAATGATCAAACCTTTGACCGAACAAAAGAATGTTACAGAGCAGTACTATGCAATATATGACAATACCCATAATACTAGCAGAAGGCCGAAATAGTGCGTCTGTTGTAAATAGGTTGTTTGGTGATTTCTATGATGAGATGCGGTTTAAGGGCGCTAAACAGCTAAGGTCATCAGCGCTGGTGATTTCTGTGGTTGTATATCTAGTGACTCAAGTTAGAACGTTGGCCGCCCTGACATGTGGCACCAGCCATCTTTTATTTAGTAATCTGAGTTATGCTGCATCCCCTATTGTGGAGTATCGAATGAATTTCACGCCAACATGATAAATATGACTAATTTTCAAATCATTACAAAACAAATACCAGGTCACGTCGATACAAGATCCGTCTTCCTTTAGGGTTCTGTCCCAATTGGCAAAAATCAGCATAAATACTTTAAATAATAGGAGTATAGAGCAAGAAATGAACTTCAATTACTTGGGGGAAAATATCACCGGTAATAAGTTAATTACAAAGGTTAAATCACAAGTAAGAAAGCCATCGATGATATCAAGGGCATTATTTGGATAAGTAATTATATGATCATGGAAAGTAAAACCCAAATATATAAAACTTGCGTCAGACAAGTGATGACCTCTGAAACGGAAACAATAGCTGACACAAAGAAAACAAAACAGAACAAATGAAATTAAAATTACAAGATTAATAGCAGGATATAAATATGACAAAAAGCCTAATGAAGAAATAAGGCGCGTATGTGAGATTACAGACATTATGAACTGGATTAAGAGAAGATTAAATAGTCAAAACTACGAGGCGTATTCCAAAACTAATGTACGTTTGATCATAACAACATTGCTCATGAGATAAGATTTTTATTGACAGTAATATGTGCCTACATATATACCTTACTTTTCCACACAATTGCCATTCACATCTATACACTTGAGTAACGCTGCACCAGATTCTTTAATCTCTCGGCATAGAAGGCTGCCGCCTGGGACTTAAACCAGTTGGTAACGCTCTTATCGAGTTCATCGTCGGTTTGAAATCGTTGTCACGCAGCCACCGTTTCAAATGCAAGAAGAGGAAATAGTCAATTTGTCGGGACTGTACGGAGGGTGGTCAAAGTGTTCCCAACGAAACTCTTGAATCTTCACTTTGGGTTTGGTAGCGGCGAGCGTTGTCGTGCAGCAGGATGTTGCTAGACGACAGTTTCCTGCGGCGTCGATTTTGGATCGCAGTTTGGTAAGCGTTGCACAGTACACGTCACCTGTAATTGTTGACCCCCGTCCATGAAATCAATCAAAAGGACGCGCTTTTCGTCACAAAACACGCTATCCATCAATTTGCGATTTGTGTACGGCGATTGCTTAAAAGTTTTGATTTCTGTGAACCGGAACGGCGCCACTACGATGACTTGTTTCGATTCTGCATTGGTGTACGCTATCCATGTTTATCGCCGCAACAATGTGAGAAAACAAACCATCTCCATCTTGTCTATAGCGCTCCAAAAACTGCCGTGCACTACGCACTCGTTGTTCTTTGTGCTTACCGGTCAGCAGTTTTGGCACCCACCTCGCACAAAGATTCCAATATCCAAGCTGTTCAGTGACAATCCTGTAAAGTGAGGTTCGAGCAATATTTGGAAATTCATCAGCCGGACCACTAATCGTCAAATGCCGATCACTTCGAAGCTTTTGGTTCACTTGCTCATCGATGTCGTCGGTCCGAATACTGCGCCTACCACTCCGCTGTTCATCGTGTACATTTGTGCGGCATTTCGAAATTCTCGACACCAGTGTCGAAACTGTATCTCACTCATTATGTCCGGTCCATACACGAGGCATAACTGAGGATCCGAAGCTGACGATCCTGTTGCCAGAAAAAATTTAATCACACCGGGCACTTCTCAACTTGCGGGATCTACGATTGTCGGCACCATAACGATCTTCACTCACCGACTGGAAAACGCCTACTATGTCACACCAACACTGCGGTAGGTTTCTCAGAGTCAGTAGACAGCGCTGCAGGCGTGAAACATCATTCAGCCTACCATTCCGTTAAATATTGTTCACCGGAACTTAGTTTTGGAATACGCCTCGTACTATTTTTATTTTTATGTAGTCATAAATGTCAGCATTTCCTCTTTAATTTCATCTATATATTTACCTATTGTAGGCACAATGGCTATATTTTAAACATATTCTTAAAATGTTATTGCGTCTTCCATTTTTCTACTATGAACTTTGCAGGAAAATAATCATAACTCCTATACACGTTGCAGCAAACTGGTAAAATTTAGGCCTTCTTTTAGAGTTTGTTTTCTTCTAAAAATTAGTTGTTAAGTATAGCAGCTTCTGTTTGTGTGTGCAAACCGTATTATTTCTTTCTTTTCAAGTATATTAGATTTTGCTTTCCCCATTTTTGCTTTCGACAGCTTTTTCTATGAATGGTATTTTCTGATATGTTGCCTGTTTTCTTACAAACTATTGAGGGTAGCTAAATCAAACTTTACGATTATAAAAGAACCCTAAGTGCCGTTTTGGATGTACTTTGGTGTTAATAATATATTTTGTTGTTTTTAAAAAGAATAATAGCCGACAAATTTTAAACAAAGGACGGTGGTACAGTAAAACCTCTGTATTTGGACACCCCTGTATACTAGACATCTTATTACGCTGAACATATTTTCTTGAAACCGGAAATACGCCTATGCTTTTACATGTCCAATAGACCCTGTATGTAGGACACACCTGAATCCTGGAAGTTGGACACATCCTATGGTTCTATCCTGGACAATTCTTGTGCGTTTCTGCTATGTACGAGGGCTGTAGCAGAATTACCGGACCTAACAAAAAACAAATATTTTGGGAAAAACATCTTTATTTCTCTACATAGTCTCCTTTCAGCTTGATACACGTTTCCTAGCGATGTTCAACAGCTTCGATACCTTGCTTATACTGAGAACCACAGAGATTTGCAAAATAGCCATCAACTGCAAGCTCCAGCTCTTTACTGTTGGTAAATCTTTTAGCAGCAAGCCATTTCGTCAACTTTGGAAATGGAAAATAATCAGAGGGGGCTAAATTTGGCGAATAGGATGCATGAGGAAGCAATTCGAACTTTAACTCATTGATTTTGGGCATGGCGATAATGGATGTATGAACTGGTGCATTGCCTTGATGAAACAAATACTTCTTCTTCGCTAAATGCGGCCGATTTTGCTTGATTTCATCACTCAAATGCTGAAATAAGTTTGCATAATACTCCCAATTGATGGCTTTTCGTTTTTGAAGATAATCAATGAAAATTATTCGACGTGCGTCCCAATAAACTGACGCCATGACCTTGCCTGCAGATGGACTGTCTTCGCTTCTCTAGAGCCGATTCTCCCCTTTCAATACACTGTTTTGACTGTTCCTTCGTCTCACGTGTGAAGTGATAGACCCATGTTTCATCAATGGTTATGAATCGATGCAAAAACTAGGCTTTATTACAGCGAAACATCGCCAAACACTCTACTGAAGCATCTTCACGATGCTGCTTTTGTTCCATTGTGAGTAAACGCGGCACCCATCTTGCGCACAGGCTTTCTCATGTCTAAATTTTCAGTCAATATGCGATATACAGCATTTTTTGAAATGCCTACGATGTCTACTAGCTCGCGCACTTTCTTCCAACACCATTTTGTATATTTTCTTCACAATTTCTGGAGTGGTCACCTCATTTGGTCGACCACTGCGATGTTTGTCTTGCCAGCTCCTACAGCCTCACTTAAACTCTGCCACCCGTTCTAAACGAAGGAGTAGCCTCCCCCAGCAGAATAGAATCTAGCTCAGCTTTAATATTGCTTGGACCTAGACCTTACAAATGAAAGTATTGTATCACATAACGATGGGCAGTTTTATCCACGTTTACAAATTTGCTGAGAGAGCGTTCACTATTGATGACTATCAAACAATTACTAAACGACGTAGCATCATCAAACTTCCAACTGAAGCTTTATAAGGCTAGTACTTTCTACCACAGTCATTTGTTTGAAACAACCACCACTATCTATATATCCGATCGGGTACTTCTGGGACTACCCTCGTATGTACCTGTTAGGGTTAAGTGATATTCAATCTAATACTGCAGATAATTGCAATAATACAACAGAATTTGCAAGAGCAGTAACTATTCTTGATGTAATAAGATGGATTCATGAAACATGGAAAGATGTATCGCAATATACAATAATGAAATGTTTTAGTCAAGCAGGGTTTCTACAAAAAGCAACTGCACAGTCAGAGGTAGAAAATATCATTGAGAATATTGCTGCGACAGAAGTACACCCATTGAGAACATCTTACTAATAATGAAATAGGTCGCCTTCCGAAGTTCATTGTAGCCATCTTCTTACCAACGAAGCTTTAGGAAATTCTGCTTAACAGATGTTCCTGCTACCACTCTAGAAGTGCTATAGAAGGTTTTATCAACCGATGATAAGAATGAAGGAAAATATCTTCAGAAGAAGATGATGCGATTTCTATTCCTGAAAATCCACCCACACATAAACGGCCTCTCGAGTACATTAAGGAGTTGTAGAATTATGCATTTGTACATGGTCAGGCACAATTGATAGAACGTTTATTTGGACTTGATCGAGATTGAGAAGCAGAGGACATTGTCAAAAATTAAAAAAAAAAAAGGCAGTATCTTTTAAGAGACTTTTTCAAAAAGCAGTGACAATTGGTCGATATATTTAGTATGTATAGAAGTTTAATACTGTGGGTAAATACGTTATTTTTGTACAATTCTGTAACCTTAATTTGATACGACAGTTGTTTCGCATTATGTAGTCTACACGTATATGTTTTAAACTGAAAGGAAAAAAATTGTACCCCCCGTTTCATTGGACATCCCGTTAAGTTGGAAAAGTCTTTATTGAACCTGAGTGTCCAGGTTAGGGAGGTTTTACTGCATAATTTACATAAAAAATCCTATCTTCCTTAATAAAACACCTATTGAATAAACGTAGATCAATGAGTTTAGAAGGCATTATTTATATTCTATAAAACTTTCAGTGATAAGTGAAATAGTATTTGAGATAATGGGCTTAGAATTGACCAAATTCAACATTGACCCGATAGGGCTTGTAATCTCCATTTAAACAGAGATGAAAGGCATGTAGTGACCACGTAAATAAAATTGCGTAATATTGTCTTCCTAAACTTGCGATGAACTTCAAATCCGTCCACCAAGACCAGCGGAAAGACTGCCCACAGGATGGAAACAGGCCATATCATCAATGGACAAATCTGATATGATACATTCACATGACTTTCTCTACCTCTATCATTTATGAGTGGCTATACAAACTATTCTTACTAAACCTTATTTCTGTATCTACTACATTTTTACTTTCTCTACTACGTATAGTAAGTAGGGAAAGTATTGCATTCCACCCAAAATTTCGATACCGAGATTTCACCGGAAATACATGTTTTGAGACCCCCTGAATCCAAAAAAAGCATTTTTGGAAACATGTCCGTGTGTGTGTCTGTGTGTCTGTCTGTGTGTGTGTCTGTGTGTCTGTGAACAGCATAACTCAGAAACGAACAGTCGGATAAACACCAAACTTGGTATTTGGGTTCAGTATCTTCCAAGGATGAAACAGGAAGGTTTTCAAGAAAATCCCCTCACCCCAGAGTACCCTTTACATGGAAGATTTTTCGAAACTTTTAATTTTCTCAAAAATGGCTCTAACGATTTTGATTAAAATACCATATGTTTAATATATTTTTATGACAAATAAAATGCATATATTGAATTTTCTGGGAATGTCTCCAAAAGTATTCTTTATTGTGAACGACTTTTGCATATCTGGTAAACCATAAGAGATAGACAAAATTTTACTACACAAAAAATGTAGATCGCGTTAACATACACAATTTATGTCATATACATTTTTTTGTAGAGTGAGCCATTTTCGAGATATTGCTTGTTATTCCCTTAAATTTTTCAATACTTATTTTCTCAAATGGGAATTCGTTATTCATTTTTACTTTCTCTACTACGTATAGTAAGTAGGGGAAGTATTGCATTCCACCCAAAATTCGATACCGAGATTTCACCGGAAATACATGTTTTGAGACCTCCTGAATCCAAAAAAAGCATTTTTGGAAACATGTCCGTGTGTGTGTGTATGTGTGTGTGTGTGTCTGTGTGTCTGTGAACAGCATAACTCCAAAACGAACATTCGGATAAACACCAAACTTGGTATTTAGGTTCAGTATCTTCCAGAGATGCGACACGAAGGTTTTCAAGAAAATTCCCCATCCCAGACTACCCTTTACATGGAACGTTTTTCGAAAATTTTAATTTTCTCAAAAATGGCTAACGATTTTGATGAAAATGTCATATATTTAAGATAATGTCATGACAAATAAAATGTATATCTTGAATTTTCTGGGAATGTCTCCAAAAGTATTCTTCATTGTGAACGACTTTCGCATAACTGGTAAGCCATAAGAGATAGACAAAATTTTACTACACAAAAAATGTAGATCGCGTTAAAATACACAACTTATGTCATATACATTTCTTTTGTTGAGTGAACCGTTTTCGAGATATTGCTTGTTAATTCCTTAAATTTTCCAATACTTATACTTTTTCTCAAATTCGTTATTCATTTTTTATGTCCTGGACATGCAAAGAGAATGGAATGCGCCACATAGCAACCAGCGTTAAAATATTTGACTATCGCTTAAAAGCTACCATATTCCCCTTGCATCTACAATAAAATTACCAATAAGATTGACATCTCGATATCTCGATTAACATGAAGCATATGGAGAATAGGCGTTTGTAAAAGCAGATTGTACAAGAGTAGAGAAAGTCATGTGAGTGTAACACATCAGATTTTTTTGTCTTGGATATGCAAAGAGTTATAATCTGTGGCAAAGGGATTGGTGCTGCACCTAGCAACCAGCTATTAAGAGATATGTATGTGCTTAAAGGCTACTGTTTTTCTATATTGCCCTTGTAAATATATTTTCCCCTTACATCTACAAGAAACTTAGCAATAAAATAGAGTCTGCAAACGTCTATCTCGATTAACATGAACTAGATGGAGAATAAGCGTTTGTGAAAATACTTTGTACAAGAGTAGAGAAAGTCATGTGAGTGTAACACATCAGATTTTTATCCAAAAAAACCTTTGCAGAAATAGCTATATTACACATTTCGTTAGGACACAAAGAGAACAGCGATAATCAAATGTTTAAGAAATGGATCCTATATCCTAGCCTTAAAATTCCATACTGTATCCGTACAATCGCGAGAAACAACTGAACGTTGAAAGAACTTTAAAGAGTGATTAAGAAATGAATGATTCGAACCATTAATAACGGGTATCTCAGAAATGGCTTATGCCACAAAAAACTTGTTTTAAATAAATTGGGTGTTTTAAAGAGATCTACATTTTTGTGTAGTACGTTTGCGGTTATCGCCTACCGTTTACAGTTAAATAAGATTACATAAAATCCCAAAGAATGAAGAGGACTACAAAAGCTATTCCCAAAAAATTCAAGATATACATAATATTTGTCATGTAAATTAATATGTGCCATTTTAAGCAAAATCGTTCGCCATTTTTAGAAAATCAAAAATTTTCAAAAATATTCCATGTATAGAGAGACCAGAGTTGGGAATTTTCTCGAAAATCTTCGTGTCGCATCCTGGTACTGGATGCTAATGAGCCTAAATATCAAGTTTGGTATTCATACTAATTTTTACTTTTAGTTGAGGCAGTATTTTATATCACAACACTGTAAATGCTAGAGACATGTATCGCCCAGTTCAACAGAATCATCCACGGGTTACACGTCGCGCAGTTCAACAGAATCATTCACGAAGTACACGTTACGTAATTCTACAGAATCTCTCGCGTCGTAAAGTTAGTTACAAAATGTGAAATACTCGAATTAATAATGTGCGGCAAATAAGTGATTATAGTTACATTCGAAAATATAACAGTTTCAGTCGGGCGTGTATCAAGAGTAAATATGTGAAATCAATAAAATGTGACGGCAAAAAGTGTAAAAACAAATTCTTTTATCAGTGTTATCTTTAGTAACAACTCCTTTCCGTTTACACACCCTGTTCAAAAGATTTGCTCGACTGAGTAATAATAGCTAGCCGGAAGACAAAGAACTCAAAATTAAAAATAGTAAAACAATAACAGGCGCTCAGCAAATAAGATAACACGAACGATACCGCGACATAGTTATGCTGTTCACAGACACACACGCGGACGTTTTCCTAAAAATGCTTTCCTTTTTTATTCAGGGAACCTCAAAACATGTATTTCCTGTGAAATCTCGGTATCAGTTTTTGGGTGGAATGTGATACCTTCTCTACTTATTATGTACATGGTAGAGAAAGTAAAAAAGCAATTGAAATACATACATCATCCTAAATTAAGAAGAAACAAAATTGCAGATATTAGTAGATAACTTTCTACAAAATGCCGAAATCTATGGATAACAGGACCCAGTTTCAACGCTTCCTTTTAAATGTCTAAGTAAACTGTTATATGATTTTGTTAGCGTCATTCTAGAATATCCGCAAATGGCAACCAGCGCATATCTCGTCGACAAACTAAATCCAGTGTTGATTTATAGCTCATTGCTAACTAATGAGTATGCAAAGCAACATTTCACCGTTTTAAACTGTGCCAGTAGATTTTGGATTTCTCGGAATTAGGTTGCCTGCCTATCGTGCGCCTGCAAGCTTGTCTTTTTTGGGGAACGTGGCCTGCTGGCAGGCAGCTGGTGAGCTCGGTTTGGCCATCCAGTCGCTTCAATGATGTGAGTTGCCTGTGCCTCTTAGCTTCTACGAGTATGTCGGCTTGATTCAGTTTATTTTTTTGCAGACAGAATAAGCTATTTTATACTGATCGCTAAGTGTCTGATTTTTATTAATTTTAAATTTTTTGCTACTTCTGTAGTTTTAAGCTCGAGGCTTCTTCGGGTGGCTTCACCAGGGAATTTTATTGCAGTTATATGGGCCAAATATATTCTGCTAACGGCATATAGCGACCTCTCACCTGGGGTTGGCCATGATGGCTAAGAAGCTGATCTTGAATTTTCAGGTATTGCGTTATGCATTTTTTGAGCTACTTTGGGTAAGTAACTAAAGTTTGTATCCATTGTACAGGGTTTTGCTTAAACTTCATTGATGACTTTCACTTCATTTTCGATACGCGCTTAACAGATTTAGCTGCAAATCCTACGCTACAGGGTTAACTGTTTTGCCTAAAGGAAAGTGGCTTACAGGTAATCTGTTTAATCTGTTGAGACAGCTGTATATGCCATTTATGTTTGGCAGGTGGCCTTTAGTGGCTCTGATTTAACCTACAGTATATGCTTAACAATTTTAGTGGTTATGTTGCAGTGTTAATTAGCTTCACAGTGCAATTAATTTCTTGGTCTTTTTGAACCAGCATACCTTTAGATCATTTCATATCCGCATGTTAGAATATTGCTTTAACTTACAATATATGCTTAACAGTTTTGGCCACAGTTAATCATGCTGCAGTGTTAATTAGATTAGAGTCTTGCAGTAAATTGCTTAATCTTTTGAAGCAGCAAGCTTGTAAATGATTTCATATTTGCAGATCAAAGTATTTGGTAGCTTTAATTCAACTCATAATAAATGCTTAACAGTTTTAGCTACAGTTTTTATGCAGCAGGGTCAACTAACTTTACAGTGCTTTGCAATAAGTTGCTTGATATTTTGAGGCAGCAAGCTTGTATGTCATTTCGTATTTGTATATTGAAGTATTGGTGGCATTGTCTTCACTTACAATATGTGCTTAACAGTTTCGGTCACAGTTTCCATGATGCAGTATTAATTGGCTGTGCAGTACCTTGCAATAAATTGCTGGATTTTTGAGGCAGCAAGTTTATATGCTTTTTCATATTTACAGATTAATGCATTTGGTGGCATTTTGTTAATTTACAATATATATTTATTTGGTTTTGGCCACAGTTTTCATGCTGCAGTGTTAATAAATTTACAGTGGCTTGCAGTAAATTGCTTGATTTCTTGAGGCAGCAAGTTTATAGGTCATTTCATATTTACAGATTAAAGTATTTGGTGACATTGGTTTAACTTACCATATATGCTTAACGGTTTTAGTCATAGTTTCTATGCTGCAGTGTTGATTGGCTTGCCTAAAGGAAAGTACTTTGCAGTAAAGTTACTTAAATTGCTGGCTTAGCAAGTCTATAGTTCATTTTACATTTTTCAGGAAAAATTCTTTACTGGTATTTGCTTTAAGGTTTACTATATACTTAATAGTTTCAGTCATAGTACTTCAGCTTTCAGTGGTCTAATAATATTTGTAACCTTTTAGGCAATTCTTCTGGTGCAACACCCACTCATTTATGTTTTAGAGGCTTGGGTCCTCTAGCATGTGTTATGGTAGTGTTTTAAATGGGCTTTGTTAATTACTTCTGTTATTGTATGTTACTTATTGTGGGATTGATTGTGCAAATAAAATTTGTGCCAAGGCAGGAACCTAAGTTCCTTGGAGTTCTCCCGAATCCTGTTCCCCAGTGGTAAAGACATCGCGGGCGTGCACTTATCAGTGCACGTGTCCCAATGGCTTAAGGCTTTGATTTTTGAAAAGTGACACAGGTATTTTCTTTTAATACATTCTTAGTAGCCTAATGAGATGGCTTAGGCGGTAACAACCGTGGCCTGCATTCCGGACGTCCCGGGCACAAACCCAGCCGACTAAACTGACCGTAGGTTTTTTCGCGGTTTTCCTCGGTCGCTAAGCAAATACCGAGTTGGATAATTGGATCCGCGAATTGTATAATTGGATCATCCATCCTGGATATGTTATGATCCTGAGTTTGCTTGCTCCTCGACAAGCTACTGACCCAAGGTATTGGCTTGCAAGCCCTTGGGATGTATGTCCTACAATGAGAAGGGTAACCAGTTGAAGGGAAATTTATTGCTGTATATAAGGAGTTTGCTTAGATTTCTTGAAGTAATGTTAATTAAAAGCTGATTAAATCTTACATTACTTGCTTTGAAAGATCAGTAGCTTTGAATCTACATCCGTAAAATATATCCTCATAGTACTTGAAACTTGTTTTCTGTGAGAACTGTTGTCTGTGTTGTCACAGAAGACAACTTGTGACAACTGAGCATCATAACTCAAAACCAAGAAGTCGGATAAATACAAAATTTGTTATTTGAGTTATGTATCTTCCAGGAATGCGACACGAAGATTTTCAAGAAAATCTCTCACCCCAACTACCTTTACATGCAAAATCGTTCTAAACTTTTGATTTTCTAAAAAAAATGGCTCTTAACGATTTTTATTAAAATACCGTATATGAAAGATATTTACATAACAAATAAAATGTTTATCTTAAATTTTCCGGGAATAGTCTAAGAAATCCTGTTCATTCGAAAGGAATTTTGTATAATTTTGTATAACTGGTAAACGTTAAGCGATAGACGAAAATGTACCCCGCAGAAACTTAAATCTCTTTAAAACACACAATTTACTTCGAGTAAGTCTTTTGTAGCATAAGCCTTTCTGAGATATCCATTATTAAAGGTTTGAATTGTTCAGTACTTATTCTTTTAAAGTCCCTTCGATTTTAAGTTGTTTCCCGCGAATGCATGGAAACAGTATGGAATTTTAAGACCAGCATATAGCGTCCAGTTCTTAAACATTTGACTAACGCTGTTCTCTTTGTATCTATAACGAAATGCGTAATGTAGCTATTTTTGCAAAGGTTTACTTCGATTCAATGTAGTAGCTTTAGTAAGAATAGTTTCTATACCCACTAATAAAGATAGAGGGTACAGAAAGTCATGTGAATGTATCACATCAGAATTTTTTAGTTATGCTGCTCACATTCATAAAAGTCTTTTTCTAAATTTTTTTACTTTCTCTTATACGTACTTTATGGATGTGAAAGCTGGATACCTATACAAAGGACAATAAATAGAATGCAAAGTTGTGAAGTGAAATTTCTGAGGTAAATGAAATTAGGAATGAGGAAATAAGAAAAGAATTAGAAGTAGAAGCTGTTAACTCAAGAATGAACATGTACAGAACAAGGTGTTAGGAGGATGGAAGATACCAGACTGCCAAAAATAGCTTTCCAACATGCCTCTAAAGGAAAGAGAGACATGGGAAGTTCAAGAAGAAGATGGAAGGAGACACTGTGAAGACAGAACAGGCAGTAGCCTAATCCATGAAGTGGAGGGAGGGAAGGAGGAGAAGGAGAAGAAGAACTCCGTGTAGTGAGTAGGGGAAGCATTGCATTCCACTCAAAAATTCGATACCGAGATTGCACCGGAAACATATGTTTTGAGGACCCTGAATCCAATAAAGCTTTATGGGAAAATATCCGTGTGTGTGTGTGTGTGGGTGGGTGTCGGAAGCATAACTCAAAAACGAAAAGTTGATAAATACCAAACGTAGTATTTAGGTTCAATGATGTGGCGTATCAGTAAACATTGTCATACCAGACGCATTATTGCGTCGCGTTGTCGACAGCCTTTCGGCTGAACGAGCCTTCTCCTTTGGCGCGGAACACGCCAGAGAGAGAAGGCTTTGTTTGAATCTCGCCCGGTATGACGCCAGCCCTGGCTAGCTTTTGCCTAGACAGGTTTGAGGAGGAGGGATATATAGTTAGTGTTACTTAAATGTGCGCGTCACTTTGTGTGTGAGAGTGTAAGAAGCAAGTCGCGTGTGGCCAGTCCTCGACTGCGAGGCATCTCCCCTCATCCTTTGTAATGTAGAGCCGCCAAGTGTTTTATCAATGAATGACAGGCAATGTGTGTGATATCATATTTGTGTATTTTGTCAAAAAAAACTTCACGCCATCTTCTGAATGTAGATACCAAGGTCCTAATCCTCTCGCCGCTTGTGAGTTACGCTCCCCTATGTGCTTTTTGGGGTGATAAAAATTAAGCAATTTGCTAGAAACCTTTTGGCCCTCACCCCAGCATCTAACAGTATCTTCCAAACATGCGGCACAAAGATTTTCAACAAAAATCCCTCCACTCCAAACTACCGCTTACATGGAACGTTTTTCGAAACTTTTTATTTTCTAAAAACTGGCTGCAACGGTTTTGTTTAAAATACCATATACGAAAGATATTTACATGAAAATTAAAATTTATATCTTGAAATTTCGGGGAACAGCCTATGAAGTCCTCTTCATTCGTAGGGGTTTTTGTGTAATCTTGTAATACTGATAAACGGTAAGCGGTAGACGAAAACTCACTAATGTAGGTGTCTTTAAAACATACAATTTATTTAAAATAATTTTTGTGGCATAATCCGTTTCTCAGATAGCTGATACTAGAAGTTCGAATGGTTCAATTTGGTCATTCTCTTAAAGTCCTTTTAACATTCAGTTGTTTCTCGCGATTGCATGGAAACAGTATGGAATTCTAAGGCTAGCATATAGCGTTCAGTACTTAAACATTTGACTATCGCTGTTCTCTTTGTATCTATAACAAAATGTGAAATGTAGCTATTTCTGCAAAGGCTTATTTGGACTAAAATGTAGCAGATATAAAATAAGTTTGAGCTAGAATAATTTGTATAACCCTAAGAAGCGATAGAGCATAGAGAAGGTGAATGCATTACATCAGAATTTTTTTATTCATTTGGCCTCAAAACATGTACCTCTGATGAAGTCTCTATTTTGAATTTTTGGGTGGAATGCAATTCTTCATCTACTTACAAGTATGTAGGAGAGAAAGCACAAATAGTCCTGTTGCTAAGAATCTCGTTAAACACAAAATTAGAGACGAGACCGATCGCTGTAAAGCACTTGGGCTCGAACTTTAACTTTAGGACATGTTCTTCAGCAGTAGTGCAATATTGCCCATTCCTCTAGAATGCTATAGTAGTTTTTTCTCCGTAAAGTTTCCACCTTCAGAAAACCAACTTTCGATTTCGCCCAGTCGGTGTCTGTTCTCTATATGACAACTAACAACTAACTAATGAACGATGTTTATATTCTATTGAAATGGAGGGATGGTTCCGTTACCCCTCTTGAAAGAGTTCGCCACGTTAGGCACTCAAGAAAAGGCGAAATCAATAACAAATAATTAGGCCTTCCACAGGAAAGGATGAAGAAGTACTTGCACGTCTGGTTAAACTGAACGACAGCTATGACATTTACATATATCAGAGCTTTCATCAAGAACATGGAGACAAAGGTTAAAGTTGCAATAAGAAAACGCTAAAGTAGCATGAAAATATAATGTTTAAGTTGTGATGCTACCCTTCTACAGTTTGTCCATAGCAAGTTTTGGTTAAATAAGGTACCCAACCAATCCAATGGACAGAGTTAGTCTCGTAAAACAGAGGTTGTCACGCTGGTAGCTCCCTTCCATTATGGGCCACATTATATGCACACGAGTATACACCGACATGTATTACGCAGTAGTCATTTAAATGTAATATGTCAATGGTGACTGGTGCTGCTTCCCTCCCCCGATCTGTGCAATGCTGATACTGGTGGGCTTCTCCGGTATCCCGGTACGATTCAAGTGTTTCCGTTTCCTTTCACTACCTCTCTGAAAAGGGGGGGTCAGTTGATGAAGGGGTTAATTGTATAAATTATTGTGTTATTCGTGTTTCGCGCTAATATCATGTGAAGGATGTTTGTGGGATCTGAGCGCTGCTTGTTTTACTTTTGTTTGTGTTTAGTAGGTAGCTCTCTCTTCCGTACTGTGGTTAGCTAGCGAGTTTAGCTGCCTCGCAAGGTGACTTGTTCTACAGTACTTCACCTGTGTGTGCGTCCGCAATATAAGCTTGGTGAGTTCTTTGTAATAACTTGTAGCCATTTGTAGGGCAAGTAGCTGCACTCGTGGTCTTTTTCATCGTTCCAATTTTCAGGGTTCGTCTCTGTAAATTGTTTAATATTTTCTCTTATGGGTCACAAACGGAGAACTACATTTTCATTCTGTTGCTGTTATTTTTATTTGGGAGCAGATTTTAAGTGGAATTTTCTGGAATGTTAACGTTTTATGGTAAATTTTTAATCATGCTGATTTAATTTTCGCCCGTGTGTGCTGCTGTTAATTGATAATAAGCGTTCTGAGTGTTACCTCTTGTGCATTTAGTGTAAAGAGGACAGATATTTATACAATATGTTATCAAAAGTAACCGGACACCCCACAAACATACGTTTTTCATCTTATGTGCAATGTGCTGCCACCTACTGCCTGGTACTCATCCGCGGCCTCAGTAATCATTAGACATCCTGAAACAGCAGAATCGGACGCTCCGTGGAACTCACGGACTTCGAACGTGGTCAGGTGATTGGGTGTCACTTGTGTCAGAAGTCTGTACGCGAGATTTCCACACTCCTAAACATCCCTAAGTCCACTGTTTCTGATGTGATAGTGAAGTAGGAACGTGAAGGGACATGTACAGCACAAAAGCGTAGAGGCCGATCTCGTCTGTTGGCTGACAGAGACCGCCGACATTTGAAGAGGGTCGTAAAGAGTAATAGGCAGACATCTATCCAGACCATATCACAGGAATTCCAAATTGCATCAGGATCCACTCCAAGTACTGTGACAGTTAGGTGTGAGGTGAGAAACCTTGGATTCCATGGTCGATCGGCTGCTCATAAGCCACACATCACGCAGGAAAATGCAAAACGATGCCTCACTTGGTGTAAGGAGCGTCAACATTACACGACTGAACAGTGGCAAAACGTTGTGTGGAGTGACGAATCACGGTACACAATGTGGAATCCGATGGCAGGGTGTGGTTATGGCGAATGCCCGGTGAATGTCTTCTAACAGCATGTGTAGTGCCAACAGTGAAATTCGGAGGTGGTGGTGTAATGGTGTGGTCGTATTTTTCCTGGAGAGGGCTTGCACCCCTTGTTGTTTTGCGTGGCACGATCACAGCGCAGACCTACATTCATATTTTAAGCACCTTCTTGCTTCCCACTGTTGAAGAGCAATTCGGAGATGGCGATTGCATCTTTCAACACGATCGAGCACCAGTTCATACTGCACGGGTTGTGGCGGAGTGGTTACACGACAATAACATCCCTGCAATGGACTGGTCTGCGCAGAGTCCGGACTTGAATCTTATAGAACACCTTTGGGATGTTTGGAACGCTGACTTCGTGCCAGGCCTCACCGATCTACATCGATACCTCTCCTCAGTTCCACACTCCGTGAAGAATGGGCTGCCATTCCCCAAGAAACCTTCCAGCATCTGATTGAAAGTATGCCTGCGAGAGTAAACACTGTCATCAAGGCTAAGGTTGGGACAACACCATATTGACTTCCAGCATTACCGATGGAGGGCGCCACGAACATTTTCAGCCAGGTGTCCGGATACTTTGATCACGTAGTGTGTGTAGATAAAGGCCTATTATTACCAGGCTTACCATAATACCTTTGTGTTAAAAGTGCGAGTGTGATGGTTCACAGATCGAATCTCTCAACATACCAAAAGGACATTAAATTACATTGTGCAGCAAGAAGCATCAAAATATATAACCGCTTTAGCAAATTATTGTATTTGTTGTTTCCAAAATATTGATAGCTAACGCCGTTAATAGGGGACAATTAATTGTCAGTGAGTTGACTTTGTTGACGCTTCCTTTGAGGTCTATCTGGGAAATTTGTTCACATTGTAATTTACCAGCGAAGGTGATATAACTGAATAGAAATTAAAATAATACAAAAAACGGCATTACACAGTGCAAACGTTACTTAGGAATAACAGATAGGGGTAAACTAAGATACCTGTTGTATCGTCGTTAAATAGAATGTGTAAATATCCGCACACTGTTTTTAATTTTTTGTAGGTTAGCTGTATCGGTTTGTGTGCGCGCACGTCGACATGTTGTTCCTTTGTGGAATGTTTGACCGTTATTACTCCAATGAGTGTTGCATTGTTGCATAATAAGCATGGCTTCACCCCTCACCTTTGCACCAAAGAAGAACAGCGTGCGGTTATCCGTTGTCTGAAATCCCCGTCGTCTGAAGGTGTATCAGGAGCCGAAATCCGTTGAAGACTTTTCGCACGGATTGATTGAAAAGTTTAAAAATATTCGGACGACTGTGAAGGACGAGGAAAGAGCAGGATGCCCATCCATATCCACTAGTGACGTCAACAATCAGCAAGTCCGTATCCTGATTCAGAGAACCGAAGATTGACTGTCGATGAATTGGCAAACCATATATTTTTTGGTCCACTTAAAAATATTTTAAGGGGCCGTCGCTTCACCACAGACCAAGAAATGAAGGAAGCGGTGCATGGTTTGTTGCTCAACCGAAAAACTTTTTTCTGAAGGCATCAGAAAGTTTGTGCAGCGATGGACCATGTGCATTGAGAAGCAAGAGGACTGCGTTAAAAGAGGTAACTGTAAGAGTCTATTTTTGTTATAATAAATTTAAAAAATTCTATGCGAATACTTATTGACTTACCCTCGTAAAATCGTTTCTCAAACACAAAGGATATCGCAAAGAGACATATTTTCTGAAATTTCAAAATCTTTAACAAAAGTTTTGTTTCGTTTAATTTATAAAACCATAACTAACAGTATCTTTCTTGTCCCATGAAATAAACCAGAATCAAGGTTACTTTGATCTAGTTTCTATCATTGAACTAGTTTAATTTATACATTGTTTACTCGTATTAGAAGCAAACAGCACCCACTTCTCTAATTTCTCGTCATTGTGGTTAAACACCGGAGGAATATTCGATATTTAGTTTACATTTCGAAACGCCTCTATACATGTTTTAATGTACACTGGAAGAAGCCGGTTTGTATGTCGTTCTACAAACAGTCGACTATGAATAAATGGAACGTTGAGAGTGGTATTACCGAGGAACAAATCGATAAAGTAACAACAAACCAAGGTCAACATTGTGCTATGAATATTTACCAGTTCTACATTGAGTACCACAATGTATACTCCGACGACTTTAAACGTTTGCAGTAAACATGCTGTGAATCGAACTGCGCACAAATCGGATCAGTAACTGTGATAAACCTGAACGTGAAAACTTGGTGTAATTTTTTCCAGTGGTGTGACCTGGAATGTAGGGTCTTATCTAGTACACGCTTGAGCGAAGATTGCATCCATAATCCAAATGGCGATATATGGTGTACTAGTTTCCAAGTCCTCAAACCACAACCTTTAATACATATGAGCTGATAACGTTGAGTCGCAGGAGAAAAAGAAGAATAAGGAACTGGCTCCCCAATTCATAAAAACCGATTTAACACAACGAAAGCTATGAATAGAATAGCATTAAAACTACGTTATCATATCCAAGCCCAGGAAGTTTAGTCCAAAGTTATTAAGGTTTATGGTGCACAAAGCAGGTGTTAGGGGTGGTTATAGTTGCTGTGAAAATGTGAAGACAGTAAATTCCCTTACCTTAATAGTCTGCCCTAAAAATGAATCTCCGAAAGGCTTTGTCTCATCTTGATATGCATTGGAGCAGCGATTTAATGTGTTCTACACTTCCAGTTAGCCTCCTCCCTTTCCTTGTTACAATATGTATATGACTTGGTTTCAGTGATTAACGGATACATTGAAGATTTAGGATGAAGAAGTTTTGCAGGATCTTCGCGCGAGGTTAAAAATTGGCCCTGTAAAACGTGAATTAGTTCTTCAGACAGACAAAACTGGTTTAATCAGTGCTACTGACAAAGAAATGCAATGTAGGATATGAGAGAACGTTGTTCTTGAGTAACTGATATCGCCCTTCCAACACACTATGACTGATTCAGCTCCTACCAGCAGTGGGCAGCAACATGTCCTTCAGTATTCGCCAACGATTGGTTGGAAGGGAAGAGGCGGGGGGAGGAGAACTCTCTCAAACGTAATTGCCAGGAGCGCCTTTGAGACGCGACCAGATCATACTGGGCGCTCTTTTTCCTCACCTCCCGCGAACATTCTGGAACTCACCGACAATGGTAAATAAACGAGCATGCTCGCGAGGCAGTTATTAAGTTCGTGCTGTTGATGAACCATAAAGTGTTGTTCTCCAAGTTCTGACGTACACCGAGTACTGCTCGGCGTGCGAGTGATAAAGTCCAGTATTCGATTCTCCTGCGAGTACGGCAGAAGGAAGGGAAGGTTGCTTCACGAGTGATCCATTCTACTGCTACGCGTAAAACAAAGTGAGGTGAAAGTGAAGATTGAAGTCGCAATAATACAGTTGAATGACAGAAACTGATGTAAGTCTCACAAGTAGCAATGTAAATTAGTTTACTGCCTCAAAAGAAAACTTAAAAGTAATAAAATTTAAAAATATAAAAAAGAAAATCAAGATGTAAACTGCCTTTATTTTTCATTTTCATGCATCCATTATCTTATTTCGCACTTTTTTTTAACCAAGCAATACACTAGTCCTAAGTTCTATATAATATTGCTCACCGAACAGGAAATCAATTAAATAACAATTTCAACCGCTTTACACATCGCGGTAGCCTAAACAGGGTTTGAGTTCGCTTTCATGGTCACAGTCACAGTAATAACGATTAGATTATCCCCCAAGCAAATAAAGTAAAATTAATAATTACCCAATTAACAATATCTTTGCTTTTCTAATACAATTTTAGTAACGTATTTGCCACTAAACAAAGGTAAACCAGAAGTATGAAATGCCTATCCTATTAGAAGCATATTATACAGGATATTGCGTTGCAGTTATGATGTGTATCATCTCTCCCCTTCTAGATTTTCTAACCATTCGACACGAAACATGTCGCATATGTATAATCGAAGAAATGTTTAATAGTGATGGGAGTACGCAGGTTTCAGGCTGCCGTAAACACAGTAGGTACAAGAGTTTGGCAAATATTGCAGGTTTCTAGGTATTTACTATTTCAATCATGTTTATATACATTCGTTACTTTATTTCTGTTATTCACTCAAATGCATTTATACATATATTAGTGTTCAAGCATATAAGAAAGTTTCTATTACTTTTGAGACCATTATTTCTAGGTATATGTTTATCATAATTACGTAAGTGAATAGAAGAATTAGGTTCTTATGTAAACAGAATATCTGCCACACCTATGAACTGATAATAAGTAGAGAAAGTCCCGTAACTACTGTATAAGATTTTTAAAAATAATAAACCAGAGGATCTGGAGAAAGTACAACTTTTTACTTTCTCTACCGCTAACCTGTAACTAATATAGTAGTATTCCACTCCATCTAAACAATCGATACACACCGGAAATGCATGCTTTGAGACTCCTTGAATAAAAAAAAAATTATAAAAAGGTCCCCGCACTGCGTGTGTGTGTGTGTGTGTGTGTGTAAGAAAGAGAGAGAGAGAAAAGCAATACTCAAACAAGAAGAGTCGCTTAAATACCAAATTTGGTGCTGAAGTTCAGCGTCTTCCAAGGTTGTGATACGAGAATTTTCACGAAAATCCCCCGTCCTAAACTATCTTTTACTTGGAAGAAATACCATTTTCCATTTTCTCAAAAATAATTTTAACGATTTGATTAAACTGCCTACTGTATCTATGTTTAAGATCTTTGTATGACAAATAAAAAAAATATTGTAACGCAGTGGCTATGACCCAGGGTTATCAGGAGGTCGGCGCTAATCAGTCGGAATAAACAACGATAACGTCGCTCGCCAGCGTAAACGGGCTTGCTATCCGCAGATAACTAGAACCTTCTGGAAGCTGCTTCTCCCCTCGCCTACAGAAATGGTGTCTACATAGTTCTAGAACACTCCAGAACCTTGTGAAGAGTTTCCATCGACTATACAAGCGAGCGCTCTTGCGGGAGTCAGTGTGCGAATCGCATGTGAGTTGAGTTGGATTGGTCGGTCAGTCAGTGAGCGAACGAGTTGGTGAGAACAGTTCCCCGTACGTCATCAAGTGCGATTCTCCCAGCGAGTTGCTGACGATTACTATGACATGCAGTGAGTGCTGCTGCTATAGAAGAGATTGAAGAGGTTCTGTGTTCGAATCCCTAGCGAGTGAACAGTCCGGAAGGGGAGGCTGCTTTATCAAAGAAGGGAAGAGATGAAAATTTGAACTAGTTCACCTTAGTGTAAAATAGTGAACTCCCAGTGAAGTTGAACTAGATAAAAACAAAACAGTGACAATAAAAGCAGTGAGGAATGACAGTTCAAAAAATGAACAAAGTCACAACTACTTGAATTTCTGGGAATTTCCGTGAAGCCCTCTTCATTTAGAATGATCTTTAGGTAAATATTCTTTATTATTGGTTCAAATTTTCAAATTCTTTATACTTCTAACCGCAAACTACTATATTTTTCATTCATGCATGCAAAGGTATCGGAATTTCAAAGCCATCAAATAGTGACCGGTTTGAAAAAATTTGACTAGCTTTAGCGGTATACCTACAAGTATTTATTTGTATTAACAAGAAGTAGATAGAAGAATAAGAAGAATAGTTTATAGAGCATTGAGTATAGAAAGTTATACGAATACAACACGCCAGATTGTTTATACTTCTGAATCAGAATCATTCGTTTGAAGAATTTGTACTCAAGACTATGTTTAAAAGTTTACTTTTTCGAATAATTGAAATGCTCTAGCTTTACGTACTCTGCAACGCCTTATATCAGTATGAAATAACACGAAACCATCTCTGGTTAATATCATATCATCTTCAGACACCTCCAAATTTCCTTTCCAATCTGCATCTTGAAATTACATTACGGCTTCTACGTAGTATTCTGCAGAGAACTGGAGTAATTAATTAACTCAGTTACATGTTTTCATGGTCTATTTCATCGCTGATTCGGTTGCCTTGCGGGTATTGCCAATTGAATGCACAAGGGCTCACCCGCAGAGCTAGGCAGATCGTATTGGCAGATTACCTCTGGGAGAGGAGCCTCTCAGCAAAACTGCGCTAGGAGTACCTATGTTTCCTGGTGCTAGAGGATCATCTGCAATACAAAATGTGCCGCAAAGTGGGTTACAGACAGCTTTACAAATCCTGTGTGCATAATATTGGCCCAACAGGTGGTTCCCGTGTCAAACACGCACCAAGCGCTATTTAAATGCTAAAATGTCAACACTGCAGCGCCGGTGCTTCCAAGCGACCACAAGTGTAAACTCCTAGAGAAACAAACAAGAAACAAGTTGAAACGAAGAAAGCGTGGATATCATAAAGTAATAGAAAATAGCAAATAAAGTTAATTCTGGAATTAAAGAGCAAGGGGAAAATCTCATACGTAACTATCACACTATTCTCTTGTATATCATTAGGTAGCATTTCGTAAGAAATCTACACACTTTTCATATACAGTTACTTCTATTATGTTCCAGTTATAGGTGTTCACAAAAACTCTAGAAGTATAAAATAGGTGTACATATTATTAATTAATGTTGTAGTAGTATAGTATATGCAAATTTAAAAACAATCGTATGTAATTTTATGTCTAAATATGAATCGAGATTAATACAAACTTGCACATTTCGTTGCAGTATTATAAAATTGTAGTAGGCTAACGCGATAGTCAGATTTTTAAAAAGTTGATCCCTTTGTGATGTTAATTAATTGCTCCTTCACACAAGACCATGTGAAAATTAAATTGAGTTTTATTTATGGATTCTCTGTGGTTCTTAGCATCCCATTAGATATTGAGCGCGAAAGAACGTAAATTTTGTTCGGAGGTCTCTTTTTCGAACATGCCATTATTTTACGTGCCGTAAATCTACGACACGGGACCACCGGCTTTACTTCCCTTAAGAAGGAAGCCTTGCTAAAGATTTTTACGCCCAAAAGAATCCATTGCCTTTCGCTGGGTTTAACCTGTGACCTCGGGAACTAGGGAACTACTGTGTAGGACAAGGGCTGCACAAATGTGTGTTGGATAATGATCAAAGCACAAACCATTTTATTTGACATAAATTGTGTACTCAAACGATATCTACATATTTTGTGCAGTAAGATTTTCTGTATCTCTTATGATTTACCAGTTATACGAATGTCATTAGAATGAAGAGGACTTCGAGGGTATTCCCAGAAAATTCAGGATATAATTTTGTCCTGGAAATATCTTAAACATATAGTATCGGCATGAGAAATCGTTTATCAAAGAACCATTTAATTTTTAACTGACGGACTGCTTAAATGTAGTAAGTTTCAGTTAAAAACAATAGTAGTCTTTGCCACTGGGCATGCACCAGTGAGAAAGCACCTACACATAATAGGAAGGTTTCAGGGCAACACGGACTGTAGATTGTGGGGGTCTGAAACTGAAACAGCCTATCATATATTATGCTCCTGTAAACCGTTAGCATCAAGGAGATAAAATCTTTTTATGCAACCAGGACTACTATCCCAACACACTATTGGGCCTGTATAATCTGGTAAAGGACACAGGACTAGTCTGAAGGAGTAGCAATCAGGATTAGCACGATAAGCCTTTCAGGCTGCATTGAACCGGAGCTTTTGCAGATGGGCCTAAGTCTTAAAAATGGTACCTTAATCAAAATCATTACAGCTATTTTTGAGAAAATAAAACGTAACGAAACGTTTTGCAAACGAGGATTACTAGAATTTTGAGAATATTTTCTCTAAATATTCTCCTTCCATCCTCTCTAAAAGACCAGTAAGTTGGCGATATGTGGCTTTAGAGCTATGCGGTTCATGGACAGACCTACGTATATACAAACACAAAAACCTATTTTTAATTTCTCTATCGCTTACTTATGCTAGGTAGAGGAACTACCGTAATACACCCAAAATAAATATCAACATTTCACCAGAAACATATATTCTGAAGTCCTCTGAAACAAGAAATGTGTGTGTGTGTGTTGTGTGTGTAAGAGAAAGGCAGAGAGAGAGAGAGAATAGTTTAATTGAAAGATGAAAAGTCGGATAAATACCAAAGTTGGTATTTCAATCCAATTTCTTCAATGATGCGACATGACGATTTTCATGATATTCGCTCCACCCTAAATTAACCTTATAGAAAAAAGTGTCATTCTGTTCCATTTTCCTCAGCTCTCCTACGGTTTTATTAAAAATCATAGTTTTTGACAAATTTACATAAAAAATGTATGGGTTCTTATCTTCAATGTTCTGTGAATAGCGTGTGAACACCTTCATTCTAGTTGAATTTTGTGTAACTATGAAACTCCAAGAGCTATATAAAATTTTATTCTACAACAGGCATCGTCAATACTTAGCTGTAGGGGCTGGCTCTCCTGCTCCGCTCCCATTAGCGTCTGCCACAAGGAAAGCTGAGCAGCAGGCCGGTTTGTAAACTCAGTGGCGTTTCCTGTAACTGCACGGGAGTAACTTTGCGATACAAGCTGATTTAAAGTATTGTAATCATTTTGTGTTACGAAAGTATATTGTTTGTATATTATATTATTATTATTATATTATTATTATTATTATTATTATTATAAAACATTTCAATTACCATGTTCAATACGGCGAGACATTAATTTGTACTTTGTATCATAGGACGGATTATACAAGCATTCAATAATAAATGATTTAATAAAAGAATGATCCTTCCTATGTTTAAAGAAAAATAAGCAAGTTATAGTCTGCACTGCATGAACAAATTCAGCAATGGCAATGGATTACAGTACTGTAATGTGTGCTCCGTGGTAACGGAAAGCTATCCCACAGGGCCCCCCTGCGCTGAAGGAGGGATGGATGACGTCAACATTTTCCCCTTTCTTCTCTTTTAGTTGCTCACATCACGCTTATGTACTGAGCAGGCAAGTTCCCAACCCGTCTGTTCGGGTTGGGAACTTGCTGATCTAGAATAACGTAGAGCATCATATGTTATTTCCGTCAAATATGTTTCTTCTAGCGTTAGCCGTTTTCTAAATACTCCCTGCTGCGTCATTACACTTCTCGGACTGTAACGGCTGATCTGACGCTAGATTCTTGAAAGTTGCCGATCTTTGCTCCTTACCTCAACCATGGAGGAGTAATTTACAATTTACTCCTCTATGACTATGAATTCTAAATGTATTTTTCAGTGCTTCCGATGTTCATAACATTCCTTCAACATGTATGTAATAAGTATTTATTGATTAATTTGAATCATTTGTAGGCAAAATCTATCTTGAAGGTAACCTGCAAGAAACGATCATTTTTAATGAGTGCTATATGACACATTAATTATGTAAGCAATTTGGTAACGAACGGAGAAAGTTGAGTGAGTGTGGATTATATTTCTTACTTTCATTCATTTTTACTTTCTAACTACTTACCTATAGTAAGCAGAGGAAGTATTGCATTTCGCACAGGAGTTTGATACCGAGATTTCGTCGAAATTTGTATAGAGATTCTCCGAAATGTTAAAAACAAAACAATTAGAAGAATCTGAATGTGTTACACTCACATGAGTTTCTCTACTCTTGTACAAACTAGTTTTACGAACGCTTATTCTTCATATGCTTCATATTAATTGAGATATCGAGATGTCAATCTTATTGCTAATTTTCTTGTAGATGGAAGGGGAATATGGTAGGTTTTAAGCGATAGTCAAATATTTTAACCGCTGGTTGCTATGTGGCGTATTCCATTCTCTTTGCATGTCTAGGACATAAAAAATTAATAACGAATTTGAGAAAAAGTGTAAGTATTGGACAATTTATGGGAATAACAAGCAATATCTCGTAAATGGTTCACTCAACAAAAAAATGTATGACATAAATTGTTAATTTTAAAGCGATCCACATTATTTGTGTAGTAAAATTTTGTCTATCTCTTATAGTTTACCAGTTATGCAAAAGTCGTTCACAATGAAGAATACTTTTGAAGACATTCCCAGAAAATTCGAGATATACATTTCATTTGTCATGAAAATATCTTAAACATACGATATTTTAATCAAAATCGTTAGAGCCATTTCTGAGAAAACTAAAATTTTCAAAAAATGTTCCATGTAAAGGGTAATCTGGGGTGGGGGGATTTTCTTGAAAACCGTCGTGTCGCTGTTTTGTTTTTAATCTGTGACTGTTTTACTGGTAGTTCACTAATGTCACTTCCCTAAGGCGAACTACTACATTCTCTCATTTCACCTCCTTCGTGACGACGTAGCCTCTTAATGCCAGACGGTTCACTTCACTTGGGAGTCGTACACAAGACCTCCACAACCCTCGCTCCGCAGTAGCACTTGCTACTCCCAACAACCGCTCGGAGAGTCACTCATGATGTAGCACCAGAACGTTCTAGAACTATTTAGACACACTTTCTGGGGAAGGGGGATAAATAGCTTCCAGAAGATTCTAGTTATCTCCCTAGAGCGCGCCCGGGTTTACGCTGGAATGCGGCGTTATCTTGTTTACTCCGACCGCTCGGCGCCGACCTCCCGATAACCTTGAGCCATAGCCGCTGCGTCACAACGTGTGTGACAAATAAAATGTATATCTTGAATTTTTTGCGAATAGCATATGACATTCGCTTTATTCTGACCACACAAAAAAATGCAGATCATGTTAAAGCACACTATTTATGTCAAAGGCTTTTTGTGGCCCCATTTCCGAGATAGTTTTGTTAGTGGTATGGAGTTTCTAATAATTATGCTTTTTACAAGTGTTGGTCACCATTCACTTTTCTAGTGATCATGCAAATAGCATGGAATTTCAAAGTCATCACCCAGCGATCCCCTTTTTAAAAATCTGACTATCTTTAGTTTACTATGCTCTTCTTGTATGCACTTACAACGAAATGCGTAATGAAAAGTTATTTCGATTAACAAATAGAATAACAAGCTTTTCTAAGAATAGTTTGTGGAGGAGTGAGTAGATAAAGTAATTGAGTGCAATACATTCAGATACTTTTTCCTTTCTTTCTTTCAGGGATGTCAAAATGTGTATTTGCGATAAATTCTCGAATGCAAGATTTCCTCCAATACATTACGCTTCCACACGACAGACAAACCAAGATCTTGGAATATAAAACAGGAAAGGAAACAAAAGAGAGGAAGAGGATGTAATTAAAAACTGAGTTTAAAATACTACCGAAATATTTTACTTTGCGGAAGTTTAAAAACACGAAGATAACATCGATTCCTATATTACTTCCTCTGAAGGAGCTTCATTTAGCCCCTATCCTAACAAAAGGCCTACCTACCATCTTGTTCAGGGTAAATGCGTCTTTATTACAAACTGCCGAGGGCATTTATGATGGAGCTTATCATAACTCGCAGCTCACAGAATTTTTAACTCTAACGTAAAATACTTCTGTTGCGAAACATTTCCCTTTCGTGGTTTGTTTCTTTCCTGTTTAGTAAAATAGAAGAACCCATGCGCTTCTTAAACTTCTTGAAACTTTTAAGAAAACAGTAGCGTTAGAAGTTCTAAGAAAGAAATAAATTATTGTTGATCCTTAAAGGATCTTACTATAAACTTATATTTTCAGGTGTGTGTATACGTATAGGCAAAAGCTTTTACTGGTCGCTGGAAGAATTGTTCAAGCAATTTCTAAATATTGCCCATCCATTACATGTCGGTTAATTAATTATTTGTTATAAACATAAGGTTATATAACCTACTGTTATTACATTTAGATCTCAACAGTACCTTTCCTCATATATAAATTCTATTGGATTAATTTTGGCTATTAACCTTTAAAATTAAAAAAAAATGTTTAAATTAAAAAAATAAACAAAAACGTGAAATACAACAAATGTTATTTATAAGGCATATTATTATAAAAATGCAATATAGTTTCTTGTAATACAAGGATAATAAAATTGTTCTCACGCAAAATGGTCAAATTGTCCACAAGTAAAACTATCACACTTTCACATCCGTTTTTAGTTTTTCTGTCTGCCTGTAGATATATACAACAAATACTATTTATAAAGCATAGTATTATGAATAAATGCAATATAGCTTGTGGCGAGTTTTTGCATACAAAATGGACATATTGGTCATAAATATAAATACACACTTTTTGCACTGATTTTCAGCTTTTCTGACTGCCTATTGGACATACTTCACTGCTGGAATTTATTTCTAAGGATCTTCATTGAGGTCACGTTTAAGTGTTGTTATCCCTAAGAATTTGTGTTCGATGGCTTGCAAGTCTCGAGGAAAATGTTTCAAATCTGCATTTGCAGTCGAATAAGAAAAACAGCATACCTTAAGGGTCCAAAGGGTTTAAAGATTGAGAGTACCTTTGAGTAACAACTATGCAAAGCACTTTCCCGAACTGTCAAATGACAATGTACAATAATATTTCATAAAGCTCCAACGACATCCGGCATTTAACTCGTAAAATATTAAAAAAAATAAGAGCGCTTTGGGTTTCACAGACCCCACCAGCACAGCTAAGGGTTAAGCGTAATTAACAAACCAACTCGTCGGGAAAAGTCAAACTTATTTTTAAAGAATGTAATACCACAGCGCAGCTGGACGCCTGCTAGCCACCACCAGGATACGTCCAGTAAGACCGCTATTGCTAAACCAAACCTTCGTTCACTATTGGAAGAATGACTTACATTAAGGTAAATGTGCTTCTGGATTGCCTGTTGTAAACAAGTTGAAGAAGGTATTTTGTTGTATTGAAGGAGTTGTATTGTATTTCAACTGCTGGGGAGACGAACTTGAAATTCGTTGCAATCGCACGTACAGTATCTGGTTTCCAGTAGCCTTCGCCCGAAGTTTAAAAATATTAGCTTTGTAATTTGACTATTTCTTTAGATATTATATATTTATGTTTGCCTGGGCTGCGGCAGTATTATTGTTAGAGACATGGAAGTCTTGGCAGGGTTGTGGTGCGACAAGAATGAGGCTTACACAGATTTTAAGTTTTAATTCAATCCTTTTTATTAATCCTTGACACAAATTAAATATCACTTCACTGATATCGAGAGCTGTGAGATTCTTTTATTTAATACTTGCACTTTTTAACACGTATAATATTTTTGTCTCACACGATTACGTAATTAATTTCTCGAGGACACATCTGGCGTCTGGTTATGAGCACTGTCTAGAAGCAACTGAACCCTTTTCCACCGCCTAAATTTGTAAATTTGTGTATTTCAAGTCTCTGATTGGCTAATCCTAGTCCAATAGAATACCTTCATTTAACTAAAGCTTTTTCTGGTTGTTGATTGGCTATTTTTAAACTGTCTCAAAATTTACAGTATTGCTGCTCTAATAATGACTAGTAGCATTTAAACTTCGTTACTCATTATTGCCTCAAGATTACCTCATTATTACCTCATTTTTAGCAAGTTTAAACCTATTTCTCACAGCTTCTACATTATTAAATTACGTAATACATTCACATAACATTATTAAACATGTTTAAAGTAATATAAGCATATGCAATGACTGTTACATACATTTTATAAATTATTATATACACATATTGCTTCAAGGCGGGCTGTTATTGAATTTACATATTAATCAGACTGAAATTATTGAAGTGTTAAAAATACCGCCTCAAGGTGTTGCTTATAGAATATTACGATTTTTTCTCCACCGCACACCACATACTGCCAAACTACCCAGTCAAGCGCCCGACCCTGAAAAGCGACAGGAAATGAAAATGATGGGGAATGAGGGACCGGCAAAATTCTCAGAATTAAAAAACTCGCCCCACATTCACCTGGCGATAAGGAAAGCCACGAAAAGACTACGTCAGAATGGACAGTCGCTGGGGATCGAACCCGGGACTTCCCGAATGCGGGGTGCAGACGTTGCTGCCTGAGCCATCCCGTTCGGTACGGCTGGAACTTTACTACGATACTGTCCTACGCACTGATAATAAGGCCCCTACTTATGTTAACTCAGGGAGTGAGTTTGTTGATTAACGTTCAAAACTTAACGACAACGACGTTTAATTCTTCTGTTTAAGTGGCATGTCTTCAATCCTTCATTTTATGTTTGTTTCCTTTTACTTTCTCTTCTACTTATCTATAGTAAGTAGAGGAAGCATTATATTCCACAAAATTAGATACCGGGATTTCACCTGAAGTAACATTTTGAGTCGCCCCAAATCCAGAAACAAGCAAGTTTAGAAAAATGTCCGTCTGCACCTTTGAACAGCACAACTCCAAACGAAACGTCGGTTAAATGCACATGATATTTAAATTCAACGTCCTCCAAGGAAGAAGATTTCGATGACTTTCAAGAAAATCCCTACACCGAACTATCTTTACATGGAGAATGTTTCGAAAATGTTTATTTTCTCAAGAATTACTACCATTTTTGATTTGACTGCCTCTGCGGTTTGGTGGTTAGCATGACTAAGCTCCAAATACAGAGGCCCCAAGCTCGATTCCCGGCTGGAGAGTGAGAATTTTTCTTTAGCAAAATTATTACCTATTCTTCCTAGAGCCTGGAAGTGTGAATGTGTGAGAAAATTTAATGCAATAACCAAAAGTAATACCAAACCAAATATTAACACCACTGTAAGCGAGTGAACATCTTTGCTGACGAGCAATTGTTTCAGATGTGAAGATGTTAACGGCGGCATACAATAGAACAATTAATTTTATATTAAAACACCATATGTTTAAGATATTTTAGTAGAAAATGATTGTACACGTTCTGAAATCCTCTTCATTCTGAACGACTGTTGTATAATTGGTAAACCAAACCTATAGACAAAATCTTACTACATAAAAAATGTAGACTTGTTAAAGCACAAAACTTATGTGATATTACCTTTTTATAGAGTTAATTATTTCAGAGATTCCTTGTTATTAGTTGGAATTTCCAAATACTTCTAATTTTTTAAATAGGTAAGTCATTATTCGCTTTCTTTTCTCGTGATTTGCTAAGAGCATGGAACTTCTAAGCCATTACATAGAAGGTCTTATTTAAATCTGAATTGCTTCACCTATCGTATCCTACAGAGAAAGCCTTATCTGGATGAATAAGAAATAGGTAAGTTTTTCTTAAGAATAATTTGTACAAAAGTGAGTAGAGAAAGTAATATGAGTACAACACTTTAGATTTTTTAAAATTTTCACGCCACTCAGTTCCTTACGATGTTATGGAAAGAGTATGGAAATCGAGGGCCAGCACATGCTACCCTCCATTAAACATGACTGTCGATTCGACTTGCTCTATCTCCCTTGTACCTACAAGAAATGTGTAATGAAATAAACTATTTCTGTAAAGATTTGTCTCGATTAACATGAAGTAGTTAGAAAACTAAGCTTTTCTACGAATATTTATTGCAAGCTATAAAATAAAAATAAAGGATAGTGGGTAGGGAGAATCGTGTGAATGTAACACATCAGATCCTTTTTGGGAGGCTGAACTAGGGGATTAAACTGCCTAAATGGTATAGTATATTGCGATTCTAAATTGATGTAGCTGTTCTCAATTTCACACACAAAAAATACGTACTTCTAGAGAAAGCTGTTAAACGTGGAGTAGGCGAATGTGTACCACCTTGAGGCGAGCAGAAAATAGTACAGAGCTGTGAAATGATTCGATTCAAGTACATTTTTGGTAGAATGATTGTTATTTCTGAGATTTAAAATAATTTACTAATGTCTAAAATCTAATTAGAATCTTAGGTGAAACCTAACGATTATTTTTAACTGTGTATATGTATTCTTTATCCAATAACGACATTTCATTAGTAATTTTTCTTGGTGAAAGTTCAATTTTCGAACCCAAAGTCTCAAAAATCTACATATAAAAATGGTGCACATCATAGATCAAATATCTAATATTTAATTTCCAGATATAATCTTGAAATTTCACGGATAATACTGGGGTGAAATCGGTTATTTAAAATCCACTTCTGGTAAAATTATTTCATTAAAGAAAGAAAGTATTTCCTTTTGTCCAATTCTACTGGATAAAAAGTTTATTTTGTTTTTATTCTACTTTTTCATATAGGCAGTCACTTAATTCTGATTTGTGGAAAATGATATAAGCATTCAACATTTTGGAGGGACAACCTCTAGCAGTTAATAGCCAAAACTTTGATTTGAGTCTAATAATATTCACACCTCTGTAACAAAGCACCGGGTTCTGTAGGCGAGTAAGCCGAGATATATGTTTTTCCATCTGCAACATTTACAATAAATGGATGCAACTTATATAAAATCAGCTCCTCTGTTTTACTAGATCGATATATGCTCAAAAAGAGGCAGGCGCTAATTATATTACAATTTTTTAAATATTACACACCGAACCGCAGCAAAAGAGGTTTAAGTTTTCCTTTTGGAATAAAATTACCATAGATTCTCTAAAAACGTTATTGAAAGGAAAGAGATATAGACAAGGAATCAATCGGTCTGAAGATTTTGTTTTAAGGGTAGTCATTGTTGACAGGGTTTGAAAAAACTCGCTCTTGATATACGTAGTAGTACTGTTTTTGGTTCCGAATTCCAAGAGCGCTTTTTCGAACGCAAAGTTTTTTAAAATTAGGAAGATAGTCTTTAGTCTGCACTATAAAATAAAAAAAAATGTGTTATATGCGAGTTTATCTACTATCGTTTATTTTAAACACCTTCTACGAACTATTCCTATGAAAGTTTGTTTTTCTATCTACTTCGCGTTAATCGATATCAGCCTTTGCAGAAATAGGTTCATTACACGTTTCGCTGACGACACAAAGGGGACAGAGGAAACCGAATCAAAAGCCAGAAGTTTAAAACCTATATCCTGGTCTAGAAATGCCATATTCTTTCCATGATATTGCCAGAAACAACTGTAAAAACGACAGCACTTAAAAATTCTAATGTGCTACATTCACATGATTTCTCTGCCCTCTATCGCTTATTAGTGGGTATTCAAACTATTCTTACAAAAGTTTATTGTTTCTGCTTCATACTAATCGGGATAAACCTTGGCAAGCTACATTATACATTCCGTTATAGACATAAAGGAAATCGCGATAGTCAAATGTTTTAGAACTGGTCGCTTAATTCTGGCCTTAAAATTCCATACTGTTTCCATGCAATCGCAAAAGAACAACTAATTATTTAGCTTAAAAGAATGAGGAAGTTTTAAACAATTCGAACCATTAATAATGGATAACTCGGAAATTGCTAATGCCACAAAAAGTTGTTTTAAATAAACTGTTTTAAACAGATTTAAATTTTCTGTGTAATATGTTTTTGCCTATTCTTATTGTTTACCATTTACTGAAAGCTTTACAAAATTTGTTCCGAATGTAGAGGACTTCGCAGCTTGTGTGAAATTTTTGTTTCTTAATGGAACCTCGACGTCCTCCGTAGTCTAAAAGTATCATGCTAGCTTCTAGTTCCCGAGGTCACACATTCAAACCCGGCGGAGGATGATGGATTTTTTTCGGGTGTAAAATCCTCAGTATGGTATCCTTCGGAAAGGAAGCAAAGCCGGTGGTCCCGTGTAATAGATTTACGGCACGTAAAAGAACCTCAAGCCTGATAAAAAGGCCTCTGATAAACTTTCCGGTCTTTCACGCCCAATGTAGAATAGGACACGAAGGACCACAGTAATTAAGAGCGTCCATAAATAAAAATGAATTTAATTTTTTAATGGAATCTTAGGTTTGATATTTAGCGCTGGTTTAGAGAAACTTGTATGCGTGACCCGAGCGCTCCCTTGTCATTAGTTTGTTTTGGTGTCTGTGAGGGAGCTCCCGTTGGGTGGGTGACAGTAAACTCCAGCACTGTTGCCCTTGTTTCGTAAGGTATGAATGCTGTGCACCTGTAAAGTCCGGTACAGCAGAAATGTAAACCCCTGCACGAACTGTTATTAGTAAACCTCGGACTCTATTGCCTCGAGACTCGACACACGCCTGTACATGGACTACACCCCGCGTATGATGTCACGTCCATCCCTCCAATCTATCTATACGGCAGCGGAACAGGCCCTCATTGTTAACACGTACAGCAATCTTGCCATTCGGTTTTAGAGAGTACAGAGTTCTAAGGTATCCAACGTTTGTAACGTTCAATTGTACTGTTTTCTAAAACCAAATGGTTTTTAAGTGATAAGCGGAGAAGGTTTTCTTTTGACACTTCACAACAATGTATTTGTTTATATATTTATTGTAATATAACTTTGGAAACATAAAGCAGTGGGCCATAAAAGTAAACTGTTTTATCGTTTGTATTCTAGTAATATATTCATTAATGTTTTATATCAGAATGTGTGACACTGAAATTAGGTTGCAAAACTGCTGACAGTCGTGCAAATCAAGTTGCAACTTCGCCCGTTACGCACTGTACTTATGCAAGGAAGCGAATGAGGCATTATCGCCTCGTCACTCCAAACCAACGGCTTGGCATACACCTAACGTTACAAGCGCAGGTAGCTTGAGAAAGTCCGAGTCTGGTTATTACTTACTACACCGGTTATTACCAAGGATCTGGAATTTATGTATGTGTTTACTAGTTAGTGCTGTATTAGTTTTCATACTTATGGAAGACAGACACTAAGCGAGCCATTGTAAACTGCGAGTGAACGTAGTCAACTCGATTGAGACCCCGAGGCTGATTTGCTTTGCGGCTGAACGTAACTCAACGGTTAGAGGGTTAAAGTCCATGCTGCATTCGTTTTCATACAACGGAAGACAGGTGCATTTGTTTACTAGTTAGCGCTGAGTTGCTTACAGGATGGACACGGCCTGCTCTGTTATGGTAGTCAAAATGGGATAAATATTATAGTTGTCAAGGGTATAAATTTAAACATGAAGCAAAGGTTGATTTGTGTCGGTAGTGCTGTGTTAAAATGCTGTGCCATAGAAAATTTTATTCTTATGGAATTTCAAATCTGGATATAGAATTTTCCAAATCTAATTTTGAACACAAGTATTGTGGCGTATTAGGAGGTATTAGTAGCTATTGTCATGCCAGACACATTATTGCGTCGTATTGGCGACAGTATTGTTGGGGATAATTAAGTATTCTTTCGGACTTGTGTTTGAATTCCGTCTGGTATGGCAACTCTCCGGCTCTAGCTAGCGAGCCTATCTAGGTGTTGAGAGAGGGGAATAGTTTTAGCGTTACTTCTTTGTGTGTGCGAGTCGTCAATCTGGTTTGAGAGTCTGGTATGCGAGTTTGTGTGTGAACGAGTATAGATGTAGAGCGTGTGTGAGGCATTTCCCCTCAATTCCTTCTTTCTCTCTTTTGTGTGTGATGTAGGGACACCATATTTTATTGAATAAACCACAATTAATTTGAATAATGTGAAATTTGTGTAATTTTTTATAAATACCCCACATCTGCACCGGAATGTCCTGGTCCTCTCGCTGTAGCTGTAGCTACGTTTCCCCATGTGTATGTTGGGGTGATTAAAATTTAATAATTAGCTGGAAACCTTTTGGCCCTCACCCCAGCATGTAACAATATGATCCAGATGATACGTTGAACCACCTAAGTGTTTCCAAAGAGCTGAAAAGTAAAATGAGAGCGGAAGATTCTACTACATGATAAACACTCGAAACCCTCTAAAGTGAAAGGAATCTCTCAACATTAAAATGAACTACCGTTAACAATAATAGATGGTATCACATTCGACGCAATGTACAAAGCTTGAAGCAAGCTACATTGTCACCATTGCCGAAAATATTACCCGAAGTGCATGAAGCTGTCAACGTCTATAACCTGAAAACCAATCGAAAATAAAAGTTCCTACTTTACAACGATGGCATAAGTAATGTACTTCTTGTGGCACAAATTTACAGCTTTTCTGTTCGTGTGACAAAGTGTAATGTCTATGGAGCTTTTCAATATTGCCCTGCTTTCTGTCTTCAAATTTTCTCTTTGCAGGAATACCGAAGCGGGCATTACATGCTACTTATTTATCCTTTATTGCCTAATAAACGTGCTGAAAGCTACACATATTTTATTTACTAACTGAAGACATTTGTGGATCAAAAGGTTTACATTTTCAACTGTCAGTCATCGTATCCGATTTTGAACAAGCTATACGCAGTGCTGTAAGTAAAGTTTTCCCCCAATGTCCTACACACTGTTGCACTTGTGCAAAAACTGGTACAGGAAAATACAGGAATTTGGATTGTGTGAAGTGTTCTCTGCAGTGTTCAGAAGTGGGGAAATTGTGGTGTATTTCTTTGGTCTTCCTTTTCTGCAATCGAAGACAAACGACTCTTTCACAGATGATTTCATGGTTTCAAAACGTAATCGTGACAAATTGGATGCATTTTGTGACTACATATGTGATAATTATGTTTCCAACGAAGCTGTATTTCCCCTACATTATGAGGATACAGAATACTAAGAATGGAAAGAAACCAAAAATGCAGTTGACTAAAATGTTTCCAAATTCAGTGTCTCCTTCCATCGAAGTCATCGGAACATTTTCAGTTCATAAGCACCATTATGCAGCTCCAAGTGCAAACCTACATAAAGATCCACAGCAGTCATTAACAAGTTCCCATCAAGAATAATGCAAAGACAGTAACTAAATATACTCATAGTTCAACTTGCGTCAATGGTACTTTCTGAGGGAAATACCAAGATTAGAATTCGTTAAAAGAGCAGCATACTTAAACAAAATTAGAATAAAATTAGTCATACTGTAATTTTAATCTTTGACTTGCGAAACATTTTTAACCACACCTATGAAATTCGCATAGCCAGTCTTCAGCCTGTAAAATGGGAAGGAAAATGCTAAGCTTGTCTATGATGGGGGAGTTTACTAATTCCTAGTGCCGGAGTTTACACAGTTTCTGTTGCGGAATTTGCGTTACCTACAAACAGTTTTTACTTGGCCGTGCTGAAGTTTGCGATCTGTGGGTTAGCTGTGTGGAAGCACAGAATGCCTCAATGACTTGCTTTATAGGTTTTTCATAATATTTTGCTATGGTACAAGCGGAGGATATAATTTAGAATACTAATCTTCTATTAAGTTTAAATGGGATTTTTAATACGTTATGTAATAAGTCTTGTATCAAGGTTTAGCTTTAACGTTTGACAATGTTTTGTTTATTTCTTTAGTTTCTGGGTTTGTGTCAACACAATTATAGGCCAGTGTAGGTCGTTAAAGTAATACAATTTTCAGTTGTAACCCTGCGTGGCATTCTTCGTAACAGACGAAATATACAGTGCTCTTCCTTCATACTGTGGCCACCCCACGCCCGCCGCAGTTCGTACTCCTGCCGAAACAGTTATAATATTCCAGCAACCGCCTCACGTACTCATACTTACAGTTACAATAATAATAATAATAATAATAATAATAATAATAATAATAATAATAATAATAATAAGCACATAACTTAACATAAAAGATTTTGGAAATGTTCTTCTCTATCCGCATATTTCTGGCGTCTTCTCAAGAAATTTTCATTCACACTGAAGACTTCATTATCCGAAATTGAGTGAATTTTTCGCCTGATGTTTTCTTTTAGTTCTTACAATGTATGGGATTTGTTGCACACAGCTTATTTTTCAAGTTCCCCCATATATAAAAATCTGATGTGTTACACTCACATGACTTTCTCTACTCTTGTACAATCTATTTTTACAAACGCCTATTCTCCATATGCTTCATATTAATCGAGATATCGAGATGTCAATCTTATTTGTAATTTTCTTGTAGATGCAAGGGGAATATGGTAGCTTTTAAGCGATAGTCAAATATTTTATCGCTGGTTGCTATGTGGCGCATTCCATTCTCTTTGCATGTCCAGGACATAAAAAAATGAATAACGAATTTGAGAAAAAGTATAAGTATTGGAAAATTTAAGGAAATAACAAGCAATATCTCGAAAACGGTTCACTCAACAAAAAAAAATGTATATGATATTGTGGCATGTGCACAGATAGTCTTGTTAAGACGCCCTCTGGTTACCAAGGTCAGGGGGGGCAGATTGTCTGAGTAGGGGCGATTCAGGGGAAACAGTGTGTCATTGGAAGGGATATGGCGTTACTGATGCCAACTTGGCGTAGCATCATTCTGTGACTAGGCTTCGAGTGAGTTAGACGGACAACTGCCTAAGATATGGCGTCCTCGCCCGGCAGACACATGGGGTAAGAAAACTTTTATAATAAATCTACCAGCTATCCATTCTCTTGCAGTTTTAATTATGATAGTGTAGAGTTCCTTTCCTCTCCCTTCAGCCAGATAATATGTTGGTGTAAGATTATTTTTGTAAAGTTAACTTAGCTGCGTCCTCGTCGTTGCCTCTTAAATTAAAGTTTCCTTTGTTTGATTAACGATCCCTCTCGCAAGCGAGTAGCTCTCCTCTGAAGTTAAATAATACTATTAAGTGAGGCATACGACAATATAAGTTGTGTATTTTAACGCGATCTACATTTTTTGTGTAGTAAAATTTTGTCTATCTCTTATGGTTTACCAGTTCATAATGAAGAATACTTTTGGAGACATTCCCAGACATTTCGAGATATACATTTCATTTCTCATGACATTATCTTAAACATATGATATTTTCATCAAAATCGTTAGAGCCATTTTTGAGAAAATTAAAATTTTCGAAAAATGTTCCATGTAAAGGGTAGTCTGGGGTGGGGGGATTTTCTTGAAAATCTTCGTGTCGCATCTCTGGAAGATATTGAACCTAAATACCAAGTTTGGTGTGTATCCGACTGTTAGTTTTTTAGTTATGCTGTTCACAGACACACACACACACAGACACACACACACACACACACACACACACACACAGACACACACACGGACATGTTTCCAAAAATGCTTTTTTTGGATTCAGGAGGTCTCAAAACATGTATTTCCGGTGAAATCTCGGTATCGAATTTTTGGGTGGAATGCAATACTTCCCCTACTTACTATACGTAGTAGAGAAAGTAAAAATTACATACAGTTGGATCAGGGAATCGTGAAGTGCATATTTCTTTACTGATTAACCTATTTTCAACATTTTCTTGAATTAAATTTAATGACTCATCAGTTGTTTCACGCGTTAATAAAGCCTTGTTGGAAAAATCCAAACTGACATCCAATGTCAGTCAACTGTTCAATAAATGGTTTGAATAAGTAATTCCTGTATCTCTCGGCATTTATTGTTTGTTCAAAACTTATAGGTCCCATTATACTGCATTTACTCCTCACCAATTTTCGCGTCATGCAAGGGAATCTCGTGTGTAAAATCGGGTTTTCGTTACTCCAATATCTGTTATCTTGAGACGAAACTTAGCCATATAAATTGATCTATGCTTTGTCGGAGAAAAATTTTAAGCGCGGGTCAATTTCTCCATTATTTTGCAAAATCAATTAAAGAAATTTACCTGACACTGTTGGTCACATTAAAAAAAAGTTGCAATAAACCTCAAACATTGTAAGAACTAAAAGAAAACATCAGGCGAGAAATTCGCTCAATTTCGGATATTGAACTCTCAAGTGTGAATGAAACTTTCCTGAGAAGCTGGCTCAAATGTGCAGATAAATGACAGCTTTTCCAACATATCTTATAAATTACGTGCTTATTATCATTGTAATTGTAACTATAAATAGGAGAACATGAGGCAGTTGTGGGCATATTATAACCGTTTCGGCGGGAATCTGCACTGCAGTAGCCGGCGTGCGAGAAGCCGTGCGGTGGACAGAATGTAAAGGAAAAGCACTGTATACACATATAAACTTGTTTTTATGTCTGGCTATCCTTTTAAATCATTTATAGTTTAGGCATTTGAAAGGACTTTGCAGCATGTAACTGTGGAGCAAGAGACTTCAAGAAATAATTCACATTGTAGTTCCTTTCCAACGTATTCTCGTAGTTATAGATCTTAGAAACGGTTTATTAGAATATATATATATATATATATATATATATATATATATTCAGATAGTTTCATGGGATAATCACCTGGTAGTATGTTAATCTTGTTGACCATTTCCTTTTAAATCCTTCTATGATTTTATAATCCGGCGAAACTAATAGAAAGAAGAAGAGAGGGCAGTGCAGGCTATTCATAGAAAATTCAAATATAAGCTTTATTTATGTGATAAATATCATTAATCAAAAATGTTAGAGTTATCTTTCAGAAAATTGGCAATCTCGAGAAAGCTTACATGTAAAAGATAGTTTGTAGTGGAGGGACTTCAAATATTCGTGTCATTATCATTGAAAGATGCTCAACCTAAATAACAAGTTTGGGATTTATCGGACATTTCATTTAGGGTTATGCTGTTCTCTTCTCTCCTTTTTCTAAAAATGCTCTTTTGGGTTTATGGGACCTAAAAATATGCATTTCCGATTAAATCACGACATCGAATACAATACTTCCTCTGCTTACTGTAAGTACGTAGTCGAGAAAGTAAAAATCCAATAGCAGGCAGACTAATGGCTAATTAGTCGCCTGGGTTGACTTCTAGATTGCCAAGCCTTATTAAAATTATTTTTTTTCTCCGCCCCCCTTTCTATACTCGGGAGGTTTGACGCTTCTTAACGTTGCTGGGTCCAGCTGTGATGACACACCACACCACATTTTTATATAATATATTTTTATTTGGCTTTCCAAGTGTTTTTGTACAACACTTTTCTACCATTTTAGGCCCGTTCCTCAGTTTTTGTGTGGGAGTCGGACTCTTCAGGCTAAATGGGCTGCTTTTAAGCACAGATTTAAAGCCTTATCCCCCCATTGTTAAATCTCATTAATTAGTTACCCAGTATTCAGAAATTGTTGAAGATATCTTCCTCAAATGTTTACGGTGTACGGATGAATACCTTCTAAGTTCACAGACCTACTTTTAACAAATAATTTTGTTTATGAATGAAGATGACTTTTTCTCAGTTATTTTTTGATTAAAATTTATCAGCAATTGCTTTTTTTAAAAATATTCATCTGTCTTACTAGCATCAAGTAGATCAGAAATATCACTTAGTTGTTTTTATCACCCTAAAATTTAATTTACTCATCTTCAATAGTTTAAGAAAACGGATAATTTATACCAGAAAATGTCATTCAGAGGAAAATCTGTTCAAAGCAAAACAGAGAAAACAAACTTGCATATATTTGTAAACAAAGGAATCATATGACTTCAGAGCACAGAAACTTCCATATTCAACAGTGATACACTCGCTCTCATATATACTACCCTCACAGCTTCAGGTGGCATTCTACTGGCCTTCATAGGTGAAGAATTTATAGCAAGGAGGAGGTGTGCACGGTTCTAGATTATTTGCATATCAATTAATAACTTTGAGCAATAGCTTTACTCGTCATCACTTGTAATAACCATTTTTAAATGTATAACTAAATAAAACTCTGTTTTGCACAATATCTCCGCGAAAAAAACATTTTTAATGCCAACAGGATGTAATACTGTATATTATATTCTTTTCTCTCAAAGAGGACACATTTACTAGACATTATTTTAATAATCTCTCCATACGAATGCTGCATGGCATTGCTAGAGTCTTTAAATGGCAAATTGCTTTCTCACATTCTACAATTCCTCCCCGATGCAACTCCGAAATATTTGCAGACATCGCGTGAGCTACAGTTAACACCCACCACCGCTTGGTGAAACCACATATACAGAACGCTCCAGACACACCCCTCCCTGCTATGCACGCACCCGCTGAGTCAATTGGTAAAATGCCCCCCGAACCTGGGGTGACGGCATGAATGGAAGCGAGTGTATCTATTTTTAAAGCAAAACTTCTGCTAAGAGGTGGGGACAGGTCTACTCCACAGCGTGTAGGAGTAATGGGACAGAATTCACAGTTCAAAACAATGCAACAGTACTATTTTTAAAAATATATTTAAAATAACCCGTAAGTATTGCACCCACAATAATATATAAACAGGAAAATACAATTTATAAGAGTGTACAAAATAACTAAGAATGTCTTTTTTTGCAGTTTTTGAAACTTAATCTCCCCTTAAATGCACCAAACCTGGGCGTGACATTTGTTTAATTGTTTCATTTAAAGTGCTCCTTTAGGAATTCAATGGGAAAGTTTACTATAACTAGTTATATCTGCTGAAAAGCGATTGGATGAGAAAAGTTTTTAATTCAACCGCAGGAGTTGCTGCAAGGAGGGTACGGAATTTGCCACTAGAAGAGACAAGGACTATTTTACATGTTAATGTGTCCTAGAGTATGTACTGAATCTAAATTGTAATTAATTCTAGGTCCAGGTGCGCAAGGTTTTTTCCAAGAACCGTTTCTAATGTTCCCCTGTACCGCCTTCAATTAATGCTAGTTGAGTCGAAAGCCGTCGAATAGATATTCAGTTAAAAATTTGTTCCGATTAGTGCCATAGGGATAGCTGAAATGGATTCTAATCACAAGTACTTAGCTTGATTCCGTATCCAATTAAGAAAAAAGGTTAAGATGCACTCCAAATAAAAAAGAAAGAAATGAGTAAGTCCCATTAAACAGGGTGTAACATTGCATTCAACTCTAAGATAATGACGCTAGAATATCAATACGATACATAGAAAATAAAAAATCATTACATACAGATTTTTCTCCAACCTTTACAATTTGTGTTGATTACACTAGTCTACATTTTCAAACTTTTTGTCAGATGATTTCTTAAAAGTAGGTGTTCTTGAATCAAGGTTTTATGCTGATTCCAGAAATAACTCCCGTGTTTTTATTACGTCAGGTTTTTACACAAAATAAGTAATGTTTTGACAATTTTACTAACGAGCGTAGAAAAGTATTCAAATACCATTTCACACAAGGTAAATTTTTATTCAAGAAACATTTTAAGAATACTCTCAAGAACTCCCCAAATTTATTTCATGACTACATTTTAACAAAACAAGAAGCAAAAGTGTTTCATTTAATTTTTTTCAAGCTTTCTCTTCTTTGACTTCCTTGCAAATCCTTGAAGATGACTGTCCCTCCTTAACATCCAACAGTAGTCGGCCATCAGAGTTTCATTCTATCTCCCCTGGTACCTCCTCTCCATTTCCTTAATATCTAGGTGAAAACGTTCACCCTGCTCTTCACTATAATGTTCCAGATTTTCTGGAAGGTAGTCGATATGTGAATGCAGAAAATACACCTTTACACTCATGTTACAACCCATCTTCTTGCAATTTTCCAACATTGTTTCGACAATGGCCTTGTAATTAGGATCTTTGTTATTGTCTAAGAAGTTTTCAGTAACTGATCGGAAGGCGGTTCATGCTTATATTTCTCTGTCATTGTCTTCTCAAAATCTTCATCCTTTATCAATTTCTTTATTTGAGGAACAACAAGCATTCCAGCTTTTAATTTGTCTTGTGTAATGAAGGAAAATTTCTTGGAAAGGTACTTGAAGCAGGATCCATCGTGTGGTAAAGCCCTTACAAATTACTTCATCAAACCCAATTTTATATGTAGTGGCGGAAGCAATATATTCACATCTCTATATTTTTCAAGTGAAATTGTGAAAAAACTGTACGTGATAGAAAAAAACTAAAAGCCGTTCTGAAATCAGCATAAACAAGCGAGTCAGAATCACGTATTAGTTTACAGTCATCCGATATCATGCAGACTAGTATTGTCGTATGCCTCTCTTTAAATTATTTTACAAATACAGATGGGAGCTACTCGCTTGCAAGAGGCATCGGTAATTGGTGGAGGCGCCGGGCAGAGTTTGGTTTTTTGTGAGATTTTCAAGTGTAAAATTTTGATGCTTAATTAAGCTTTGCTTTTCAGGAATAATGTGCTATGAATGTCTCTGCTAAATTAAAAGTGTATTATTATTGTGGGTGTAACTTAAATTTTAAATTATGTTTTTGGAACTGTAAATCATTTGTTTTGTTGTATTATGCTGCAGGAATGTGTTTCATGCGTACTATGTGCTTAATTGAGCTTTCATTTTCAGGAATGTTCTGTGACAATATTGTCTTGAGTAATGATGTGATGTTGTTTTGTTGCATTCGCTTTGATTTGATATGATTTGATTTGATTTGACTCGATTTGGTTTTGGGTTTCATAATGATGCTGTGATTTTTATTTGCAGAAAATTGTTGCATGAATAGTGTGTGTATGTATGTGTGTATTTGAGGTTATGTGATATATGTGAGATTTGCCTCGGCGGGAGTGCAAAAGAGTAACCCCGATGGCGTAGTGTGAGGTGATGTGAGAAATATGAGTTGAGATTTGCCTCGGTGGATGTGCGTAAGAGTAACCCCGACGGTGCTAATGCGAGAGATGAGATGAGAAGAGATGAGATGAGGTCAGCTTCGGTGGAAGTGCCAAAGAGTAACCCCGATAGTTGAAGTGTATGAATGTGTTGATTTTTTTCAGGAGGGCTACATGTACCTGGAAAGTTGATGTGATGTGATGATTTCAGAGATTTTGGCTTATTGGTGTTGCTGTAACGTGCCCAGTATAGCGTGTGTGATGAATTCACACGAGAGATTAAATGGATGGAAGTGATTGTAATGTGAATAATTTTTTTTCTGTTTATGCAACAAGTTTATTACCATCTTAGATAGCAAATTTTAATACCAACTGTTTTCCAGCTTAATTTTCATTTGGAGGATGTGGATGCAACAGTATAATGTCATGTTATTTGTGTCATTCCTGAAATATTAATGTGATTTCTTGAAGGTTATGCCTATGTTAGATGTTTTGAATTTACAGCATGTTAAATGAGACACGTCAGTGAAGATGTTTTGTTTTGAAGAGAAAATGGAAAGTTGAGATAAAGATAATGACGGAAGCAATGATGATGATTGAAATACTGATGATGATGATTATGATTGAGTTGATGATAATGAGATGAGGAAGATAGTAATGTGGACGAGAAAGTGTATTAGTGACAAGAGTATGACAATAGTAGTTGAAAGCATGTCACGTGGTGTAGTTTGGAGATGTATTGTGGATGTAGTTTGTAGTAATGCATACACTAGCTAAGTGAGTGTTGTGTGTAATTTGGGCCATGGTCAGTGTGAATGAGTTCATTTCATTCTCATGTGTGATTGTCTTGTAAGTGCACTTATTTTCTTTTGTTAGTGATACCAGCTGGTCATTAAGATTTAATATTGGGATCCCAAATAAGGTTATGTTTTTTCTGTCATGTTAATGTATTCTGAGTCTGTTTTAATGTTTTATTTGGATTGTGAAGCATTGTGAGTTAAATTTTGGATGGCAACTCTCTCTGGGCACCGAAGTTAGAGACGGCAGTTTGTCTGTGAGTAGGGGTGAGTCAGGGGAACTAGTGTCAAGGGAGGGGATAGCGTTACTGACGCCCGAGTTTGGCGTGGGTTTTTGTAACAGTCAGCAAGTAAGCTTCGTGTGAGACAGACGGGAAACTGCTAAAGCACGATGTCCTCGTCGGCAGACAATGGGCAAAGGAATGTAAGTATCTAACTTCATCCATTAAACCGTGTGCCATCCACGTTTGAAAGTTTCAATTATGGTAGAATAGAATCCTTCCTCTCCCTTAAGCCAGGTATTATGTTGGTATAGCAATATTTTTGGTTCTTTCTTTAGCTGCGTCCCTCGTCGTAGCCTCGCATTTGAAGTTCTTGTTTGATTTACCGGTGCCTTTTGCAAGCGAGTAGCTCCCATCTGTATTTGTAAAATAATTTAAAGAGAGGCATACGACAGTATTATCCATTGAGAAATAAAGTGTTGCAATGCACTATAACTGCAGAGAAAACCAACAGCAAAACAGTTTATGAAGATATTAACATAATCTCTTCCAAAGTGCATTTCACCTAACATCAAGGGTTGATAAAACCTTTATAGACTTTTAACAAGTAATTTAAGCTTTTGGTGGAAAATGTTTACCACAACAAGGGAGGAGTGGTAGCAGGCGTAGAAGAATAAAATATACAAGCCTGTATAATTAGACATCGCTGCCAAAAGGGGAAAATATCCCAAAGAACACGCTAATGGAAATAAATAACAGTGAAGAGGATGAAGATAAGCAAAAGAAATACAAACAATATAGTTAGTGGAGGAAAAGCAAACAAAATACACTTGCGAATTCGAAATGAGATAATTGAGCAAATGGACAGCTTCGGGGTTCATTATTGACGTATTTTACTGATAGAAGGTTTGCTTTGAATTCATATTTATGGCGGTACTCCCTTCTTAAGACTCTTCCCACACAATATGTTAGTTGCACGATCAATTAGGAAGCTCATACGTAAGTCATAAAAATGTTATGTGTTAAATTCACTTGACTTTCTCCCCTCTTATCACTTATTAGTGGGTATACAAAATATTCTAACTAAAGTTTATTTTCCTATCTGCTTCACTTTAATCCAGATTAAGCTTTCCAGAATAGCTACATTGCATATTTCGTTATAGATACAAGGTAATAGTGACAGCCATATGTTTTAGAACTGGAAGCTATATGCTGGCCTTAAAATTCCATATTATTTCCATGAATCTGGAGAAACAACTAAAACTTTACAACACTTTTAAGGAATGATAAAAGTATTGAACAATTTGAACCATTAATAACGGATATCTCGGAAATAGCTGATGCCACAAATAAAGTTCGTTGACACAAATTGCCTGTTTTAAAGAGATATACATTTCTTGTGTAGTACGTTTTTGTCTTTCGTTTAAAGTTTACCAGTTGCACAAGATTATACTAAATTCCTTCCAAATGAAGCGAGCTTCACAAGCAACTCCAGAAAATTCAGTATATACATTGTTATTTGTCAAGTAAATACCTTTAATATATAGTATTTTAATAAAAATCATTAGAACCATTTTTAGAATATAAAGAATTTGAAAGATTGTCTATATTGCGTAGTTTGAGGTCGGGAAATTTTCTTAAAAATCTTCCATGTTGCATCTTTGGAAGCTACCGAATCTAAATACCAAGTTTGGCATTTATCCGACTTTTCGCTTTTGAGTTTGCGGTTTTTGTTTTTGTCTGTTCATAGACACGCGCATACGCCCGCGCGGAGCTGTTTCTAAAAATGTTTTTTTGGGTTCAAGAGGCCTCAAAACAAATACCTATTTCCGGTGAAGTCTCGGTATGAATTTTTGGATGGAATGCAATCCCTTCTCTACCTACCATGTACGCAGTAAGGAAAGTAAAAAGCACTCAACCTGCTAAAAATAATGTTGTCTGATTGTCAACGACGTTGTATATTCATTCCAGGGAGAGGATAAGATAGCGCTTGAAGAATACTATAAGTAAAATTAATTCTAGTCAGTAATGCACAATTAAGTGGAGGAGAGCCATTCCTAAGATGGCGACGGATTCTTGAAAAACGATAAATGATTTATAAGGATTGTATGATGCGGAAGCTTGTGCGTTGCGATTAGGTGAGGAAAGCTATTGGAAGCATTTGAAATATTAATATACAGAACTGTAGAGATTTAAACGGAGAGACAAAATAACTAATGAAACTATTTTAGAAAGAGTTGGTGAAGGAAGAAGTGCTTAGGGAGAGAAATTGACTGGGACAATGAATGAGAGGAAGGTGCTCGATAAGACATACGCTGAAAAGAATCTGAAAAAAATGTTAAATGGCAGACAACAATTTTTATATACAGAAACAACGAGGAAAGAGCGAGAATAAGGATGTTTGCAGTGCTGGATCTTCCCTTGGTTACAAAACTATGATTAATTAACTACAAAATTACCACACTTTAGAGATCACGGCAGAGCACATATTAGCTTACTTGTTTTGTTTTATATTTTGGGAACTTATAGGAATGTATTAGTATAGCTTTCGCTTTGAAATATTTCTCATAAAATGCCGAAAGAAATATACTTTCATTCTGTTATTCCTCGAACGTGAGCCGAGCCGAGCTGACAGCAGAAAAAAACAAAACAAAAAAGCATAGCAACCTTCTCAAAAACTAACGTGTTATCGACAAGGTACTGAAAATATGCTTAGTTTTATTACTAGAGATGCTGAAAATCTTTCGTCTGTTGTGTTTTAGGCATATTCACACAAGTGGCAGTTCTATTTCAGAAATGTTGGCTATTTGATTGTCGTTCAAAGTTTGGAGATTTGATTTAAACACCCTGTCCTTAAGACAACCCTGTCAAAAGAAATGATCGAGGCGGCCACCTTCCCATACTAATATTGTTGTCACGTAATGAAGCGTGAGCTATATGGAGTATTGTCCCATCTAGCGGAAGCACACCACATTCGTTCACCTTCCATAAATTCGATGAGTTGCGGGGGAGACTGACTCAGGAACACAGGTCAATATTGGTTGGCACTAAGCGTTTCATTAAAGAAAGATCATTATCCGTTTCTCATCCATTAAACTCTATACCGATATAGTGTTTGTGCAGTGGTAAGCGAGATTTTCTTCTCCACATTACTATTTATTTTAACGTAATCAATATTTGCAGGTAAACCCACGCCTCGAGGACATCGGTAAACATACTGCCCGTAGGTGTCAAGCTGGGATTAAGAATGCCGTCCTCCCTCAAGAGTCGGTAGCTGCACGGAAGACAGATAAGGGTACGGACGAACGGAGGGACCCCCGCAACCGGGGCGGAGCGCCGTGGGATAGGGCTATAACGGAGGGAGACTTAGCACTTAGCACCCCGACCTACGCAGATCTTTTGCGCCTAAACCCCTGACGGGGCGCCCCCGGGAGGGATGACGTGAGAGGAGACAGAGGGTGGCGGGGCAGGAGGCAGGACAGGCAGAGGGCAGGGTTCCTACCATTTACAGACTTGAACTGCCCGGGTGCGTCTGGTATAGCAGGTGCCCCTCCACCCTTGGACTTACACATCCTCTGGGGGGTCCGGGCCCTGGAAACCGCTCGCAGTCCAGGGGAGGAAGGTTCACTCAGAGAACCCTTTCCCCTGCCATGCCGAGACCTCGCGCCGACACTTGCAACCCTGAAAGAAACCAAGCAGATGAAAGGTGAAGTGAAATGAGAATGGAAATGAAATGGAACGACAGGAAATTAGGGAATGTAATGATCCTTTACAGCATTCGCCTGGCGACCCGGAGAAACCCCCAAAAAAAACATATTGGCCAGGAAGGTCGGCCTTGAGATTCGATCACACGACCTCCCAAATGCGGGATACATTACGGCCTGGGACATCCCGTTCGGTCGGAGTACCGTAAGCAGGCGCAACGGATCTTTTTTGCGTCTACTGTGACCCCTCGGAGGGAGGGATGACGGGAGTAACCCGAACAGCGACTAGATCCGGATGACACGGACGCAAGCTATCTAACGTTTTAGATCGAACGCATCCGACGACGCCCGGGCTCATCTACAAGCCACCTGAATCCCCGGCAATCCCTCTGGGGCGGGGTCCACTCGGAGGCGAGACCTACCTGAGCAGTTCCGCAACAATGCCAGGGAATTTCTCTTTACAAAGCTCACAACGACCGCCCAGCCGCAACACGCCGAACACCGTTGCCTGGTTCTATAACCCTGAAAAACACGGCAAAGATGATGATGCATACAGGAAACGAGGGGCAAGAGGGCCGTGGTAGAAAATGAAGCACTACAGCATTTGCCGACCGACCGCTGAAACCACAAAAAAACCATGATCAGAGTAGCCAGTTTGGCGTGAATGGAATCTGAGGCCTCTGGAATGCCTCACACGTTACCATAGAGCTATCTCGATCGGTACAAGTATGTACATACCGCCTTAATTAACGAGTGCTGCTACACATTGAGAAACATTGCATGCACGTACTATACTGTAATCTTTGTACTGAGCAAGACGAGTGTTTGGTATTGCCGTATTATCCAACAGACTTCACAACACAAATGCTTGAACATTAGGCATATCTAGCAGCAGTGATTAGTACTATGCACGAGTGCGCTTTGTTTACATCTGTCAAGTCATAAACAGGTTTCACAATCGGAGACTAATATGCAGGTTTAAATCTGACGTATGTAGCGCGACCGTTTCTCCCCATCCTAAAACAGCTTATTTTGGTATTGCGTTTCTACTCTGCCCATTGTTTTTTTCACAATCATTATATAGAGAGGTAGGATTATTTTCATACTTCGTAAGTAAAGGGTGGATTAGAGTGACCTGGTCCATGATTTTAACTTACCGACGCAGAGAGCATAATGTCTTGGCACGTGTTCCCTGGGTACAGACGGTGGGTAAAGGAATATACCATAGTAGGCCTGATGTTCCGCTTCGCAAACAGACTAGAAGTATACCAGATAGTGATGTAAGTGTATTATTGTATGTACCTATTAACTCTTGTGACGTCGAAAGGAGTTTCTCACGATATAGCTTTTGTTAAAGAGATAGACGGAGAACATTATCTTTCGACAATTCCCGTATGTTCTTCTGATACAATCTGTACGAGCACTTCAAGCTCGCGCCCCTTGTTTACATCTGGACTCACCCTCTCTCCTTCAAAATAAAAAGACTGCAGTACAAGACAATTTAACCTCATAAAAATAGTCACGCTGATCCGTCCTTATTCATAAGCATACGATTCTGTTTATAATTTAAGTAACATTTCAGGAACTATAGATCTCTGAGGCGGGCGAACCGCCAAAAGAACTATGTTTACATGACGCTGAGAAGTTAATTTATTTCTTAATAAGTTAGGAGAAATTACAAGCATTATAGCTCTGTTTTAAAGCTGCAATGTATGACAAACACATAAATGAAGTTCAATAATACGGTAACTCCTCATTTTTCCAAAACTAAATCCGCAATAACTAGCTTTGTCAACGCCAATATGAATTCTTGACAACTGTTGTGTGTGGCTCTGATCTGCAGACTTCGGATCCGAACCGTGGACAGGAGAAACAAATCTGGAGACTGGCGTTTACATCCATTAATATAGGGATAGTTACACAAAGAAATATACGGTTTATTTATCTAGTATTATAGCTTTAACTTGAGCCGCTATAGTTTTCTAGCAAATATGCAATCTCCCAAATCCATAATTCTTAATTATGTATTAGAGTTATTTGTTGTTTACAGCTTTCCACCCTTCAGAAAGCTGAATAAGTGAAATGAATTATTGTATTTGAATACCGAGCACCAAGCTCCCTTTTCTACTATTAGCACTTATTACAGTACATTCGTGCATCGATTATAACGTGTAGTATCCATATTGTATGCTACTCTGCTCGCGGTGTTCTGGGTAATTATTGGTTATATGGCAGGTTAAAGCTGATTGTATTTTGCTTTGCTTTTATTCCTTTTTACTTTCTCTACCATGTACTGGTTGGCTCGGATACATACTGAGCAGTAAGCTGGGTGGCCGACTCTCCGGTCGCTGCAGTGGCTTCTATTTTGAAAGACTGTAAACTCAGCTGATGTTCAAAATAAGATCTGTTCTGCTCCTGTGCAACAGTTCTACGGGCTGGTGTGAGGATTTGGGGCAATAGCTTCTCTTAAGCCCTGTCCACACTGGTTAACATTTAACAAAACTTGTCAAGTGCAACATGTTAACAGTTTGCATGTTGGCCAAATTTCGATGGCAGAATTAACTTAACATGTTAACCGAAAGAGTTGTGCTTGACACTTTTGACATGTTGGATGTTTTCCCCTTTTAATGGAAAACTTGTTAAGTCAATTTTCTCTCTGTGTATGTGATTGGGTGAACATCAGAAGTTTCCAGACTGTAACCATGGCAACGGCGTACTTCTGATTCCTTCAAGCTATTGTGTTCACTAGTTCCGTGTTGACTCGTTCTGTGTTCGTATCTTTGATTTGGTTTGTTTCATGTAAAGTTATGGAATGGAGAAATAAAAGATACTTTCATTAATAAAATCTTTGTTGAGCCTATCATTATGGAACATTGTAATATATGTAATAAAAATCTGATGTGTTACACTCACATGACTTTCTCTACTCTTGTACAAACTATTTTTACAAACGCTTTTTCTCCGTATGCCTCATATTAATCGAGATATCGAGATGTAATCTTATTACTAATTTTCTTGTAGATGAAAGGAGAATTGGTAGGCTTTAAGCGATAGTCAAATATTTTAAGAGCTGGTTGCTATGTGGAGTATTCCATTCTCTTTGCATTACCAGGACAAATAAAATGAATAACGAATTCCCATTTGAGAAAAAGTGTAAGTATTGGAAAATTTAAGGAAAGAACAAGCAATATCTCGAAAATGGTTCACTCAACAAAAAAAATGTATATGACATAAATTGTGTATTTTAACGCGATCTACAGTTTTTGTGTAGTAACATTTTTCTATCTCTTGTGGTTTACCAGTTATGCAAAAGTCGTTCCCAATGAAGAATACTTTTGGAGACATTCCCAGAAAATTCAAGATATACATTTTATTTGGCATGAAAATATCTTAAACATATGATATTTTAATCAAAATCGTTTGAGTTATTTTTGAGAAAATTAAAATTTTCGAAAAATGTTCCATGTAAAAGGTAATCTTGGGTGGAGGGATTTTCTTGAAAACCTTCGTGTCGCATCTCAGGAAGATACTGAACCTAAATACCAAGTTTGGTGTTTATCCGACTGTTCGTTTCTGAGTTATGCTGTTCACAGACAGACAGACACACACACGGACATGTTTCCAAAAAGGCGTTTTTTGGATTCAGGAGGTATCAAAACATGTATTTCCAGTGAAATCTCGGTATCGAATTTTTGGGTGGAATACAATACTTCCCCTACTTACTATAAGTAGTAGAGAAAGTAAAAATAGCTTCACTTCGTTAGAGAATTGCAAAAGCGGCTCAAGTCTGACAGCTGGAATGGCTGTTCTCAAATGTGTTCCTTTTTTGTGAATTATAGGTTAGAAACCTGGCCAAAGCTAAGTTGAAGTCACTTTGACTGCTCTCAAGAAATTGAAGTCAAACCTGCTCCGAATTTTAAACTCATTAAAAATATTTTCACTCCTGTGCCGATTAACAAGATAGAGCCTCATCACCTCCTACTTTTCTTTTTATTACATATCAAGCACAGATACAAATAGCAATGGTCAAATCCTCATCACTGGAGTCCATTTTGCTTTTAGGTGAGAGATTTTGTGGTCCCAACAATTCAACTGGTGTGGATAGAATGTTAAAGGTTTACAGTTATAACATGTTGAAGGCATTTAACACGTTGAATGAAACATTTTGTTAATTGTTGAATGTTAACTGTTGATATGTTGAACAGTGTGGTCTCACCTTTAAAGCATTTACAACCGCAGGGTCTTTCTGTCACCCTAAAGAGGTTTATTTACTTTAAATTTAGGTGTGTTTTTTTTTTGTATGTACAAGAATAGGAGTTTATAGTGTTATATTAGCTGGTTGATCTTCTAATTCTTTATGTTTTATTAGTACCTCAAGGTACTCCTAATATATTGATACCATTCATAGTTTGTATTGAAACAATTAGCAATATTATTCGTCCAGGAACTCTTGTAGTGGCTGATTTGACGCATGCAGCCGAGGTATGACTCCGCACTTGTTCCAATTAATAGAAAAATTCTGATGCGTTATATTTACATTACTTTCTCTCCCTCTAACACCAAGCGGGATGACTCAGACTTACTTCTGTGGCCCGTATTTGGGAAGTCCCGGGATCGATTCCTGGCCCATGGGTTTTTCGTGGTTTCCCCGGATCGCCAGACGAATGCTAGGGTTGCTCATCTACTACCACGACTCTCCTTCCTCTCATTTCCTGTGCTGTCATCTTCCTTGTCATCTGTTTCAGGGTGAAGGACCAGGCGACGGTGATCTGTGGGTTGCGGCTGGGCGGTAGCTTGCGTTCTGTAAAGGTTTCTTCTCTGGCGTCGCTGCGGTAACGCTCAGTTAGGTCTCTCCTCAGTGTGGGGATCCGCTCCGGGGCACCCTGGAGGTTGATGGCTTCTGAGTAGGAACCGGGCGTCGTCGGATGCGTTCTAACTGGAAACGTTAGGGACCCATCCACGATTGCCCCGATTTTTCCCTCCTCATATTGAAAGCACAAATGGCCTACTAGCCTACGTGTGGTCCTCTGCCCCGGTTCCGGGGGCCCCTTCGTGAGACCTGCCTTTACCTACCCTCTGTCATTTATTAGTGGGTATACACATTATTCATGCGAAAGTTAAAGTAAAGTTGGATAAGTATGAAACTTGTATTTAAATTCAGAATCTTCCTCAGATACTGCGACAAGAAGATTTTAGATAATGTCCCCCGCCCCAAACTACCATTTACATGGAACATTATTAAATTTTTTTTATTTTCTCAAAATGGCTCTAACGGTTTCATCAAAATATCATTGGTTGAGGATATTTAAATAGCAAATAAAATGTATATCTTGAATTTTCTGGGAATAGCCTGCGAAGTCGACTTCATTCGGAAGTCTAAACGTTAAACGATAGACGAAAACATACTACACAACAACAGTAGACCTCTAAAACACAGAATTAATTTCAAATAATCTTTTTTGTGGCAAAGCCATTTCTGAAATATTCGTTATTAATGGTTCAAATTGTTCAATACTTAAATCATTCTCTTAAAGTACTGTCGATTTCCAGTGTTTCTCATGATCGTATTGAAACAGTATGGAATTTTAAGGTCAGCATGTACAGGAGAGCCAAAAAACTACGAAGTGGCTACGTGGTGTTTTTCCTGTCCACGTCCTCGGCGCTCGTTGCCGTCTGCCGCTATCATATAAAGGCGCATATGAAACCATACATTTTTAAAACTACTTTTAACGGCTTTACTTACCAACTTTATGAAAGGAGATGCTGAAATGGCCATCGTCATTGTCCATACTGTTTGGCACCTCTTTAAGAAACCATCACGCCATAGCTCACGTTGAGAATTGCTGGCAATTTACTGGCGGATATTTTGTTCTAATTCTTCCAGGGTGTGTGGGTTTGCAAATCTCTAATAATAATTCTGTCCTCAAACGCACTTTCAATTGTATCATCGAAATATGAGAGCTGTTGTAGAGTCTTGTTGAAAAAAGGCAAATTCACGCTCTCTATCTGTTAATTCTCTATAAACAGGGAACAAAATTGTATTCGCGTATGCAAGGGCTTCAACTATTGACTCGAAAAAAATTGGTGCCAAAAATGTATGGACAACGACGGTGGCCAGTTTAGGCATCTCCTTTCCTAAAGTTGGTAAGCAAAGCCTTTAAAAGTAGTTTTAAAAATGTTGTATGGTTTCATCCGCGCCTTTCTAGCGGCAGACGGCAAAGAGCGCCGAGGACGCGGACAGTAAGATTACCGCGCAGTCGGTTCGTGGTTTTTTTGGGTCTCTCTGTAGTATTGCTACAGTATTAGTTATTTCTGCCAAAGTTTATCTCGATTAAAATGGAGTATATAGCAAACTAAGCTTTCCTAAGAATAGTTTGTATACCACTAACAAACGATTGAGGGTAAAGAAATTGATGTGAATGTAACAGATCAGATTTTTCTAAATTGAAACTACTAGCATTGCATGTACAATCCATGTAAACTAATTGCTTATCCTAGAGAGAAAACAGCAAACGATGGGTTTGGGATAGTTCCTCCTATCAAAGGAGGAATGTGATGTACGTGGCACACAAATTCGGGATAAACGCAGGTACGATCCGAAATGTGCAAAGGCTGCACGGCAGTAAAACAAAATTGTGCACGTACCGCAAGCAAATCCAGGCGTTTGTGGGTGCAATTTTACATTTGAAATCAAATAAATTTACGAGACACAAACTCGAATTTGTATTTACCACATTCGAGTAAATAAAATTAAGCATGGTGAGTGTAAAAGTTCCATTTTCCGTACCGTTTTCACTTTCAAGAGACGTGTACACTTCTACTTAGAACAAATTACGTAAATAATAAATTCCCTTGCTCGTAGCAAATTCCAAGCAGGGTTGATCCTAATCAACCAATCTGATATTTCTTTCGTATGAACTTCTCTACTCGTTCTTTCACAAGCTATTGTTACAAAAGCTGATTCTTCTATCTACTTCTGGATGATGGGGACAAACTTTAATTACGCATACATTCATTTTTTTTTGCCGTTGGTCATCAAGTGCCAATTGCCATTGGGATATCATATTTATATTAAATTCACACACACAGAGACACATTTACTCTCTCGCTCATACCTCCAGACTTAGAGGAGGATGGGGAATAATCCTGGATGCAGAAAAATTCCCACCTTTCAGCCGGGAATCGAGCCTGAACTTCTGAATTTGAAAGTTAGCATGCTAACTACCAGAGGCAGTCAATTCACAGTTGGCTTTGGAATTTCATGTTCCTTGCATGACCACGAATAGCGACTTACAACTTGAAAAAACTAGAAATATTTCAAAGTTCAAACTATTGACAAATATCTCGGAAATGGCTAGTGCCAAAAAAATGCATTTGATATACTTATATACTCCAACGATATATGCATTTTTTGTGTAGCAAGAGATTGTCCATCTCTTACAGTTTACCAGTTATACAGAAGTCCTTCAGAATGAAGAGGATTTTACAGACTATTCCCAGAAAATTCAAAACATATACTTAATTTGCCGCGCAAATATATTAAACATGTGGAATTTTAATACAAATTGATAGAGCCATTTTTCAGAAAACAAAAATTAACGACAATTTTTTCATGTAAAGCTTAGTTTGGGTGGTAGGATGTTTTTGAAAATCTTCGTGTCGCATACTTGGAAGACGTTTATTCCAAGTTTGGTATTTATGCTATCATCAAACAGAAACACACACAATTTGTTTTTTGGCTTGGGAGCCTCAAATGTATATTTCTAGTGAAATATCGGTATCGAAGTTTTGGGTGGAACACAGTGCTTCCTCATTTCACCAGACACGTGGTAGGGAAAGCAAAAGATTACTAACTGCGCTTACCTAAATTCTGTATTCCCATAAATAATTATGCCACATACCTATTCACTAGCCTCATCGACTATATTAAATGATTAATTGATCGAATTAAACATTTTTATTGCATACATTTGTTTACCACTAATCCGATACACAAATTTATTCAAACCGTTATTGAATTACCAAACGGCGACATTACCTATACCAGCTGAAAATTGATATTAATGTGATTGAGCTCCAACCGATTTCCTGGATTCAGGTTTTATTTTCATCACTTGAAAAGCATATATGTAGCTAAATTCAATTTAAGAACATATTTTACACATTTTAATTAATAAATACCACAATGAGCAATAACTGTTTTAACGCCGCAGTGTTTTCGGTTACTACTATAGTAAGGTGGAACTGTAGCCCTTAATTATTACCAACACCTACTTAACTACTGTTCGTGGAATTGTCGTCCTTCGTGGTGTAGTGGTTACCATGCTAGTCTCGAGGTCGCGGGTTCAAACCTGCTGGAAAGCGATGAATTTTTTTTCGGGCGTAAAAATCATTAGCATGGCTTCCTTCGGAAGGGAAGTAAAGCCGGTGGCCCGTGTCATAGATTTACGGTACGTGAAAGAATCTCAAGCTGATAGAGGTCTCTGAACAAAATTACCGGTCTTTCATGCCCAATATAGAATGGAACGCTAAGGGCCATGGAGTTAAAGAGCGTCCACAAATGAGAAAGAAATGTTCGCGGAATTATAAATAATTAAAGCCAGTATTTATCCTTTAAGAATACCAGGTAACCCTGGAAATTTTTAGAAAAATAAACAGTTTAAAAAGATTTTAATGATTTTTTTTTCAAAATATTCCCCTTTAACATAAATACATTTTTGGGTTCGATTAAACTAGGCCTTAAAGCAATGATGCCATTCTTTCTAAGGTACTTGAGAAACCAGAATTTTAAAATGTTGCACTCCTTCATTGATGACGAAAAAGTGACTCTCGCATTTTATCTTTAATTTTTGGAAACAGAAAGAAATGTCAGGGTTGTATGGAGGAAGTTCCATTGTGCTGACCTCTAGGGCATGCAATACTCAGTTATTAGTTTTTCTGTATGCGACGAAGCGTTGTCATGATGTATCATTTTTCCTTTTGTGCGTTATTCACAATTTTTTGCAAAATTTGCGGTAAACAGACATTTGTGTACCAATTGGTAGTAACGGTGTGTCTATATTCTAATGCTATAGTAGTAATATGGCCCGTTTTAGAAAAAAAAACTAGCAATCCTTTCCTTACTAGCACTACGAATTCGTCGAACTTTTGTAGGCTTACGTTCTGTTGGAAAGACCGATTGAGCTGAGCGACTTTTCTGTTCAGGATCATAACAATAAATAAAGATTCATCATCAGTAACGATATTCCAAACAAAATTTAAAGTGCCGCCTTGGAATTTTTACAGTTGTTTTTGATTGGGAGTCAGTTAATGCAGAACACATCGACAGCAAAGTTTTCTCACATTTAACTGTTTATGTAAAATGTTTTGGATTCGACTCGTGCATTGAGGCAGTATTTTTAACACTTAAATGATTTCAGTCAAACTATATAATACGTAAATTCAATAACAGCCCACCTTGAAGCAATATGCGTATGTAATAATTTGTAAAGTGTATATAACAGTCATTGCATATGCTTATATTATTGTATAATGTTAAATAATGCCATTTGAATATATTACGTAGTTATTAATTAATTACTTTTTAACACGTAAACGTATTTTTCGTCTCACACGAATACGTATTAAATTTCTTGAAGACACTTTTTGCGTCTGGTTAGTAACGCTGTCTGCAACCAACTGAACTCTAAATTTGTAAAATTTTCTCCTTTTCAGTTTCTGATGAGCTAATCCTACTCCAATAGAGTACCTTCATTTAACTAAATTTTTTTCTGGTTGTTGATTGGCTATTTTATAAATTGTCACTAAAATTACATTATTGCTTCCAAGAATCAGAAGTAGTGTTGTTAAATTCTCAAACTCATTATTGCCTCAAGGTTAGCTCATTGTTATCAACGTTTAACCTATTATTCTCAGAGCTCCTGCATTATTAAGTTACATAAATATTCATATAACATTATTGAACATGTATACAATAATATAAGCATATGCAATGACTGTTATATACATTTTACAAATTATTGCATACACATATTGCTTCAAGGTGGGCTGTTATTGAATTTACATATTATATAATTTGACTGAAATCATTTAAGTGTTAAAAATGCTGCCTCAGTGTCTAAACTCCAATGAAGAATAATGACACTTTTCTTTCATGGGATAGATACGATAGGTAACGAGTGTGTTTGATGAGAAAGAAGAACTAAAAATATCGCTATTTCCGCGAATTTCGCTAGTACTCGTGGGTTGGCACTTTTCTTCGCACATGTGCAGTAGTATCATAATGGAGTACTTTGTCGACATTTAACTATTTATTTAGTATATAAGAAAGTGTCTCAGAAAGAGCGAGATGGTTGTGCAATACACGCACTTTCCTTCTTTAAATCATCTTTCTTCTGCATTTCAATTGGAAGGTGTTTAAGGAACCGTTACAAGAACTGATAAATAAATTATATAGAAACAAAGAAGCCTATATAGCTTATCGTATATAAGCTTAAGTTAGAAAGTTAAATCAGTGAAAAAATGCAATGCCATAGCTGGAATTTGAACTACGACTCTTCGGTTATACCAGGTAAGTCAGCTGCCCCTAGGAATTGTTATCTATGCAACCCGTAGTTTATAGTCCAATGTGAAAACATTGACCCTTTTAGCAAACAAACTGTTATTGTTCTATTTGGTACTATACGCAATCCCCAGTAATAATTAAAGGCCTGAATGGGAACCAAAGAGCTGTGACAGCCTTGAAAAGGACGGCGTTTCATGGATATAATGCTTGCAAGGAGATAAGAGGAACGTTTTCCCGAAAAGCGTGAGTTCTGGCCGAGTGGTTTAGCTGCCAGACTGTGGTGAAGCAAGGGTTTGCTTCGGAGCTTCCAATCTGATACAAAAAAAAGTTTTTTGGTTCTTTTTTTTCTCTCCTTGTGTTTATTTTCTGTATTTTAGTGTACTAATTTATTTATTTTTGTAACTGGTTCCTCTGTGAGCCAAAGACATAAGAATTATAATCAGATAATTGTGTATCATGTTTACCCTAATAATCTGTACCGTTGTAAACCGTGTTACGTAATTAGCTTTAATTCTCCTGGGCGCACCTTGGGTGCCACCTTAATTCGAGTTCAAATCCTTCGGGTGAATTTCAAACTGTTTATTACCTTTTGTTTTATCTCTTTGGGCCTATATTTTTATATTAGGATATAGAAGACATTTTTGATAACATTATAAGTGTGTACAAAATAGAATAATCACCATGTTCTCCACCGCAAAGAAGAAGAACCGCAAACCCCAAATCATATACCAGCACACTCATACGTGAAGAATGCAGGCAGATTGCACCGTGCATGTTACAGCATGTAAGAAGGTCTCTCCGGCAACGTACACAAATGTGCAGTGATGAAGGGGGTCGTCATTTTGAACATTTACTTCCTTGAGGAAATCCACGCTCTTGAACAATGTATTATTCTGTTTACCATCAACTTAGAGATTTACAACTCCTTTGTCAATAGAAGCAGTGAAACATAAGGTTTCAACATGAAACAAAAACTGTTACATTTAATATCGTCGATATGTGCCCAAAAGAATAAAAGCTAACTACGTGACACCGTTTACAACACCAGACAGGTACCAATTATTATCGTAAGCATGATACACAATTATCTGATTGTAATTCCTGTGTCTTTGGCTCACAGGAGAGACAATAACAAAAATGAATAGATTAGTATACTAAAATACAGAAAATAAACGCAAGGAGAAAGACAAAAATTTGATGTGTTACACTCGCATGACTTTATCTACACTTGTACAAACTATTTTTACAAGCGCTTATTCTCCATATGCTTATGTTAATCGAAATATCGAGATGTTAATCTTATTACTAATTTTCTTGTAGATGCAAGGGGAATTGCTAGCCTTTAAGCGATAGTCACATATTTTAAGAGATGGTTGCTATGTGGAGTATTCCATTCTCTTTGCATTACCAGGACAAAAAATGAATAACAATTTGAGAAAAAGTAAGTATTGGAAAATTTAAGGGAATAACAAGCAATATCTCGAAAATGGTTCACCCAACAAAAAAATGTATATGACATAAATTGTGTATTTTAACGCTATCTGCATTTTTTGTGTAGTAAAATTTTGTCTATCTCTTATAGTTTACCAGTTCTGCAAAGGTCGTTCACAATGAAGAATGCTTTTGGAGACATTCCCAGAAAATACCAGATATACATTTCATTTGTCATGAAAATATCTTAAACATATGATATTTTAATCAAAATCGTTAGCCTTTTTGAAAAAATTCAAATTTTTGAAAAATGTTTTCCATGTAAAGTGTAATCTGGGGTGGGGGGATTTTCTTGAAAACCTTCGTGTCGCATCTCTGGAAGATACTGAACCTAAATACCAAGTTTGGTGTTTATCCGACTGTTCGTTTATGAGTTATGCTGTTCACAGACACAGACAGACACACACACACACACACACACACACAGACATGTTTCCAAAAATGCTTTTTTTTTTTTACAGAGGGTCTCAAAGCATGTATTTCCGGTGAAATCTCGGTATCGAATTTTTGGGTGGAATACAATACTTCCCATACTTACTATACGTAGTAGAGAAAGTAAAAAATAAGCCAAAACAATTTGATGTTTGTATTAGATTCGAACTTCCGAAACTAACCGTTACTTTACCACATCCCGGCAGCTAATCCACTCGGCCAGAGTGCACGTGTTGTCTCCCGCTCCTCGGGAAAACATACCTCTATCTCCTTGCAAACATTATATCCATGAAAAGCGTCTTTTTAAAGCCTTTCCGACTGCCTACTCCATTCTACCTTTGGCGGTAGTCACTCTGATTTCCGTTTGTACTTTAGAAACTACTGTGTAGAAACTACTCGGTACTGTGTACGCTGCATATTCCTTTACCTCCGACAAAGAAGGCGTTTTCCCCACGCGAGCTGTATTGGATTGTGGTACCTACTTTAGTGACGTGTCCATTCTCTTTACCCCAACCTTCCAATATCCATACTTCTGTTTCTAACCCCAACCTTCCAATATCCATACTTCTGTTTCTAATAAATGGGAAAGGCCATCAAACTATTTCAGTGACGATTCGCGCTTAAGCGCAAAGAGAATGTAAGCTGAATTTAATTTTGTACTATACATGGCTTTAAATAATTTCAACATAAATCGTGATTTAAAATATATATTATAGAATTTTAGACGTATACAGTGAGTGTTTCAGCAACTTAGTGTGTATGTGTGGCGTGTCCTCGTGTCCAGGCTTAGCAGAGAAGAATTCTTTGGCTTAAAAGAGTTGTGATGGACAAGGGGATGACAGGGTTGTAACAGGAAGGTATGGCGCAGGCCACATAATATGTGGACCTTCCTCGCGCATGCGCACCGCTATCAGAAAAATCTGCAAGAGGAGTTTCCGTAAATAATTACTTTCTCTACTACGTAAATTCGATACCGAGATTTCAACGGAAATACATGTTTTGAGACCCCCTGAATCCAAAAAAAGCATTTTTGGAAACATGTCTATGTGTCTGTGTGTGTGTCTGGCTGTGAACAGCATAACTCAGAAAGGAACAGTCGGATAAACACCAAACTTGGTATTTAGGTTCAGTATCTTCCAAGGATACGACACGCATGTTTTCAAGAAAATCCCCCTACCCCTTAGTACCCTTCACATGGAAGATTTTTCGAAAATTTTAATTTTCTCAAAAATGGCTCTAACAATTTTGATTAAAACATCATATGTTTAAGATATTTTTATGACAAATAAAATGTATATTTTGAACTTCCTGGGAATGTCTCCAAAGTATTCTTTATTGTGAACGACTTTTGCATAATTCGTAAACCATAAGAGATAGACAAACTTTTACTACACAAAAAATGTAGATCGCGTTAGAATACACAACTTATGTCATATACATTTTTTTTGTTGAGTGAACCATTTTCGAGATATTGCTTGTTATTCCCTTAAATTTTTCAATACTTATTTTCTCAAATGGGAATTCGTTATTCATTTTTACTTTCTCTACTACGTATAGTAAGTAGGGGAAGTATTGCATTCCACCCAAAACTTCGATACCGAGATTTCACTGGAAATACATGCTTTGAGACCTCCTGAATCCAAAAAAAAGCATTTTTGGAAACATGTCCGTGTGTGTGTGTGTGTGTGTGTGTGTGTGTGTCTGTGAACAGCATAACTCAAAAACGAACAGTCGGATAAACACCAAACTTGGTATTTAGGTTCAGTATCTTCCAGAGATGCGACACGAAGGTTTTCAAGAAAATCCCCCCACCCCAGACTACCCTTTACATGGATCATGTTTCGAAAATTTTAATTTTCTCAAAAATGGCTCTAACGATTTTGATGAAAATATCATATGTTTAAGAAAAAGTCATGAGAAATGAAATGTATATCTTGAATTTTCTGGGAATGTCTCCAAAAGTATTCTTCATTGCGAACGACTTTTGCATAACTGGTAAAACATAAGAGATAGACAAAATTTTACTACACAAAAAATGTAGATCGCGTTGAAATACACAACTTATGTCATATACATTTCTTTTGTTGAGTGAACCGTTTTCGAGATATTGCTTGTTATTTCCTTAAATTTTCCAATACTTATACTTTTTCTCAAATTCGTTATTCATTTTTTTATGTCCTAGACATGCAAAGAGAATGGAATTCGCCGCATAGCAACCAGCGCTAAAATATTTGACTATCGCTTAAAAGCTACCATATTCCCCTCGCATCTACAAGAAAATTACCAATAAGATTGACATCTCGATTTCTCGATTAACATGAAGCATTTGGAGAAAAGGCGTTTGTAAAAATAGATTGTACAAGAGTAGAGAAAGTCATGTGAGTGTAATACATCAGATTTTTTTGTCTTGGATATGCAAAGAGTTATTCTGTGGCAAAGGGAATGGTGCTGCACCTACCAACCAGCTATTAAGAGATATCCATGTGCTTAAAGGCTACTGTTTTTCTATATTGCCCTTGTAAATATACATTCCCCTTACATCTACAAGAACATTAGCAATAAGATAGACTCTGCAAATGTTTATTTCGATTAACATGAAGTAGATGGAGAATAAGCGTTTGTAAAAATAGTTTGTACAAGAGTAGAGAAAGTCATGTGAGTGTAACACATCAGATTTTTTACTTTCTCTATTACGTATAGTAAGTAGGGGAAGTATTGCATTCCACCCAAAAATTCGATTCCGAGATTTCACCGGAAATACATGTTTTGAGACCTCCTGAATCCAAAAAAAGCATTTTTGGAAACATGTCCGTGTGTGTGTCTGTGTGTGTGTGTCTGTGTGTGTGTGTCTGTGAACAGCATAACTCAAAAACGAACAGTCGGATAAGCACCAAACTTGGTATTTAGGCTCAGTATCTTCCAGAGATGCGACACGAAGGTTTTCAAGAAAATCCCCCCACCCCAGACTACCCTTTACATGGAACATTTTTCGAAAATTTTAATTTTCTCAAAAATGGCTAACGATTTTGATGAAAATATCTTATGTTTAAGATAATGTCATGAGAAATGAAATGTATATCTTGAATTTTCTGGGAATGTCTCCAAAAGTATTCTTCATTGTGAACGACTTTTGCATAACAGGTAAACCATAAGAGATAGACAAAATTTTACTACAAAAAAATGTAGATCGCGTTAAAATACACAACTTATGTCATGTACATTTCTTTTGTTGAGTGAACCGTTTTCAAGATATTGCTTGTTATTTCCTTAAATTTTACAATACATATACTTTTTCTCAAATTCGTTATTCATATTTTTTATGTCCTGGACATGCAAAGAGAATGGAATGCGCCACATAGCAACCAGCGTTAAAATATTTGACTATCGCTTAAAAGCTACCATATTTCCCTTGCATCTACAAGAAAATTACCAATAAGATTGACATCTCGATTAACATGAAGCATATGGAGAATAAGCGTTTGTAAAATTAGATTGTACAAGAGTAGAGAAAGACATGTGAGTGTAACACATCAGATTTTTTTATGTCCTGGACATGCAAAGAGAATGGAATGCGCCACATAGCAACCAGCGTTAAAATATTTGACTATCGCTTAAAAGCTACCATATTCCCCTTGCATCTACATGAATATTACCAATAAGATTGACATCTCGATATCTCGATTAACATGAAGCATATGGAGAATAAGCGTTTATAAAATTAGATTGTACAAGAGTAGAGAAAGTCATGTGAGTGTAACACATCAGATTTTTTTCATAAGGTTATTACTTCTCATCAAGCATTTGTTCCTTCGCGCTAATGGCTTATGAAGAATCTAAACTATAAGAATCTATTCCACTATAAAGGTAACTGAACCAACGTACCCATAAATAACATTAAGTTTTAAAAGGAGCCATAGTTGTCGTAAGAGTGAACTTGAATGGTTAGTGAGAGGAGGATCAAAGAATGAACCTGATCTCGTATAAAGAGAGGTTAGTGTTCATTGTAATCAAATCTAAAGAAACAAATAATTTTACACGTAATCCTGTCTCAAATTTGCAACATGTAACATGAGATTTGGGAAACCCTTGACAGCAAACATTCGGTTCTCTGTTTTCCATATCGATTGTACTGAATATAATATGTCGGGAGTGTACAGTATTTCAAGCTTTGTCACTTAGAATTTCAAACATTACAATACTTAAAAGTTTTAAGAGTAGTAATTGCCAAAATATGTTTTTATAAGCCACGAGAGCAAATGTGTGTTAGGTTATGTTAATTCCAGTCTTTGAACAAGACTACTTTTTCACCTATTTCCATGTGCACTACAGCTATGACATCATTAATTAGCCACTCACCTGGATCAAAACTGTAAATAATACCCATTCAACCGTTTTTGAGCATCCTTGGGAAACTGAAAATGAATTCACACTAGTTGTGTAATTGCTTTTACAGCCAGTACACTACATTATAATGCAATGCACGTGCACACGATGGATTTTTTTTTAATATCTTCTTTTTGTCGAAATCCTTAATCCTTTGTTTATCACTGATTCGCTTCACTAACAATATCAACAAACCGCCTATCCTCTTGATGTCATGTTCACGAACTAGCTTGGAGTGTCGGGCCCGAGGAGTTAAAATGACCCTGTTTACACATTACTCAATGTATAACCCGACACAGACTGACTGATGAACTTCAGCGGTCAACCACACGCTAGCCCGGCTCACCACGGACACGGGAGCGAGACTGGGCCGCACCCTGCGGGCGAAAGTGCAATTCTTAGGAGAAAGGAACATACACTGCTGAGCAAGCGTAAGCGGCCGCCAACAGCGAGGTAATTTTGAAGAGCAAAAATTTAAACTATACTATATAGGCTGACGCAAACAAGAGATAAATAAATAAATGTGTGTTTTAAAGAGATCTACATTTTTGTACCGTGCATATTTGTTTATCTCTTAAGGTTTTCCAGTTATAGAAAATTATACAATATTCCTTCCGAATGAATAGGATTTCAAGGGCGATTCCCAGAAAATTTAAGATACCTTTTACTTTAGTGCAAATATATTAAGTGTATGCTATTTTAATCAAAATGCTTAAAAATTTCGGAGAAAAAAGTTTCGATGTAAATGCTAACTTAAAGTGCTAAACTTTTCTTGAAAATCTTCGTGTCACTTCTTTGAAATAGTGAGGAGTACAAGTAGGAATACGTACATATCACGTAGAAGAGCACCCCACGTATGCCAGTGTGCTCCTTAGTGCTTCTAGCGTGACCCATGGGAAGGAAGGGTGAGGACGAGACGCGAAGGGTAATCAGATCCGCGCAATGATACACGCAAATATGGACGGGGTCCCTAACGATTACAGATTGAACGCATCGACGCCGGTCACCCTGTTCACAAGCCCCGAGCCCCCTTGGAGCCCCTAAATCTAGGGATTCCGCTCCAGAAGGCGGATCCCTCAACAGTTCAATCTACGCCAGGAAGAAAACTTTCCATGCGCACCTCCACCGCCGAGCCGCAACACACCGAATACTGTCGTCTGGTCCTCAACGCTGAATCAGATGACAGGTGATTATGGGGGACCAATCAAATACAAGCTACGTGTTACCGTGGAGTCATCTCGCTCCGTTTGGAAGACACTGAACTTAAATACCCGGTTTGGTATTTATCCGATCTTTCGATTTTGAGTTACCTATGTTGTTCACACAAACAGACCTTTTTATAAAAATACCTTTCTTTTGGATTCAGGAGGCCTAGAAATATGTATTTCAGGCGAAATATCGCTATGGAATTTTTTGATAGAATGCATATTCAAGAGGTTCCGAGTTCGAAAATTAGTTAGGGTGAGTTACCCGGATAAGATCTGTTCCAGGTTTTCCCTTATGCTGAAAGATGATTGTCGGGTAACTAAGCTCTATTGACCCCAGGCTCATTTGAGCATCATCTCACCCACTTCATTCATTCAAGGTTCGATGTGACCTAATCTGCTAAAGGACGTTAAACCTCCCAAAAAATAATGTACTTTCTCTACTTACTAGTATGTGGTAGAGATAGCAATAAACCACGGTCATATGTCCGCTCATTTTATCTCTTAAAATCTAAGCGAAAAATCAAGCACATAGCTCTGCCCTTCCTCTGCCAATAGTTTAGAGGTATTTTATGCATTTTTTCTACTGGTTTAACAGTATGTTATTCTTTTCGTCTTATTTGTTATGTTTTGTGGGGGAATTTTAATTTAGTGCTGGAAGGATGATGAAACAGTGGCGAAACTTGCAGGAAGGTCAAAGCGTTTTTTACGTAACTGAACTCGTGCTGTGATTGAAGCTAGCGTAGGTATGTCAAAGCAAGCCCAGTGGCACTAGGGCTAAGAGCTTTACTAGTAGAAACAAGAGACAAACAGGTGGTGTATGTTGCGTGACAAGAGTGCAAAGATTTAAACAGAATGCACATCATGAGCAAGAGAGTGTGAGATTACAATGAGTTCAATGAACGTTGAAGAAATTTGTTCTGCAATAAGAAAATTGTTGAAATTTGTCCAAAGTTTTATGCTCTTTTGCATATAAGAGTAAAAAAATTTATCACGCATTATAAACAGAGCCCGGATATAGGTAAAATACCTTTTTAGACAGCATGCCCAAAAGTAGAATTTCTAACACACAGCACACGAGCTAAACGCTTTAGACTATCGCAGTAGTGTGATGTGACCAACTTTGGTTTCAAGTCCATTCACATGGCAATTACTCTTTGTATTTGCACATGTTTACTAACTACACTTGGTTTGATTACGTTTTAATTTTCATTATGTCTTTTCACATGATTAATTCCTAATGGCGCAAGCATTTTTCACAATACAAATCACCATACTTCAATTTATAGCAATTAGTTGCAGAGTTAACATATACGTTATATTGGCAGCTTTCCTTAATCTAAAACGCTGCTCATTTATCTAACCACATAAAGATTAAATGGCGAAAAGTATGAATTCAGAAGAAGCTGAAATGGAAGAGAAGCAGCGGAAAGAATAACATTAGAAGCACCCAAAAAACCTTATGTGTTACACTCACATGACTTTCTCTACTCTTGTACAAACTATTTTTACAAATGCTTATTTTCCATATGCTTCATGTTAATCGAGATATTAATCTTATTCATAATTTTCTTGTAGGTGAAAGGGGAATATGGTAGAGTTTAAGCGATAGTCAAATATTTTAAGAGCTGGTTGCTATGTGGCGCATTCCATATATCCAGGACATAAAAAAATGAATAACGAATTTCCATTTGAGAAAAAGTATAAGTATTGGAAAATTTTAAGAAATAACAAGCAATATCTCGAAAATGGTTCACGCAACAGAAAAAATGTAATGACATAAATTGTGTATTTTAACGCGATCTACATTTTTGTGTAGTAAAATTTTGTCTATCTGTTACGGTTTTCAAGTTATACAAAAGTCGTTCACAATGAAGAATACTTTTGGAGACATTCCCAGAAAATTCGAGATGTACCTTTCATTTGTCATGAAAATATCTTAAACATATATTTTAATCAAAATCGTTAGAGCCATTTTTTGAGAAAAATAAAACTTCGAAAAATGTTCCATGTAAAGGGTAATCTGGGCTGGGGGATTTTCTTGAAAATCTTTGTGTCGCATCGCTGGAAGATATTGAACCTAAATACCAAGTTTAGTGTTTATCCGACTGTTCGTTTCTGAGTTATGCTGCTCACAGATACACACACAGACACCCAGACGGACGTGTTTCCAGAAATGCTTTTTTTGGATTCAGTGGGTCTCAAAACCACTCGGTATAGAATTTTTGGGTGGAATACAATACTTCCCCTACTTACTATACGAGTAGAAAAGTAAAAATTCAGAAAGCAATATCATACACGATTTAATCGCTTCATTGCCGGCGTAAGGCAAAACATGATGAAATAATTGCACTGAAAATGATTGCTAGCGGATCAACAAAACATCAAAATATCTCACATCCCGCTTTTTTAACGTCATTCCTCTTCTTTCAAGAGTGCGTTCTAAACGTGTTCTGTTAAGATTTAGGAATTAATATAATATTATTGATATTTTACAAATTCCAGCACTGTCTAAAAAATAGTGTGATAGTAGGCCTGCGTTTCGGAAACATTCCTACTCGCAAAATAAAACCCTACTTTTACCTCTCGCATCATAACCGACCATTTTTATTGGGTGGTAATGAAGAAAAGTTATAGATATAATCATGTTTTGAAATATTGGAAGTGGTAGAACCAGTTTTTTTTATTTTGCTTATTTTGCCGTTTTAAGACCTAGCTGCCTATAATTATTAATTCCAATTTTGTTCCCTTTTTAAATTAATTAGATGTCTTAAGTTATTTATAGAATCCTGCCATTCTAAAGAGGTTGTTACTGTATTAAATACGTACATAATTGGCTCATGGCAAGAGTGCCAATAATGGACTGACCGGTATTCAAAGTTACTGTGGCTTATTGAGAGAAGATGAAGCCATTTTGTAATATTCTGTTCTCCGAGTAACGAAGATTCAAAAACCTCTGCGCAGTAATTATTAAATATAGAAGCATTATTAAGAATTACTTAATATGCTGTGTTGATTATAATAGGTTACATCACAGTCCGTAACACCTGTTCACTTCTCCCACGGGAAGTGGTTGGCTTGTTTATCGGTTCAACACGCCAGGTGAAATGCAGGGATAGAAACTAACACCTCATCTACGAACCTATAAAGACGCTCTCACTTATCTCGGCTATGGGTGCTGAGTTCAAAGCCGGAGGAGGGCGATAGATTTTTTCGGGCGTAAAAATCCTTAGCATGGCTTCCTTCGGAAGGGAAGTAAAGTCGATGGTCCCGTGTCGTAGATTTACGGCACGTAAAAGAACCCAAGCCTGATAAAGAGGCCTCTGAGAAAAATTACCGGTCTTTTACGCCCAATATAGAATGAGGTGCTAAGAACCAGAGTAGTTAAAGAAAGTCCACAAATAAATAAAAAAACTCAAAACTCTATGGGTGCCGAATTATTTCATGATTTATTTCCTACAATTTATAATGGTAAGACTGCGTAAAATATTGCATCCAATTCTTATATAATCTTAATATGACACTTGTGAAAACTGTCTCTGTTGTTCGTGTGGCATTCACTCCTACCGTAATCAGCAAGTTTAGCACTTGTTGGATAAATTACTATTTCAATTTATGTATTGTATTCAGGGAACTCTGTATGATGGACAACATTTCTTGTACCATGGACGTTCTTTACGTTGAAATTTGAACATCCTTTATTCTGTAATTATTGATATCTGCTAAGGGTACGGCATTACCCTTTGAAAGTGTTCCCCAAATATCAGGAAGTATTATAGACAAAACATTTTAACGATTAGTGATAGTTACTGTCGCATCAAAGCAAACGACATAATTAGCTACGATGCCTAAATTCGGTCAACCATTGAAAAGTAAATTTTTAGTGTGATGGAACACCTTTGTTGTGTAAGGTTTGTGAAAATATAGTTAATCATGAAGTGTTAATAACAAAGCACAAATCTACTCACACTTCAAAAAAGTGGTGATAAGAAAATAAAGCTACTTCTAACACCGTAGATACATGTAGGACGTAGGTCTAGTAGCGGAGGCTTACTTAACACCTCAATCTAAGGAGATCTTTTGTACCTAGACTAATGGGGCGCCCCAGGGAAGGAGGGAGGAGATGGGAGGAGACAGAGGGCGGCCGGATCAGCCGGCACGACAGAGCTACAATGACAGCTAGTACAACCGGCACCCCTCTCCCCTGTAAGCTTGCACATACCACTAGGGGGCCTGGGACTCGGAGACCGCCCTATTCCGGGGGATGAAGTGGTACAGAGAGCATCCTTTTCCCCTGCCAATTAACGCCGAGATTCCCGACACTTGCAACCCTGAAACAACCAAGCAGAAGTAAGGTGAAGTGAAGTAAGAAAGGAGGTGAAATGGAGGGACAGGAAATTCGAAGGATGTAATTAACCTTCCCAGTATTGATTGGTTCCTGACAAATCTAACGGACAGTCACAATTTTCATCATAAATGTGTAAAGATTAGCTGGCAGGGCCTAATCCAAGCACATTTAACAATACCTTGTGGTATGTACAACAGTTAAACTATTTGTTTTATGACTTTTAAACCAAATATTTTTAATTATGTTTTAAAATTTATAATGCCTTTTTTAAATTTACCGTGCTTTCTGTTTGCCTGCCTTTTCTGATTGTCATAAAAGCCCAAATATAGGATTTCGTTGGAAGAACATTTAAGCTTTTAAGGACCTTACCTTAGGATAAGTAGATATTATGCAACCAATTAAATATTTAACGCAATTAAAATATATGTTTTGAAAATTTTACAAATCATGATTAATCCATTTTGATTTGTATTACGTGTATAGTTAAGTGGAAATCGGTATTTCATGAATGTTAGATGTTATTTCGTTGCGCAAATATTATGTAATTTGAAAAATGCATAACATTTGTTTGTATATGCAATATGACGTTCGTTTACGTTATGACAGAACATATTGTCATTAATATACATTTATATATAACGAAAAAATGGTTTAACGTAAACATTTGATGAAGATATCATGTTACTTTTCAGTTGGAAAGGATTAATTTACATTGAAAATTCAGTGTATCCAAATTATTACATTTGTAAATATTTTACGACAGAGTAACATGAGCAAGTTAATTACATAGGATGTTACAGAATTCAGCCGTCAAACTTACAGGGGTTACACAGTGTTGGTATAGGATACCTATGGTCTGTGACGACAACTTTGAAGTTACGTAATGATTTTCATTTGAATTTTCGTACTATAAATACAAATAAAAACTGAATGCAGTATTGATTTGCACTGCAAAATTGTTAATTTCTCTTTCACAAGCGCCTAGATAGATAGCATATGTGTGTTTTTAAAGTTAAGAGCTTTACTTTTTCTGCAAAAATGCTCCATCGACAAGAGCCAGCGCACCACTAATACCTCCACTTCCACATGGAAAATCATGCGCATCAGAGCCACAAACAACAGTTAGATATAATAACACCGAGCGGGATGACTCATGTGGTTACGTCTGTGGCCCGCATTCGGGAGGTCCCGGGATCGATTTCCGGGAACCGCCCACTCTGGCTCATGGGTTTTTCGTGGTTTCTCCGGGTCGCCAGGCGAATGTTGTTTTTTTCTTACATTTATTTATGAACGCTCTTTAACTGCTGTGATCCTTAGTGTCCCATTCTATATTGGGCATGAAAGACCGGTAATTTTGCTCAGAGGCCTCTTTATCAGGCTTGAGGTTCTTTTACGTGTCGTAAATCTACGACATGGAACCACTTTCCTTCCGAAGGAAGCCATGCTAAGGATTTTCACGCCCGAAAAAATCCATCGCCCTCCACCGGGTTTAAACCCGCGATTTAGGGAACTAGAGGCTAGCATGGTAACCACTACACTACGGAGGACGGCATGCTGGGGTGGTTATAATGCCTTTTTAAATGGCATTCTACCACGACTCTTCTTCCTCTGATTTCCTGTGCCCATTATCTTCCTTGAAATCTGTTTCAGGGTTGTAGGACCGGGCGACGGTGTTCGCGGGTTGCGGTTGGACGGTGGCTTGTGATCTGTGGGGGTTTCTTCCCTGGCGTCGCTGCGATACCGCTAAGTTAGGTCCCTCCTCAGTGTGGGACTCTTCTCCCGGGGACCCTCAAGGTTGGTGGCTTGTGGGCAGGGACCGTACGGCGTCGGATGCATTCTATCTGGAAACGTTAGGGACCCCGCTCATGCTTGCCCCGTCGGCATACAAATATGGTCGCCCTTCGGGTCTCTCTCCTCATCCCTCTTTCCCAGGGGACCCGTTGGAAGCACAATGGACCGACTGGCCTGCGTGCGGTCCTCTGCCCCATTCGGAGGTCCCTCAGTGATATGTATCTTTACCTTTATCTAGCTGTACTAATAGCACAGTAATTACTGCCTGACTGTCAAGCTGATGATGCTGGGTTGAAACCATGTACAAGTGATTAAACATTTTTTTTTCAAACAGATGACTAACATATTTTGGAGCAACCCCATTTTAATTTCTTGCATTTCTTTCAAAGTTTAAGTACACAAATACACAAGCATTCACCTGGAATGTTTATACATATCATGACCATGACTACTTGCAGGTAGAAGAAATTCAGGTAAGTTTTGTCAATGGTGCGCTGGTTTGTTATGGATTTTATATACTTTAAGTAACCATGAATGCATTGACCATAAGTGTTCTATATCAAACCTCTCGCCTAACACTCCTCTGTAACCTTTGACGTTGGCTGAATTTGGAAAATTCTGTATTGAAAACACATAGTTCGTAGGGTAAATACTTTTGCAGCGATTAAAACAGTGATAGGCATTTAAAGTAATTAACTGAAAATTCTGAAAGAGCTAGCCCAAAAATGAGTGAAATACTAAATAAGAGCCCTCAAATATAACAGGAAGGAGAACCAATGGCAGGTATAAATAAATACAGGGAATCATAGCTGAGCGAATAATGGCAAATAACGCATTTTTGATCCGCCAGTTTTTTTTAAATACGGCTGCATTATCATATAGTATGTGCGTTATGTTACTGACAAGAGTTAACTGCTAACCTCCGTGGTTTAGGGGTAGCGTATCTCCTCACATTCAAGAAGTCCCGGGTTTCCTTATCCTAAGAAGATGAATGTCGGGTAACTCTAAGCTCTAAGGACCCCGGGCTCATTTGAACATTTCAACCATTTCGTTCATTCGCCGTGCTATATGACCTACCCGGTTAAAGGGTGCTGAAGCTTATAGAAAAATATAACTGACGTCAAAAGAGTGTCCTAATACTGGATGAAAATGTTGTAAGCTTATAGTTTTACAAGAATGTGATAAATATCATTTTATAAATTTCGAGATTTCGACAAAATTTAAGTAAATCCATGAACTTGGCTTTAGGAATTCTTGCGAATCATTTCCCGGATACTTGTGTAAGCAGAGATTCGATGGTGTGATTATAGGGGAATCATCATTTCATATCCGACACGTCGTTGAATTATGCAATTGTTGCTGACACTCGCATGCGTCAGTGCTGGCTAAAGGACTAGTCAGTATACTCCTCGGGTATTTAAACTTAAAGAGCTTTACACGCGAAAAACCACAGGAGCTATATTCCTTGATCTTGAGCGGGCATTCGACCCGGTATGGCACGACGGACTACTGCGTAAACTCAACCAATACAACTTCCAAGACACCGCACTCAAACTCATTGCCAACTATCTACACAACCGCAAATTTCAGTCCGCTGTTAACTCCTCTCTCTCCACGCTTCGCCCAATCCTGGATGGGGTCCCCCAGGGAAGTGTACTGGGACCGGTCCTCTTCACAATATACATGAATGACATCCCAAAAACTAACAACACGCTCCTCTCACTCTATGCAGACGACACCGCCCTAATGGCACAGTCCGGTGACTTAAAGTTCATTAATTCTCGCCTTCAGCGAGCTCTTTCTGCACATGAGGAATGGCTGACCATATGGCGCATTAAAGTCAACGCAACCAAGTCACAAGCTATAATCTTCACCAAGCGGGTCAAACACCGCCAACATGCGCGAACGCTGCCACCAATACATCTATTTGGCACTCCCATACCATGGACTAAGTCTGTTACCTACTTAGGCATTAAGATGGACCAAGGCCTCACCTGGAAAGACCACGTAATTAACGTCCGCAGAAAATGCAATGCGCAGCTATGCAAACTATACCCTCTTATCAACTACAACAGTACCCTTCAGATTCGACTAGGCCTCACTCTCTACAAAACTCTACTCCGACCCATACTCACCTACGCGGCCCCCGTCTGGGGGTATGCAGCTAAAAGTCACATCAATACGCTCCAATCCCTCCAGAACAAAATCCTGCGTATCATAGCTAGGGTGCCCAAACTTGCACCTTCCAAACTCCTAACCAAGAACGCAGGATGCACACCATTGAGCAATTCATCAAAAAACTAGCAGCCGACCTGTACACTAACTGCACCAAGAGCACAAACCCCCTCATCCAAACACTAGCACCTATGAAACCACCATCAACAAACACAAACGACCACTAGCGCTATTTGACCGCAACCTGTCCGATGAAATACCCATTGAAGATATCCTCGAACACTTAAACCGGCTTATACCTCCATAGCCATGCCACATTCACACACACTATTAATACTCTTAAGTTGCAGGAAACCATACTGAACTGGAACTTTAAAACAACGGTCTGCCCCTGCCAATGCGCCAACCCATAAAGGAACCGTCTATAGGCCACCCACCATCACAGGAACACTGCAGCAGCAGCTCGGCAACCGAAGGTAAAATCCCGCCACACCTTTCATTACGATCACTTGCATGATGTTAACACCCGCGCCATACCATTTAATCTTAAGCCGTAGCTCTTAACGCATCCCTGTCAATCCCGCCCAACCTAACCCGTACTAACCACCGAGCGCCAGGCAGGGCCTGCCATGGCTGGCGCCGGTAAACCCAACCAGGCACGCTTGCATGTTCTGCATGCTCGCATGAGTAGTTTAACTTACTAACCGGGGTGCTTCCGCGGAACCCGACCATGTTTAACTCAAATCTTTCTCCACGCACTAGCACGTCACTACTAACAAAGCACCCCCCTAGTTGCATGTTAGTACTAACAGCATGGGGAGACGATGTAGCCTCTGAGGATGATCGTCACCGGGAGCGGCGGGTGTGGGGCCGCCCCTATAAAAATAAAAAAAGGTGGTTCGGGATCTGCCTATCACTGCCTAACGGGACCCTTTAAATTTAGTTGTGTTAATTTACAACCGCGAAATAGACCTAAGCACGACGAAGATAGAACGCCGGACTTCTTCCGCCTAGCAGGTAAAACTCCAAGCTGTCTTAACTCTCTTCCTCTTACAATGTAGATTTGTTATTAGAAAGACTAGTCTCTCTTCGATTCAGAATTACACATCCAGTAGTGTTACCCTATTACCACTCTTCCACCTACCCGCTACCTCTAGCCCTCTAGATAATATCCCTATGCTAAGTCCCTGTCCTCGTCACCTCTAGCATAGGCGCTGGATTGGGCTAAGTGATCCTTGTACCACATCTGGTGGAGCCGTCAGGGCTTCCGTGACATCTGGTGGCGTCACCGTGTCAAATAGAGGTGACATCACGCCATATTTACTCGGTTCATCCCGTTATTCACTTTGAATTGACGAAGTCATTATTTAAGAATGACACGGTGAAATTGATCACTTAGTTCCAAGGAACTGCCATGGAGTACAACATAGAGTGCCTCCGAGAATGAGAGGAAGGAGGAAAGGAGAGAACCTCCATTTCGAACCTCGTACCGTGTAAAAATTGATATGATTAGCAAGTCAGTTTCTGCAGCAGTTTCTGCCGTGTGAGTTTTTGGTTTTATTGTTTTCTTCACTGCCGTAAGGCCCGAGCTGTACAACAACCCAGTTTCTATGCTAATTTGCCTAACGATGTTCATGGCCTTTCTGTCACATTCTGTGTGCGCTAACATTTTGAAGTTTGTAGAGACCGCTCTTTCATGCAATTGAGCTAGTGGCAGGAAACAGAGCGACATATCCATCGCAAGAAAAAATAAAACTTAAGAACATATCTATTTGGTACCATTGTTTTTTTTGGGGGGGGGGGAATTGTGGCTAAGCTTGGAGAAAACCTTTCAGGCACAGATAACATCCACGGATTATTCTTTAGGTTTAAAATAATTCTGGTATGAAAACACGGTGATCAGTGATGAGAATCATAACGCTGATAACAGCTTGACTGAACGGACTGCAACTATACAATCCGTTTAAACTGTTTCGATTCAAATGAATCCTGAGGCAACCGCTGTATCACTTTAGTCCCAAACACGCTCTCTCTATCTCCCAGACTCAAATAATGAGGAGCTTAACACATAAGGTGTTTGCCCCAGAGATGCTGATAGTATGCAACTCGCCATCAGAGATTGGCCCTGCCCGCTAAAACTCCTCCATATGTTCGTGGGCATTAGTGGTTTTGTTTCTCATGTATGTTAGTTGTCCCCGCATAGAATCCTGATTAGTCGATGAAACATAACCTGGTATGCGTAGCATGCAAGCGCGTCCAGTGTTATTTACCCAGCATTGCACATGACGTACGCCCTGAGCAATTTCGGGAGGTTAGTCGTTTAATATACTTGCTGTCAGCGCAAATGTCTAATATTAGAGTGATCAGTAATTTATTCTTGCAATTAGTGTATACGACTAGGTTAGCTAAATTGGTAAAGTGATATGCATTAGACTAAGTGAAGTGACTAAATCTATTTCAAAAGGTATTGTTTTAAAAGTACATATAATGTATTCTTGGCCAATCGTCAGGCTTGTCAAGTTGTTCATCCCCTGGGTGGGAAGGACGTCATATTTTGAGGGGGCTGTTTTCCTAGGAAAAATGCTCCCAGGTCTTCGGGCTTTTGACTTGCTAGAACATACAGTGAAGCTATATTATCGAAGTCGTCCTTCTGTTGCTCACAAGAGCGTTGTAAAGTAAGGTTAGCTGACTAGACTAGACCGAGTCAGGAGCACACACAAAGGCAGATTGCGCAGAAGCATTCCTCTGATTCACGTAACCTTGCCAGTTGATAGAAACGAGAATGAAAGAAAGACAGTGTACTATCTCTGTCTCTCTACGCAGTGGCTTTCCCAACACGCCTTACTGTGCCCTCCCGACTATAGCAATTATGGCATTATTTGAATTTAGTGGCGGCCAAATTCAGAAAATTTGATTACCCACTATAATAAAGATGTCTCATTCCACCCTGTTTGTCTAGATCCGGGTTGCTACTGGAGGGCACACGAGGTTTCCATTCCCGTTTTGACCTTCGGTTAGCATACCTGCAAGGAACTTCTATTCTATTAGTACTGTGTCACCGTAAATTCCGACCACTAGCAACACACGAAATTGGAGGGAGAAAGGAAGAGAATGACATAGAGTATCTCATCTTCCTTAAAGGAGGGGAGCCGGCAGCGATCCAGGGTGAATATTGTACCTATGTCGCACCAGGAAGGTTTCCGGGAGGACGTTGAGGCGAGAGGGGACACCGGATAATATAATTTGATTATCTATTTGATTATTTGTGGATTTTTGATTAGTTTAATGTGTGGCCGGATCTAGGAGCGATGGTGTAGCAATGACAGGTCCCTAAGTTTCCAGATATAGACATCCCGGCAGACGGACAGGCAGACCGGGGACCCACCCCAATGTCCCTCAGTGGGGTTCGAACACTCTGACAGCTAGCTGAAATCCGAGGGACGGAGAAAGTTACAGAAGGTATCCTTTTCCCCCGCCACCGAAACACCATCGGTGTTGAACCAACGAGTTGAAGGATGAATGAAACGAAGAATGAAACGAAATGGATGGACAGGAAATTCGGAGCTGAAAGAAACTACAACGGCATGTCGACCCGAGAAACCCCTAAAAACCCATGGGTCAGAGTGATGGGTCGCCGGGGATCAATCCCGGGGGCTCCCGAATGCGGGCCACAGACTTTGCCGCCTGGGCTTCAAGGAGTACCACAAAATGACTGGAGAGTGTTGTGTAACTGACTACTCCTAACGAAGATGTAGTTGATTTGCGTTTAATTACATCCACCCATAGCGCCGCAGATGAAGTTAGAAAAGCAAAAACGGCACTGTCTCCGATATAGCCGAACTGGAGCATTAAGGGCTGGTAAGAACAAGGTGAAGAACATAACTCGTCTTTCCGAAGAAAACTTCGTCGAAGATCTCCTCACAACCTTCTTGCTGCATATGGCACCACGCGATGGACATTGATGATATATGAAATGTTAATTTGGAAAGAAAATTAAGGAAGAAAACGTTCCAGGTCTAAGTTTAGAGTATTTTCCGGCATTTGATATTTATGAGCAAAACCAGGAAAAAGCCTGTCATGGAGGACATTCCTGGCGGGATTTAACTCCAGAGACCTCCCTTCACGAGTCCGTGCCTTAACGACCTCGGCTACTCGAGTCGATCACAGACAATATTCGAGCGTGTAAACCCACTGTATATAGCAGCATTGCACACCGGAGTTTCTTTCTGCAAAAAAATAAATCAGATACATCCTCATTCAGCTTTCCCGAAGCGAATTTTATGTGCCTTTCACGTCCTAATGTTTGTTATTTCAGCTTTGTATTTTTATATATTTTCTTTGCAGCTCTTTGTTTTCACTGCAGTAGTCGCTTGTTTGTTTATTAATACCCTAAAGAGATTTTTGTTTGGAGAACAGCATTCTCACATTTCTAAACATAAAGTAAACTAATTTTAATTTTACATTCATTGCAATATTATTCTCCGCACCCGGAAGTTTGCTTTTCAATAGGAGTTCCTACCTACGCTGCCGGCAAGAGATTCAATGGATTGTGTTTTCCTTCGTATTTACTCTATCATGTTTCAATGAACAGTTTCCATTGCAGACATTCAACCTGACAATAATTCTTGTAATGCTTTGTCACTCCAACTCGGAAATGTATGTAGCCCCGCAATGCATCGAGGTCAGCCCTTCTGTATGCAATGCTTCTGAGCTCTGAATACTAATCATTGCTTACATTCCGACAGTAGCTTCAACGCCCACAGCCATTCATTGTCGTTGCTCTGATGTAAATTCATGTAACAGTATATGGCGGTACATTGGAGAACAAGGAATAATTTGCAAATATGAAACGAACCCGAGTATTTTCTTCTTCCGGGATTCTCCAGTGCACTTAACGCGTGTGTACTGCATACTATATTTATCCAAGATGTGGTTAATAGAAATAGCACGCATGCGAAAATAAAATTAATGACTAAAAGTATTCAATATTGTGTATCCAGCAGCAAGGTCACCAACAGAAACTTAATAGCGAACTGGCTGTCGATTATCCACGCCTAGTTGTTGATTAAAAAAAATGAATTACTTACAGCTGATGAATTAAATAGCAACTAAATATCAACAAATGAAAGGCAGTTAAGATCAAGGTAAGAATTATATGTTAAGATTCCACTATAAAATATGATTATATGCCATGTCTGGAATAATAATTACATCAAAAGTTGAGAGTTTAATATAATTTATGCATATGCGTGCAGTAAAGTATTATAAAAACAAATAGGTAGGTTAGATTATTAGTACAGAGTGCAGGAAATTCAACTGTCCACCATTACAGCATAGGAAATAGGATAAACACTATCGTCGAAAAAATTATTTCTCATTGTATGTATTACATTTTTTGTCCATTACTATTATGTACAATGCATTTTATATTAGTATGGAATGTGCAATGAATATATAGTTTAGCACAAATAATACCCCTTTGAGGTACAGTAGATTAAAAGCATAACAGGAGGTATAGCACGGTATGGTTTATGAGATGTGGACAGCTAGTTCAAAACAATGCATTATGGGTAAGCGACATACGTACCCAGGGTCCGTCTTCTTCCTCGCTCGTTATAATGCTCGTTGTATGTATTAACGACTCCACACTCAATGAAAAACCATTTAAGGAATACGGGATACTCCCTACTCCTGGGACTTCCAATAGCTTTCTAGGTAATTTTATAAATGTTTCCTTTGTACTTTGATACCCTAATCGAAAACTTTTACAATAAGCGAAAAATGAACCATTTGCCAAAGTCAGTCAAAGTGAAAATAGCTGATATATACCAGGTGGCCCAAACATGCCTTCCTTTGCATTTTTATGTTTCCCGCATACACAGGTGCAAAAGAAGTTGCCGCATCACTGCTGTTCAAAGGGGCAGCCCAGATACTGGTCTTTCATTTAGCGGCCTACTCTCTGTAGGTATGGGGTCTCCTTTGCACTCCTGCTTAGGTAAACCTTTTGGCATCCGTTCTATCCGGTATAAACTAACTTCAACTAACGACGGCTTGTGTGTATATAACCATAATCGGTTTCACATATGAAGACGGAAGAGTGGAGGTTGCGCAGTAGTACTACTCTGAATCACTTGACCTACCAGCGCATAGCGAGCGAGAATGAAAAAGGCAGTGTACTAAATTTGTCTGTTTGCTTTTCTGTCTGTCTCTCTCTCTCTCTCTCTCTCTCTCTCTCTCTGAGCAGCGACTTCCCCGACCCTCCTCCGTGTGTACTCTTGACTCTAGAGAATTGGTATGCTACAGCCAACCAGATGCTCCTATAATCTAAAATGTTGTGTGTCGTCCGGTAATACAGAAGTAATTAAATTATTTCAGATTACACATTCAGTTTACACATAAGAAGTCAGCAAAATGGACGCATAGTGGTATCAAAGATGGGATTCGATCGTGATCTGTCTGCTGCTTACATTCAACTTTAAACAGCTGGGCTATATTCCTCCTCGTCTTCTTCTTCCTCTTTTTCTAGTTCATAGATTCAGGCCCTTAGCCTGCTGTCAGATCAACAGATCGACTCTCTTCATCTTGATAATGGTCGGTCAAAATTTATTCTTCTTTTAGGATCGTAATAGTCTAGTTCTTTGGTAATATGTTGGCTGGCACTGTTTCAGTGCGATCAAGCCAAAGAAGTTTTAAGTTCTGGATTCTTTCTCTCAGGTTATAGATGCTCAATTCTCTCATTGTGCTTTTTATCTAACAACCTGTCACCTGCTATTAAATGTAGAAGCTTTATTTCATCTGTTTCTATTTTTGCTTATGTGATCTACTGATTTTCGAGCTTTCAATTTGGCGTTGGTACTGCCATAATTTTATAGAATTTTAGCTGTGTGGGCTTTAAAGTTTTGTTTTTCAACGTTATTGCTATTTCCCCTTATTGAATCTACTTAGTTTTATATTAATATCACTCTTCAGGAAGTAAGACACATTAAATCCCAAATACTTCAAATTATTTATCTGATCAATTGTTAGTTATTAATAATTTTTTATACATTTTGTGGTTTGTCCCTAGAAATGCAGTTTCTTTAATTTTATTGGTTGGAATGCTACCATTATAACCACCTATTAGCTGTTTCATTAATATCACTCGCATTATCTTATTTACCGATCGAAGTGGCACTGCAGTACATGTGCGATTCGTATTCCGGAGATCCTGGGTTCGATACCCGGCGACGGTCCACTGACCCATGAGTTTTTTGTGGTTTCCTCGGGTCACCAGGTGAATGCTGGGGTGGTTCATTTTCTACTACGACCTTCCTGCCCCTCATTTCTTGTACTCATTACCTTCCTTGTCATCTGTTTCACGGTTGTAGGACCAGGCGACAGTGTTCGGCGGGTTGCGGCTTGACGGTGGCTGTACGCTCTGTAGAGGTTTTTTTCACTGGCTTCTGGGCAACTGCCATAGATTCATTGGCTTGTGGATGGACCGGGACGGGTCGGATTCGATATGGAATGGTTAGGGAGCCCGTCCCCATCCCCGACATGGTAGAATCAGAAAGGGGCGTGGCGACCTACCTGCGGTGCTCTGCCCCGGTTGCGAGGGGCTTCTCCGTATCTTTACCTGTACCTAAACTTATTTTGAGTTCCCTTACTCAGCCTTGTAAGACTCTACTATCCAGCCTTAGCTTAAAGCTGTTCACAGATGCTCTGAAATAGTGGATCTTGATAAAATGCCATTATTCCATTTGCAACAGAAACTTTTTGTACATCGTATTGCTTTTCAGGTTTGCAGGTAAGCGTCAGTGGCTGGGAGTTCGGCATCACAGAGTAATTATAGTAGGTATGTCGGCGACCACAGCTCAAAATACCTATATATTATTTCCACGGCTTTGAATAACAAGCTGAAGTTCTGAATCCGACATGACAAGGTAATTTACTCTTTACATATTTCACGTAAATTACACGTAATTATAGGGCGTAGAAAACCAGATTTTGTGTGTGTATTAATTACTCATTTCAGTTCATCTGTCAATAAAATTGTGCATGTCAATGAATGCATGTTTAATGATGCAAATAGGTTTACATTTCGTGGTAATAGAGAAATGCGATATAACATACATAACGTCACGTTGAATAGTGAAACGTGTAAACATAATTTTCGCCACAAACATGCTAGAGCTTATGTTTGTTAAAAAATGCGGTTTGAAGATAAATGAAACGAAATCTAAAACTATACGTACTTGCATAACAGTATAATCTGAGAAACGAGAGGAAATTTTGGATAGACTGTAAAGAAAACGGGTGGAGATATAACTTTGTAATAAGAATGACCAGCAACAGGAGGTGGAATGATCAGAAAAAGATGGGGGTAACAAATGAACATTTACAATAGCTTGTTTAAGAAAAATATCAGAAATACTTAAACGTATTTCTCCTACATTTTTGTTAACTTTTCAGATAGCATTCACACCCCAAATAAAGACTGCATATAACATTTATTCGCTCACATGATTAGTTTAGTTTTATATTCTGTCTCTCTGGCTCTCTCTATCTCTCTCGTGGAATTATTTCTGAATACCATGAAATATTCACAGGGTATGAAAATGAAACAATGTTCTGTTAATATTTAATAGCAAATGTTAATTTTAATGTCTACATAGCCGCTACCCTGTATACAAACACACCATTACGTTGGAAAGGTAGAATCAAGGTGAAAAATTCAATACCATAGACAGGATTTAAAGAACGGATCTTCCGGACTGGACATTGTAAGTCCCCATTACGATATGTCATAAAGTGCATTGGAGATCTTTTGGTTTACAGGGAAAATGCGAGGCGTTAGAGAATTTAATGGCGTGTTGGTATGTTTCCTAGGTAGCTCAGTTGGTTGGTGCAACCGGACGGAAACCGGAAGATCTGTGGTCTAAATTCCGGCTATGGCACTGAATTTTTCTGTCTGATTCTACCTTTTCGATCTTGTTCTGCACACGGCTTGTATGAAAGAACAATTAACTAGCACCATTACGTTGTATACTTAAGATATCTAAATACCTTATCGTCTTCAAAACTACCTTCCAGTATAATAGAATTAACACCGAGCGAGTTGGCGCCGCGGTAACGTCTGCGACTCGCATTCGGGAACCGGATTCGTTCCCCAGTGACCGCCCACTTTGACCCATGTGTTTTTCGTAGTTTCCCCGGGGTGGAAGGCGAATGTTGGGGTGATTTCTTCTCTACTACGATTTCCTTTCAATAATTTCTTTTTCATTCCGTTTCCTTCTCATCTTTCTGGTGTGCTTCTAGGTTCCCGTAAAGGGGAGAGGGGTTCCGAACCCTTAAGCTGCCGTGGTGCGGGCGCTGCGGACCCATGAGCACTCGTGGTAATTCTGTCATTACTAGGAGTATGCTGAACCAAACGTCCGAACTCCACCCGTAAGAGTGTCGTTTGAATTGGGTTGGACTCGACGCGGCAGTGGTTCCCGATTGCCATGGGATATTGGGTACATCTGTGCGGTTTTCCGTCTAGGTGGGGTTGCGAGACGTCTCAAGGTTCTCTAGTACCACCCTGGAGAGCCGGTAGACAGTCAGCTAGGTTGCTGTCGGCTCCACCGAGGTTTTTCGGTAGTCTTCATCTTTGGTGGTTGATGCGTGTAACTGGCGATTCCACTTCCACTCTGTAATGGGGGGCGGCCGGATTAAAATTTTCAGGTGCTTGCCCACAGGAAAAGCTCTCGGGGAAGGGAGAGTCACTCCGATGAGTCCTCCAAGAGTCACGAGGTGTCTCGCGTGTTTCTAGGTTTCGTGGTGAAAGGCGGTGCCCGACAGATGGCACGGATGCATGTTCAATGGAAAGAGCATTCCCCGTGGACAGCAGAGGGCGGCTCGATTGGTAGGTCGTTCAACCCCCTCTCTCGGCGGCTCCAGCAATGGGACGGATCTGCGAGCTTGGTAACGTTAAGGACTTCCGCGCGTCTCTGTGGCCTGTCTGCCTACGGTCTGTAGCCTGCTATGCTTCCTTCACCTTATCGCTTCCTCCTATACCTAATAATAGACGTAATCATCGAGACTTCAACTAAGACAGCTTAAGGTGAGACTAAATGACAAAATTGCATTTTTAGTCTTTTTTTTTAGTTCTTATAAATTGGAGATTTTTCTTTAATTTGATAAATATTTCATCATTGTGGGCACTGTACTTTTAAAGGTATTTTAAAAATTGTACTGCAACTGCAATTTTGTGAATTCGTCATCACTTGAAAGAAACAATTTAACTCCTACACACTTTGCAGTAAGAAGGCAAATATTTTAGGGAAGTATTGCTCTACAAGTTTGTGCTTAAGTATGTCAGCTCATGTGTCCTCAAGTCACATAGTTGGTTGCTTTGCAGATTAATGAGAGTTTGTTTTCTCCAGTTTTCTTTCAACAGCTCTTTCTGTAAATGACATTTTTACTTTCTCTACTACATATAGTAAGTAGGGGAAAAATTGCATTCCATCCAAAAATTTGATGTCGAGATTTCACCGGAAATACACGTTTTTTGGGAGCCCTGAATCCAAATAAAACATTTTTGGTAACATGTCCATATGTGTGTCCGTGCGTTGTGTGTCTATGCGTCTGTCTGTGAACAGCTTAACTCAAAAGTAAAGTGGGATAAATACCAAACTTAGTATTTGAGTTTAGTGCGTTCCCAGGTTGTGACACGAAGATTTTCCAGAAAATCCTTCCACCCCAAATACCCTTTACATGGAACACTTTTTGGAATTTTTTATTTTCTAAAACATGGATCTCTAAGTTTTTATTAAAATACTATATTTGAAAGATAGGCGGCGCCGTGGCCGAGTGGTTAGACCGCTCGCCTCCCACCGAGGTGGACCGGGTTCAATCCCAGAGACCTGCATGGTGGACGAAGCGGCGTCTGGACGGGTTTTCTCTGAGATCTCCGGTTTCCCCCGCCATTCATTCCACCAACTGCTCCATCATCCATTTCACCAACATTTCGCTTCATCTACTTCCTTCATCCCATACCAGGCATTGGGCTGATCACCCATCCTGGATGTGCTGTCTGATCCATGAGTGTCTGCTCCTCGACGGGCCTCTGACCCCAGGCACCCGCCTGTAAGTCCTGGGGGGTGTAAGTCCTACATAAGAGGAGGTTAAACAGATAATGAATGAATATATATGAAAGATATTTACATGAGAAATAAAATATATGTCTTGAATTTTCTGGGAATAGCCTAGGAAGTCCTCTTCATTCGGAAGGAATTTTGTATAATCCTGTATAACTTACAAGCATTAAGCGATAGACGAAAACGCACCAGAAAAAATGTAGACCTCTTTAAAACACAATTTACTTAAAATACTTTTTTGTAGCATAAGCCGTTTCTGAGATATCCGTTATTAAAGGTTCGAATTCTTCAATACTTGTCATTCGTTTAAAGGCCCATTGATTTTCAGGTGTTTCTCGCAATTGCAAGGAAACAAAGTGGAATTTTAAGGCCAGCATTTAGCATCCAATTCTTAAACATTTGACTATCGCTGTTCCCTTTTTATCTATAAAGAAATTTGTAATGTAGCTAATACTGCACAGATTTATTTGGATAGATAGAAAACTAAGATTTAGTAAGAATAGTTTGTATATCCACTAATAAAGGTAGAGAGTAGAGAAAGTCATGTAAATGTATGGCATCAAAATTTTTGCATAACTGACCTGTTTTCTAGAAAGTATTGAAAATAGCTAGAATAAATTTTAGGAGATAAAACAACCTTCAAGTATTTCCTATAATTCCTGATAAATTTTAATCAAAAGATGGTATTATTGAGAAAAAGGCTTACTTTTCTTAACAAAAAAACTTTTGGGATAAAGTAAATAAGTGAAGTTAGAAAGCATTTACCTATAGTCTGTAAATATTTAAGTCTAATACTTTCAATAGTATACGAGTTAATGAGTTATGAAGCTAGAAAATTTAACATTGGCAAGATAAGGCTTTTAGTCTCTCCTTGAAGAAGATTTTATTGCTGTCTTCTTTTTAATTCGTGGGAATATAACACAATGTTTTCAAACACATGCTACGTAGCATAGTTCGTATAATTACATAAGAAATGCCCAGGTCAATTTAAATGTAGCATTGCAGCATTGTACCACACACGGACTTAGTGCAAAGGTTAAAGCGAGCCACTGCAAGAAGGTAATGCGGACTTCACGAGAATATGTCACAGCGCATCATCAGTTATTTACTCGAATGCGGTCGGAGACAGACTCGTTGAAAAAAGGCGTCATCAACTGGCTGGAAGTTTCATTTTGAGCACGTTATTCACAGCCGTGAAGAAATGTTGTAAAATAACATGGAGACAGCTCCTTCACTGCTGTATACAGTGGCGCATTGACTGTTAAGTACGCAGTGGTTGTGAACAAATTCTTTTTATTCAAAAATTGCTATTATGTTTCTACTAATAACAGAGAAATTAAATAATAATAATAATAATAATAATAATAATAATAATAATAATATACTGGAAATTTGAGTGGACTTAAACTTCTGAACACCAGAAGTTATATTATACAATCCCAAAGTGAAAATGAAATGCTACAACAGTACACAATAACATTTCAGGAGAAGTCAAGAACCAAGAGGCTAGAATGCAGAAAAAAAATTATTTATAAAATTCCACGATCATTTCTTCGACAAGAAAATAACTGTCCGAACTAAACCTCAACTCGCACAGAGCAACTGGCCACCATCTAAAGCTCAGCTGTTCGTCTCTACAGTCCACGAGTAGGGTAGCAAACTAAGAGTCCTGAACTATACAAGGGCAGCGAGTGCAGGCTGCGCAGTAGCATTGCTCCGAATCACATTACCTGTCAATGCATTGCAGCGAGAATGAAATAAAGATACACTGTACATTCCCACTCACTCACTCTCACTCTCTATCCCTCTCTCCCCCTGCGCAGTGGTTTCTCCCATCCGCTTTTGTGTGTACTCCCGACTATAGTTCACTGTGGTAAGTGGGTGCATCTTTAAATTTGACACAGGTCTCATATCCAAGTAGTTTCAGAAATTTTTGCACCTTCTTATGTGATCATGTATTAATTTTAATACAATTAAGTGGATGGTATAATTAAATATTTCTAAACACTCACACGCATTCTGAAAACGCACCTTTCCCTGCTGTCAAGAAGCACTTCAGCGCGCTATCTTGTATGCAAGGGCTAAGAAGTAAGTGGTCATTAACACTTCACGACTTCACGTCGTTTTGAAAAAACTGGGCCAACACTTCTACACCTGGAAAATTGCGAGTTCAGGTAATGCGTATTGGCCAACCTGACAGTTTTATTTATTTATTGGTGTTTTTTCACGGTTTCCCTCAATCTACAGGTAAATGCCAGATTGTATACTCAGTATTACGACAGAACAAAGAAATAGAAATGAAATATACGGTATAGGAAGGCGAATGCACAAATAAGACTATCTAACAGCAAGTTCTTCAAGCAAACGATACTTACATGAAGATGGCTGCATAAATTGAGCCATCTCTCTGGCATCACAATGACTACATGTACCTTCTCGAGGAACAACAATAACACGATCACAAAGTAAATCGTGATCTCAAAATAATCGTAAAATCTACCTTCCGATTATTTCAATAGCAACAAAGTAGATGGCACAGGAAGCCGACTACGCAACTAGCACATCTGTCCGCCAAACACTGAATTATGCATATCAAAGGATATACAAGTAGCCGTCTACATCAGGCTCTAACAAAAGGCTGTGTTGGTAAGATAAATGACTGTTAAAGGTGCTTTTAAGTTTTACAGCTGATCGATTAATGCAATGTCAGCCAGTAAGAGAGCAGTATCAATACAATGCAACTTAAACAGTGATTCCGAGCATGGATTTGAACTTACCAACTTTTTCCTACTGTTTTATATATGGCATACTCGCATGACTTTTTCTAACCATTACAACCTTACATAATCCCTTAGACGAGTATACTACATTATTCATTTGAAAATGATACTTCTATTCATATTAAGTTATTCATATTAAGTTATTCAAGATACATTTTTGAGAAGAAATAATCTCAAAATAAGCAGCATGGACTTGGCTGCACACATTCTATAAAAAACAAAACATACGTTTACACACACTAAGTCAGTTTTTGATATCAACAAACCCATGAGGGAGATTATAATACTCATGTAAGAACCTCTTAGATACGTCACAGTTAAACATAAGAAGACCTTAAAATATAAAACATATTTCAAGAATGGCTAATGATACAGAAAAAGTTATATTTCACAGAACTCCACAAATTTGTGTAGTACGATTTTGTCTCAGTCTGTTATTTACCGGTTATAAGTTTAAAATGAAGATAATATCACAAGCTACTTAGAGAAAATTCAGGACATTCTTTTTATTAAACATCCCAATAACGTAACCAGATACAGCAGTTTTGAATTCTAGGTTATAACAATGGTTATCAGACAATCCATTATATTCTCCACGAATTTTTAAATATGAAGTTGATTAATATTGTTACATAATTCTCCAATGTAAGTTTCTGTAAGCTTTTATAAGTATTGACTATTTCTATTGCCTGCATTGTGATTAATGAAAAGTTATAAAGTATTTAACGATTGGCGAGGAAATTAAAAATAACGAACAATTTTATGTGTAAAGGTTAGCTTTGGATTAACTTGCTTAAATAATGTCGGGTCAAATCTGAAATGTTGTACTTATCTGACTTTTCGATTTTAAGTTACGCTGGTCTTTCTCTCTCTCTCTCTCTCTCTCTCCCTCCCTCTTTCTTTCTCCAAAACACACACACACACACACACAAACACAGACATACACAGGTGTGCATGCATACGTCTTTTTCTATTTTTTTTTCTTTTGCATCCAGTTGTTCTCAAAAAGATTATTATTTCCAATGAAATCCCTACCTATATATGAAATTTTGATAAGTTAAAACAAAAGTAAACATTTGCAGATAGTAACTTACTCGGTGAACTCTTCTCACGTCCGGTTTGTTGAACGTTAGCGCAGCAACTGTAAAAATGTCACTGCTAATTCACTTCCTTTATTTTCAGCGCGGAATCACACTTTACGTCACTAGTGCTATTCCGGCAAAGCGGGAGAGACAACCGAGATTGCCGAGATTAATTAGTCGACTGCTATTGTGAACTGTGATTATGTACAACTCATCATTTACACTGTACGAGTCCGGGTTGCTCAGTTGTCTTTTTGGGTGAAAGATACTGCCGCATAAATCCTGAAAGGGATGGTTATATCGCATCAGGATTCGAACTTCCGCTCTCTGCATTCGATGCGTTGCTGTATAGTTCTCATTTTTCATACAAAAAGTTTACTGTTATTCGGACTAGCAAAGGGCCATTAAAATGTTTGAAGATAAAGTTTACACCATTTTTCATTTATTTTCTCCATGACTTTCCTATATAGTAGGAGAATTGCGTTTGAACCAAAATTCGGTATCAGTATTTTACTGGAAATGCATATTTTGAGGTCAATATGCGTGTGTCTCGCACGACACCCTAAAAGGTTTATTATGCAACCCTATTGGATTTCCCAAAAATCTATTCCCTGAAGAAGTTGCACTTAGTTCCAGTGTAAGCATTTTTTCCCCATATCTTCCCTGGTTTTAGAAACAGTAAATCTCTTTCTTGCCAGGAATGGGCAATCAAAGAGGATATGCGCGGCAGTTTCCTCACCCTCTTTGTACATTCTACAAATGGGTCCATCCTTGTAGAGTCCTGCTTTACTTAGATGTTCCTGAAGTGACCTTGTTCAGAGATTAATGCAAATACTTTCCTATTCTTGTTCTATCCTATCTCAGGAGAAATGAAGAAATAGTGTTGCATGGACCTAGGATCAGTTTCCTAACTTGTGTTTGTTTCAGGATAGGTTTGCCACCTGAGTTGCAAACCCGTGCTTTTATCGAGGTTTTGGCAGCACGTATACTGATTCCAACCACGAGTTCAGGGCCAATATAGGGTATCTCAGTACCCCCTTCAGCCAGCTGATCAGCTTTAGCATTTCCGTAGATGCCTTGATGCCCCGCCACCCACCGCATTTCGAGCCTGTTGCAAGTAATCCGTTTATTCTGCCAAAATATTAGTAATTTATTCAACAAGTCAATAATCTGATGATTATGACACGAGTTTATCGAGTTTGCTTTGGTTCACGAATGTCATATTAAGGTTAACTGAGCGAAATTACTCCGCGGTAACGTGTGAACCTCGTATTTTGGAGGTCCTGAGTTCTATTCCCGTCGACCGCCCACTCTGACCTTGGGTTTCTTCAAGGTTTTCCCTGGTCGGTAAGCGGACCTGGAGTGTTTTCTTAACTACCAGATTTCCTTTCCATAATTTCACTTTCATTCCGTTTCCTTCATCTTTAAGGTGTGCCTCTAGATTTCGCGGCGTATGGCGGTGTCGGGCAGATGGTGCGGATGCTTGTTCAAAGGAAAGAGTACTCCCTGTTGACATAGACGGCTGCTTGGTTAACGGGTCGTTCAGCGCCCTTTCTAAACAACTCCAGCAGCGGGGATGAGTCTTCGAGCCTGGAAATGTTAGGGACTCCCGCGCGTCTCTGTGGCCTGTTGTCTTCTGTGGTTCCTTCACTTCATCCGTTTCTTCTGGGGGAGGGTGTGGTAGCCAGGATAGATGTATGTAGGCCGCAGTACGCGAGGTGCCCCACTCCCTTGTGTAATTTATACCTATATTAAGATTATCCACGAGTGATACAAAATTCTATGCAGTCTTAGCACCATGAATTGTAGGAAATAAATCATTGAATAATTCAACAGCTATAGTTAACATGAAAGCGTCTTCTTATGTTCGTAAATGTACACAGTTATTACCTGGCGTGTTGAACTAATAAGTAAGTTAGCCACTTGCATGCATTCCCTTCCTGAAAGATAATTAAGCAGGTGTAATAAACTGTAACGTAGGCTAAATTGGCACGGTATGATAAGTAATTATAAATTCAGATCTTATTATCCTATATTTAACAATGTAGCAAGATTATTGCACTTCGTTGTTCAGAGAAAAGAATATCAAAAAATGGTTTCATTTTCTCTCTATAACCCACGGACATTTAGAATACCGTATTAGGTGATTGCTATTATTGACACGCGTGCCATAATGAACCAATTATACACGATATTGAATACAGTAACAACCTGTTTATAATGGTAGCATTGCATAAAACATACTACTGAATATTGCCGTGTTTTATTACAATGTCCCTTTGAAGAATCAAGTCCTGAATAAAATACGCACAGTCTGATTATGCATTGGGTTTAGGTATTCGAGCGTATGCATGGCCTATTTGGAGTTAATCTTCCGTAAGCTTTGGCTTCACTGAAGATGATAGCCCTAGTTGAAGCCGAAACATATGGAACATTAACCCCAAATACATAGGTACAACAAGCCTAACAAAGGTGGCGATTACACTCGTAATGATTTTAACGAGTTTGACCTAGCGTAAATCCTGGCCCAATTCTTCTATTAATTCTGTCAAGATACACTGTACATTTTCAACATTTTATTATTTCCTCATTTAATTATTGCTTCATATATATAGGAAATTCTTTCAACAGCTTTGATTTTAGCTTTATCTTAACTATTACGTTTAGGAAAATCACAATCATTGGGATTTTTATGTATCGTACCAGCAAACTCATGAACTTTCTAGACCAAGGGTGGCAAAAACGCCTTCCTTCCGTGAGTCACCAAATATGCCATACGCAGTGCATCACTCAGCAGTATGTGAAAAGCGAATGGATTGTGGCAGAGAGGAAACGGCGTCTACGAGTCAAAAAATCTTGCGAGTCCCGTTTTCGCCACTCTGTTCTAGATCATAGGTACGTAGAGACCAGTTTTCTTCCGAAAAAGAACAAAAAAATCGGCAGCCCAGACGTAATTCGAAAATAGAACCACTGGACACATAAACGAGATTGCGCAGGCAAGTTTTTTCTCCACATCTGTAAAATAAATGTAATAGGTTACGTAGCTTAGGAAGGGTTATAGAACGTTCGGATAATTCATTTTTGGAATTATCTATAATACCAATAGTAACAATAAGAATGACAATAGTCATAATAGTTTAAAAACGCTCTTTAGTTTCTCTGCCACTTTATCTCTTAGTAAGAAAAAAAAGTTATGAAATAATGTAATTCATTCATATTGAGTTTTCGCAGGAAATACACGTTTTGAGGTTCGTAAATGCAAATTAGCATTTTGGAGGAAAAAAATAGTGCCTGTATGTGCGCGCGCGTGTTCCCAATATCAATCAATAGAAAAGAAAATACCCAAGTCCCAACATAAAATTTTGTATTTAAACATATCTTTTAAGGTTGCCAGGTCAAGATTTTACAAAACTTCACCACCATGTAAAAAATTTCTTATTTTTTTATTGATCAAAACGTGATACATCCACAAATTAGCACAATGTCATATTGTGACTTTGTCCGGTTTTTCAGCTGTCGCTTCTCTGAGTTTGTCTTGTCACTGTTTTGATCTGGTTCAACTATTCACTGGAACTTCACTTTCTTCACACACCGCTTCATTAATGTGAACTAGTTCAATTTCCCGTCACTTTGTTTACTTCGTGACATAGCCTCTTCTTCCGGACGATTCACTCGCTGCACGTCATAGCAGTCATCACTAACTCGCTCGGAGAATCGCACTTGATGTGGCGGCAGAAACGCGTTCGCCAACTCGCTTACTCACTCAGTAACCGGCTCAACTGACTGACTCTTTTTTGGGGGGAACGGGAATAAAGGTATAAAGGAAAACAAGATATAAGGGGTATCTGGAAGAAAAAAGGAAGAGGAATAGAAAGGGTTTTGTTCTGAGGTGGCTCTATTTATTGGGTCATGTTGGTGGTTGTGGTGGCCGGTACCGCTTGCGCAAACGCCGGATTGTAGGTAACTGTGGCATGTTGCGGAGTTCTCTGCGGTGCAGGCTAGGTTACTGCCATGACCGAGGCCCTGACAGCGACCTAACAATCAGTGGTGACTTTTGATGTTCATGGTCACTGGCGGTTGTAAGATTGTGTGGTGGCGTTGTGGAGTGTTCATCTGCGGCGTTTGTTGTGTTGAGCAGGCTGTTGCAGGACATGTTTGCTCTAGGAAATTGCGGATCAGAAGATAGCTTTCCTCCAGCTTGTGGTGGTTGTCCTGTAGCTGGCGGAGGCTGTTGGCGATGTCAGTGGTGGCGCGTAGCTGTTGTTCCTTCATGCCGGCGATTGAAGCCTCGATGGCCGTCAACCGCTCGGCTCTGTCGTCAGTGTTGTCGGTCGTGCTTTCTTCTTCTAGGTAGCTTTCAATACGATACAGCTTGCGCTGTATCGATGGGAGCAGATCTGGGAGCGAGTTCCTGTATTGAAGCTTTCAGCCTGTTAAGGCTTCCTGTGGCGCTGGCGTAGGTTTTGTTCGCGGTGCGTTGCTTGGCTTCGATGCCTGCAAACCGCCGGTTTGCGGCCTGCCGAAGCGCTTCCAGTTTTCGGTTAAGTTGGGCGACCTCTGCCTGTATGGAGGCTGAGGCTGCTAGTAGTTGAGTGATCGATGCTTCTATTGCTGTCAGAGTAGTGGCTGTGGACGTGTTGGTGATGTTTCTCTCCCGGCGTGAGCGGGAAGCCTGAGGTGGAGCGTCTTGTGTCAGTTATGGTGCCGCCCTCCCTGGGTAGAGTGGGTAGCAAGCTTGGCCGGTGAAGTGATCCAGCCTGCCGTAGGTGGCGCAGAATCATCTTCGTCGAGAAAGATCATGCTGCTTGCCGGCTGAAGTCAAGGCCGGAGAGCCACAGTAGTGGCATCGTACAGGGTTACTGCAGTGTGCCGCCGAGTGCCCATACTGGCAGTCGCGAGAACGCTCACTTATATACCCAACAGAATCTTCCACAGAACATTCTAGAACTTTCTGGGAGTGGGGGAAAGGAAACCTCCAGAAGATTCAAGTTATCCCCGATAGCGCTTCTTTGGTCTACACTGGGCCAGAACACGACTTATTTTTGTTTACCTTGACTGCCTGGGCCGATCTCCTGATAATCTTGGGTTATAGCCACTGCGTCACAATTGTTTATGATAGTGGCACGTTAACTTATTGAAATATACATTTGGTGTCAAATGGCCTTTTTATGAGATATTTCCCATTTGTTTGAATTTTCTGTATAAGAAATTCACGTTCAAAATGTTATGGTCCGATTTTGCTTCTCGTTATCCCATACCAGAGTTTGTAATATCAAGCCTGGCATATTATTTGATTTTTATTTTCGCAGCATCCAACTGTGTACCTAAAATAACACATTAAACCATATCTTGACAGCATAATTATTAACAGTTAAGTGTAAAAAAATAACTTTTTATGAATAACTTGCAAATTAACTATGAAACAAATAAATTTTATAGAAGTCATGTGGTTGCTACCCAGCGAATATTTAAGAGATTCTTTAAATATTTACAAACCACATCATCTTGCAAAATATTCAGTGGAGTTCTCGTTTCAAAAGTGAAGTGAATATCCTATTTAAAGTTGATGAATCATGTATACTCTCAGATTATTGTAGGTAATTTTGGTACAACTACAACTTCAGAAGCAGAACCCTAAATAACAACCTCAGAATTCAGCTGTGCAACATGCCACCAGAAATGTATATGCAACGCAAAAAAGCGCCACACAATGGTCATTAAGACTGTTTTGGAATAAAATATTTGTCGTTATTCAGCTGAAAAAGATGAAGTATATTCTTTTACGTCTACCTCACAAAACATTCATGGGTTTCGGATTGGAGGTGTCTCCCCAGGCATTCTTTTGTGTTTTACTTTGAACATAATGACTAAATAATATCACGTTTCCCACCACGCACAATAGCAGCAAAAAACGGGGTAAAAGTCACAAAGCTTAGCCATGAATTTTCCTTTCTTTATAAAAGACAATGTTTGCGTTCCGCCTCACGGAGAGTATTACACCTCGGCCTTGGCTTAGGAATAAAAGTAGTACCTATTCAAACTCCAAGGCAGTACTGCTAGGGAAAAAAAGAAATAAAGATAGAAAGAACAGCAAACAGGGTACCTGAGAATCATTACAATCATTAGCGCAAAACCTGTCAATACTTTGTTGCCCACGTTTTATATTGCACCTCATTAGCTCAGCGGCCGTCCTATGTCTAATTGGTGCTACCAAAAAGTAACATGAGAACTATTTGTATGTTACATAATTACTGACCGAGCGAGAGGGCTCCGCGGTAAGTGTGAGCTTCGCATTCGGAAGGTCGCGGGTTCGATTCTCGTCGACCGCTCACTCTGACCATGGATTTTTCGTTGTTTTCACTCGTAGATATGCGAATGCTTGGGCGATTTCTCATCTACCACGGTTTCTTTTCCTCGTTTCCCTTTTATTCCGTTTCCTTCCCATCTTTCAGGTTTGTTTTTAGGTTTCGTGGCATATGGCGGGCCGGGCAGAGGCACAGATGCTTACTCAAGTTAAGAGTACTACCTGTGGACACTAGAGGGCTGCTTGATCGATAGGTCGTTCATCGCCCTCTCTAGGCAGCTCCAGCAATGGGACGGGGCTTCGAACCTCGAACTGTTAGGGACTTCCTGCGTCTTTGTAGCCTGCCTGTCTGCGACCTGCAGGCTCCTATGGTCCCTCCACTTCACCCCTTCCCCCTGCGGTGGTAGCCACAATAGATCTTGTAGTTTGCAATACGTAAGATGTCCCCCTCCGTTCCCCGTATGAGGGGTTTCGGCCCCTTCAACTGCCGTGGTGTGGGCGCTGCGGCCCCTGAGCATTCATGGTACTTCTGACGTTACTAGAAATACGCCGGGCCAAAAGTCCGAGCCCCACCCATAGGGGTGCCGTTTGGATTGGGTTGGACTCGGCGGAGCAGTGGTTCCCGATACCCATGGGAAATTGGGTACGTCTGGGCGATTTTCCGTCCCGGCGGGGTTGTGAGAGGCCTCAATGTCCTCCGGTACCGCCCTGGATAGCCGGTAGACAGTCTACTAGGTTGCTGTCGGCCGTAACGAGGTCCTTTAGTAGTCTTCCCTTTCAGGGGTTGACGCGCGTAAGTAGCGTATCCACTTCCATCCTGTAATTGGGGGGGGCGGAATAGGCAACCAGATGCCGGCCCATGGAAAACCTCTTGGGGTTGGGAGTGTCATTCGAATGGCACCCCTCCCCTGAATCACGTGGGTGATCCGCTCCCCTTGTGTCTTATGTTTCCCTGTACACAATTACTACCCCAATTACAAGGATGATGCAGTCAACTAAACCGTTTTGGCTTGCTCTACTCCTTAATTGTCTTAGAGTGTACGATATCAAGATTCTACTGCAAATAAGCATTATGAGACTCCGTCTAAGAAACACTCCGATGTGTTACATTCACATGACTTTCTCCACCCAATATCTTTATTTTTATATAGTTTCTACAAACTTTTCTGCTTATTCCTTTGTTTGCTTAGATCCAACTAATGTAAGCGTTTGCATAAATATTTTCATTCGCATTTTGTTGTACATACAAAAGGATTAGCGATATTCAATGTTTTAAAAGCGCGTCGCTATATGCTGAAATACTATGCTGTTTCCGTAACATTGCAGGAAAAACCTGATAGCGACACCACTTTGAAAAAATACAAAAATATCGACTAATTCAAACAAATAATAAGAATATCTCGGTAATGGCTAATGCCACAAAAAAGTTATTTGAAATAAGTTGTGCTTTTTAAAAAGACCCACATTTTTTGTATAGTTTATTTTTGTCTATCTCTTATGGTTTACACGCTATACAAAAGTATAGATAATTAATACCTTCTGAATGAAAAGAACTTTACAGGTTATTTCCAAGTAATTCAAGATATACACTTTATTTGACAAGCAAATACCTTAAACATAACTTATTTTACTCAAAATCGTTAAAAATATTTTTGAAAAAATAAAAAAGTATCGACAAATGTTTCATGTAAAGGGTAGTTTGGGTGGGGAATGTTGTTGATAATCTTCGAATCACATATTTAACAGAAACCGCACTTAAATACCAAGTTTTTATTCACCGAACTTTTCGTTTTTTACTTACTCTTTAAGTCACATCCATACATACTCACAGGACCTTTTTCTAAAAATCTTTGTTTCGCTGAATTTAATGGGCCTCAAAACACATTTTTCCAATGGAATCTTGGTATCGAATAATTGGGTGGAATGCAGTACTTCCTCTGCCTATTAGGTACGTGGTAAAGAAAGTAAAAAGGGCGTAAAGACCTATTTTGAAATACTCTACGCCCGCGGGTGTTTGTGAGTTGAATAGCTTAAAAGTATGAGCGTAACTCAAATAAGCACCAATCTCATATTTAAGTTGACAGATACAGTTTAGTAAGATGAAAGTTTTCAAACCACTTCTCCATTCTCCTCAGAAAAAGAATACTTAGCTTGCCTCTACTTAAAAAATGTGCCAACGATTATGAAAATACCAAACTTGAAGTTGTTGGTATGAGAAAGAAGACATATTTCGCAATTTTCTGCAAAGACTGTGTAAAGTCCTCGTATAATCAGAAAAACCTAACGTTAGGAATAAGGGATAGGGATTGGAAACGAAGGAGAGCGCTGCAACCAGGCTAGACCTACTGGGCTTGCTAAACTTCAGGCAGGAAGTGTTGAGGCGAGAGTATACGAAGGGCGGAAAATCTGATGGCGGCAGGCGCAGAGCAGTGGAGTGCCTTATGTTACCAGATTGAACATCTTCGATACACCTTCTCTCTATCCATAAGGCCAGGTTAGGGAGAAGGTTCCATGCTAGGGAAAAAATAGTTCTCTCCTCACACTCCGCATACTCCGCACATCACCACCCATCCGCCTGGCCCTGCAACCTTGAAAGATGTAGTGTAAAATTAAATGAGAGGAAATTATGGAGAGTAAATTCGTGGTATAATAACAGAATTCCCACCGTATTCGCCTATCGACCTGGGAAAACCAAAAAAGCCCAAGTTGGCCGGTCCAACGGAAATACGCTCAGTAAGATAGAAACAAAAATTTACTTTTCTCAACCCAGAGATCACGAATTCGATTCCGACTAAAGTGGGGAAATGTGTCTCTAATTATAATGTTTCTCTGCCCTCCGCAGAGATATACACACCAGTGATTGTGAATGTTTCAAGTTAGAATTGATATAAACTCAAGGTTAAAAGAATTTAGAGTGAAGGAGTTATTTATGACTAGTACGTTAAAGGGGTATACAAATGAAACAATTAAAGAATGTTTTCCTACTTGTAAAAGATGTAGTTTTCTTTAATGGCTCACAATTTATGACGTAACTTTTAAGTAGTGTAACCATTTCCGAAATATTCGTATTATATTTTTCCAATCCTGAAGCTTATGACCTGTTTGCGAATGTTCAATTCTTTATGTTTTTGCTTTCTCTACCACTTATCTATAGTAGGTACAGGAATTCTATTCAAACAAAAAATTCGATTTCGAGGTTTCTGTGAGGTTCAAAAAGGATTACTAGAAAAGTGCCCGTGTGAACAGCATAACACATAAACAAACTTAAATTAATAACATATTTCATACTTGAATCATACACTGTTTAAGCATGCGAGGCGAAGCTTTTTAAGGAAATTTCCCCATACCAAACTACCCTTTATATAGAAATCGTTTCGTCCTTATTCACTTTCAACAACAATTTCTAACGATTTAGAATAAATATATTTGAGATATTAGTGGACAAACTACATTTGTATTTGTCTGTGAAGTCCCCGGCTGATTGAAGTTTGTATAACCACAAAATCAAGATAGAAATTGATAAAGCTTACTTCAGGAAAAATGTGTAGCACATTAAAATAGGCTAAATAAAATCAACTTCGAAACCCAAGTTTAATTGGATTTTTTTTTTTTGCATTTTTATTCCTTACTTTTACATTACCTTCCATATAAACACATATCTCGGGGTTATTTCCGTAACTGTTGAAGCGAAAATATAGTGACTGATCGCAAAATTTCATGTCAGTCGAATACATTTAACTTCTTTATTGTAAAGTGGTAAATAATTTATTGAAATTTAAAATAAAACGTAGTACTATTCTTTGTATATTTTCTGAATTCGTGATGTTTCTCTGAAACAGAATTTTAAGATGTACAAACACTGAAGCAGAGAATGATAGGAAACGTAGAGGAATTAATCCAGCGCAGCTTTCGCTTGGGGTCCGAGTAAAATCTCGAAAAAGTACCAGGTTGGTAGGCTACTGGGACTTTTAAAACGGGACATTTAGAATGGCAGCCACTTGCACCAACAAGTACAATTAGCTCATTACAATCTGCGATAAAAAAAACTACATATAACACATGTACGCTTTTTTTAATTCTTCCATTGTTTTTAGTTTCTTTGCCGTTTAGGTGCCTACGGGTGAAGTACTGCGGTCGAACTGATGATATATCAACACTTCACCGAAAAAGAAACCCACACGTTTTCAAGTACTATGATATTCTAAACAGGCTCTTTCAGAGAAAGAATAGGTGTAAATGTTTGTGACAGAGAGAGGGAGAGAAAACATTGCAATTCATATTCGTATCAAACGTTTTTTATGAATATAAGGCGAAGGTTTCTAGCAGTCATTCTCCACTTCAAACCACTCTTTACAAGTAACATTTTTCGTTATAATTACATTTTCTCAAAAACAACTCTATTAATTTTGTATAAAATTGTATGATGGTGATCGGAATGTCTAAATTTTCTGTAAGTAACCCTTAAAATACTGGGGTAGGGCAGTGATTTCGTTCCAGCTCTCCTGCTAAGGGACCGGAGTTCGATTTCCGGATCTGAGCGTGGCGATTTTAAGTCGGCCCTATTCACGCCTTCACCTCTGAGTTACTCATGTGAGGTATCCCAAGGCCCAATGTCGTTTAATGTCCACAGTAAATGCTGTAGGTCCTCTCATTTCACCGCCATCCTCATCATTACCTTAACATCGGAGACAACGGATTCCGCCGGCTGGGTGCCTCCACCTCAGAAATGGTTCCAGTCATCCCTTGGTGGAATGAGGTATTCCCCAAAGTTCATACTCCATATGGGGAGCGTTAGAAACAACAACGACCCTTAAAATAATCTTCATCCTGTTTTTTATGCGACTACGAAACTTAAAGAGGCGCAAACTTGCGGCAGGAAAAATGCAAATCTCGTTAAGATACACAGTTGTGTGCCAAACATAGCTTTCGTGACACTAACTACTTCTGAAGTATTCAGTGCTGCTACTTTGATTTTGTTCGCATTTTAAGCAGTAATATTGAATGCAAAGAACCTGTAATATTTTTGTTAACGTACTTCATCCATTTAGTGCAAGCTGTTATCTCAGTCTACATAATATGAATTTCCGTGGTATTATCTACTATCTATTCATACCATTATTTACGATTATTATGAATAACCAATGATTATGAATTATGATTATTATGAATAGTCTTTATAAGACTAATTTATGTAACATTTATGAATATGTAAAGAATAAAATATGACATACTCTAATAAAAATCATACTTTTTGCACTGAATTTCGTCACCAATTACGTTATTCGGCATTATTATTAGTATAATTTCTAAATAAAATGTGTGTGAAATTAAACTTACTATGGCTTATTTGTGTGTCCACTTTGGAGTAGTTTTGGAATATTTTAACCGCTATAAAGGGGCTTTACACAAATGAGTTTGGTAGTACTGATGTAAATCGCCTCGCCTGCCCGGAATCAGCTGCCAGTCCAGCAGGTCGGGCAGATCACGTACACCATGACCTTGCACGGAGCTGTTCCAATTCCCAACCACACCGTGACCTAACTTGCCAACGGCCAATAGGATGTGCCAGGTGCAACAGTGGTATGCAGTTCATCCCCACAATACCGCTGTAAAATCGTTGTTCCAGTTTGTGAAAAATGTTTGTGGCGGAGGGAAATATAAGTGAAGGACAACAGGTAAACAGCGTATTATGGTATTAGGTTAGGAATAATTTTTACAAAATTGAGGAAAAAATCATATTCCATTGTAACACATAATTATGATGGTTCATGTATGAATATAATGCAATAAGAAAGAGTTTTTCAGAAATTTGTAATAAGATTCTTCTTAATTCTGTAAGCATGTCATGTTAGGAAATAATGCAAGGAACAGTTATATCTCAGAAGGTCATACTTCCGAAAAGTTGAAGTTCCAGCCAGGATCTTTGAATTTGTAGTGTATGTGTCTCTGTAACGAAATATTATGCAACACTGTTCTAGAACAGTCTCGAATGTATGTACTTATGTAACTTTTTGTTGGTAAAATCCTACGCCCTCATTACTTGCCTTCAGAATTGTATAAACAATTATAAAACGGCAAGAGAGGTCTACAAGTTACTATGTCCGTTTTTCTTGTCTCGTCACTGGACACCACCACCTAAAACTTAGACGAAGCGCGTAGTTTTATGGACTCAGTGCCTTGGCGAATTTAAAGCAAATTGAAGATGCTTGAGATAAGATCCCAAGGCACATGCTTCTGATGATGAAAAGCTATTAAAGCAGATTTGAGATAACGATTTACACGTTCAGCTAACGAAGGATTGGGATAATAAGGAGTCGTGGTAAAACGAGTGACACCCCAGTCAAAAGAAAAGGACACAAACGTGACTTTTCGTTTCATAATTTTCATACGAGCATTATAGTCAAGTTGCATCGACTGTTTTTGTAGACCACACTATAATTTCAAAACTTTCGAGTTTTTACAAAATGATCTTACCTTGTTAGTTGTGAGTAATTAAAAGCAGCACTGGTAGTGCAACAAATGGTAGCACTGTTGAGTCCACGCTGTATTTATTGATTTTTTGCAGGTAACATGACAGCAATACATACTGTGGTGAGCACATGTCAGGTTGGTAGGCCCTGCGTTGAGTCAAGCCTTCGTAAGAACTAGTGTGGTACACCTGATTATGTTTGTATACTGGAAGGCTTGATTCAAATGTTGGTCCTACTGATTAGTTAATTAATTGGATGTTTGGAATGCTCCATAGATTGGAGTTTAACAGGAAGTTGGGATGGGGATAATGAATTATAAAAAGAGTTGAATTAGTGTGTTTCGGTCTCTTTTGGTTTTTGGGCATAGTGAGAGGAACATGTAAGTGTGCTTGACCTTCGTCTACCCCATGGCAGGACATGGCTTCAGAATTATCCTGAAGGTTAAAGATACTTCTGGACTTTATTAATAAATTGTGTTATTTGTAAATTGAATCTTGTTCATTTAGGCTTCCAGTACTATGTTTCCTAGTCCTCGGTATTGCACAGCCAAGCGAGTAGTGTTAGTTTTTACGTCCCCTTTGTCCGGCTGAGTTAAGAGGTTAGGGTTCGGAATGATTATGGTATAGCCGTGACAATATTGAAACAAATAAAATTAGTATTAAAATTACAATGAAAAAAACTACTTATATACCCATATTTCGTTGTTTATCTGGGAAGTATTCTAGTGGACTATGAGGCAGTATTTTTAACGCTTAAATGATATTAGTCAAATTATATAATAAAAATATAATAACAGCCCGCCTTAAAGCAACATGTATATGTAACAATATATAAAAAGTGTATATTACAATGATTGTATATGTTTATGTTATTGTATACATGTTTAATAATGTTATGTGAATGCATTACGTAATTTAATAATGTAGGTGCTGTGAGAATAATAGGTTAAAAGTTGCTAACAATGAGGTAACAATGAGGTTACCTTGAGGCAATAATGCGTAAGAAAGTGTAATGATGCTATTAGTCATTCTTGGAGCAACAATAATGTAATTTTGTGACAGTTTTTAAAGTAGCCAATCAACAACCAGAAAAAAACTTAAGTAAAACAAAAGTATTCTATTGGATTAGGAATAGCCAATCAGAGACTTGAAATACAGAAATTTACAAATTTAGGCAGTAGAAATAAAGTCAGTTGCTTGTAGACAGCGCTCATAACTGGATGCGTTGGTTCAGTGTTCCTAACCGGACGCGAGATGCGTCCTCGAGAAATTTAATGCATATTCGTGTGAGGCGAAAATAGTTTACGTATTACAAACGGCAAGTAATTAATAAAAGAATCTCACAGCTCTCTATATCAGTAAAGTGTTATTTAAATCGTGTCAAGCATTAATAAAAGGAGTGAAGTAAAAATTATAATCTGTGTAAGCCTACATTCTTCAGTCTCACCATACCTTGTTAAGAAAATCATGTCTCTAAAAATAAATACTGACGCAGCCGAGGAAAACACAAATTTATATATATATATATATATATATATATATATATATATAAAAAGAAACAGTCAAATTACAAAGTTAATATTTTTTAAACTTGGCTACCGGAAACTTTTTACCATACGTGCGGTTGCAACTACTTCAAGTTCGGCTCCCCAACAGTCGAAATATAATACATCTTCAAACTGACTTTCCATACATAGCAGCAACAAACCTTCTTGAAATTGCCTCCCAAAACGTGGGGCAAATAAAAAATACAACAAACAATCTACTTCAACTACTGCTTTAAAGGTGTTAAGGATATGTGCAATAGGGAAGCGGACGCACTGCCGAGTAAGATCCTAACGAGCTTCTAAAGTATTTTGGATGCCATTACGTCACATGAGCCTATTATAATGTGGTCGAGCATAAAGCTTAATATGTAATAGTAATTCCTATTCTGACTGTATTCTGGGGAGAATATAAAAAAGCTAAGATATGTGGAAGTGTAAAAGATGCAGCAGGAAGCAGGAGGGTAGAAAAAGCCCGGGCATGAAAATTGAATTAACAAACGCTGTCCTGAGAGGCACAGGTCTTAAAAGCGGTATTGTTCTCGCACTAGTCTTGGGTTTCTATTCAGAAACAGAAGTTCCTTTTGTCAGCTCCAAATTTTATTCAAAGCACGGATTAGCAGGATTAGCAGAAAATATCTACGGCGTTCTAGCAAATGAATGCAACTCTCCAAGGGTGATCAAAATGAGTTGATTAAGTTGTGCAAGATTATTAAGACTAACTTAAAAACCTTTCATAACGTAAAAAAATCTGATGCGTTGCACTCACATGATTTTCTCTACTCCTGTATAAACTATTTTTACAAACGCATCTACTTCATGTTAATCGATATAAACATTTGCAGAAACTATCTTATTTCTAATTTTCTTGTAGGTGCAAGGGGAATATGGTATACTTTAGGTGAAAGTCAAATCTTTTAAGAGGTGGTTGCTATGTGGAGCATTCCATTCTCTTTGCATTACCAGGACAAAATAATGAATAACGAATTTGAGAAAAACTATAGCTTAAAGCCTACCAATTCCTCTTGCATCTACAAGAAAATTAGCAATAAGATTAACATCTCGATTAACATGAAGCATATGGAGAATAAGCTTTTGTAAAAATAGTTTGTACAAGACTACAGAAAGTCATGTGAGTGTAACACATCAGATTTTTTAAACGTCACAAAGCTTACAAGACAGTATATTACCATCAATGGAAAAACTATACTACACATACTTCCGACTATAACGAGTTTCAGTAACACACTGAGAAACTTGTCTGCAGTCCGATGCCCAAATTACAAAGGACAGGCTTAAATAGCAACCTCTATTTAGTGTAATAACAAGAAATACAATATCTCTGAAATGTCTGATTCCGCAAGAAAGTTATTTGCAGTTAAGTGAGTGCTTTAAACAGATCTACAATTTTTATACGTGTACTACGTTTTCGTCTATCGCTTAACGTTTACCAGTTATGCAAGATTACACAAAATTCCATCCGAAAGGATAGAACTGCACAGGTTTTTCCCAGAAGATTCAGGATATATGCTTTATTTGTCATGTAAATATCTTTAATAGGTGATATTTTAAATAAAAACTTTAGAAACATTTCTGTGAAAATCAAAGATTTCGGAAAAATGTTCCTGCAAAGGGTAGTTAGGGGTGGTGGGATTCTTTTGAAAATCCTCGTGACGCATCTTTGGAAGATCGGAACTTAAGTATAAAGTTTAGTATTTATTCGACATTTTATTTTTGGGTTATGCTGTTCACAGACGCACATATCGACCTTTTTCTAAAAATACTTTTCTTTTTATTCAGGGGCCCCCAAAACAGTATTTTTGGTGAAATAAAATTTCTGGGTGGAATGCAGAATTCTCTATCTATATGTACGTGCCCCGGCATGAAAATCCTAGCGCTAGTAATTGTCATTCTATACCTGAGAGATGAGCTGCTAAGGACAACGTGGAAGAGGTAGTGTTCTGTGTTTAGTAGTACAGCATTAATTATCCTCAGATTGCATACCGATCAGCTTGAAACACATACACTCGCCCCCGTCACAGCTATCATGCCTAGCTGAGAGCAACAGGTATTACATCCCATGATATACCAAGGAGCGCTGTGTGTTCGATAGTACAAGTCCTGCTTCTCATGTTAACTCGCTTCGAGGTTTAAAGGCCGCCTCAAAGACGCACGGTACGGTTGCGGTACGGCACACAGGCTTACGCGAAACGCAGTGCTCCTGCAAAGTTTGAGGTATGAGTCAGCAGGTATTGAGAAAACGCATTAGAGGGTCATTTTAGTGGGTTTAAGCAATGAATGTAAAAAAACTCCTTGTTGAAAATGAAAACTACATTCTTTACGATTATCGCCATCCTGCGTATAAGGACAGAAAAAAAAATAACACTACATGGAAGGAGTCAGCCACAGTCTTAATCACATAACGATGGTCGGCAATATTGAAGTCGTATGTGCTTTACCTGCTTTTAATGTTGTTATCTCGTAGCTCGTGCTCCAGCTGATCAGTGGTAGAACTATGAGTACTTTCTGAGGGTATGCGTGGATGTATTGTGAAAGGACAACAATACTTGAGCTATTGAAGCGAGTGCTGACCGTTTCAAAATAAAGAATGAAACTGATTCTGAATCATAGCACTCAAACTATAACGACTGAATTATTATCCTTTCCACAATAAAAGAAACTTAATAGCGTAACTTGCGGTGAGTCGCTAAAATGCTTACCGGCAAGATCTCTCACGATAGCCGCTAAATCTTACTCACACAAGCGTACCACCTGGCGGTACCAGAATAACTCTGATTTAAGTTTCACGCCTTCTTATCGTTACCAACGATCAATACTTAAAACTCTCCTTAAGCGAGTCTCTTACCTTGTTAATAGGGGGCCTGGCTAAAATCTCAGAAATACCTTTCACCTCTCTTATTCAGAATTGGTCTACGTAACTGTTCACGTACTAAACTTCCTAACTGCGTTCCAGGAATTTTAACGCTAATGCTTTCTCTATTTGGCTGATACTAATGATCTTCGTCAACATGGCTTCCTAATTACCTTCTTATTTCCGGACAAATCTTTCAACTCCAGCTTATTATATTACACATGGATTTAATAGGTATACTGAAATATTTATTGTAAGTATTTCCCAATGCTACTATTATTTATTTAATTATATGTATTCCCGTCAATAACTACGGTATCAACACTGAATTTTAGAACGTAATTTCCCAATAAATGTTAACTAAAACTTGCTGTGCTGTCATCGTTATAAGGCATGTTGTACCACATAAACATACATTTTAAGAAATAGAAGGTGAGAAATAAAAATAATTTTATATATAAATTGCCGTTAATGTCAAAATTGTATTTTATAGCAAAAATATTTCCCAGCACAGTAATTAACATAAATCCAGTAAGAACGAATCATAAATCCGTTAAGATTGAATCCTAACGATTTTTTTTCGTCAAATAGTTTAAAGTATTGTTTTAAAACACATTCAGAAACTCCGAAAATACACGCACCAAGTTCATAATAAGACTTGTTGCGCATTTAAGGTGTAAATAATTAAAAAGTTTCTGTTAAATACTTCAAGTTTTGGAAATTCATACATTAGTCCCTTTAAGCGACTGTTTTCTGAATGCTACATTTTAGGATGAAGCAGTATTTTTAACACTTAAATAATTTCAGTCTAATTATATAATATGTAAATTCAATAACAGCCCACCTTGATGCAATATGTGCATGTAACAATATCTAAAAAGTGTATATTACAGTCATTGTATATGTTTATATTATTGTATCCATGTGTAATAATGTTATGTGAATGTATTACATCATTTAATAATGTAGGAACTGTGAGAATAATATGTTAAAAGTTGCTAACAATGAGGTAACAATGAGGTAACCTTGAGGCAATAATGAGTTTGATAGTTTAAATGTTATTTGTGATTTTTGGAAGCATTAATGTAATTTTAGTGACAGTTTATAAAAAATAGCCAATCAACAACCAGAAAAAGCTTTAGTTAAAAGCACGTATTTTATTGGAGTAAAAACAGCCAATCAGAGACTTAAAATACAGAAATTTACAAGTTTAGACGGTTGAAATCTATTCAGTTGCCTGCAGACAGAGTTACTAACCAGACGCGATATGTGTCCTCGAGAAATTAATTACGTATTCGTGTGAGACGAAAATAGTATACGTATTAAAAAGTGCAAGTGTTAAATAAAAGAATCTCACAGCTCTCGATATCAGTGAAGTGTGAAGGATTAATAAACAGGAGTGCATTAAAACTTAAAATCTGTGTAAGCCTACATTCTTGTTGCATCACGACCTGCCAAGACTTCCATGTCTCTAACAATAATACTGATGCATCCGAGGCAAACATAAATATATAATATCTAAAGAAACAGTCAAATTACAAAGCTATTATTTTTCAACTTGGGGCAAAGGCCACCTGAAAGTACATTTGGGGCGAAGGCTATCGGAAACTGTTTACTATACGTGCGGTTGCAACTACTACAAGTTCGGTTCCCAAACAGTTGAAATATAATACATCATCTTCAAACTGACTTTTCATACGTAGCAGCAACTACCTACTTCAAATTGACGTCCAAAGCGTGGTGCAAATAACGTAAAAAACAAAAATACTTCAAAATTGGCGTCCATACGTGGGACAGCTAAACGATACAACTCCTTAAATATAAAACAACAGCAACTAAAACCATGTTCTTCAAGGAGCTAAATGTTTGAGCTTTTTCAGTTACTAATATTTAATTTTAAAAAAATTGCAGACTATTTCAAAAAAAAACTTTTCATGCAATTTTTAATAAAAGGCTGGTTGCCTCCTCACACATGTTATATTGCATTTCAGTAAGTTAGACTGAAATTCTGGGGGTTATTGCTCTTTACATCATTTATGGAACACGTAGTAAAACTTCAGCCTTGTGACTTATATCTGTAGATTTGATCTGGTTCGAATATTCAAAATATTGCCTGTGACGATTTTCGTAATTTCCGGTGCAGCGACGAGAGGCAGATCCTACTCCGATGATGAACTAATCGCTGTCTTCTGAGAACGCTGGGCGCAGAACGTGATGAACCCTGGGTCTTTTTCTCCAGACCATACAACTACTGTGAAAACTATGCCTTAATCAATTCAATGTGTATCCGCAGATATACCGCAATGCAAATACTTATCGCGCGGTACGTCATTTTACCGGGAACCGTACCGCGCCTGTCTGAGGGAGTCATAATAGCACAAGTTGGGCAGAATATGTTCACTAACGACATTAAACTATACCAGTATTTCCCAGTTGGGTGGCTCTCAGCTCATCTGAGTATAGGTTTATTTATTTCATTTAACGGCTCTACAGAAATGAATAATTAAAAGAAACCTTAAGGATTTAAAGAAGACCATACTTTATTTGTCTTGTGTAACTCCCTTAAAATTCCATGATCATATCGGCGCTTAGGCTCAAGAAACTACTGACAGTTTTGTAATACGTTCAACTGTATATTAACTCTTTTTTTCATTTTTACTTTCTCTACTACTATAGTAAGTAGGGAAGTATTGCAGTCCACCCAAAAATTTGATACCAAGATTTCACCGAAAGTACATGCTTTGAGGTGCCCTGAATCCAAATAAAGCATTTTTGGAAACATGCCCGTGTGTGTGTGTGTGTGTGTGTGTGTGTGTGTCTATCTGTGAACAGCATAACTCAAAAACGAAAAGTATGATAAATACCAAACTTGGTACTTGAGTTTAGTGTTTTCCAAGGATACGACACAAAGATTTTGAAGAAAATTTCCCCACCTCAAGCAACCCTTTACATGGAACATTTTTCGAAACTTTTGATTTTTTCAAAAATGGCACTAACGATTTTGATTAAAATATCGTAAGTTTAAGATATTTTTTGTGGTGGACAAAGCGGCGTTTGGGCGGGTTTTCTCCGGGTTCTCCGGTTTCTCCCGCCATTCGTTCTACCAACTGCTCCATCATCACCTTCCTTTCATCCATTTCACCATCATTTCGTTTCATCTACTTCCTTCCTCCAATACCAGGCATCGGGTTGATCACCCATCCTGGATATTCTGTCTGATCCATGAGTGTCCGCTCCTCGACGGGCCTCTGACCCCAGGCACCCGCCTGTAAGTCCTGGAGGGTGTAGGTCCTACATAAGAGGGGGTTAAACAGATAAAGAAGAAGAAGTTTAAGATATTTTTATGGCGAATGAAATGCATATCTTCAATTTTCTGTATAACTTTTACATAACTGGTAAACCATCTCAAATAAGAATTGGTTTTTTATGTCCTGGGCATGCAAAGAGAATGGAATGCTCCACGCAGCAACCAGCTCTTAAAATATCTGATTATCGCTTTAAGCCTACAATATTCATCTTGCACCTACAAGAAAATTAGCCATAGGTTTGTGCAAATGCTTATCTCAATTAACATGAAGTATATGGAGAATAAGCGTTTGTAAAAGGGTAGAGAAAGTCATATGAGTGTAACACATCAGATTTGCACATAACACACGCATGTTCACTGGAAGTTTCATACATCTATATCTGAGGAGGAAATTATTTTAATTAAAGAAAATTAGCTTTACAAGCAGCAGCTCGCAAGATGTATACGTCAGTATGTCACACTAAAAGCCTAAACCCTGTCCAATTATCCAGGGTCAGGTTTTTTTGTGCTTATTTTTAAAAGTTTCGTGAAAAGTATATAAAATGTCGTATTTACAGCTTAATATATGGCACAAATTTCATAAACATTTCGTGGTAATTTTAAAGGCAATGACTCATAGTGCAGCTGAGGCGTGATGTTTTTGAAATTCTACTGGAGACAAGCTTTTAGTTGTTATGGATTGATCACGTGTACTGCTTATGGTCGCATTTCGTATGTTTGCTCCTATTGTTAGTTTCCACGCAGTTAATTATTTTTCCGGTGCAGTTATTACTTCAAGAACTTCAAAACGAAAGTAATTCTAATAGAATGTTCCAAAAGCATAGGAAAACCCTATTAGTTGTCATGGATGGTCATGCAGGTCATAAAATAGAATGATAACATAGTTAAATTTTCGGGTTCATGCATCTTTCCAAATTAATTCTCATTCCTTTATAGTCAACATCTTCAAAACCAATACAGTTTTTAAAAATGCTATTTTTTCGTTTTTGACGCAAAAATTAAGATTTTTGTGGAAATCACAAATTTTCACGAAATTCGCGACAAAATTTGAAGTATGATATTGTTTCAGTTTCTGCCCCAAGCATGGGAGCCAATTTGAAGATGGTGTTTTGTTGGAGTTGTTTGTACGTATGAAAAGCCGATTTGAAGTAGCAGTTGCAATCACACGTATAGTAAACAGTTTCCGGTAGTCTTCGCCCCAAATGTATTCTCAGGTGGCCTTTACCACTAGTTTAAAAATATTAACTTTGTAATTAAACTGTTTCTTTAAGTATTAAGTGTTTATGTTTGCCTCGGCTTCGTCAGTATTATTGTTAGAGACATGGAAGTCTTGGCAGGCGTGATGCGACAAGAATGTAGGCTTACACAGATTTTAAGTTTTAATTCACTCCTTTTTTATTAATTCTTGACACAAATTAAATAGCACTTCACTGATATCGAGAGGTGTGAGATTCTTTTATTTAATACTTGCACTTTTTAATACATATACTCTTTTTCGTTTCACACGAATACATATTAAATTTCTCGAGGACGCACAAGCATCCGGTTACAATCACTGTCTGCTGGCAACTGAATAGATTTCAACCGTCTAAACTTGTAAATTTTTGTACTTCAGGTCTCTGATTGGCTAATCCTACTCCAATGGTATATCTGCATTTAACTAAAGCTTTTTCTGGTTGTTGATTGTCTGTTTTTATAATCTGTCACTAAAATTACATTATTGTTACTCCAAGAATCACAAGTAGTGCTGTTAAACTTTCTTACTCATTATTGACTCAAGGTTACCTCATTGTTACCTCTTTGTTAGCAACGTTTGACCTATTTCTCACAGCTCCTACATTATTAAATTATGTAATGCATTCACGTAACATTATTGAACATGTTTACAATAATATAGGCATATGTAATGACTGCTACATATATTTTACAAATTATTACATATACATATTGCTTCAAGGTGGGCTGTTATTGAATTTACATATTATATAATTTGACTGAAATCATTTGTGTTAAAAATACTGCTCAAATTATAGTCATAAATCAGTAACAGTTGTCAGAAGTCGTGCATGCACTTCTTGCTGCATTTTGCGTTTATCATTAACAAACAAAAAAAAAACCTGCTTTGCCCCGTATCTCTTAACTGTAACTGCTGTTGTGTGATACAAACAAACTCCTTATTTAACATGATAACTTATCTTAATATATTCGAAGAGAAGTGATAGAGAGGCATGGCAAAATTGCGGGATGCAGGAACGGCTGTAGGACCCCCGCGTAAAAAAAAGTATATATTCGAAGAGATTTGTCAAATTTACATTTTCATAACCGTAGCAAAAAATCTGATGTGTTACACTCACATGACTTTCTCTACTCGTACAAACTATTTTTACAAACGCTTATTCTCCATATGCTTCATGTTAATCGAGATATCGAGATGTCAATCTTATTGCTAATTTTCTTGTAGATGCAAGGGGAATATGGTAGGTTATAAGCGATAGTCAAATATTTTAAACGCTGGTTGCTATGTGGCGCATTCCATTCTCTTTGCATGTCCTGGACATAATAAAAAATCTGATGTGTTACCTCACATGAATTTCTCTACTCTTGTGCAAACTATTTTTACAAACGCTTATTCTCCATCCACTTCATGTTAATCGAGATAAACATTTGCAGACTCTTATCTTATTGCTAATTTTCTTGTAGATGTAAGGGGAATATATATTTACAAGGGCAATATAGAAATACAATAGCCTTTAAGCACATACATATCTCTTAATAGCTGGTTGCAGGGTGCAGCACTATTCCTTTTGCCACAGATTAATACTCTTTGCATATCCGAGACAAAAAAAATGAATAACGAATTCCCATTTGAGAAAATAATTATTGAAAAATTAAAGGGAATAACAAGCAATATCTCGAAAATGGTTCACTCAAAAAAAAATGTATATGACATAAATTGTGTATTTTAACGCGATCTACATCTTTTGTGTAGTAAAATTTTGTCTATGTCTTATGGTTTACCAGTTATGCAAAAGTCGTTCAGAATGAAGAATACTTTTAGACATTCCCAGAAAATTCAAGATATACATTTCATTTGTCATGAAAATATCTTAAACATATATTTTAATCAAAATCGTTAGAGCCATTTTTGAGAAAATTAAAATTTTCGAAGAATGTTCCATGTAAAGGGTAGTCTGGGGTGGGGGGATTTTCTTGAAAACCTTCTTGTCCAATCTCTGGAAGATACGGAACCTAAATACCAAGTTTGGTGTTTATCCGACTGTTCGTTTCTGAGTTATGCTGTTCACAGACAGACAGACACACTGACAAACACGCGGACATGTTTCCAAATATGCTTTTTTTTTGGATTCAAGGGATCTCAAAACATGTATTTCCGATGAAATCTCGGTATCGAATTTTTGGGTGAAATACAATACTTCCCCTACTTACTATACGTAGTAGAGAAAGTAAAAATGTATTACTTAACAGAGTTGATGCATGTGGAGTGTTTTTAAATCCTCATTAAAATAGGCAGGGTGATCCTTCGGTTTAAGGCTGCCTCTCTGGATGATGAAAGCGCTTGCTTCTAACATGTTCGTGCTTCTATCGCTTTCATCGCCTGATCTTGCCTTGCACAGGGCTTGTCTTGTCGTCGTCATCACCATTCAAAGGTGTGCGTTAGTCAATCAGGAGAAAGGGAAAAGAAACGGAGCGCGGAAGAGTTCATGTCAGTAGGGCAAGGTAACAAACAAACAGTTCACTGTTGTTTCTTAGTAACCTACTTGCGAAACCAAGGGTTGGAGACAATGCTGGTTATTTAATCACAGCTGATAAAGTCACTACGCGAACTGGACGCGCTCGCAAATTTTCAGCCGGAGGGATCTTAAAGCGTCTGGGCATCCTTTCATCATGCCGTCCGTCGGAGAGAGAGCTGACAAGGTGGGCGGAGTGGGTTGCTATGGCGTCGTACACAGCGCGGGTTCTTTCCCAGAACTGGTCGATGATATAGGGTATGCCTGCGGTTTGTTGGTACATGGGAATTTGCTACACACTCTGAAAACAACCTGAGGGGATTGTTGTGAACTTGCTCCAACTATGCGTAGCGCAGTGATTTTCGCTCCTCTTCCAGCCCTATTATCTGAAATAAAGCATGGTTTATAATACGCTAGCTTGTTGTATACTAAAGAAATTTTTAAGTTGCTGAACCTAGATTTCTCTGGGTTTGTAAAAGAGTCCTATATCGAATAAACTTACTTTTCAATATTTTTTATTCTTCTATAGGGATATCATATTGTCTTAAAAAAATCTGATCACATGACTTCCTCTATCTTCAATCGTTTATTAGTAGGTAGAAAAATTATTCTTACTCAAGCTTATTTTTCTGTCTACCAAATTTTAATCCAAATAAACCAGCTACATTACACATTTCGTTATAGATACAAAGGGAACAGCGATAGTCAAATGTCTAAGAATTAGATACTATATGCTGGCCTTAATTTCATACTGTTTCCATGCAATCGCGACAAACAACCTAATGTTGAAAGGACTTTAAGAAATGAGCAATTCGAACCTTCAATAACGGATATCTCAAAAACGCCTTATGCCACAAAAAAGCTTACTTTAAGTAAATTGTGTATTTTAAAGAGATCTACATTTTTTGTGTAGCACGTTTTCGTCTATCGCTTAACGTTTACCACTTATACAAGATTATACAAGTTCCTTCCGAATGAAGAGAACTTCATAGGCATTCTCCGAAAATTTGAGATATACATTTTATTTTTACATTTAAATATCTTTAATATACGGTGTTTTGAGCAAAATCGTTTGAGCCATTTTTTAGAAAATGAAAAATTTCGAAAATGTTCCATATAAAGGGTAGTTTGGGGAGATATTTTGTTGAAAATCCCCGAATCGCATCTTTGAAAGATATTGAATCTAAATGCCAAATTTGGTATTTATCCCACTTTTCGTTTTTGAGTTTTGCTGTTCACAGACACACAGGACATGTTTTCAAAAATACTTTATTTGGAATCAGGGGCCTCGAAACATGTATTTCCGGTGAAATCTGGTAGCGAATTTATGGATGGAATGCAATACTTCCTCTACGTTCTATACGTAGTAGAAAAAGTAAAAAACACCCTAGAGACAATAGTTACGTGTTACTTTGGTCATTGTTGTTGTTAAATAACTTTGTGCCACTTCGAGAGCATTGATATTTTATTTATAATTCTTTAATGAATTTGCGCTCATTTCAGCATGATGGGCGATATCATTGGCTTAAACTTCGTTAATAAAGACACACTTTCAGTTATTTAAACCACTCTCAGAGCATTAAGGAAAAAGAAATTTGTGCCGCTACCACCAGCAAATTGGCAGAAACAGTAAAACAATCTGATGTGTTACACTCACATGACTTTCACTACTCCTGTACAAACTATTATTACAGACGCTTATTCTCCATATGCTTCATGTTAATCGAGATGTTAAACCTATTGCTAATTTTCTTGTAGGTGCAAGGGGAATTGGTAGGCTTTAAGGGATAGTCAAATATTTTAAGAGCCGGTTGCCATGTGGCGCATTCCACTCTCTTTGCATGTCCAGGACATAAAAAAAATGAATAACGAATTTGAGAAAAAGTACAAGTATTGAAAAATTTAAGGGAATAACAAGCAATATCTCGAAAATAGTTCACTCAACAACAAAAATGTATATGACATAAATGGTGTATTTTAACGCGATCTATATTTTTTGTGTAGTAAAATTTTGTCTATCTCTTATGGTTTACCAGTTATGCAAAAGTCGTTCACAATGAAAAATACTTTTGGAGACATTCCCAGAAAATTCGAGATATATATTTCATTTGTCATAAAAATATCTTAAACATATGATATTTTAATCAAAATCGTTAGAGCCATTTTCGAGAAAATTAAAATTTTCGAAAAATGTTACGTGTAAAGGGTAATCTGGAGTGGGAGATTTTCTTGAAAACGTTAATGTCGCATCTCTAGAAGATACTGAACCTAAATACCAAGTTTAGTGTTTATCCGACAGTTCGTTTCTGAGTTATGCTGTTCACAGACACACAGACACACACAGAGACACAGACACACAGACACACACGGACACGATGCCTTTTTTGGATTCAGGGGGTCTCAAAACATGTATTTCCGGTGAAATTTCGGTATCGAATTTTTGGGTGGTATACAATACTTCCCCTACTTACTATACGTAGTAGAGAAAGTTAAAAGACACTCGAAATTGCTGAATTAATAATGTTGACACATCTCATGTTTACATAACGTGAAATGTGAAGGAAGCAGGAGTATATCATGACACTCCGGAAGAAAACGTAGTCGTGTTAATTGTACAAAGCGACACATCGACCTACCGGAGTTTTGTTTTAAAGACATTGGACAACGTCAGACTAAATTTGCGGAAAAAATTCAATACACAAGAATCTTGTTGATCCCGTCCTCATTAATCCGCATTTCCGATTTGTATGTATGTATATTTATTTCCATAATGCTATACAAAATTCTTACAATTTTTAATACATTACCTACTTTCAGTTGCTATTTATTCTTTCTTTGGTCCATCATGCATTTTAACACCGTGGTTATTTATGCATGGTGAGTCATAACAAATTCATATTGCTTTATTTTTCTAAACCATTTTTCTCTTACTCTCCCCATATATTCCCCTATTCCTTTTATATCCCTCTCCTTTTGTTTTTTCATTATCCTAACTTTTAATACTTCTTTGTTAACATTCTCCCATTCTTTAGGTAAAAACTGATCTCTCCACAACTTAATTTCTTCACATTCAATTATATAATGCAAATCATTATCTGCCTCTCCACAAAGAGGACACCTATTCAAATTCTCTCCCTTCCTATCTCCCCTTAGCCTATGTGCACTTAATCTGGACCAGGCCCACCCTTCTCTCACTAACATATTATCTACATCCACATACTTCCCCCATCCCCAATCCACCTTTAATTGTTTATATAGTTCCAAACTTTTCTTTCCTTCCAGACTTATAAATAATGTTTCTTTCTCTATATCTTCTACTCCATTCCTCACTTATTTCCAGAAACCTTTAACTAACGCCTTTCTCTCCTCCTGCTTTTGCAGTTACCCATTCCTATTTGTTGTAAAATTCTCGTTATTCCTTGAGCCCAGTTCATCCCATCACTGGATTTTTCTTGTATTATTAAACATTGCTTCAAGATATTATGCTCGTCCAATGATTTCAATCTATGCCAATATTTAAGTATCCTTTCTACTATCATGCCCTTGCTACCTACCCTTCCCAACTCCAACATTACTGCTGCATTAGGTGATGAAATAGATAAACCTAACATACATTTACAGAACGATCTATGTAATTCAACAATCATCTCCCATCCTTTGTCACTTCCCCAAATCTCTGATCCATAGACCATTTTTGTTTCAACTACAGCTTTGTAAACCCTTTTCAACCATTTAATTTGCATATCTAGTATTTTCTTTAAGCATATTCTTTAAGCAGTCATTGCTAATCTTCCCTCAGCTAAGGCACTTATCTTGTGATCATTCCATCTCCCATTGCTACCTATTCTCACTCCCAAATAATCAAACTTGTTTACTATTTGCAACTCTTCCCCTTCCACATACCACTTTTCCTCCTTCTTCAATTTATAGCTATTTTTAAATACCATTATCTTTGATTTTTTAAAATTTATTCTTAAACCCCATTTCTTACAAAATGAATATATGATATGCAACACTTTTGCTAGGCCTCCTACTGAAATAGAACCTACCACTAAATCATCTGCAAAAAGTAATCCTGGAATTTCTCTATTATTTACTGTGGGCAAATACACTTCAAGCTAACAATAAGTACAATTACTATGGTCAGGGTCTCAAAACAACAAAATTAAACTGTGTGAGATTATATTTCATTAGTTGCCATTGCAGTTGTGATAGGGGGCGTAGAATCTCATCTGGAGGCTTTCAGTTCTCTCTCTCTCTCTCTCTCTCTCTCTCTCTCTCTCTCTCTCTCTCTTCTGCTTTTGCAATGATCCAAATTTTAATATCGCACATCACAGTCTTTATTCATTTAATATTTTGCAAAGTCTGTTTTCATTTAATATTTTGTTTCCAGATTATCCGGATTTTCGTTAATCCGGATTACCTCTTGTCCATGTAATCTGGATAAACAAGCTTCTTGTGTAATCTCGTATAATATTTATAAGGAAGGTGAAGAAAGAACAAGCCAAAATCCCCGACATGTTTAAACATTTTATATATCCATCGGATATCATATTCAGGCCCTGAAAAGAGGTAAAAGGTGAAGGTAAATGTACATATTACGAGGGGCCCCCCAAACCGGATCAGAGCACTCAAGCTTCTAACGTGACCTGTGGCAGGGAGGGATGAGCGGAGAGACCCGAAGGTCAACCGGATGAGATGAGCGCAAGCATGGACGGGATTCCTAACGTTTCCTAGAAGGCATCCGATGACGCCGATCTCACCCACGAGCCCCTAACCCGCAGCGAGTCCACTTCGGAGGTGGGTGCGACTGTGCAGCCCCGACGACACCAGGGAAGAAATCCCTACACTGCCCAGCCGTTACCCACTGAGCAGGTCGCCTGCTCCTACAACCCTTAAAGAAGAGGGCAACGAAGGAGATTATGGGGACAGGAAAGTCGTGGTGGAAGAGGAATATCTCCAGTATTCGCCTGCCGACCCGGGAAAACACGAAAAACCCGTGGGTCAGAGTAGGAGGTTGCCGGGGATTAAATACGTGTCTTCCAAAGTGCTTTGGTACACGTTACCAAAGTTGCCCTTCGCTCGGTCTCTAAAAAAGAGGACCTGTCTGGGTAAAACCGGGCGTATGGTAACCATACTCTACGGATGTACTACGTGACACATATTCATTGCAGCCCCTCCTTTGGAACTTATGGCGTACATATATCAGGCATGTCTAGGGCTTATCTTAGCTCTCATTTGGGGCAAGGCAATCTATCTGAATATAATAGAGACGATAGTACTAGTGGCGTTACCTGAAAACAGTCCAAAAAGTAGGTAAAGCCCTTCTATGATATGCATCATAGAAAAAGAAGAACTAAGGAATGTTCTGGAAACGTCTATTGGAAAATTGATAAAATATGCAAGCAATGAAATTAATTATCTATGCGACCAATGATAGCGACCATCACATATAAACATATGCCTGCAGAACATTCTGATCAACTCTTTCAGAGTTTAGTAATTTTAGAAATACTTGTTTTAAAATTATTTCTAAACAATTTTATGCAATACATTCACAGACTTTCTCTACCAATTACATATTCACATTTATCGGTTACGTATTATAGTATTCATATAAAAAGATATTACTCTATCCAACTTACATTAATTGTGAATACATTTATTTTTTATTTAGGGATGATTTCAAATTAAGCAAGAAGTGCTTAGTTACAACATGCAGAAACAACACTCATATGTTTATTCATGGTACAGGTACATATACATATATGGTACACAACGGAAGGGGACACATCGCGCACAGCGAGCTACATAAATCTATGGTGGTTAACACTCCCCGGGAGGATTGAATGAAGTGAAGGAACTACAGGAGGCTACAGGCCGCAGGCGGACAGGTCACAGAAATTCATGGAACTCCCTAACAGTTCCATGCCTGAAAACCCGTCCCACTGCCGGAGCTGCCTAGAGAGGTTGGTGAAAGATCCGTCGATCATGCAGCCCTCTAGGGTCCACGTGGAGTTCTTTTTTCTTTGAGCAAGCATCTTCGCCATCTATCCGCACTGCCATACACCACGAAATTTAGAAGCACACTTGAAATATTAGTAAGAACGAATGAAAGGGAAAGAAAATTGTGATAGACAAGAAAATACTTCAGCATTCGCCTACCGACCAGGGAAAACCACAAAAAACCCAATGTGTGCCTTACACGTTACCATGAAGCCATGAAAGGAAGGAAGAAACGAAGAAAGAAAGAAAGAAAGAAAGAAAAAGAAAGAAAGAAAGAAAGAAAGAAAACTTTCTAGGAAGTTCTTTAGATGAAAGACAATTTCCAAAAAGTGTAAACATGCAACATGGAATATTTCAAAAACGGTTAACGCTAGAAGAAGCTTATCTGATACAAATATTGTGTTTCAGTGAGCCCAACATTTTCCTTGTCTATCTGTTATGCTTTCCTGTTACACACTATGTCTCTCTCTCTCTCTCTCTCACACACACACACACACACACATACACATTTTTATGAAAATTAGTTATTTTACCTTCTCTAGTACCTTCATATAGAAGGTAGAGAAGCATTGCATTCCACCCCCGAAATTCGATATTAATATTTCAGAGAAATGCATGATTTGAGGTCTCCTGATTAAACAAGTATTTTTACAAACGTTGTGTTTATGGGTGTGTGTATTTATGTGTGTTTGTGTGTGTGTGTGTGCGAGAGAGAGAGAGAGAGAGAGAGAGAGGACAACATAAGTTCAAACTTTTGAGGAGTGGAATTTCAGGGGACCTCAATACCGAATTTTTGTTTGGAGTTGGACATTTTATCTACAAATAAGATATATGGTAGTGAAAGTAATAGAAAATGCATCAAGAAATATGTTTATGGGCTCAGTTAATCTTTAATTAAAATGACCTGTTTAGCTGACTTTCCACTCCTTCCTGTTCCTACGGTCACCTTAAATAAACATTAAGACATCTATCCATATACCGGGTGTTTCAGAAATACTTTTACAAACTTCGGGTATGGGTTCCTCACACCAAAAGAAGGAAAAAAGTTCATATGAACATATGTCCCATAATCCTTGGTTTTCGCGTTATTCCTGTCACAATGAAAGTGAGTTCAACGGCCTTCGGGGTCCAACCTCAAAACTTCATTTCTCTATGTATTCATAGAAGGCGTTGACCCGTTGTACTACATACGGTAGATGGTGAAGTGTTGCCATGGAGACTTGCTTACGTTTGCCATTTGTCATTAGTCTGTCTTCAACGTTTCAATTGTGTACATGTAGTGAGTTAACTGCACGTGTTTCGTTCCACCATGGCTGAATATTAATTTCGTGAACAGGCAGAGATGATTTTTATGTATGGTCGCGCGAATGGTAATGTACGCGAGGCTGCACGGCTCTATGAGATGGAGTTTCCAGACCGAAGACAACCGAGTCATCCAACCTTTGTCGCTGTTTATCGTCGCCTTGCTGATGAATGAGATAAATGCCTGGCTACGGCACATTTTAGTCACATTGTTCGAGATGCACTGACTGGTATCTACCATGACCGATGGATAGGCAGAGGAGGACCAGTTCCATGGCCTGCACGTTCTCCCGACCTCAATCCTGTGGATTTTTACCTCTGGGGGCATCTTAAATCATTGGTTTATGGAGCAGCTATCCCGGATGCAAAAACGCTTCATCGACGTGTCATGGAAGCCTGCGAAACCATTTGACACCATCCCGGAGGTTTTGACAGAGTGCGACATTCCGTGATTCGACGAGTACAGGCATGCATAGAAGCAAGAGGAGGACATTTCGAGCATTTATTATGAGTTTTGAGTGTTATAAGTGTACCACTGTGTTGAACACCTAACAGAAAACAAAAGATTATGGGACATATGTTCATATGAATTTTTTTCCTTCTTGTGGTGTAAGGAACCCATACCCGAAGTTTGTAAAAGTATTTCTGAAACATTCTGTATATTGTATGGGAAAACATAATTCATGAATGAGAAATGTAATTTGAGGTCCCAACTTAAAGGGGAAAAGAGTTACATTTCTCTCTTTTAGACGATGGCAACGAAACAAATAAGGAAAACTTTGAAATTAAGTATGACTTTATTTTATTTTTTCTTTGAAGGAAGTTTAATTCCTACGTTATTTTTAATGTTTGTGTGATATAACTTCATTACTAAATTTTTTGAAGTTATATGATTGTGTATTTTACTTTTATACTTAACAAAAGAATAATTTTAAGGTCTTAAATTCCTTGTGCTCAAGAGCTGTCCGGCTTTCTTTTACCTTGAGGTCAGTGAATTAAGTTTTGCATTTAAATCAATATTGGATAATTTAAATTAATTAAAATCACCTTATATAGGTGTTAAGACTTCCTTCTGCCGTTAATGATACCTCAAGTACATTGAAATTATATAAAAAATTCAAATTATTTTCACAGGTATGCACTTTTTGTACTTAATATGCACACAGCATATGTATCTACTTGTGTACCTGTGAAATGATTGCTGTATATTTATTTATAAGAGCGGGTCTCATTCCTTTATTTTATCCTAAGGTTAATTTTTCTTCAACGGATTACTCTACTCCAAAGACTTACAGCCAATGCCTTGGGTCAGTAGCCTGTCGAGGAGCAAGCAAACTCTGGATCACAGTATATCCAGGATGGTGATCAGCCCAATGCCTGCTATGGCAGTGAAGAAGAAAATAAAATGTAGTGATGAAAGGGATGATAGGAAAATTCGCTTATTAAATTATCTAACCCAACATTCGCCTACCGATCGAGGAAAATCGCGAAAAAACCTTCGATCAGTTAATCGAACCCAGCGGTTGGAACCCGGAACCCTCCGAATGCGATACCCACACGTTACCGCTGCACACCTCGGTTGGTCTAAGCTTAATTCAAGATAATATGAGCAGTATTTTCATATTATGTTTTGTTCATAGTGAAATATTTTATCATAATGTATATATCTTCCATCACTAGTCTTCTTTATAATCTGTGATTCATTTCTATTGCTGACTTGTGTGCATTTCAAATAGGATACACTTTGAATCAATTTTTCAGGAATGAAACAACCATGGTATATTGTGTCTGTTCTACATTCTGTTTAGTGTTTGTACGCCACTACCATAAGCATTTGGGAGGTGGCTTATTTACGTTCGCATTTGTTCAAGGTCTGGGCTCTTCCTGACATTGCTTGTGCATATGGTGCTCTCTCTCTCCCTCTTTTTTCCCCCCGGGAGACGACAGTTTCCAAACTTCTGGGGCAAGTAATGAGCTCCTTGTTAAATTGCTCTCCTAAAAGCGGTTAAATTTGGAAAGTAGAATATCTTTCCTCCGGCTACGAGAAAGTTTGATACTGTGAAATAGAAGGTTCATGGACGTCACCGGTAATGATACTAATAAACTTTTAATAATAACATTAAATTATTTAAATTTACAGTATGGAATACTAATCATTTATATTGTAAATGTAAGATAATATTTAACGACTTAAATATGATGTTTAAGTCACAAAAAGTTTAAAAGTTATGAAAAGTATGTTGTAGAATATTTTTGTAAATAGCTTATAGTCAACACAGTTTCCATGCACTTTTATTGGCATGGAGCAGATCACAGTGCTACGTTAATATTTTATAATTACATAGATATATTTTGTTTCGCTTTACATGCTCTGCATTGCAATACATTGGACAAGCCTCCTGTTTCACCCTAATGTAACCCATTATTGGTATACTTTACCACTTTCACGTATGTAATAGTTGGCCACGATATGAGTGCGTTCGGTGGGAAGAGGAACTAAACAGTCATGGAACAAGTGGGCGGGGCATCGGAAGGACAGTCAGGTAAAGAAAACATCCGCAGTTCCGAGCTGATCTATTAGCGAAGCTCAGGCGTGCAAATGTAATACTGTTTTCATTGTGCAGCTTCACATTCCCCTATCGCCTCGCCCCTCACTCCTCTGATCCCTAGCCTTGATGACGTTCGCATTGTCACCAAAAACAGTGGCACCCTCCTCCAAGCCCATTCATATCGTGGCGGACTAGTAAAAGTATCTCATCGATTGTGGTTCACCGTAAACAAACATAAGTTCGCCGGTTGCTGCAGGTATGGAAAAGTTGGATTTATTCTCTAGATGCCTGATGGACATGAATGAGGCTTGGACTAGCGAAACAGCTTTGTTTTAAACATACTGATACCTCTTTCACCCATAAAAAGCTGTAATGAAACAAATTGTGCTGTTGAATAATAATCAATGATTTAGTTTGGTTTACTGTGGTTTAAAGATTCGTAATTTGAACATCTTATATAGACTAAAAGCAACACATGTAGTAATTTTAGTTGTGATATGACTTAGTTAACACTGAAATACATTTGTATTGTAAATATATTAGTATTTAAACGTTTTAGTGATTGAAGTTCTGCGACTATCAAAGACTTCTTAACTATATGCTTCATTATAATGTTGCGTTGGCTGCACCGTAGTTCAGTCGGTAGAACACTTGCCTTCTGTGCGAGGGGTTCCGGCTTCGATTCCCAGCTGGGGGGGGGGGGGTGGGAAGCTTTCTCTAGCCAAGATTATTCCCTATCCTCCCCCAGAGTTTTGAAGTGTGAATGTGTGTGTGATCTAATGATTAAAGTTCAAGTGTAAGAAATACACCGACAAGCGAATAGAGTTAACAATATTGCCAACAGGCAATAAGTTCCAAAGGAAAGGCCACCGATAAGAACTATGTAGTTAAAGGCGGGGTATAAATGGAACTAAAAAAATCTGATGTGTCACATTCACATGACTTTCCCTACTCTTGTACAAACTATTTTTACAAACTCTTATTCTCCATCTACTTCATATTAATCGAGATAAACATTTGCAGAAACGATCTTCTGACATGCAAACAGAATTACATTTTACACATAGCGACCAGTTCTAAAAATATTTGACTATCTCTTAAGGCGTACTATGTTCCTCATGTTTTGTATTTGCGATGGCAATATAGAAATACAGTAGTCTTTAAGCATAGACATATCTCTTAATAGCTGGTTGCAAAGTGCAGCATCATTCTCTTTGCCACAGATTAATACTCTTTGCATATCCTAGACAAAAAAATTAATAACGAATTCCCGTTTGAGAAAATAAGTATTGAAAATTTAAGAGAATAACAAGCAATATCTCGAAAATGGTTCACTCAACAACAAAAATTATCACATAAATTGTATATTTTAACGCGATCTACATATTTTGTGTAGTAAATTTTGTCTATCTGTTATGGTTTACCAGTTATGCAAAAGTCGTTCACAATGAAGAATACTTTTGGAGACATTCCCAGAACATTCAAGATATACACTTTATTTGTCAAAATATCTTAAATATATGATATTTTAATCAAAATCGTTAGAGCCATTTTTGAGAAAATTAAAATTTTCGAAAAATGTTTCATGTAAAGGGTAATTTGGTGTGGGGGTATTTTCTTGAAAACCTGAGTGTCGCATCTCTGGAAGACAATGAACCTAAATACCAGGTTAGGTGTTTATCCGACTTCGTTTCTGAGTTATGCTGTTCACAAACACACAGATACACACACAGACCACACACACACACGGACATGTTTCCAAAAATGCTTATTTTGGATTCAGGGTGTCTCAAAACATATATTTCCGGTGAACTCTCGGTACCGAATTTTTGGGTGGAATACAATACTTCCCCTACTTATTATACGTAGTAGAGAAAGTAAAAATGTTGCGTAGTTAATGTATTTTTTAATGTGCTTTGTTACAATGTTACATAGTTAATGTATTGTAAATTGTAAATTTGAGTGGTTCAGAATCCTGAAAGGATTTACTTTTATACAACATGCATAGTAAATATGTATAGGTATATGCCTTTCTGTAGAAATCTACTAATTCTACAAAATTATAAATTTATTCTGCATCATTGTTTAAAACCAATCGCTCATATCTGATAAATGACATACCTCCAAAGGTATCTTGCCTCGCGTAAGACACCTAAAACATCTATTTGTGCTTCGAACCCCATCACTGAGGATACTAAGCCGACTTCCCTTGTTTTGTTTACATCTAATCATTATCGGTGACAATGACCGTACACCCTTGCTTGCTTGTAAAACCACTATCTTGAATAGTCACTGCCGTATTCTGCAAGAGTGTATATCATCAGAGTACATATTCGAGTGTGAAGGCCCCGTTGTTGTACAGATGGTTTGATTTACGGCATGATCAAAGCAAAAATTACTCTTGCACCAAGTGCTTTTAAAAGAGTATACTGCTGTCACTAACTATACAGTTTTCTAAAGTAAAATTCAATTATTAAGAGTCACCGATCAGATAAAAGTTTCAAATATAGCATTAATGGAACCACTATATATATAATTAGTATAATATATATATATATATATATATTATACTAAAAATTCCATCTGAAATGCAATAAAAGCAAAAGATATTTCGTTTGAGTGATTTGGTTTAAAACTTGTCCACGTGTTTCTGTGATTAAAATAACTCATGTGCAAAACTTCAATTTGATATTATAGTCACTTGCAAAAGTATCGGCGTAAATATCGTTAGTATGGCTTCCTTCGGAAGGGGAGTAAAGCAGGACCGCCCGTGTCGCAGGTTTACGGCACTTGAAAGAACCTCAAGACAGATAAAGAGGTCTCTGAGCAAAACTTCCGATATTTGGCGGTCAATGTAGAATGGGACGTTAAGAAACATAGCAGTTAAAGAGCGTTCATAAATAAAACTTTTTTTTTCCAAAGTGTTAAACATTTTGTAAAATATAATACAAAATATTGGCGCAACTTTGAATACTCCTTGAAGTAGGGCAATAAATTAACATTTTATTCATTTTAAGCTTAAAACGAAAAGTTATTAGTTTTTAAATCGTGAATTTATTTATTGAGATATTAATTTTCATTATTTTCAGATATTCTCACAAAGCACTTCGTAAATTTATTCTGATTAAAAAATGGTTTTTGTCTCCGAAAATATTATTTTAGAAAACATTGTATCCACAGTTGTCAATATATTTATGAAGATGAACATACAGTTTTTCATTAAAATTCAGCCACAGCTTATGTCTTGAAAAATGCATATCGGTGAAAATCGCAAAAGAATGCCTCTCACTGATAATTTCAAATTTGTTTTACAAACATTAAAAATCGCAGAATGCAAAAAGGTTAACGCCACATGTTTTGCATTGGTCTTAAAGTGTTTAAGTTACAATCGCTTTTTGTTACTCGAGGTCGAAGGCTTGCGACGAACTTTAAAACAGATTCGCAAAAATGCGACAACAATCTACCACAGATACAAACATATGTCGCTTCTTTGTAAGACGCTATAGACACAACCTTTTAACAAATCGTAACAATCTGTCACAGAAACAAACGATATGCCGCTTTCCTTTCCTACTACTGGAGCTCATTTCTGATCTGGACTGCGTGGTTCACTCATTCTTGTCAAATGTACACTGAGTATGTGTGTGCTTTTTAAGAAGTGGTGGATAAATTTGTTTTAAGAAAGAAAAGGAACGAAGTCCTAGTCCCAGTGAAACTAAAAATGGACTTACAAAAGAAACAAAAACTGATACTAAAATAAACATAGCAAATAAACAATTAGTGGAAAACTGGAAAGTGTTGCAAAGTGCAAAGTTGCAAAATTCTGGGGAAATTCCATTATTTGTGTGTAGTTTGGCGTCATCATTAGGTAAGTTGTAGTATTAACTTTCACTACAAATGCGAGAACTTAACAATTTAAAACAGTGTTTTAATATAGACAGCAAATGATAATTACAAAACGATAAAAAATACTCCCGATTCAAATGCATCTGATTATAAATATCGATCTAATTAATTTGTTAATGCAGTTCTAAATGATTTCCACGTTAATAAATAATTTGAATTTCATATATTACAATTGAATTTCATATATTACAAGTATACTTGCTTTTAGTTCTAAGCTAGATACTAGTAAATTCGTAATTACTAAATGTACTTCATTTTTCTTATACATTCAGGATATCGTGTTCAAAGACGATACAATAAGTAGGTACGAAATCTCGGCGGACCCTAAGGATTCGGTTCGAGAGTCGTTAGAAGCACCAAATTTTGTCAAAGCCTCGGCTACGTCCTGTAAAAACGCCCAGGAAAGTGTAGCAGCCGCTATAAAAATAATCTCTCAATAGCGAAGGAAAATATTGCTGCAAGAAAGTTTTCGTGTAAAAAGAACTGTGTATAGACTTGGGATGCCTTTCTTGGACCAAATTAACTTTCAGTTGCAATGAAAATTATAAAAGTTATGATAATATTCATGATATGTAGGCTGCAGTGTGTAAAATAACTACCGATGATGTTGTCAGTCAAGTGGTATTCAATTATGATAGACGAGCCTACTGACAATACTCAAACAGAAACTCTAATCAAGTATGTGAAAATGGTGCAGAAGGGGAAAATGTACATGCATTACTTAGCACTGTGTTCAGGATGTACTACGTTATGTGTATACATATATTCATGTGTTGTAGGAATTTTGGATAGGCATGGCTTTGATAAGAGTAAGTGCTCAGTTGCTACTGATGGTGCATCTGTTTTGACAGGAGTTCGATCTGAGGTGGCAACTCTTTTTAAAAACAATTATGTACCCCCACACAACATCTGTGCATTTCGTGGACCATCGGTTAGCCCTAACAGTCATCCAATCAGCAGAATATTGTTTCAAGATATTCTAAACATGATATATAGCTACTTTGAACAGTCACCAAAGAATTCGAAAGCATTAAAAGAAATGCAAGAAGCGCTTAATGAGGTAAGGAAAAAAATTGATTAAAACTGTCATTCACTGGCTCTCATTGGGATTGGCGGCAAATTCACGTTATGTAAATTGGAATTATTTGGTATCTGTGCTGGAAAAAAATAAAATACCGTTAGCTGCTGGCTTACTAAAAATGTAGTGTGTAAAACGTTTGTCACTATTGTCTTTTATGAAAGATGTCATGCTTCTTGTTAACAAATTGTGTTTGACTTTTCAAAAGGGCTCGAGGACCTTAAATTGAAACCTGGTCAAAATTACAGTTCTTTTCTCAATAAAGCACCTCCAGAATTCCAAGAAGGTGAGTTAGAATTTCGTGGAAACATAATACAAGATTCACTTCAGTATAGAAGTGTTGTTAACTCCACGATTTGCAAATTCTTAGATAATTTGCTTATAAATTTAAGTGATAGGCTAGGGGATTTAGATAATATTGGAGTATTTAATATACTGTATCCTAAAAACTAAAGAAATGATGTCGAGTGTGGGAATAAGGAAATCACAGAAATAATTCTGCCACACCTGTGAATTTAAATGATCTGCAATGGGTTTGTTTAAGAAGATGTTGAACATAGATGTAATGGAATGCATTTCAAAGAGCTGGTAGAGTTCATTTATGTTAATAGGATGAGTGAACAATTCCTTCTTATGAATTTAATTATAGGATACGCCGCTACTATTCCCCTGCATACAGTGATTTTGAGCGAGGTTTTAGTTGCATGTACAATATAAAACAAGAAATCGCCTTTTTTGTAGTAAGAGCTAGCAAACTTGTAATAATTAATACTGAAGGGCCATCTCGCAATGACTTTGATTTTGAAAAGGCATTCAGTGTGTGGAGTATGTATAAAAACCGACATTTCTATGTGATATAGCATAATGTAATGCAAAATATGCAAATCAATACTGACAGTTTACGTAGATATGATATGGAATGTGTGGATCTGTATGTGTGAAAGTTAATCTAAAGAAATAATAAAATTTCATTTAGCAGATTACTGTTGGCTTCAATTCAATATGCACATATTTGGATTTTAAAATCCCCATTAATAATATAATTTATACAATTTTCTATTAGAATTTTGCATAAACTTATCATATTTTTCACAATTGTAAATTTTGATTTGCGAATTTTGCGACATTGTTTTATTTTCTATCTTAAAGTTTGGTCTTAAGCATATTTGTATGTAAAAATATAGAATTCTACAATTTTGTCATGTTTAGCCAAAATCTCAGTCTATGACGATAAAACTATTCAGATAATGGTAGATGAATTAATATAATTCAAGGTCTTAGTTATAACCGGCAGGTGTTACATATATGCATACTGAAACACAGGAGGGCCCATCGTTTGTTTCATCTGGAAAACTACACAGACCCGCATGACATCTACCGGCAGCTGCTAGTTTGCTGACGTCTAGTGCCAACACCATCGATAGAGAGACGTGGAGTGTGTTCTGACGTCACCTCTCCTGGTGCTAACTTCGTCTGGGTTCCTTGGAAGTTACAGCACAGGAAAATAGTCTTGTTACCCAAATGACAGGACGATTTTTAATGATTTGGGTTTTTAGATATACTCTAATAAGCTTGTTCTAGAGGTACGATTACTCTATGCTGTTTTCTACATGAAATCTCTTATAACGTTTAAGTGTTTTTATTTGATTGCCCTTTAAGTTTTACATTCCGAATACATGAATATAATTAAACGTTAATGATCTACTTTAATGTATATCATTTATTTATATCACTTAATGCAATAAGATTAATAATCATAAATGTCGTAGTATGAACGAGAAACTTCCAAATTGCAATATTAACATTAAGCATAACAACTATTCCTTCATACTCTTCGCATTAGATATTGGCTAATAAGGTTTAAAGTACTTCGGATACTGACCACTAACTATCTTATAGTATGCTTGCAAGGATTATGATTTTATCGGATAATAGACCTATTATGCACTTCAGTCCAATCCAGTAAGTTCCATTATCGAAAACCAGCAGATTCCTTCAACTTTCAACTTTGAATATTGTGTTTGTAATCAATGCATATTGAAAAATTGTTAATTTACAAATAAATTATGCTCTTGAAGAAAATGTGTCTTTATTTGGTTCTGATATTAGAATATCTTAATTTTGAGGTTAACTACTTCCTCATTTCCACTGTTGGTAGCATTAGTTACTATTTTATCAAAAGAGCAATAGGCGCGAGCAAAAACACACCAAGTAGAATGGCCTATACACTGGCCAGAGAAACCCTCTTCCTGGAAGACCTGAGACACAGGATACTACTGCCGGGAACGGACCCATATAAGGAAGTCACAGAGAAAAGGAAACACATAAAAAGAGATCGACGAAGAATTCTACGCCTCCGACGCCATGGTGAACAGGGAGTGAACCAGAAGCAACCAATCGCAAAGACATGCCTTCATAGACCTGGCAACGCACGGATTTCACTAAAAAAAATGTGCAAAAATAAGAAATATCACCAACCGAGCGACTTGTGTGAGTGCAAGATATGTGACCAAAACTGACCATTAAAATTAAATTAAATTGAGTCTTATTTATGGACGCTCTTTAACTGCTATGGTTCTTAGCGTCCCAATCTACTTTGGGCGTGAAAGACCGGTAATTTTGCTCAGAGGCCTCTTTACCAGGCTTAAGGTCATTTTACGTGCCGTAAATCTACGACACCGGCTTTACTTCCCTTCCGAAGAAAGCCATGCTAAGGATTTTTACGCCCGAAAAAATCCATCGCCCTCCGCCGGGTTTGAACCCGCGCCCTCGGGAGCTAGAGGCTAGCATGGTAACCCTACACCACGGAGGACGACAGCGATACCATTACAAACAATGTAGAAGATGGAAGGGATCGTTAAACGAACTGCTAACAGACAATCATAAGATGGAAACTACTACTATTATTATTATTATTATTATTATTATTATTATTATTATTATTATTATTATTATTATTATTTACTATTCGTAACACATTCGAATGTTCATTCATTTACTATGCCGTAATCGGACGGCTGACACAATGGTGATTTGATTTTAAGTAGCTCAGTAAAAAGTAATAATTATCTATATAATATGTTATATTTTATTCTTGCAACGGGCATAATAAATTTCATTCGAGGTTACGAGTCCCATCAGATAAATTCGCCTGTAATTCGCACTCGCGAATCTATCGATCAACTCGTAGCCTCTCGTGGGATCCCAGGAGAGGAGCGTTTAGTAATCAGCGTTTGTTGTGTGATTGGGATACACAAATATTTTGTTATGAATTCCTAGTACCTATTTGAAGTAAAATTTTAATTTTTTTTAGATCTATTTAACAGCAATGGTCTTATCCGCGGCCTTTCCTTTGGAATATATTGCCTATTGGCAGTGGTGTTTATTCGTATTCGCTTGTAGGATTTCTGGTAAGTTTTGGGTTTTATTCATTACATCACACACACATTCACATTCTCATTCATACTTCCAGACTCTGATAGGAAATAGCCTTGGCTAGAGAAAAATTCCCACCCCAGCCGGGAATCGAACCCGGGACACTTCGCACAACTTATTATTTTTATACACGTTTCAACAAAGCATTTGTAGTAATAGTAGTCCTGGGGTGGTTCTTGGTGATCTCTGATATGAACAGCAGTTAGCTTGCTAGCTTAAACTAGTTCCTATAATAAAGTATTAATTAATGATATTTTACGAAACATGCTATCGTGACTGCGCGTGCGGCGCTACCTGCTACCCCTTCATTTTTTAATATTGGCATTGACGACTTCGCTAGGAGTGGCAAGAGTCTTTAGCTAACGCAGTAAACTAAATACGATTCTATAGGGTTGTCTTATAAGTTTGTTCGCTTTTCGTTACGTTTCAATAACTAAGAACGCCTGGGAACACACCTCACCCGCAGCACAGCTACGACAGCGTAGTTGCCGAACTTTCCGTTTACAAACTTTAAACACAAGGTAGTTCAAAAGATAAATAACTACGGCAGTTAAGTTTTGTAAACAAACTATTTATTTCCTGCAGTATACACCGTTATTGTCGACAATATATTGCCAAGTTCATGGCTACAGTAGCACAGGCTAAATTGAGCTCCAATGCCACCACCCGAGTTAAAATTCTTGGATTGTTGACTATCGTTTCATGAATTCTTTCCACGTCCGTAACCATTGGCCGTCCAAACCGAGGTTTGTCTTTCAGGGAGAAATTTCCAGATCGAAATCGACTAAACCACTTTTGACATACTCGCTTTGTTACTGCATCTTCCCCGTAGACAGCACAAATTTTCTTCCGGCATTGTGAGGCGGTTTTACCCTTACGATTGTAAAACAGCATAAGATGTCGGAAAAGTTCCTTTTTGCTTTCCATAGTTTGTAAACATAATATTACACTGTTCAATCCAACGTCAGTCACAAATACACACTGACATATCCAACAGTGAGTGTGGTTGTTCTTTAAATCGTAGGGGTGGTTAGTCAACTAAGATAACTTGAGTGTACAGAGGGTTCAGGGTTTTCAGGCGCTATAGATGGAACTTGCGAGCAAAACGAACGAACTTATGAAACAAACCAATATTTGAGGACGAGCTTTAATTAATGATTATTAATGAATCTAAAGATCTTCAAGGATCGACCAATAACTTACGAGAAAAAAACTAGGGATTATAAGTTAAAAATGTTGACTGTTGAGATGGTATTCCAAGAGAAAAAGCACGAGATGTTGAGCACTGATAAATTATAAAACAGAGCAAATCAAGTATTTAGTTTTGGAGCTTTTTAATTTATCTTATTACCGAAATGAATACATACACATTAACCAGATTTAATGGGTTATGCGGAGCAATTCAGGCAGCATTATAAAGCAGCGGCAGTAACAGTGTTAGCATATTGAGCGAGAAATTGAAAATAAAGAGTAGAGAAGAAAATTTATAATCGCAGAAACTAAATTCCAAGTTCCGTAGCAATCGCTACCCTTTGTGGCAGAAACAGAAACCAAGACATAAGAAGATATTTTAATACCTTCAATTTAACTGAAAGAATAACACAGATGAAAGATATGATACAAATAAATCCAAAGAATGCCATCAGACAGGACAACTAAATTATTATTAATTATTATATTAAACTGCGGTTCCGAGGAAATGTGAATTGTTGGATGACTCTGAAGTTCATTTTCTGATATGGAAGCAGAACCTAAGACACAGAAGAGGAAAAAGGAAAAGTGTGCAGTATGGGATGCAAATATGCTAGAAGCATGTAGTTATCTAAGCCATGCATTTTCGAGTCCCCCTGAGTCCACAAAACCAGTTTTAGAAAAAGGTTTCACTCCTGCATGATCCTTGATCATTGCACTTTTCACGTTTTCAAAAATGATGTCCTTAATCTTGATGGGTTTACGGTGAAGTCAAGTATTGAACACAGAGATACTGAATTAAATTTTCTGTTAATTTCATGCATTACCTAAATTTCATTAAACGCTGCAAAACTGCGCTTAATTGAAATGAGATTTTGGAACATTACCTTTAGTCAGAGAAAAGAATATCTGAGATTTGCATTTTTTTCATCTTTGGATAAAAAGACGCTCCAATCCTGACGTATGCATCCATAAGTCCCCAAGCTTAGAAAATATTATTACTCTGTTTATTTTACGTCGCTTTAACTACAGAGTCATATCGCGACGGATCTCTTAGATCGAGGTGTGGCGGACAGTTAACCTTCTAGGTCTCATCCCTGTAACCACCCGCTTCGTCGCGTCCACAGAGACCCTAGCGCATAGCAGCGGATCTTCTGCTTTGTGCCGTGTAGATGGCATTACGGTAAGTTTAGTCTACCTGTTTTCATTGTTTCTGGAATACATGACTTTGGGTCGTGTATTAAATATCCAATCCGTTACCGGTAGAAAATGTTATGAGACGGGGTCAGAATTATATTTAACGTGTTTTCCAGCGTTTGTATAGTTGGAGAGACATAGCATTCAACTGAATAACAAGATTTATTAGCTAAGCTACGGGCAAGTACATGAGAGTTTCAGAAGGGCTTTTTGTCGACTTTAGTATTCAGTGAGAGAGAAACCAATTAGATGAATGCACAAAGCACAGCTGTTCCTGGATCTTTTAATTAACAGCTCAATAAATTACTTCTACATCTTCAATAACCCTATCCGAACGACAGTCACCCGCCTTTTGTTTTCTTTCCTTTAATCAAGAGAATCAACAAGCATTCAGGAGGCTAACCGTTGCAAAAGGAAAGTACTGTGCGTTATTACGTGATATCTGCGCTGATAACCCATTAGATAGTACGATTTAATATCAGACTGTGCTCGAGAAATGTCATTTACGTGCAAGCATAGCTTCACCTGTTGCTATATCATGACGACCGCAGCAACTGCCATTTCAAGCTGGCATGCATCAGCGTTTTAGGGCTATGAAGAAGCCTTGATGCCAGACATACTGACGCTAATTCTAATTTCAAAATAAAGCTAGAGACATTTTTATTTTGGATTAGGGGAAGTAATTTATAACATAAATCATCCGAAAAGCAAGTTATTTATTTAATTATTTTTACTTTCTCTACCCCCTACCTGATAGACTATTGTGTTCCATCCAAAATTTTGACATCGAGATTTCACAGGAAGTGCTTTTTTGATATCCCCTGAACCAAACAATTGTTCTAGACAAAGCTTGTATTTATGCATATATATAAATTAAATATATATGTGTGTACAGCATTCTGATAAGTGCCAAGTTTCATAGGGAAGATTTTTTTAAAGAAACCCTCCAAAAGTATGCTTAAATGGAAAAAATTAGATACATTTAAGGTGTTTCCATCAGTAATAAAATTGCATATTGTATTTTTTTAATAATCTAAGTAGTCTTCTAATTGAATTTTGAGAAACCAATAGATATACAACTTAATACAGGAAAAATATACATTTCGTGTCAAATTTGTCGTAGCGTTAGCCGTTTTCAAAATATCCTGGGTTGTATGTCTACACATTTTCAAATACTTCTGACGGACACGCAAAAAAGTCTGCGATTCTTCTTTTCTTCTTTCCATGGCAAGAGCATACCCCATTATCATAGCGTAACATGTGAACGCATGCTTTGTGCAACTAAGTACTTATTGCTAACCAAAAATATATCATGAATAACGTAACGTGGATAAAATAATCACTTCTTATGTCAAAACTAGAGTATACAATGTATATATGAGGATATCTTGGGTAGAGAATGTCGTGTGAATGTTCATTTTATCATATTTATGTTTAATCTTCTCTTCACACAACCCTTTTTAACTGAAGTAGAGCTTCATAATGAACATTTATTGATGCATTATTATTACCATATCTTTAGATTTAAACTTTTCTTTCGGCCAAAAATTCTATAGTTTTGGTTAACATTTTTACCATACTATTGAGAATATGAACTACAGAGCTTATAAAGGACACCAAATGGAGAATTTAGGAACAGCAGTTTAATGTAACAAATTATGGAAAGCTTCGGAGAATTTTTGGCAGACATTTCCCTTTAAATCTAATCAATATTTGACATAAACACCAACTTATTTTAAACTGCAGCATTCTTGCTCTCAAGAACAAAATCTCAGGTAGTCACCAGAATAAAGAAGGTAGCATCATTGCTGTTTTCCAAGATTTCATAAAGAGTCATTAAAAATAATCGAGTTTATTTCATTGAACTCAGGGGGAGTTCATTGAAGCAAAGGGAGGAAGGCCCTTTAGTTGCACATGCAGGGTGCTAAAAATCACGTTTTAAATGAGGCAGATTTCATGAAAGCAATGGAAAATAGTCGTGTGAACATAGCACCGAAAGATTAACATATTCCATGAAATTGTCAATATACATAACACAAAAGTAACTTTTAATGCGAGAATGTTTGTTCCCTCGTTTTGGGTGTGTAATATCTATAAATCAGAAACAAAATCATAAATTAATTACCTTTATTTCTGAGTACATCTCTCTTTATTGACTACATCTGACATTTATGTAGGTAGTGGAAAGTTCTGATAATAAAAAAAATTAATTTTTGTAACATACTAGTTAAAATGCTGCTAAACCTTTTGCTTACGCACAGAAACAATGTATCAAAAATAAACAAGCAAAGTACTAAAAATGTAGAACTTTTTTCAGAAAATATAAGTAGAATATTTTGCTTTCGGGATTGAAAAGATGGTAAGAGAAGAATAATTTCATCATTAACACCAACGTGTAGTAATCGGTTGATTTTGAAATGATTCCTGTTAAATGAACACCCTTTTGTTACAGATAGATGTTTCTTGGATGTATTTTATAGCAAGACGACAAACATAAAAAATGTTTACTTTATACTAGATTTTGCAATTTGTTGTAGTTTTCTGTAGTTGGAAAATTATTTTACCTGAGAACATAAACATTTAATAAAAATGCACCAAGTTTTAAGTGTCATAAATTTGTTTATTGCACCAATGTGTAAATATATATCACCCATATCTTATATGAACGTAACGAAATATGGTGTTTTCGTCAAGAAAACTATTATCCATATATTTTTCTTTATTCTTCCTTTTTTTCTGCATAAAATGAAAATAATTTTTTTTCTTTCGCTCTTATTTTCCGCACGCATAAAACAAGTTTGCAAATCTTTAATATTGTTGTTTGATGTTAATCTTATTTGCTGTAAATGATAAATAGTTGGTTACATTAATATCTAAAACCAATGAAATTGAAATGGAAAAAATTTCTTTAAAGTAGATACTATCATCGCCAATTAAATTATTCAGACTGACTATACAATTAAAAACTCTAGTTTACCTTCGTAGAAAAAAATAGTACAACCCATTTGTGGAAATGACCATCATAACAATCATATACGTTCATGCTTATTTTACAGTAAGAACCTTTCTATACTTAGGTTACAACACAGTATTCCCTAGTTTAGTCTCGGAAACAGATGCCCCATGCATCAAAATTTGGCTTTCACCCTGTAATTTAAAATAACCGGTGCCTCGAAGACAGTCAAGTGGAAAATACGGTGGAGAAGTTCAGAGAATAGAAAGGGACGAAATTCTGCAAAACAAACATTCGGGAGACGTGCCTTGAATTTCGTGACATTTGAAAAGATGACAGAGGCCAAAAACGAAATCAATATATGTACTCCAGGGACGTGCCTTCTGTCGAACTGTAGGAAAAGGTTGTTATTTTTTTACTGCAAAGTTATGGCATTCGGTGTAAGTTAACGAAAACAAAATTAAATTTGTGAATATACCCAAGTTAAACATTTCCAACGGCTAGACTTTGACAGAAAGTGAACTCACAGTCCCTAAAGAATCAGAGCTACATTATAGCTGCTTTATTACACAGAAAATATATGGTTGATGCCGTAAATGCGATCAGTTTATGACCATGTTCGCGCCATGTTATCCTAGACGATGGACGCTAATAAAATTCTAAGTTCGCGCAACAGAAACTTAATGCCTGGTCGAGGCATTAAAAGAGCCAATTAAGTCTCTAATTGCAGTCTAACACCTCTGGAATTATGTGGCTATTTGTTGAAACATTACGTTTTGGAGACTGCTGCGTTAGTTTGTCTCCTTGTAAACTATGGAAATTTTTCTCGGATAACAAATGACAACCTATCAAGCCCACCTGTCGCTCTTAAAATAAGTTTTTTCTTTGTTTTCTTCGGTAGCAATTTTTTTAACATGCATTTCTTTAAAGCCTGAAAAATATTAGACGCCTTTGCGGGACAAATACGTAAATACTGCGCTCGAGTGCGATTATGAGATCATATGTGTTTGGGAGTTTTCTTTGTGCCAGGGCATGCACTGTTGAAAACATTTATACACACACATACATGCATTTACCGTGGGAGAGGCTCCAGATGGTAGCAGTAGTTTGGAAACAAAGCAGAAAGAGAGCCGGAGTGATTCGCTAGCGTTCCGTGAGACGCCACGCACTGGACTAACAGGTACGTCGAACTTCCCCTGCCTTCCGACCCGCAGAGCATGCGCCGTGACGTCAGTTCACCGGCGCACTTAATCTAAAACTATCTTAGATTTATACGCTTTGAGATACTTAAATATTATGCGTACACTCTAAAGAAGAAGAGCGATGGAAATCATTTATAGCCTACAAAATTAAAATCGGTACCCACTGCAAATTCACACTAAAACTTTAATTCAAATAAACAAAGCTGATAGACTATATTCACATTACTTTCTCTACCCAGTGTGGGTATAGTATTTTTACTTTCTCTACTACTTATAGTAAACAGAAGTATTGCATTTCACCGAAAAATTCGATATCGAGATTTCACATGAAATACATGTTTTGAGGCTCCCTGAATCCAAAAAAAGCACTTTTAGGAAAAGCTCCCTCTGTGTGTCTGTGAACAGCATAACTCAAAAACGAAAAGTTGGATAAATACCAAACTTGGTATTTAGGTTCAGTATCTTTCAAAGATGCGACATGCAATTTTCAAGAAAATCCCCTCACCCAGACTACCCTTTACATGGATAATTTTTCAAAACTTTTGGTTTTCTCAAAAATGGCTCTAAAGATTTTGGTTAAAATATCATACATCTAAGATATTTTCATGAAAAATAAAATGTATATCTTGAATTTTCTGGAATTGTCCCCAAAAGTCCTCTTCTTTCTGAATGGCTTTTGCATAACTGGTAAACAGTAAGAGATAGACAAAATTTTTCTGCACACAGAATATAGAGCTCGTTAAAATACACAGTTTTTGTCATATGCATTTTTTTTTAGTTAACCATTTTCAAGATATTCCTTGTTATTTGTTTGAATTTTCCAATACTTATACTTTTTCTCAAGTGAGAATTCGCTATTCGTTTTTATGTCCTGGACATGCAAAGAGAATGGAATGCTCCACATAACCAGCTCTTAAAATATTTGACTATCGCTTAAAGCCTACTATATTCCACTTGTACCTACAAGAAAATTAGCAATAGGTAGAATAAGCGCCTGTAAAAATAGTTTGTACAAGAGTAGAGAAAGTCATGTGAGTGCAACACATCAGATTTTTATACTTTTTTGCAACCTATTATTACAAATTTTTTATTACTTTACCTACTAGGTACCTGATAGAGAGAGAAGATATTGCATTCCAGCCAATAATACGATACTGAGATTTCACCGGAAATACATAGAGACCCCCTGAGTACACAAAAGAAAAGCATCTTTAGAGAAAGATATGTGTGTGTTTATGTGTATGTGAACAGCATAACTCAAAAACAAAATCTATGGCAATGAAGGGAAAATACTCATTTAAAACTAAAATTGTTATAGACGAAAAATAGTTGAACGAGTTGGAAAATTTACTTATTTAGGTAATGTTATATGTCTTTAATAAGAATGATACATATGCAGAACTAAATAGTGCTAATGGGCGATAGTCATCAATTTTGATAACGTACTACGTTACCTGCTACTGATTTCGTTATCTCGTAGCTCGTTCTGTTGTCTCGTGCACCAGCTGCTCCAGTGGTAGAGCTACGAGTATTTTCTGGATATATTGTGAAATGACAACACTAGTTTAAATTGACTGAGAACTTTAATGTGATCTAGCACTTGAGATATTGAAGCGATTTGCCGACAGTGAGATGAAGAAATAGGCTGACTGAATTGTAGCATTAGAAATTGTAACATTTGAATTATTATATCTGCTAACTTCTGCAGTATCAAAGTTACGGTTTGAAATTACTGTTTCCCGTAATAAAAGAAACTAGAAGCGTAACTTACCGTGAGTCGCTAAAAATGCTTACCTGCAATGCCCTTCGCGATGGCCGCTAAATCTTACTCACACAAGCGCGTCACTGAGCGCTTAAATGTCACACGAGAAATCACATCATTAACTGAATAAGTCTTATGAGAGAGTATATTCACCAATGTGTCTCTGATTTAGATTACACGCCTTTATTACTTAAGTTCCTCCTGCATTTCTTCGCCTTCCAACATCCTTTCATACGCGTTGTCCAATATTAACCTCTCTTCATGAGCGTCTCTGACTTTGTTATTAGGGGGTTACCTCCCGTAACTCTGAGAAGTTTATCCATCCTTCTCTTTTGCAGAATAGGCCTATGTGGCTATGCAAACGCACTCAACTTAACTCTAAACTGCAATTTCAGAATATTTAAGGTAATCTGTTCTATCCTCGGCTTGTACTAGTGTAATGACTTTCGTTAACCTGACTTCCTAATTATCTTCTTCTTTCTGGACAAATCTTTCAACTCAAGCTTATTACTTTATACACTGATTTAATATAAGGATTGCAATTGTTTCTTTATCTTACTATTATTTCTTTATTTAATTATTTATATCTTCCGTCAATAATTACGGTATCAATAGGTACAACAAACTAAATGGACTGATAGGTGGAAAATTTGGAAAAGTTATGTCAAGAAGCATACAATAAAAGTCTTGAAGCTCAACAGACGAGAACTCTTGAGGCCCTTAATGGGAGTCACTCTTAGAGATCGCATTCCCAAACAGATCATAAGGGAAGAGTTGGAAAATAAAGCACTATAACAAAAATGGAAAGAACGCCTTTTTAGAATGGATGAACAAAGAATACCAAAGTCGGCGTTTCAGTATAGGCCAGTAAGAAGGAGAGATGTTGGTAGACCTGAGAAGCGTTGGTTGAGACTTGGGACAGGCCCTGGTGGCCTGAATGCAACAATGCAACACTCACTGGAGTGATAACGGTCAAGCATTCCACAAGCGGAGACAAAGGAACAACATGTCGACATGCGTGCGCACAAACCTACAGTCAACCCACAAAAAATTAAAAATAGTGTGCGAATACTTATTGACTTACCCTCGTATTTTTATTTCATTTCTGTGCGTATTAGATTTCTGAATTTTTAAAATTAAAATCCTTATACTTCAAAACAGCGTTTTTAGAGAAATTGTCTTCTGACCAAATACTCTGGAGTTATTATACGAGGCCTATAATATGATCAAAAGCTGCCGTTGCATCCAAAGCGATTGAATATGAATCTCTGAAACAATCCAATAATCTAGCAATGAATTGAATGCATAGAAAAAAAAATCTATGCAAAGAGAACATAGAAGAGTCCAAATTACAACACAAAAGCAAACATACCAGTTGTTGCATTTTACCCAAAAATTCAGTATCCATAGTTTTAGAACAAGGGGCTTGCGCCGTGTGTGTGGAGGAGGAGGGGGGATGGAGTGTGCGTCCGTGCGTACAGCATAGCTAAAAAATTTAAAGTCGAATAGATACTACATCTGGTATTTAAGATAGCATCTTCCGAGGGTGCAAAAATTAAACACCCTCACCCCAATGTACCGCTTATATTTGTCATAGGGCCATCCGTTTAGTATTCTAGAGCACTATAGTTAGAATAAAAGTAACCTAGCAACACTAGGTGACACAGCCTGAAACGCATTACTACGTACAGCATTCAAAAGCCACTGTATCTCTTAGGTATACTTGAAAAAATGTCTAACAAAATAATCCTCGTACATATAAATTATTACCGGAATATTAAGCTTTGAATACCGGAATAACTAATAACGAAACGAATGTGTAATATATCACACTGGTTTAGTCATTCGGTGAGGCAATTTGCGACGTAACAAAAAGTTACCTCTAACAGTAAATCAAAACTCTTTTAACACCGCCAGATGTAATAAATTGTATTATCTACGTTATCCAGTGATAAAGTATAGGGTGGATCCTGGTACTTGTGAAACACTTCAAACAAAATGAAAGTTTATACGTTTACTATAGTTACTAATAGAAAGACAAATTATATTTTACCGAAGCTAATTATTTGTGCTGCCGCAAGGGATCATCTATTTTACATGGACACCAAAACCCATTCTTTCTGTTCAAACAATGCACGCACCATTGGATGTTAAAAATGTTAAATGTGGATTCTATGCATGACAGTACAAGTTATTTAAATAAGAATTAAAGTTACTTATTAATAAAGGATCCACTTTCATTTTCATTTCTACTTTTTCAGTTATCTTATATAAAAATTAAAATATGTATAACTTAAATAATAGTGATATCCATAGTTCTTAAAGTTAATGTAAATTGGAGTTTCCATCAATTAAATAAAGTATACATTTTTACTTCCATCTTGTAATATACAGCTCCCTCATTTTTGTTGATCTGGGTGGCTCAGTTGGTTAGGCGCTGGCTTTCTGATCACAAGGGTGCAAACCCGACCCAGGCCGATGGTTTATAAGTGTGCTTAAAAGCGGCAACCCATGTCAGTAGATTTACTGGCATGTGAAAGAACTGCGGGACGGAATTCGGGCACACCGGCGGCGCTGATAATAATCCTGGCAATTGACAGCACCGTTAACAAACAAAATGTTTATTCTATTTTCTCCCATTTCTCTCTTCTATTTTTTCTCTTCATTAAATTTATTAAGGGAAATTAGTTTTCCTTAATACTGGTTGCTGATTAAACACTTCAAGATAAGTGTACAAATACATATGTGTGTGTTAAATTTAAAGTGCTATTGATTTAATTTGAATTTTTAATTTATAAACTATTTTGCTTCTCAGATATATATATATATATAATGTAGAACGCGCATAATTACTTGTTATACATGTAACTAACATGGGTAAAACTGCAATAAAACTGAGAGTTTGAAATTTATTCCACCGATAACAAAACATAAAATTACAAGCTTGTTTAAAAACGTCCAGTATAATCACGGAGGCAGACGCCACGCTATGGTGTGGTACTACTGGGTAGCTTCGCCGGTCAAGCTCCTGTTCTGAAACGGGTCTAGGAGTGAGGTAATGTTATGCTATCCAGGGAGAGACAGCTGTAAGAATTATCTGTGGCGTTTAAATTAGAACTCACTGTCAAGCATGTTTTGCTGAGCTAGGAATACTTACTTTGCCAGCAGTATTTATTCTGGGTGTCATTTGTGTGTTAAATCTAAACTGCATACTTTGAATCTTTACTCTACAGTGCATTTTTACAAAGCTCTTAATAGGTTATCTATCAAATGTAAGTACAGTAATACCGCCAACTCGAGGGAGGTGGCGCCGCGATAACGCGCGTTACTTGCATTCAAGAGGTCGCCCACTCTAACCCATGGGTTTTTTCGTGAGTTTTCCCGGGTCGTAAGGCGAATGCTGAGGTCTGTCTCAGGGTTGGAACTGTCGGTGATGGTGTTTCGGTGCTCTCTATGGAACCTCTTCCTCGGACCTTTCGGCTGGTTGCCGGGGATAAACGGACCGCCCCTTCGAAGCGAGGTTTTGGACCCTCTGTGTGGGATGAGGGTCCCCGGTCTGCCTGTCCGGCTGTGGGGGAGTCTCAATCTGGAAGCCTGGAGACCCTATCATTGATGTGCCGTCACTCCTGGTTCCGGCCACACGGTGTCTCCTCTCATCTACTCCTCCCTCCCGGAGGCGCTCCCTTGTGATGCATAGGTGTTTCTCATTGCAGCACTACCGAGTCCCCTCCGATTAGGAAACAAACACTACCAACAGTTTTGCCCATATTTAATACATACTAGATAATACTCTGCAATTGCACACTATAAGAAATTCATCTGTGCCTTCTTTCAAAAGATGTGCTCGTTCAAAATCATTGACAAATTCACTATATGACAATGAATTTTGTCATATAAGATTTTAATCACTGTATTTTAACTATTGTAGACTTTTATATGTTTTTATTCTTTCTTTATTTCAAATATTCTAATATGTATTTATATGGCAAAGAGATAAATATCTATCTACACAGATAGTCTTTCGAGTGCTTCTTCAGTGTCAAAACCTTACAGGTATAACTCGAACAATTGTCGTAATATGCCTAAGATCTAATTTTCGAAGTTCACTTTGGATCCTAAATTCTAAATTCTCTTTCGCCTGTTTATTTTTTTTTTTCTTTCCGATTCTTTATGTGTAACTTCTGGACACTCATAGTTTATGCACGACTTCGAGCCATGTGTTATCGAGTAGTTCATAGACTTTCTTGCCAGCTCTGGTTGTTGTAACACTTTGCTATGATGCTTTTTATGTACTGATAGACTTATTGAGGAAGTGTATTCCTTTTCTACGGCAGCACGGCTTGTTCTTCCTTGCAGTTTTTGGCGATTTTCACACCACTTGATTTGTCTGACCATGTTGCTGTATTTATAATGAAAACTGACTGCCTAATCAGAATAGATCCTAATATCATGATCACTGACTTGAGGCGCTAAGGCGCCTGTCTGGCATCCCCTGGATCCCGGATCCCATTTCTAAGTCTACCGTAGGGTTTAGGACGATTCCCATGATGATCATGGCCTGATTGGATTAGGTTCCTCTAGGTTTAAGGCCTCCCTTGGCTCATTCCGAAAGTTGTATTCACTCTCATCTCCGTTGATAGACACTAGAGACCGCGATTCTGCCATGTCAGAACAACTCTGAAAGGTTATCAAGATTGCTATGAGGAAAAATATTATTAACTTTGGTAATAACCACAAAAAGCAACTGGCAGTCCAGTTGTAGTTATTCAATAAAACTGATTCAACCCTAAAGAATGTTTTTCAACACTTACGTACATGTTAGACCTAGTACACGATTATAAAACTCTCTGGGTACTCCCTCTCTGATATGTTGACGTTTCATTTCGAGAAAAGACAAAATCAACTACTTAGCAGCGAGACATCTAGCATGAAGCACTGTTGAAGGAAGCGGGTTGCAAGGTCGAACCTCCATACTTAAAGTGCTCCATATGTAAATAACTGCCAAGTTTGAATGCCTACATTACTGATGGTCCTAAAAGCACGTTTGCCTGAATCTAAAAAACAATTCCATATGATTGATTATTATAAATAATAATACGAAATGTTCCTAATAAAATATAGAAAAACATTTGTAGTACTAGTCTCTACGATGGAATGTTACAATGATTAATATTTCATTATTAATATTACCAACATTTTGAGTCCTATTACAAAAAGGACCCTATGATTAGACTGCCAATATACAACTGAATAGGTTTTTAAGGGTATTGTTCCAACTATGAAGCATAAGGACCTCTGGTGTTTTTTCTGCAATCAATTTATTATGTTCGAATGCAGTCTGCCACAAGAGCCAGCAGTGGTGACTTATTAGTACAACCACTACTAGATGACTTTAGGTTATAGACAGACGGCTTGGGCATAAAACGGCTGACAAATTCTGCTCGGGGACCATTATTGTCAAAATATAAGTTCCTTAACGTGCGAACAAGTATCATACACGACCTCTGGATCTACTTCCGTTCTGAAGGAAGCCATGAGGCATTTAACGACCGAAAAAGTCAATCGCTCTCCACCGGATTTAAACCCCGGCATCGGGAATTAGGGTCTAGCAAGAAGTATTATTAACGGTTATGGTTATCTTAACTCTCCTTTCTGCAGTTTCTCCTTTCTTTAAAAGTCCAAGTAGCATCTTACAATGAAAATATTAAATGAATTGGTAAATGGACTTAGGACAGTGTCAGTATCATGTAAAAACTAAAGAAAGTTTCGACTGAATTAAGAAAATTCAGGCCTCGGATAGAACTGTGTCTTGAAATGACAGGATGCTACCGTTACTTTGCTTTTTGTATGGGAAAGTGTGTATACATGGTACGGAAGAATTACGTGTAATGACGTACATAAAAAGTGACCTATTATGGAACGCAGGCGTTTGCGTTGGTATGACAAATCTAGCCCCCCCCCCGCCAAATGTCAGCGTAACTTCATCTGTTATTCGAGCATAACTCTAGCCGCTCCCACAAAAAATGGCCGAATTACAGAATTCCTTGGTTACAACCTAGCTGTCCATATTGTCACTAGGGGTGTGCCGTTAAAGAAATGCTTCATTGAATTCCGGCGCAAAAATATACGTAGTGATCCATTTGAGATGTCATAACGGTAAAACGTTATATACAAGAGATAATGCCCTATTACATCGAGATATTGTTAAATAATACACGTGCCTGGCAAATAGTCTTTAACTGCCTTGCACAGGCGGAAGGATGTATGATAGAACAAGGTTAGCTGTCATGATGTGTGAGAGGCAGGAAGCGGACGATCAATGGTAAATCGATGGATGTTCATGGACAAAGCCACATTTCATGTGAGTGGTCGAATCAACAAGCATAACTGCATTATTTGGGAAACCGAGAACCCACACATCGCATACGACACATTTCACACACCATACAACACGCTGAGCGCACGTTATGGCGTGAACCATTTTGTCTCCTATGTACGATAGCACTGCCATGACACGCGGATGAGGTCTGAAACATCCTCATTGTTAACTTCCATCCTTTTCAAAAAATTTTCAATAAACTGCTCAAATATGTGTGCATTAACCTCTTATATATAACGTTTTACTTTTCTGACATCTCAAACGGATCGCTCTGTAATCTAACAAAAATGCAGATATAAAGATGAAACTTCTTTGTTTTGCTTCATTAATACATTCAAACCTTATATTTGCATGCTATACTACTGCTTCCTTAATGACGGTTTTCTTATTGCCGTTCAATGGCGGAAATAACTAACCTTCGTCTCCATGTCGCTGATGAAAGCTTTCTCACAAATGTTGTAACTGTCGTTCGTTTAGCGACATATGCAAATGATTCTTTACCCCTTTCTTCTACAAGGCCGAATTATGTTGTATGGGTTTAGCATTTTGCTGTGTAGCAATCCTAGCAAAATTCATAGACGCGGTATGCGAACCACCCCTTCATTTGACATCGATTATAACATCGTCCATTGGTTCCGTTTTTGTGTTCCTGAATGTTTTTTCAGGCCAATCTCATAGAGAACCGAATCGACTGTGTGAAAGACTGGTACTTGAAGAACGAAACCTTACGGAAGGAAAAACACTATTGAGATCTAGGAGAATGGATCACTTTTAATGCACGCCAATATACACATAATTCAGGATAAAAGTGTACATTCACATGAGTTTCTCGACAAATTTATGTTTATTTTTATATAACTTCTGCTAAGTATTCCTGCGAAAGTATATATTTTCTCTCTACTTCATGCCAATCGAGATAAACGTTTGCATAAATAAGTTTCATTACCTACACTCTCGTTGTCGATACAAGAGGTAATAGAATAAATTGAATTAACAGTCAGATATTTAACAGCGTTTCACCGTATGCGGTCTTAAAATGCCACTCTATTTCCAAAGTCTAAAGAAACAACCGAATAGCGACAGCGGTTTAAAACAATGACAAAGGTATTGAAACATTCAAACAAATAACAGCGATACTTCGGAAATGGCTGATAGCACACAAACTTTTATTTGAAATAAACTACGTGGTTTAAAGAAATCTACATTTCTTTCTAAGAACACTTTTGTTCTATCTCTTAAGGTTTACCAGTTAAATAAAATTATACCAAATTATTCGCAGAAAAGTGAGTATATACGTGTTATTTTCTATGTAATCATATTAAATATATCCATTTTTGAGAATTTGAAAACGTTTTATCAATGTTCCATGTGAAGGGTGGTTTGAATTGAACTTCCTTGAAAATTTTCATGTCACATTTTTGGAACATGCTGAACTTAAATAACAAATTTAGCATTTATCTGACTTTTCGTTTCTTGAGTTATGCTATTCACAGACACACATACGGACATTTTACTAAAACCCTTGTTGAGTTCAGGGGGCTTCAAAACATGTATTTCCTGTGAAACCTCGATATCGATTTTTTTTGGATTGGAGTAAAATACTTCCCCTTGCCTACTCTAGGTAGGTAAGAGCTGACCGAGAAGGTAAAGCTTTACTGTTTAAGCTTCAGAGAAGCTTAGTTACGGAGTTACATGCTTCTACTTGAAAATACTATTTGACTTGTGAATTTACAAGTTATTGTTATAATTATTATTAAATGTTATGCATATCAATACAGATCATGCCTTAACAAATGTTCAAACACAGCACCGTTGACATTGCGACAATAACAATGTGGCGGAGCAAAGGTTCTTTTCAAGGTCCCAGAATTAGTTTGAAGAATTCCTGCCACAGTGAATACAAGTATTTCTTGACTTTCAACTAGCTTGCCATACATTGCTTTCTTCATGGCAATCCGGAGGAAAAAAAACACAGGGTATCAGGTCAGGTGAAAGCAAAGGCCATGCTACTGGTCCTCCGCACCCAATCCACCTCGCGCCAAATGTTCTATTCAGATATTCGGCTCTGTACCGTATTTTACTCAATCGCAAATGGCACATTCTTAAAGAATGCAGGCAACACGTTTCGTAGAAACACACGGTAGTTAATGACACAGTACAGTGCTTTACTGTAAAGCGACTGAACAGTCCATTTTCCTTTATTAGATTACCGACATCAAAATGTATATGCATCGCCATAGCTAAGCTTCTCCGAGCTCCTGTTCCTAATCTTAAAATACTTCCTTTTCATCATATTTGTATCCGAAATGTTGCGTACGTCATTTTTTCGTACTGTGTATAGCTGTATAAATTTGTATTACAAGGAAATCAATCAACTCCTACGAGTTTCAGGGAGTTACAAATATGAGAATGATGTCTAAATAAAGCTCATAACATCTGAAAAGCTAAAACCAGATTCTCTAAGTGAACTCTACATACTCAAAAGCGAGCGAGGTGGCGCCGCGGTAACGTGTACCGAGTTCGATCCCCGGCGTTCGCCCATCTGACCCATGGGTTTCTCGTGGTTTCCCTGGGCCGGCAGGCGAATGCTGGGGTGGTTCATCTTCTACTATAATTTTCCTGTCCCTCATTTCCTCTTCGTTAGGGTTGTAGGACCAGATGAAGGTGTTGGAGGATGCGGCTAGGCGGTGGCTGTGCGCTCAGTAGAGATCTCTTCCTGACTACGTTCCAAGGACATTTCAGTTACTAGAAAACGCCTCCGGATGCTCTCTAGCAGGCCCTTCTCGAGAGACCCTCCGAGTTTAGGAGCATGTGGTTGGGCTCGTGTGGCGTTGGAGGCGTTCAATCTGAAAACATAGAGAACACGTTGTCATCCGGATCTGTCGCCCTTTGGATCTCTCCCCTCATCCCTCCCTTCTAGAGACCGCCGGAGATAGGAGTGAGGTGATGGGAGACAGAGGGCGGTCGGAACAGGAGGCACGATAGGCAGAGGGCAGGGTTCCTACCATTTACAGATTTGAACTTCCCGGGTGCGGCTGTGCAGCCGGCCCCCCTCCCACCTGTGGGCTTATACATCCCTTAAGGGGTCCAGGAACCGGAGACCGCTCGCAGTCCGGGGGACGAAGGTTTCCTCAGGGCATCCTTTTCTGTGCCATGCACACGCCGAGACTTCCCGCCGACACTTGCAACCCTGAAAAGCACGAGGAGCCGGATGGCCTGCGTGTGGTGCTCTGCCCCGATTTCGGGGAGGTACCGTTCGACATAGTATGAAGCAGAATAGAGGCCACTAGACGAGTTAGAAGACTCATCTCTCACCAAAGCGGTCCCGGTTCAATCCCGGGAACAGCATGTGAGATTTGTGATACGCAGAGCGGCGTCCTGGCGGGTTTTCTCCGGGTTTTCCTGTTTTCCCCGCCATTCATTCCACCAATTGCTCCATCCTTTCCGTTCATTGATTTCCCCATCATTTCATATCATCTCCTTCCTCGCTCTCATACCAGGCTTCAGGCTGATCACCCATCCTGGCTGCTCTCTATGATCCATGGTCTGCGCTCCCCGACAGGCGTCTGACACCAGGCACCCGCTTGTAAGTCCTGAGGGGTGTAAGCCCTAACAATGGGGTGGATAAACAGAGAAAAAAGAACGAAATAAAATAGAAGTAGTGTTTTTTCAGACCTGACTTTTCTATACAATTACATAAATAGCTATTCTCAGTTATCCATTATTATATAAAGTATAGATTTTATTATCATGTTGCGTAATCAACATGTAATCCTTAATCTTCACTCTGTAGTTTACAAGCGATTTGTGTTTCCAGCTACAGGTAAATGCTTCAATGTGCCCGGCAAAAGACGCTTGTAACATCCAATCTATCATTATTGTTTAATAATGCAATTAGCGCAGCCTTTGATGCTGGGATGTTACATTGCATAAATAGAAAATGCAATGAAGTATGTAGAGCATTGTGCATAAAGTGTGTCAATTTGTTGTGACAGCTTAATTCCAAAGCTAAATTTTAATGATTGAATAACGCGTCAGATTAATCATGGATAGAAATTTTGTTTTCCCTGCCGCTTACCAACTATAGTTAGAAGAAGCATTGCACTCAACCCAAAAATTCGAAATTGCATTTGACAAAAGAGTACTTAAAAATGAGTTTTTAGTAAAGCAGATCTGATTAGGATATATGTATGTATAAAATACAAGTTTTGTGAAATTTACCATTTCGGAAATATTTAGTGCTGTGCTTTATAGTTTCCAAGTTTTTAAGCAAATCGTATGCAATACTTTGAAGATTTTGATTAAAGTGTCTTAAAATTATAAGTACAATAAATCGCATATCAAGTTACTTTATTTTTCAGATCCATTGTGAAGCTTCATCTATCTAAATATACTTAAAAGGAAGTAATGAGTATTATCTCACTGTTAACAGAAATCGACTTCTGATATAAAGAATTGCGCGGCCTCCGCATCTATATTGTAACAAATCAGAACTTCAGTTGCTGCAAAACACACTCAACAGAACCCAAAAGATCTGTCTAATCGAATCACAACTGAACTGCTGAGTCACAACCCATTAGTGAACTGCACTGTACACTATTCACTTGCAATATCCACTTTTCACTTCGTAACTTCTTAGCTAACTGAACTGAATAGCCACATTGGCAAGAGTAGCCTCCCTCTCATACAAAGCGGAATTTTCTAGAAAGGGAAGCTACTAGAACATGCCTAAAGTAATGTTATGGAACCAGGAAGTGGGATTAATGCGTTCGTTACGCAACTATTATACTGAAGGGACCGGTTATTAGCCGCACCCAGCCGGCTAGTTATGCAAGTCGCACCGGCGGCCCTTAGGTAACTTCTCGCGCGCAGCCACAATATATAAGTAAGTCTATATTGCCTAGATTTTAAAGGATTCTAGACGACTGGATAGGAGAATAAGTTCTTCATACGTGATCTTTAGTTATTCGCTCGTTATGCATCTTTGCCGATAGGATTTCTATTTTTCAAAGCTATTTATTCATTTTTCTCTTCTTTTCTTCTTTTGCGCTAAACTCACTCGAGGAATTCGACGTGGTGCACATTTTAAGGTACAGTGACTAACAACGCACTTCTCGAAAAATCGGAAGCCCAGAAAGTATAGTAAATGTAGCCTGATTGTCGACTCTATTGTTGAATGGCTAGGGTACGATAGTAAGATTTAGATATACGGAGTATCTGTGAAATAGTGATGAGCAGAGGAACACTTTTCTATCTCTCCCTCTCCTTCTGTCTCTCTGTATTAGATGTTTGCCTCATTATTCAGATGTATTTATTCGTATCAAGTTGTGTTACATTATTATAGCATGTTCCTTGATCTAGATATTCTTGCAATCAGAGGTGAAGCAGTATACAATTTAATAAGCTTTTGTTTGGACTATGCTAGAGGTATGGACTTAGAATTTTGTTGCAATACTAGGATTCATTATATTTACAAAGGAATTTAGCGAAAAATTAATATGAGGTTGTGAGTTCTAACCCGGCGGAGGGCGATGGATTTTTTCGGGCGTAAAAGTCCTTAGCGTGGTTTTCTTCAGAAGGGAAGTAAAGCCAATGGTCCCGTGTCGTATATTTACGGCACGTAAAGAACCTCAAGCCTGATAAAGAGGACTCTGACCAAAATTTCCGGTCTTTCATGTCCAATATAGAATGAGACGCTAAGGACCACAGCAGTTAAAGAGCGTCCTTAAATAAAACTCAATTTAATTTTCTGTTTATACTCATCTCCCCTAATATCAGCCTTTACTTCAGCTGTCTCAGCTTAATCCCTTAATGCCTTGATTAGGTTCCGCTTACACAAACTTGCTAAAATCCAGATCATTAGCACAGTATCGGACAGTTTGAACATACATAATATAGAAATATTATACCTGTTTGTTGGAACTATATGTATCATCTTAACTTTTTTGTGTAAATATTTGATCTCTTAGAGATTTACCACATGCGAATGATACACTTTGTATGTTTATGTCAACAATGAGCCACAGGTGTTTTGAATCCCATACGACACAATTTTATTTCTGGTTTTGTGCTGTTATTTCCAGAAAGTATTCTTATTCTACAATCCGAATTTGAATTTATCTTTCTTTGTACAAAATCTTTATCAGTCGTGAATAGGACTCCAAAGTGTATATAGGATCCATAAAAAATTAAACAGGTATGATGCGAATTGAGATAGATATATCTTTACGTTATTAACGCCACGTTTAAGTGCCAATTTGAAGGTTGTATTGTATTGCTGCAGTTGGAGAGCCGAACTTGAAGTAGTTGCAACCACGTATTGTGCAAAGTTTCCGGTAGCCTTCGCCCCAACGTTCACTTTCCGGTGGTCTTCACCCCAATTTTACTTTCCGGTGGCCTTCGCCCAAATGTTCACTTTAAATATTTATATATATATATATATATATATATATATATATATAGGTTTGCCTCGGCTGCGTCAGTATTAATTTGTAGAAACATGTGTCTCTTTGCAGGGGCTGATACGGCTAAAGAATGTAGGCTTACACAAATTATAATTTTTTACTTCACTACTTGTATTAATCCTTCCTATTATTAAATAACACTTCACTGATATAGCGAGCTGTGAGATTATTTATTAATTACTTGCACTTTTTAACACGTAAACTTTATATTCTCGCCGTAATGAACTTTCATCTCACACTGAATATGTATTAAACTTCTCGAGGACGCGTCTCGCGTCCAGTTAGGAACGCTGCCTATTAGCAACTGACTTTTACCGCCTGAATTTGCAAATGTCATCTATAAAAAGTCTCTGTTTGGCTAATCCTACTCCAATAGAATGTTTTTATTTAACTTAAGCTTTTTCTGGTTGCTGATTGGCTATTTATAAACTGTTTTAAAAATTACATTATTGTTGCTCCAAGAATTACTAGTAGCATTATTAAACTTTCAATTCATCATTGCCTCAAGGTTACCTCATTGTTAGCAACTTTCGGCCTCTATTATCACAGCTTCTACATTATTAAATTACGTTATACATTCACATAAAATTATTAAACATGTACATAATAATATAAACATAATAAAATGATTGTTACATACATTTTATGTTATTTATACACATATTGCTGTAAGGCGGGCTGTTATTATATTTTATATGATATAATTAGACTGAAATCATTTAAATGTTAAAAATACTGCCTCAGAATACGCCCCGTTAGGCATTAAGCAGTTAAGCAGAAATTTACCCATCCTCCCATGTCTTCAATGCTGCTAGTAGTGCCCAACATACTCATAAACCTTTATTTGAGACGGTAAAATATCGTGGCAAATATGTTCTCCTCCATTCACCCATACCCCCACAGCTTATATTTTTTTTAATTACACCCGTTATGATTTTGAGGTTCCAGAAACAGTATATGTTATTTTTTTCACAATTTACTATATTACATAAATATATTCATGGTTCGTTTTCTTGAAGCAGTTTTTTTCAAGAAAAAAGAAGTTATTTATTTTACAACGTTACGAAAGTCCACTCCTCAATTTAGTTTTAGTGATGCTTTTAGAAAAAAACAGAAAATAATGTGTCATATCTACAGCTTATATTCCGCGCTACGGAAAACAGGTATTAAACAATTTCACCTCATTGTATTACAGTCTTCTCTGTTACACCGGAGGGTCGAAGCTCGGTTAATGGCAAGTGGTACACCACACTTGCTTGCTAGCGCTCTTTGAAAAAGTGCGACCTCAAAGCCGGATCATCCTCCATCAGACAATGCCTCGTACCACACTAAAGAACAGACAAAGGACTTTTTGATGTAGAATTAATGGCGTATACGCACCGCAGTGCCGACCTTACACCACAGACGTCTTGTTTCTGGACAGCTTCAACCGCTGAGAGCTTACATTGGCTGATGCTTGATATTTGAAGTGTCTCTAGAACGTTGTTTAAGAAATAATTCGTTATATAGAACTATTCCATGAAATATTTATAACTTCTGTGCAAATTAAAGGAAGAAATACTATTTGGAATGACATTAAATAAAAAGGATACACTAAATATGCTACTCTTTGCGGACGTTATGATGTTAGTTCAAGATAGTGAAAATAAACTTCGAAAAATAGCTACAGAAATTGACTCGAAATTATAATATAAATACTTCAGTAGAGAAATCAAAGATTATGGCATTCACAGGAAAACAATTAAAAAGATGGTACATAATTTTAAATAACAAAGTGCCAGAAAAAGTTGAAAATTTTAACTATCCGGGATGCAATGTAATAGGCAAAACAAGCAATAAGAAATAAACAACAAAGTAAGTAAACTTCAGAATATTTACGGAATGATATCCAACACCTTGAAAACAGAAACCTGAAGAGAAACAAATTTAAAATTTTACAAGACAGTGGTAGTTCCTGTTTACCTTAGGCAGTGGTTCGAAGACATGGACTATAAAAGAGAAAATTGAAACCAAATACAAGCTGCAGGAATGAAATGTTTCCTAACAGTAAAAGACTGTAGAAGATTAAATCGAATAAAATATGAAGATATAAGAAAACAATTTGGTATATTTTCGCTAAATGAAAAAATACTAACAAACATAGAGAAATGTAAAAGCCATTTATACAGATTGGATTCCAATTCAAATACACAGATACAAACCATTAGCCTATAGAAATATAGGAAGACTTGCTAAACGATGGAAAGAAACACGAGGCAAGAAAGGAAATCTCTCCTAAACCATGTGCGGTTGGTGACGATGATGAAGATGAACTTTCTAATGTTCAAAGCTATTTGTAACCGACTTTCATCATTTTCCAGATAGATAGTATAAAGATAGGAGCTGGGGACGGTGCGGTCCAGTACTGGACTCATATACCCGGTTCATCGAGTAGATAGCTAAGTATTTGATTTGGCAGCAGTTTTGAAACGAGTCTTCAAAGCTAATGAACATATAAAATGGACTAGTATATGATGTGTTGCATTCGCATGACTTTCTCTATTCAATTTTCTAAACTGTTTTTAGAAAACCGTATTATTCCAGCCACTTTCCATTCACATTTACATACACTATGTGATCAAAAGTATCCGGACACCCCACAAACATACGTTTTTCATCTTAGGTGCATTGTGCTGCCATCTACTGCCTGGGACTCATTATCCGCGACCTCAGAAGTCATTAGACATCATGAAACAGCAGAATGGGACGCTCCGTGGAACTCACGGACTTCGAACGTGGTCAGGTGATTGGGTGTTACTTGTGTCAGAAGTCTGTACGCGAGATTTCCACACTCCTAAACATCCCTAGGTCCACTGTTTCTGATGTGATAGTGAAGTGGAAACGTGAAGGGACATGTACAGCACAAAAGCGACCTCGTCTGTTGACTGACAGAGATCGCCGATATTTGAAGAGAGCCTTAAAGAGTAATAGGCAGACATCTATCCAGACCATCACACAGGAATTCCAAACTGCATCAGGATCCACTCCAAGTACTATGACAGGCGTGAGGTGAGAAACCTTGGATTCCATGGTCGAGCAGCTGCTCATAAGCCACACATCACGCAGGAAAATGCCAAACGACGCCTCGCTTGGTGTAAGGAGCGTCAACATTACACGATTGAACAGTGGCAAAACGTTGTGTGTAGTGACGAATCACGGTACACAATGTGGCGATCGATGGCAGGGTGTGGGTATGGCGAATGCCGATGAACGTCATCTACCACCGTGTGTAGTGCGGACAGTTAAATTCGGAGGTGATGGTGTTACGGTGTGGTCGTGTTTTGCACCCCTTGTTGTTTTGCGTGACACGATCACAGCGCAGACCTACATTGATATTTTAAGCACCTTTTTGTTTCCCACTGTTGAAGAGCAATTCGGGGATGGCGATTGCATCTTTCAACACGATCGAGCACCTGTTAATACTGCACGGGCTGTGGCGGAGTGGTTACACGACAATAACATCCCTGTAATGGACTGGCCTGCACAGAGTTCTGACTTGAATCCTATAGAACACATTTGGGATGTTTTGGAACGCCGACTTTGTGCCAGGCCTCACCGACCTACATCGATGCCTCTCCTCAGTTCCGCACTCGGTGAAGAATGGGCTGCCATTGCCCAAGAAACATTCCAGCACCTGATTGAAAGTATGCCTGCGAGAGTGAACGCTGTCATCAAGGCTAAGGGTGGGCCAACACCATATTGACTTCCAGCATCACCGATGGAGGGCGCCACGAACTTGCACGTCATTTTCAGCCAGGTGTCCGGATACTTTTGATCACGTAGTGTAATTCGTTACACCATACGTAGCTAAAGCGATTGTGATATGTTTAAAGAGGTGACAGCTATGTGACAGGTTTAAAAATCCATGCTCTTTGCATGACAACAAGAAGAAAACGAATAGCGATATGCCAATTGAGAAGTCAATTACAATAAATATCAAGGAAATGGTTAACTCCACAAAAAAGTGCACATAAATTGTAAGCTTTAACAAGATACACCTTTTCTTTTAGTAGTTATATTTTGTCTGTCTCTTGCGGTTTACCAATTTACCAATTTTACGAAAGCCATGCAGAATGAAGAGGACTTCAGAGGCTATTCCCATAAAATTCAAGATATGCATTTCATTTGTCATGTCAACATCTTAAATACGTTTACGCTATTTTAATAAAAATCGTTAGTAACGTTTGAAAAAATAAAAAATAATGAAACATACCTGCTGAAAGGGTAGTATGGGTTAGGGGTATCTCCTGGAAAATCTTCGTAACTTAGGAAGATACTGAACTTAAATACCAAGTTTGGTATCTATTGGAGTTTTCAGGTTTGAGTTATGCTGTTCACAGATGGACGGACGGACAGACACAGACAATTTTGTTTTGGGTTCAGGACTGTATAACGATTCACAGTATGGCGTGAAAATTGTTTCTTTGTTATTTTCTTCAAGTACCGTAATGTGTCTAAACTTTACAGGTGATATCGACGCAGTATTTAAATGAAATGAAAGCAACATATGTATTAAATAAGTTAAAGCCATATTGGAATTACAAATGCATAGAGATGGACAATACTTGAAACGTATATCATTGCTATGAATACATTGTTTTAAAATTATAAATTATGATTGTTGGAAAATACTACATACTTATATTGTGAAAAATTAATGAAAAATTGTATTATGTATAAAGAATAAAGGAAAAAGAAACCTGAACAATATAAAAAGGGAAAATACGTTAAAAAGAATGGATGGAAAATATTGAATTCATAATATTTTAAACATAGTATGAAATGAAAATGTCAACAGAAGAGAAAACTATAATACAAATAAGCTAAAGTATGACTTTGTATTGTAAATATGTTGTTCATATCAATATGTGATTTGTTTAACTTATGGAATTTGTATATAATTTGTAATTTCTTTCGTTATGCTTAGCAACCAGGCAGTAAGTAAACAACGTTCAATATTTTTATTACCTTAAGAAATTTTCTCAAAGAAGAAAACATCTTGAGCAACGCCCAATACAAATAATTTAATTGCAAGGCATATTGTGTTACAGTATATGCAAAAGCGGTTATCAGTAATCAATGGTGAAACAGTATAAAGAATCAACAAACAAAGTTAGAAACTTTTGAGTACGTAATATTGAACTAAAAAAGTAAATATTCTGCATTATTATTCACATTGCCTAAGAAAATAAATCACTTTTCAGTGAAAATTATTATTATTATTATTATTATTACTGATATTATTATTATTTAAATTGTCCTGCCCCAAAACACATAAATAAACCCTGGATGAGAGTAGATTGCTATTAACTGAGCTAAACGTATTTTAAATCACTTAAAATAACCGCACAAAGCCAACAAATTAAAATAAAGCTTTAACAAATACTAAAGAGTAACACACACTACAAAAGACCAACAATTACTGAGTGGAGCTCATATTCCGCCAAGAATCACTTATGCCACACCAGGCAGACACGATAATGCCAACTGATTTATAGGCGAGGTAACTTCAAATCGGGCAATTACAAGCTACAGTATACAGGACGACCAGATCAACTGAGAGTATCTAGATCCAGATCCAAAGCCAGACCAGGAACCATTAAAAATCCCGTCCCATATCAGAATTTCTAAATAACTCTTATTTTATTGCTACTTCTGGTTGCCGAAGCCTTTTAATGGATTTTATACAGGTATGCAAATTTTCTTCGTTCAATCACCAGGTACACCAAGAGCAAAAGATGTGTCCTGGACTATCTCGTAAATTACTTAACCAATTTGTTTTACAATAGAGATTATTAGTTACTTTCTACAGTTATAGGCTGCAATGCCCAAAGTTTCAAAATCGGTGCATTACGAAAGTAATGTAACAACTTTTCCTACTTTGTAAAATACTGGTGTCGAGCGGAATCTTTCTGCATTAAACGGGATTTTCACTTTCTGTGAAATAAATGTCGGGCTTATGGGATGGCCAAAGGCTTTAACATTTTGTATCTTTCGTTTATCGAGAAATTATTCTTCAACCAGTTGGATAATTCCTTCACTAGTGAAAGATACTTAACGGCGATACCACATGTGCAATTTGAGTCAGTATTTTTAACACTTAAATAATTTCAATCTAATTATATAATATGTAAATTCAATAACAACCCGCCTTAAAGCAATTAGTGTATGTAACAATATTCAAAAAATGTATGTAACAGTCATTGTATATGTTTGTATTATTGTATCCATGTGTAATAATGTAGGAGCTATGAGAAATAGGTCAAAAGTTGCTAACAATGAGGTAACCTTGAGGCAATAATGAATTAGAAAGTTTAAATGTTACTTGTGATTCTTGGAAGCAATAATGTAATTTTAGTGACAGTTTATAAAAATAGTCAATGAACAACCAGCAAAAGCTTTAGTTAAATAAAGGTATTCCATCGGCTTAGGAATAGCCAATCAGAGACTTGAAATACAGAAATTTACATGTTTAGGCGGTTGAAATCAATTCAGTTGGTAGCAGACAGCGTTACTAACCAGACGCAAAAGGTGTCCTTAAGAGATTTAATACGTATTCGTGTGAGACGAAAAATATTTTACGTGTTAAAAAGTGCAAATAATTAATAAAATAATCTCACAGCTCTCTATCAATGAAGTGTAATATAAATTGTATCAAGCATTAATAAAAGGAGTGAAGTAAAATTATAATCTGTGTAAGCCTACATTCTTAGTCGCACCACAACCCTGCTAAGAGAAACGTGTCTCTAACAATAATACTGACGCAGCCGAGGCAAACATAAATATATAATATTTAAAAAAACACTTAAATTACAAAGTTAATATTTTTTTAAACTTGGGGCAAAGCTCACTTGAAAGTACATTTGGGGCGAAGGCTACCGGAAACTGTTTACTATACGCGCGGCTGCAACTACTACAAGTTCGGCTCCCCAACAGTTGAAATACAATACAACGCCTACTTCAAATCGGCTTTTCCATACGTGAAACAATAACCGTCTCAAATTGGCGTCCATACGTGGGGCAAATAACAATTTGAGAAACTATTCTATCTCAAATTTGGACGGTGAGTATATTAACACAAAGGAATTTTGGGTCCAATAACAGAATATTAACACGCTTTACATAATCTAGATTACATCCCGCATGCAATTGTATTCCGCGTTAAAAATATGGGAGGGCATGAAAGATAAGCCATCAAAAACATTTACATAAATCCCGTTAGAAACCTTTATTCAGGAAACGCGAGTTGTTATGTCAAAGTTGGGAATACAATCTCGACTGATTTTACGGTAGATAAGCACTCCGTCAAGGAATGTTGCTTAGTACCTACATTGTTTAAAGTCTTCCTATGAAAAAACTGGATAAGTGCGGCCCACAAGTATACTAATAAATAAGGATGTGCTGTATTCAGGAAATTTTACAGACTATTAAGTTATTATTTGCTGAAGGTGAAAATGATATAAACTATATGATCAAAAAACTAAAAGAACAATATGGAAACTGGGATTTATTAAAACATTTAACTAATGTGCATGGATGTTGGTGGAGTAGGAAGCGACATAGTAATAGAATATGGGCCAATCATTAAATGCTGCAGCACGAACAAATACTTAGGAACAATAATGTCAAATGAAGGAATTATAGAGACTGATAATCGACACAGATTACAAAAAGGAAGAGCCGCTCTAAGGCATTACATTCCGTAATTTGGAACAAAACTATTCATAAAGATGTAAAGAGAAGGATATATAAATCAACAATTGAAAGTATTGCGTTGTATAGCTATGAACTCTAAAAGGTCTCCAAGAGTAATGAAAAAAAAATTAAAACTGATAGAAACGGATTGTTTTAGAAGAAGTTGCTGTATTTTTAGACCTCATAAAATTGGAAATGAAACTATAAGAGAGTAAATGCAAGTGTCAGCAGTAAATTTTATTGATACAATTGAAGGAAGACGTTTAAGTTGGTACGGTCATTTCAGAAGCATATCACCGGAAAGTGGCCATTAAAACTAGTATATAATTCGCAACCTCCTCAACGGAGAAGGAGGAAGACTCCGGCTGGTGTGGAGTGATTGTATAAGACAATGGAGGATAATACACAAATGACAGATTATATGTGGATGTGAGAGACTCTATATGACGTAACAAATTCGCTTTTTACATCTTCTAGACCACTATGTATAAAATACAAGGTGTAAACATAATTAATATATACATCATTCGAAATTAAAATAAAAAATCCCTTCGTGCAACGTTAGATAATGCAGTTATTATTGTAGTAACACAAATACTGTAACGAGTGGCATGGCTCAAGTAGTAACGTCACAAGCTCGCTTCGAGATTTCCTTTGGACTGGCTGCCATGACAAATTTTAGTTTTTTTCTTGTTTTTTTTAGGTCGGTAAGTTAATGCTGGGGTGGATTATACAGGTTGTACTATTTAAGTTGAGACTGTACAATATCTCCAAAACTAAGCGTTGTAGAAAGAAATGTCTTTAATAAACGTTGCTTGATATTATGGGGGAAATTAAATGCTATTAGTTCGTGTTTTATTTGAAGGACGTTATAATGGACACTTTGGGGTCAATTTAATTTTTTAAATGGGAAGCTACAATTAGGGTCAATTTAAATTGACCCTAAAATGACCATCGCAACGTCTTCAAATAAAACACGACTAATGGCATTTACTTTCCCTATAATATCAAGCAACTTTTATTCAAGACATTTCTTTCTACAACGCTTAGTTTTGGAGGTATTGTACAGTCTCAACTTAAATGATCCACCCTGTATATTAAATTCTCCTCTCATTCCCCCTCTTCATTATTGAAGGTTGCAGGCTAATGGTATTAGCTGAATATACTTTAAGGGGAGAATGTTTTATTTCCTGGCCAGGAACGTTCTGCCCTGACCTGTCCAAGAGGATACGGGGGCCATCGAAAGCGCGGCCGGGGATATTCAAGCTGGAAATTTTAATGACCCCCGCTGCGCTGCTTTGCGGGCAATTTAATGTGACCGCCCTTCATACTCTCTTGCCTGATCCGTTTCTCCTGGACACAATAGGCCTAGCCTTGACAGCAGTGCTGTAATCCCTACTCCTATCACAAATCCTGCAACCAATAAGATTAAATGTGTGAACCTCTATTCTCTGTTTTTCTGTCAGAAATATGTTTTGAGTAGATTCAATTCCTAGTCCCGAGAGCTAACAAGTCCATTTCATGGATAGGAAAGCCTTATCGCCTTCCCTATAACAGGTACCACAACGCGAAGGCGAATGGAGATTTATTGACGTGGCCGTAGTATGTAAAGCTCCCAGATATGACGTAAAAAACTGGTCGCGCAGAACACGTGTCAACAAGGAAATTCAATGAACATACAACCGCTGCGACATCATGCTTGCAGCCGGGTTCTTGTTAGCGCAGGACAGAGTGCAGATAAGCGGATGATTTTTCACTTCAGCGGAGTGCGTACGTTAGACTGCTCAGAGGTCCTACATTTTTCGTCTTCCATCCTGTGTCCAGGAAAGATCCAAAAATGTCCTACACTGAAATATTCTTTAAAAGCTCCCACAGTCTACTCACTATTGTTTGTTACTTTACTACTACGTACCTACTGACCATTCCAAACCAGAGTGCCTTTCACTGAAAACAAACTCTTTGTATTATCCGCGCGAAAGTAGTTCGCAATCCCCACCCACAATGGCTGCTTGTTACCCTCCCACATGTTGTTGAACATTATTTAATCTATAAAAAGGCGCCCTGCGTGAGAATCATAGCTCAAAATGCAACCTGAGGTAACATTCGATTTTATAAGTATGCGGCAATGAACATTTTACTTACGTTAATCACAATTCTTGGGCAAAAGTGCAACACCTAAATCCGAATCCTCCGAAGATGATTCAGCTGCCATAACAGAATCAGAACTACTCTCCAAAATAATGACAAACTTATCCACAATTCCACAGCACTGTCGCACTTAAAACAAGTTCCGACGTTTTATCCTCTTCTATGTTGTATTACGTCTGCTTATATTCCCTGCTCGCTTCCGTTACACTTCTCACTGAAACGCCTGGAAACTCCGATATTATTTCCTAATATGGAATAATGCAAGTGTCGTGTATTTTTGTAATAGTGAGTTGAATATATGAAGTATTGTTTGTTTTTAGCCACTTTTTAACTGTTTCCCGCTTCTGTGTTTGAACAGTTTATTCGCACTACACACACCTTCCTCTGCCATGTGAGCTCAAATACCAACTGACTAAATCAGAAGATATGACCTAAGCTGAGCAAATGTGTGTTGGTGTATTATGAATGACTGTTCGCTTATCATATATTCTGTGTTACGCAAAGTGTTTATTCGGTACTCAGATAGCACCTCCGGGAATTCGTTGCTGCATTTCTTGTATATGTAAGAGAGTGGCAGTCGTGCATAGGTTGGTATTAACAAGCAAGATGATCTCGGCGTTAGCGCAATAGCAGGCGAAAATCATATTTTGTAATCTCCTAACAGGTAGTATATATCCACTACCTTTAACGATGAGTTCTTATGATAACCGCAATAAAATGTGCAGTTCTATACCTTTCCTGCTCTAATATTTCATAATACAATATGTACATGTATTAAGGAACTATTTACGTTGACGTAAGAGTATATTCTTGGGTTCGTGACAAGCCGAAGCGCGTGCTTCTGTTTATATCAGGGGGAACTCTGGTTTGGAATGGACAGTAGTAGGTCTAAGGTACCAATTGCATCCCATCCAAAAATTCTATATGGAAATTTCACCGAAATGCATGTTTTGAGGCCCCCTGAATCCAAAATAAACATTTTAAGAAATATTTGTGTGTGTGTGTGATCAGTATAATGAAAAACAGAATGTTCTATAAATACCAAACTTGGTATGCAAGTTATGAAGATTTTTCAGAAAATCACCCACCCTACTACCCTTATATCGAATATTTTGGGAAATTTTTTAATATAATGTCAAATAAGATGTATATATTGAATTTTCTGCGAATACCATGTGCAGAACTCTTCATTCTGAATTACTTTTCTATAACTCGCAAACTCTTAGAGATAGACATTTTTGGAGGACCAGTGTCATACGTTAATAAGAACGGATATTGCTTTAAAAAATTTATAGTTTTCGATCTAAAACAAAAGACAATGTAACTCAGATGTCTGTATATTAATGCTTTAATTAAATTGTTAGGTAACTTTATTGCATATTGTCAACAGCTAAACATATATTGCTTTTCTTCCCTCTAATACTCGTTAATTCTGGTCTACCTGCTAACGAAATAGGGTACTACCTTCAAACTCTACGAAATATTGTTTACAGAGAACACCGCAAATTCACAAACGCCTCCATCTTCTCTCCCCACCAACCCTCGCTGTCTTCCTAACCTGGTGGTTTACTTACAAAAACCCCTCTACCTGGTTATGACAATGATTAGTTGTGTGCGATCGACGCGAAAATTCATGAAAACAGACCCTTCACAATTTCATCTCTTTCAATGGTATCTCTATTTAAAAGCATAGAATGTAGGCTAAAACATCACCATTCAACAAGAAATTCAAACAGTTAATTTCAAGGCGCAACATCAGGTGCACCGTATTCTGAAACAGAAAGGGAACCTTGCTGGTAGAAGTTTTGCTTAAGGACAGACTATAAACAAAAATGGCCACTGTGAGACATCAAGTCGGCTGTGACGTGTAATTCAAAACAAAAGACGCAGAAAGCTTAGGTAAGACATTGTGTTGGTGCACAATAATCCTCGTCTGCAAACGGCCCAACAAACTCAAAACTTGATCTAGTCATTCGGCTGGGAACAATTTGATCATCCGCCCTACAGCACTGACTTGGTACCAAATGACTTCCATCTCTTTCTTCATCTGAAGAAGTTTCTTGCTGCTCAGGGTTTCGATGAGGATGACGTCAAAGCAGCATTGTAATCATGGCTTTAACCACAGGCGGAAACATTCTGAGGATAGGATAGCGGATAAGCCTGGTAATTTAAATTTAAACTGCTATGGCTCTTAGCGTCTCATTCTATATTGGGAGTGAAAGACAGGAAATTTTGCTCAGAGGCGTCTTTATCAGGCTTTAGGTTCTTTTACGTGCCGTAAATCTACGACAAAGGACCACAGATTTACTTCCCTTCTGTGGGGGTATTAATGTTATTTATTTGTTAGCCCCATACCATTTGTTGTGGTAGCCAAATATGCGGGCGTATTTGTTGGTAGTTGGAAGATGTTTCATTTTTATCTGCCGCAAGTATGAAAGACAGTTTTTCGCGGTCACTTCGTGTTATCTTTTACTGAGCGCCTGTTATTGTATTTAATTTTGGGTTCACTGTCCTCCGGCTAGCTATGATTTCTCGGTCAAGCACTTATCTTATACAGGTGTGTAAACGGAAAGGAGTTTTTATCCAAAGATAACACTGATAAAGGAATTTGTTTTACAGTTTTATTGTCGTAACACATTATTCACTTTCACCTATTAATCTTGACACTCGCCAAACTGAAACTGTTATAATAACTTATTTACTGCACATTATTAATTCGCGTACTTCAACTTTTTGTGTAATTAACTTTACGACACGAGAGATTTTTCACAAATTTGCTACGCGTAACCTTGATGAGCTTCGTGCGATGCATACTCCATGAATGCCTCCGTTGAACTACGTGAAACTTGATTCTGACACTGAATTTATACTTCCTCGCCCCAATATGCCTAAAGATTATAACCGAGCTGCTATTGATTAATAAAACGCGCCAACATTAGCGTCTATATTCATATCCAATGAAAATTACGAAAACATATGCTCTGGGGAAAATGTTCCAGCAAATTCTAAGAAAAACGCGCCACTCTGACGTCATTTGCTCGTCTCTAATAACGATAAACAGCTCACCCTCTCGCTACATTATTGCACGCTATTATTGATCAGTTTCAGTAAGGCCGTAAAACCCACTTCTCGACAATGCTTACAATCAACAAACATCTCAAATCAATGTCACACAACAATGCATATTCACACTATAATCACTCTGACATTTACATTTTTGTGATACAAATTACTGCGTCACTTCTGAAAGTAAAGCCGATGAAGTGAAGGTTGTTTTGGAAACACGTTTATTATTGTTAAAGGCATGGTATACGGTTTGCTTAAAACAATGCAGAATAAATTATAAATCTACGTCCTTTAATAGCTTTTGTGGGATTCACTGGCTTCTGTAAAACGCATGGTGCATAAAAATATAACGTTTTAAGAAGCTCAACGTTTCAAACGAAAGGACATCAGCTACGTGCGAGACATTGTAATAAAACACATATGTAGTAGTTTGGTATCGATTCTACACTCACAAACTCCACTAACTAAAAATGTAAAAATGTAACACATTTAGGTAAATGTGAGTTAAAATGTTACTCAACACATATTACAACGTAGACAGTTTCAAGCAGGGCAAATTATGTTTAAATAGTGTTGTTTTCGGAGTACATAAAACGTTCAAGTCATATGATTAGTTATAAACAACGTTGTTTGGACTACCACAAAAGCAAAACCCAGTGTTACTGACACAACATAGTTATATAAACATTATTTTATGCAAAAATATACAGATTCAACGTAAGTCATGGAAATCATTACATTTCGAATGCAACTACTCCAGGAGTCAGTTCGCGCCTCATCGCCTCCAGTATTTCGTTCACGCTTCTGGGAACTAAGTCGAACTTATTCACTATTGATCGAGGAAGCGAAAACACTGTTCCTGAAATCCTGGCCCCACTGCAGCAGGCCGGAGACCATACCTTTGTTTACACTGAGCCACGATCGATGACGATGCCTTACGTTTACCTCTTTTGCCATAGTCACTTCGCCGGATGTCATGTTAACTCAAATGTTTCGCGTTCTCTTGCGAGTGGCTACTCTGTTTCTCCACTTGTCTTTGTGTCTGACACCATATGTATTAATTTTAAGCTACCTTTACTCTACAGCAACATAATGCTCACTCTGAATGGTTATTTAAGTAAAACTATAATCTGCTCCGTGAGTGCAGACAATGCGATGTCGGATAAATGACCTAGTTACGAAGTTGCCCTCCGGTACTGTCTGTTTAGTCTATTTTACTCTAAGTATGGAGGGAACTTGGGCACTGGAATATCCAACTCAGGTTAGCTATTACTTGGGATTTGAATCCTGCACCTCCTAAAGTATTAGAGCTCTTTTAGTATATACGATGTTGATGAACAACACAGCCAGAATTTTATTGGCTCTAGATGGTTATAGAAAATAATTTTGAAGTATTTAACCTATTGCCTACTGCCTGCCTACTTATGTTAGTTGTAAGAAGTGGGATGAATAAATCAGTATTGGGACTGTAAATAGAACTGTTTTACAGTTTTTCAAAAGTTGAGTATCATGGTAAAGAAAACATGTTTCCTGTATGCTTTTAGAGTCGCTGAACGCAACAATAAAATATAAATAGAAATGTATTTATTAGTTCTTGTCTTTGAGATGATTGTATATATGTATACTACAAATATAAGAAAGCATGAAACAAGCAATTACCTTAAAAACGTCTTTTTTGACCTGTCTCTGGTACTATGTTGCAGGAGCGTCTCTTTTCACCATCCAGCAATAATCACTTAGCATGGCAACACTCCATTTCCCTTTATATCTTTGATCCATCACTGAAATATCCTAGTGGAATCGCTCACCATGTTCATCGCTTACATCACCACAATTTGGCCAAAAGAAATCTAAGTGTGATTTCAGAAAGTTGAAGTGGAAACTTTTGTGTTTATTTATTTATTGAGCCCCACGTTTGGGAAGCCAATTTGTGACGGTATTATTAATGTTATTTGTATATTTGTGTTTACTCCACGTGGTGAAGCCATCTTGTGACGTGATTCATTTGTTAGGTTTGTTAGCTCCATCTGGTGTTAGCAATTTGCGGCAGTATTAGTGTTTGTTTGAAAGAATGCTACTGTTATTTTATTTAATTTTGGTTCTCTCTCCTCCGGCTAGCTATGATCCTTTTGGTCAAGCACTTCTCTTTATACAGGTTGTGTAAACGGAAAGGAGTCATTTATCCAAAGATAACACTGATGAAAGAATTTGTTTTACACTTTTATTGTCGAACACATTCACTATCACATTTACACATTGATCTTGACACTCGCCAAACTGAAGCTGTTATAATAACTTCATTACTGATAATTCTTAATTCGCGTACTTCAACTTTTTGTATAATTAACTTTACAACACTTGAGATTTTTCATAACTCTGCTACGCGTAACCTGCAAATTGATAAACTATGGACTGGAGCCGACGTGTAACGTACAAATATTTTCGATGAACTGACGGACTGAAGGACTTTACTTCTAACCTAGCCCTTTTATACTCCTACACCCGATATGCCTAAAGATTATAACTGAGCTGCTATTGGCTAATAAAACGCGCCAACATTAGCGTCTATTTTTATATCCAATGAAAATTATGAACACATATGCGCTAGGGAAAATGTTCCAGCAAATTCTAAGAAAAACGCGCCAACATTACGTAATTTCCTCGTCTCTAATAATGATAAACAGCTCACCCCCTCGCTGCATTATTGCACGCTATTATTGTCAGTTTCAGTAAGGCCGTATAAACTTACTTCTCAACAATAATTACAATCAACAAACATCTCAAATCAATGTCACATAAAAATGCATATTCACACTATAATCATTCTTTACATTTAAATAATTTATGATACAAATTACTGCATCAAAGTGCATTTTAGTGACTTATTACACTATATCTGTGCATACGAGCACATCAGATCATCCACAATTTCTTTTAAATGTTCAGCTTTGAAGTTTCTCAGAAAACTATTCGAAACATTCTTAAATGATTGCCATGCCGTTTTCTCTTCATCATTTAGCACTAATTCAAACTTACTGTCTTTAAAAACGTATCTAATCTGTGGACAGATAAACGCACCTGCTTTCACTTTTTCAAAACTGAGTTAGTGTATGTAAGTAACGTCAGTAAATGAGAGCCATTTGTATCTAAAACATTTTTCGTAAGCCCCAGTTTTATATGTAAAGCTGCGAGTAAAACTTTGTTTCGTTATATCAGTTGTTCATAGAATACATTTTTCATTCCAGGAATTTAATTACTACCTCAAGGGCCAACTTTTCTGAGAATAGTGTTTGTCTAGCACGGCTAACCCACTTGCAAAGGAAACAACAGTACTTGGTGTAACCGGATTAAATCCCTAACAAAATGGCAATAACTTTAAAATTCCCACACACTTCCCACTGGTATCTCGTGTAGTCAACTCCTATCAGGATGTTTCTCACATTTGTATGTTTCTTTTCTATTGGTGCCATACGCCACAGGAATGGAAAAACACTTGTTTCTTACGTAAAAGTACCGCTTTAAGGCTTGTCTTCAAAGCATCGATTAACAGTCGCATTGATCAGACTACTGTGCTTCATATTCAATGCCTCCATCACACCAAGTACGTCTTTGCAGAATGTGAAGCCCCCTTCAGCTTTAAAAACTGCTCAAATTCCTTATTTCTATTGCGAAATCTCACTTTCCAGAGCTGTAGATACTTCCACTGTTGTAACCGTTATGCCAAAAGTTCTGCCTTATTTTAGGAAGTTCTAGGTCTCTGATGAGGTCATCGAGCTCACCTTGTATTACCTTGTGATTCGAGGATTATGTGCTTGGAAAGAAGTCTGTACCTCTTAAAGTTAATGGCTGTTAATCTCCAGCGCTGATATCTTCCTCATAGCTGGGGGTTCAGGAACAGGAAGTTCGTTTTCATGAGGTACTGAAACGTGCTCTTTTGGCCCAAGAGGAAGTGGATTAAATTAGGAATAATGGCAGATTGTTACTTTGAAAACATATTCCATATATTAATTAACAAGCCCAATATCTTCATTTAATAAACTTACACTTCAATAACATAGATAATTACAATTTACAAAACCCTTATTCGTTCACCATTCTTTACATTCTTTACCGCTCCAATGCTTTAAATTAAATTACAATAATTACAGAATTGCTTCCTGCTCTCACATTTACGATATATTTCAAAACTAACAGCAATAAGTCTATAGTTCAGACGATTGATCTTTTCTCGGTAAAGAATTACTAAAGAGAATTTTGAATATGCTAAGCCAAAAAAGAATTTAGAAATACCGTCCAGAAATGCCTTCTGTCTAAACGTTGTCCTGCTGTTTTCCTCGTAACCTAGCTCGCCGTCGAAGAAAGACTAATCAGCCTTGTGGACAGTACCTTGAAAAAAGCTGGAACTGATCCGGCGCCTGCGCAGTCGACGACCAAAATCGCCTGACGTATACTGCGTGACTCAAAATAACTGCGCCCTTTCTTCTTGTTGTCGTCTGCTTGAGAACCACTACCATAGTCGTTTCACTTCTGTTCCCGTACATGTCAGGCTTCCTTTAGTACAGCCCAGTCGCCTAATGTAGATTTCTCCGAGGAGGGTCAATTTGGCACAGTACAAGGCGAATTGCAGAGGGTATATTAGGGTATGCAACTATTGATTGTTTTTCTTTATGGAGATTCCTTTGTTTATATGCGGAACTATACAGAAATAATAGTCAGTAGTACGGTTGGTGAGCTACCTCCAAATCATCTGGACTGCCAATGCCATATGGCTTCCTTTTCTATTCATTCATGCATTAAGGTTGGACCAACACGTAGTGCACAATACATGCGGTGCCCATGTTTTATAGTGGTCCCCTACCTTACAGCCAAAATACAAGAAATGTGCCTTTTTTATAGAAGGCGTAATTGGACACTTTCTAAAAACAAATGTTACTTCACCACAAATATAGCAGGAGTTATCTGCATTATTTATGCATTTACGAAATATTTGTAAACAGTGCCAGCTGGAAGTATATCACAACACAATTATCAAAAAAGCACTTCGGGACCTGTCAAAACACAACCACTTTCTTATTTATAACACTCGCTTAATGCTCGTATCTGACCACAAAGTATTGAACATGTGAAGAACATGTGCCCGATCACGTGGTGATACCGTCCTGTAAGAATGATGACATGCTCAAGCATTGCAGCGAATTGCTCATGTATTGGACTCAATATTTTGCGGAAAAAAGCGTAATTACAGGTAATGGCTGCAGCTATCATGCGAATTTTAATGCCACTTTCAAATTCCGTAACACCGAATTAAGGTTTAGCTCATTTCATTTCCATAGCATTTTTGTGTAGAACGGTGTAGTATGTATTAGAAAGGTAGCATATGATGTTAAAGAGTTAGTTGGCGGTTAAGAACTGTAACTTGGACCTTGGGAAGTGGCGCCGCGGTAACGTGTGCGACTGGCAATCGGTAGGTCCCGGGTTCGATCTCTGCGCCTGCCCACTCTGAACCATGTTTTCCAGTTTCCCCGGGTTCTCAAGCGAATGCTGAGGTGGTTCATCTACTACCCTGACTCTGCTGTCCTTCATTTCCTGTATCAATAATCTTCCTTGCCTTTTTCTGGCTTGTAGGACGTTGCGGCTGGAGGTTACTGTGCGCTCTATCTTCCCCGGCGTCTTTGTGGGTCTACTCAGTTAGGCCTCACCTCCGATTGGGCCGCGCCGGGGGTTCATTGGCTTCTGGATAGGCCCAGACATACTTACGCCTGTCATCATCCACATCTACAGGGTGAGCCAAAAGACTCCGAAACGCCTGCGCGGTGTTTTTTCTGTTCGCGTCCTCGGCGCTTGTTGCCGCTATCATAGAAAGGCGCAGATGACCCATACAACATTTTTAAAACCACCTTTAAATGCTTTACTTACCAACTTTATGAAAGGAAATGCTGAAACTGACCACCGTCGTTGTCCATACATTTTTGGCACCTCTTTAGGAAACTATACATCACTGGAATTTTTGGGAGGAATTTTTCAAACGATGACCGATATCGTTTAATGTATCTTCGGTAAGAACCGAACGCCGTCTTTTAGATTTCTTAGCCTGAACACTTCCTATGGCCTGAAATATACTGTAAAGTTCATGGATTGTTGTACGGCCTGAACTTTTACGCCTGGAAATCTTTATGCAAAATGTACTTTCACATGGCGAGCTGACCGAGGTAACAGATACGAATCATAAATAAATACACGCTGCGTGGTACAAAACATATACTGAGCCATAATATACTTTGTGACTAAATACAGGACAAAATAATAAATAACTCGTAATAACTGAGTTACATCACATCACCGTCAACTCAAAACTCACTTCACACTGCACAGCAAAACCACAACAGCGTGACTTTGTTTATAGCAGCAGTTTTATCATGTAATTAACATATTTCCACACGCCCAGTGGAAAATCACCACGCAGCCAGTAATACTGTTCATAAAATACCACTCCGGGGCAACTTAAAGCATAAAGTGTACAAGACAAACCGACACACCCTGGAAGAATTAAAACAAAATATCCATCAGGAAATTTCTCAATGTGAACTACGGCGAGTAATGGATAGTTTCCTAAAGAGGTGCCAATAATGTATGGACAACGACGGTGGCCAGTTTCAGCATCTCCTTTCGTAAAGTTGGTAAGTAAAGCCTTTAAAAGTAATTTTAAAAAGTTGTATGGTTTCATCCGCGCCTTTCTATGATAGCAGCAGACGGCAACGAGTGCCGAGGACGCGGACAGCAAAAATACCGCGCAGGCGATTTGGAGTCTTTTGGCTCACTCTGTAGTTGACCTTCGGGCCTCTCCCCTCCTCCCACTACCACAGGGGTCACGGTAGAAGATAAAAGTGTTATTGTGGCCTGCTTGCGATGCTCTGCCCCCGGTTGCGGGGGTCCCTCCGTTCGTCCTTACCTTTTCTGTAACTTAGAATTTCACAATTTTAACGATATTCAAATCCTTTCAGGCATAGACAGTGTATGACTACACGTGACTGCATGATGAACAGTTATACGAAGCGGGTTCGTACAAGTTCGAGACTCATTATGGGTAATTTCTCCTCCCCTTTGCTTTTCAGGAGATTTATGTTACGTTCATCCTTTAAGCTGGCAAGGACTATGCGCAAAGAATAGCTTATTCGTTATCCTGTCACAACTACTGACTGGAAGGTTGTACATTGAAACTACAGCTTAAAACCGTCGGTAAGTTTCTGTAGGGCGTCACTACGTTATAGTAGTAATAGTAGTAGTAGTAGTAGTCGTAGTAGTAGTAGTAGTAGGAGTAGTGGTAGTAGTAGTAGTAGTAGTAGTAGTAGTAGTAGTAGTAGTAGTAGTAGTAGTAGTAGTAGTAGTAGTAGTAGTAGTAGTAGTAGTAGTAGTAGTAGTAGAGGGACTTTTATTGTGAACAGTTTCAGTCTACTCTTGTAAAATACAACAATTGCATGAGCCTAATTGCCGTACATGCGTTTCCTGTCCCTATAATCTAACAATGTGTGTATATACTAAATATATACCTACTACCTATATATAGGTATATATATACACTACGTGATCAAAAGTATCCGGACACCTGGCTGAAAATGACGTACAAGTTCGTGGCGCCGTCCATCGGTAATGCTGGAAGTCAATATGGTGTTGGCCCAACCTTAGCCTTGATGGCAACGTTCACACTCGCAGGCATACTTTCAATCAGGTGCTGGAAGGTTTCTTGAGGAAGGATAGCCCATTCTTCGCGGAGTGCGGAACTGAGGAGAGGTATCGATGTAGGTCGGTCAGGCCTGACACGAAGTCGGCGTTCCAAAACATTCCAAAGGTGTTCTATAAGATCCAACTCAGGACTCTGTGCAGGCCAGTCCATTACAGGGATGTTATTGTCGTGTAACCACTCCGCCACAGCCCGTGCAGTATGAACAAGTGCAAGGTGTTGAAAGATGCAATCGCCATCCCCGAATTGCTCTTCAGCAGTGGGAAGCAAGAAGGTGCTTAAAATATCAATGTAGGTCTGCGCTGTGATCGTGCCACGCAAAACAATAAGCGGTGCAAGCCCCCTCCAGGAAAAACACGACCACACCATAAATCACCACCTCCGAATTTCACTGTTGGCACGACACACGCTGGCAGATGACGTTCACCGGGCATTCGCCATATCAACACCCTGCCATCGGATCGCCACATTGTGTACCGTGATTCGTCACTCCAAACAACGTTTTGCCACTGTTCAATCGTGTAATGTTGAAGCTCCTTACACCAAGCGAGGCGTCGTTTGGCATTTTCCTGCGTGGTGTGTGGCTTATGAGCAGCTGTTCGACCATGGAATCCAAGCTTTCTTACGCCCAACTGTCATAGTACTTGGAGCGGATCCTGATGCAGTTTGGAATTCCTGTGTGATGGTCTGAATAGATGTCTGCCTATTACTCTTTACGATCCTCTTCAAATGTTGGCGGTCTCTGTCAGTCAACAGACGAGGTCGTACTGTACTCTTTTGTGCTGTACATGTCCCTTCACGTTTCCACTTCCTTATCACATCAGAAACAGTGGACTTAGGGATGTTTAGGAGTGTGAAAATCTCGCGTATAGACTTCTGACACAACTTCACCTGACCACGTTCATAGTCCATGAGTTTCAGGGAGCGTCCCATTCTGCTGTTTCACGATGTCTAATGACTACTGAGGCCGCGGATAATGAGTACCAGGCAGTAGGTGGCAGAACAATGCACCTAAGATGAAAAACGTATGTTTGTGGGGCGTGCGGATACTTTTGATCACATAGTGTGTATATATATATATATATATATATATATATATATATTTGTGTGTGTGTACTATAGCACAATACATTATAACTAATGAAGGAAGAAAGAAAAGAAAGAACGAAATGAAGGGGAAATAATAAGCATGAATTACAATTACAACTTAATTACAAATATATACAGTGCTCCGACCCTTAAGAACTCGCTCTTATGTACTGCCCCCCCCTCTTCTGTTCTCCAGGGCAATTAATCTCCTTTGCCGAATCTTAGACAAAAAAGAACCCATTTTACGACACCCCCCGGCCAACATTACATCCAAGCAGGCCTCCATTCCTCTATTGGACTCCAGAAACTGTAGTGGTAAACATTCTCTTCTTAGTAATTCCGTTTCCCTGCATTGGGCCAGAATATGATTCCTTTCACCACAGAGTGGACATATTCTCACTCCGGTGCCATCAGTTAATTTGTTGCCTTTACCGGCGCCCAATCTTAGCCACGCCAAACCACTTCTTTCCTCTCGCGTACAGTTATCTAAATAGGCCTCCCTCTCCCAGCCCCGCGTTATTTGACACTGTAAGTTAAGTGAAATTTTACCCGTACATTGTGATACTAAATTCTGTCTGACAATATCACGTAGTCGTCTCTGAATTACCTTCCATTCGCTACGTCCTACGTCCCTCCCTGTAGCCAAATGTACCGAATTCCAATTTCTTCCATACTTCTGTTCAATTTCTTTGCCCAACACGTATCCCACCCTTCCCGTACTTGATCCCTGAAACGCTTATAGAACCAAGAGGTTAGGTAACACGTAATCACCCTTACCTGTAGCAGTGTGAGCTATACCTGGAAAGTCAAGCACCAACAACTTCTGATGCGTTTTGTGGCAAAGCTTTAATTTAAGAGTCTAAAGGGCAGCTAGTGGGAACAAATCTAACAGTACGAAGTACTATGACACTCCAAAAGAGGAGCTAGAAATGCTAGCTAGCAGTCATTTCTTCACCGACGTCCACTGTATTGATGTTAAAGGCAGCCACTTCAAAAGAATCGTTTTTTCAATTGTTCGTTTATCTTTATACCTTCTATTTTTCCTTCTAACTAAGGACTCAGCACGGCGACGCGCGCGACGGCTTCAACAGCTCGGACTACCGCCGAAACAGTTACATTAGGCGCGCAACCGTCTCACCTTCTCATATTTATAATTATAATGATGATAATCACATACCTTGTCATAAGAAATGCTGGCCCTTCAGTACTCGCACATTTCTGCAATCTTCTCAGAAAAATTTCAGAGAGTTCAATATCTGAAATTTAGTGAATTTCTCGCCTGATGTTTTCTTATAGTTCTTCCAATGTATGGGGTTTGTTGTTACACTATTTTTCACGTGATCTTCAGAGTCGTGTAAGCATAACATGTTCCTCGTAAAATAACACGTTAAATCACAAATAAACCGGATTTTACACACAAGTGTTCCTTGAATAAGGTGAAAATTGGTTGAATGGTGAGCAGTAAATGCATACAGAATAAAAAGACCTATATTTTCTGAACAAACAATAAATTCAGAAAGGTATAGGAATACTTACACCATTTTTTGAACAGCTGACTGACGTTAAATATCAATCTGGGTATTTCCAACAAGACTTTTGTTACCGCGCATGCAGCTGAGGAGTCAGTAAGCTTAATTCAGGCATTTTTTGAAGATAAGGTACTAAAGTATTATGGCCTTCAAAATCCCCTGATTTAACTGAATGCAATTTTCATCTATGGGAGTACTTGAATAATAAAGTGTGTGAAAATAAAACATACACCGAAAGAACTAAAAGAAAACAAAGGGAGAATTCCACTCAATTACGGATATTGAACTCTCGAATGTAAATTAAAATTTCCTTGAGAAGATGCCAGAAATGTGTTGGTAGAGAAGGACAGTATTTCGAACTTCTCTTATGTAACTATGAGAATGTGAGGCGATTGCATGGATATTACAACTGTTTCGGCGGGAGTTGGGCGGCCACCGTACGGCTCGGAAGCAGCCGTACGGTGGCCGCAGTGTGAAGGAAAAGCACTGTAGTATTATATAAAATAATAGTTTTAGTACTGGAATCAAACTTAAATTATAATAAATTAATCTATTTACACTTGCATAAGTCGTTATCTGTTGAGGCAGTATTTTTAACACTTAAATGATTTGTCTAATTATATAATATAAATTCAATAACAGCCCGCCTTAAAGCAATATATGTATGTAACAATATATAAAAAGTGTATATTACAGTCATTGTATATGTTTATATTATTGTATACATGTAATAATGATTTCTCAATGTATTACGTAATTTAATAATGTAGGAGCTGTGAGAATAATAGGTTAAAAGTTGCTAACAATGAGGTAACAATGAGGTAACCTTGAGGCAATAATGAATTTGAAAGATTAACAATACTAATTGTAATTCTTGGAAGCAATAATGTAATTTTTGTGACAGTTTATAAAATAGCTAATCAACAACCAGAAAAAGCTTTAGTTAAATGAAGGTATTCTATTGGACTAGGATTAGCCAATCAGAGACTTGAAATACAGAAATTTACAAATTTAGGCGGTAGAAATCAAATCAGTTGCTTGCAGACAGTGCTCATAACTGGATGCGTTGGTTGTAGACATGTTCCTAATCGGACGCGAGATGTTTCCTCGAGAAATTTAATATATATTCAGTGTGAGACAAAAATAGTTTACGTGTTAAAAAGTGTAAGTAATTAAAACAAAAATCTCACAGCTCTCTCTATATCAGCGAAGTGCTATTTAAGTCGTGTAAAGCATTAATAAATGGGGTGAAGTAAAATTATATATTGTGTAAGCCTACATTCTTCAGTCGCACCACAAATCTGCAAAGAGAAACATGTCTCTAACAATAATACTGACGCAGCCGAGGCAAACATAAATATATAATATTTAAAGAAACAGTCAAATTACAAAGTTAATATTTTTAAACATTGGGGCGAAGGCCACCGCGTACCATACGTGGTTACAACTACTTCAAGATCGGCTCCCCAACAGCTAAAATACAATACAATACCTACTTAAAATTGGCTTTCCATACGTGAAGCATAAACCTATCTTCAAATTGGCTCCCAAAGCGTGGGGCAAATTACAATACAACAAACCTTCTATTTCATTGTGCAGACTTAAGGCAGTTCAACGAATATCAGTATATTAGGGTGATATTGAATGTCATGTGTACAGTCTAGATGTAAAGCAAAATACGTTTTTTTACTGGGTGCCAATAAGTGAAAAGTTATGTAGTTATAATCATGTTTTGTGGTATTTGGATGAGGCAGGACCAGTTTTTATTTTTCCTTTTTAAGATCTAGCTGTTTATTTGAATTATAAATGCCAATTGTTGCTCCTATTATATAAAGTTAAGCATTTTCTATTTATTTTAAAAAAATTTATTACATTCCGGAAACTCTATGTGATGATCACCTTTACGTTGGAATATGACCTTCTGCTTGCTATCTGTCAAGTACTCGCATTTCTCTTTGAAAATGGGTTTCCCAGTATCAGATGTTATTATAGGGAAAGCATTTTGAAAAATAGTGATGGTCCTTTACTGTCGCGTGAAAGCAGGCATACCATTTTGTTAAGTTGGCTAATTTCGGTCTAGCATTGAGAAGTGAATTTCACAGTTATGTTAGTGAATACGGTGCCCATGTGCTTTCATCTGATAGAGCAGTTTTATTGCGTAAACTTTGTGAAAATTCACTTAATCACGAAACAATATTATGTACCACATCCACATAGTTTACTCTACTCATTCTTCAACAAACTTAGTGCAAAAACTTATTATTCTATCTACTTCCTATTAATTCAGATTACTATTTTAGAGTTGGTTTTATTACATATTTCCCTGTTAATATAAGGAGAATGAGGGAGTGCAATACGTTTAAGCGATAGTCAAATATTTTAAAAATGGCTTTGAAATTCCGTTCTCTTTACATGACCACGAGAAAAACGTAAAACGTGCCTTTGCATTTGAAAAAGTATAAAGTATTTGACAATTTAACTCAATAATAAATAATATCTAGGGAAAGGTTAATGCCACAAAAATTATTTGATATCTATTTAACTATATCTACATTTTTGTGTTTTGTTTATCTTTTACGGTTTATACGAGAGCTGTCCAGAAGGTAACCTCCGTCTTGAAATAAACATGAAACCGGTATGCATACAAAAGTTTTACTATATACATCTGAAACTACAGCTTTTCTGTATTATTCTATATAGTTTCCAAACAGATTCAATCTCTTGACATACGTTTCTATAGTCTTTGAAATACCCTCTGCATACACTTCTGCCATCTGTGACTAAGCAAACCTGTCACGCCGTTTTGAAGCTCAACGTCGTTGCCACAGCGCTGAGCTGCAAGCCACTTTTTCATGTACGGGAACAGTTGGAAGTCGTAGGGGCCAAGTCCAGGCTGTAAGGGTAATGGTCAAAAACGTCCCATTTGATTTTGGCCAACAGTTCATTGATGTTGTTTGCTGTGTGAGGGCGAGGGTTGTCATGCAAAAATACAACACCAGATGTCAGAAGACCACGACGCTTGTTTTGGATTGCTCTTCTTAGCCTTTTCACATTTCGCAAGCACTTCCCACTTGGTGAGTTTTGTTATTTCGGCGCTCATGTGTTAGATTATAACCAGCAAACAAGCGACAGTACGATGCTCCACCTTGCACAACTAGAAGCGTACTGAGCCACTGCGCACGCTGATGCCGAAATGGCGGTGCTATCCCCACTTATTCTCGAGCTATGCATGAACGGAAGTTACTTTCTGGACAGACCTCGTAGTTATAAAAATACATTCAGAATGAAGAGGATCTCAGAGGCTATTTCCAGAAATTTCAAGATATACACTTTATTTCTCTTAGAATATTTAAAAAAAACATGGTATTTTAATAAAAATAGTTAGGGCCATGTTTGAGAAAAAAATATTTCGAACAATTTCTCATGTAAGTGGTAGTTTAGGGTGGGGAATTTTCTTAAAAATCTTCGTGTCGCATCGTGGAAGGTGCTGAACCTAAGTATCAAGTTTGGTATTTACCGGACATTTTAAAAAAATTGTTTTGGGGGGTTCCGGAAGCCTCAAAACATGTATTTTTGGGTACCATACAATACTTCCTCTACTTACTGAAGTATGCAGTAGAGAAAGTAAAAATATATTTCATCAATCGATGCATGCTAACGAAAGAAGCAGAATTCCATTCTCACTTCGGGCTGGTGATAATGGCAATTTCTAACAGTGTTGCCACATCTAGCACACTCAGTTTTCATTAATTGCCGGCAGGACCTCACACAAGAACAATTATAGCAATATAACACTACGTGATCAACAGTATCCGGACAAGCGGCTGAAAATGATGTACAAGTTCGTGGCGCCCTCCATTGGTAATGCTGGAAGTCAATATGGTGTTGGTCCACCCTTAACCTTGATGACAGCGTTCACTCTCGCAGGCATACTTTCAATCAGCTGCTGGAAGGTTTCTTGGGGAACGGCAGCCCCTTCTTCATGGAGTGCGGAACTGAGGAGAGGTATCGATGTAGGTCGGTGAGGCCTGGCACAAAGTCGGCGTTCCAAAACATCCCAAAGGTGTTCTATAGGATTCAAGTCGGAACTCTGTGCAGGCAAGTCCATTACAGGGATATTATTGTCGTGTAACCACTCCGCCACAGCCCGTGCAGTATGAACAGGTGCTCAATCGTGTTGAAAGATGCAATCGCCATCCCCGAATTGCTCTTCAACAGTGGGAAAAAAGAAGATGCTTAAAATATCAATGTAGGTCTGCGCTGTGATCGCGCCACGCAAAACAACAAGGGATGCAAGCCCCCTCCAGGAAAAACACGACCACACCATAACACAACCACCTCCAAATTTCACTGTTGGCACTACACACGTTGGCAGATGACGTTCACCGGGCATTCGCTATACCCACACTCTGCCATCGGTTCGCCACATTATGTACCTTGATTCGCCACCCCACACAACGTTTTGCCACTGCTCAATCGTGTAATATTGGTCTTCTTTACACCAAGCGAGGCGTCGTTTGGCACTTTCCTGCGTGATGTTTGGCTTATGAGCAGCCGCTCGACCATGGAATCCAAGGTTTCTCACCTCACGCCTGTCATAGTACTTGGAGTGGATCCTGATCAGTTTGGAACTCCTGTGTGATGGTCTGGATACATGTCTGCCTATTACTCTTTACGATCCTATTCAAATGTCGGCGGTCTCTGTCAGTCAACAGACGTGGTGGCCGATACGCTTTTGTGCTGTACATGTCCCCTCACGTTTCCACTTCACTATCACATCAGAAACAGTTTAGGAGTGTGGAAATCTCGCGTACAGACTTCTGACACAAGTGACACCAAATCACCTGACCACTTCGAAATCCGTGAGTTCCCGGAGCGTCCCATTCTGCTGTTTCACGATGTCTAATGACTACTGAGGTCGCGGATGAGTACCAGGCAGTAGGTGGCAGCCTAAGATGAAAAACGTATATTTGTGGGGGTGTGCGGATACTTTTGATCACATAGTGTACCTTGTGGTAATGTGCAACAATAAAAAATGCATTACTTGTATTATTTTTAAACCAAATATTGGTTATTAAATACATTACGATTATGAATTTTTATAAAATTTATAATGCCTTTTTTAAATTGACCTTACTTCTTACATTTTAATTGTATTTTCTGCCTGACCAGTTTGATTGTTATAAATGCCTAAATATCCGGGCTCTAGTAATGAAAAACAATTGTGTATAAATCACCAGCTAAGGCTCATGAAAATCCAAGCACATATGCATAATTTATAGGCTATAGATCAGTCCATGATCCAAGTCATGACATTAGCTAATATACAATGGCAGCAACTGATAGGTTGGTAACGCGTTGTGATTTATATCTCGTTAAAGAAGAAATCTGCTGCAGGTATTTTCAGCGTGTTTATGGAAATATGTGCATAAGTACATTTAAGAGCAGTTTAAGAAGATAGGTAAAATACTTTAAAGATGGAGAAACATGTATCAAAAATCAGCATCGTAGCTACCGTCCGGAATCTCTTATGAATGCAACGAGCAAAGATTGGATAGGAGAATTAAGAAAGACCACACTTCATGTAATTGTGGATGAGATTGTGGCAAAACTTGGAACAGTGAAATTCTGGACGTGATTAAGACGATCTAAATTAAATTAAATTGAGTTTTATTTATGGACGCTCTTTAACTGATATAGTCTTTAGCGTTTCATTCTATATTGGGCGAGAAAGATCGGTTATTTGGCTCGGAGACCTCTTTATCAGGCTTGAGGTTCTTTTGCGTGCCGTAAATCTACGACACGGGACCACCGGTTTTACTTCCCATGCTAAAGATTTTTACACCCGAAAAAACCATCTCCTCCGCCGGGTATGAACCCGCGACCTCGGGAACTAGAGGCTAATATTGTAACCACCACACCACGGAAGAACTTAAGACGATCTGAATGAATAGGTATAGGTTATACAACGTAGAGGCATACCTCGCGCACTACATCTAGATAAATCTATTGTGGCTACCACCCCACAGAAGGAAGAGTTGAAGTGAAGAAACCACAGGAAGCTATAGGCCGCAGGCAGACGCGCGGAAGTCTCCGACACTTTCAGGTTCGAAGACCCGTCCCACTGCTAGAGCTACCTAGAGAGGGCAATGAACGTGTCGACCAAGCAGCCCTCTGGTGTTCATGTGGAGTAAGCACATAATGCTTTGTGCTGCCATTGTGCTGTGTCCGGTGCTGCCATTCGCCACGAAATCCAGAAACACAAAAAAATGATAAGGAAACGGAATGAAAGGGAAATTATGGAAAGTAAATCGTGGTAGATGAGAAACAACACCAGAATTCGCCTACCGACCAGGGAAAACCACGTAAAACACAAGGTGGTGGGTGATCGATGGGAATTGAACCCGGGGCCTCCCAAATGCGAGCCTCACACGTTACCGCGGAGCCATCTCGCTTGGTAGACTATCTAGGTGTGCTTGCTGAATTTCTCCTTTACTGATGTTTTTTTCAGAGAGGGGAGGAAAACAAAACAATGTTCTAAAAACTTCTTAAGAGATATGGAAATTAAGATCTTTTTTGCTGAGTATAACGGGTGGTGAAAGCTGGTTACATCAATAAACATCGGAAATAAACGACAGAGTATGGGATGGGGCCGCTTTAATTCATTAAAAAGGAAGCTGGGACAATGCTATCAGTTGGAAAAGTTATTGGTTTCGCTTTCTGGATTACAGAAGGGGCGATTCTTGTGGAACTTCTTTAACCTGGGATAACCTTCAACTCTGTTCAATGCTTCACAACAAGCTCCGTCGTACACTGAGTGATAAACTTTTGGTTAAATTAGCTGAAGAACAATGCAAGGCCCCACACTGCTCGTCACATCATAGAGGTAATTCGGAAAATTCGCTATCTGAATTCCCCTACAGCCCCGACTTAACACATTGAGATTGTCATACTTTTGATACTGCGGAAGAAGACAACTGACGCCTAAACAGCGAAATGATGGAAGACATCAAGAAAATAGTGCGTCATTATTTTCAAAGTGTTGGAATGAAGTTTTATCATTAGGCAATTTTCAAGCTCCCACAAATGTGGAAAAAGTTCATCAATAAATGAAGACTATGTGAAAAAATAAATAGGGGCCTAAAGCAAACTGATATATAAACGGTTGCGCCTACGGGCGAAGTATTTAATTTTTAATAGGTTTTGCACTATCTTCGGCCATGCAAAATGTAAATGATAACCGAAAGAATATAAATTTAAAATATGAACAGTATTACCCCCAAAATTAAAAATAACAAAAATAAATGATGCCAGTCAAAATAAAATACACAGAAAGGAAAATACGCAACGTTGCTTTACAAACATGGAAGTCCTTTGTAACAGCATAAATTGTCGTTGACACCGCATACTTTTGCAATTTTGCTTAAGAGAATGTGCCATTAAAGACATTATGGAACAATAACAAAAACAATTTATTCATAATATAAAGAAAACATATTCTTCATCTAAGCTAAAGTTACAATAGGGAAGAGATTTTTTCATTACTATACGTTATGTTAAGGTTTGTATTGCCAGCTTTACTTAAAATATGTTCATAAATTGAAGAAGAAAGTGCAGCAGTACGGGTATAGGAGAAAACAATTATTGTTTGCAGAAGATGAATTAGTAATACTAGATGATTGTGCTGAAGTAATAGAATGCTAAGAAAAAAACAAAGAAGAATACAACTATTCGGGACTAAAGATACATATGGAGATTACTAGTTATATGCTAATCGGAAATAAAAAGTAAACTATTTAATTTTGGAATAACAAGAGAATTGATCAAAGTCTGTGCTGAATATAAACACTTAGGTGCTAAAAGGTACGAATGATGGTCGGTGTGAAACGGAAATGGCAAAAATAAGATCAGTGATAAAAGGGTTAAATGGAGGATTATGGATATACACTTTTTATAACAATATAAATAAATATATATGAAGAATAGTTAGAAGTGTGAATACTTATATAGCTGAAGTTTGGGTAGTATGATCTCACGAGTGCAATCCACAGAAGATCTGCTCATGTTTAAAATTAGATAAGATTAAAAATGAAATTTGGAGAAAGATATATTACTAATATACATTAATTACTGCCATATAACGTCATCAATTCATTTGTTATGGGCGTTTTCGACTATGGAGGATCAAAGACTTCCAGAGGAATGGACCCAAGTAGGAAGTGGGGAAAAGGGAAGATAAAGGGTTACATGGATGGAAGAAGTTATTAAAGAAATGCGACAGAAAGAGTTTGAAGGCGGAGACTGGGACGACAGGGAAACATGAGTAGAGTAATCTGGACATAAGAAGATAGCATTGTAATCCTGTTGATAATAATACTTCTGTCATACACCAGTTTCGTCATGTTAAAAAAAATTGCAGCTTTATGATGAAAGGGTCATTTTTTCCATCTATCAATTTTACATCTAAGTTTGTGCGTTCTTAGAAATCTTGCAGTCTGTCAAAACCAGTTCAACATCAACAGCATCATTTTATCAGTTAACAGTTTCGAAAAGATATAAGAGACGCAATATACTAGTGCAGATTCGCACACCTCCTTTTCCCTTGCTGTCATCCTAAAAATTAAGTGATATTTTAGCTATGAAATTTAGGATACCAATACTTAAATGACTAGCTAAGGAAAACTGAGCGCGAGCAGTTAGAAAACGCCAAGAGTGCCTTTGAAACCATTTCTTTCGCCAAGTGTCGCTGGATTACTTTCTCAGATTCGCTGCCCTTGGGGCTTGTTATTTCCTATTGTGCAACAAGAAATGTCTCGTTCCTCTATGCCGTACGCTCTGTGCTTTTCAACCGGGTTAATGGCGCACCAACATCGCAAATCCAACAAAGGGGTTATTTTATGTGGTGATAACGTTGCAAAGGTCATTTGCTCGTCGAGAGTAATAATGTGCCCTGCTGCACAAAAGCAAATGAAATAATATTGCATTTCCAGAGCCATTGACGTCATTCAAATGAATGAGCAAAAGAAAGAAAGCGGCAGGTATCTACGAATGAATATACGAGTAGGGATGCCTTTGTGGTTATGCATTTGAATCTAGAAGTGCTTTTACTTCAACCCGTTAAACGCTTTTCGTCTTTAATATGCTTTTATCTTCCCTCTTAAATGTTTATTCCTTTTTATTCTTCTCATCACGAGGTACGGTGGCCTCTTTCTCCGGCTTAATTTTCTGGCTGGCGTTTCTCGTACGAAGATATATCATCCGGTTCCATGTAATACGTCATTCCATTTGGGAGCCCGATAACAAAGCTAATTCTGTAGTAGGTAAGGTTACCTAGACATCTAACATTAAAAACCTGAAAGAATATAATCACATATTCTAAGGCATTTATTTAAAGGCGATTTTTCTATTCACATTTCGTTATACACAGGCATTAAAAAACTATGATGCGTTACACTCACTGACATTCTCTTCTATTGTACAAACTACTTTTACAAACGCTTATTCTCCATCTACTTCATGTTAATTGATATAAAAATTTGCAGAAACTATTGTATTGCTAATTTTCTTTTAGGTGCAAGAGGGATATGGTAGACTTTAAGCGATAGTCAAATCTTTTAAGAGCTGTTTGCTATATGGAGCATTCGATTCTCTGCATCTTCAGGGCATAAAAAATAACGAATCCCCATTTGAGAAAAAGTATTAGTAGCAATAGAAAGCCGGTTTGAGCGCAGCGAGAGATGCCGACAAGCGATAAAGTTCTTTGTTCTACGCCGACAAGCCCCGCCCCCTCCCTTTGAGTGCTCACATGCCGCCAGGTCTCGTGTCGTTAGGCCCCGCCCCCTCTCGCTTTGTGTGCTCACCTAATGCCGACAGTATCTGTGCTAACAGGTTCTACCCCCTCTCCCATGCGTTCTACTGTGGCGTCATGACTTGATGGAATTGTTTTCTCGAGTCCTGCCGCCCCTCGGCAAATTAATTAGGTAATGTTCGTCAAACATTTTTTTTATGATTACTAAGGTCTGCACATTGCATCCTCGAGCAATTAAGTTTTTTGAATAATGAATTGTTGACTGGAAGGTGAGTATAAGTAGTCTGCTCACGGGAACAGTCTGTCATGTAATGAGAACACGCAGCCTTCTTCTATCAGGGGAAAGCGCTTGTCCATTAGCTGAACATGTTAGACGCTTTCACAACATTAATAGGCTTTTAAGTTTACATTCCGGATCTGTTTACATACATTAGCGATCAACGACATACTTCCGTCTGGAGGTAACGGTGACCCACATTAGCTGACCCGTTAGACGCTTTCACCCCATTAGCGAACAATGTCAGTAATTGTTTTCCTAAGTGCTCTGAATAACTCTCAACACTTCAATATTTAGCGATGGAAATGATATAAAAAGCAGCAGCTCCTCCAATGAATTCCAAGTTGACCAGAATGACCGGAATCGAATCTAGGAGTGATTACAAATTCAGCTTCTAATAACTCAGAGACTAATTACGATAAAGACGTCAAATAAAGTTTATTACATTAATGTCATTAGATAGTTTCTTGTGAATGTATATTTGGGTACATGGTGTCCAGGGTTCGAATACCGATAAAGTGTAATTTAATTGTAATTTAATAACTCCTAAACTAATTAAGATAAAGACGCCAAATAAACTTTATTGCCTTTATGTTATTAGGTAGTATCTTGTGGAGATGTAATTAGATACCTGACGTTCTGGGTTCGAGCCTAATGTTTAAATCGTCATTATCTCAGAAACTAAGAGAGGTAGAGGAATTGACCAAAGCATGATTGATAGCTCCTATGATGGGAAATTAATACTGTATATAATTTTTAATCAGTTGTCCTTATTTCGAATCCCGATCTTTCAATCACTTACTTATTTTTCTCTATACTCTAGAATATGTCACTTAGATTGATGCTGTAACTGCATACAGCACCTTTAAACATATCAGACTAATATTGTAAATAATTTTGTTTCTGGTGTCCAGGGTTCGAATACCGATAAAATGTAATTTAATTATAAATTTAATAACTTCTAAACTAATTAAGATAAAGACGCCAAATAAACTTTATTGCCTTTATGTTATTAGGTATTATCTTGTGGATGTGTAATAAGATACCTGACGTTCTGGGTTCGATCCTAATTTTTAAATCGTCATTATCTCAGAAACTAAGAGAGGTAGACGAGTGAACCAAAGCATGATTGTTAGCTCCTATGATGGGTAATTAATACTGATTATAATTTTCAATCAGTTGTCCTTACTTCGAATCCCGATCTTTCAATCACTTACTTATTTTTTCTCTATACTCTAGAATATATCACTTAGATTGATGCTTTAACTGCATACAGCACCCTTAAACATATCAAACTAATATTGTAAATAATGTTGTTTCTGGTGTCCAGGGTTTGAATACCGATAAAATGTAGTTTAATTATAAATTTAATAACTTCTAAACTAATTAAGATAAAGACGCCAAATAAACTTTATTGCCTTTATGTTATTAGGTGTTATCTTGTGGATGTGTAATTAGATACCTGTCGTTCTGGGTTCGATCCTAATTTTAAATCGTCATTATCTCAAAAACTAAGAGAGGTAGAGGAGTTGACCAAAGCATGATTGATAGCTCCTATGATGGGCAATTAATACTGTATATAATTTTCAATCAGTTGTCCTTACTTCGAATCCCGATCTTTCAATCACTTACTTATTTTTTCTCTATACTCTAGAATATATCACTTAGATTGATGCTGTAAATGTATACAGCACCTTTAAACATATCAAACTAATATTGTAAATAATTTTGTTTCTGGTGTCCAAGGTTCGAATACCGATAAAATGTAATTTAATTATAAATTTAATAACTCCTAAACTAATTAAGATATAGACGCCAAATAAACTTTATTGCGTTTATGTTACTAGGTAGTATCTTGTGGATGTGTAATTAGATACCTGACGTTCTGGGTTCGAGCCTAATGTTTAAATCGTCATTATCTCAGAAACTATGAGAGGTAGAGGAATTGACCAAAGCATGATTGATAGTTCCTATGATGGGTAATTAATACTGTATATAATTTTCAATCAGTTGTCCTTACTTCGAATCCCGATCTTTCAATCACTTACTTATTTTTTCTCTATACTCTAGAATATATCACTTAGATTGATGCTTTAACTGCATACAGCACCTTTAAACATATCAAACTAATATTGTAAATAATTTTGTTTCTGGTGTCCAGGGTTTGAATACCGATAAAATGTAGTTTAATTATAAATTTAATAACTTCTAAACTAATTAAGATAAAGACGCCAAATAAACTTTATTGCCTTTATGTTATTAGGTATTATCTTGTGGATGTGTAATTAGATACCTGACGTTCTGGGTTCGATCCTAATTTTAAATCGTCATTATCTCAGAAACTAAGAGAGGTAGAGGAGTTGACCAAAGCATGATTGATAGCTCCTATGATGTGCAATTAATACTGTATATAATTTTCAATCAGTTGTCCTTACTTCGAATCCCGATCTTTCAATCACTTACTTATTTTTTCTCTATACTCTAGAATATATCACTTAGATTGATGCTTTAACTGCATACAGCACCTTTAAACATACCAAACTAATACTGTAAATAATTTTGTTTCTGGTGTCCAGGGTTCGAATACCGATAAAATGTAGTTTAATTATAAATTTAATAACTTCTAAACTAATTAAGATAAAGACGACAAATAAACTTTATTGTCTTTATGTTATTAGGTATTATCTTGTGGATGTGTAATTAGATACCTGACGTTCTGAGTTCGATCCTAATTTTAAATCGGCATTATCTCAGAAACTAAGAGAGGTAGAGGAGTTGACCAAAGCATGATTGATAGCTCCTATGAGGGGCAATTAATACTGTATATAATTTTCAATCAGTTGTCCTTACTTCGAATCCCGATCTTTCAATCACTTACTTATTTTTTCTCTATACTCTAGAATATATCACTTAGATTGATGCTGTAAATGCATACAGCACCTTTAAACATATCAAACTAATATTGTAAATAATTTTGTTTCTGGTGTCCAGGGTTCGAATACCGATAAAATGTAATTTAATTATAAATTTAATAACTCCTAAACTAATTAAGATAAAGACACCAAATAAACTTTATTGTGTTTATGTTATTAGGTAGTATCTTGTGGATGTGGAATTAGATACCTGACATCTGGGTTCGAGCCTAATTTTAAATCGTCATTATCTCAGAAACTAAGAGAGGTACAGGAGTTGACCAAAGCATGATTGATAGCTCCTATGAGGAGCAAATAATACTGTATATAATTTTCAATCAGTTATCCTTACTTCGAATCCCGATCTTTCAATCACTTACTTATTTTTTCTCTATACTCTAGAATATATCACTTAGATTGATGCTGTAAATGTATACAGCACCTTTAAACATATCAAACTAATATTGTAAATAATTTTGTTTCTGGTGTCCAAGGTTCGAATACCGATAAAATGTAATTTAATTATAAATTTAATAACTCCTAAACTAATTAAGATAAAGACGTCAAATAAACTTTATTGCGTTTATGTAACTAGGTAGTATCTTGTGGATGTGTAATTAGATACCTGGCGTTCTGGGTTCGAGCCTAATGTTTAAATCGTCATTATCTCAGAAACTAAGAGAGGTAGAGGAATTGACCAAAGCATGATTGATAGTTCCTATGAGGAGCAATTAATACTGTATATAATTTTCAATCAGCTGTCCTTACTTCGAATCCCGATCTTTCAATCACTTACTTATTTTTCTCTATACTCTAGAATATATCACTTAGATTGATGCTGTAAATGCATACAGCACCCTTAAACATATCAAACTAATATTGTAAATAATTTTGGTTCTGGTGTCCAGGGTTCGAATACCGATAAAATGTAATTTAATTATAAATTTAATAACTCCTAAACTAATTAAGATAAAGACACCAAATAAACTTTTATAGGGGGAAAGGATGCTCTCCTGAAACATTAGGCCTCTAGAGAGAAGCATTTATAGGGGAGAGATAGGGAATACCAGGGCTGATGCTAGGCTAGTCAGATGCTAAAGGAGGGAGGGATATGCTTTATACGAGAGAGATAGGGAATACAAGGAAAGATGCTATACTAAACAGGACTTGAAGGGTAGAATATGGGCGATATAGCGAACCGAGGAGAGGTATTAGGATAGGAGTTTTGAATGATGGAGTAGGTCTTTATATGCGAGGGATAGGGAATACGAGGGTCGATGCTAGGCTAGACGGTGTTGAATGAGGGAATGCATCTTATATGAGAGAGGTAGGGGAATATGAGGAGAAGTGCTAGGCTAGTCGGGAAGGTCTGAATGAGAGAGTATACGTCTATATGGGAAAAGATAGGGAAAACGAAGGTAGGTGTTAGGTTGAGAGAGTCTTTAAGGAAGAAAATGCATTTATATGAGAGCAGTAGGGTATACGAGGAGAGATGCTAGTCTAGACATGGTTTGAGGATTAGAGTATACGTTTATATGGGAGAAATATGGAAAACGGGAGAGATACAAGGATAGACAGAGATTGAAGGAGGAGGAATGTAGGTTTATACTGTAATATAGAGAGTAATTCGATTATAAAACTTTTCTCATCCAGCCTTACAACACTTTTATATACTTATTTTCTAAACCTTACAAACTTTATATTTGTTAAACAGTAGTGCGCGAGACGGAGAGGGACAAACAGTATATCGGTTTACAGTGAAGTATACGTCCTAACCTATTCCCACCTTGTTTGTTCTGGATCTTCTCATTGTCTATCATCTAACGTAACCACGTAACAAGACGTAACACAGGAAATCATACATATGGCACATTAAAAAAAATAAAGGTATATATAATGAAACATAAACAAGTAGACAGAGGGTCATCGATACATAGAAAACCAGGAGTTGTATGTACTGAGACCATAGATTAGTGTAGGCAAACAACAAAGAACTGAATTTATAGTGTAAATAGCCTAATATTTTCAAATATTATTATAGTCTAAAAGTATATAACTTAATTATGTATCGAGTATTGAGAAATAAACGTTATTCATTATTCACTAATCTCAGATCACTGCAATTGTATTGAATCAAATCACAATTGTTAATGCCATTCAACTTTCATTTGTCTCTGATACATAAACAAATTGCAAAATGGAGAAGGACGAAAGTAATAAAAAGACTCAGACAGTAAATTTTAAGAAAGAAGAGAAAGATATATGACCGACATTGTTTTGGAACACAAATTAGTGTTGAAAATAAAATGACTGATAGCTCTGCTAAGCGTAAGGAAGAGACATGGAAATAAATTGCAAATGAATATAATTCTAGGAAGATCATCCAGGGTGAATGAAAATCCCTGAAATGATATTATGAGAACATAAAGAAAAGAATGAAGCAAGCAAATGCCATTGACAAGGTACGATTGTACAAAACTGGAGGCGTATGTATGTACCGCCTTTCTTAGATAATAGTAGCCAAATAACAATTGTTGCTCTTCTATTCAATCGCCAATGAGTTTAATGATGAAGTTGGATTCCATTCAGAAGTAATCACCACAGTGAAGGACATTGAAATAGTAAATCCAGTTCCAACATGTCATTCAGCAATTTTAATAACAGGTAAGGAATTTGAAAAAAGAGAAAGTGTAAAGGTGGCGTCTGCAGTTCCCATACAGAACTTTCAACTCCATTGCCTGAAAAGAACAAAGATGGCATAAGAGAGGGTTTTTATGAGAGGAGGCTTGAGTGTTTGGAAGAAGAGTACACAGTGAAAATGAAGATCTTGAAATTGGAACTAGAAATGAAAGAATCTCAGAAAAATTAAGCGTTGTTAATAACTTATACAAACATAAATATATTACAAAAAAGTAATGAAACAGGCAAGGAATAATATGGATAAAGAAACTGTTAAGCAGATCTACTACGGCACATTTTAATTTGCAAACAACGATTACATTTCAAAATGTTGGTATTCGGACGATCTAGTGTTAATTATGATAGGCACAGAAGTGTTTCTCAAAATCTAAAAACACATACCAATTTAAGATATCTATGTATTAATCTTTAGAGAGAAACTGTACTTTTACTCAAAGTGTTTAATAACTTTTAAAGCTAGAGAATGTCATTTAAGGTTTCCACCTCCCAAAAAATTCTGTTTTCTCAGAATTGCGCAATTTTCATTACACTCTGTTATTTATTTTCGTAACTATTCAAAAAATTGCATACGTGAGCTTTTTTCCCTTAATTGCATTCAGTTAATCATACCTTCCATAATACTTATACATTGCCTACGAGCTCAGGAGAAACAAGGCAAGGCTACTTAATACTCCAAAAGTATCCCTTAAATTACTGGGGAATTCATGCGAACAGGAGTATTTCGGAAATGTTTAATGTCACAAAAATATTTATTTAAAATAAATTGTATTTATCTAATAAGATATTCATTTCTTCACCAGTAAGTTATTCAGATTCCCTGGAAATAAAGAGAACTTTATAGAACTTTTGATACGCATTTTATTTATTATACAAATATAGCTATTTTTCAGAAAATCAAATATAAGGAATCGCAGTCACTGGCATCTTTAAAGAGCGTCCAACTCCAGAATGAAATTTAGCATTTATCTGGCTTTTCTTATGATGTTACGCTGTTCACAGAGATTTACGAATTGAAAGACTAAAAACACGTAAACATGTATATGCACAAGCGCGAGCGCACGCGCACACACACACTCATATGTACGAAGCTCTTTGCTTTCTTTACAGGACCTCAGAACATGCATTACGCTGCATGTCCCTAGCGTTTCCAGCTCTAGAATCGTTCCAGCTAGTAGAATGCCTCTACCATCTTCATGTCAACGATCTGTTACTCCGAATTAAAGTTTGGTGATCTGTATAGAACTGCACAACTTGCATTACGATGCGTGTCCCTAGCGTTTCCAGCTCCTGAATCGTTCCAGCTAGTGGAATGCCTCTACCATCTTCATGTCAACAATCTGTTACTCTGAATTAAAGTTTGGTGATCTGTATAGACCTGTACAACATACATCACGTTATGTAACAACATGATCACGCTATGTAACAATATGTTCACGCTATGTAACAACATGATCACGCTATGTAACAACATGCTCAAGCTATGTAACAACATGATCACGCTATGTAACAAAACGATCACGCTATGTAACAACCTGAGCACGCTCTGTAACAACACGATCACGCTATGTAACAACATGTTCACGCTATGTAACAACATGATGACGCTATGTAACAACTGATCACGCTATGTAACAAGATGTTCACGCTATGTAACAACATGATCACGCCATGTAACAACATGATCACGCTATGTAACAACATGATCACGCTATGTAACAACATGATCACGCTATGTAACAACATGATCACGCTATGTAACAACATGATCACGCTATGTAACAACATGATCACGCTATGTAACAAAATGATCACGCTATGTAACAACACGATCACGCTATGTAACAACACGATCACGCTATGTAACAACTGATCACGCTATGTAACAACATGATCACTCTATGTAACAACACGATCACGCCATGTAACAACTGATCACGCTATGTAACAACATGCTCAAGCTATGTAACAACTGATCACGCTATGTAACAACATGATCACGCTATGTAACAACCTGAGCACGCTATGTAAATACCTAATCACGCTATGTAACAACCTGATTACGGTATGTAACAACATGATCACGCTATGTAACAACATGTTCACGCTATGTAACAACATGATCACGCTATGTAACAACATGATCACGCTATGTAACAAAACGATCACGCTATGTAACAACCTGAGCACGCTCTGTAACAACACGATCACGCTATGTAACAACATGTTCACGCTATGTAACAACATGATGACGCTATGTAACAACTGATCACGCTATGTAACAACATGTTCACGCTATGTAACAACCTGAGCACGCTATGTAACAACCTGAGCACGCTATGTAACAATACGATCACGCTATGTAACAACCTGATTACGCTATGTAACAACTGATCACGCTATGTAACAACATGATCACGCTATGTAACAACCTGAGCACGCTATGTAACAACATGATCACGCTATGTAACAACATGAACACGCTATGTAACAATACGATCACGCTATGTAACAACCTGAGCACGCTATGTAACAACATGATCACGCTATGTAACAACATGAACACGCTATGTAACAACCTGAGCACGCTATGTAACAACCTGATCACGCTATGTAACAACATGTTCACGCTATGTAACACGATGACGCTATGTAACAACACGATCACGCTATGTAACAACCTGATTACGCTATGTAACATCTGATCACGCTATGTAACAACATGATCACGCTATGTAACAACCTGAGCACGCTATGTAACAACATGATCACGCTATGTAACAACCTGATCACGCTATGCAACAACATGTTCACGCTATGTAACAACTGATCACGCTATGTAACAACATGATCACGCTATGTAACAACCTGAGCACGCTATGTAACAACATGATCACGCTATGTAACAACATGTTCACGCTAAGTAACAACACGATCACGCTATGTAACAACACGATCACGCTATGTAACAACATGGACACGCTATGTAACAACATGAACACGCTATGTAACAATACGATCAAGCTATGTAACAACCTGAGCACGCTATGTAACAACATGATCACGCTATGTAACAACATGAACACGCTATGTAACAACCTGAGCACGCTTATGTAACAACATGATCACGCTATGTAACAACATGAACACGCTATGTAACAACATGAACACGCTATGTAACAACATGAACACGCTATGTAACAACATGATCACGCTATGTAACAACCTGAGCACACTATGAAACAACATGATCACGCTATGTAACAAACTGATCACGCTATGTAACAACATGATCACGCTATGTAACAACACGATCACGCTATGTAACAACATGATCACGCTATGTAACAACACGATCACTCTATGTAACAACCTGATCACGCTATGTAACAACCTGATCACGCTATGTAACAACATGATCACGCTATGTAACAATCTGATCACGCTATGTAACAACATGATCACGCTATGTAAATAGGGTGGACCATTTAAGTTGAGGCTATACAATATATCCAAAACTAAGCGTTGTAGAAAGAAATGTCTCTAATAAAACCTGACTGATATTATGACGAAAGTAAATGCCGCTAGTCGTGTTTCGTTTGGAGGCCGTTATGAGGGTCATTTTGGGTCAATTTATTTTTTTAAATGGGAACCTACAATTAGGGTCCCATTTAAAAAGACCCTGAAATGCCCATCACCACGTCCTCCTAACGAAATACGACTAGCGGCATTTACTTTCGCCATAATATCAATCAAGTTTTATTAGAGACGTTTCTTTCTACAACGCTTAGTTTTGGATATATTGTATAGCCTCAACTTAAATGGTCCACCCTATTTACATAGCGTGATCATGTTGTTATATAGCGTGATCAGATTGTTACATAGCGTGATCATGTTGTTACATAGCGTGATCAGGTTGTTACATAGCGTGATCAGGTTGTTACATAGAGTGATCGTGTTGTTACATAGCGTGATCATGTTGTTACATAGCGTGATCGTGTTGTTACATAGCGTGATCATGTTGTTACATAGCGTGATCAGGTTGTTACATAGCGTGATCATGTTGTTACATAGCGTGCTCAGGTTGTTACATAGCGTGATCATGTTGTTACATAGCGTGTTCATGTTGTTACATAGCGTGTTCATGTTGTTACATAGCGTGTTCATGTTGTTACATAGCGTGATCATGTTGTTACATAAGCGTGCTCAGGTTGTTACATAGCGTGTTCATGTTGTTACATAGCGTGATCATGTTGTTACATAGCGTGCTCAGGTTGTTACATAGCTTGATCGTATTGTTACATAGCGTGTTCATGTTGTTACATAGCGTGTCCATGTTGTTACATAGCGTGATCGTGTTGTTACATAGCGTGATCGTGTTGTTACTTAGCGTGAACATGTTGTTACATAGCGTGATCATGTTGTTACATAGCGTGCTCAGGTTGTTACATAGCGTGATCATGTTGTTACATAGCGTGATCAGTTGTTACATAGCGTGAACATGTTGTTACATAGCGTGATCAGGTTGTTACATAGCGTGATCATGTTGTTACATAGCGTGCTCAGGTTGTTACATAGCGTGATCATGTTGTTACATAGCGTGATCAGATGATACATAGCGTAATCAGGTTGTTACATAGCGTGATCGTGTTGTTACATAGCGTCATCGTGTTACATAGCGTGAACATGTTGTTACATAGCGTGATCAGGTTGTTACATAGCGTGCTCAGGTTGTTACATAACGTGTTCATGTTGTTACATAGCGTGATCATGTTGTTACATAGCGTGCTCAGGTTGTTACATAGCGTGATCGTATTGTTACATAGCGTGTTCATGTTGTTACATAGCGTGATCATGTTGTTACACAGCGTGCTCAGGTTGTTACATAGCGTGATCATGTTGTTACATAGCGTGATCAGTTGTTACATAGCGTAATCAGGTTGTTACATAGCGTGATCGTATTGTTACATAGCGTGCTCAGGTTGTTACATAGCGTGCTCAGGTTGTTACATAGCGTGAACATGTTGTTACATAGCGTGATCAGTTGTTACATAGCGTCATCATGTTGTTACATAGCGTGAACATGTTGTTACATAGCGTGATCGTGTTGTTACAGAGCGTACTCAGGTTGTTACATAGCGTGATCGTTTTGTTACATAGCGTGATCATGTTGTTACATAGCTTGAGCTTGTTGTTACATAGCGTGATCATGTTGTTACATAGCGTGAACATGTTGTTACATAGCGTGATCATGTTGTTACATACCGTAATCAGGTTGTTACATAGCGTGATCAGTTGTTACATAGCGTGATTAGGTTTTTACATAGCGTGCTCAGGTTGTTACATAGCGTGATCATGTTGTTACATAGCGTGATCAGTTGTTACATAGCTTGAGCATGTTGTTACATAGCGTGATCAGTTGTTACATGGCGTGATCGTGTTGTTACATAGAGTGATCATGTTGTTACATAGCGTGATCAGTTGTTACATAGCGTGATCGTGTTGTTACATAGCGTGATCGTGTTGTTACATAGCGTGATCATTTCGTTACATAGCGTGATCATGTTGTTACATAGCGTGAACATGTTGTTACATAGCGTGATCGTGTTGTTACAGAGCGTGCTCAGGTTGTTACATAGCGTGATCATTTTGTTACATAGCGTGATCATGTTGTTACATAACGTGATCATGTTGTTACATAGCGTGAACATGTTGTTACATAGCGTGATCATGTTGTTACATACCGTAATCAGGTTGTTACATAGCGTGATCAGTTGTTACATAGCGTGATTAGGTTTTTACATAGCGTGCTCAGGTTGTTACATAGCGTGATCATGTTGTTACATAGCGTGATCAGTTGTTACATAGCTTGAGCATGTTGTTACATAGCGTGATCAGTTGTTACATGGCGTGATCGTGTTGTTACATAGAGTGATCATGTTGTTACATGGCGTGATCAGTTGTTACATAGCGTGATCGTGTTGTTACATAGCGTGATCGTGTTGTTACATAGCGTGATCATTTTGTTACATAGCGTGATCATGTTGTTACATAGCGTGATCATGTTGTTACATAGCGTGATGATGTTGTTACATAGCGTGAACATGTTGTTACATAGCGTGATCAGTTGTTACATAGCGTCATCATGTTGTTACATAGCGTGAACATGTTGTTACATAGCGTGATCGTACTTTTACAGAGCGTGCTCAGTTTGTTACATAGCGTGATCGTTTTGTTACATAGCGTGATCATGTTGTTACATAGCTTGAGCATGTTGTTACATAGCGTGATCATGTTGTTACATAGCGTGAACATATTGTTACATAGCGTGATCATGTTGTTACATAACGTGATGTATGTTGTACAGGTCTATACAGATCACCAAACTTTAATTCAGAGTAACAGATTGTTGACATGAAGATGGTAGAGGCATTCCACTAGCTGGAACGATTCAGGAGCTGGAAACGCTAGGGACACGCATCGTAATGCAAGTTGTGCAGTTCTATACAGATCACCAAACTTTAATTCGGAGTAACAGATCGTTGACATGAAGATGGTAGAGGCATTCCACTAGCTGGAACGATTCAAGAGCTGGAAACGCTAGGGACATGCAGCGTAATGCATGTTCTGAGGTCCTGTAAAGAAAGCAAAGAGCTTCGTACATATGTGTGTGTGTGCGCGTGCGCTCGCGCTTGTGCATATACATGTTTACGTGTTTTTAGTCTTTCAATTCGTAAATCTCTGTGAACAGCGTAACATCATAAGAAAAGCCAGATAAATGCTAAATTTCATTCTGGAGTTGGACGCTCTTTAAAGATGCCAGTTACTGCGATTCCTTATATTTGATTTTCTGAAAAATAGCTATATTTGTATAATAAATAAAATGCGTATCAAAAGTTCTATAAAGTTTTCTTTATTTCCAGGGAATCTGAATAACTTACTGGTGAAGAAATGAATATCTTATTAGATAAATACAATTTTTTTTAAATAAATATTTTTGTGACATTAAACATTTCCGAAATACTCCTGTTCGCATGAATTCCCCAGTAATTTAAGGGATACTTTTGGAGTATTAAGTAGCCTTGCCTTGTTTCTCCTGAGCTCGTAGGCAATGTATAAGTATTATGGAAGGTATGATTAACTGAATGCAATTAAGGGAAAAAAGCTCACGTATGCAATTTTTTGAATAGTTACGAAAATAAATAACAGAGTGTAATGAAAATTGCGCAATTCTGAGAAAACAGAATTTTTTGGGAGGTGGAAACCTTAAATGACATTCTCTAGCTTTAAAAGTTATTAAACACTTTGAGTAAAAGTACAGTTTCTCTCTAAAGATTAATACATAGATATCTTAAATTGGTATGTGTTTTTAGATTTTGAGAAACACTTCTGTGCCTATCATAATTAACACTAGATCGTCCGAATACCAACATTTTGAAATGTAATCGTTGTTTGCAAATTAAAATGTGCCGTAGTAGATCTGCTTAACAGTTTCTTTATCCATATTATTCCTTGCCTGTTTCATTACTTTTTTGTAATATATTTATGTTTGTATAAGTTATTAACAACGCTTAATTTTTCTGAGATTCTTTCATTTCTAGTTCCAATTTCAAGATCTTCATTTTCACTGTGTACTCTTCTTCCAAACACTCAAGCCTCCTCTCATAAAAACCCTCTCTTATGCCATCTTTGTTCTTTTCAGGCAATGGAGTTGAAAGTTCTGTATGGGAACTGCAGACGCCACCTTTACACTTTCTCTTTTTTCAAATTCCTTACCTGTTATTAAAATTGCTGAATGACATGTTGGAACTGGATTTACTATTTCAATGTCCTTCACTGTGGTGATTACTTCTGAATGGAATCCAACTTCATCATTAAACTCATTGGCGATTGAATAGAAGAGCAACAATTGTTATTTGGCTACTATTATCTAAGAAAGGCGGTACATACATACGCCTCCAGTTTTGTACAATCGTACCTTGTCAATGGCATTTGCTTGCTTCATTCTTTTCTTTATGTTCTCATAATATCATTTCAGGGATTTTCATTCACCCTGGATGATCTTCCTAGAATTATATTCATTTGCAATTTATTTCCATGTCTCTTCCTTACGCTTAGCAGAGCTATCAGTCATTTTATTTTCAACACTAATTTGTGTTCCAAAACAATGTCGGTCATATATCTTTCTCTTCTTTCTTAAAATTTACTGTCTGAGTCTTTTTATTACTTTCGTCCTTCTCCATTTTGCAATTTGTTTATGTATCAGAGACAAATGAAAGTTGAATGGCATTAACAATTGTGATTTGATTCAATACAATTGCAGTGATCTGAGATTAGTGAATAATGAATAACGTTTATTTCTCAATACTCGATACATAATTAAGTTATATACTTTTAGACTATAATAATATTTGAAAATATTAGGCTATTTACACTATAAATTCAGTTCTTTGTTGTTTGCCTACACTAATCTATGGTCTCAGTACATACAACTCCTGGTTTTCTATGTATCGATGACCCTCTGTCTACTTGTTTATGTTTCATTATATATACCTTTATTTTTTTTAATGTGCCATATGTATGATTTCCTGTGTTACGTCTTGTTACGTGGTTACGTTAGATGATAGACAATGAGAAGATCCAGAACAAACAAGGTGGGAATAGGTTAGGACGTATACTTCACTGTAAACCGATATACTGTTTGTCCCTCTCCGTCTCGCGCACTACTGTTTAACAAATATAAAGTTTGTAAGGTTTAGAAAATAAGTATATAAAAGTGTTGTAAGGCTGGATGAGAAAAGTTTTATAATCGAATTACTCTCTATATTACAGTATAAACCTACATTCCTCCTCCTTCAATCTCTGTCTATCCTTGTATCTCTCCCGTTTTCCATATTTCTCCCATATAAACGTATACTCTAATCCTCAAACCATGTCTAGACTAGCATCTCTCCTCGTATACCCTACTGCTCTCATATAAATGCATTTTCTTCCTTAAAGACTCTCTCAACCTAACACCTACCTTCGTTTTCCCTATCTTTTCCCATATAGACGTATACTCTCTCATTCAGACCTTCCCGACTAGCCTAGCACTTCTCCTCATATTCCCCTACCTCTCTCATATAAGATGCATTCCCTCATTCAACACCGTCTAGCCTAGCATCGACCCTCGTATTCCCTATCCCTCGCATATAAAGACCTACTCCATCATTCAAAACTCCTATCCTAATACCTCTCCTCGGTTCGCTATATCGCCCATATTCTACCCTTCAAGTCCTGTTTAGTATAGCATCTTTCCTTGTATTCCCTATCTCTCTCGTATAAAGCATATCCCTCCCTCCTTTAGCATCTGACTAGCCTAGCATCAGCCCTGGTATTCCCTATCTCTCCCCTATAAATGCTTCTCTCTAGAGGCCTAATGTTTCAGGAGAGCATCCTTTCCCCCTATAAAAGTTTATTTGGTGTCTTTATCTTAATTAGTTTAGGAGTTATTAAATTTATAATTAAATTACATTTTATCGGTATTCGAACCCTGGACACCAGAACCAAAATTATTTACAATATTAGTTTGATATGTTTAAGGGTGCTGTATGCATTTACAGCATCAATCTAAGTGATATATTCTAGAGTATAGAGAAAAATAAGTAAGTGATTGAAAGATCGGGATTCGAAGTAAGGACAGCTGATTGAAAATTATATACAGTATTAATTGCTCCTCATAGGAACTATCAATCATGCTTTGGTCAATTCCTCTACCTCTCTTAGTTTCTGAGATAATGACGATTTAAACATTAGGCTCGAACCCAGAACGTCAGGTATCTAATTACACATCCACAAGATACTACCTAGTAACATAAATGCAATAAAGTTTATTTGGCGTCTATATCTTAATTAGTTTAGGAGTTATTAAATTTATAATTAATTTACATTTTATCGGTATTCGAACCTTGGACACCAGAAACAAAATTATTTACAATATTAGTTTGATATGTTTAAAGGTGCTGTATGCATTTAGAGCATCAATCTAAGTGATATATTCTAGAGTATAGAGAAAAAATAAGTAAGTGATTGAAAGATCGGGATTCGAAGTAAGGACAACTGATTGAAAATTATATACACTATTAATTGCCCCTCATAGGAGCTATCAATCATGCTTTGGTCAACTCCTCTACCTCTCTTAGTTTCTGAGATAATGCCGATTTAAAATTAGGATCGAACTCAGAACGTCAGGTATCTAATTACACATCCACAAGATACTACCTAATAACATAAAGACAATAAAGTTTATTTGTCGTCTTTATCTTAATTAGTTTAGAAGTTATTAAATTTATAATTAAACTACATTTTATCGGTATTCGAACCCTGGACACCAGAAACAAAATTATTTACAGTATTAGTTTGATATGTTTAAAGGTGCTGTATGCAGTTAAAGCATCAATCTAAGTGATATATTCTAGAGTATAGAGAAAAAATAAGTAAGTGATTGAAAGATCGGGATTCGAAGTAAGGACAACTGATTGAAAATTATATACAGTATTAATTGCCCATCATAGGAGCTATCAATCATGCTTTGGTCAACTCCTCTACCCCTCTTAGTTTCTGAGATAATGACGATTTAAAATTAGGATCGAACCCAGAACGTCAGGTATCTAATTACACATCCACAAGATAACACCTAATAACATAAAGGCAATAAAGTTTATTTGGCGTCTTTATCTTAATTAGTTTAGAAGTTATTAAATTTATAATTAAACTACATTTTATCGGTATTCAAACCCTGGACACCAGAAACAACATTATTTACAATATTAGTTTGATATGTTTAAAGGTGCTGTATACATTTACAGCATCAATCTAAGTGATATATTCTAGAGTATAGAGAAAAAATAAGTAAGTGATTGAAAGATCGGGATTCGAAGTAAGGACAACTGATTGAAAATTATATACAGTATTAATTACCCATCATATGAGCTAACAATCATGCTTTGGTTCACTCGTCTACCTCTCTTAGTTTCTGAGATAATGACGATTTAAAAATTAGGATCGAACCCAGAACGTCAGGTATCTAATTACACATCCACAAGATTATACCTAATAACATAAAGGCAATAAAGTTTATTTGGCGTCTTTATCTTAATTAGTTTAGAAGTTATTAAATTTATAATTAAATTACATTCTATCGGTATTCGAACCCTGGACACCAGAAACAAAATTATTTACAATATTAGTCTGATATGTTTAAAGGTGCTGTATGCAGTTACAGCATCAATCTAAGTGACATATTCTAGAGTATAGAGAAAAATAAGTAAGTGATTGAAAGATCGGGATTCGAAATAAGGACAACTGATTAAAAATTATATACAGTATTAATTACCCATCATAGGAGCTATCAATCATGCTTTGGTCAATTCCTCTACCTCTCTTAGTTTCTGAGATAATGACGATTTAAACATTAGGCTCGAACCCAGAACGTCAGGTATCTAATTACATCTCCACAAGATACTACCTAATAACATAAAGGCAATAAAGTTTATTTGGCGTCTTTATCTTAATTAGTTTAGGAGTTATTAAATTATAATTAAATTACATTTTATCGGTATTCGAACCCTGGACACCATGTACCCAAATATACATTCACAAGAAACTATCTAATGACATTAATGTAATAAACTTTATTTGACGTCTTTATCGTAATTAGTCTCTGAGTTATTAGAAGCTGAATTTGTAATCACTCCTAGATTCGATTCCGGTCATTCTGGTCAACTTGGAATTCATTGGAGGAGCTGCTGCTTTTTATATCATTTCCATCGCTAAATATTGAAGTGTTGAGAGTTATTCAGAGCACTTAGGAAAACAATTACTGACATTGTTCGCTAATGGGGTGAAAGCGTCTAACGGGTCAGCTAATGTGGGTCACCGTTACCTCCAGACGGAAGTATGTCGTTGATCGCTAATGTATGTAAACAGATCCGGAATGTAAACTTAAAAGCCTATTAATGTTGTGAAAGCGTCTAACATGTTCAGCTAATGGACAAGCGCTTTCCCCTGATAGAAGAAGGCTGCGTGTTCTCATTACATGACAGACTGTTCCCGTGAGCAGACTACTTATACTCACCTTCCAGTCAACAATTCATTATTCAAAAAACTTAATTGCTCGAGGATGCAATGTGCAGACCTTAGTAATCATAAAAAAAATGTTTGACGAACATTACCTAATTAATTTGCCGAGGGGCGGCAGGACTCGAGAAAACAATTCCATCAAGTCATGACGCCACAGTAGAACGCATGGGAGAGGGGGTAGAAACTGTTAGCACAGATACTGTCGGCATTAGGTGAGCACACAAAGCGAGAGGGGGCGGGGCCTAACGACACGAGACCTGGCGGCATGTGAGCACTCAAAGGGAGGGGGCGGGGCTTGTCGGCGTAGAACAAAGAACTTTATCGCTTGTCGGCATCTATCTACTGTGCCAGAACCGGCTTAATATTTCTACTAGTATTATTGGAAAATTCAAACAAATAACAAGGAATATCTCGGAAATGGCTCCTCGACAAAAAAATGTATGACATAAATTGTGTGTTTTATCGAGATCTGCATTTATTGTGTAGTAAAATTTTGTCTATCTCTTACGGTTCACCAATTATGCAAACTTTATTCAGAAACAAGAGGACTTTTGGGGACATTCCCAGAATGTTCAAGATATACATTTAATTTGCCGTGAAAGTATCTTAAATATATTACATTTTAATCAAAATCCTTAGAGCCATTTTTGCCAAAATAAAAATATCCAAAAAATGTTCCATATAAAGGGTAGCTGCGGTGGGGGATTTTCTTGAAAGATACTGAACCTAAATACCAATTTGGTATTTATCTTACTTTACGTTTTCGAGCTTTGCTGTTCGCAGGCACAGGCGCGCACACACACACACACACACACAGTCCTTTTTCTAAAAATGCTTTTTTTATTCAGGGACCTCAAAACATGTATTTCCGGTGAAATATCGATATCGAATTTTTGGGTGGAATGTAATACTTCCCCTACTTTCTACACGGAGTAGAGAAAGTAAAACATCTAACATATATCAGCAAAGAAACTACATGGAAGCTGCAATATTTAGCAGAAAATTATAGAGTAAAAACTAAAATATATGTCTTTAATTCAAAGAGTATATCGGTTATGAGTTCTTATGTCATGCTTTGCAGAATTTAGAGTATAAAACGACAGAAGCCCCACAATTTTTAAAAATATATTTAAAATACAATTATTGTGGCTATAGTGATAAAGTATACAGTGCGTTTCCAAAGTCGCACATTTTCTGTTACAGCTAAATGGAAATATTTTTTTAAAAAAAACGCTTGGTCTTGTAAAACAGTGTACTTAAAAATACACTTTTTCACAGAAAAAAACATTCTTAATTTCGTTTTTGTGCAAGTTGTGACATCATCGGAAACATTTTTAAATGACATCCTATTTTTTGTATACCATCTCAAAGATTTTAATATTGTGTATGATTGTAGAATCTATCAATTGCTTTATACAATAAACGTTGCTATGGTAACCAAATAAATAGCTGAATTTGCTACTGTTATTTATCGTTTATTTGTAGAAATTAATACAAAATAACAATGTTTGTAAGTGAAAGTGAGAGAATTCAGATTTTAATAATAATTGGAGGTGGTGGCAGAAAACCTACACAAAACACAGCAAACTAAAAAAAACAAAAAACAACACAAAAACAGATATGATTATAACCTTATGATTTGCATTTGTAACTTATTTATTTTAATGTTTGCGATATTATTATGCGGTTGATATACATAAATAAAGATTCTCTTTGAACTATATATTTGGTTACCATAGCAACGTTTGTTGTATAAAACAATTGATAGCTTGTACAATTATACACAATAATAGAGTCTTTGAGATGATATGCAAAAAATATAGGGTGTCTTTAAAAACGTTTCCGATGACGTCACAACTTGTACAACAATTCTATTAAAAATCTGATGTGTTACACTCACATGACTTTCTCTACTCTTGTACAAACTATTTTTATAAATGCTTATTCTCCATATGCTTCATGTTAATCGAGATGTTAATCTTATTGCTAATTTTCTTGTAGATGCAAGGTGAATTGGTAGGCTTTAAGCGATAGTCAAACGTTTTAATAGCTGGTTGCTATGTGGAGTATTCCATTCTCTTTGCATTACCAGAACACAAAAAATGAATAGCGAATTTGAGAAAAAGTATAAGTATTGGAAAATGTAAGGGAATAACAAGCAATATCTCGAAAATGATTCACTCAACAAAAAAAATGTATATGACATAAATTGTGTATTTTAACGCGATCTACATTGTTTGCGTAGTAAAATTTTGTCTATCTGTTATGGTTTACCAGTTATGCAAAAGTCGTTCACAATGAAGAATACTTTTGGAGACATTCCCAGAAAATTCGAGACATACATTTCATTTGTCATGAAAATATCTTAAACATATGATATTTTCATCATAATCGTTAGAGCCATTTTTGAGAAAATTAAAATTTTCGAAACGTGTTCCTTGTAAAGGGTAATCTGGGGTGGGGGGATTTTCTTGAAAACCTTCGTGTCGCATCTCTGGAAGATACTGAACCTAAACACCAAGTTTGATGTTTATCCGAATGTTTGTTTCTGAGTTATGCTGTTCACACACACACACACACACACACACACACACACACAGACATACACGGACATGTTTCTAAAAATGTTTTTTTGGACTCAGGGGGTCTCAAAACATGTATTTCCGGTGAAATCTCGGTATCGAATTTATGGGTGGAATACAATACTTCCCATACTTACGTAGTAGAGAAAGTAAAAAGTTTTGTTTCTGTGAGAAAGTATCTTTTAAAATATACTGTTTGAGTGTCCGAGCATATTTTGAAAAAAATTTCCATTTAGCTGTAGCAAGAAATGTGCGGGACTTTGAAACGCACCGTATATCAAATTATAGAGTAAAATCGAATTTCTAAGATTGCATCATAATAATTGAAAATGCCGCTTTTGATCTTTAATTTCCCTTCATAAATCCGGCACAAGTAAATTAGAGTTTATTTTGGACTTTCTTACATAGATGGAGGAAATATTTCAAACTTCAAGAAAATTTAAACCCAACTATTTTACTGGAAATGGTCAAAATGTATACATATCCTCGATAGCAGAGCAATAGTTGCCCATGCGAGCTTCAAAAAGGCATTAAATTTCGGCATTTTTAATGAAAGTATTAAAATCACAACTGGCGCAAAGGTCATAATTAATAAAGTTGTGGGCAGATAAAAACGTAGCGCCACAGTCAGTGAACCAGGTACATCCTGGTGAAGCTGTTGATTTCCTTTCGACTGAGGAGCATGGCCTCGTATGTCAATAGAAATGTAATGACCATTTGAAGTTTCCATGCAGATCGGGCGGATCTGTTGAAGTTCAGCTTATCGCTCTCCTGTGTGGTTATAGGTTTGAGAATGGTGTTACGAAATTAAGAGTTGCAAATTGAATTCTATACGGCTCAGCGGACTTGGGTGTAAACATCAGACGGCAGCGGACTGGCAAGTGCCTGCTGTTACTGCGTTATTGAATTCGTGCCTTCTTATTGGTCAACGATTTACAGCTGTAACTTGAGAAACCTCACATTGTAAGTTATGTAACGTTTTTTATTTCCAGTTTTCCCCTAGAGTGTAATTCTGAAGAGTTATTGCCCAAAGTAGTGGAAAAATTGCATGCCAGCAATAAACAGTAGAACCAATTTATAAGAATGTGCATTCTTTCAATATGCAGGAGTAGGTTATATAGGACAGACCGAGGCCACTTTTTTGGGCATGTATGGGAAAGGATAGGGAAAACGAGGCTAGATGGGGCGGTTCAAGGAGGAAAATGGGTTTATATGGGAGAGATAGGGAATACGACGACCAATACTATGCTAGACAGGGTTGAAGGAGGGAAATACGTTATATGGAAGAGATAGTAGAGAGCTGTTAGGCTAGACAGAGGCTGAGGAGCATGGTTTATATGAAAAGTATAGGAAAAACGAGGAGAGGTATTACACTAGACAGAGTTGAAGGGTAGAGTATGTCTTTTATATGAGAGCGGTAGGGAACAGGAGGAGGGGTGTTAGGCTAGACAGAGGTTGAAGGGTAGAGTATGTCTTTTATATGAGAGAGGTAGGGAACAGGAGGAGAGGTGTTAGGCTAGACAGAGTTGAAGGGTAGAGCTTATCTTTATATATGAGACAGTTAAGGAACAGGGGGTAGGGATGATAGGCTAGACAGAGGTCAAGAAGTAGAGTATGGTTTATATGAGATATAGGAAAACCAGGAGAGGTATTAGGCTAAGGAGGTTGGTATGCGTTTATAAGGAGAGACGAGAAAACGGAGAGATCCTATGCTAGGATAGACAGCTGTTAAAGGTAGAATGTGTTTTCTATAGGTTAGATAGGAACCCAAGGAGAGATACTCAGCTAGACAGGAGCAGGCGGGAAATGCGCTTTATGAGAGGCAAGGGATACGGGGAGAGACGCTAGACTAGACAGAGGTTTAGAGTATGCGTTTATATGTATGAGGGATATAGGAACAGGAGGAGAGATATTAGGCTAAGGAGGTTGAGTAGCCGTTTATAAGGAGAGATGAGTAAACGAAGAGATCCAATGCTAGGATAGGCAGGTGCTAAAGGTAGAATGTGTTTTATATATGCTAGATAGGAACCCAAGGAGAGATAGACGGGGGGCAGGAGGGGAATGCGCTTATGAGAGGTAGGGGATACGAGGAGGGGTGTTAGGCTAGACAGAGGTAGAGGAGTAGAGTATGGTTTATATGAGAGGTATAGGGAAACGAGGAGAGTCGGTAGGCTAGACAGATAGTGAAGCAGTAGGAATATGGACTTATATACAGGAGATATAGGGAATAGGAGATGCTAGACCTTGAAAGCGACTTTAGGCGAGAACTTCATGGAAATATGTTTCATGTCAATGTTAGAGCGCTAATTCTAGACATGCTCATCACGTAACCTATTCAGGGAAAAGGTGACTCGCTCAGGGGAAAAAGGTGACCTGCAAAGGGAAAAACGTGACCAGCAAAGGGAAAAAGGTGACCAGCAAAGGGAAAAAGGTGACCAGCAAAGGGGAAAAAGGTGACCAGAAAAGGGAAAAACGTGACCAGCAAAGGGAAAAACGTGACCAGGAAAGGGAAAAACGTGACCAGAAGAGGGAAAAACGTGACCAGCAAAGGGAAAAAGGTGACCAGGAAAGGGAAAAAGGTGACCAGCAAAGGGAAAAAGGTGACCAGCAAAGGGAAAAAGGTGACCAGGAAAGGGAAAAAGGTGACCAGCAAAGGGAAAAAGGTGACCAGGAAAGGGAAAAAGGTGACCAGCAAAGGGAAAAAGGTGACCAGGAAAGGGAAAAAGGTGACCAGCAAAGGGAAAAAGGTGACCAGGAAAGGGAAAAAGGTGACCAGGAAAGGGAAAAAGGTGACCAGGAAAGGGAAAAAGGTGACCAGCAAAGGGAAAAAGGTGACCAGCAAAGGGAAAAAGGTGACCAGCAAAGGGAAAAAGGTGACCAGCAAAGAGAAAATGGTGACCAGCAAAGGGTAAAAAGGTGACCAGCAAAGGGAAAAAGGTGACCAGCAAAGGGAAAAAGGTGACCAGCAAAGGGAAAAAGGTGACCTGGAAAGGGAAAAAGGTGACCAGCAAAGGGAAAAAGGTGACCAGCAATCACTTAGATTGATAGCGTAACTGCACACAGCTTTGTTTAACATGTCAAGCTAATATTATAAATTATTTTGTTCCTGGTGTTCTGGGTTCGAATACCGTTTTAATGAAATTTACTTGCAAATTTAATAACTCGTAATCTAATTTATATAGACACGTCAAGTAAGCCGTAAACAGAGTACCTAGTTCCAAAATATCGTTATCATGACAAAAAGTACTTTAAAGTACTCAGATCGAATCCCGAAGGGGTGATTTCATATATCTTCAAGCCTATGAATCCTATCAGGTTCGAGTAAAGATTAAATGAGAGATGCTGATGCGAGGGAGCTAAATTACTAAAAATACATTTATTAAAACTATTAGCGGGTTCGATTCTAGAAGCTTAGAATCTGTGAAACTCTGGAAAAATTGCTTTTCTCGTGATTCTAGTGGTCTTTCTGGAAGAAGATGGAAAGGAAGAATTGAAAAGGAATGAAAACATGAAATAATGTAGTATATACACACATTTAACTAAACAAGGGAGAAAATCTTCTACGTTACCTTTTAAGCCTTTGAGATTGTGCTAGCTTTGGTGTAATGGGTGGTGGTAGTGGTGGCAGGCTTTGAATGTAACATCTGACTGAATGAGCGTGTGGGAATACTTCTCTTGTTGATGTGACAGCATATACAGGTAGTTACGAGACGAGTTTAAACGTGTTTGATACTGGCAGACATCCTGTCTCTGGGTGTGACGTCACAGACATCGAGCATCCTATAGAACTTAACGATCTACCTTTCCTGCCTGAGTGTATGAAACCATTGAAATCATATACAAAGAAACTGATACCTCGTCTTGGACCTCGAAAGAAGTATGTAGTACATTACATAGCTTTGAATCAAGCTCTTAATCATGGGTTACGACTAAAAAATCCATCGTGTGCTGCAATTCCAACAGACACAGTGGTTAAAACCTTATGCGGAATTTAACAACAGGCTACTACAATAAGCTGCAAATGATTTCGAGAAGGACGTCTACAGCTCTTTAACAACGTCATGTTTGGAAAAACTATGGAGAATCTGCCTGATCGTATGGATATACGACTGGTGATAAATGAGAAGACTCTAGAGAAGCTGATCGCCAAGCCTACGTTTATTGATAGGTCGATATATGCTGCTGTTCTAGCTGTTGTATTTATGGTCTCTCGACAAGCCTGTATACATTGGTATGAGTGTGTTGGACATCTCCGAGACAATGTATCACCATCATTACGATGTGCTGTTATCATATTATGGAGCTTATGTATATGGATACTTATTCATTCATTCATCGTGTAACAACTGGAGATGTGGAACAGGATAAGTTACGTTTACTTGAACATCTGATTACTGCTGATTACGCTGTCAACTATATATGCTATTCAGCTCTAAACATAAACAAATTGCTTGGGAAATCTAAAGATGAGGCTAATGATAAAATCATCCAGCGCTTTGTCGGACTACGAGCTAAGATGTATGCCTTAGATATCCACGGCTCAATGGTAAAAAAGATTAAGGGTAAAAACGTAGTGCTATTAAGCATTACATTACATTTGAGAGTTATACTGATTGTCCTAAAACCTGTGAAATCATGAGAACACCTATGAATCTTATCATGAAAGCATGCTGATACTACTGTGCAAGTGAATAAAATTACATTGAATCCCTTTGATGATCTCCGCGAATCTACAATGTTAAAAAATTAATGTTTACTCATGTGCTGTGTATGCACATAGCAGACAAATGGTGAAGAAAGGAGAAGATGGAAGGGGAGGCGGTAACCATTGTCATTAGGAGCAAATACTAGTGTTAGTCTCAGGCCTATATAAAGGGAAGAGACGTCTACCCTTACAATCCTTGTTTAATGAAGCAATGATTTAACTGATAAAGCTGTTACATTTGAACAAAAAATGGATTAGCTGCTGCTACATCTGTAATGTAACCGGTTGTTGTCTCTGCTATTATTGTATCAGATGTTGCTACAGCTGTAGGATGTGTTACATCTATTGTTGTACAGCTGCTGTATCTGCTACGATAGTAATTGTATTTGCTTTTGCTACAGCTATTGTGCTGATTGTGTCTAATGCTGCTACAGCTGCAGGATCTATTGCTGCTATCGTTGTAGCTGCTGTTGCTATAGATGCTGTATCTGATACTACATCTGTCGTATTTACTGTTGATGTTGCGATGACTGCTTTTGCTGTGGTAGGGGAATCTATAGCTGGAATATCATTGCTGTGATGCTTGCTATTGCTAAACACTGCTAAATCTCTAGCTGCTGCTGCAGTTGTTATGTAATGCGACGGCTACTGCTATTGTTATAGCAGATGCTGCTACAGCTGTGGGGTCTGTTACAACTATTGTTGTACAGTCTCTGTATCTGCTACGATAGCTGCTGTATTTGCTTCTGCTATAGGTATTGTGCTGACTATGTCTAATGCTGTTACAGCTACCTGATCTGATACTGTTATTGCTGTAGCTGATGTTACAGTGTTGTATCTACTACTTCAGCTCCGTATTTGATGTTACATCTGGAGTGATGACTGCTGTTGCTGTGGTGGGTGAAGCTATAGCTGGAATATCTTTGCTGTGATGCTTGCTATTGCTAAGAGTGCTAAATCTTTCCTGCTGCTGCCCCTACAGCTGTTATGTAACTGGTGTTTGTCGCTGCTGTTATTGTAGCAGATGTTGCTACAGCTGTAAGATCTGTTACATCTATTGTCGTACAGCTGCTGTATCTGCTACGGTAGCTTGTATTTGCTTCTGTTACAGCTATTGTCCAGGCTGCGGGTGATGTTTCTGTAGCTGCAGGATCTATTGCTGCTATCATTGTAGCTGCTGTACATATGGCCTCTCGTCAGATTGTATTCAACAAGTCTATATTCATTGGTATGAGTGTGTTGGACATCTCCAAGACATTAATGTATCACTATCATTACGACGTGTTGTTGCCTTATTATGGAGCTGAAAACCTGAAGCTTATGTATATGGACACTGATTCATTCATTCATCGTGTAACAAATGAAGATGTGTACCAGGACAAGCTACGTTTTCTTGAGCACCTTGATACAGCTGATTACCCTGCCAACCATATATGTTACTCTACTCAGAACAAGAAGGTATTGGGGAAATTTAAAGATGAGGCTAATAGCAAAATCATCCTGCGCTTTGTTGGACTACGTCCTAAGATGTATGCCTTAGATATTCAAGGATCAATGATAAAAAGATTAAAGGTATAAAACGTAGCGCTATTAAGCAGTACATTTCGTTTGACAGCTATACAGACTGTCTTAAAACCTGTGAAATCATCTGAACGCCCTTGAATCTAATCCTATCACGAAAGCATGCTGTTACCACAGTGCAAGTGAATAAAATTACATTGAATCCCTTTGATGATAAAAGAATTATTGCTGAGGATGGAATAACTACCTATGCGTATGGACATTACAGTATTACAAACAGTACTTAAGAGAATGTAACCCGAAGATGAAGATTTTCTCAGCGAGTCTACAAATTAAATAACTAAAGTTTACTCACGTGCTGTGTATGTAACTAGCAGACAAATGGTGAAGAAAGGGTAAGATGGAAGGGAAGGTGGTAACCCTGCCATTAGGAGCAAATACTAGTGTTAGTCTGAAGCCTAGATAAAGGGGAGAGGTACCTACACGAACTTAAATAAAGGTATGTTGACGCAAAGCTTTTTAATTTGTGAGCCATATGCAGTTTATCTCTGCAGTTTATAACTGTTTAACATATAATAAGTTTGTAAGATTTAGAAAAAAGTATATAAATTGTTGTAACGTTGGATGAGAAATGTTTATGATCTAATTACTCTCTATATTACCATGAGTACCTGTGATACTAGTTGAATTACCTGCTAAAATGACTTAAATACCTGTGATACTAGTCGAATCATGTGAAATTACCTTAACTAGCTCTGATACGAATTCCTGTTCTAAATTAGCACGATCACCTGTGACACTATCTGGTTTGCCTTAAATACCAATGATACTAGATGAATTACCTGTTAAAATGACTCAAATACCATTGATACAACCTGAATCATCTGCATTTACCTTAAATAGCTGTGATACAAATCTCTGATCTAAATTATCACGAGTATCTGTGAAACTATGCTGATTACCCAAATACTTACGATATTACCTGAACTATCTGTAAAATACGAAAACTACGTTATAACCAACCCTGGAACCTACCCTCCTGTAATGCTAGCTTAATTACTCTAAACACCTATGACGCTTGAATTATGCTAAATACCTACGATACTAGCTGAGTTACCTGTGAATTACGAAACTATGCTATACCCAACCCCTGGAATCTATCCTCCTGTGATACTAGATGCAATGCTAAACTGCCTCCTATTTGCTCCAAACAGATCCATTTATAGTCGCAGGCTTCTGAGGCTGCTTTCTTTCCTATTGGTCCATTTTTAGCGCCACTCGCATCTCAATATTTCGTAAAAACTTCCAGGGTTCTCATTGGTCCAAGTTTAATATAAATCGCGGCTTTTCCTAAGTTTACCGTTAAGCTATCTGTCTCTCTCACTGGGTCACGGCGAATTATCAAATAAAGGGACAAAGGCGTTACACCCTCGCTGTAGGAATAATGGCCATGCGACCAAACAGACGTCATAAAACTAGATTTTCTGCCTTCGAAGGCACTATTCCTGTAGCTAAAACATTTCGTCGTGGACAATATTTTAACACAGCGCTTAAATTATTTACATTAAACCATTTCTAACTCTTCTAATATTAGTAACCTAGATACATACATAACGTTAAATCACCCTTCTTAAGCTATACAAGCAGTAAAAAGAAAAATATATGTACATAGTATGATTTAACATCAATAAAAATTAATTAATAAATTATCTATAATTACAGTTCTCGGGCTCGGCCTAGAGTTGCCGTTTCAAATTGCCCTGTTCTGGAATACAATAAATTTTTCAGCACTTGATATAATTTTTTTTTCAGAATACTTCCTCTGAGTATACATCTTTGTTGGTTTGTTTCGTTTACAGAGACCTTTCGCTATATCTGTTCCTTCACAAGGGTTCTGACAAACCAGTGGTGTTTACAGCTTGGTCATTCACACTTACACTTTGTTATGGTTGATCCCCCTCTCCTTTTAAAAACAGGTTTTCCGAGAGGCATTCTGACGCACAATACACTTCCACTCACACAAATAACTTGTAGTGCAGACAAATACGCTAATACCCAAATTAAGTTCTAAAAATTAAATATATTTACATACATACTGGTACATAATAATTATTCTGTATTTAGTTATTTCCTTACATTCTTATTTATCGGGTGTATTACCTTTACTACTTGTTCATAGTGTTGCTACCTCATTTAGAGTAAAACTAACCTGATTATTTTCATTACATTCTTCACCCTTCTCATTCTCTAAACATTTGTACGGTTTGAGCAACTGTTTATGATATCTCCCTACGATCTTGGAATTCTTTATTTCTTGTAACTCAAATGTATCCGAGCCAAAAATGTTAATCACCCGGTATGGACCTTTAAATAAATTTTCCATTCTATGATACCTTTTTTTTTTTGAATGCTAGACTTTCTTCGATCAACCATTGCTTCTTTGTTTTAAATTTCTCCTTTCTTTTCTGCGCCCTCTTTGACATTCTTTCAAAAGCTTTCTTAAACGTCTCTTCTTCCGTTAGTGTTTTCGGATCTTTCGTTTCTAGTGTCTGTGGTAATTTCCCTTCAAGTGTTTCTATTAACTTCTCCTTCATCAGCTCAACTAATTTCCCCTCTAAACTCTTATTTTGTTCACTTAAGTTTCTTTCTGAGTCCTTACTCTGCTCATTTAATTTCCCTTCGAAATCCTTATTCTGTTCACTCAGTTTTCTTTGTAACTCCTTACTCTGCTCACTTACGATTCTTTCTAAGTCCTTACTCTGCTCATTTAATTTCCCTTCTAAATACTTATCTTGTTCACTTACGATTCTTTCTATGTCCTTACTGTGCTTACTTACGATTTTTTCTAAGTCCTTACTCTGCTCATTTAATTCCCCTTCTAAATTCTTATTCTATTTACTCAGTTTTCTTTCTAACTCCTTACTCTGCTTACTTACGATTCCCTCTAAGTCTTTACTCTGCTCATTTAATTCCCCTTCTAAATTCTTAGCTTGTTCACTTACAATTCTTTCTAAGTCCTTACTCTGCTTACTTACGATTCTTTCTAAGTCCTTACTCTGCTCGTTTAATTCCCCTTCTAAATTCTTATCTTGTTCACTTACGATTCTTTCTAAGCCCTTACTCTGCTCCTTTAATTTCCCTTCGAAATTCTTATCTTGTTCACTTACGATTCTTTCTAAGTTCTTACTATGTTCACTTAAGATCTTACCCCGTTCATTTAATATGCTTTCTATGTTCTTACTCTGCTCATCTATCTTTGCGCTCAAATGTTGAAGGAATATTATCAGCTGGTTCTGACCTACGTCAATGACCTGCTCAATCGGTGGTTGCCTTTCCAGTCTAACTTCTACCTCTGCTTCACCCATATTTTCTCCATCTGGTGTTATGTTGACAATGGCCTCCCTATTCAGTTCTTCCAAACCTTCCCTTGACCTACTCATGGTTCCGTTAGCAAGTTCTACCTCCCTAGTATTGACTTTACCCCCTCTCAATAACATGTGTTCACAAAACTGAGTCACTACTCTGCATGCCTTTTTGAATGTTCTAACCTGTATTTTCTCCTACGTTAATTGATGCGTCCCGGGTTTGAATCCTGGTGAATTTCTAGAAGCGATGTTCTCAGCTGTTTTGTTGTCCCACGTAGGTAGACTAGACGTTCGCGTTGTAATTTTGTTCTGCTGTGCCCCTTTCCTCTGAAGATTCTTCCCCTATTCGTTGTTTCCTAGTCCTCCGTTTGAGTTGGTCTTCCCTTCGTGTTGGTCTTCCCTTCGTGCCCCACGTTATGGCGCCAGTTTGCGGCAGTCACCTCCTCCGTCCGTTGCTGTAGGCTTACCTTGATGCATCTCCCATGTTAATTCCAGAAGTTCGCAGTGTGCTGGTTCTCTGTAATTTTATCCTCGGCTAGCTGCAGTAGTTTTCTTTAAACTATATGGGAGCATGGACTTATCCTCGTAAAGGAAGCGTAGATCTCGGGTGGTGATATAGGAAGACATAGACGTGCTTTGGTTATGAACAGATGACACTGCCGTTCCTTTTTATTTTACTAACCCACGTAGTATACAACACTGGTATTGCCGCTGTTAAAATACTATCCACCGCTGTTAAAATGCGGCGCGGATATGACACGAAGTTTATATATGCTTATTATCTCTTTACGAGTAGCTGTTCTTAGGTGTGTTTCTAAAACTATCTTTATTCCTTTTTTTTGCGCGATATCTCACACATCTTGCAGCATTTCTCCCTGACCACACATGACAAAATGCCAAACTGAAATGAAATGCCAAACTGCAATGCCCAACTGCCCAACTGCAATGCTAAGCTGCCTCCTATTTGCTCCAAACAGATCCATTTATAGTCGCAGGCTTCTGAGGCTGCTTTCTTTCCTATTGGTCCATTTTTAGCGCCACTCGACGCATCTCAATATTTCGTATAAATTTTCAGGGATCTCATTGGTCCAAGTTTAATATAAATCACGGCTTTTCCTAAGTTTAGCGTTAAGCTATCTGTCTCTCTCACTGGGTCACGGCGAATTATCAAATAAAGGGACAAAGGCGTTACACCCTCGCTGTAGGAATAATGGCCCTGCGACCAAAGAGACGTCATAAAACTAGATTTTCTGCCTTCGAAGGCACTATTCCTGTAGCTAAAACATTTCGTCGTGGTCAGTATTTTAACACAGCGCTCAAATTATTTACATTAAACCACTTATAACTCTTCTAATATTAGTAACCTAGATACATACATAACGTTAAATCACCCTTCTTAAACTATACAAACAGTAAAAAAAAATATATGTACATAGTATGATTTAACATCAATAAAAATTAATTAATAAATTATCTATAATTACAGTTCTCGGTCTAGGCCTAGAGTTGCCGTTTCAACGGGGATATGAATTAATTGCCTTTACGATGATAAACAAAAGCTTACAGTGCCCCATATCATCCTTAAACAATTGAACACACAAAATTCAAGCATGAAACCCCAATGATGCAGATAAACGCAAGAGTGTGCACCATTGTTATTAATACAAGCATTCACATAATCACATAACGCACTACGTAACACAAGAGATCGCAAAGAAACTTTATGCTTACGTTGATGCATAGAGGAAGAGTTCTGCATTTCTTTCTCCACATATTCCAACTTCTGAACAGCACACGGTCCGATGCGAGATTTTACACCATCTACTGTACAGTCATGGTGCTCTTCCATTTGGCCGTTTTATTTGCGTAATGTTAAAGCTTAACATTATGCTAAAGCTCTTGCGTTTCTTCAAGCTTTTACAGGGTATTCTTAGCTAACATCTTGTAAGACAAAGGCGAACAACAGCTTTCGAGTAGACGGTGACCGAACAATTCTGAACGCGCTCAAATGCAATATTGTCTACGCACTGTAGCGCTCTCTGTTTCAGTAGCAGACAACTATAATTGATCCAGCCTTAAAACCGGACTTGATGTAAACAAAACAATTTGTATCCACCGCGATAGCCTCGTATTCGTGCCAGCTGTTAGGAGCAAGCATAAAATAATGCCATGTGCACTCATATCTCGTGTTTATAATGCAATAAGAACCTGTGCTATTTGTATAATAATAATAATAATAATAATAGTAATAGTAATAGTAATACTATTATTATATAGTGAAATAAAAGCTTAGTTGAATTAAATACAGGATAATTAAAGTAAAAGTCATTTAATCTCTAAAGCACTGTGCGGAAGTCGTGTAAAATCTGGATCTCCATCTCAGGATATTATGTCTGTCAATAATTATATTTACTTTATCCCTCTTCCCAAACCTAAATCCAATTTCAAACAATAATTTATTGAAGGTTGCAGGTGTTATTTTAGGAGGAGTTGTATTTTATTTCGACTGTTGGGGAGCAGTAGAAATAAAAGGTATGTTCTGGCGCAATGGAAGATGCCGACAGCTGATAAGGGTAATTACATGTGTTTTAACATATGTAAACATATGTAAACACGTGTAACCCGCTAATGACCGCTGCTAATGTCAAGTCTAATGGATATGTGTGGTAATACATATGTAAACATATGTAACCCGCTAATGACCGCCGAAGATGCCGACAGGTCCTACCCCCACTCCCCCAAGCGGTCTAGTCGCGTGCCGTGGCGTCCTGACTTGAGGGATTTGTTTTCTCGAGTCCTGCCGCCCCTCGGCAAATTAATTAGGTAATGTTCGTCAAACATTTTTTTTATGACTACTAAGGTCTGCACATTGCATCCTCGAGCAATTAAGTTTTTTGAATAATGAATTGTTGACTGGAGCGTGAGTATAAGTAGTCTGCTCACGGGAACAGTCTGTCATGTAATGAGAACACGCAGCCTTCTTCTATCTGGGGAAAGCGCTTGTCCATTAGCTGAACATGTTAGACGATTTCACCACATTAATAGGCTTTTAAGTTTACATTCCGGATCTGTTTACATACATTAGCGATCAACGACATACTTCCGCCTGGCGGTAACGGTGACCTACATTAGCTGACCCGTTAGACGCTTTCACCCCATTAGCGAACAATGTCAGTAATTGTTTTCCTAAGTGCTCTGCATAACTCTCAACACTTCAACATTTAGCGATGGAAATGATATAAAAAGCAGCAGCTTCTCCAATGAATTCCAAGTTGACCAGAATGGCCGGAATCGAATCTAGGAGTGATTACAAATTCAGCTTCTAATAACTCAGAGACTAATTACGATAAAGACGTCAAATAAAGTTTATTACATTAATGTCATTAGATAGTTTCTTGTGAATGTATATTTGGGTACATGGTGTCCAGGGTTCGAATACCGATAAAATGTAATTTAATTATAAATTTAATAACTCCTAAACTAATTAAGATAAAGACGCCAAATAAACTTTATTGCCTTTATGTTATTAGGTATTATCTTGTGGAGATGTAATTAGATACCTGACGTTCTGGGTTCGAGCCTAATGTTTAAATCGTCATTATCTCAGAAACTAAGAGAGGTAGAGGAATTGACCAAAGCATGATTGATAGCTCCTATGATGGGTAATTAATACTGTATATAATTTTTAATCAGTTGTCCTTATTTCGAATCCCGATCTTTCAATAACTTACTTATTTTTTCTCTATACTCTAGAATATGTCACTTAGATTGATGCTGTAACTGCATACAGCACCATTAAACATATCAGACTAATATTGTAAATAATTTTGTTTCTGGTGTCCAGGGTTCGAATACCGATAAAATGTAATTTAATTGGAAATTTAATAACTTCTAAACTAATTAAGATAAAGACGCCAAATAAACTTTATTGCCTTTATGTTATTAGGTATTATCTTGTGGATGTGTAATTAGATACCTGACGTTCTGGGTTCGATCCTAATTTTTAAATCGTCATTATCTCAGAAACTAAGAGAGGTAGACGAGTGAACCAAAGCATGATTGTTAGCTCCTATGATGGGTAATTAATACTGTATATAATTTTCAATCAGTTGTCCTTACTTCGAATCCCGATCTTTCAATCACTTACTTATTTTTTCTCTATACTCTAGAATATATCACTTAGATTGATGCTTTAACTGCATACAGCACCTTTAAACATATCAAACTAATATTGTAAATAATTTTGTTTCTGGTGTCCAGGGTTCGAATACCGATAAAATGTAGTTTAATTATAAATTTAATAACTTCTAAACTAATTAAGATAAAGACGCCAAATAAACTTTATTGCCTTTATGTTATTAGGTATTATCTTGTGGATCTGTAATTAGATACCTGACGTTCTGGGTTCGATCCTAATTTTAAATCGTCATTATCTCAGAAACTAAGAGAGGTAGAGGAGTTGACCAAAGCATGATTGATAGCTCCTATGATGGGCAATTAATACTGTATATAATTTTCAATCAGTTGTCCTTACTTCGAATCCCGATCCTTCAATCACTTACTTATTTTTTCTCTATACTCTAGAATATATCACTTAGATTGATGCTGTAAATGCATACAGCACCTTTAAACATATCAAACTAATATTGTAAATAATTTTGTTTCTGGTGTCCAGGGTTCGAATACCGATAAAATGTAATTTAATTATAAATTTAATAACTCCTAAACTAATTAAGATAAAGACACCAAATAAACTTTATTGTGTTTATGTTATTAGGTAGTATCTTGTGGATGTAGAATTAGATACCTGACGTTCTGGGTTCGAGCCTAATTTTAAATCGTCATTATCTCAGAAACTAAGAGAGATAGAGGAGTTGACCAAAGCGTGATTGATAGCTCCTATGATGGGCAATTAATACTGTATATAATTTTCAATCAGTTATCCTTACTTCGAATCCCGATCTTTCAATCACTTACTTATTTTTCTCTATACTCTAGAATATATCACTTAGATTGATGCTGTAAATGTATACAGCACCTTTAAACATATCAAACTAATATTGTAAATAATTTTGTTTCTGGTGTCCAGGGTTCGAATACCGATAAAATGTAATTTAATTATAAATTTAATAACTTCTAAACTAATTAAGATAAAGACGCCAAATAAACTTTATTGCGTTTATGTTACTAGGTAGTATCTTGTGGATGTGTAACTAGATACCTGACGTTCTGGGTTCGAGCCTAATGTTTTAAGCGTCATTATCTCAGAAACTAAGAGAGGTAGACGAGTGAACCAAAGCATGATTGATAGCTCCTATGAGGGGTAATTAATACTGTATATAATTTTCAATCAACTGTCCTTACTTCGAATCCCGATCTTTCAATCACTTACTTATTTTTTCTCTATACTCTAGAATATATCACTTAGATTGATGCTGTAAATGTATACAGCACCTTTAAACATATCAAACTAATATTGTAAATAATTTTGTTTCTGGTGTCCAGGGTTCGAATACCGATAAAATGTAATTTAATTATAAATTTAATAACTCCTAAACTAATTAAGATAATGACACCAAATAAACTTTTATAGGGGGAAAGGATGCTCTCCTGAAACATTAGGCCTCTAGAGAGAAGCATTTATAGGGGAGAGATAGGGAATACCATGGCTGATGCTAGGCTAGTCAGATGCTAAAGGAGGGAGGGATATGCTTTATACGAGAGAGATAGGGAATACAAGGAAAGATGCTATACTAAACAGGACTTGAAGGGTAGAATATGGGCGATATAGCGAACCGAGGAGAGGTATTAGGATAGGAGTTTTGAATGATGGAGTAGGTCTTTATATGCGAGAGATAGGGAATACGAGGGTCGATGCTAGGCTAGACGGTGTTGAATGAGGGAATGCATCTTATATAAGAGAGGTAGGGGAATATGAGGAGAAGTGCTAGGCTAGTCGGGAAGGTCTGAATGAGAGAGTATACGTCTATATGGGAAAAGATAGGAAAAACGAAGGTAGGTGTTAGGTTGAGAGAGTCTTTAAGGAGGAAAATGCATTTATATGAGAGCAGTAGGGTATACGAGGAGAGATGCTAGTCTAGACATGGTTTGAGGATTAGAGTATACGTTTATATGGGAGAAATATGGAAAACGGGAGAGATACAAGGATAGACAGAGATTGAAGGAGGAGGAATGTAGGTTTATACTGTAATATAGAGAGTAATTCGATTATAAAACTTTTCTCATCCAGCCTTACAACACTTTTATGTACTTATTTTCTAAACCTTACAAACTTTATATTTGTTAAACAGTAGTGCGCGAGACGTAGAGGGACAAACAGTATATCGGTTTACAGTGAAGTATACGTCCTAACCTATTCCCACCTTGTTTGTTCTGGATCTTCTCATTGTCTATCATCTAACGTAACCATGTAACAAGACGTAACACAGGAAATCATACATATGGCACATTAAAAAAAATAAAGGTATATATAATGAAACATAAACAAGTAGACAGAGGGTCATCGATACATAGAAAACCAGGAGTTGTATGTACTGAGACCATAGATTAGTATAGGCAAACAACAAAGAAGTGAATTTATAGTGTAAATAGCCTAATATTTTCAAATATTATTATAGTCTAAAAGTATATAACTTAATTAGGTATCAAGTATTGAGAAATAAACGTTATTCATTATTCACTAATCTCAGATCACTGCAATTGTATTGAATCAATTCACAATTGTTAATGCCATTCAACTTTCATTTGTCTCTGATACATAAACAAATTGCAAAATGGAGAAGGACGAAAGTAATAAAAAGACTCAGGCAGCAAATTTTAAGAAAGAAGAGAAAGATATATGACCGACATTGTTTTGGAACACAAATTAGTGTTGAAAATAAAATGACTGATAGCTCTGCTAAGCGTAAGGAAGAGACATGGAAATAAATTGCAAATGAATATAATTCTAGGAAGATCATCCAGTGTGAATGAAAATCCCTGAAATGATATTATGAGAACGTAAAGAAAAGAATGAAGCAAGCAAATGCCATTGACAAGGTACGATTGTACAAAACTGGAGGCGTATGTATGTACCGCCTTTCTTAGATAATAGTAGCCAAATAACAATTGTTGCTCTTCTATTCAATCGCAAATGAGTTTAATGATGAAGTTGGATTCCATTCAGAAGTAATCACCACAGTGAAGGACATTGAAATAGTAAATCCAGTTCCAACAGGTCATTCAGCAATTTTAATAACAGGTAAGGAATTTGAAAAAAGAGAAAGTGTAAAGGTGGCGTCTGCAGTTCCCATACAGAACTTTCAAATCCATTGCCTGAAAAGAACAAAGATGGCATAAGAGAGGGTTTTTATGAGAGGAGGCTTGAGTGTTTGGAAGAAGAGTACACAGTGAAAATGAAGATCTTGAAATTGGAACTAGAAATGAAAGAATCTCAGAAAAATTAAGCGTTGTTAATAACTTATACAAACATAAATATATTACAAAAAAGTAATGAAACAGGCAAGGAATAATATGGATAAAGAAACTGTTAAGCAGATCTACTACGGCACATTTTAATTTGCAAACAACGATTACATTTCAAAATGTTGGTATTCGGACGATCCAGTGTTAATTATGATAGGCACAGAAGTGTTTCTCAAAATCTAAAAACACATAGCAATTTAAGATATCTATGTATTAATCTTTAGAGAGAAACTGTACTTTTACTCAAAGTGTTTAATAACTTTTAAAGCTAGAGAATGTCATTTAAGGTTTCCACATCCCAAAAAATTCAGATTTCTCAGAATTGCGCAATTTTCATTACACGCTGTTATTTATTTTCGTAATTATTCAAAAAATTGCATACGTGAGCTTTTTTCCCTTAATTGCATTCAGTTAATCATACCTTCCATAATACTTATACATTGCCTACGAGCTCAGGAGAAACATGGCAAGGCTACTTAATACTCCAAAAGTATCCCTTAAATTACTGAGGAATTCCTGCGAACAGGAGTATTTCGGAAATGTTTAATGTCACAGAAATATTTATATAAAATAAATTGTATTTATCTAATAAGATATTCATTTCTTCACCAGTAAGTTATTCAGATTCCCTGGAAATAAAGAAAACTTTATAGAACTTTTGATACGCATTTTATTTATTATACAAATATAGCTATTTTTCAGAAAATAAAATATAAGGAATCGCAGTCACTGGCATCTTTAAAGAGCGTCCAACTCCAGAATGAAATTTAGCATTTATCTGGCTTTTCTTATGATGTTACGCTGTTCACAGAGATTTACGAGTTGAAAGACTAAAAAACACGTAAACATGTATATGCACAAGCGCGAGCGCACGCGCACGCACACACATATGTACGAAGCTCTTTGCTTTCGTTTACAGGACCTCAGAACATGCATTACGCTGCATGTCCCTAGCGTTTCCAGCTCTTGAATCGTTCCAGCTAGTGGAATGCCTCTACCATCTTCATGTCAACGATCTGTTACTCCGAATTAAAGTTTGGTGATCTGTATAGACCTGTACAACATGCATTACGCTATGTAACAGACTCATCACGCTATGTAACAACATGATCACGCTATGTAACAACATGATCACGCTATGTAACATGATCACGCTATGTAACAACCTGATCACGCTATGTAACAACCTGATCACGCTATGTAACAACATGATCACGCTATGTAACAACATGATCACGCTATGTAACAACCTGAGCACTCTATGTAACAACATGATCACGCTATGTAACAACATGATCACGCTATGTAACAACCTGATCACGCTATGTAACAACATGATCACGCTATGTAACAACATGATCACGCTATGTAACAACATGATCACGCTATGTAACAGACTCATCACGCTATGTAACAACATGATCATGCTATGTAACAACCTGAGCACGCTATGTAACAACATGATCACGCTATGTAACAACATGAACACGCTATGTAACAATACGATCACGCTATGTATCAACATGTACACGCTATGTAACAACATGTTCACGCTATGTAACAACATGATCACGCTATGTAACAAACTGATCACGCTATGTAAAACATGATCACGCTATGTAACAACATGATCACGCTATGTAACAACCTGATTACGTTATGTAACAACCTGATCACGCTATGTAACAACATGATCACGCTATGTAACAACCTGATCACGCTATGTAACAACATGTTCATGATATGTAACAAAACGATCACGCTATGTAACAACACGATCACGCTATGTAACAACACGATTACGCTATGTAACAACAGGTTCGCGCTATGTAACAACATGATCACGCTATGTAACAACTAGATCACGCTATGTAACAACCTGATTACGCTATGTAACAACTGAGCACGCTATGTAACAACATGATCATGCTATGTAACATCATGAACACGCTATGTAACAATACGATCATGCTATGTAACAACCTGAGCACGCTATGTAACAACATGATCACGCTATGTAACAACCTGATCACGCTATGTAACAACATGATCACGCTATGTAACAACCTGATCACGCTATGTAACAACAGGTTCACGCTATGTAACACGATCACGCTATGTAACAACACGATCACTCTATGTAAAGACCAGATCACGCTATGTAACAACATGTTCACGCTATGTAACAACATGATCACGCTATGTAACAACATGATCACGCTATGTAACAATACGATCATGCTATGTAACAATACGATCATGCTATGTAACAACCTGAGCACGCTATGTAACAACATGATCACGCTATGTAACAACCTGATCACGCTATGTAACAACCTGATCACGCTATGTAACAACACGTTCACGCTATGTAACAACATGTTCACGCTATGTAACAACACGATCACGCTATGTAACAACACGATCACGCTATGTAACAACCTGATCACGCTATGAAACAACATGTTCACGCTATGTAACAACATGATCACGCTATGTAACAACATGATCACGCTATGTAACAACCTGATTACGCTATGTAACAACATGATCACGCTATGTAACAACATGATCACGCTATGTAACAACATGATCACGCTATGTAACAACATGATCACGTTATGTAACAACCTGATTACGCTATGTAACAACATGATCACGCTATGTAACAACATGATCACGCTATGTAACAACATGATCACGCTATGTAACAACCTGATCACCTTATGTAACAACATGTTCACGCTATGTAACACGATCACGCTATGTAACAACACGATCACGCTATGTAACAACATGAACACGCTATGTAACAACCTGATCACGCTATGTAACAACCTGATCACGCTATGTAACAACATGTTCACGCTATGTAACAACACGATCACGCTATGTAACAACACGATCACGCTATGTAACAACATGAACACGCTATGTAACAACCTGATCACGCTGTGTAACAACATGATCACGCTATGTAACAACCTGATCACGTCCCTCTACGTCTCGCGCACTACTGTTTAACAAATATAAAGTTTGTAAGGTTTAGAAAATAAGTACATAAAAGTGTTGTAAGGCTGGATGAGAAAAGTTTTATAATCGAATTACTCTCTATATTACAGTATAAACCTACATTCCTCCTCCTTCAATCTCTGTCTATCCTTGTATCTCTCCCGTTTTCCATATTTCTCCCATATAAACGTATACTCTAATCCTCAAACCATGTCTAGACTAGCATCTCTCCTCGTATACCCTACTGCTCTCATATAAATGCATTTTCCTCCTTAAAGACTCTCTCAACCTAACACCTACCTTCGTTTTTCCTATCTTTTCCCATATAGACGTATACTCTCTCATTCAGACCTTCCCGACTAGCCTAGCACTTCTCCTCATATTCCCCTACCTCTCTTATATAAGATGCATTCCCTCATTCAACACCGTCTAGCCTAGCATCGACCCTCGTATTCCCTATCTCTCGCATATAAAGACCTACTCCATCATTCAAAACTCCTATCCTAATACCTCTCCTCGGTTCGCTATATCGCCCATATTCTACCCTTCAAGTCCTGTTTAGTATAGCATCTTTCCTTGTATTCCCTATCTCTCTCGTATAAAGCATATCCCTCCCTCCTTTAGCATCTGACTAGCCTAGCATCAGCCATGGTATTCCCTATCTCTCCCCTATAAATGCTTCTCTCTAGAGGCCTAATGTTTCAGGAGAGCATCCTTTCCCCCTATAAAAGTTTATTTGGTGTCATTATCTTAATTAGTTTAGGAGTTATTAAATTTATAATTAAATTACATTTTATCGGTATTCGAACCCTGGACACCAGAAACAAAATTATTTACAATATTAGTTTGATATGTTTAAAGGTGCTGTATACATTTACAGCATCAATCTAAGTGATATATTCTAGAGTATAGAGAAAAAATAAGTAAGTGATTGAAAGATCGGGATTCGAAGTAAGGACAGTTGATTGAAAATTATATACAGTATTAATTACCCCTCATAGGAGCTATCAATCATGCTTTGGTTCACTCGTCTACCTCTCTTAGTTTCTGAGATAATGACGCTTAAAACATTAGGCTCGAACCCAGAACGTCAGGTATCTAGTTACACATCCACAAGATACTACCTAGTAACATAAACGCAATAAAGTTTATTTGGCGTCTTTATCTTAATTAGTTTAGAAGTTATTAAATTTATAATTAAATTACATTTTATCGGTATTCGAACCCTGGACACCAGAAACAAAATTATTTACAATATTAGTTTGATATGTTTAAAGGTGCTGTATACATTTACAGCATCAATCTAAGTGATATATTCTAGAGTATAGAGAAAAATAAGTAAGTGATTGAAAGATCGGGATTCGAAGTAAGGATAACTGATTGAAAATTATATACAGTATTAATTGCCCATCATAGGAGCTATCAATCACGCTTTGGTCAACTCCTCTATCTCTCTTAGTTTCTGAGATAATGACGATTTAAAATTAGGCTCGAACCCAGAACGTCAGGTATCTAATTCCACATCCACAAGATACTACCTAATAACATAAACACAATAAAGTTTATTTGGTGTCTTTATCTTAATTAGTTTAGGAGTTATTAAATTTATAATTAAATTACATTTTATCGGTATTCGAACCCTGGACACCAGAAACAAAATTATTTACAATATTAGTTTGATATGTTTAAAGGTGCTGTATGCATTTACAGCATCAATCTAAGTGATATATTCTAGAGTATAGAGAAAAAATAAGTAAGTGATTGAAGGATCGGGATTCGAAGTAAGGACAACTGATTGAAAATTATATACAGTATTAATTGCCCATCATAGGAGCTATCAATCATGCTTTGGTCAACTCCTCTACCTCTCTTAGTTTCTGAGATAATGACGATTTAAAATTAGGATCGAACCCAGAACGTCAGGTATCTAATTACAGATCCACAAGATAATACCTAATAACATAAAGGCAATAAAGTTTATTTGGCGTCTTTATCTTAATTAGTTTAGAAGTTATTAAATTTATAATTAAACTACATTTTATCGGTATTCGAACCCTGGACACCAGAAACAAAATTATTTACAATATTAGTTTGATATGTTTAAAGGTGCTGTATGCAGTTAAAGCATCAATCTAAGTGATATATTCTAGAGTATAGAGAAAAAATAAGTAAGTGATTGAAAGATCGGGATTCGAAGTAAGGACAACTGATTGAAAATTATATACAGTATTAATTACCCATCATAGGAGCTAACAATCATGCTTTGGTTCACTCGTCTACCTCTCTTAGTTTCTGAGATAATGACGATTTAAAAATTAGGATCGAACCCAGAACGTCAGGTATCTAATTACACATCCACAAGATAATACCTAATAACATAAAGGCAATAAAGTTTATTTGGCGTCTTTATCTTAATTAGTTTAGAAGTTATTAAATTTCCAATTAAATTACATTTTATCGGTATTCGAACCCTGGACACCAGAAACAAAATTATTTACAATATTAGTCTGATATGTTTAATGGTGCTGTATGCAGTTACAGCATCAATCTAAGTGACATATTCTAGAGTATAGAGAAAAAATAAGTAAGTTATTGAAAGATCGGGATTCGAAATAAGGACAACTGATTAAAAATTATATACAGTATTAATTACCCATCATAGGAGCTATCAATCATGCTTTGGTCAATTCCTCTACCTCTCTTAGTTTCTGAGATAATGACGATTTAAACATTAGGCTCGAACCCAGAACGTCAGGTATCTAATTACATCTCCACAAGATAATACCTAATAACATAAAGGCAATAAAGTTTATTTGGCGTCTTTATCTTAATTAGTTTAGGAGTTATTAAATTTATAATTAAATTACATTTTATCGGTATTCGAACCCTGGACACCATGTACCCAAATATACATTCACAAGAAACTATCTAATGACATTAATGTAATAAACTTTATTTGACGTCTTTATCGTAATTAGTCTCTGAGTTATTAGAAGCTGAATTTGTAATCACTCCTAGATTCGATTCCGGCCATTCTGGTCAACTTGGAATTCATTGGAGAAGCTGCTGCTTTTTATATCATTTCCATCGCTAAATGTTGAAGTGTTGAGAGTTATGCAGAGCACTTAGGAAAACAATTACTGACATTGTTCGCTAATGGGGTGAAAGCGTCTAACGGGTCAGCTAATGTAGGTCACCGTTACCGCCAGGCGGAAGTATGTCGTTGATCGCTAATGTATGTAAACAGATCCGGAATGTAAACTTAAAAGCCTATTAATGTGGTGAAATCGTCTAACATGTTCAGCTAATGGACAAGCGCTTTCCCCAGATAGAAGAAGGCTGCGTGTTCTCATTACATGACAGACTGTTCCCGTGAGCAGACTACTTATACTCACGCTCCAGTCAACAATTCATTATTCAAAAAACTTAATTGCTCGAGGATGCAATGTGCAGACCTTAGTAGTCATAAAAAAAATGTTTGACGAACATTACCTAATTAATTTGCCGAGGGGCGGCAGGACTCGAGAAAACAAATCCCTCAAGTCAGGACGCCACGGCACGCGACTAGACCGCTTGGGGGAGTGGGGGTAGGACCTGTCGGCATCTTCGGCGGTCATTAGCGGGTTACATATGTTTACATATGTATTACCACACATATCCATTAGACTTGACATTAGCAGCGGTCATTAGCGGGTTACACGTGTTTACATATGTTTACATATGTTAAAACACATGTAATTACCCTTATCAGCTGTCGGCATCTTCCATTGCGCCAGAACATACCTTTTATTTCTACTGCTCCCCAACAGTCGAAATAAAATACAACTCCTCCTAAAATAACACCTGCAACCTTCAATAAATTATTGTTTGAAATTGGATTTAGGTTTGGGAAGAGGGATAAAGTAAATATAATTATTGACAGACATAATATCCTGAGATGGAGATCCAGATTTTACACGACTTCCGCACAGTGCTTTAGAGATTAAATGACTTTTACTTTAATTATCCTGTATTTAATTCAACTAAGCTTTTATTTCACTATATAATAATAGTATTACTATTACTATTACTATTATTATTATTATTATTATTATACAAATAGCACAGGTTCTTATTGCATTATAAACACGAGATATGAGTGCACATGGCATTATTTTATGCTTGCTCCTAACAGCTGGCACGAATACGAGGCTATCGCGGTGGATACAAATTGTTTTGTTTACATCAAGTCCGGTTTTAAGGCTGGATCAATTATAGTTGTCTGCTACTGAAACAGAGAGCGCTACAGTGCGTAGACAATATTGCATTTGAGCGCGTTCAGAATTGTTCGGTCACCGTCTACTCGAAAGCTGTTGTTCGCCTTTGTCTTACAAGATGTTAGCTAAGAATACCCTGTAAAAGCTTGAAGAAACGCAAGAGCTTTAGCATAATGTTAAGCTTTAACATTACGCAAATAAAACGGCCAAATGGAAGAGCACCATGACTGTACAGTAGATGGTGTAAAATCTCGCATCGGACCGTGTGCTGTTCAGAAGTTGGAATATGTGGAGAAAGAAATGCAGAACTCTTCCTCTATGCATCAACGTAAGCATAAAGTTTCTTTGCGATCTCTTGTGTTACGTAGTGCGTTATGTGATTATGTGAATGCTTGTATTAATAACAATGGTGCACACTCTTGCGTTTATCTGCATCATTGGGGTTTCATGCTTGAATTTTGTGTGTTCAATTGTTTAAGGATGATATGGGGCACTGTAAGCTTTTGTTTATCATCGTAAAGGCAATTAATTCATATCCCCGTTGAAACGGCAACTCTAGGCCTAGACCGAGAACTGTAATTATAGATAATTTATTAATTAATTTTTATTGATGTTAAATCATACTATGTACATATATTTTTTTTTACTGTTTGTATAGTTTAAGAAGGGTGATTTAACGTTATGTATGTATCTAGGTTACTAATATTAGAAGAGTTATAAGTGGTTTAATGTAAATAATTTGAGCGCTGTGTTAAAATACTGACCACGACGAAATGTTTTAGCTACAGGAATAGTGCCTTCGAAGGCAGAAAATCTAGTTTTATGACGTCTCTTTGGTCGCAGGGCCATTATTCCTACAGCGAGGGTGTAACGCCTTTGTCCCTTTATTTGATAATTCGCCGTGACCCAGTGAGAGAGACAGATAGCTTAACGCTAAACTTAGGAAAAGCCGTGATTTATATTAAACTTGGACCAATGAGATCCCTGAAAATTTATACGAAATATTGAGATGCGTCGAGTGGCGCTAAAAATGGACCAATAGGAAAGAAAGCAGCCTCAGAAGCCTGCGACTATAAATGGATCTGTTTGGAGCAAATAGGAGGCAGCTTAGCATTGCAGTTGGGCAGTTGGGCATTGCAGTTTGGCATTTCATTTCAGTTTGGCATTTTGTCATGTGTGGTCAGGGAGAAATGCTGCAAGATGTGTGAGATATCGCGCAAAAAAAAGGAATAAAGATAGTTTTAGAAACACACCTAAGAACAGCTACTCGTAAAGAGATAATAAGCATATATAAACTTCGTGTCATATCCGCGCCGCATTTTAACAGCGGTGGATAGTATTTTAACAGCGGCAATACCAGTGTTGTATACTACGTGGGTTAGTAAAATAAAAAGGAACGGCAGTGTCATCTGTTCATAACCAAAGCACGTCTATGTCTTCCTATATCACCACCCGAGATCTACGCTTCCTTTACGAGGATAAGTCCATGCTCCCATATAGTTTAAAGAAAACTACTGCAGCTAGCCGAGGATAAAATTACAGAGAACCAGCACACTGCGAACTTCTGGAATTAACATGGGAGATGCATCAAGGTAAGCCTACAGCAACGGACGGAGGAGGTGACTGCCGCAAACTGGCGCCATAACGTGGGGCACGAAGGGAAGACCAACACGAAGGGAAGACCAACTCAAACGGAGGACTAGGAAACAACGAATAGGGGAAGAATCTTCAGAGGAAAGGGGCACAGCAGAACAAAATTACAACGCGAACGTCTAGTCTACCTACGTGGGACAACAAAACAGCTGAGAACATCGCTTCTAGAAATTCACCAGGATTCAAACCCGGGACGCATCAATTAACGTAGGAGAAAATACAGGTTAGAACATTCAAAAAGGCATGCAGAGTAGTGACTCAGTTTTGTGAACACATGTTATTGAGAGGGGGTAAAGTCAATACTAGGGAGGTAGAACTTGCTAACGGAACCATGAGTAGGTCAAGGGAAGGTTTGGAAGAACTGAATAGGGAGGCCATTGTCAACATAACACCAGATGGAGAAAATATGGGTGAAGCAGAGGTAGAAGTTAGACTGGAAAGGCAACCACCGATTGAGCAGGTCATTGACGTAGGTCAGAACCAGCTGATAATATTCCTTCAACATTTGAGCGCAAAGATAGATGAGCAGAGTAAGAACATAGAAAGCATATTAAATGAACGGGGTAAGATCTTAAGTGAACATAGTAAGAACTTAGAAAGAATCGTAAGTGAACAAGATAAGAATTTCGAAGGGAAATTAAAGGAGCAGAGTAAGGGCTTAGAAAGAATCGTAAGTGAACAAGATAAGAATTTAGAAGGGGAATTAAACGAGCAGAGTAAGGACTTAGAAAGAATCGTAAGTAAGCAGAGTAAGGACTTAGAAAGAATTGTAAGTGAACAAGCTAAGAATTTAGAAGGGGAATTAAATGAGCAGAGTAAAGACTTAGAGGGAATCGTAAGTAAGCAGAGTAAGGAGTTAGAAAGAAAACTGAGTAAATAGAATAAGAATTTAGAAGGGGAATTAAATGAGCAGAGTAAGGACTTAGAAAAAATCGTAAGTAAGCACAGTAAGGACATAGAAAGAATCGTAAGTGAACAAGATAAGTATTTAGAAGGGAAATTAAATGAGCAGAGTAAGGACTTAGAAAGAATCGTAAGTGAGCAGAGTAAGGAGTTACAAAGAAAACTGAGTGAACAGAATAAGGATTTCGAAGGGAAATTAAATGAGCAGAGTAAGGACTCAGAAAGAAACTTAAGTGAACAAAATAAGAGTTTAGAGGGGAAATTAGTTGAGCTGATGAAGGAGAAGTTAATAGAAACACTTGAAGGGAAATTACCACAGACACTAGAAACGAAAGATCCGAAAACACTAACGGAAGAAGAGACGTTTAAGAAAGCTTTTGAAAGAATGTCAAAGAGGGCGCAGAAAAGAAAGGAGAAATTTAAAACAAAGAAGCAATGGTTGATCGAAGAAAGTCTAGCATTCAAAAAAAAAAGGTATCATAGAATGGAAAATTTATTTAAAGGTCCATACCGGGTGATTAACATTTTTGGCTCGGATACATTTGAGTTACAAGAAATAAAGAATTCCAAGATCGTAGGGAGATATCATAAACAGTTGCTCAAACCGTACAAATGTTTAGAGAATGAGAAGGGTGAAGAATGTAATGAAAATAATCAGGTTAGTTTTACTCTAAATGAGGTAGCAACACTATGAACAAGTAGTAAAGGTAATACACCCGATAAATAAGAATGTAAGGAAATAACTAAATACAGAATAATTATTATGTACCAGTATGTATGTAAATATATTTAATTTTTAGAACTTAATTTGGGTATTAGCGTATTTGTCTGCACTACAAGTTATTTGTGTGAGTGGAAGTGTATTGTGCGTCAGAATGCCTCTCGGAAAACCTGTTTTTAAAAGGAGAGGGGGATCAACCATAACAAAGTGTAAGTGTGAATGACCAAGCTGTAAACACCACTGGTTTGTCAGAACCCTTGTGAAGGAACAGATATAGCGAAAGGTCTCTGTAAACGAAACAAACCAACAAAGATGTATACTCAGAGGAAGTATTCTGAAAAAAAAATTATATCAAGTGCTGAAAAATTTATTGTATTCCAGAACAGGGCAATTTGAAACGGCAACTCTAGGCCGAGCCCGAGAACTGTAATTATAGATAATTTATTAATTAATTTTTATTGATGTTAAATCATACTATGTACATATATTTTTCTTTTTACTGCTTGTATAGCTTAAGAAGGGTGATTTAACGTTATGTATGTATCTAGGTTACTAATATTAGAAGAGTTAGAAATGGTTTAATGTAAATAATTTAAGCGCTGTGTTAAAATATTGTCCACGACGAAATGTTTTAGCTACAGGAATAGTGCCTTCGAAGGCAGAAAATCTAGTTTTATGACGTCTGTTTGGTCGCATGGCCATTATTCCTACAGCGAGGGTGTAACGCCTTTGTCCCTTTATTTGATAATTCGCCGTGACCCAGTGAGAGAGACAGATAGCTTAACGGTAAACTTAGGAAAAGCCGCGATTTATATTAAACTTGGACCAATGAGAACCCTGGAAGTTTTTACGAAATATTGAGATGCGAGTGGCGCTAAAAATGGACCAATAGGAAAGAAAGCAGCCTCAGAAGCCTGCGACTATAAATGGATCTGTTTGGAGCAAATAGGAGGCAGTTTAGCATTGCAGTTGGGCAGTTGGGCATTGCAGTTTGGCATTTCATTTCAGTTGGCATTTTGTCATGTGTGGTCAGGGAGAGATGCTGTCATCTGTTCATAACCAAAGCACCTTCCTATATCACCACCCGAGATCTACGCTTCCTTTACCGAGGATAAGGCCATGCTCCCATATAGTTTAAAGAAAACTACTGCAGCTAGCCGAGGATAAAATTGCAGAGAACGAGCACACTGCGAACTTCTGGAATTAACATGGGAGATGCATCAAGGTAAGCCTACAGCAACGGACGGAGGAGATGACTGCCGCACCGTGTATAGAGCACAGAAGGTGTAGCGGGAAATCGTCGTTCCTGAGTTGTTGTGGTCTTCGGCAGTGTTCTTCCTCAGCTATAGATGCTCGTCGGTTGTTGCGTATTCCATTCCTAACTATATCTAATTATTAATTCTCAGATTATAGTGGGTGAGGCAAGTTTAAGAATTACACTGCAATTTTCCCTTAATAAATGAAGTTTATTCACAATTGAGATAATTACGGGCGGCTAGCTTTTCCCATTATTATAATCCCACCACTTTAAATTTTAAATTAGTCAGAAGCCTAGCTATCTACACACGCTCTCCCACCCTTGTACATCTGTAGCACCTCGTGTCGACGTGAATTCTTTAAGATCAGCGATAGGGAGTGGGCTCTGAGGCCTTGCCTGCCCTTATGTACGGGAGCCTAGTGACGCTCACCTCTGCGTTTAAAAATGTAATGACGTTTCCTATTGGCCCTCAGACCGCGTTACCTTAACATATATGAGAATGTGTGGCTTAGATCCGTGCGCTTAAGCGCCATATTGTAGCGTTGTGGAGTCAGTTCCATATCTCTGTCTCTTTCGTTTCTCTATCTGTCTCTTTTTATTTCTCCGTATCGTTACCGGTTCCCTGCCTGTTGGCTTAGTGAAATGTTCGCTCTACTTAGGATTATGCTTTCTTGGAATTCTGCTAGCTCGCCCGTTTCTTACAATCAGCTCTGTACAAATGTTAGATGTTGAATATTTTAACATGTTAGTGACTTAAATTATTACTGTACAATTCTTATATGTATGGTTCCCCTTTTATATGTACAATTCCTATATATGTATAATGTATCCCCTTTCAAAGGGTTTGTGGCCTAAACTTAGCTGCACTGATTATCCGACCTCAATAAAGTTGTACAATGTTTCAGGGTTTAATAAATTGAGATTTGTGGCATGGAACTTGTATCTATTTGCTGGCAGTGTGGCCTAGACATATCCCACATACACAACTGAGAGGAAGGTCCACAGAAATTACACTATGGATGGTAAGGGTCGGAGCAAGATTGGGCACTGAATAGGGTCAGTCACTACAATTTTATGCAACGGTAAAGACGTTAAAACGACCGTGTTGCAATTTTGAGAAATTCGCAATATCTTTTTATGTACCCATACAATAAACTATTTGCGGAATTAGGACTTAAATATAACAAGTTAGAGGTTAAAGATAACTGAGCTGTGAGTGATAGGAGTACTTGAGGCAATAAAAAATGCCTACATGGGTTCAATTTATCGCCGTTTTGTTTCCAACCAGATTCTACTAGGTGGCTATAGAAGTGAACTTGCACAAAGCACTCTTTGTTTTTATTTTAATGCTGGCGCGTTGTTGAACACCAGATTGCTCCAATAACTCTGCTGGAGATTGCCATTTGTTGTAATTTCCTTCCAATAATTCCAGAAGAGCAATCAGACTTCAAACTGCAATGGTGATAAGTGCAATCCAATATCCACCAGTTTTGTGGGATTAGTTATTTCGTTTTTATTGCGGAGCAAATAACGCATTTTTTTTCTTTCTTTCTTCTTTAGGTATCGACATTTTGTTTTAACTCTGCGCCGCCTCCACCCTGCCATATCCCTATGTTATGATTAAGGATGAGAGATAATTCACCCAGAGGGCGTCACAAACAATACGAAAAATATAATTCAGTGAATATATGAGCCAATGCATTTGAAATAAATAAATACAGCAACAAGGTTCACGAACTCTAATCTTGAAGCATCTTGCTGACCATTTCAGATCTTTGGTTTCAGTCTTTATCTTCCCCAAAAACACATTATTGCTATACAACTGCCCATGAATCGGCTGAGAAATTTGTCATTTCACATTTTAAATGGTAATTGTTATCTAACTGCATTAAACTTCTGGCTAAGAATTATAAACCCTAAAGAGAAATGTCACACAAAAATCGAGCAGGAACAAAGAACACGTTCAGAAATCTGAAGGCCAAAGCGTGTAAGAAGGCTTACACATGTAAGAATGTAGATGTGGGGAAACTTACCAAGAAGGCGCAGGTCGACGAACCAGAGCATAATTCACTTTCTGGACAAGCCATAGTGAACACCAAGAAGCGTCGGTGGCGCTACTCCTAACCCACAAACAAGCGGGACAGCACGACCGACTCCCAGCGGCGAACCGGAATTATTAGTGACAATATACCGAACCATATGCGAGAAAACAAATACATATGTCATATAAAGAAAATTCGGCACAACTTTTGTTCTTTTCATATTATGGCTGCGATATTATCAGAAATTTTACGTTTCGCATTATTTATTAAAATTTACTGATGCCACTTTAACTGTTTTATGCTAAATGCAGACAGGCTCTCTCTGCTTAAAAGCCACAAGAGGGAGGTACGAATCTTGTGGAGTAAAGTAAAGGCACATATCACGGAAGAGCACCGCAAGTAGGCAGTCGGAGTTTTTGCTCTCAATGTGACTCCTGGAAGGGAAGGATGCGGGCAGAGACCCGAGTGGCGACCAGATTCACATGCTGACGGGTTCCATAACGTTTCCAGATAGAATGTATCCGACACCGCACGGTCCCTACCCACTAGCCGCCAACCTCCACGGTCTCCCCGGAGCGGAGCCCTACACTGAGGAGAGACCTAACTGAGCGGTACCTCAGCGGCACTAGGGAAGAAACCTTTACAGAGCGCAAGCCACCGCCCAGCCGTAACCCGCCGAATACGTCGCCTGGTCCTACAGCCCTGAAACAGATGACAAGGATGGGTGCAGGAAATGAGAGGAAGGAGAGTCGTGATAGATGATTAACCACCACAGCATTCTCCTAGCCACCCGGGGAAACCACGAAAAACCCATGGCCCAGAGTGGGCGGTGCCGGGATCGAATCCGGGACCTCCCGAATGCGGGTCACAGACGTAACCGCCTGAATCATCTCGCTCGGTGATCCTGTGGAGTACTCTTATAGCTTCTCCCTACTTCAAGTAGTTGTCCATCTGCATCGCATACCGATTTGCCGAATTGTGGGTGGCACTTCCATATCTTCTAGCTAAATTGACAGTTAAGAGTTTTAATATGACCTTGTCCTAAGAGCTTGTCTTAATTTCAGGGCTCGTTCGGTATGATACTTCCATTGCGAATACACATATGCACACTTATAACAAATAAGGCGTAATGATGTACATTATATAACATTTTCCATTTCTACCAAGTATATTTAAGGAAAATAAAATGTTTATGCTTAAAACAAATCTGACATGCCTAAATAGCAATAAAAGTTGTTTGTTGCAGAAAAAATGCGAAATTCATGGCGAATTTCAAGATTACAATTTCTAAATTAAAATCCTAAGTGAAAATTAAAATGATAATGAATTAAATGTCATGCCTAATACATCTGGCATGTATAAAGCCGATCTTCTAGTGGAATCTTCTGGATAATACTGGCTGTGATTACAGGACCGATTTCAAGCAGCCAAATTGATGAAACGATAACATAAATTTGATCTGGAACATCAAGCGCCTTAATACAATTTATGGTACGTATGGAGACCCTTAGAAAGACCATCCGACCCGACACATTAGCAATCCGCTTCAGTCACGGCTGTTAGTAACTCTTTTTAGAAATACTAGAGGAATAATTGAGGTGACACAGCTGCCTCGTCACTGTCACCTCCGTTTCGCCAATCACTACAAATCAACCCCTGAAGGATATCGACCCAGGCTTTCAGAGATAGTAATTTGGTGAATGGTGCTGAAGTTTCTACACGTACATTCCCTACCACCATTCTCTACCCTACATTGGTAGAGAAGGTATTGCATTCCACCCAAAAATTTGATACAGAGATTTCACCGAAAATACATGTTTTGAGGCCCCTCAATCCAAAAAAAAAGCATTTTAGAAAAAGGTCCGTGAGTCTGCGTGTCAATATGTCGGTGTGTCTGTGAACAGCCTAACTCAAAAACGAAAAGTCGGATAAGTACCAAACTTGGTATTTAAGTTCAGTATCTTCTAAGGATGCGACACGAAGATTTTAAGAAAATGTTCCCAACCCCAACTGCCCTTTATATGGAATTTTTTCCAAAATTTTGCTAAAAATGGCTAACGATTTTAATTAAATACCACATATTAAAGATATTTACGTGAACAAATAAAATGTATACATTACGGTTTTTGGGAATAGCCTTTGAAGTCCTCTTCGGAAGGTATTTTGTATAATCTTGTATAACTGATAAGTGTTTAGCAATAGACGCAAACGTATTACACAAGAAATGTAGACCTCTTTAAAGGACACAATTTATTTCAAACAAGCATTTTTGTGGCATAAGCCATTCCTGAGATATCCGTCATTAATGGTTCGAATTGTTCATTTCTTAGTCATTCTTTAGTCCTTTCAACATTCAGTTGTTTCTCGCGATTGCATGGAAATAGTATGGAATTTTAAGGCTAGTTTTTAAACATTTGACTGTCGCTGCTTGTTTGTATATATAACAAAATGTGTAATGTAGCTGTTTCCGCAAATGTTTTTGGATTAAAAAGTAGCATATATAAAACAAAAAACTTATATGTTGCACTCACATGATTTTCAGTACTCTTGTGCAAACTATTTTTACGGACGCTTATTCTCCATCTACATGTTAATCGTGATAAAAATTTGTATAAATTATCCTATTGCTTGTAGATGCAAGGGCTTTAAGCCATAGTCAAATCATTTACGAGCTGGTTGTTATATGGAGCATTCGATTCTCTTTGCATGTCCAGGACATAAAAAAATCTGATGTGTTACACTCACATGACTTTCTCTACTCTTGTACAATCTATTTTTACAAACGCCTATTCTCCATATGCTTTATGTTAATCGAGATATCGAGATGTCAATCTTATTGCTAATTTTCTTGTAGATGCAAGGGGAATATGGTAGCTTTTAAGCGATGGTCAAATATTTTAACGCTGGTTGCTATGTGTCGAATTCCATTCTCTTTGCAAGTCCAGGACATAAAAAAATGAATAACGAATTTGAGAAAAAGTATAAGTATTGGAAAATTTAAGGGAATAACAAGCAATATCTCGAAAACGGTTCACTCAACAAAAGAAATGTATATAACATAAGTTGTGTATTTTAACGAGATCAACATTTTTTGTGTAGTAAAATTTTGTCTATCTCTTATGGTTTACCAGTTATGCAAAAGTCGTTCACAATGAAGAATACTTTTGGGGACATTCCCAGAAAATTCGAGATATACATTTCATTTCTCATGGCATTATCTTAAACATATGATATTTTAAACAAAATCGTTAGAGCCATTTTTGAGAAAATTAAAATTTTCGAAAAATGTTCCATGTAAAGGGTAGTCTGGGGTGGGGGGATTTTCTTGAAAACCTTCGTGTCGCATCTCTGGAAGATACTGAACCTAAATACCAAGTTTGGTGTTTATCCGACTGTTCGTTTTTGAGTTATGCTGTTCACACACACACAGACACACACACACACACAGACACACAGACACACACACGGACATGTTTCCAAAAATGCTTTTTTTGGATTCAGGAGGTCTCAAAACATGTATTTCCGGTGAAATCTCGGTATCGAATTTTTGGGTGGAATGCAATACTTCCCCTACTTACTATACGTAGTAGAGAAAGTAAAAACTAATAACAAATTCCTATTTGAGAAAAAGCATAAGTATTGGAAAATGTAAACAAATAGCAAGGAATATCTCGGAAATGGTTCATTCGACAAAAAACTGTATGTGACATAAATTGTGTGTTTTAACGAGATCTACTTTTTTGTGCAGTAAAATTTCGTCAATTCCTTACGGTTTACCAATTATGCAAAAGTCATTCAGAATGAAGAGGACTTTTGGGGACATTCCCAGGAAATTCAAGATATACATGTCATTTGCCATGAAATTTTGATCAAAATCGTTAGATCGATTTTGAGAAAATCAAAATTTTCGAAAAATGTTCCATGTAAAATGTAGTCTGAGGTGGAGGATTTTCTTGAAAATCTTCGTGTTGCATTATTGGAAGATACCAAGTTTGATATTTATCCGACTTTTCGTTTTTGAGTTATACTGTTCACAGACAGGCACACAGACACACACACACACACACACACACGCCTATGTTTCCAAAAATGCTTTATTTGGATTCACGGCGCCTCAAAACATACATTTCGGGTGAAATCTCGGTATCGAATTTTTGGGTGCAATGCAATACTTCGTCTACTTACTATAGATATGTAGTAGAGAAAGTAATACGCTTTAGTAAGAATAGTTTGTGTACTCACTAATAAACGACAGAGGGTAGAGAAAGTCATGTGAATGTATGACAACCGATTTCTTTAAGGAGATATTTCTATTCTTATTCATTAACCACTGGTCCGTTATACTCTTTCGACATCAAATTCAAAGTAAATTCCATGCATATTCATTGTAGTAACCCCAAATACAGCTAAAAAAAATCTGATGTGCTACACTCACATGACTTTCTCTACTCTTGTACAAACTATTTTTACAAACGCTTATTTTCCATATTCTTCATGTTAATTGAGATATCCAGATGTCAATCCTATTGCTAATTTTCTTGTAGATGCAAGGGGAATATGGTAGGTTATAAGCGATAGTCAAATCTTTTAAGAGGTGGTTGCTATGTGGTGCATTCCATTCTCTTTGCATGTCCAGGACATACAAAAATGAATAATAAATTTGAGAAAAAGTATTAAGTATTGGAAAATTTAAGGGAATAACAAGCAATAACTCTAAAATGGTTCACTCAACAAAAAAAATGTATATGACATAAATTGTGTATTTTAACGCGAGCTACATATTTTGTGTAGTAAAGGTTTGTCTATCTCTTATGGTTTACGAGTTATGCAAAAGTCGTTCACAATAAAGAATACTTTTGGAGACATTCCCAGGAAATTCAAGATATACATTTTATTTGTTATGAAAATATCTTAAACATATGATATTTTAATCAAAATCGTTAGAGCCATTTTTGAGAAAATTAAAATTTTCGAAAAATCTTCCATGTAAAGGGAACTCTGGGGTGGGGGGATTTTCTTGTAAACCTTCGTGTCGCATCTCTGGAAGATACTGAACCTAAATACCAAGTTTGGCGTTTATACGACTGTTCGTTTCTGAGTTATGCTGTTCACAGACACACACACAGACACACACAGACACACAGACACACACACAGACATGTTTCCAAAAATGCTTTTTTTGGATTCAGGGGGTCTCAAACCATATTTCCAGTGAAATCTCGGTATCGAATTTTTGGGTGGAATACAATACTTCCCCTACTTACTATACGTAGTAGAGAAAGTAATACATCGAGTTAGTTTCAAACACAAAAATGATTTGAGGGTTTCCATCTCTTCACGCTCTGTAATGCTAGTATGACACATGACGCCAGGCTCGTCCTTATCTTATAGAAAGCAACCGTTGCGTCGAATTGAAGGCTACAGCGATAAGGCAGTTATGAGGGGTATAAACGCAGATAAATACGTCGTAAGAGAAGGCGAACCACGTCAGCCATGTTTCAATAAAATGTTAAGTTACCAAAGCTCCCTGTATAAATATATATGGAACACACAATGGCGGATTAGCCCTTATCTGATTCATGGAAGTTTAAACGTTGCATGCGTATTATCTCGAAGAATCACAATCCGGGGGCTCGCCCATTTCGTGCGTAACGCCTCGTTAACAAACTCAATGTACATTCCCCGCTTGAAAGACTTGAGGGGAGCGATCGGTGAAAATTGGACAAAAATGGCCATAAATTATAATGTAGGCTTTTCAAGTTATTATAAGTACAATTCTCTAGGAAAGTTTTCTTATAAATACCTATTTTTGACACCGGGTGAAAATGAGGGACTTGAATGACGATTTAAGTAACTCTGAACGGAGGGCGTATTTTTTTACTTTCTCTACTACGTACAGTAAGTAGGGGAAGTACTGTATTCCACCCCAAAAATTCGATACCGAGATTTCACCGGAAATACATGTTGTGAGACCACCTGAATCCAAAAAAAGCATTTTTGGAAACATGTCCGTGTGTGTGTGTGTGTGTGTGTGTGTGTGTGTCTGTGTGTGTGTCTGTGTCTGTCTGTGTGTCTGTGTGTTTGTCTGTGAACAGCATAACTCAACAACGAAATGTCGGATAAACACCAAAAATGGGATTTAGGTTCAGTATCTTCCAGAGATGCGACACAACGGTTTTCAAGAAAATCCCCCCACCCCAGACTACCCTTTACATGAAACATTTTTCGAAAATCTTAATTCTCTCAAAAATGGCTCTAACGATTTTGATTAATATATCATATGTTCAAGATATTTTCATGACAAATGAAATGTATATCTAAAATTTTCTGGGAATGTCTCCAAAAGTATTCTTCATTGTGAACGACTTTTGCATAACTGGTAAACCATAAAAGATAGACAGAATTTTGCTACACACAAAATGTAGATCGCGTTAAAATACACAATTTATGTCACATACATTTTTTGTTGACTGAACCATTTTCGAGATATTGCTTGTTATTCCCTTAAATTTTTCAATACTTATTTTTTCAAATGGGAGTTCGTTATTCATTTTTTTGTCTTGTATATGTAAAGGGTATTAATCTGAGGCAAAGAGAATTGTGCTGCACCTAGCATCTAGCTATTAAGATATATGTCGATGCTTAAAGGCTACTGTATTTCTATATTGTCCTTGCAATTACAAAACAAGGGGGACATAGTACGCCTTAAGCGATAGTCAAATATTTTTAGGACTGGTCGCTATGTGTAAAATGTAATTCTCTTTGCATGTCAAAAGATCGTTTCTGCAAATGTTTATCTCGATTAATATGAAATAGATGGAGAATAAGAGTTTGTAAAAATAGTTTGTACAAGAGTAGAGAAAGTCATGTGAGTGTAACACATCAGATTTTACTTTCTCTATTTTTCTTTCTTATGTAACGGACGATGCTTGTTTACGTATATTGGTATTTGTGTTGTATACGTAATATGTTTTTGTATTTGTTAGCCCCACGTTGTGGAGCCAATTTGTAACGGAACAATTGTATATGTTTTAAGCCCCACGTTGATGCGGCAATTTGCGATGAGATTCTTACAAATGTTTGTTTACATCACGTGTGTTGAAGCCATCTTGTGACGTCATTCGTTGGTCTGGTTTGCAGCTCCATCTGGCGTAGCAATTTGTATCAGTTTTGAAATAATTTATTTTAAGTGTCCTCCGGCTAGCTGTTTGGATCGGACATGTATCTCTATTCAAGTTGTGAAGCGGAAAGGAATCTTTTATCCAGAAATTACACTTAATGACGAAATTTGTTTTATAATCTTTTATTGTCGAACACGTGCACTAACACTTTTACATATTGATGTAAATACTCGCCAAACTGAAACTGTTTGTAATAACTTCTCACTTTTAACTCACGTACTTCAACTTTGTGTATATTTAACTGTATAATACTTTAGATTCTCGTAATTCTGCTGCGCGTAACTTATGACGAACTGAAGACAGCGTGCTAGAAATTTTGATGAACTGGGCGACCGACGTGTAAGGTATTGAGAATTTTGTTGAACTGCGGGGCGATCTACCTCGGACCTGGCTTATATACTCCCACTCCTCGACATGCCTAAAGATTATAAATGAACTGCTATTGGCTAATAAAACGCGCCAACATTAGCGTCTATTTTAATATCCAATGAAAACCACGAATACATATTGCTTTAGGAAACATTCTAGAAGGTTCTCAACGGAAAAAACGCGCGAACATTACGTAACTTCCTTGTTCCCAGTAATGATAAACAGCTCACCCCATCGCTGCATTATTGCGTTATTATTGACAGTTTCAGTAGAGCCGTGTATTATTATTTACCAATAATAATTACAATTAATAAACCTCTGAAATCAAGGTCACCTATAAATACACATTTTTATTACAATCATTATTTACATTTAAGTAATTTGTGATACAAATTACCGTATCATATGCCCCACTAGAAACATAATTATAAATATTTATAACTTGTTTGGAAATTTTATAATTGTGTTTTTAGTCTCCTAAATCTTGGAACACACGCTATCACTTTCACTTAACACTTCACACGCATTTAACACACGACATATGTTTTATCTCGCCACTACTTACTGGCTCTGGTTTAATTAATTTAGATATTAATCTGACATTACAATTTTTATAGCAAATACTTTACCCTAAATTATTTAATCACTGCTACCAAATTGATTACTTTAAGTTGTTGACAAAAATTTATACATTTAAGATTTTTGTAATTATTATACATATTTACCAAAATATTCACCCTCTACATATATTTACATCTCTTAAATCTAGACAATGTTTCACCTTTTCTGTTTTCTACATAAATATTTTTTTTGTTCTGAATTTATTATTATTTTTAACAATACTTTTGGAATTGTATTTACGTACTTTTAATTTCATATCATATTAAGTTTCAATCTTTGCATTCTTAATTTTCAAATACTGTTATAGTTACAAAAAAATTTAATTTTTTTTAAATATTTATTTCTTTTTATTTTTCTATTTTTTTTTTTTTTGAATTTATTTCTGGTTTTCTCATGACATATATATATATATATATATATATATATATATATATTTAGTTAACCCTCTTACGTTCCAATACATTTCTCTGCAAGTCATCTTTAACTATCCAGCATTTACTTTACATCTCATTGCTATTTACCCTCCTGGATCAAATTGTGTGTGGCTAAACATTACTCGTAGCCGTATCCTAACCTTCAAATTTTTGTTCATGAATAACCTCTTGTATTCATATGACATTTCGTTCCCTGATAACATTTGAAAGCAATCTACAGTTTCTTGAACAACACATCTTTTAACAACTTTCATTTTCAATTCTTTTACTATCTCTTTAATCTGAGAATACTCTGACAAATCTGTACTAAACTGTACTGGACTGGAGTTTTCATTTTGAACATCATGGTACAATTTATTTCTTTGCATTACTCACTCATTCTGTATTTCTGATATCTCCCCTCTGAAATTAACTTGCGCCTCATTCACATCTACATTCATAACCTCATTTATCTCTCTTAGCTCACTTGCAATGTTACTCACTTGATTTCCTAACTCTGTACATTGTACATTAACCTCACTTTTAGTATTAACCTCACTTTCTTTGTTATCTCTTTCCCTGCTCGTGTCTAGCATTTTCTTTGAAATTTCTCCTATCTCACTTGCTATTACTTCCTCATTTTCATCTCTCATTTCTGGCATACTACTATCTAGCTTCATAACTTTCTTTTCAATTTCTTCACTGCTTTGATCTACTTTTTGCTCTAATACATCATTACTCCTACCAATATTTTCAATTGATTTCCTGTTTTGTTCTAAGCTCTTACCAATATCTTCCCTAAATTTCTCATTATTCTGAGTTAGTTTTTGTTCTAAACTCCTATCAATATCTTCTCTTAATTCCCTATTATTCTTTTGCATATCTTCCCTTATACTCTGAGTTAATTTTTGCTCTAATTTCTCAATATTCTTACTACTATCTTCCCTGTTTTGTTCTATTTTCTCATTATTCTTTTTTATATTCTCATTCAAATTTTTCAGCATCTCCATAATTTCCTTCATCATACCAGCATCAATAGTAATATTTCCTGCTATTCTATTCTTACTTTCTGCACTAACATTTCCTCCATCAGATACTACATTGTTTAAGCTATTTTCTGTATCCTGTATTGAATTACAGCTAACTGTTACATTTTCTCCCTCCATCATTGTTTCTTCAATATTACTAGTAGCCATTGTTTTTGTTTTCTAAAAAAAAATTACAATCACCTGACCTTTGTGATGCTGTCTGTTGCTGTAGCTTTGATGTCCAGCGTTCTGCCCCATTCTCCTATGTTTGTATGTCGCTTCTGCGTTGTGTTGTGATGAATCTACGTCGTCTCGATGTTTTTGTAGTTGAATTACCCTGTTGCCTTGTAGTCTCGGAATTACGATGTCCAATTATCCATGTAGTCTGTTCTCCCTGTTGTTTCTGGAATCTGCGTCTTGTAGATCATTTCACTGCTGCATTCGCCCCTTCCTGGTTATGTTGATTCATTCCTGGTCATCGTGTTCCTTTCCTGGTCACTTCGCCCCACTTTCTGGGTGCCAATATGGAGTAGTGTTAATGTGTTTAGCATTATTGTAGCCCCACGTTTGGGAGCCAATATGTAACGGGTAATGCTTACGTAGTATTTGTATTTTTTGTTATTTGTTAGCCCCACATTTGGAGCCAATTTGTAACGGAACAATTGTATATGTTTTAAGCCCCACGTTGATGCGGCAATTTGCGATGAGATTCTTACAAATGTTTGTTTACATCACGTGTGTTGAAGCCATCTTGTGACGTCATTCGTTGGTCTGGTTTGCAGCTCCATCTGGCGTAGCAATTTGTATCAGTTTTGAAATAATTTATTTTAAGTGTTTGGATCGGACATGTATCTCTATTCAAGTTGTGAAGCGGAAAGGAATCTTTTATCCAGAAATTACACTTAATGACGAAATTTGTTTTATAATCTTTTATTGTCGAACACGTGCACTAACACTTTTACATATTGATGTAAATACTCGCCAAACTGAAACTGTTTGTAATAACTTCTCACTTTTAACTCACGTACTTCAACTTTGTGTATATTTAACTGTATAATACTTTAGATTCTCGTAATTCTGCTGCGCGTAACTTATGACGAACTGAAGACAGCGTGCTAGAAATTTTGATGAATTGGGCGACCGACGTGTAAGGTATTGAGAATTTTGTTGAACTGCGGGGCGATCTACCTCGGACCTGGCTTATATACTCCCACTCCTCGACATGCCTAAAGATTATAAATGAACTGCTATTGGCTAATAAAACGCGCCAACATTAGCGTCTATTTTAATATCCAATGAAAACCACGAATACATATTGCTTTAGGAAACATTCTAGAAGGTTCTCAACGGAAAAAACGCGCGAACATTACGTAACTTCCTTGTTCCCAGTAATGATAAACAGCTCACCCCATCGCTGCATTATTGCGTTATTATTGACAGTTTCAGTAGAGCCGTGTATTATTATTTACCAATAATAATTACAATTAATAAACCTCTGAAATCAAGGTCACCTATAAATACATATTTATATTACAATCATTATTTACATTTAAGTAATTTGTGATACAAATTACCGTATCACTTACATGTTTGCAATATTTCTAAAAACGTACACATATGTTAACGAGATACTAAATTATGCATCTTAAGTAAAAAGCTACACTATTCTACGAGGAGCATCCAGAAAATAAGTTTCCCCATTTTTTTTAAAAGCATAGTTACATGAAACATTTTATTGGCAACAGGTACAGCAAAGTTTGAGCAATTTTTCGACATAGTCACCACAATAATTGAGGCACTTGTCGTATCGTGGGATCAACTTTTGTATTCCTGTGTCGTAGAAGTCTGCCATCTGTGAATGGAACCAGCGTGTGACAGTCGTCTTCAGCTCTTCGTCGTTGTCAAAACGCTGACTGGAGAACAGGAATTTCTTGAGGTGCAAGAAAAGATGGAAATCGCTTCCAGCCGAACTCCTGCAGAACAGCTGCTGTGCGCCGAGCGTTGTCATGGAGCAGCACAACACCTGCAGTAAGCATGCTATGCCTCTTGTTTTGAATGGCACGCCGTAGTGTTTTACACTAACGGACAGAGTTCACTGTTTCACCTCTGGGAAGAAAGTCAGTGAGCACCTTTCTGCACCGACACAGTGCGTTTGAATTTCGTCTTGATCGGAGATCCACTGTGACACCATTGCATTGTCTGCTGCTTGGTTTCCGGCGTAAAGTGCGAAATCCACGTCTCATCGCCCATACGATCCTGTTGAGGAGCTCATCGTGGTCATTATGATACCGCTGCAGAAATGTCAGTGGTGCTCCTAACGTTTCGTGCTCAGGTGTCCGGTTTTTCGGCACCCATCTGGCACACAACTTCTTGAACACAAGTGCTTAGTGACAATTTCATTCAAAAAGGATCGCGATATTTGCGGAAAATGGCTCCGAAATCGATAAGCAACGGTTCTCCACGTTACGCTGCCGCACCAGCTCAAGGAGGTCATCACTGATGAGGGACGGTCGGCCATGGACAATTTGACGTCTTTCGGAAAACCGCCTACACCAGCGACGCACCATCTGTTTGCTCATGTTGTTCGGCCCGTAGACCTGACAGAGCTGACGATGAATTTCGATCGGCGCTATGTTTTGTGCAGTAAGGAACCTTGTCACTGACCGAACCTCGCAGGTGGCGGGAGAACGAATAAGAGCCGCCATTTCGGGACACTGCTGCCGCGCTATTGGCACCAGGCGGGACCTGTCCGGCTGGCATATGATACGTCATATATGTGTTACGCATTTGCAATTTTACCGGCTAAATACGTTTTCTTTAACGGAAACAAAATCGGGAAACTTACTTTCTGATGCGCTGTATAAAAAGGCATAAACAGAATTTCAGGCTAGTCAATATGAGCGAGTTTTCTAATAGGTACATTTTTCTCGATTGTAATATTTTAGATATTTTTCAGCACTTAAAATTCTCCTTACAATGCAAGTTTCAAGTTATTATCACAGCAAAACTTCGGAAACAGTTTCCCTAATACTGCCTAATTAAAACTTGCTATGTACGAGTCTTAGTTATGTGTTACCCCACCAACTTCGCCCAAGTTTGATAAAGGGTCTGGCAGAGGAACGGACGATTTTACCTAATGCGTTTTCTCTTATAGCTCAATGAATAAAATGAAAACTTCGTGCAAATTCTACTACTATGACAATGCCATTGAATAAGCATGGATAGTGGGCAGGTCAACAATGTGCTTTAACAGTGAAAAGTTTATGAGGCCGTTAGCGCCAATTTCGTTGTCATTTTAATTTAGGACGCCATGATCCCGTCCCATTTGCTCATTCTGAAAGTATGGGTTATCTTTGAGAAAACTGGTTTGATATTGAAGAAGTCTCTAGGCAGCAGACGGTCCAAGCGTACACCAGAAAATACTGATACACTAAGGGTGGCCTGCACCATGTTGGAGTAAATTGCTTCGGAAGTAACGTTTACTAAAGAAGTCCCCACTACGGAAGTAGGTTACTACGGGAGCAATTTACTCCGAAAGTAACGTTGGAGAGCTCAATTACAATTTACTCTTTTAGTTACGACAACGGAAGTAAGAGCTCATTACTTCCAAAGGTATAGTTTTGTTTGCGCGATTTACTTGATGCAATCATGAATAAGGTTATGTGCGATAGGAAAAGGAGAGAAACGTCAGAGATAAATGTTTGTTAGTAGAAATAAATAAAATCCATTTAAACAATATGAGTGTAAAAAAACCTCCGATAAGTTGCATTACGTTGGTCTTCAAAGCCAGTGAGATACCGTCAACACTCGCAGCGTGCGTTCCTAATTACTTTTTATTTTATGTTTATTAGTTTTTTACGTTTCTGATTTACGGGAGGTTCGGTTAGGTTTTTTTATATAAGCTTAGGTTCCTGATTCATGGGAGGTTACTTTTATTAACGTTTTCAATGGAGACTCAAGTAATTTAATAAAGCCGAAACGTGTTATAAAGAAGCTGGAAAGCCATGATTGACGAGTTTAGTAATTCTAGCGACGGGAAACGTACTGAAGAGCAGCTTAAAATTCTGGAAACAATGTTTCTAATCTTCATTTTGCATCGCAGTTCACTTGCGTGTTGTAGAGATATACCCTTTCTGATTTCGGAAAAGTTCACCATATTCACGGATGGGTACAAAATAGTAACATGCGCGTGGTCAATTCCAAACACAATGTGTGGGAAATCTGTGAAAGTGAAGAAGGATTGTCTTTTATTTTCTGAACACTCATGCATATTTATGTGTGTAGGTACCTTGCTCTTAACCTCAAAAGCACTTTAACAACGCAATGAAATACACGGCCAGCAGACGCATGGTGAACGATTATTTAGTATAAGATCGCCTGTAATACCAGGATTACGACGAACTTTGCTTAACGTGACATGAAAATTCTGGTAAACTAAAGGTATAATTAGCATGCACTCAGCGTAATGGGAATGACTCTTGATTCATAGTTCTGTTATTACTTCGAGCTAGTACCGATTGGTTCTAATTACCATATGAAATCAAACTTTACGTAAGAGAAGGAAAAGTTTGACTTTGCCAAACTTTTAAGTTACATCGCGTTATGTCAATTCTAAATATCTCCATTTAATACAGTGTAAGATTGTTACATTACGTTAAATTTATCGCAATGCCGGTTCAATCGACAGATTAGTTACTCCATCCAGGTCGCAAGAGTAAATTCTAACCTATATTTGTGGTCTATTTAATTCCGTAGTAATATACTACATGATGTTCCTCTCTGACATTTACTTCTGCGGTAATATAATCTGGGAGTATCTGAAAGGAGTAAAATTGTTCAGAAGTAGTTTACTCTCGCATGGAAGTCACCGAGTGTTGACTTGAATAGTCGTTTACTATGAAAGTAGAACTTACTCCAGGTTGGTGCACGCCACCCTGAGTTGCTGTGAACAGAGGTCCATTGCGTTCGGCGGTGAAGCGTTCTGTCAATGATCTTATCGGAGAGAACTGTAAGAAGAATGTTGACCTTAGATCTTCATTTGCATCCCTACAAGTAATGCACAAACTAAAGTCTTGTGATTTTCTCTCGCGAATAAACATTTTGTGAAGAGATGTTAAATCACATGAATGAAGATGGATTTATTCAAAAATTATGGATGTCTTATGAATCACAGTTTTATCTGTCTGGTTTTGTAAACAAACAGAATTTCAGATATTGGTCTCGAAATAATCCTCTTCAATTGCACGAGAAAGTGTGCCGTGTCGCCTTCTGGGATAATTGCCCTTTCTTTTTTGAGGATGATGAGGGAGCAGCAACGATCGTGACGTCAGCCAGGTACCTAACATGATTGAAACCTTTCTTAATAATAAAATTACACGATTTCGTTATGTTTCCTGGTTCCAATAAGGTGGAGGCACTAGTCACACTGCGGGGGCCTCCAAATGCCGTAAGGAGACTTTTCCCAAATCAAATCATCTCCAGTAGAGGTGACATCACCAGGCCAGCAAGGTCCTCAGCTTTTACCTTATGCGATTTATTCTTATAAGAATACTTGAAAAGTGTTTTCTTTTAAGATCGTCCGAAAAATATTGAAACGCTAACGGCCAACATTCGTCATGAAATCGCCAATATTCCATTACACATGTTGCGTCGTTGTATGCATAATTTGCGGCCGAGATTTGAAAAATGTCTGCGAATGAATGGTTATTCACTTGAAAATGTTTTTCAAGAAATAAATGGAATATTATTGGTTAAAAACCACATATTATACTTATAAAATATTTTCTTATACAGAACAAAGATAGTTTAAACTTGCCCGTTCCTCTGCCGGAATCATTATTTCTTACAAAAGCCGAAACTCACATTTTAACAACATCTATTTTTGAAGCAATTAATTTAAAAGTATATATCTTATCAAAATTTATTTTGCAGCTCAAATAGGATCATAGAACTGAAACGTTGCTTAAAAATTATGAAAGTTGTATCGTAAAGGGCATTTATGTAAAATAGCTTAAATTTTTGTTTTGATAAAGGATAATGCGGGAATGATTTAATATACATGTACCAAACTTTGCAACCGCACTTCTTTATACCGATATTATATGTAGTAACAGTTTTAAAACGCTCAGTAGAGCACTTTGAGATTTGGAAAATTCACCGACCGGCCCCCTTAATGCAGGAATAGCTATAAGGCATTGACAAATTTATTTAATTTAAACTTAACATGTTGCGATACATTGAGGTCCAGTTTCACAGCTTGAGGTTAAGTTTCGAATCGGGCTTAAGCAAATCCTTAAGCCACAGTGGGGTTTACATGCGTAATTCAAGCGATAAGCTGAGCTTAAATGGACTTAACTTAAACCGTACTCAACTGTGGTTTAAACTGAGCAGTCACTGTGTTATCTAAAGAAGACGATATTAGTGATGAGGAAATGCAAACTATTTTAACCCATACACACAAAAGAAGAACGATCTAGAATATTTAGAATGCGTTCAAACTATTTTCAGTATTGAATAACGAGAATTACAGGAGATTTCAATTAAGTAAACAGTCGGCAATGATGGTACCAGAAGTTATTGACGATACAATTAAACATAACGCCGAAAAGTAAGAATAAAAACTTAATTTGGCATGCACTTAATTTTAAATTTATACTTCATACTTTTATAGTATACATTGTCATCACATCTGTATATAACGTACCTGTTGCTTTATACTTCAGTAACAAAGCCCTTTCGTCAGAAACAATGCTTCTAACATCGAGGTTATATGCAAGTGAAGGCATGCTATTGCACTGGGTTTCTTTGCGACATCTCAAAGTTTACAGCATGCAGACCTATAATAATAGATAGGTAATTGTAGAATAGTTTTACAAGGGATAAAATCACGTTTTACACTTGTGGCATATACTTTTCTTAGACAGCGCTAAATTTCTAAAATATAAATAATAATTTATTGATTTCTGAAACTATCAGATATTCCGTTTAGAATGCGTTCTTGAAACAAGAGAAACGACGTTAAAAAAGCGAGACATCAGATATATTGTTGATTCTCTAGCAGTCATTTTCAGTGAAATTATTTTCAACATGTTTTGCCTTACACCAGCCAATGAAGCTGCATCATACTGCTTTCTGTTTTTGGGGGGTAAGTATTTCTAATGTTATTCATTTTGCTGCTTCTGTAATTTCACCTCCATTCCAGTTTCTTCTAAAGTCATATTTCCACCATTCAATCTTTATGTAGTTTAGATAAAGGAGTAGCATTTAGATCAAAGAAAGCTACCAATATAACGTATAGGTTGATTTAAATGATTTTAGTCAAATTATATAATAAGAATATAATAACAGCCCGCCTTAAAGCAATATGTATATGTAACAGTATATAAAAAGTGTATATTACAGTCATTGTATATGTTTATATTATTGTATACATGTGTAATAATGTTATGTGAATGCATTATGTAATTTAATAATGTAAGAGCTGTGAGAATAATAGGTTAAAGTTTGCTAACAATGAGGTAGCCTTGAGGCAATAATGAATTTGAAAGTTTAATGCTACTTGTCATTATTGGAGCACAATAATGTAAATTTTGTGACAGTTCATATAAGAGCCAATCAACAACCAGAAAAAGCATTAGTTAAATGAAGGTATTCTATTGGAGTAGGATTAGCCAGTCAGAAACTTAAATATAGAAAAATTTACAAATCTAGAAGTTAGTTGCTTATAAACAGCGTTCATAACTGGACGCGTTGCTAGCAGACAGTGTTACTAAACACACGCGAGATGTGTCCTCGAGAAATTTAATACGTATTCGTGTGAGACGAAAATAGTTTACGTGTTAAAAAGTGCAAGTAATTAATAAAAGAATTTCACAGCTCTCTATATCAGCGAAGTGTTATTTAAATTGTGTCAAGGATTAATAAATTTAGTGAAGTAAAAAATTATAATCTGTGTAAGCCTACATTCTTAGCCGCACTACTCCCTGCAAAGAAATCCTTGTCTCTAACAATAATACTGACGCAGCCGAGGCAAACATAAATATAGATATAATATTTAAAGAAACAGTCAAATTACAAAGTTAATATTTTTAAATTTATAAAAAATGAAAGGTTCTGACCTTAGTTATGTCCTCGGATATTTCGCCAATCTATTTTCTCCGAAAGTTATAATTCTAGAAGCTGCGTGCCTGGCATACGATGTGAGGAGTGTAATCTCACAGCTAAACCCTTCCAGCAGTTTCTGAAACAACATAGAACTCGAGCACGTCTAGATAACATGTGGCGTGAAATGTAGGTTCAGCAGAAAGGAATAGTCCTATCGCGGTATTCTGCATTAAACCGCACAGCTCTAGATCTACAGAATTAACAGTTATTATTAATTCAGTTTTCAATTTCAATTTTACCCCAACCGCTTTTACATATGCTGCAATATCTGCACTACAAAACTTAGGCATATTTGTTGCTTGTTTGCCACTATCCTTTAAAGCATTTTCATTTCTTTTATTGCTCTTTAAAGCCAGACAAATTTACTTCCTCACATTCAAACTGTATGCCGCGTATACTTTGATATATATTCACCGGCTATTTTTGTCTAAACAGATCTAATAATTGTAGATTTTATGTATCCAAAAATGCACCACGACCAACACCACTCTAAATGCAGGATTATAGTTATTTAAAAAGCATAATTGGTTCGTTTCTTTTAACAAATAATCTGCTTAAAACCTAACCCTGAGCTCAAAACCAGACATTAAATTACATTTTTCGGAAGTGCTATGCTTATAACAATCTTGTGTCACATTCACATGACTTTCCCTACCCATTCGACGAGAATCAAGATCGTTAAGTGGAGGTCCGCGGTTCAAATCCCACTAGGACCATCCTCCCTGGCTGAGACTTATCTCCAGGATTTTCTCAGACTTCATAATAGTTAAATGCCGCGGAGGTATCATAAACTTAAGCCTGGAAAGTTTCCTTGCCTAATTTCTTTTCCAGATTTTATTTCATTGCATGTATCATCTCTATTCACCGCCTGTGATGCCGTGAGTAGTAAGAATGGGCATTACATACTACTAATTCAAACAAACTATTAGGGTACAGGGTATACAGCGAGGGGAACACCTCGCGCTCTGCGGCCTACAGTAGATCTATTGCAGCTATCACCCTCAGAAAGCAATAGGCCGCAGGCAATCGACCAAATTTGTCGTCCTCCGTGGTATACTGGTTACCACGGTAGCCTCTAGTTCCCGAGGTCGCGGGTTAGGCTTTCTTCGGAAGGGAAGTAAAGCCGATGGTCGTAGATTTACGGCACGTAAAAGAACCTCAAGCCTGATAAAGAGGCATCTAAGCAAAATTACCGGCCTTTACGCCCAATATAGAATGGGATGCTAAGGACCACAGCAGTTAAAGAGCGTCCATAAATAAAACTCAATTTGATTTTAGACATGACACCGAGACGCGCGGAAGTACCTAACAGTTCCTGGTTCGAAGACCCGTCCCACTACAGGACCTGCGCAGAAAGGGAGAGGAATGACCTGTCAACAAAGCAGCCCTCTAGTGTCTACTGGGGAATACTCTGTCCTTTGAGCAAGCATCCCGGCCATCTACCCGGCACCAACGTATTCCATGAAACCAGAAGCACGTCTGAAACATGAGAAGGAACAGAATAAAAGGGAAGTGATGGAAAGGAAATCGTGGCAACCATTCCAGTATTCGCCTACCGAACAGGTAAAACCACGAAAAACCCAAGGTTAGAGCGAGCGATCGACAGGAATCGAACACGGGTCCTCCCGAATGCGAGGCTCACACGTTATTGCCGAGGCTGTATTGTCGAGCCACCTCGCTCGGTCAACAAACTGCAAAAGGTTATTCTTCTTCTATGTACGTCCCGTTAATCAAGATAAACTTTGCAGAAATGATTTTATTTTGTAATTGCTTATAGGTACAAGGATATTAGGGGAATAGGGGAATAGCGATAGTCAAATCTTTTAAGTACAGGTCACTATGTGATGGCTTTGAAATTCCGTTCTCTTTACATGACCACGAGAAGAAAAAGAATAACGACTTTTCCAAATGAAAAAAAGTATAAATATTTGAAAATTTATTAACAAAGAATATTTCAGAAATGGTTGATTTACAAACATTGTTATTAGGGATAAACTGTGAAGAAAGATTTTGTCTCTTACTCTCTTACCAATTATACAAAAGTCATTCAGAGTGAACAGGTGTTTACAGGCTATTCCCAGAAAATTCAAGATAAACAGTTTATTTATTATGAAAATATCTTAAACATACAGAATTTTAATCAACTTTATTACAGCCATTTTTGAGAAAATAAAAAATTACGAAAAATGTTCCATATAAAGGGTAATTTGGGTTAGAAAGTTGTTCTTGAAAATCTTTGTATCCTATTTTTGGAAGTTAGAGAACTTAAATAATAACACACATACAGAGACACATTTTCTTCACACTTTTTACATACTGATCTTTTTCTAAAACTGCTTTTCTTTGGGTTCAGAGAGCTTCAAAACTGTATTTCAGGTGAAATCTTGAAATCTAATTTTTGGGTGGAATACAGTACTTCTTCTATTTACTGTATGTAGCAGAGAAAATAAAAATACTGTATTAAACAGATTAATGTTTAGAATATTTCGGAAAATACTGCAGTTAAGGCAATTTAAAAATTATCGATAATTATTAAAAGCTAGGAAATTTTGGCCACTATGTTGAGCTTTACGTTCTCTACTGCTTACCTGTGATAAGTACAGAAGTATTGCATTCCACCCAAAAGTTCGCCAGTGAGTTTTCATCGGAAATACACTTTTTGAAGCTCCATGAATAAAAAAAAAAGGTCTCTTAGAAAACAGTCTATATATGTGTGTATCTGTGTGTGTATGTGTCTACGAATAGCATAACTCAAAAATGAAAATCTGTTAAATATCAAACTTGTGTTTAGGTTCAGCATCTTCCAGGAAATGTAACACGAAGGTTTACAGGAATGTCCCCCTAAACCACCCTTTGCGTAAATCTTGATTTTCTCAAAAATGACTAATGATTTTAATTAAAGCACGGTATGTTAAGGATAGTTTCATGATAAATGAAATGAATATCCAGAATTTACTGGGAATAGCTTCTGAAGTCTGCTTTCTGAATGACATTTGTAAGAGAAGTCAAAATCTCACTACACAAAAAATGTACATGAATGTTTTTTTTTGTTGTGAAGTTAACGTTTTTTTTATTCGTTTTTTATTTCAACTTTCAAATACTTATACTTTTCTAAACTGAGAAATCGTTATTACATTTTGTTTCTTTCTTCTTTCTTTCGTTTCTAATGGTAATGCGAAGAGCTGTGAATTTCAATGGCATCAGCTAGCGATACGTTCTTTAAAAGTCTGACTGTCGCTTTACCTGCTATGTCCTACAACGAAATGTATAATTCAATTGAAAGTTTATCTGTATCAACACGAGATAGCTAGAATAATATTCATTCATTCATTATCTGTTTAGCCTCCTCTTATGTAGGACTTACACCCCCCAGGACTTACAAGCGGGTGCCTGGGGTCAGAGGCCCGTCGAGGAGCAGACACTCATGGATCAGACAGAGCAAAGTCTTTATTTTTCCTTCTATCTGTTCTCTTACAGCCTGCCACCGTAATTGTTTGGTTTCTAGCTTTGTTTAGGGAAGTTCTTTTTACTGTTCGACTTAAATAATTGAATCGTTGAACTTTATTGTGTGCATCTTAAGCTTTTGCTTCCAATTTCACATACTAAATAATTAAATTATGCACCTACCCTATCGCCGTATTATTTATTATTATTTTTTATCTTGATGGAGCTATCCCTTTAAAAGCTAATATTTTTCTTTTGGATGTAGACGTTGAATCTACCACTTACATTGCATTTATGGATTATATAAAGGTGTTCGACAGTACAAATATTTAAAAAAAGACTATGGAATATACTACAAAGAAAAGGTCTCTAATTCGAGCAATCCAAAGCCTTTTTGTAGATATAAACTTTAAAATAAGCTGTGGGGGGAGGTAATAAACATAAAGTTTAATAATTCAGGTAATTAGACAGGACTGTCCATTGTCGCGGTAAAGTTTAATTTAAAAAGAATACTGTACGCTTTTTGTTTTCTCTCTTGTCTTATATTTTACGTAGAAGATATATTTTTTAAAATATGATTATATTAATGAAGTTTCAGAATCCCAAACGCCACAAAAATGATACTTATGGAACTTGAATATATTAACATCAAAAGGAAAGCATTCTTACATAAAAAATGTTGAAAATAGCGATTCCATCATACTTCTTCATTACTTCACAAATTTCCGATACGGAAAATGAAAGTCCAACGACTCAACTGTAGTCACTCTCTTTTTGAAGAAGGTATAGGCGTATAGTCATGTATAAAGTAAAGAAGAGGAAATTAAGCAAAAACCTAATCCACATACTTTAGGATGTTCATCGCCTGAAAATTCTCTGCTAGGGCGCGACAAACACGCGTAGCAAATTTAGGATCATGTGAATAGATGCAACAGGAATCTCCCATCCCATAGGACCCGGGTCGATACCCTCCCGTCAAGGAGTTTTCTGATGCCTTCATCCAGGACATCGATTACCGCGCACAACAGGTGGTCCTTCCCTCCCCCACGCAGGAAGAACATAGTGCTGAAGGCCAGATTTGGTTGTGTGCGCATGCGCTATCGCTCGCAGCGTAAAACTGAAAAGCCTGTTGTTTCTCTGTGAACCGCCGTTGTAAGATTCTGCACTAGATAGCAATGCGGTCCTGTGATAAGGCACCTGTTCCCGCAATAAATCAATAGCAGCAGCACTACCCGGTGATAAAACTGCAACGGCGAGGACAAACTTTGTACTATCCCGCCTCCAGATGTGTACAATAGGCATGCTTAATAGTACTGTAAAAGCAGGCGGTAGTGCTCGACCGAACGCCCTTTGATATCTGTATATTTTTAGTTTCTCTGACACCTATCTAGTACGTAGAGAACGTATTGCATTCCACACAAAAATTTGATACCGAGATTTCACCGGTAATGCATATTTTGAGGCAGTATTTTTAACACTTGAATAATTTCAATTAAATTATATAATACGTAAATTCAATAACAGCCCGCCTTGAAGCAATATGTATGTAATAATTTGTAAAAATGTATGTAACAGTCATTGCATATGCTTATATTATAGTAAACATGTTTTAAAATGTTATGTGAATGCATTTAGTAATTTAATAATGCAAGAGCTGTGAGAATAATAAGTTTAACGTTGCTAACAATGAGGTAACCTTGAGGCAATAATGAGTTTGAGAGTTTAAATGTTACTAGTCATGATTAGAGCAACGATAATGTAAATTTTGTGGCAGTTTGAAATTAGCCAATCAACAGCCAGAAAAAGCTTTAATTAAATACAGGTATTCTATTGGACTAGGATTAGCCATTCAGAGACTTTAAATACAGAAGCTGACGGGTTTGAACGGTTGAAATATGTTTAGTTGCCTGCAGACCTTGGTAGTGACCGGATAGAAGATGTGTTCTCTAAAGAAATATTACGTATTCGTGTGAAACGAAAATTAAGTAAACGCAGTAACAAAGTGCAAGTATTAAATTAAAGAATCTCACAGCTCTTGATAGCAGTGTAGTGCTATTTAATTTGTGTCAAGGATTAATAAAAAGAAGTGAATTTAAACTTAAAAATCTGTGTAAGCCTACATTCTTGTCGTACTACGCCCTTGATTAAGAGAAACGTGTCTCTAAAGTAGTACTGAAACAGCTGAGGCAAAAACAAACATAAATACTATCTATAAAAACAGTTTAATAACAAAGTTAGTAAATATTTTTTTAAACTTGGAGTGTAACAACAAAAATACATCATCTTCATATCGGCTTCTCATACGTAGCAGCATATTACGTAACAAACAATCTTCTTCAAATTAACGCCCAAAGCGTGGTGCAAATACTGCAAACTCCTACGTAAACAACAACTTCAAATTGACTTCCCAAGTGAAAAAAGTAAATAAATAAATAAACAACAAAACAACCTAAAGACAATAACTACTTCAAGTTGGCTTTCCATACATAGAGAACATCTACTTCAAGTTTGGCACCCATACGTGGGGCATAACAACTCCAATTTTGAGTCCCCCTGAACCCCCCCCCCACAAACAGCATTTTAGAACATTTGATGTGATACATTCACATGACTTTCTCTAATCTCTATCATTTATTACTGGATATACAAACTACTCTTACTATGGCTTATTTTTTCTGTCTACTACATTTTAATCAAATAATATTGCAAAAATAGCTGCATTACACATTTCGTTTTAGATAGAAAGGGAACAGCAATAGTCAAATTGTCGAATTGTTTAATACTTAGCATGTCCTTTCAATTTCCAATTGCTTCTCGCGATGTCATGAAAAGAGTATGGAATTTTAAGGCCAGCATGTAATGTGCAGTTCTAAAAATTTGACTATCGCTATTCCCTTTGTATCTATAACGAAATGTATAATGCTGTTATTTTCGGAATGCTTTATCTCGATTAAAATGAAATAGACAGGAAAATAAACTTTCATAATAATAATAATAATAATAATAATAATAATAATAATAATAATAATTTGTATATCCACTAATAATCAATAGAGGGTAGAGCAAGTCACGTTAATATAACATCAGATTTTTATTTAAGCTTAAGGATGTCCATCTGTGAAATTCCCAATATCCACAATTTGAGCTCGATTCAATTGAAATGTTAACACATCAGAGTTTAATGTATAATATGTACACTAAATTTCATGCATATTGTAGCGAGCCATAAGTTGAAGTTCGAACTTGGAATCGGAGATTGCGAGATTTACCAATATGTGGTAAGATGGTGAAATCTAGATAGGCTGGCTTTGTAGCTCACCGGGACGCACTATCAGTGCGTCAGAAATTACTTAACGGCCACGAATTTAGGTCACGGGGCAATCACTCGGCAGACGCTCACTCATTGACACACTCGTACGGGAAGCTCCGAGCGACAGGGCTACATCACCACCAACATAACTCAGTTAAACATTTAACTAATAGTAACCTCAAGATACACAAGCAAACCTCAGATAAGAATAACTAGAACATAAGTTCCTGCTCGTACTAACCTACGCCTCCTAGCAATCATGTAAATTAATCGCAAATAGAATAGCTATTTTATACAACCCCCGGGTTATTATTCGATGCCTCTTCCGGCTCAGCCCCATGCACCCTGCCTACCCATGCCGGTACCAACTCGCTCCCCCCCATCTGAGACGACCACCTTCCTGGTTGAAAGTATTCCCGGGGAGTAACTACCCCAAGGGTTGCTACAATATTTTATTCTCTACTACGTACTTATATTAAATAGGGGAACTATTATATTCCACTCAAAAATTCGACACCGTGAAGACTTGTTTTGAGGCCCCCCTCTCTCACCCCCCAAAAAGTTAAACATTTTTAGAAATGCAACTGCGCGCGTGTGTGTGTCTGTAGACAGCATAACGCAAAAACGAAGAGCCTGACAAATACATAGCTTAGTGTTTAAGTTCTGTGTCTGATTTAAGGCCTAAAAGGAGATGCGAAAAAGGTGTGCGTTTTAAGTGAAAAACGAAGCAATCACCAGTGAGGAGTTCACCTATATCATCAACACACTTAATGTAATGACGCATGCTTTGTACCTCAGAGTGAATTAGATAATATGGTGAGATATGCACATTTGGCTACCACGTAGGATACCTAAATCGGCTAGACTGGTGGAGTCTCAAGATAATCCGACATATTAAAAGGTATGGATAACGTAGTAGCAAAGCAAAAGAAAAGAAAGACGGAAAGAACTCGCAAAATCTAGCTTGCCACAGCGTAAATTGTCAAGCGCCCCACAATTACTGGTTTTTAGGGTACAACTAAAAGAATGAAATGTATTACACAATATAATAGCACATTGTCTTATGCCTGTAGACGTAAATGCATACTCTAACGCAGTAGTATTCATTACGCGGCCCGCGGGCCGCATGCGACTCTTGAGGAACATTTATTGTGGCTCTTGGAATAATTTTACTTTCATTACATTCACATCTAAATTCTAAGTATATATAATGCAGCGATTTAAGATTCTATGTTCAGCCTTATTGGTTTTGATGAGTTTACGTTTGTTTGGCCTAGTTGGGAGCATGATTTTTTCTTCGTACCTACTAAAAAGAAAGGCAGTGCCATGTCTTTAATACAGGATGTATCTTTATTGGTGTCTATATTTGGGGAACGTGTTCCTGTCATCAAAACAGTAAAACAAATTCACATGTACATGGGTCTGAAAATCAACCATTTCGTTGTTATAGGTCAAAGAAGATGTATTCCATGAGTTAACAGACGGATATGCACTACACGCACGGCCGTGCAGATGGCAATGCAGCACGAGCAGGTGAACTTTATGCAGAAAGATACCCTGACAGGCCGTTACCGTGTGCAAGAACATTCGCACGAATTCACCGCTTGAGAGAGAATGGCGCATTTGAGAGGAGTTCTAGGGATGTTGGGAGACCAAGAACGGTACGAGGCATTGAGCTTGAAGAACGAGTTCTTCGTGCTGTGGATGCAGACCCACCACAAAGCACAAGACGTATGGCTGTAAGGGAAAAAATTAGTCATATGACTATCTGGAGAATTCTGCATGAAAATCATCTGTGCCCGTATCACCTTCAACGTGTGCAAGGATTAAATTAGGCGGACTATGAGCCAAGAAGACGTTTCTGTCAACGTATGTTACAGCAGTGCGCTGAGTTCATCAATTTCGTAGCGCATTTTATTCACCGATGAGGCTGGATTTATTCGCGACGGCATCTTCAATTTTCATAACACTCATAACTGGGCATTTGAAAATCCTAATGAAGTATGACAGGACAACCATCAACAGAGGTTCTCTCTCAACGTTTGGGGTGGAATCATTCATGATCACCTTATTGGCCCCTACTTCTTCCCTCCGTGTCTGAGTAGACAAACCTATCTCCAGTTTCTCAGAAATGAGTTGCATCACTTAACTGATAATGTGCCTCTGCACATCATCCAACGAATATGGTACACGATGGTGATCCAGCGCATTTCAGTATGATAGTTCGTAAGTTTTTGAATGATCGATTTCCGCAAAGATGGATTGGTCGAGGGGGACCCATTGATGGCCTAATCGCCTGATTAGATTTCTTCGTCTGGGACATTTGAAGTCCTTGGTTTATGCGACACCTGTACCTGATATTGACATTTTGAGAGAACGTATCCAAACTGGATTTGAGCAAATACAAAACACACCAGGAATTTTCATCAGAGTACGCCATAGCATGGAACACAGGCTTACTGCGTGCATCGAAGCAAGAGGAAGCCACTTCGAGCAAATTTTGTAACTTGATTTTGTGTTGTAACTCTGAAATAAATGATATTGAGACCCATGTTCATATGAACCTTTTTTGCTGTTTTGATGTGAGGACTACGTCCGCCAAATATATGACACCAATAAAGATACAGCCTGTATGTCATGACGTAGTTGAGATTATAAACGATATAACCTTAATATGCATTGTAATACCTTGCATTCAAATTTTGACAGCGTGTCTAAAGTTTCAAAATCGAGAGCAGAAAAACTAAAAACACTAAACATGTCAAAAGTGGCCGAAAGAAATTATGATTGTTACCTTAAGTGAAAAATAAATGAACAACTAAAGCATGGCATCAAGAAGCAGAAATTTTAGCACGCAAAATGAAATCGTTTACGGATACAGCGATTTTTAAGGAGTGTTTTCAGTTGTATGTGACACATTATTCCCGATTAGTCGAAAATCCCTGGTCAGTAATTGCAGTAGATGTAACTGGGTTTCAATTTTTGGCCCCGAGATTAGAAATCTCAAAAACAAGCTTATTGATCTCCAGCAGGATTCATAACTAGAAAGGTTTTTTTTTTAAGAGAAACGAAAAACAAATTCAGGTTTGGAGCTTTGAAATACAGTTCCAGAAAAACATTTCGAAAACTTGGTGTCGTGTACATATAAACATTTTTATCTTTTTAATCAACGTATATTTGTGAAATGACTTTCAGCAAAACAAAATTGTGCATGACAATGGCGGCATTCGACCTTCAACTTCACAGTGTTAGTTTATATAACTGAAATTTATCTTAAATTTATGTAATAATGTATTAGTGATAATAATGATACAAAACAGTTAACTGTTAACATAAAAATCAATAATAGTAATCGGTAATGTATGTGTTTATCCATAAATGCAAAGGCTGCTTGTTGCCAATTTTGAGTACTGTGAAATTTGGTGCGGCTCTTAGACAGATAGTGTTTCTTATATTCGGCTCTATTGTAATCTTTAGTGAGTACCGCTACTCTAAGGGCAGAATCGAGAATGACGTGCCTTCCCACCCCCAAAAAGTACCAATGGGTCTCTGAGTTTAGTCACGGTACTTATCGTTTCCAAGTTGTTCACAAAGAAAACCATTTACCTTCACTACAAAGTTTTATCTTATATTTGTATTTTGCCTTTGGTAAGAAACATGCAGACAAGGCTGATAACATGTATTATGTTCCACTAAATCCATTACCTAAGTGTGAACACACTTAGTGTCAACCCAACACTACTCAAAGATGCCGAAGTGGGTAGACCATCAATCAGTGCGCTTGGTTTAAAAAGCTGATGATAGAAGAAAAAGGGGGCCCACTTTCCTACCACTGTTGCTCTCCACCGGAGGGATACGATGCGGTGTGGAAGATAGTGATCCAAATCTATGTGGATCAATGCAAAAACCTTCTACAAACGGAAGCTTCCAGTAACCGGTACATCCCGCAATCGAGAGCCAGAAAACTTATGTAAAGCGAAACTTCTCAATCTGGCTATGGTTATGAAGAAGGAGCGTAAGCTCACCTCTTTGTGAGTCGATTGCTTCGCCCTCAGCAAGATAGTGTGGTATTTTTCTTGAGGACCAAAAATTACGAAGACAAAAAAGATATAACGGATAAGTAATTTATTTGAAGCATAAAACCACGAGGAAAATACAAATTCGCCACCTAGGACCTGAAGTTACTTGCAGTTAAGGCAGTATTTTTAACATTTAAATGATTTCAGTCAAATTATTTAATATAAAGTATAATAACAGCCCGCCTTAAAGCAATATATGTATGTAGCAATATATAAAAAGTGTATATTACAGTCATTGTATATGTTTATATTATTGTATCCATGTGTAACAATGTTATGTGAAAGTATTACGTAATTTAATAATGTAGGAGCTGTGAGAATAATAAGTTAAAAGTTGCTAACAATGAGGTAACAATGAGGTAACCTTGAGGCAATAATGAGTTTGAAAGTTTAAATGCCTAGTCATTATTGGAGCAACAATAATGTAAATTTTGAGACAGCTTAAAAATAGCCAATCAACAACCAGAAAAAGCTATAGTTAAATGAAGGTATTCTATTGGGTTAGGAATAGCCAATCAGAGACTTGAAATACAGAAATTTACAAGTTTAGGCGATTGAAATCAATTCACTTGGTTACGTTACTAACCAGACGCAAAAAGTGTCCTCAAGAGTTTTATTACGTATTCGTGTGAGACGAAAATAGTTTACGTGTTAAAAAGAGCAAGTAATTAATAAAAGAATCTCACAGCTCTCTTATCAGTGAAGTGTTATTTAAATCGTATCAAGCATTAATAAAAGGAGTGAAGTAACATTATAATCTTGTAAGCCTACATTCTTGTTGCACCACAACCCTGCTAAAAGAAACGTGTCTGTAACAATAATACTGACGCAGCCGAGGCAAATATAAATATTTAATACTTAAAGAAACAGTCAAATTACAAAGTTAATATTTTTTAAACTTGGGGCAAAGGCTCCCGGAAATTGTTTACTATACGTGCGGTTGTAACTACTACAAGTTCGGCTCCCCAACAGTTGAACTATTATACATCTTCTTCAAACTGGCTTGCCGTACGTAGCAGCAACAAATCTTCACAGTTATAAAAACGCCGCCGAGTTGCTATAATGGTTCATGGCTGATGAAGTTGAAGATTGGTTTTGTGCCCAGGTTTAGATGTTTCATCGCTTCTTAACGGCAAACACGTATGTAAATATATATTTGCTCAAGGGTGACTAAAGTACCTTAGAGGAAGATTGGTCTAAATAATTATAATTTGCTTTGCTATATTTGGAGATTGCAGGAACATTATACTAATTAACAGAGAGGAGCTGATCGAAGTAAGCAAGCACTGTGTTTCCAGGTAGTGTTTAATCAACATGGAGTCAGCAACCCAAAGAAACCTGAAAACACAAAGTAACGTTTTAAATAGTTTACAATATCGTTAAAGACAGATCAGTAGCTAGTCAAAACCCAAACTCATCTACAGTTCCACAAAGCTATTATTCAATTGTACAAACAGGCCTAGAAAGGAATAAGAAGGTACTATTATTGATGCACACTATGAAATAATATAACAAATATTATCTATTAATTTTTATCTCCCGCTGTACATTTAAAATAATTTGACCAAAAAAAGTAAGACGATTTGACTTTGGACACAAGACTAGCATATACTGCCATTTTAATCAAGAAACCGCCACCTGAATGTCAACAAACCCTAACCATTAAGCACATCTTCACAGAATGTCCAACATAAGAGGAAAACAGCAAAAAGTGCAATATAACAGCTCATTTTTTAACAATACTCAATAACCCGAAAAATTATTCAAACTGTTTTTAAATCTCTTCACTCTTCATCGTTGTACAACAAAATTTGACAGCAAAACAAACGTATAGAGTTTATTTTGTAAAAATATGTATTATGTTGAATTTAGTTGTAAAGCATTATATTGAAAATTTTGCATTATTTTATTATTTGTATGCGCTATATAACCGCTTAACGTTAAGCGACAATAAATAAATAAATAAAATAATAATAACGCCGCTACACTTTTTACTTTCTCTACTACGTTTAGTAAGTAGGGGAGGTATTGTATTCCACCTAAAAGTTCGATACCGAGATTTCACCGGAAATATATGTTTTGGGACCCCCTGAATCCAAAAACAGCATTTTTGGAAACATGTCCGTGTGTGTGTCAGTGTGTGTCTGTGTGTCGGATAAACACCAAACTTGGTATTTAGGTTCAGTATCTTCCAGAGATGCGCCACGAAAGTTTTCAAGAAAATCCCCTACCCAGATTACCCTTTACATGGAACATTTTTCGAAAAGTTTAATTTTCTCAAAAATGGCTTAAACGATTTTGATTAAAATATCATATATTTAAGATATTTTCATGACAAATAAAATGTATATCTTGAATTTTTGGGAATGTCTCCAAAAGTATTCTTCATTGTGCACGACTTTTGCATAACTGGTAAATCATAAGAGATAGACAAAATTTTACTGCACGAAAAATGTAGATCACATTAAAATACACAATTTATGTCATATACATTTTTACTTTCTCTACTACGTATAGTAAGTAGGGGAAGTATTGTATTCTACCCAAAAATTCGATACCGAGATTTCACCGGAAATATGGTTTGAGGCCCCCTGAATCCAAAAAAGCATTTTTGGAAACATGTTCGTGTGTTTGTGTCTGTGTGTGTGTCTGTCTGTGTGTGTGTGTGCCTGTCTGTGTGAGTGTCCGTCTGTGTGTCTGTGAACAGCATAACTCAGAAACGAACAGTCGGATAAACACCAAACTTGGTATTTAGGTTCAGTATCTTCCAGAGATGCAACACGAAGGTTTTCAAGAAAATCCCCCCACCCCAGAGTACCCTTTACATTGAACATTTTTCGAACATTTTAATTTTCTCAAAAATGGCTCGAACGATTTTGATTAAAATATCATATGTTTAAGATATTTTTATGACAAATAAAATGTATATCTTGAATTTTCTGGGTATGTCTCCAAAAGTATTCTTTATTGTGAACGACTTTTGCATAACTGGTAAACCATAAAAGATAGACAAAATTTTACTATACGAAAAATGTAGATCGTGTTAAAGTACACAATTTATGTCATATACATTTTTTTTGTTGGGTGAACCATTTTCGAGATATTCCTTGTTATTCCCTTAAATTTTTCAATAATTTTCTCAAGTGGGAATTCGTTATTCATTTTTTTTTTGTCTTGGATATGCAAAGAGTTATAATCTGTGGGAAAGGGAATGGTGCTGCACCTAGCAACCAGCTATTAAGAGATAGTATGTGCTTAAAGGCTACTGTATTTCTATATTGCCCTTGTAAACATACATTCCCCTTAGATCTACAAGAAAATTAGAAATAAGATAGAGTCTGCAAATGTTTATCTCGATTAACATGAAGCATATGGAGAATAAGCGTTTGTAAAAATAGTTTGTACAAGAGTAGAGAAAGTCATGTGAGTGTAACACATCAGATCTCTTATTATTATTGTCCTCATTCCGAGGACCTCAAATGGGACCGTCCATGTCATTGCTTACTCAGAATGGAGCTCTATAAACACCTTGGTATCAAGGAGAGATGGCTGATCCATTCATTAGTTATGAACTGCACAGAAATATTGGATACTTTCCGAACAGTGCTCACGAATCTATCGGTTTGTTTTACAGCGTAGTTTTCCTTGTAAAAGCTGTAAGGAAACTTTTATGAAGCTATACTGTGGTAATAACGCGACATGTTCGTGTATACTTCCCGAAGCTCATGCATACAAATGTTATGTTGCCAAGAGAACCTCATTAGTCTATAGAGGCTTCTTCTGGTAATAATTAGCAGAGTAATTATTGCTCTTTCTCACTGGCTGTATGAACGCTAGGGCTGTGGAGAATCAAGCTTGAAAATTTGCAGTTTAGTGCGACTTGGATGTAAATCTACTAGACTTTTATTCCTGGAATGATTTAAAAAGAGGTTTTCGAAATAAAGTTGCTGTTTTGGAAAAGATTCATCAGTTTGTCTTCCAGGAAGGTTCTGATATCGGGAAAAAAAAACTTGCGAAATTTGCGATAGTACTTTAAAGTTGCCAGAAGAGGTACGAATCATATATACAAGCTAAGGGTCGTATTTTGTATATCTCGCCTTCACATGAATTTGTTCAAGTCTGATTCAACTCTACAGCCTTAAGTCTTGTTTTGTTTATAGCGTATCGCACATTGAAGGCTCTTAAGAGATGAGACAGGAGGAGGAGGAGGAGGAGGAGGAGGAAGGAGGTAAAGCTATCACCGGGGCAGAGCACCGCACACAGGCCAGTCGGCCCATTGTGCTTTCAACGTGACCGCTGGGAGGGAGGGAAGAAGGGAGAGACTCGAAGGGCGACCAGATCCGAATGACGACGGGCGCAAGCATGGAAGGGGTCCCTAACGTTTTCAGATAGAACGCATCCTACGTCGCACAGTCTCTGCACACAAGCCACCAACCTCCAGGGTCCCCCGGAGCGGAGCTCCACGCTGAAGAGAGACCTAACTGAGCGGTAACGCAGCGACGCCAGGGGGAGAAACTTTTACAGAGCGCAAGCCACCGCCCAGCCGCAACCCGCCGAACATCGTCGTCTGGTCCTAAACCCTGAAACAGATAACAAGGTAGATGAGGGGTGCAAAAATAAGAGGAAGGAGTCGTGGTAGAAGATGAATCGCCCTAGCATTCACCTGGCCACCCGGGAAACCACGAAAAACCTAATGGACCAGAGTGGGCGGTCGCCGGGGATCGATCCCGGGACCTCCCGAATGCAAGCCACAGACGTAACCGCCTGAGCTATCCCGTTTGGTAGGAGGAAGAGGAAAACCTGGTGGGATAAGCTAGAAAATGGCTCTCAATATTGTGGTCAATCTTCTTCTTAATTGAGAACATGCTAAATCAAGAATTTCAAAGATTAAACGTAAAATAAAATCAATCCTAATGTCCTCATGCGGGACCTTGGGGTGCGATAGGTGAAGGTCATCGCTCTCTAGAGCAACTATTACAGTAAGGGATGACACATAGTCAGCGTGTCGTTCCAGTCGGCGTCTGTTAATTTCTGTTACTGAATGGCCTAATGAACTCAAAGATTACAGTACGGAACGGAAGAATGTGAACTGAAAAATCTGAACTTTTGGTTGACAAGTATTTAGCAGCAGCTTGAGGTAGTATTTTTAACACATAAATAATTTCAGTCAAACTATATAATATGTAAATTCAATAACAGCCCGCCTTGAAGCAATATGTGTATGTAATAATTTGTAAAATGTATGTAACAGTCATTGCATATGCTTATATTATTGTATCCATGTGTAATAATGTTATGTGAATATATCACATAATTTAATAATGCAGGAGCTGTGAGAATAATAAGTTAAACGTTGCTAACAATGAGGTAACAATGGGGTAACCTTAAAGCAATAATGAGTTTGAGAGTTTAAATGTTATTTGTGATTGTTGGAAGCATTAATGAATTTTAGTGACAGTTTATAAAAAAAATAGCCAACCAACAAATAGAAAAAGCTTTAGTTAAATGCAGATATTCTATTGGAGTAAAATAGCCAATCAGAGACTTGAAATACAGAAATTTACAAGTTTAGACGTTGAAATCTAGTCAGTTGCCTGCGGACAGTGATAGTAACCGGTTGCTTGTGCATCCTTGAGAGATTTAATACGTATTCGTGTGAGACGAAAATAGTATACGTGTTAAAAATGCAAGTATTAAATAAAAGAATCCCACAGCTCTGGATATCAGTGAAGTGCTATTTAATTTGTGTCAAGGATTAATAAAAAGAATGAATCAAAACTTAAAATCTGTGTAAGTCTACATTCTTGTCGCATCACGCCCTGCCAAGATATCCATGTCTCTAAAATAATACTGACGCAGCCGAGGCAAACATAAATATTTAATACTTAAAGAAACAGTTAAATTACAAAGTTAATATTCTTTAGACTTGGGGCAAAGGCAACCTGAAAGTACATTTGGGGTGAAGGCTACCGGAAACTGTTTACTATACGTGCGGTTGCAACTACTACAAGTTCGGCTCCCCAATAGTTGAAATACGAAACAACGTAAAGCTAACAAACCATTTCAAATTGACGCCCAAAGCGTGGTGCTAATAAACAATATAACAAAAAACTATTCTTCAAGTTCCAGCGTAAAAGGTCTATTGCGGAGTCTTTGATTCTAGCGTTGATGTAATTTGACACGAAATGATGACTTAACAGCCGAACTCAAAACATTGTTATAACTTTTGCAGAGTTTGGTGTTTCCTTGCGAAAAAGAAAGTTGCGGTTAGCGGTACAACTTCCGCTTATACCACAGGCTAGGAAGGTCGGAGTGTCTTAGTGTTGTACATCTGTTTGTCAGCTCTATCGATATATGTGTTATCAATGACAAGAAGATAAAATCAATTTATGACAAAACACCTATCACAGAGGAAATTAAAAGGGACACATTGGGTCCATGCGGAATGTCGAAGCCAAATCCTTTTGTCGCCGAGCCCCTTAAACAATATTGGTGACGCGACGTACAGGAAGAAGAATGTAAAAAATAGAATTCTTAAACGAATTAATTGTTTTATAGTAAAAGGCAAAGTTGCGAACGAACGGAGGGGCCCTCCAAATTCGGGGCAGAGCACCGCAATTAGGCCGCAATGGCGTTTTTTGCTTCTAAAGTGACCCCTGGGAGAGAGGGATATAGGGAGAGTCCGAAGGGCTACTAGACTCGTGACGGTGGGTGCAAGCATGGAGGAATCCCTAAAGTTTCCAGATCGAACGCATGCGACGTCGCTCGTGGCCACTCACAGCCCCCAGATCCCCCTGGTGGGGCCCACTTGGAGGTGGGCCCTTACTGAGCAGGCTCGTAACGACGCCAGGGAAGAAACCTCTACAAAGCGCACATCCACCGCCCAGCCGCAACCCGCCGAACACTGCCGCATGGTTCTACAACTCTGAAAGTCGTGGTAGAAGAGGAACCACCCCAGAATTCGCCTGCCGACCAGAGGAAACCACGAAAACCCCATCAGTCAGAGTGGGTGACAGTAAGGGATCGAACGCGGGACCTTCCGAAAGCGAATCGCACCCTTTACTACGGTACCACCTCGCTCGGTTTTGCTGTATAGTAAAATAAAAGCTTTCCTACCTAACGACAAAGAAAAACAAGGTTTTTGAGTAAAGCTGTAAGCATCAAACTTAAAATTGCAGTTTGTAAGGAATATTCATTGATTATCCTAAGTCATTAAAAGAACGTCTTCTTAATTTTATGATGCAGGTATCACATCACAGCGGTTTGGTTGCTGTGCGTGTATTCAGCTTAAAATCGTTAGTAATAACTCCCTCTAACAGATGTTATTGGCAAACCTTTTGTTGCAGCTATTTACCCTTCTGGCAATCGCAAATGAAATCCGGAAGCAAATAGCATGCAAGCATTGTTCACGAGCGCAGTTACTCGTTATATAGTACTTACGTAAACACATTAGCAGTTAACTGCAACAGGAAATTATACTTCACGAAGTCACAAAAGAAAAAAGAAAGAAAAAAAAAAGTGCCCATATAAAACATAGAGGTTTCGTATAATTTTGAGTTCCACAAATAAAACTGTATTTTACATTGTGAACCCGCCTAAAGTACGTTATGTTTTCATGGTTTCCCATAAAAACAAATATGAACTTATGGAAGTTCTTAAGAATGATAGCGACACAGCAGAAATGTTGTTTTATATATATAACTTGTTATGGTATTACCTCAGACTACTGCTAGCATATTCAGAATTGTTAAGAACCAAAATATAAAACAATGTCTTAGAAACGAACTTTTGAAGAGTTTAGCTTTGCATTCTCGGAAAATGCAGGAAGTACATATGAATCTGGATTTATGTTAAGCTCAAAGATCGAAAACGCTCTTTAAGCGAAGAAAGATCTATCTAGAGGAGTTCTTATTTTTAGAATTAAACTACAATTTCCCCCCCTTTTTCCTTTTCTACTGTGACATTATTGGTTTTGCACTGGAAACAAGCTCCGATTTTGAGCTTCGCCTAGCCTCCGTGCTGCCGCACGTTCTTGGCCTTCCTTGGGCTCGTCAGGCTCCCGTGATCTATTTGAGGTAGATAGGATCGCTCAGCTCTGGGAGTCTGATTTGCGTGTCGTAGATGCCGAGAGAGGTGAAATTTCGTTGGTGGAGCTGGAAAAAGGTTAAATTAAATCGAGTTTTAGTTATGGACGCTCTTTAACTGCTGTGGTCCTTAGGTTCTATTCCATATTGGTCGTAAAAGACCGGTAATTTTGCTTAGAGATCTCTTTATCAGGCTTGAAGTTCTTTTACGTGCCGTAAGTCTATGATACGGCACCACCGGCTTTATTTCCCTTCCGAAGGAAGCCATGCTAAGAATTTTCACGCCCGAAAAAATCCATCGCCCTCCGCCGGGTTTGAACCTCGGAAACTATAGGCTAGCATGGTAACCACTACATCACGGAGGACGACAGGTGGAGCTGGATGTATACGATGTATATTACATCATGATGTTGGATTTAATGCAAATTTATGCTCGGGCAGTTTTAATTTGTTATTTCGTATATTGCCGTATGTAATATGTATTCACTCCATCATCGTTGTCGTTCTCCGTGGTCCAGAGGCGTAAAAATCGTTACCAGGCTTCCTTCGGAAGGGAAGTAAAGCCGGATTAACGGCACGTAAAAGAACCTCAAGCCTGATAAAGAGCCTCTGAGAAAAAATTACCGCTATTTCACGCCCAATATAAAATGAGACGCTAAGGACCACAGTAGTTAAACAGCCCATATATAAAACTCAATTTAACTTTTTATTCACGCCATTGTAATTCTACGCCAACCCTGGGAGAGAAGGTTAAATGTATTTCTCACATTGTGAAAGGAACTGTATGTAGTGACTTTAAGTGGTTCCCTTATTCCGGGATTATTTGCAAACGCCAACTCTATAAGAGGGTTGCTTTTTTGGGAACCTCAAGCGCTGTGACTTTTGCTTGCTCCGTTTGTTACGCGGTGATTAAGTAAGTACACACAGAGTCGTCTTCCGTGGTCTAGGTATACCATGCTAGCCTTTAGTTCCCGAGGTAGTGGGTTCAAACCCGGGGAGGACAATGGGTTTTTCCGGGCATAAAATCCTTAGCGTGGCTTCCTTCGGAAGGGAAGTAAAGCCGGCGATCCCGTGCCGTAGAGCTCAAACCTGATAATGAGGCTTCTGAGCAAAATTTTCGGTCTTTCACGCCCAATATAGAATGGGACGCTAAGGACCATAAAAGTTAAACGTCCAAAAAAGGTACAGACACACGGTTGTTTTCCTCCTCCAAGAAAATCTGCTATCTTATTAAGGGTTTATAAGTAAGTGTGGTTTCAAATACGTTATAACCAGTCAGCTTGTAATATTCTACTATCTCACGTAAGTAGGTAAATATAGAGAGAGCTGGCGCAGTTTTTTGGGCATATATGGGAAAGGATAGGGAAAACGAGGCTGGATGGGGCGGTTCAAGGAGGAAAATGGGTTTATATGGGAGAGATAGGGAATACGACGAGCGATACTATGCTAGACAGGGTTGAAGGAGGGAAATACGTTTATATGGAAGGAATAGTAGAGAGGTGTTAGGCTAGACAGAGGTCGAGGAGTAGAGTAGGGTTTATATGAAAGGCATAGGAAAACGAGGAGGGGTGTTAGGTTAGACAGAGTTGAAGGGTACAGCATGTCTTTTATATGAGAGAGGTAGGGAGCAGGAGCAGGGGTGTTAGGCTAGACAGAGTTCGAGAAGTAGAGTATGGTTTGTATGAAAGGTATAGGAAAACGAGGAGGTGTGTTAGGCTAGACAGAGTTGAAGGGTAGAGCATGTCTTGTATATGAGAGAGGTAGGGAACAGGAGCAGGGGTGTTAGGCTAGGCAGAGGTTAAGAAGTAGAGAATGGTTTATATGAAAGGTATAGGAAAACGAGGAGGGGTGTTAGGCTAGACAGAGTTGAAGGGCAGAGCATGTCTTGTATATGAGAGAGGTAGGGAACAGGAGCAGGGGTGTTAGGCTAGGCAGAGGTCAAGAAGTAGAGTATGGTTTATATGAAAGGTATAGGAAAACGAGGAGGGGTGTTAGGCTAGACAGAGTTGAAGGCTAGAGCATGTCTTGTATATGAGAGAGGTAGGGAACAGGAGCAGGGGTGTTAGGCTAGGCAGAGGTCAAGAAGTAGAGTATAGGAAAGGTATAGGAAAACGAGGTGGACTGTTAGGCTAGACAGAGTTGAAGGGTAGAGTATGTCCTTTATATGAGAGAGGTTGGGAACAGGAGGAGGGGTGTTAGGTTAGGAGAATTGAGTATGTATTTATAAGGAGAGACGAGAAAACGGAGAGAGATCCTATGCTAGGATAGACAGGTGTTAAAGTTAGGTTAGATAGGAAACCAAGGAGTGATACTCAGCTAGAGGGGGGCAGGAGGAATGCGCTTTATGAGAGGTAGGGGATACGGGGAGTGGTGTTAGGCTAGACAGACGTTGAGAGTAGAGTAGGCGTTTATATGTATGAGAAGTATAGAACAGGAGGAGGGGTGTTAGGCTAGACAGAGGTTGAGGAGTAGAGTATAGTTTATATAAGGGTATAGGAAAACGCGGAGAGGTGTTAGGCTAGACAGAGGTCGAGGAGTAGAATATGGTTTATATGAGAGGTACAGGGAAACGAGGAGAGTTGCTAGGCTAGACAGATAGTGAAGCAGTAGGAATATGGACTTATATACAGGAGAGATAGGGAATAGGAGGGGAGGTGTTAGACCTTGAAAGCGACGTTAGACGTTAACTTCGTGGAAAACTGTTTCATGTCAATGTTCTAGACATGCCCATCACGTAACCCATTCAGGGAAAAAGTGACCAGCAAAGGGAAAAATGTTACCAACAAAGGGAAAAACGTGACCAGCAAAGGGAAAAAGGTGACCAGGAAAGGGAAAAAGGTGACCAGCAAAGGGAAAAAGGTGACCAGCAAAGGGAAAAAGGTGACCAGCAAAGGGAAAAAGGTGACCAGCAAAGGGAAAAAGGTGACCAGCAAAGGGAAAAAGGTGACCAGCAATGGGAAAAAAGGTGACCAGCAATGGAAAAAAGCTGACCAGCAACGGGAAAAATGTTACCAGCAAAGGGAAAAAGGTGACCAGTAAAGGGAAAAATGTGACCAGCAAAGGGAAAAACGTGACCAGCAAAGGGAAAAAAGATGAACAGCAATGGGAAAAAAGGTGCCCAACAATGGAAAAAAGGTGACCAGCAATGGAAAAAAGGTGACCAGCAAAGGGAAAAATGTTACCAGCAAAGGGAAAAAGGTGACCAGCAAAGGGAAAGACGTGACCAGCAAAGAGAAAAAGGTGACCAGCAAAGGGAAGAAGGTGACCAGCAATGGGAAAAAAGGTGATCAGCAATGGGAAAAAAGGTGACCAGCAATGGAAAAAAGGTGACCAGCAATGGAAAAAAGTTGACCAGCAACGGGAAAAATGTTACCAGCAGAGGGAAAAAGGTGACCAGGAAAGGGAAAAAGGTGACCAGCAAAGGGAAAAATTTGACCAGCAAAGGGAAAAAGGTGACCAGCAAAGGGAAAAATGTGACCAGTAAAGGGAAAAAGGTGACCAGCAAAGGGAAAAAGGTGACCAGAAAAGGGAAAAAGGTAACCAGCAAAGGGAAAAAGGTGACCAGCAAAGGGAAAAATGTGCCCAGTAAAGGGAAAAAGGTGACCTGCAAAGGGAAAAAGGTGGCCAGCAAAGGGAAAAACGTGACCAGAAAAGGGAAAAAGGTGACCAGCAAAGGGAAAAACGTGACCAGCAAAGGGAAAAACGTGACCAGAAAAGGGAAAAAGGTGACCAGCAAAGGGAAAAACGTGACCAGCAAAGGGAAAAAGGTGGCCAGCAAAGGGAAAAAAGGTGACCTGCAAAGGGAAAATGGTGACCAGCAAAGGGAAAAATGTGACCAGCAAAGGGAAAAAGGTGATCAGCAAAGGGAAAAATGTGACCAGTAAAGGGAAAAAGGTGACCAGCAAAGGGAAAAAGGTGACCAGCAAAGGGAAAAGCTAACGCACTCACAGTAGCAGGTAAGTAATTCAGTTAGTATCACAGGGTAGGGAAGCGGATATAGCATAGTTCCGTATGATGTTACAGCTAATTCAGAGAGTATTGTAGGTATTTAGGATAATTCAAGTAACATAGGTATTTAAAGTCACTCAGCTAGTATCACAGGTACTCATGGTAATATAGAGAGTAATTAGATCATAAACATTTCTTATCCAACGTTACAACAATTTATATACTTTTTTTCTAAATCTTACAAACTTATTGTACGATGCGGAGAGGGATAAACTGCATATTGGTTCACAAATTGAAAAGCTTTGCGTCAACATACCTTTATTTAAGTTTGTTGTAGATGTCTCTCCCCTTTTATCTAGGCTTGAGACTAGCACTAGGATTGCTCCTAATGGCAGGATTACCACCTTCCCTTCCATCTTCTTCTTTCTTCATCAGGCGTCTGCTAGTTGCATACACAGCACACGGATAAACTTCATTTTTAAGATTGTAGACTCACGAGAAAATCTTCATCCTCGACTTACATTCTCTTAAGCACTGTTTGTAATACTGTAATGTCCTTATGCATAGGTAGTTATTCCATCCTCAGCAATAATTCTTTTATCATCAAAGGGATTCAATGCAATTTTATTCACTTGCACTGTGGTAACATCATGCTTTCGTGATAGGATTAGATTCATGGGCGTTCTGATGATTTCACAGGTTTTAAGACAGTCTGTATAGCTGTCAAACGAAATGTACTGCTTAATATCGCTACGTTTTATACCTTTAATTTTTTTATCATTGAGCCTTGAATATCTAAGGCATACATCTTAGGACGTAGTCCAACAAAGCGTAGGATGATTTTGCTATTAGCCTCATCTTTAAATTTTCCCAATACCTTCTTGTTCTGAGTAGAGTGGCATATATGATTGACAGGGTAATCAGCTGTATCCAGATGCTCAAGAAAACGTAACTTGTCCTGGTACACATCTTCAGTTGTTACACGATGAATGAATGAATCAGTGTCCATATACATAAGCTTCAGGTTTTCAGCTCCATAATAAGGCAACAACACGTCGTAATGGTAGTTATACATTAATGTGTTGGAGATGTCCAATACACTCATTCCAATGTATATAGGCTTGTTGAACACAATCTGACGAGAGGCCATATGTACAGCAGCTAGATTAGCAGCATATATCGTCCTGTCGATAAACGTAGGCTTGGCGATCAACGTTTCTAGAGTTTTTTCATTGGTCACCAGTCGTATATCCACACGGCTACGCAGGTTCTCCATAGTTTTTCCAAACATGGCGTTGTTAAAGAGCTTATAGAGATCCTTCTCGAAGTCATTTGCAGCTTGTTGTCGTAGCCTGTTGTTAAATTCCACATAAGGTTTCAACCACCGAGACTGTCGGAATTGTAGCACACGATGGATTTTTGTTAGTCGTAGTCCATGACTAAGAGCTTGCTTCAAAGCCATGTAATGCACTACATACTTCTTTCGAGGTCCAAGATGAGGTATCAGTTTCTTTGTAGATGCTTCCAATGGCTTCATACACTCAGGCAGGAAAGGTAGATCGTTGTGTAGATCGTGAAGTTCTACAGGATATTCGATATCAACTTCTAATATGTACCCATGAGGATCATCTTCTTGTAGTGTTTCTAAGTTGATTTCTTCAGACGAAACCCACTGAAATCCACCAAAAGGAAGGGCGTGACACATTGCCCACCCATATTGGTTATTGGCGTCCTCATATGTGATAAATTGGGTTGGTCTCGACGGATCAAACTTCTCCATATACGCGTTATTAGCTTCAGCATACCGATGGGAAACTTGACATAAACCTCCTCTTATACGTGATTCCACCATGAGTAGTTGATCGTAATCTTGTAACAGCTCCAGCTTAATTCCTGTATACAACAACATGGCGTCCCATGTAAGTCCTGGAGAGGTAAAATAATGCGCGGGGTCAACTTTGTGTGTTTTGAGGGTTTGCTCTCTGAACGTCTCAAAGACATCGGCTAGGAGTAGTACATCTGAGGTTAAGTACAGGTCGCTGTACTCGCCCAGGTTTCTCACATTAAACAGCTCCCATACATTTCTAGCATGATCAGAGTCAACATCACTAATTTCTTCTTCATTTAATGTATTGTAGAAGGTGTGCTTAGGAGGCAAGCAGGTCTCGTTCAAAACATCCCAGGAAGTGACGTAATCATAGGGAAGTACCCCCTTACGAGTCATCAACTTCAATTTGTCTTCTCCAAAGTACTTTAGTGTTTCAGGATATGAGGTTAGATTTTTTACCAACTTATCCAAGCTTGTACTGAGGAAACGGAAGCTGTCCACAAATCGAAGCTTTATATCTCCTACATACTTGGTGAATGACATATAGCTTTCTTCAGAGTTAGGAATTACCTCCACACGTTCACTTGTACAACCCAGCTCCTTAACAATGAAATGAGAGTCATATCCGCTAAGGTTATGCATGAAGACTGGTATATATTTAGGTGTTTTACAGGCTAAATTACATCATTATGAAGACTTCCACGATATTCACCGCTGATGTGATCATGGTCGCGTACTTTGTAGTTCTCTTCTGTAAAGCCTTTTCCACACAAGTAGCATGTCGTAGAAGACTCAAAATCCTTTTGCTGTTGATCCGTAAGTTTCAGAGGCTTAGCAGATTTGTATACGGCATCAATCATTTTTGCAAGAGATGTCAGGTACAGCATAAACTTCTGAGCAGCATCAGCACCACGATACACATAGGGTTGCTAAGGAAGACCAGTTTCGAGATGTTCAACGTTGCTTGATGGTTTAACGTAAACACAGAAGCTCATTGGTGTGTGCTCTTGATAAGGGGTTGTATAGGAAGTTTCAGGATTGGGTATACACGTATGACATGGAGTAAGAATACTCTCAAAATCAGCATAGATGACATAAGGTACTTTCAACATCCTCTCAACATTTTTAAACTGTACAATCGATTTCTCCTTGGTAGGCATAACTACCCTCGCAACACCATGTTGATTACAGATTGATGTATGTTCTTGTAGTTTTTCCAGTCCACTTCGTCCGCTCTGGTCATCAAAATGTGTAAAGCATCGCTTATAAGTATAAACCCGTCCATTATGGTTAGTTTTCTGACGTCGAACGAGTTTCTCAAAATTCTTTATATACACGTAGTGATGTTTTCCACTGCTGTCATTCAATAGTAGCAGGTCGCGATGTTCAGGTAGTTCAATATCAGCAACCTTTATCGGATACACTTCATGCTTCTCATCCAACCCGAAAACGTTAATAGATATCTTGTTAAGCTTCTCAAATTTAGATATTTGAGAAAGTGGAGTAGGATAGGAAACACAGCTGAAGTCGTACTTATCTTGAAGCTGCTTGTATTTGCTCACACGTTGCGCATCCTTCTCAACGAATTTAGCTAGTACAGAATACATGTAGCATTTCTCATCACTAAAGTTCTGAATGTTTATACACGCTTTCCTTGCTTCAACAGATGACGGTGGTGGTATGTAGCTACTTCCTCGCAACGGATTGTACTTGTTGATACGAAGTCGAAGTCCTTCCACTGCAAGCAAAGCCCAGTTGCTACCCTTAAGCTGAGACTCCTCCATTTCAGTCACCAATTTCTTGAATTTCGCTTCCAGTGTTGAGTCCAGATCTGTTTCTAGGAAAACAGGATGATTCCTCGTTTTAAATGTTTTGTCGCAGGTTTCTCCAATACTGTTAACAAATCGATACTCCGCCAGCAGATTAATTTTAACACTCTTGTGAATACCAAGCTCTTTATTCACAGCCTGGATTATGCGTTGTTTCGCCTCATGCAGATACATATTCAGGTCCTTAGGTGATTCACATCGTATAAAATACGATTTCAATCGTCCTTCGAATGAAGTTTCATATTCCTTCATATCACAGTCCTCCATTGTTGACAGCAACTGATGTTTAGTAGGCTCCAATCTGCTTTTCTTCTGAGGACTGCTTATTTCACATACATCTTCGTGTCGCTGGCCCTTATAACCATCATTGAAGGTCAAGCTACAATGTTTACTTTTGAAGAGCTTCTTACAAGTCATCTCGTGTCTTCTCTTGTGATAACCTCGGAGGAACTTCTTCCCACATTTTCCGCACGCATATCCAGTAGCGCTTGGAATAATATCCTTATACGCTGAGTTATTCATCTTTATTCTTGATGTAATAACGTATTAATCCTTCTTCAAGGGAAATGTAGACCTCTTCACCTTGATATCACTTAGAAAGCTGATTATTCTTGGAGAGAACACAATGTTAACACCTCAAGACTAATTAGCACAATGAACTCCAATGCCCTAGATCACCGTATTTATAGAGGGAGCACGAGCCTTTTAGATCAATCATAAACTCGCTCTATAGCTACCTGTATATGTTTGCTCCACGCGTATTAACCTCACGCCCAGAGTCAGGATGTTTATGACGTCACACCCAGAGACAGGATGTCTGGCAGTATCAAACACGTTTAAACTCGTCTCGTAACTACCTGTATATGCTGTCACACCAACAAGAGAAGTATTCCCACACGCTCATTCAGTCAGATGTTACATTCAAAGCCTACCACCACCCATTACACCGAAGCTAGCACAATCTCAAAGGCTTAAAAGGTAACGTAGAAGATTTTCTCCCTTGTTCAGTTAAATGTGTGTAGACTACATTATTTCATGTTTTCATTCCCTTTTCAATTCTTCCTTTCCATCTTCTTTCACAAAGACCATTACATTTCACTACAATCACGAGAAAAGCAATTTTTCCAGAGTTTCACAGATTCTAAGCTTCTAGAATCGAACCCGCTAATAGTTTTAATAAATGTATTTTTAGTAATTTAGCTCCCTCGCATCAGCACCTACCATTTAATCTTTACTCGAACCTGATAGGATTCATAGGCTTGAAGATATATGAAATCACCCCTTCGGGATTCGATCTGAGTACTTTAAAGTACTTTTTGTCATGATAACGATATTTAGGAACTAGGTACTCTGTTTACGGTTTACTTGACGTGTCTATATAAATTAGATTACGAGTTATTAAATTTGCAAGTAAATTTCATTAAATCGGTATTCGAACCCAGAACACCAGGAACAAAATAATTTATAATATTAGCTTGACATGTTAAACAAAGCTGTGTGCAGTTACGCTATCAATCTAAGTGATATATTCTAGTGTACAGAGGAAAATTAAGGAACTCATTAAAAGATGGGAATCGAACCAACCACAACTGATTGACAATTATATAAAGCATTAATTACGCAGTACAGAGCCTATCAAACATGCTTTGGCCCAATCCTCTACCTCATTTAGTTCCAGAGATAATGAAGATTTAAAATTAAGAATCGAACTCAGGACACCAGATCCCCAAATATAGATCCGCGAGAAACTACCTATTGATATAAATGTAATAAAGTTTATTTGACGTCTTTATCTTAAGTAGTTTAGAAGTTATTAAATTTATAATTAAATTACATTTTATCGGTATTCGAACCCGGAACACCAGAAACAAAATTATTTATAAAATTATATTTGCTATGTTAAAAAGAGCTGTATGCAGTTACAGCATCAATCTAAGTGATATATTCTAGTGTAAAGAGAAAAATTAAGGAAATCATTTAGAAATCGGGATTCGAACTAGGGACAACTGATTGAAAATTATATACAGTATTAATTACACATTATAAAATCTATCAAACATGCTTTGGTTCATCCCTTTACCTCTCTTAGTTTCCGAGATAATGGAGATTTAAAATTAAGGATCGAACCCAGGACACCAGGTATCCAAATGTACATTCAGAAGAAACTACCTAATGATATAAATGTAATAAAATTTATTTGGCGTCTTTATCTTAATTAGTCTCTGAGTTATTAGAAGTTGAATTTGTAATTACTCGTGGGATTCGAACCCAGGCATCCCGGACAACTCGGATTAATATCTCGAGGACGCGGCGCATTCTAAAGAATTTATTAGTTTTTATCCCATTGTTCTATCTCTTTTCATTCAGGAGATATAAGCGATTAATCAGTAGTATAGAAGTGGGTTGGGGCTAAATAGTAGGAGGGGGCTAATTAGCATATTAATTGCACATTCTTGCATATTAATTGATCTAGAATGCCCATTTCTATACTACTGATTAATCGCTTATATCTCCTGAATGAAAAGAGATAGAACAATGGGATAAAAACTAATAAAT